>FR997767.1:11523920-13020341 GCA_905475315.1 Autographa pulchrina
ACAAACCCAGCAATCGTGAGCAAATAAATGGAATAAATGTAGTTATAGAAACCAAAGCTTCCGAGTTTCCATTGTATTACAATTCACATGTCGGACGATCTTTCTTACGTCACAATATAGTCGTGGACTAACGCCTAGTAAAGTGCAATTAGCGAAACAATTATCACGCTTCCGCCTGTTGGTCATAACAGTTTTGATATTGACAGATAGTCGCTGATTGTAATTGAGGAAATTGCTAATGAATGGGTTTCGATAGGAGACTGTCGGTCATTTCTCTTAAATCATGTAGACGAGATGACTTTATTAGTCGAGAGTTCATAATAATTTACTTTTGAAGATTATGTATATCATTGAAGACACCCAAAGTGGATTTATCTAGCTCGGAAGTTAGGTAGATTGGTATCCCAGTCTATCTGTGACCATGGTACCTGTAAACGAAGAAACTTGGGAAAAATAACATTAAATGCTTACTATATAATATATATTGAAATAGATTCCTCCGTTCATTGACCTTGCAGTCTATTTGTTTGCCAGTGTAAAAATATTTCAATTACATTCGAACTTTAAATTTTTCGGATCACCCGTAATCCATCAACACAGATGTCTGGGATTGATATTGATAGATCAACGACCAACGTGTTCGATGTTCGACGAGGGATTTATCTATCATTTTTAATCATCACTGAGTGCTAATGGACAGTTTTCAATGTGGAAATATTTTAACGCACATAATAATACTTACATCCGTAGATGGTTTTCCATCTTGAAATCAAATGTAAAATTTCTATCAAGTGAGGAAAATGTAGGGTTAGGTTACAATAGGTGTAAATATACAAACGGACAACTGACTTTTCTCTAGTTCCAAGTGAATAACTCCGACTTTCATTGAACAGTAACATTAATATTATAGGGATAGAGATAAATTAATCTTCTAGTGTTACACATATTGGATGCAGCTTTCTAGTGAAAACGTATTTGTGGTGCCTAGATTGTGCAACGCACCGGAAGACCCACTGTCCGTAGAAACACCTCCACATTAATCCATTTTAAAATGTCTGTAACAATGTAAACAAAAGCAGTATTGTATAACAAGGGAAATTATCATTTACGTGGATTAAAACAATAGGCTTTAACTGCAAATGACGCAATAAATCTTGGTCGAGATCAAGGGCGTTACTCTAAATCGGTTGCCGTATACTACTTAGATTAATTTAATAATTTTGTAGGTGAAATGAAATAAAGTAGCGATTAAGACATTCATCTTGTTGGATAGGTATGTAATATTCTGATTGTTTTTTTCTAACGACTGCGATGTTAATTATTCTGACATCCGGTCCAGAAGTTCAGTGATTTTTATCCTTTCATATAGGTATCTATCAAGTATTTAGGAACTTCCAATAATGATTGGTATAGGTATAGATGATTTAAATGAACCTTGGGTGTGAGAAACCTGTAAGCACGTCGCTATAGCTTGTTTTTCAGTTTCTGTGCGATCAATTTAACTGATTCAAAGCTTACACAAGTGTTTATACTAATATCAGTATTTTTACATTATTTTAATTACATAAAGATATTAAATGTGAAGGCATCCTTTATAATTATCACAGTTTTACAAACTTACACATATATTTATTACACATCATTTTTTTTACTTACCTACACATCTATTGTATTATTACAGTTTCGCCAACAACTTACCTACATTAGTAAGTCCTTAACAGCTGTTTCATAACAGGCCCTAAGTTAACACTAATTTAAAACTCGTTACAATAAATACAACACCACAATTTTCTTTTTCTCCCAACATCCGCGTATTGTTACATCTGATGACAAACATGATTTACGGCGCAGCATCCCGCCCCGTTACCCAAGCGATGTAGAGATATCGCACCCATTGTTACACATAACAACCTTATATACCGTGTAATTAAAACTAAGCAATACTTTAAAACCTTCCATTAATACTGCGACTATAATTTTAGGGATTTGGGTTCAGTGACAAAACCTATGATTACTTTATGTAAAGTAACTTTACTTTGCTGCCGTATTTATCTAATTTCTACAAAAGGATACCTTATGATTTTTCATCATCATCATCCACAGTCCTTGTCCTTCCACTGCTGGGCATAACCCTCCCCTTTTTCGTGCCATTTTCTACGGTCCTGTGCCAGTCTCATCCAGACTCGACCCGAGACTTTATGATTTTTTGAGTTAACCTATCTCTGGTATTGTAAAAGTAGATAAAAACACAGAGAGTTCAAAGTTTACATGTAAACCGCCAAAAAACTTTTAAGTTCTGTAAGACTGTGTACGAAATTTCTTAGAAATAATATTAGCCAATGGAACATTTTTAAAGTCGACTTGGCCGGATTTCATGCCGTTATTTTACTGTTTTATATTTGTTGCCTCTAAGACTAACAGGCTTAAAATGAAAAAAAAATAATACTGACAGGTTGGCTTATTGAAATTTTCTTCAGCAATGTACGGGCCCCGAACGCGCAAACCGATTCTATAGATTAACTTTTCTTACTAGCATCTGCGCAAAGTAATGTTTTGTTCAAAATGGAAATTACTACGTATACCCCGGATAGTAAATGAAAATACTACTATAACAACCAATTGTTTCTATTGGCTTGTTAACACATAATAATGTGAACTATTTCAGAAATGTTAATTTATATAATACAATTAACATTTCTTAACTAGCAGGTATTTTGTGTAGGTACACAAACAATACCAGATTACGTAACACAATAACACATAAACACTCTTTTGAATATTTAGCATTTGCTGCAATTGTTCGTCTCAAAACAAATATTTAACACTTAAGGATGCATATCGATATCACCTATTAAAGAGGGGGTATGTATCACATAACGCTTTATGTATTAAAGAGAGGGTATGTATCACATAAGGCTGTATGTATTACATGGGGGGGGGGGGGGGGGTGTATCACATAAGGCTGTATGTTTTACATAGGAGGTATGTGTCACGTAAGGCAGTATTAATATTTTTTCAGATCTTTGAAGTAAGAAATCTATATATATATAAATGAATTGCTGTTCGTTACTCTCGCTAAAACTCAAGAACGGCTGGACCGATTTGGCTAATTTTGGTATTGAATTATTTGCGGAAGTTTAGAGAAGGTTTAAAATGTGAATAAATATGAAAATGCTTCGAATTAAATAAAAACGACAAAAGTGTAGGCTTTTATTTATCGATTGGCGCAGTACGAAGTCTGCTGGGTCAGCTAGTAACTAAATAAAACGAGTCTTATAACATGCAAAAACAGGCACAGCCGGGTAACCGGCCCTTAACACAGAGATCCTATAAGTAACAATGCCATCGTATACTACTTAGTAGATTTTCATTCCAATCTAGCTGCATTACCATTAAAATCACTCAATAAGCAAGCCAATATTATACGTAAAGATACAGAGACAGAAATTACCCACTAAACTCTACTTATCGTTGAAAGTAACGTCTAATCGCACGTGAACAGCAATCCTTACCTCACGGATCGCTATAGGGGCGGATAAAAGGCGTGGCTTATAACGACACGCGTAAATCTTACAATGAATAGACAAAGAAAGTGCATGTATTTAGCTTTACTATTCATAATGCGTATATCGTTGCACATTTTATTATCCAACCGAGAAATGAAAGCTTTGTTGGAAAACTTTTGTCGCACCATCAATGGGCCCTTAATAGGAACATGGCCCAATGAAAGTTTATGTGTCAATAAATAAATATCTTTATGTTTTCGTGTTTGTTATGGTGAATGAGGTAAATTGTATAAATCTATTGTTTTATAACTTCCTTTTGTTGTTAAGTTGCGTTTGTTTTGAATTGGATAGTGTTGGGAACTTTAATTACGACCAGTACGCATCGTATGTTTTAAGTTTATTAATTCCATTCTTGTTGGCTGTATATGTTTGGTCAATACTCAGCCAAAAACTTTAGGATATGAAGCTACTATAAAATAACGCTTAGTACGCATTTAAAAAGAGCATTAGTACCTACATGTCTGTCGAACTGCGATAAGAAAACAAGAACTTTACTTATAATTACAGCTTTATCTTTCCCCCAATAATTAGTGGCTGGTGTGTGTTTCCCTCATTCAACTCCACTTCCGCTTATTTTACCTATCCTTTCTTTATCACATAATCCTTAACACACATTTCAAATCACTACCAATCAGGTCCAATTTATTTAAAAATCTAAGTACCTCCTATAAATCTCTAATTCCATAATAAAGCTTAGTTCACACCGTCATTTGCCGGGGTCAACAATTAAACGCGGCTAATTTGTAAGCAGTAAGGAAGTGGTCCGGGATAGGATCGTGTGCATCAAACCACCAGAGGCAAAGCTTCTTAAGAACGTGCAAAATTGTTACCTATTTTGTTAGGGTTGTCACAATAGGTGAAGACAAATCAAACAAAACGTTTTTTAAATAGTTTTAATAGTCAGTATAATAGAATATATAATAGTATGATAGAATAGTTTACAAATTACTTACTCTAAGAATTTTCTTTTTATAATTTTTGTTTTTTTTAAATAAAAAATACCTACCGTGTTGTACAAATTACTCTCTTCTTATTATAAAAAGGATCATACAATAAAATAAAGGTACTTGCTTAAAAAAGTAATAACCAAATATTTACTTACCTAATTGTACTCCTTGGGATAGTTAAAGTATGATATATTTTTGTTTTCTCTATTATTATTCATACACACGGTACAATAAACAACCATTATTATTAATATAATACCACGTTTTTACAACTAAACTTATAAAAACTTAAACTTGCAACTAACAAAACAAACAGCGTGCGTCGGACTGACCCTTAGATTGTACACTGGCTGTGCCAGTGTAAACTGGTTTTTTCCAGTCTCGCCGCGTATGTGACAAGCGGCCAGTGGTCACGCACACATGCCCCGCGCGCTTGTGTGCGTGCAACCGATTCGAGCGGTTGTTCGAAGCTTTGCCTCTGTTCCGTTTATCTACTCATGTGATCAAACTGCAGGTGCTCGCGAGGTGAAAGGGCCAGCTGTTGACCCGAGCTCTTATTCTGGTACCTTATTAGTTGAGTGAGATATTTTAGATAGAAGTTTTCTTAGCTAAATGCAAGTATGTTGGAATACCTTCTTGGAGAACTAACATTATGTTTTTTTTTTAACTTTTTTTTTCCTATGTATTATTTTACGAAAATATGTTTTTTTTTAAGTAAGACTTCGGCAGACAATTAACGATTTTTTCGTCTAGGAAAGATAAAAGAATTTGTTACACCAGAGACCACAGTAAAATTATCATAATATGTGAAGGTTTATATAACATTGGACCTCAATATCAACAATAATCAGGACATAGAGGACCTATTTAAAACTAATAAAGACATAATATTTATTTCAAATCGCAAGCTCAAAATGATTCTGAAGAATCATAACCCTAATCCCAAAAACAAACGACACATTTTATTAACGGTGATAAATAAAAAAATCCACTTTTACTTTATACTTCTAAGTAAATCTCACATTTCAGTTCAATTTCCCATTCTTCAGAATACAGCCGCCTTGAATAAAAACAGTTCGTGCGTACTTTAATGCCTTTGTCGCTTGTAAGTCATTATACGGCGAGTGGCGCTGCATAGCTCGCGAGGAATGTATATACAACTATATCTACATTTATATCTATACATATGGGTAATAGGTAAGCCTGCGAATGGAAAACGTTTGTTCATTCACTTGTTTCTATATTTATGTTCGTAATTTGTTTGCTTCGAGTTCCACACTTGAGGACTTGTTAGAACATTCTAAAGGAGTTTGCGCTTTCAACTTGATTGATTATTAGGTTTATATTGAAACATTGGACTATTGTTCAAAATGCATATTATTATGCAAGATCTTTATTATGTCATAGATTCATTGTAGACATGAAGATGGTATAATGGCTTTCATACTTTTGAAAAACGAACAGCAGGTTATACAGTACCGAAAATGTTTAAAAACCAAGAAGATCTTATAGTAATACTAGCTGTACCCGGCATGCGTTGCAATGCAATATTTTCTAACTAGCACCTGCCTACTACCTACCTACTACCACTTAGGGGTATGAAAAATAGATAGTAGCCGATTCTCAGACCTACTGAATATGCATATAAAATTTCGTTTCGGAGGAGTATGGTAACTAACATTGTGACACGAGAATTTTATATATAAGATAATTCACAGGAATAAGCGCGTACATGCATAAATCCCTTTTTTTTGGGGCTTGACGTTTCGACCGGGTTACACCGGCCGTAGAAATGATCTTTATAATAGTACATTGATTTGCTATTTCCCTTCTACCTGACACCTACAAAATCGAAAAGCTTTCTTTAATATTATTTTAAGCTACAAGTACACTTAAGAAACCTTCACAATGACTGATACCGTTATTCTTCGAAAAAGAACTTGACCCCTGGAGGTCAAACTATTATTTGCATATCATAGCATTGTTCGCGATCAAAAAGCTCTTGTGCCGCTTTTTGGGACATCTAAAGATGTTATTGTTATCTCAATATTTGCTGGTTTGTTGTCCATTGTATTATGAGTCCTATTTTATTGTATGAAGGTCGAATTGGTGTGTTTTATTGATTCGTTCTGATTGTCATCACTCCAGGCTATTTCTGTAAAGGTATAGGCTGATAGCTAGTTCAAAGACGTAGTCTCTGAAAATTAACAACACTCTTTCATGCCCATTTAATAAACCATTGATTTCTGCTTCATCTCACCGCCAATTTCATTAACCAACTTCCTAAAGACAAATGACAATCATAACTAGCTTAATGTGCTCTATCAAGAAAGATAAGCGTCAAAGAACAGAAAAATTTTTAAGCTACATATTCAGAAAAAGTTCAAAAAAAGTAGAAGATGTCCTACTTTTTTATATCTGAAAATTTAAGCTGCATACTTAAAAATACCTTTGCGGCACGTAATTTAAATTTTTACTCCTAAAAGACACACATTGGACTGAATACTTTCCCGCCTCTGCTTGTAACAGATTCTATAGATCAATTGACAAGTACCTATTGAAGTTCGACAATGGAATGTTGCCCTTTGCACGGTCAAGTGTTGGTCCCACACTACTCCTACACAATACACTATGACCGATAAGCACAACACTATTTTACGCTTTTCACACAAATCGATTAATCGAATTAGTTAAAACTGTAAAAAGGTTTTATGCATTTCCTATGAGAAGTGGTTGATGGATATTATATGAAAGTGGAATTTGTTTTTATTACAGTACCTAAAAGTTAAGGTTATGTGAGTGAGAGCGTATTATTTAATGTAGAGAGATTTATATATAACCGATAGTTATTGTTGATTTGCTTTTTTTTTTCGAACAACATTACATTCATTGCTCTGAACCCAAAGTAAGTAGCTAAAGCACTTGTGTTATGGAATTCAGATACAACGAAGGTACCACAAACTATTTCGAACGAAACGATTTTCTACATTGACCCGTCCGGGGATCGAACCCGGGACCTCAGAGCTAGCGACCCCTTGAAACCGGTGCGCACGCCACTCGACCACGGAGGTCGTCTATTATACATGTAGTAATTTATTATACATGTAGGTAAAGTAGTTTGTATACTTGTAGTTATAGAAATCTAATGTTTAATTACTTAAGGAAATATAAACATCATTAACTGATTTATATGCGTGATCTATTTGTAATTCAGAGAAATCGAAAAGCAGATGTAAGTTATGACCCGTTTAAACTTACTTTAAAATATGGCCGTCCATTGTCTAATTAATTAAGCGTCTTTGATAAAATACAACGCTTAGGTAAGTCACATCGTTAGTTTATTTATGCTTTCCATAAGAAAACCCACACTGAACACTAAAATAAACAGCTTTCGAAACAAACGTTTGTAACATAGTACCTTAAATGTGAACTAAAGAGTAAAGATGTTTGTTGCAGTTTCGCTTTACAAGAAGTTTTTATGCAATGTATACTTTTTGTGGATCGTCTTTTGTCTTAGACGGTCAATTGAATTGAGTGTTCTGAGATCGTAAGTGACACAATATTTATGTAATTCGGTTTCATATTTACTAAAAGGTTAGTCTTAAACTTTATTTTAAAAAAAAGTTTTACGCAGGACATGTACTTTAGATATGGTTCTGAGACTTGGATTATGGTTTAGGTAAGGTTCATTTCCATTGATGTAAAAAAAAAAACAAATTCATCTCAAAAGGTTAAAAATTGGATCGATAATCTTAAAAGCCGAAGAAAAACAAAGAAAAGTTGGATACAATTTTAGTGAATGAGTCATCTAATAGTTAAAGGAGTCCGTCCCCTACCTTTCGCTTACTCCATAGCTTTAAAGCAACCTTAACGCATAATTTCAAAGCTTCGAGTTGTTCATGGTTCATTGTCGCGTTCACAGCATACGTGTGGGGACACGTATGCTGTGAACGCGACAATGAACCATGAACAACTCGAAGCTTTGAAATTATGCGTTAAGGTTGCTTTAAACTTTTTCCCGGAAAATCTCACGTATGAAAGCGGCCATTGTACGTTAGATAAGGTTTTAGAATCGCTTTTACTTCACAAATCATTTCACTAAGGCCAAGTAATTGCATATGCATGAGAGCTTATTAGAGTTACCTATGTATTGTTATTGCAAATGCTTTGTAACTAATAAGGTGCGGATTTGCTAAATCTTATTAAAATTCTGATCTTTCGAAAGTGGCAAAGACCAATTTATAGTTATGGGCCATAGATCATATAGACCAATTTGTTTGTACTTCATACGTATGAAATAAAAATGTCGGAATTTTACCTGACATGACACACTAAGTAGGTACTTAGTACAGGCACTGTATGTAGTTGTATGTCTGAAATATGAGAATTTCGTCCAGCAAAATCAACTAAACATACTCTTTAAGCGTGTCTTCCCTCAAACACATTAACTGCATGTGGTCCTATAATTTTGGACTCACTTCGAATTACAGGATTAACTTACGACTCTTAAACCATAATATACAATATTGGAACGTTGTATATAAACCTAAAATTTACAATAATTTGTACAAAAAATAAAATTCTCAGTGACGTGTATAATTGAAATTTCCGTCAGTAGGTATTCCATCAATCCTTTCATTGTTTGTTTACAAAACTTCCTAGATCTATCTAGAACGATAGATCACTGATTACTGTCTCCGTATAGCTGATCACACGCACAGTTTGAGGTTCCAACGCAGATTAATTACGAGATAGCATACCTTACACAATGTGTGTTATATAACACATTGAGTCCATTGTACACACGCGGAGAGAGGTAATTATCGTGCGAAGATTTTTGCAGATATGCATCTTGATGGTATGTCCTTATGTTAATGTTTGGAGACAGGAAAAGGGCTGGTAAGAGATATATCTAGTGGTAAGAGGTGCTAGTTTATTAGGTATTAAACATGTTTTCCTATGAGAACATTTGTCTAGCCGATAAACCAATTTAAGATGGATGGAAAAAAAAGTACTACATTTTAAGAGACTGTATCATATACATGACTGTATAATATTAGAATAATTATAATATTGAGAATACAGAACATTCTTACGCGAAACTGACCATTAAAGGATTGTTGATATTCACTTTGTATATTAATGTAGGTTCCATGGTACATAAACAAGTTATATAAAATCATTTAGTACCTACTAAAATCAAAACATCTCACGACTGCTCTAAAAGGCCTAAATTATCGCCACCAAATAGCGATTTAACTATCACCGTATCAAATTTTATTAGAATCAAATGAATACGAAGTCGTTCACATCCTTTTGCCATAAATTAATTAAGGATAGTAGGCAGATAGAAGGCAGATGCATAAAATCGATTTTAAATAGAACACATTCATTGGTGAAGATCGCAAATATATTATGATTGGATGAAATTGACTGTCCTGGATTATTTTATTATTATTTATCACTTTGCTAAATAGAAATGGTGGGAATACATATAAGAACAAAAGTACAACTGACACCGGGATTTTACTGCTGCCGGTATTTTTTCTTTATGAATCCACTTATGTACCTATTTATAATCAAGTATAAATCTGCGGTGGGCAAAAATTTGTTTTTTGCTTGTTTCTACAATATTTGTCCAGTGCTAGATAGAACATATTTCACCTGAAGAATTCCAATTACATAGTAAAGTCCCTGTGGTAACGTTGTTGAGGCTTATAGCTTTAAAAATAAGAAAATTTAATAATATATAGGTATATAAAATATCTATAAGTACCTAACGAAGACATACCACAAGTTACTAGAAAAACAAAATTAGATTAATTATTTTGTTAGTATAATTGGATACAAGAAAAATCTGACCCCACAATATAATATTTCATGTTACAACAATACCTAAGACCTCTAGTGTGTATGATACCTTATTTTCTATTGTGAAAATGACCTCACGATCTTTGACACATCCAATAGCGATCTCTCTGTCATCAATACACTTCAAACCGTATTTGTTATGCTAAAAGTACAGTTTAATAAGTATATCGTTATGCGACGTTCAATTTAAATGAATGATTTATTCGTGGGAACTAAAAGTTATGACTTCCATCACAAGTCACAAGTGATGAGAAAATGGCTAATGATTGTTACGAGGCTCTGTCAGGGATTGTGAACATTTTAATATCTATTGTTTGGGTAGATCAATAGTCGTCGTGTGTGAAATGTAATTAGAATTGCGGTAAATTAACTGTTATGTTGATTTATTTGTTTGTTTTTATTGCTTAGTTCAAACACCAGTTTAGAATTAGTGTTTTGAGGTAAGAGATGATTCATTTGACAAATAACTGCTGCACTGAAAGAGCTCTATTCTCTTATATTTTATGCATGTGCTTTTTATTAACAAGCGAAATTGTTTGCTGTTATTAAGTAATCATTTAAACTTTTTCTATAGTTCTACTTCTTTTTATATAATCATATAAATTTCGCTTTATGTTTGCCAGCCCTGTGTTGTGCAAATACTTAGATGAGTTTTTTATGATCCAAGTCGACTTTGGTCACGTTTGACAAGACCCCTTGGCGAGACATCTCATGTTACATTGTTTAGACATTAAAAAGATATAAGACATTATATCTCCTAAGAAAATAATTGAATGATACATACCAGTTTGAAATGAGTACGAACAAACAGCAAAATTCTTAAAAATATATTTTTTTTAATTGTTGGTTGGTTACATACATACCATTCTGTACACAATCCAAGTAATAACTTATAATATAAAATTACTTAGAAATGACGTTTAAACGAGGGTATAAAACAGAGAATACAATGTCAAATCACTTTCCACAATGTGATGGTGCGTCAATCGAAGTTTCTTTGTAAAAGCAGCGAAGAAAAAGCCCTTTATATCTTATTTTTGCTTTATACTTTAGGTTGAGAGCGATGAATGTGATGTTGCTCACATTTATTTATTTAACAAGCTGTGCCTGCGTTTTCGTTCGCGTGGATGAAGAAACTTACCAATGAGTTTTTAACCGCAAAATTAAGTTTGTTTTTTATTTTTTATACTTTTCCGGGATACAAACTACCCAGTGTGGTGCCCAGGATAATAAAGAATAATTATACCAAGTTTCATCGTAATCGAACCGGTAGTTTTTGCGTGATACCTGAACAAACAGACAGACAGACAGACAAAATTTTTTTTTTTCACACTTTTGGGTTCGCTGTCGGTCTAGTAACACCCCCCGCCATTTATTTTTTTGATATTTTCAATGTACAGAATTTTCACTTCTACAGATTTATTATAAGTATATATAGATTAACTCGGCAAGTGTGTTTATATAATCTTATCTAATTAAAGTTAGTATCAATATAATAAATGCTCAATGAAACAAGAAGATATAGAACATATCAATATCGTCTCGTGATCAATCAGTTTGATAATCTCGAGGTGTGATTGCGTGAATGAATCTAATTACGCAAACTGTTTGACAGTTACTTTTCACCGATGGTGCTAGATATCGGGTTCCTTAGGACATTCTAAAGATTTAATTGATGTAACGACTGATTGAAATGTCCACGAAGCGAAATAAGAATTATACTATGCAAGACTCTTGACCATATTATTATAAAGTTTGAATTCATTTTTAAATCATTCTATCCTCTGTCTTATTTTATTTGATCGGTTGTCACCAATAATCCAACTTACTTAAATATGAAGATGTCATAACAAGAAGATTTTTACGAAAATTTTATACGTTCAAGTTTACTTAAGAATATCGCTACACGGGCTCTGTTATGATTATATCCTCGACTCGATTTATATCCTGTTACAAGCAGATTAACTGTAGGGATGGACAATATAACTAGAACTACGATAAAACAAGAAGTCACCTCGTATATTATAAGCACGCGACATGATTTATACACAATACAGTCAAATGAATTCTCATTAGAGCATTAAATAGGTGAAACTCGAACCGAATCAGGAGAAACCTCTTCACACACTAGATATATGGGCTGCTACAACTGAATGACCGCACTAAATAGATTCTAAGATTTATTTACCTAACTTATGTACGCATATTAATAAAATACCAGCCTTGTTAAATAAGCATTGTATTTGTAAGGTCTTAAAGAAGGCAACAGCATTAATCATCGTTCATCGATTTTTTTAATATTTATCCACGTTTTCCTCTATTTTTCAGTCGTTATTTCAACACAATGACGGACCTGTTGGTCTAGTGGTTAGTGACCCTGACTGCTATACCGGATGTCGTCGGTTCGATTCCCACCCAGGACAAATCTTTGTGTGATGAGCACAATTATTTGTCCTGTGTCTGGGTATAATTTATCTATAATATGTATGTATTTAGAAATATATAAATATATTTATCAGTTGTCTGATTACCATAACACAAGCTCTGCTTAGCTTGGGATCAGATAACCGTGTGTGAGTTGTCCCGGAATATTATTATTATTATAATATTATAACTAAGTTCAAAAAAATTTCGGTACAGGTATATTAAATCAGCCGCCTAGACGTATGAGTTCAGCCATAGACCACTAGGCCACTGTAAGCTTGTGACAATAAATAGTTTCTGTGAGTCTTTTTCTTGGGTTTTGGGTGTTTGAAACACAAGATCAATAGCGTATGAAACTTTTCATAAGTACCAAGTACAGTATGTGTAACAATCTTACAACAGCCAGAGGAAACGTGTATGAAACCTAACACCAAACCGAAATGATTATGATCTACAACTGCTCGGTCAAAGATAGCGAGAGTTACGTCACTTTATTAGTTGGTGACACGATTACTATGATTTTAAAGTATTCTATTTCATCGCTTTAATTAGTCACAACCAACCAACACCTGATATTTTTTTTTAAATCATTTTCTGATGAGGCCTTTCCTAGCCTCGTAAGTTACCACAATCAATTAAATAATAAATTAACAACAGTAATCTAATCCTAAGACTTAAAGATAACTTAAAACTAGACACCTCGTTGGAATTTAGCGCCTTCTCAACACCTGATTTATACAGAAAGATCCAAAACTAAACATTGCCATGTTCATATGAATTAAAATAAAATTGACGGAAAGTGATAAAGAAAACCTTATTATTTCTAAGCGTCATGTTGATTGGACGGACTATTAGGAACAATTAAATTTTATTCGCAACAGTGAAAGGTGTTATTGGATTTTTTCTAAGGATTTCATTACAAAAATGTGATCAAATCAACAGCGAAACCCAACAACGAAAACTTTATATAAAATGTAAGTATTTTTGGTATATAAAGTAAGAATTTAACTTTAAGCTTTGTTTCATTGGAGCATATGCGAAGGGAGGTTGGGACTAATTTAAAAGTAAGGAGGTCAGTTGTGAATTACTGGAACATACTGTCATTCTGCCATCAACGGCTTACATCCAATCAGTACTTTTCACCTACACCTACCCACTGCTACACGCTGTCATTCCGTCTGCTTATGTTTGGAGTCAGTGCGTTGTATGGTATCAGAAGTGTGTGAGAGCTGCTCTTAACCTGTGCCTTTACGAGAGCTCTTCAGCTGGCATCGCATTGCAGGGTATAAAGATCGTAGCATGTGAAATGAGGCTGTAAACCACCTTCTTTCTTTTTTAGTCACTGGAACCTAAGAATTTTCCTTAGATTATTTGTAGCATAGATTAACTGATTCTGATATATGCCAAGGGCCATTTAATTTCAAACAAAAACGTATTTTTTTTTGGTATGTCTTGGAGAGAGCTAAGGTCAAAGGAAACAGAGTTAATGGAAACTTGTGAAGAAAAGGAAAGTGATACGCCAATGGCCCCAAAATGTTTACAATACCCATCTTATGTAGATTTCTAATTAGGTTGACATCACAAGAGTTCTGTAGGTGTCGGGTACAACATATAGGCGTGTTGTGATGGACACTCTACACACTTTCACATGGAGGTGTTGATGTACTGGTCATTACTGACGATCACTTTGTATTCAAGGTATAGGTCAAAATGTTGCTTATATCATCTTGTAGTCTTGTAAACTCTTTATCTTGTATGTTAAACAAGGGGCGAAAAATATAACACAATCCTTATTAATTAACTTGGGGTTGCAATGCTCGGGACCTAGTGCACGAAATCTTTTTAAGGAAGTCTCAACGTTTGGTCGACTCTACTCGTAATCAGAGGACTGGTTTGTTCCTTGCACAGATTTTATTTATTTTAATAAGCTTTAATTTTAGTATAGTTGTAAGTGTTTGTTGTTATATTAGATTTAAGTATTGAATTGTTAATAAAAAAATACTTTAATGGTTTAAGATCCTATATGATACCATTTCTAAGCGAATAATTGTTTTTTGTGTCTTTATAGAGTCAATTACATGTTGACTAGAATATAAGTGAGACATAAAATCTAAAAAGGGATTCTCCTTTCGCTGTTATACTAAATGCCACGAGAAGATGATCTAATAACTTTATTTGTAGCATATTACCTAAGATTATACGAACACTGAGCTAAGTGTTTCACTTTCAGCTGTTAGGTGATGTTAAATAACCGTAATAAAAATATTATATAGCCTAGCCGGGACGCCATTTATAAGATAGTTAGATAGCTCCAACGTTATACCATTCTGTTTGCATCAATTACTATGGAATGCAGACTTCCGATTGCAATATGGGCTTCTAAACGGTAACGAAAGTAAGTTTCATAATCAAAACACAATAATTTGAAGCAAAAATCATCTTCGAACCAATAAAGCGAACGATGCGATTATAAAAAGTTTTTTTTACTGAATCCATTAATCGGTAAGAGACTAACAGCGCCGCAATCAACTGCCGAAGAAATACTTAACAACAATATTTGATGGGTAAGGTCGAGATGAGTAGTGCCTCGATGGTTCCGTATTTATTACTGAACCTTATATACACAAAATGTAATAGATTAGATTTTTTTAAGTCTGGTGAAGCAGTCAAAATCTGCGCTTAGGCTTAATATAAGCAAAAAACTAGATTTGAGAATGGTTAAGGTTAAAATGCAATCATTAGACATTAATTTTAGACTATTTTAGTACCTATTTCTATTTACCTAGGTTCATGACAATTTTGAAGTATAAGACGTTTTGAGTACTTAAATTGAATATATAAATATAATATAAAATTCTTTATTCCCCAAAAAATACAGATCATTACAATTTATGAACGTATGTCAGAGAGGTTTACATAAAACATGGATGCTACAGATATCTGTACATAATAGATTAAACTCTGTCTCTTAAACTAGGGTATCCTGTATCTTAAGAGACAGTGTTTCGCAAAGAGGTTCCAATTGCTATATGTATGAGTGGACTGTGTTGATTTACATTCAGAAGGGAAAAATAGAAATATGTTATCATAGCTTGCAGCATGTATGGAATTAAGCAAAATAAATATTTGAAAAAAGTATAACAGTCTGGCTTACACAACCAACAAACGCAAAGGTTCAATAAACACTCACTGTTGACGCTACTGAACCCTAAAATATTGATAAAAAAGTAAAAGTGAGACACTTACGTACATACATTCGTTACTAAATTGAACTATCATTGAGCGTATAAATTATAATGATAGATTGGACGGATGCTCAATATAAATGTAGATAGATAATTGCGCGGTACTTGTATGTTGGTACCTATATAACTGCTGGCACACCCGGTGATACTGTCGCAATTATATGGATTAACAATGATCGCTCTTTAAGAAAGTTTAATGTTGAGTGGTAATCATAGGGCCGAGAGCTTTCCGACGTTGGTCACCAAACTCTTTAAACTAGTTCTAATAAACTTAATTTTTATGTTTATCATTTATTTAAAACGTAACAGAGAGAAAAATAATGGTTGAGCACCGAGATTCTATAGATTCTATATGAAAATAAAGCTATAGAGCAAGGATGGGCAGATTTTTTTCCAAACAAACGCTCTCGCCTACTTTCTCGCTGGTTATAATCTTAAAGCTATGATGTTCTGCAGATGTTTTATTTGTAATTTGAGTTTTAAAGAGATTGTTTAAATTGATTATATCTCTCTCTTTTGCTACATAAGTATTTGATAACAAATCTTACTAATACTTACTACTGGAATAAAAAAGTATTACAGTAGTATTAGATGTTTTATTTTGATATTGTGGACACAAAGTTTATGAGAAACGTTTTTGATGACCATTTTAATACTAATTCTAATTGCTCCTCATTTGAACATGTCAACACGTTCGCTCCGTTTGCAAAGAGCGCCAAAAACGAGCTTGTCCGGCAGTAATTGTCCAATTTCTAGCAATTACTGGACCATTACAGAAATATGTTCCTCAATGTAACTATTAGAAAAAGTTATCGGCATAGATTAAAACATTAAAGAGACGACATACTGTAAACATCGGATTTTTATTCAACAAATCATACAACAACATACATCATCATCTCCCGAGCCTTTTCCCAACTATGTTGGGGTCGGCTACCAGTCTTACCGGATTCAGCTGAATACCGTATTTTACATGGAGCGACTGCTTATCTGACCTCCACAACTCATTTTTACTGGGTATTAACACAGTATCCCATGGTGAGACTGGTTGTCAGAATTATACAACAACATACATAGACTGCAAATAAAATAAAAGCTTGTAAAAATTCTAAGTATGCACCATTTTAATATCTGAAGATGCAAAAAGTTTAGCAGACTTTCCACTACAGTTTGCATTAGACATAGATTTAATAACACATCGCATTTGAAATGTTACTTAAGTAAGAATTTAGCAGGAATGAAATGGGAAAAGTTCTATTACATACATACTTACTTTTATTGCATACAGATGAACGTCGAAGTAATTTAAAAAAAAATATCTTTTTACATTAATTTACTCTGTCAGTTCTACACATTTCCTTCATCTTTGCTTTGGTTGTCGACAAGCAATGCGAATTGATTTCTTGTAAAAAAGACAGATTACGATTGTTTATCCAATTTATAGCCAGCGAAAGTTCAAAGCGAGTACATACACATACACATATGGTACTAGAATCAATATACACAATTTTTTATACCAATCAATTTGATTTTAAGAATGTACACGGCTCGTTACGTTTGATTTATGGTTTAAGGAAGGAAGTCGTTGTATGTTAAACCTATCAAATTATATTTCCCTAATTAAGTGACCTGTCGATTGAATAAAGTTCGTTTAAAAAAGTTGTTACATTTCCTGAAGGTAATTGGGATTACGTCTTGTTTGTATTGCATCTTATTTCATTGAATCTAGGATAGTAGATTTATTACTTTTACTCATATCCTGACTCACTTGATTGTAAAATCTGACCTGATGTGCACATATGTGTGCAGTGTGTATTACATGATCACGTGGGAAAGACCGCGCACGAAAATTGAATGCTTCATAATGAAGGCGTTGTTGAAATGTAAACAAAGAGATGGTAGTATCTAGCTTAAGCTTAGAAATTATAATATTTTGGGTATATTTCTAGGTATTTGAATTAATTAAAGATACAATCAGTTCAAAATAGCAATGAGTTTTATTAAGTGTTTACGTTTTGTTGTCATATATTTACCAACCTTACCATGTTTCATTAATATGTGTTTCTTTTTAAATTAATCTGTGGTATTTACACTACCATGTAACATAACTTAGGAAATACGACTCTGCTATTAAAACATCGATAAGTAAAATTAAATGAGAAGCGAGGAAGTATCCTCTATACTATTACTGTGGCGACTGATTCTTGAGTAATTTGCTGGATGTGTCATTAAGTGTTTCTGGTACGACTAACTAGATGTGTCCTAAGGCATTAGTGGAATGCTTGTTTGTCACTTGTTGGAGTTATCTACACTTTCAGTTTCTGTGTTTACATGTCACAGTTCTGCACTAAGAATTTAGTAAATAGACAAAATTGACTTTAGTTAGCTGTTAAGTTTCATGGCCCTTTCATGTCGTATATATTTTATTCTTTAAAATAAATAGTTTGTTTCGGGAAGAATTAAATGTAGGAAGAGTTAATAGAACTAGGTAAACGAATGACGTACAAAATAAGGTTGGGTTGTCGTAAAGTAAATATTTTCGACAACTCAACCGTAATTTAGTCTTATTTTTTATTAATGACTGATACGTTTTAAATTTAATTTGTCTGTGCTAATGCGCACACAACTATAGTTGATTGAAAAAAAAACTTTAGTAAAATATCTTAAGGTGTGTACTATGTGTATTTCTCTGTTATAGACTCCTAACAATTAAAGAGATATAATACAGGGTGTTAAGAAAACCCTGTCCGACCCGAAAGGGTGATATAGGGTTCACAATCACATGCCCTAATAAAATATCAAATTTGGAAAATTCATGATAGAAACAAATAATAATGAATTTTGAAACAACCATTTTCGCCCCGAAACTCCCTAAATTTGAGATTATCATTTTCGTCGGTATTTAAGGGGGCCTTTTGCTAGGTAATTAGGTAGCATCTGTGATGACGCCGACTCTCTGTCTCGACTTTTGAGAAAAAAATATTTTTTTTAGGTTATAATTTTTTTTTCTTTTTTTTCACATTTTTGTAATCAGGTATCGATACCTAACCACACCTTCACGGATCGGACAGGGTTTTCTTAACACCCTGTATATGATATAAAAATAATCTGTATGTAAAAATATAACAATAAACCATCAAATTGCTTACATTTGAAGTTCAACCATTATTGGTACTTCAACTGCACACATATGAATATTAAATAAAATAGAAAAACGTTAACATTGACATGTGTATATTCCGAAACGAATTTTTAAAGTTGTTCGTTACGTTGGTACCTTTAACATAATAGTTAAGAAAGCGGCCATTTTCCCTTTTCTTTATGATTGACAGTGAGTTACACCTCTTTGGTTAGTTTTCATTTATGTTATTTTTACTACTGGACGTGCGTTTGTTTTACAATAACTTCTTTGCAATATGCGTGAATACGAGTTTGCGTAATGCAGTGTTTAGTTACGCGTGTCTTTGTTGTCTTTCCTTTCAATTACATTGAACAGATAGTTTTTTTTTTAGTTATGTATTGTAAATATTATTATCTCCAACTAAAATAAAAAATGTCTGGATGCTACATGGGAAGTGTATCAAGAATTTTGAACATAACGATGTCAAAAATATTTAGTCAATTGTGTTACACTAAGTTCTACTAAAATTATAACTAGCGCTAAACTACGTAGTTTACACATAGATTTTACATAGTTTGTGTTTACGTAGAAACTTAGGTACATAGTGTCCAAGGAACTATTACCTAAGATTAAATTCTAGACTCATCGACACAAAATACATCAAAATATTATCATAGAGCTTTAACAAAGTATTTCTTAATTACCTATACAAACACACTTAATCAAGAATCATTAATAACAATTACAATTTGCCGGCGCGACATGCGGATATGCGCTATTCATATTGTTTTATGTAAGCGACGCCGCGGGGCGAGACTAGCTCACGTTTGAATATTAGATTTACAAGCTATTCAATGCGGAGATACGTTTAGATAATACGATACCTTATTGTTATGATTAAGCAAGTTTGTTCTCTAAGTATGAGTAAATAAGTTATTTAAAGATAAATATGTATTTCATTTTAGATATGAAACTTTTTAGTTCAAACTGTAATATTGCATACATATGAGAAGTAACGACAGAATGTAATGAAAGCTAAGATACATAACCTATATAATATTTATAAATGTGAAATCACAGAAAAACGACGTTATCTGCACTTCTAACTTAATAAAGTTCATAAGGTTTTTTATTTAAACGCGCTGATATCCTGTAAATACCAGACGAAGATATACACAAGACAATTGCATATTATAGTAGTTTAATTCTCGAGGGAGGTTATAGGCTATTTAACATCACCTTACTTCATCATCATCAGCCGGAAGACGTCCACTGCTGAACAAAGGCCTCCCCCCTAGAACGCCACAATGAACGACAACTCGCTAACCGGGTGCCCGCAACGTTGATGATATCGTCGGTCCACCTTACTTGCGTTAGGAAAGTAGATACAAATGAAAGGCGGGTCCCTGCTAATCCAGAACTGGATTCGCGCGAATAAATTCGTGGGATATGGTTATAATAATCCAGCCTATAAACGTCCCACTGCTGGGCACAGGCCTCTTCCCATATAGAGAAGGCACGAGCATTGATCACCACGCTTGCTCTCTGCGGATTGGCGATTTCAGATCCCAAATTTTGGAATCCAGATTTCCTCACGATGTTTTCCTTCACCGTTTGTCAGAAATGTCTTAGAATAATAAAGAAAGTACATATGGACATAGGATGTGGTTAACTAACAAATAATTATTTATTTTCAGCGATCTCATCATCTCCCTGCCCTGTTCCCAATTATTTGGGGTCGGCGCAATGCGTATTTAGCTTCCATTCATCTCTACAACTCGTCATCTCAGTATTCACTCCTATCTTTCTCATATCATCTTTCACACAATCCATCCATCTCTTTTTTGGTCTTCCTCTGCATGTATACCCATCCACATTCATACTCATAACTCGTCTAGTTATGTGACTTTCATCCCTCCTCATTACATGTCCATACCACGACAAACGGTGACCTCTCATCTTTTCATTTACGGGCGCTACTTTCAAGCTTCCTCTAATATACTCATTTCTTATCCTATCCAATCTCGTTACTCCAGTCATCCATCGAAGCATTCTCATTTCAGCAACATGCACTCGTCTTTCATCCATCCCTTTCACTGCCCAGCATTCTGAACCATACATCAATACAGGTCTTATAGCCGATTTATACATTTTCCCTTTCAACCTTACGGGCATCTTCGGATCACAAATCATCCCAGTCATCTGTCGCCATTTAAACCAACCTGAGCTGATCCGATGCTTGATATCTCGGTCGGTCTCGCCATCATTTTGGATGACGGAACCGAGGTAGCGAAAGTCAGAGCAAACTGGCAGTGGTTCTCCATCCAAAGAAATTGGAGCAAAAGCGGAGGGACCGCCGAAATCACAAAACATGTGTTCCGTTTTGGTCCTGCTGATTTTCAAGCCTACACCCTCCAACTTTCGCTGCCACGCCACCAGCCTGCCCTGAACCTCCAGTGGATCCTCGCCAACAAGAACAATGTCGTCAGCAAATAGCATGCACCAGGGGGCCTCCCCCTGCAGACCGGACGTTAAAGCGTCCATTACCAGCAGGAAGAGGTAAGGGCTTAGAGCCGAACCCTGGTGCAAACCCACCGCGACATCGAACTTATCAGTCGGACCCACCACCGATCTAACAAATGTGCTACACCTATTGTACATAGCTTGAATCAGCTGCAGGTATTTCCCAGGCACACCTTTCTCTTTCAATGCCCACCACAAAACCTTACGGGGTACCCGGTCGTACGCCTTTTCCAGGTCAATGAACACCATGTGCAAGTTTTTATGTGCACGTCTGTATTTTTCACACAGTTGCCGTAGTGCAAATATGGCGTCTGTCGTTCCACGACCAGGCATAAATCCGAATTGGTTTTGGGTAATTTCAGTCTCTTCTCTCAATCGTCTGTCTATCACTTTCTCCCATACCTTCATACTATGAGACATGAGCTTTATTCCTCTATAGTTGTTGCATTCTTGCACATCACCCTTGTTTTTATAGATGGGTACCAGTGAACTGTGACACCATTCGTCAGGGATCTTCTCTTCATGCAACAACTTGTTGAAGAATAAAGTCAGCCATTTACATCCATCCTCACTCAACAACTTCCATACCTCTACTGGTATTCCATCTGGACCTACCGCCTTTCCATTCTTCATACTTCTTACTGCTCCTTTTACTTCATCAATACTTATCTCTCTCACTAAACCTGTATTTACTGCCACACTATCTAATACTCCACTCCAATGATTTTCCTCATTCATCAACCTGTCAAAGTATCTTATCCACCTGTTTAAAATATCCTCATCCTTCGATAGTACTTGACCATGATCATCTTTCATACATCTAACTTTCATAACATCTTTCGCATGCCTTTCTCTCGCCTTAGCTATTTTGTAAAGCTCTTTTTGACCAGCTGGAGTGTCAAGTTGGTTGTATAATACCTCGTGTGCAGTGGCTCTAGCAATCGCTACGGCTTTTTTAGCTTTCCTTTTACAATCTCTGTATACTTCCTTTTTCTCTTCTCTCAAACTATCATTACCAGCCTCCACTCTCTGCCATTCTTTAAACGCATTTTTTTTCTCTTTTAACACTTTCTGAACCTCTTCATTCCACCACCACCTGTCTCTATCAATCTTTCCTTTCCCTTTCGACTGCCCTAATACGTCCTTCGCTATCATTCTAATAGTGCCTGCCATACCATTCCAGCATTCATTCACAGATTGTTCTTCCATATCTTTACATAAGTTTATTATTTTATCTACCACTCTGTCTTTCATCTCTTTCGCGCAATCTCTCTTACTTAACATATTCCATCTTATTTGGGGGGGTGGCCTTTCTTTAAACTTAGCAACTTGGATTGTAATGTTCACATCCAAAACAAGGAGCCTATGTTGGGTCGTTAGATCTTCGCCTGGTATAATTTTACAGTTTTTGACGCAGAATAGATTACTTTTCCTTACTAAGAAATAGTCTATCTGCGTCGCATGTAAGCCACTCTTATATGAGATCAGATGTTGGTCTCTTTTTGTGAACCACGTGTTAACTATGGCCAAATCAAAAGCAGAAGCAGCTTGGAGCAACGATTCCCCTTCTAGATTTCGGGTGCCATATCCCCATCCCCCGTGAACTCGTTCATAACTTACATTCATTCTTCCTACATGACCATTAAAATCACCTCCTACATATATCTCCTCGTACGTTGGTACATTCATTAATATCCTATCAAAATCTTCCCAGAACTTCTCTTTCATACTTTCGTCACATCCGCTTTGAGGAGCATACGCACTAACAACATTCAATAGCACATTTTCCAACATAACTTTTACTAAAATTAGTCTATCATTCACTCTCTGAACATCCGTCACACATTCCTTTAACTTAGCGTCAAGTACTATTCCCACACCATTTCGCTTTCCATCGCTTCCACAATAGAAAAACTTATATCCTTCACCAATCTCTCTAGCCCTCGTACCTTTCCACTTTGTTTCTTGTAAGCACGCTACATTCACTCTTCTCCTTTTTAATACATCTGCTAGCTCTCTTCCTCTCCCAGTCATCGTGCCTACATTCCAACTCACAAACCTCGTTCGTACTTTCCGGGCTAGCGTCTTACGTTGCCCCCGCCCGGAGTGGTGCAACAACCCTTGTCCATTTCTCTCAAGAGCCGGGTGCTGCCCTTGCGCGTCGCCTCGGGGGTACGCCCTAACACTATCACCATTCACAATATTCGTACTCATTACACATTGCAAATAGATTTGGCAGATGTTTTATAGCCGGCCGCCTGCCTGACGCTAACCCTCTTTGGGAATGCTGTCTTGGTTGTCTACCGCATATTTCGGGTTGGACCCTACTTGCGCCTAACGGTGACACCTTACCGGGTTTGATTTTGGAGTTTTCCGTCTCCTAGATGGGTTGCAGACCAATGCTAAGGAGGCCCATCTCCCCCATTCTCTATTTTCAGCGATCTATTCCTTGCTAAATAGATATGTCATTGTGAATACACAAAGTTAATTATAAAGCAATAATATTGCGATTATAGTTACGTCATCACTTACACTCAGTATGTTACTCTAAGCTCAAGTCATGTTAGGTTCATAAGCTTCAGATGTTAATTCACGGATTTCCGGATCTAGATAAAGAGTATTGGTTTAAGTGATGAAATGTTATACTTCAGTGATTGTGAAGACATTTGAGGATATGTGACTACTGACCGAGTTAGATAAGTAATTGTTGCTTAAGTAGCAAGTGAAAAGATTAAAGAAATTCGCTACTGTGAGATATAAATGAATAAAGAAATTTGTAAAAAGATTAACTCACTTTGAACATAGAACCTGTACGCTCGTATTTCCTTCCCATCTATATATATAAAAGAAAGTCGTGTTAGTTACACCATTTATAACTAAAGAACGGCTGGACCGATATGGCTGAAAATTGGTGGGGAGGTAGCTTAGAGCCAGGAGACGGACATAGGATACTTTTGTACATTTAAAAAAAAAAAACAATTAGGTAGTAGGTAGGTAGGTAGTAGGTAGGTAGGTAGTAGGTAGGTAGGTAGTAGGTAGGTAGGTAGGTAGTAGGTAGGTAGGTAGTAGGTAGGTAGTAGGTAGGTAGGTAGTAGGTAGGTAGTAGGTAGGTAGGTAGTAGGTAGGTAGTAGGTAGGTAGTAGGTAGGTGGTAGGTAGTAGGTAGGTAGTAGGTAGGTAGTAGGTAGGTAGTAGGTAGGTAGTGGGTAGGTAGTAGGTAGGTAGTGGGTAGGTAGTAGGTAGGTAGTAGGTAGGTAGTAGGTAGGTAGTAGGTAGGTGGTAGGTAGTAGGTAGGTAGTAGGTAGGTAGTAGGTAGGTAGTAGGTAGGTAGTAGGTAGGTAGTAGGTAGGTAGTAGGTAGGTAGTAGGTAGGTAGTAGGTAGGTAGGTAGTAGGTAGTAGGTAGGTAGTAGGTAGGTAGGTAGTAGGTAGGTAGTAGGTAGGTAGTAGGTAGGTAGGTAGTAGGTAGGTAGTAGGTAGGTAGTAGGTAGGTAGTAGGTAGGTAGTAGGTAGGTAGTAGGTAGGTAGTAGGTAGGTGGTAGGTAGTAGGTAGGTAGTAGGTAGGTAGGTAGTAGGTAGGTAGTAGGTAGAAAAAATTGCATTGCAACGCATGCCGGGTACAGCTAGTTGTAAATATTAGTTACAATTGCATTATATCGATAGATTTTGGTTGAACTGGACATATTGTTGGAACTATTTTCACAACTCATCAGCCGCCAAGTCTTTTCCAGCCTTTATGAGGGTCAGCTTCCAGGTTTGTTGGATACAGCAGTATACTGTATAACATGGAGCTACTGCTTATCCGACCTCCACAAACCATATAAGTAGGTAATACAGGACACTAGAATATCTAATTTGAAGCATTGCGTCACAACGATATAACTTTTATTTTTGACTAGCTGTGGCTGCGACTTCGTTCGCGTGGATGATGAAACTTATCAATGAGTTTTTTGTGTAAAGTGCTATTTGTGTAGAACGTTATCTATCGACCATACCTCTGGCGTTCGGGATAAAAACTACCCAGTGTGGTGCCCAGAATATTAAAGAATAATTATACCAAGTTTCATCGTAATCGAACTGGTATTTGCGTGATACCTGAACAAACAGACAGACAGAGAAAAAAAAAAAATAATCGGACTTTTGGGTTCGTTGTCGGTCTAGTAACACCCACCGCCATTTTTTTTTTGATATTTTCAATGTACAGAATTTTCACTTCTACAGATTTATTATACCTAAGTATAGATAACTTTCATTTATTAGTTTATTTATTGAAATAGGTTGTCATAGGCAGCTTATAACCATTTACTAATATAACAACGTAACTAATAACAATGAATTACAAACATTGTATTGAACATTACAATTACTTTTGGTCCACAAACATTAATAGCTAAATGCCTTCCCGCCTTTTTTGTGTATGGTTAAGTAGCCTGTATGTGTTATGTAAGGAATTAACTAATGGTATTTAACAAGAGTATTAATATTTAAGCTGTGGACAGTAAACAATACTAAATGGCTTAAAGTGTTATTTTAAGGAAAGGTGCCTTCACACTTGCACGATGGACGATTTAATGCAAGCTACTGACAATGAACTGCCTCGTTGGCCTAGTGGTGCTAAGCGCGACTGCTACGCTAGAGGTCTTGGGTTCGATTCCCAAGTCGACCAAGGTGTTATTGGGTTTTTCTATGAAATTCTCAGTAGCAGGTCGGAGTTTGGATCCTAACCTCTGCCTAAACCTTTAGGGATACAGGCGTGATGGTATGTTATGTTACTGCAATGCAGTTCTCGTAGCAGAATTTTGGGCCGACACAATATAAATAGATTGTCATGGACACGATAAGAAGAAGAAGAAAGAAAGAGCACTTGCAGTAAAGAGTAGTGGCTTATCCAGTGAGATTGAAAACCAATATCATAGGCAAAAGTATAGGCATAGGCATAGGTATATTTAGTAAGAACATATTACCCACAAAAATAGTAAAATATACAAAAAGTTAATTGAGCAATTTAAGTATACGTATGTACAACTTATACAGTATCAAATGAATTTGACATAATTATGACTATCATTTCGTATAAGATTTTTTTTATAATAATAAAGCCAGGAATATTGATTGTTACTATAATAACTTCAAGGGAAATTTAGAAAGGCTTTGACATAAGAAACGGTTTAAAATAGGCGTACTTGGGCAGAACGAGTACGCAATATACAGTCGTAAATATACATAATAGTAGGCAATTTGTTCTAGGGCGGGTTAGATTACGTTACCAAAGATTTTAATTAAATTATAATCGATAACAGATTAATAAGGTTAGTAATGTTTTATATAACAAACACCAATTACGATCAACGATCGACCAATATTATGATCGCAAAAAATCGCAGACATATTTAACGTGACTTTATTCAAGGACACTTTGGTAAATGAAAAATAAGAACCTTTGTATTAACACATTTTCTTAGTAATTATAAATAGTTTCAAAACCGATCTAGCATACATATGTGCACCTAGGTCCTAGTTACTATAGGTGATGTTAACTACCGCATTTTTATTCGCAGTTACGAATCTGTAAGTTAAAGATACTGCTATTGATTCCTAGAATAAATTTAGCCTTAATATTCCAATTTAAGAAGATCAAGCAATACATTTCTTAGTACACATCGAAACGTATCAAAAACCAATTTGTAATCGGAACAACTGCATTTGATTTACAAAATGTCATTCCAAATCTGTTCTCATTACATTTGTATTGAACAAATGTTTTATCGAAAGGATTCCCAAGGAAACTGGCATTTATATATCAAGGACATTATTTAGAATTGTTTAGGCTTAGTAATAAGATCATCATTGATGACCTACTTATAAAGTAAGGTTTTATTATAAAAGATTCAGTCTCAATATTGTTTTACTAGAATTACGCAATAAGAAGCTTTTTGTATTAAATTGTGATAAATAGTATCTAAATTGAAATTAAACGGAAATTATGTCTACTAAGATGTAAAAAATAATATATCACACGTGTACGAATAGGATAATTAGATAAAGCTTATCGAAAAAAAAAACAATTTACAAAAGGAGCATATTCATTTCCTGGAAAAAAGATCGAATTGTAATTTAATCTAGAACAAATAGCTTTGCAACCAGTTTCCATAAACAAATTAAGCTAATCTTAAGTATAATAAACAGGTGCCAACTGCAAAAGATAACAGTATTAAAGTCCATAGTGTGAGAAGTGAAACAAAATAAATTAAAAAGGAAAGTTTTCGCACAATAGCCTCAACGTATGACAATGCGAAACACCCACAAAGCCTGATTATAGTGACTTTAATCTTATCGCTTTTATGACAGATTTCAACTCCTACGAATGTTAGATAAAGCAATTATTTGGTTCTTATGTTATGTCATGACCGGACTTCGAATTGTTAAGGACATTAAAATTACATTTAGAGAAATTACAGACAAAAAAATTAATGTACCTCATTCGGCTATTTAAGAAATTTCCAAAAGATATCATGATTAGGGTAGTAAAATAAATAGATTTATCTAAAAACGTAATAAATTGAAAATTTTAATAAACTTCAAAAGATTGAAATCTTAATCTGGCTGGTATTTATTCATTTTATTTTATTACGTAGGTACTCTTCCTAGAGCAGTATTACAAATCATCATCATCATCTCCTCAGCCTTTTCCCAACTATGTTGGGGTCAGCTACCAGTCTTACCGGATTCAGCTGAATACCGTATTTTACATGGAGCGACTGCCTATCTGACCTATACAACCCATTTTACTGGGAAACACAGTATCTCATAGTAAGACTGGTTGTCAGAATTGACTTAACGACTGCCAAAGATCTTTGTATGACAACCGGGACCTACTGTTTAACGTGCTTTCCGAAACACGCATCCACGGAACAACAGCTTCGAGCGCGGCTTAACCTGTATTATCGGTCAAAACGTACGGCTTACACTTAGCCACGAGCCCCTCCGAGTATTACAAATGTTATTACGATTAATTATCCCACATTTTTTGGAGTTACCTAAAAAGGGCTTTTCTTAACCCTATTTGACTAACCTAGTTTTTAGTACTATTATTATAATCAAAATTGTGAAATTTTGATTATTCATGTGGGTGGCCCATGTATATAAATCTATTTAGAATATGGTCAGTTACCATAGGCCGGGTCACGTATTAGATAATCCATAGAAACGGTTATAACGGAACCTCTACATATTTGGCAGGCTGTGGTAAGGCAATAAGGATATGACGGTGCATAATGCGTTTGTTTGTCTTCCATATTTATTGCTATAGGTTCCGTTTAAAACCATTATGTATTGTTCATTATAAATGCAGGATTAAAGGTTATCAAAACGTATAGGTTCATGTGTTTTATTTAGGTTACGCGATTCCATTTGTTTTAATTGATACAGAGTTACGGAGTTCCTATGGTCCCTTTCTGGAGCAATCATGAGACTAACTCGAAAGTAAGATTATGTTGTACTGTCTCCGAATTAATATAAGTACGCAAAGTTTCATCTTAATGAGGTGTGTAGAAGTAGTTCTGGTCCCTGATTTAGCTTGCAAAATTTGTCCTCAACGAGCATACACCTATTATATTTTAAATATGAGCTTGTAAAAAAATATGACATTATATATATAAGTTATTTACATACATACATATAGTCACGCCTCTTTCCCTTGTAGGGGTAGGCAGAGACCACTTCTTTCCACTTGCTACGATCCTTACACACTTGTTTCGCTTTGTCCACTTTCATTATTCCCTTCATACATGCTAATCATAAGTTAGTTATCATAAGTTATTTAATAATAAGATATTTTTAGTTACGCAGACTTCGCCTTAAATTGAGTTGACATCAATCAAGCATGTCGCTAATATGTATATAAATTGTAATAACCATTTATCGGGCACTTGTCATTAATAGAAAATGCTTTCAATATGTTGTCTATAAGTGGTTACGTCGGAGTATTTGTCATAGTTCAGATAAGATTATGTTCTTGATTGATTATGTTACTGTTTGCATAATACAGGGATCTGGGTTGCGTAAAAAGTTTCTGCGTAATTGGATTTGCAATCAATTGATAGATTAATGTAATTATTGTTTGGTTTAAGCTTTTGATTGATATGGTTATAATTTTGTTTAACTTTTTTGCAAGGTATAGGTACGCAATGTTGTTTATTGATTTTTTATTAATTGCTTCGGATCAGAGGCATGTTTTGATCAGCTGTAGCTACTGATTAAGTGTGTCGAAAGATTTAAAGCAATTTGACAAAGAAAATATATTTTTGCATCACAAAATGTAAAGGTGTGTCCCCATCTAACAAACGAGCACCGAACGAGCATTACAGTAACAGCTCGCGAGCATGCCGCGAGCTGCTCGTGTAATGCTCGTTCGTCAGATGAGTACACACCCTTATAGTTTAGCTTGTGGGAGGCCTATATTAAGCGAAGGCATATCAATTCAGTAAGCTAGGCTTAGTTGGATGATAAAATTGGTCATTATAATTTAACTATTTAACCAAACCAAAAGAGATGTCAACATCCAATCAACATAATAATATGTGTTCATATTATCCTAATCCGATGGACTAACAACTGGCAAAACGAAAGGAAGCTCATGCAACGATTTTGTCAAATGTCATATTGATACCAACCAATTTTGATGGACCTATAGTTCTGACAGAAAGTCTTCTGTTAGTTCTCAAATTGTTATGATGAACGGTAAGTGAGGGGTCATGGTATAATGGTAATGCATTATGTGTCGATGGGATGTCAATAGGTGATACAATGTGTAATGCGTATTTAAGTTGGTTAATGCGATTGGAACTTGTAATGGGTGATGTTATCAAGATATTAAGAAACATTTAAGACGTCTTTCAATGACGATAACTAACACTACTCGTTTTCGAATCTCTAGGTTGCTTTTGAAACTACAGTCGTGTATTTTTGTGGACCTTTTCTGACATCGTAATAATTATAATATTAAGGGCCGATTTCTCCAACGCCAGATAATTTTTATTCGAGAGATAAAATTCGTGTTTGACAGATTTTGTATTGAAGACCTGTCAAAAATTCTAAATTATTCCTCTGATAAAATTATCTGGCGTTGGAAAAATCAGCTCTTAAGCATATAATATACAACAGATAAACACTGTTCTGACTTAAGTCCTTACGGAATGTTCTTGTTCTCAAAACATCATTAAATTAGATAAGATTAACTATCTATTACCAAAATGCAATGAGTTTTCAAATAACTAGTACTTAAGAATGATTTATGGCCGAGCTTCAACTAAATGTTAATGATTAATTAAATTTCATATGTCGAGTGTAAATATACATGTTTGCTTTAGGTGAAAATATTTAGACCGTATTGACAAAACGAACATCCTTTAAATACCTACCTACAAAATTATTATGTTTTTTTGTAACATCTATGGGAATACACGGTTTTACCGGTTACATTGTGATTGCAGTTTTACAAAAAAAAATAAGCTTAGTCCTTTACTTTTAACCAATTGTTTATTATATTTGCACTATAATTATATTATAGTAGTATATATTTCTGGGTTATGCAGTCCTTTTCAACAGCATAACTCGATACAAATGCTAGCCGTATTAGAGTAGACCTCCGAACGAAATAATATCGACGTTTTTGTTACACTACGGTGTAAATAAACCCATTTAAACAATTATCTTTCAAGCTGACCATCAATTAATATGTATCCGAGTCTAAACATAACTGTGTTAGTCTACAGCAATATGTTACACCACGAGTCACCGATCAATTATGTAGTTAAGCTCAGTATTGATGGAGACTAAATTATATGGGATCAGTATGAAGGGCGGATATGAGAATGTATCCTGCTGGGTTTATGGCCCTATGGGAGTAACTATATACTTAATGGAGTTAAAGAGTTGGCAAGTGCTTACTCATCTCTGTAACTACTAGATGGATTTGAATAAAAAACTATTCGCAGTGGCAGCTTAGTAAATGAGGCGTTAAAAGCCAACGTTACAATCATAGCTGCTAGTGATAATAGTGATAATAGTAAGAATAAGAAAAAAAAACAAGAAGAAGAAACTAAAAAGTAAGTATATGCGCATACCTCAATTTACTTTATAATCTAGGATTATAGGTTCAGTGATGTGTGGGTCAATATGTCATCTGTAAATGAAGCATTTTACATGTTGCATTAAAGCCATAAAGAATACGTCGCAAGTATTTATTTTCCTTTCAATAAACACTGAGACACATCATTAGTGTCACGCGCAAATTCAAGTAGTTACATAAATAAATATTTACGATGCAGTTAAGTACATCGCATTATTCCTTTTGTAATTTTTTCGTATTTATTATGACAGCTTGCGAAGCCATGCCCCGAAATATGACGTCATTATTTATATTTAACGAAATCACGCATGTTTAAGTCTTGTTCAGACACGACGAGTTTTACGCAGATCCATCCGTATTGTCCTCCAAACAAATTAGCTATTCAGGAGTGTGGCAAGTGTCAAGAACTAGGTAACTATTTAGATATAAAAAATATATTTAGATATATAAAATTCTTTCTTACATACACGATAAGCGAGTCCAGGAGTAGCATCAGTTATGCTGCCCATACACGGATTGCTCTCTCAGTCTGTGATCAACGCACACGGACTGCGCGAGCTTTCAACCGCTCTTGCGCGTAACGTGCACCTCCCGCCTTTTTGAAAGCAGACAAAACAAAAGCAGTTCAACTGCTTCATCCAGTCCGTGTACCCCGTCCTTAAGGATATAAATGCATTTGCGTGACGCTTATAGGAATGTGGACCTCTTAAATAATATAAAAGCATTTAGTACCCAAAGGAATGATTTCGCGAAAAGATGTGCGTGACATTCGCAACATCTGAACAGGCCTGTATTTGGGAGGCTATAATAAACAACTTAATTATGTTTACATTTTTATGTGCGTGTCTTTACATAAATTAAAGGGTCAGTTTTATCGTTTTTGTAATTTTACAGCCTCATTTCCAAACCTGGAAAGTTTTGCTAAAGTTGTTTGTTATTTCGCGGCCCTTATGTTGTGACTATTTTGTAAACTGGATCACCCTCGTAGTGTTTATAGCTTTTTATTCATTGCACATACCTATATTGTCTTCGTATTTTTCGTGTTATTCTCTTTGTAGAAGTTTAAGAATAGTCACGTTAATTAAAGCCAGTCAATTGTATCATGTACGAAGGTTCAATAATGATTCAGTTGACGTAAATTTGTCCTTCAAGTAGAGCAAGTGAAAAGAAGCTATTCATCAATACTCAGATCTTGTCAAATAAGTAAGAAGTTACTTCTTAATTGCGACAAATAATTTACAAGATTCAAGACACTTCACATAAGTTCCACTACTCGCTACTAGATGGCGCTATTCGCAACTCTATAGATAGTTCATATTTAACACTTTTGCAAAATTCGCCAATCCGAGTTACAAACATGATAACACACGTTAACCCGTCAATTTGTCCGATGTTATGCGATATAATGACACGTCGGTGGATGGTCGACGGGTGAAAAATGTCCCGCGATAAAACTCTTTAATTCCTCGCCGCTTGAGGCGAGTTAGTACATAGCACTTAACTTTCTGATGATTGTATGTAATTTTGATTAATTTATTGGATTATGTGAGGAGAGATGTAACACATTATACATTATACATTAAGAACAGGATAACTGAAAGGTGGGCTACTTTTACAATGTCTGTGTAAGCTCTTCGTGACTGCCTTCCCGAACGGGTGAGCAGAAGTGTGATACTGAAATTTGGAACAACGTAACTGATGCCTACTAACAAAAAAAAAGAAACAGAGTTTAGAGACTGATCTATGTCAAGTAAGAAGGAAAGCAAGCAAATGCTTTTAGGTGGTTATAATAAAAATAAACAAATTTAGGCATAGGTTTGGTAAAAGGCAAGATTACGAAACTTGTAGGTAAAAGAAGGCATTTAGCAAAATTACCTAATGTGACCACTACGAAATTTTGCAATTCAGTGATGATTATGGCTTGTTATTGCATAAACCGCGCTATAGAATACTCTCTTTTGTCCCAGCCATAGCATTTTAGGCACAAGTGCATACACAATTAAATAAACAAATCATGACTAGGCTTTGATAAAGGTAAGTTTGAGTAAGACAACTTATTCCTTATAGCTTTATATTTATCAAAAATATAATCTGAACTCATAACGACTCCCACACAAAATATCTAGTGAGTCATCCCGAAATTAGACAATGATCCCGTTATTAAGGAAATGTTTATAGACGAGTATATGCACGAGAAAGGCAAATGCTTCGTTAGATTTTTCTGTTTAGATACTGTCATTACAAAAAAATACGTCGTTAACGATAGATAAATGTAGGTTGTTTATCATTATAGCAGCTTGCTCTATTACCGCTGTATCAGTGTCTCCTATATCTTAATGGTTACAAACGACTTCATCTCGCATCTCAGGCGTAATAAATTAATACTGACCACTTAACATCGCACCATCTTCTAAATACGAACATGTACCGACTCTTTAGTAATTTGATTTAAAGCCTCATTCACACCCCTGCGGCTTTATTATACAACTTTTAAATGTAGTACAAACTTATGTTTGCCGTCTGAAAACCACATAAAAACTATAAAAAGCAAAAGACTGTTTTATGACATTGTGATAAGGAAGAATTTCGTTTGCGACAGATTTCCCGAACTGCATGTTAAAGTTTGGTGAACGTAGATATAATGAAGCATATTAGTTTTGCGCGTGCGCGAACATTTGTCATTCATCTTCGTAATGGCGGCCATTTGGAGTTATGTCATTGGGCAGTTTTGGCAAATATTTTTAGTTTATACAAATCGTTTTGTTCGCTAATGTCCGTTACGTGAAGGCTTGTGGTTGGATATATGCATTAAGGCAACGTGATTTTTTAGACCTACGTGAGAATACTTTTATTTTGTGCGATACTCAGAGAAAGGTGGAAATATGTGGCGCGATCTGCCTTTTCACTGATTTTTAGTTTTACTTCTTTTATAACTTCATCTTAATTCATCATCATCATACGCTTAAAACAGAATCCAAGCCAAGTGTTAACAGACCATATTTGTATCTGTCATCTTTCATTTGTTTAACGGAACTAAGTCCTTCGTAAACTTCAGTAGTAGATTTTCCCAATACATACTTTTCTTAGCTCATACCACATTCTGACCATATTTGATTTCCCTTACTATCAGCAACTTTCATTTACGGGATCAACACTGACCCACTTGCCTACCTATAAGTCTTGGGATCCAGACACCTTGCCTACCTAGAACCACTCCAACACTTCAGGTTGGAAATTAAATAAAAAACCTTCGTCTAACTGGATGATAGATTGACTCGTCCCTCTAGTTTAACTAAACAGTTCCAGTTAGCTAAATCTCGTTAAATTTATTAGCTTAGCAGTTAGATTTTATCAGATATGTCGCGACATGTATGCATTACTACCTAAGATAGATCGTGGACAGATGTTTACACTGTCATTTCACTAAGCTTGATTTATAATTAGACATTAGACATATATTTTTTAACATATTTTCTAGTATTGACTGCAGGTATAACAACTTAACTTGTTTTGATCGGATGAGAAAATTTTTATGATACATAATTGTAAACAAAATGCTTAACAGCAAGATTAGATTAGTCACATATAATTTACGAAGGTATCAATCATATCATTATGCAACTTGCCAACTATAACAGATTGTTGCTAGATTGGCACAATCAGGGAAAAAGGAAACGAAAAATTCTAGAAAGCACCTGACTTATCTTACGCTTTCCTTACACGCCCAAATTTCTAATACCAAGTCAAAATTTCCATTTTCAACCGAGCAACCTTGAAGCGTAGTAGTAACAACTTTACTCTAATAGAACATCACATAAAATGCTGTTATCCCATCCATACATTCCAAACAGTAATTACAAGTGTCACCCACCTCATTAGCACACAAGATTTTCAAGCAATAAATCTTAGTTCAAAGAAAGCGATACATATAAGGATGTACTAAGTAGTTAGTTTATTTTTAAATGGGTTTTCTAAATGAGGCATCGAAAGTATTGGTGGATAATAAGCTGGTGACGACATGCGACACGAGATACATAAGGGCAGTGTGTTGGACCGAGGGCGACCCGACAAACCTGTCCAGCTGCATGTCATGTACGGTGACTATAATATATAAATAAAAGTGGATATTACATACATTGCTGTAAATTCAAAGTATGTAGCTAAAGCATTTTTGTTAAGGAACCAGAGATAAAGAAGGTATTACAATCTCCCCAAGCCGAGACAATGTAGATAATTGATTTTCTATATCGACTCGTCCGGGGGTCGAACCCAGGACATCAAAGCTAGCGACAATATGTGTCTGTTGATACCTTTAAGGGAGAAAGTCGCAGTGATATCTCAAAAGTAGCTGGAGTAGTGAGCACTGTAACAAGTCTATCATTCCTTGATAGGCCCTTTTGCAAGCCACGAGACTTTGTACAGAAGTAGGGCTGGTGAAAATGTCTGCTGGTTACGTGTTCTGTACCATCAGGTTAAGTAAATAGGTTAAATAATAATATGTAACACGTATTTAAACGTGTACGAGTACCTATGTACAATATTTCATTTACAGTTGCAATGATGGATTCCTCTTTCACACGCTCGCGCCCTAAGTTCTATCCAATTCTTTGTGTCTGCCATCCTCATCTGGCTACCATATTCTTAGTTTACCACTTTTTTAACTAAACTGAAATACACCATATATGTACTGTGTTTTTTTTTTTGGTTTGTTGACAACAGTTTTACCAATCGCAATCCATATCCACCCTACAATGGAACAAGTGCAGGCGGTTCGCCTTGCGCGGACGTTTCACTGCGCACGCGCACACAGGCGCACTACACGCCTTTGCATTTGCAACTTATATCCGATTGATATTGATTTCTCTCCATATACTGGACTTATATCAATCAGAACTTTTATTAACATTAACTTGTATTTTTAATTACCTAGATAAAGAACGGGTAATAATTTTCAGCGCCTAATTTGTTGAAATAATTAAGATTTTCCTTTCTTAGCTTTTCTGGTTTCAAAACTAAGACATTTTAATCGAAATAATGCGAAATATGGTCCTCTCACCCAAGGTCTAAGATGTTAATCACATGGATATTAAACGAGGAAGCTCAGGTATTTTTCAGAAATTAGTTGCTTGTAGGTTTTAAAAATTGTGTACCGATTTTTTTTCATTTAAAAGGAAATGCCTTTGTTATGTGTGAAAGAGAGGGAAATGGAGCTAAGCAAAGAATTTCTTACGTTTCCCGATAACCCATACGTACACTTTCAGCTGTAACTTTCTTTAACCAAGTTTCCTAATTGTTTTATTCAATAAACATTGTACAGTTTAAAATCGTTATTCGAAAACGTTCCTTGGCTACTCCAGTGATTGTAGGTATACTAAGTGTTACATTACTAATTATACAACCTTTGAAGTGCTAACATGAGACCTAGACAGAACGAGATACTAATTAAGACAGTGTCGAAGCGACACCTTTTAATCTAAATTAATTAGTATTTACCTCTGTAAGCGACTGCTGTCTGACCTATGCAAACTCCACAGACCAATCATTAGGTAATAACGGTAGCATTTAGCTTGATAGATAAATGTGTTGGTTATAGTTGCTAAAGGTTTTCCAATGCGCAAGATGCAACGGGAAATATTATTTCAATTAGTAATAGCATTCTACGCGGAAGATATTTCTCTCTTCTTCGGTTTTAAAACAAAAATATCTAGCAAATAGATCAGAGAAAAAGTATATTTCAAAAATTTCAATAGGTATACTTAAATGGTGACATTTGACCTGTGATAGGTACAAACCGAGTAAAATATGAAACGCCATATTCAAAATGGGTCCCAAAAATACTCGTCCCATACGTGGGGCTAGGACACCCGTTTAATTCTTGAAAAAGTTGTTTGCTCATTCTTTTTCTGCATGTCATCTAAAACTTGTCGCAATTTTTCCAAAATACTGATCTACTGAATAAATCTGATCTCTGATCTGGTTGAATGTTCCTTAGCTAGGATATGCTTTTCCAATAGCGTCTTATCCACAATACTCAAATACTAAACAGTTTATTAATACACCTCATACTAGTCCATTTGCATCCCAATAAAAGCGACAACTTTATCCGTAACAACAATATTATCACAAATATGGCGTAAACCAATAACAATGTATTTCTCGCCCACAGTTGTGGACAGTAAACGTTACACGAATGCTCTCGTCTTATGAAGTGTTGCAATAGGCCACGGCAACGGATTTATAAGAAAATGTAAGGCTCCGATATCGCTTGTTATGAGAACAAAGATTATGAATATTCATGGGGTATGAAAGATAGTAGATGAAAATATATTTTTGTGTTTAGGAAGTAGATCGGAAAAGTGTTTGAACCTATTGTATATCAAACGGTGAGGTTTATACTAAATTCGATTTAAGCAGTTGTAAGACTTCGCAATTTAAATAAATAAAATAATTAAATATTATTATAAATTGAAAAAGAGACCGCAGTGAAGTTTATACTTACTTACTTACGTGAGCAAACATGTGTTACAAAAAGTAAGAAATAAAAAACTAATCAAGATAAATTACGACGAAAGTTCGGAAAATCGGAGAAAATGCGTCACTCAAAGATGTCTTAAATAACATAAGCTTGGGCTTTGAGTCACTCTTCAATGAATCACAAAAACTTCTACATGACTGAAAATCTGACTCACAACATACTCTGAGAATACATGCATTTAGAATTTAGATAGCTTACTAATAACAGGAATGCATCAGAAACTTGATATACTAAGCCTAGCAGGAAGACAATTTTGATATCTAGGTGCCTTCCAATTTAATTTTATCTGATGTCTTATATCACGTGGTGAAAAATACTGATGGGAAGTTAGTTGAATATGTACGTTAGCTATATGGATAGGTTTATTCTTTTCCCATGGAAATACTCATGGACGGACTGGATGGACGGACTGGATGGACTTCCTCTGCCCTGGTGAAGGCGGAGGGGTATTTTATCGGCTAAAACCATCGTATTACTTCGCCCTTCCCTTAAAACAAAAAAATATATATGGATATGTTAAGAATATTCTAAATATTTTCGGGCGGAATGTAAGAGCCTAAGCCAAAGAAGATTGTGTGAAAGATGTAGGTAATAAGGAAATGACACAGTAAGACTTGATAGAGATGAATGAAAGAAGACACCAACACGTCATCAAGGAATGCAACAGAGAGATTAATATTTATTTATGGATCTTTATTGAGGGCAGGACGCCAGTTATATATTTAAAGTAATTTAAGGGGTAATGCAAAATTATTGAATTTTATTTTAAGTTTTGCTTAATTTTGATTACATAATAACTGAAGCGTGGGTATAATCCAAGAAAGATTAAATCGTTTTTGCAGGGAACTTAAGTAGTGAAGAGACGAGAAACAAATGAAGATAGAGCAAGGATTTTTAATATTGCCCATTAACGTTCTGCTATTACTGATGGCGATATTAGCCACTTTTATAGGCAATATCTTCAAGAAGACTTGTATTTTATAGTAAACTTTATTCTAGTAACATAGAACAGTAATTTAAAAATATAAAAGAGAGAAGGAGAAGTGCAGCGCTTGTTTCGATTTGGTTCTGTCGCAGTTACGGAAAGTTACGACTGTATGTAGGACTTTTGGCGAGACCTAACTAATGGTGTCTAGCCTACTGCAGACTGCAATTTTAAACGAAATTGAACCATACGTAACTTTTGTATAACAGGAAAGAAATTTAATTAATGAAATTCTTTTCTGCAGTTTTTATTTGGAGAAAAGACACCTGTTTAAAGGCAATATACCTAATTTGTTTTCCCTATGACATAATAATAATGGTAGTTTTACGCTAATCAGTGCAATACATAATTCCATGGAAAAGAAAGACAGAAACATTTGAGATAACCTTAACAGGTTAAAAGATCTTCATTATTGTTGACCATTGCTTTTATTACTCATTAATGCAGTGTCATGCAGAATATGATCACTATTTTTAGACTAACAACCTACCTGGAGTTCAATAAATAAGTTGCGTAACACTGGTCAAACCTCCAACCTCCGAACAATAGCACATACGACCAAACCGCAACCGAAGCGTTCATCATAATACGTCCTATATAAATCCGTGTTTTACAAGCAGTCAGCTATCTGGCGGCTGCTCTATGCTGCTCTATGGTTGACAAAGGTCAGCGCAACAACATCACGACTTGAACTCGCCCGACAGCGCATGGGAACAGGACCTAGGGGACCATACCATTTGTTCGTTGCTGCTTATAGATTGGGTAATTGTTTTCGTGCGAATGTTTTAATTGTGAGTGTGGAAATTAGTTAGTGAGCAAGTAAGTAGTGTCCTTCTGCATATAGCCAGCTCAATCATTAGGAAGAGCACATAGTACATATTATATTTCCAAAAACTTTACCCGTAAATATACAATTAACATATAGCAAAGGTCATATTTTTTTTAGTTCATTAAATTTTTCGTTTTATTGAAAGGCTTTATCAGGATTTCACAATATGATGCTTTTAATAAGAACTGAATTTATTTCAGCAGTATTTACCGTCGTCGCTCGTCATTGTATGAAAAATTTAAAACCAAACTTACCCGTATCGTCGAAAACAATCCAATTCTCAGAAACCGACCACAAAGTCGAGCAAAACAAATCACAATCACGAATGATATATCAATACAAGTGGATTCAGGGAGTAAGTCTACGTCACAGTTACGTATACATTAATATTATTTATCTAATCGTGTGTTTTCAGTGAAAAGGAACCGATGGTAGGACTGAGGGAGGCAAAGGCGCGGCGCCGCCGTCCAGGCACTCAAGATAACTGCCTTACTAATGTACCAGATAGTATTGAATTATGACGTTCACCAACGATATTGTTCTATGTGAAATTTAGCGAAAGTTTGTATATCTCAGTCTGTTTGTTTGATGTGTTTATTATTATTTGGTTCTGATATCCTGGTGTTGCGTTTAGGGTGGTCTGGATGAGATTACGACATTCTGTTGAGTGGTCCTTTGCATGTAACTTTGAAGTGGCTATTATTGTCTTCTTCGCGATAGGTAAAAGCAATGTTTGCAGGACTTAACACTCTACTATCTTGACTCAATACACATTCTAAAATGATGATGCAAAATACTTGAATTAATATTTTGACAATCTGGTAATCAATTTAACATTACCTAAAGGTTTTATTACCGTCAGTCTATCTATGGGAAATGTAAAACTTAATCCGTGAATGTCGACGGCCTTGATAGATGGATTAATCTGACGAAAGTAACTCCAGTAAAGTGGACGAGACCTCTTACGTAAAGTGAGTTATTTAGATATGCTTATTTTAGTTCATTGAGAGATTAAGGAAAGCGAAGGCGATTTAAGACATTATTTTGTGCAGGCCCTCTTAAGGTAAACCCTGGAAATAAATGTAGAGAAATATCTGCAATTGGGTAAACATAATTATGTCGACCAGTGGGTCACATGACTCATGGGTCATCTATATGAGGCATATTTAAAAGCATGAAAGATACTTTTTACCAGACAAAATTGCAGACCCCAAATAAATTAGGAAAAGGATAGGAAGAAGAATATATATTATAATAGTTAAGTAAATCGCAAGTATCACAGAGTGAAGCAAAAAAAGTGAACTCAACCCAAATTATAAAGAACTATGAACAGTTTGAACGGAAATAAGAACAAAAACAAATGGTTTGTTTGCAGTTCGTATTGTAAGACAATGCATGTGAATGAACGTGGCCCAAATAGCGGCCGAGAGCGAGTCAATTGTGAGCTTTCGTTACGTTGGAGATGTACGTCACCTGTTGCAGGAGATAAAAGATGCCTTGAGATCTTTGTTCCTGTATCTTTTGTTTCCGATAGTTTAGGTTTTGAAGGACGTATCTTACTTTTTCTATATGCTACTCTTTAACTGACTGCAAGATAAGGAGGTTAGGGTAATGATATTTTGTATACCAAATCATTGCAATTATCTAACGTTCCAAAGTTTAGATAAGTAAATAAATATATACTTGTAAGTGTGTCAAGTTAAAATTAATGATCCTAAGTCTATGGACGACCAGTTGTTTGTGTGTTATGCAATAAAGCAACACAACACGATGACATAGGTCAAAATAATTAATCCATCATTTGGTTTAACTAAATCAGTTTTATTATTTAGTACCAACCCACTGTATCAAAACAAGGCCTAATCCAGTTACTAAAGCAATCGATGGCCCAATCAGAGCGGGATTACAAGTCACTAGTTACCGGACAGTGCGTCGGTGTACACTACAGTAAAATGTAAGCCTGAAGGAATTAGGCCATTCAAGTCAAGGCTGGAGGCTTTAACTGTTACTAAGATTGTAGAGTTCCACACACCTGTCCCTTTACTAGATAATGTATGTGGCATTGATATCGACGCTGAGTCAAGTTGAAGGGAAAATGAGGGCACATTAAAGATAGATTAGCGGTAACTGGTAGACCTAGTACTTGGACAATACTGGGGTAGTGAAGTCTGTGTCTTCTAAATTGTTAGTTTTCTTCATAATTATCTTAATGATTAACTTCTCTAAGTGCTGACCATAATGAACTCTTTGCTGGCGCTTATACCCATAATATCAGTTTAGAATTATACAGGCTGAAATTATAAATCTATCTCTTGATTGGCTTTTTATTGAATAATTATTATTTTATTTCGCATAGTAACCGTAAGCGCCTAGTGAGAAACATACATGATAGTCATTGCGCAAATCAGGCATCGAAACCATTTTATGTTTTACAAGAAAAAGAAAGAAGTTTAAATTATTTAAAGATGCCTGTATATAAAAAAAAAAAACAATTGCATAAGTACCAAAAGCAGACATGTCTAGCGTCGAATTGGATCGAAATCGTGAGGAGATCATGCTTCATTTTCCTATGACTGTCGTTTACACAATAAGGAACTACATGTAATTGCAGATAACCCCGGGGCAATTAGTTTGTGCTTACACATCGTGACATACGGGTGATCGGTGCCGCCAGCTATTGTGAGAAGTTGATGTGTTTGATGTTTTGTACGCTTGTTGGTTTCATCTAAAATTTAATTTAAGATTAAGTTACATACGGAAAGATTACATACACTATTATTACAATTGGCTCTTTTGAAAGTTGTTCTTAAGTTTTGTATAAATTACTACATACCGAAAATCTAAAAGAGTACTACTATTCTGAAACAAAAATACATACCTACTTAGTTTTTGTAATTTAAACTACTTTGCAACGACATGCATATGTGCAAGGAGGTGCGCGACAAGACCAATTTTATTGTGATTTTCTTTCAAGTCCATAAAAAATGAATTCGTCCCAATACTCTATACCCAAATTTGCTCAAAAAGTGCTCACCGAGCGCCACAACAATGTGTAACGAACAATGCTTTCAACAATTAACACGCGAACGATTGTCTGAGAACGGACGAACAATCGTTTGGCAACGAAACTTTACGGATGCGTTGTTTTTGTACCGCGTGTGTTTCACAACACTAGTGCTCGACGCACTTAGCTCCCGTGTGTATGTCGCAAGGTAATTAGCGGAACGAAAATTATGTTTTACACAAATTGTATAGTTATTGTTGTTTAATAAATACTTGTGGACATTACTGTTAGCTAATCTTTTTGTTTGTTGTACTAATTGTTTTGTAGGGTTTCATTTCGCTTGGCAATAGATAGGTTTGCGCTACATAACGTTTTGAGTATTCCAATATGTGTACTTACCACTTAAGGAATATTGCTACTATTACGTAGGTAAAGAGAAGAATAATAAAAAATGGAAATTAAATTAAATAAATTTGTGATATTTCGACCTTATTCAATTTATTAGTATCTGATTAAATGGATCTCGGCTTAGCATATAATCCGTAAACCTGACCTAGGTACATCATCTTCGGGAACATTTTAAGCTGTATTGCTGTGACCTAGTTCTAGATTCGGCAGATATGACGTAGGATGAAAAATGCGGAATACTGCAGACTGCAGCACTTTGAAGAGATTAATGATGTAAACAGTCTACTGCAATACTAAGGTCTGAGGAGAGAGTACCGCAGTGTGCAGTGGACCACACCACACGTTAGTGTAGATATAGGAAGTCATCAGGAAATGAACCTTACTGCTTTGATAATAAGGGGTGTTGTTTCGATTATCAATGATAACTAAACAACATTTAAAGAGACGTACTTTGTTCTCTTATTTATTTTAGCAGGGTAAAACCTTTGTTGAACAGAATTAAGATATTTGGGAACAATTATTTTTGAGTGCTCTGTCTTTTGCGAATTCTGATATGCGCGTAAGCTTTTTCTTAGGTCACTTTGATTGTGGCTTATGTAATACTACACTCGGAAAACTATATCCTGTTACAGTGTTTTGCAAGGCACGCTAAAAACACCTCACATTTTATTTACATCCTTAATTTTTTTCTGAATTAAAATTGTGAGTTTGATCAGATTAGGTGTCTATTAAGACCTATTATCATTAATTATCTTGAAAAGACAGCTTTATTCGCATGTATGCATATCTGTTGACCTTAAAACAGTACCTTGGTTGGTACAGTATAATAGCCGGTATATGGGTAACCCGAGCCTATAAGTAGGTGCTACTCAAGATTACATTGTTGTGGTCGCGACCCACTTGGATAACAGCTGCTTTCCATCACCAACTAGATTGTCAGTCTTGTAGATTTGTACATTTGTAATTTTGGTCCAAACTTCAAAGGTACGCGTACTTTGTTAACACTTGCGGAGACCTATTTCTTAAAGAATGTTTAAATACTAATATAGGTACTGCTTGCTCATACGAATTGTATTCTTAAATAAGCTTATTGTCATATAACTTCAGCATGTATTGTATTATATTGATTAGACAATGGTTGAAAATGTAAGCGCAGTTAATAACCGGAAGTAGGTATGTTGCTTTCCGAGAGACTCCTAAAAATAAGTGAACACATAAAGTTTGTAAATGAGCTAATTCTGTTTGTGATGAATTAATCTGGACTTTAATAAATAAAATCTATAAATTGAGGATGTATAAAATTTAATGTGTATCTTTCAGTTGTATTCTACACTTGACGGAATGTTTCTTGAGCTATAGAAACAAATAAATTATGGTTTTAGAATTTGGTGTACTAGGATTATAATCACAACTACTTATAGCCTAAAAAAACAGCATAACCTTTTAATTACATTCCTCTAATGTATAATTGTGTGTATCTCCTTAATTGTGCGAATTAGCAGAGAAGGGACCGTGTGAATATGCACAATGTACATAGTACGTTTCGTCACTGTACACCAATGCAATGGCCGCAGCCCGAGTGAAGGGGGACCAATACTTTGTTAAAATTCATTTGCACCGAAACTGCAACATTATCAAATTAAATTATACAGGTGCAAGCATAAATAATGTCTTAATAAACAATGTAAGCACAATACATAGTTAATTTAATAACATATTCATCAGTAATTTGATGAAAGGCAAACTCATTCTAGATAATAGATGTTGCTAAAGTGATTTTTCAAATTATTAGGTTTTAATAGTTTGTGGTTTGGCACCTATTTTAGTTTTGATAGAGTCGTAAAAGTTGTAATTCTTTTATTGCGGTCAATGACTTGTTGAAAACTGTTGTACACATTGAAGTCTGAGTATTGAGTTTGGTTGAGCTTTTGTATAGAAAAACATCGATGTATGTTAAAGTCTGGTAAATAAATTATTATAATGATTAAATTATTTCTGATTGTATGTACCAAAAAACACTTTATTGTGTGATTTCAGAATTTAAATCAGTTAGCGATAGACGGCGCTAATATAATAAGACGTAAAAGAAACTAATAAAATTACAGGAAAGTCTAGATGAATATTATGTTATATTTGTTGGCAACCAATGGCCAACAATATTTCAAACGTTGGTCACACAATTAGACTAAAACTATTCAGGATTAAGTAATTAGTCAAAGTGCATAATGTTTGTGTCTTGACTTCAAATGTCCGATCGTTATTTGTTTTCCATCCTTTTTTGAGTAGCTGCATTGAATTCCGGTAACGTTTTACATTTTTTATCAATTTGGTACCAAACTATGATCATTGAATTACCGTTTTTGGGCGCTCCCTAGTTCAAGTTTTATTAGTATATTGATGACGTCAAAAAGGTGTTTTAATTAACAAAATATAACATCTTGTTTTTCGTTCTTAACAAGGTAATTGTATTTATAGGAGTGTAATAAGATCACTGTTAACAGCTCGACATTTTTAAATAAATGGGAGCAAGTCTACCTTAAGGCAGTATTGTCCGTTCAAATTCAGTAAATGTTAAAATATATCTTTATGCCCTGCCCACAATATCAATATGAAATTCCTGTTTATTTTATTATTCATAGGTTTATTTGGAGCGTGAGATAGTCTGAACATTTTGTAAGTAACAGATGTTTTGGTCACGCCTTATGTCTCCAAGTAAGGGTACCTATTATGTTTTCCTTGTGCGAATTTTGTTCTTACGCAAATACTAGGAAAGTCACTTGGGTATGTCGACGCTATTTTGTTTTAAAGTTAGACTTATGTCACTCGGATGTTTGCGAAATTGTGTTCGCTGATGTAAGGTCTTAGAATTCGTTTTAGGTTTGTAGTTCGTTTAGGATTCTGGATGTCTCTGAAATTTAAAATCTGATTCTGATGCTTGGTTCTGACTGGGTAATTATGAACTTCACTAAAATTATTGTAGTTTTAGCGCAGAATTTTTTAAGTAGAATAAGATACATGTTTTCAAGGTTTTCAGTAAGTACATAAAGTAAAATTAGACGGTAGTCTTATCTTTTGTGATACTAAGTAACTACCTACTTTTGTTTAAAGGCTTATGTTATTTACTTACATACTTAATTCACTGTAAATTATAAGTTACCTATGCTGTCAATACCTAATCACTTACATGCATAGCTCGCAATATTAATTACTGTGAACGAAGCTGGTTTAATAATATCCTATATGGCATGAGGAAATCTACAACGGTACAACCATAATATCTCTTTCAATAAAGAATTCGTAATTATTGAAGGGCAAGTATAACCTTATCTAGCCTAGCTTTCCGTATTGCAGGAATGTAGGATATAGGATGGACTTCCTAAATTCGATATGTATTGAATTTATCATGTTCTATAATGATGATGATGATGTTCTATAAGTTTATTTTTTTTTTACATTTTATGATACATAATATTTTTAGATGATTTAATTATGTGGTAAGTAATTAATTAAGTGTTGTGAGATGTTCAGTCTAGTTTCACCTAATAGTATTAAGTTATTCTTTTTTATCTATTTTGAACTCTACATTTAATAATCGCCGTTAAGAGATAATAATATTTAACAAAAACTCGGATATTATTTAAAATTTAATCAATCACTTGCTAATTATTGTGTGTTAATACAAGCTTACTTTAAATTAAAACATGTTCGACACATCGAGGTTCACCGGCCGCTGAGCCTAACGTCTTAACGACGCAGACCAGAGGGACCTGCCAGCCAGACGGCACGAACAAAAAGCCAATTTCATAAAACTATGCACCCGACTGCGGCCCATAACAATAAATGAGCAAACCTCCAGAACCTGATACCTCGCCCGGATATACTTTTCACATGTCCTGTGTCAAAGCAAACTCAAAATACTACATACATTACGTGGTTAGTACAGCACGCGCTATTTGTAGCGTCCACTAAAGCGGCGATGTAAAAATGGTAGAGCGGTCGAACGCATCGCTCGGATACGCTGGTAGAGGAAACTGCAAGTCTGGCGCACACACGCGCAGCCGTGTGGCCACGAGGAGGCTTCGCGTGCACACTGCAGCGCGTCACATCGCGCGCCAGTCTGCCCCGAGCTGCCGCCCGCGACGCCCGTGTCGTGAGGCGCCACGACGCCGAACCTCCGACATCGCGAAAAAAGTTTTCGTCCGATACACGAAACTTTTCTTAGACTTTCCTTTCAACTCGCACATTGTTGAAGTGGAACAGTCTGTCCCGAACCCGGCGAACGCGGAAAGTGACCTTCTCAAACCGGAATTCGGTATCCTCCGGAACGGGTTTAGTCTCGGACCCCGCCGTGCCAGGACTTTCGTGAAGTGCTAACTTGATTTTCATAGTGGTGTGTTCAGTGTGAGTGACTGGATTCTACGCTTAACACGGAAGGCCGGACGTTGTCCCGACACTTTTAAGGTCGGCTTCTTTGTAAAAGTGCTGTTAAAATTTCTGTAAGTATTGCTATATACCGCAGTTCAAAGACCTCAAAAAAACTCCAAAGAAACTCTACGCAACGACACGCATTACCAAAAATGTAGAGACCACGTAATACTTACAATTACTTAAACTTATAAACTAAATTTTGTAACGGTCCTTGCCCTTGCCATAACAAAAACTGGACCAATATTAATTCCGAATAACATAAATCGGATCAGAGACGTAAAAAATAAGTCGGTCACCGTAACAATAGCAATTTAATATTCCATCTAAAGTTATAAACAAAATCATTGACTGTCGACATGCCTTTAATCTCTGGCTCACAATAAAGGAAATTACGAAATGCATAATACATTCATAGAGCAATTAATTTTAATACTTTCCGTATTGTCAGACGCTGCAGGTTTAGATGTAGCGCTAGCAAATCAACAAAGACTTAAAATTAATTTAAACTGCTGAAAAAAAAATTTTTTTTTCTATACCGGATCTGTAATATCTTCGTTACACAAACATTTTTTATACATGTTTGTGTTAGCAGAAGAGTCAGACCCCACAAATGTTTTGCATCAATCGAAAGTGCCATGTGTCTGTAAGTCTATTCCGAACAGTCAACAGATGTGCAAAAACCGATCTGAAAAACGACTATTGAGCGCTTTGTGCAAGTAAAAAACACTGCGGCGTTAACTTTGTTATTTTTTACTGCGATGCCAAATTCGCTTTCGGCACAGCGTTAGTAATGTGCTCTTATTGTATTTTCTGTAGAGAAATTATTTTTCACATTTTGCGTTGACTGTATAAACCTTAAAAACCCTTTTGATTAGATGATACCAAGGCATTGTTCAAATTAATCACACATACCAAAGAAGGTAATCCTCTTTCTGTTAAAATCTTTTTGAAATAACATTCTTGATTCAAAAAGTTCAGACAGACAACTTCAAAACTTGTTTCCTAAAAATAAACGTCAATATTATTACTTATTTATTTATTCCAATCTTGATATGAGCGGCTCTATTGATGTTAGTATTTAATTTCATAATTTCGTTAAGAAATGTTAATACATTTTAGAGTTTCACAAGGTTATTTCTCAGGTCATAATGCCAAGGCCGGACCTAATAGCGAATTACTTAAGAAATTGTCTGGCTTATAATGTTCAAGTCAATATTTGATCACTTTTGAAATTGGAACCAATTACCGTACCGTTGAGATAACCATAATAAATAAATAAATGAATAATAAAATAATTTTTGCATTTGTTTAAAAATGGAACGTTATGATAGTTTTCTCGTCGTTTACTAATAAAATAGTATTTAAATTTGCTGTAATGTTCAAAGTTAAGCGTAAAACGTACCGCCTGCGGTTTGATGTTTTCTTAATTAAAACTCTGACTGTGCTTTTATGGATCTTACATTAATGAAATGATTTAGACATTATTACACTTTTTTATTTGCTTTATCTTATCGTAATATAATTACTTAGCAAACAAAAGATTTGAAAAGAAAACGCATTAATCTGCTAACCTTACTCATTTGTCATTTCTTTGAATTACATATTATTTTATGGACTTTTGAAGAATGTCCGATTTGTTGTAACTATTGCAAGTATTTTGAATATTTTGGAACTTGGATCGTATCAAACTTAAATATATACCTATGGCAAAAAAAAAACAGGTATACAAATGTTTTGCAAATAATAAGTGTTTAAAATACATAAAATTATGCCAGAACAAAAATATTTAAGTATACATAATTTATCTCTCATTGAGATACGTAAAACCCTTTAGACACATGTAAAATAGAGACTAATCAATACCACAACAGCCCTAGCTTAAAAGGCACGTGCACTCGACCCTAACAGTCACAAAAAAAAACACAAATATTGACATTTGAAATAGGAGTCGCCAACCGCCAACTAAAAAGCAAGCTTATACTTTTACGTGAAGTTAAGATTGAATATTGACCTCAAATGTTTAAACTTCAATTTGAGAAACACTTTCACATGGTGTCAGAGAGATCGTTTGTATGTTCATTGACAATACGTACTGTCATATAGGTACTTATATGTGCTTATAGAGTTATTAAAGCAATTATGTTGGTTTAGTGTTAGACTTTGTTAAGTTCAGAGCTGAATAAACGATTTTAGTCACTCTTTTATTCCGTACTATAAAATTATAAGCTGTAATGTGAGATCTCGTTTTAAGACATTGATTTTCAATTATTTATGTTTCATTTGGAGTTAAATTGGGCCATCTTATTGTTACTCTGTATTGTATGTGATATAAAAGCTAGCGGTGCTTAAACTTTCGGAAGGTTCTTTATAAACGTCAAAGAAATATAATAATCATTTACTTAATTGACTGAAAGTGATCATTTTTAAGAAGAAAGAACGTCTCGATCCTCAATACCATTAATCAAATCATCTTTTCATGAAATAAATATGAACTAGACCAATCTTTGTATCCAAAATTCAAGCAAAAACCGAAAGCCTAGGTACAATAGCTTCAGGCTAGAACCTAACACCGTTTGTCTATTCCATTCTAACCTACAATTTTTTTCTACCCTCAAAATCGTGTCACAGAATAAGACTGACAGATGGACCATTTAACTAGTTCCAATACCAGTCTGCAAATATTTGTCTTGTGTCAACCGAAAATACATTAAAACCGTAAATCTTAAGTAGTAAAGAAAACACGTTAACTGTACAAACAAATCATAAAAATCGTGTTCTAACATAAAACCACTATTCATCACTTGTCATTGTAAATAAGTATTACTTAGTCGAGTTTTGGTGTATAAATATTAGTTTTTTTTCTGTATTATAAGTATTCTTAATTAAATTTCACATAAGTTTTTAGATGATTTTTAATCACATTAATATATTATAAACAAATACATTACCTAAAGGTAGGTCTTTAGTAGAGTACTGGATATATCTGGAATTAATAAATAATAAAATAAATAAAAATAAAATGCGGACAACATCACATACGTTGCTCTGAACCCAAAGTAAGTTGCTAAAGCACTTGTGTTATGGAATTCAGAAACAACGAAGGTACCACAAACACCCAGACCCGAGACAATGTAGGAAGTTGCACTTGTGTTATGGAATTCAGAAACAACGAAGGTACCACAAACACCCAGACCCGAGACAATGTAGGAAGTTGCACTTGTGTTATGGAATTCAGAAACAACGAAGGTACCACAAACACCCAGACCCGAGGAAATGTAGAAAAGTTTGTTTCTACATTGACTCGTCCGGGGATCGAACCCGGGACCTCAGAGCTAGCGACACCTTGAAACCGGTGCGTACGCCACTCGACCACGGAGGTCGTCAAATCGGAATTAAGTCCATTCCAAGTCTTCTATTTGTAACAAAAAAATGCATTTGGTTGACAACAGTCAAATGCATTTTTGGACCCACAAGGGTCCTTTTTGAAACTAAATTTATTAATAAACTGATTTTGCCGACTATACATATCCTTAATACAACACATTCACAAATATTTAATTTTACATACATACTTATTTTTTCTTACTTGATTCCGCCGTTTCGTTTAGTCTCACTCGATACATTTTTTGTATGACTTGTTCTTACATCATCATAAAAATCATTAAAACCGTATATTTGTCAGCTTCCTGGTATTTACGATCATTATAACATTATTTACATTCATTAGTACCTCTGAAGGCCAATGTCATAGTGTCCGCTAGTTTTAAATACGTGATTCGACTGTTTAACTTAATAGTTTGTAAGGTTAGTAACTACCTACCCATATTATGGTTTAATATTATATCATACTTGAGTCAAAAGTTGTGTGTAAAGTTGTTAATTAACAATAAATGAGAGTGACTGATTTTGTTGTTGTATCTTTTAAATGATTTCCTGATTAATTATATTCTGCGTTGTATGTATTTTGTAAATACATGTTCAATATAATTTAAAAAATATTATCATATAGTAGTCAATTCAAACACAGTTACGTCGGCAAAAAAGGACCATAGACAAGTAACGTCTACAGTAATATTCTTCCGAATGCGTGAATACTTTTTGTTGAACACAAAGCAGGTTTCTTAGCTGTTGTTTTTGTGAATGACTAAAAGTTGCGGTCACTGGCCTTAATTTACAATAATACATACCTATACGTGTAACAAAAACGTAGGCCTTTGCAACTTAGAGGATAGATTAGGAACTACAGAGTGCGCCTAAAAGAGTATGAATTGTAAGCACTGTAGCATGAACTAGTTTTGACGTAAAAATACTATCAAATCAGAGCTCGCCGATTTAATAAAACTATCTCAAACCCTAATATTATTTTAATAATATCTTTACCATCGATATTTTCGCATAAACGTCTGTCGCTACACGGATATAACTTAAATCAGTAAACGCATTTATTAACTACATGGATCCAAAAATGTGCTTACGCTCGGCGTAATGAGCTTTAAACGATACTCGCACTCTATAGTTTTAACTTTTTTACGCTCTATGTATTGCAATTATTGAACACAACCTTTACTTATGGTGATCTATGGTCTTAAGAGTAATGTTACGTCATTGTCATGTCATAAACGTAGATTAAGCATAACGTTAACGGTATGTTGGGCTCAATCGCAACGCAGTAAAAATAGAATCTACCTACTTACTTATTGGAAACCATATATATTAAACTTCAATATAAATCTGTTGTTTTTAGGCAAATTTTATACAGTGTTTGTAACAGTTGGATTTTATATTAAACAAAATAAGGATATTTTTTTTATGTAACTCAATATTTTATTTTTAATAGTAAGTACCTACCCAGTGAGTAACTCCAGAATAAATCAAATTAAATTTCGCACTCGATGTCGAAACTATATCAGATATTAACTCACTTTTACTTAATTCAAATACCTACACGTGTAAAGTTGAATATCAATTTTCACTGGCTCTCGCACTTTTAATTAAATTAAATCACCCATGCGCTGGCAATCTTTTAATATCTACACTATTATCTGTAAGGCACACAAACACATTTATGTAATACAGACATATACGCACGTTTTTTTGTTTAAAACAATTGAGAATCAGAAATGGGTTAAACTGGGATTTGGTTGATATTTATAGACTCAATAATCTACGGTTATAAATTGATATTGGCACTTTAAATAAACACGTTCTTATAAAAAATCTTTTGCTATACCTCAATTTCTGCAGTCAAGTTCACGCAAGCCAAATACGTGAAACAGACAAGACAATTTTTAATCCATTCAATTCTGAATCCACTTTCGCGCTGCATATTCGATCCGATCAAAAGATTTTTATACTTCAATTCCTTTACATTTGATATTAAGATAACTATCGGACTAGCTTGTCATTCTGACATTATCAGTGATGTAACGATATCGTTCATAACAGGTGTCTAGATCTACCGATAAATATACTTGATCGTGAAATTTCACAGTTTCTTCATAGGATTAGTACTAGTGAACTGGGATAAGTTTTGACACCTATTTGATTTGTTTATGAGGTAATTTAAGTCAGTGTAATGTCTCATACGATAGATCGCGCACTCTCATTATACCTGAAAAGTTCAATAAAGATTACAACAATGTTAAAGATATAGAAAATGTACGGTATGAGAAATGGTCTGTTTCACTATTTAAGCGCACAAAATTACCCTTTAAAATAGATGCCTACCTATGTTATATTAAATACATTAGAATGGATTCACTGTAGGTAGATGCTATAGATATAATTTCAACCTCTATGGCTAATACAAAAACAATACACAAGAAAACATTTGAAGTTCTTGACCCGAGGTCTCACAACGATTGCCATTTAAAGCAGACTTTATTGCGATCTAACCGACGATCATTACTTTAACATGTGTGAGCTATTGTAATTCCTTTCGCACTCAAGTAAAGAACAAAATTAATGATCTTATTGTTCTTCGTTTTAGTACAAGAGAAGTTTGACTGCAGTAACAAATGCTAGTCAGTCGTGCGCCAGCTTGTATGACACTTTCACAATTCACGTGTGCTATGAAAATAAAGAGTGAAATATTATACAAACGTAATTTGTATTCGAAGTAATCTTTTGTTGAACTGTGTTTTAAAAATGAGTAATTATTTTGATAATCTGTTATGTAACTGATATTTTGCTTAATAATATTTGTCTAAACTTGCCCATAGTAACGAATTATCGCGAATTGTTGCTAGAGATAACCTCTTACTGTAACCTAATAGTTTCAAATCGTCGAATAGTAGTAGTGCTTATAAAAATCTCAATATCATGGTGCGAATTGCTTATTTCTTTTGAACGCTGAATGTACGCAATAATTACAGAGTCAGCACGGGTCATGGACATGGGAATAACAAACAATGCTTCTGTTCCAAATACATTTTCGGAACACATCAATTTTTAAATATTACAAAATCGATGTAGTTACAAAACGGACGATTATCAAGACGGGATCAAACAACGCGGCCTTGAGTTACCTGCCTGTTGTGACACGAGCGTTGTCGACTTTATAACAGCTTATTACTTCGTCAGTGAGATCACATGTCGTCAAATTGTCCATAACACCTTGACACATAGGCCCCCAACAACCTTCGCAACCTGTGTTAGCTTTGATATACATTGCAAATCATTCTTAATCATTAATACCTGCCAATCGAGTTCTAACTGATAATTCATCGCGTTCTCACAACTATTTAGTTTAACAACAATCCTGTGCAATAACTTCATCGAGTTCGATAAACATACAAAGATTAGCAATATCGAAATTGAATACGAGTAATAAATCATTGGTTTTATCCGAATCAGGTGGTGTTTCGTCTGAAAATTGTTCGTTGCAAGGTTCGTGTGGATTAATGGTTATTTATATTAGGCGCCATTCACTGCCAGAAAGTTTAGCATTTGGATTGTACCGAGCATGTGTGGCCTTTGCTTCATCGCTTGTGGTCTATGAATGGCGAGTAAATATTGACCGACAGACATCTGTTTACGGACTATTGAAGTGGATTGAGTATTATTACGATTTTGAAGAATTATGTCGAGGTCTCCATTGTGCAAGGTGATCGATGGACCCGTTGCTGCTGGATTGTGCGTTTCTGATGTATTCTATCTAATCGGTGAAAGTGTTAGATCGATTTGTATTATATTTATTTTTATGTTGCTGTATGATGACCTAAGACATTTTACGTATGATTCTAATACACTTTCAAATGTCTGTATTTATTAACATTACACTGAATCCAGTATCTAATTTTAAACAAAATTTACTGATTGTAGTTTTATATTGCTCAATATTGTGTCTCACAAGGCTTAATTAATTTCTATTCAAATTAAGTTTTGCATTAATGTCAATGGTATTAAACAATTACAAGTTGACCTATAGCGGGTTAATCGATAGAATCTCACACCTTTACATTCAATTAAGATCACGGTAATGATAATGATTTGCAGGCTTTAATTAAAGGCCTGCAGGCGCTAATTGTGAATGCACTTCTGTGCCATTGTTCCAATTGTATGGAGGTACAATTATTCAGATTTCCGTTCTTGCTTAGCACCTCCCTGACCGAGTTATGAAAGGCCGAAAAAGGGCCGCCCTAATTTCAGAAGTTTATTATCACCCATGCATTTCTTTGTACCTTAAAACTCTTTTGGTTTGAGTATCTCAAGCAACAAGAACTGTGCTATTAAACAAAAAAAGATCTGTGCCGAAGTGGTATTAGGAGACATGTATGTTTTTGTCTTTCATATTTTTGAAAGATGGTGTAGAAAGTGTAAGCGCTGCATACAGGAGAAACTAAAGTGTGGGAAGTTGTCCAAATCTGTTCCGAAATCTTCTATTTGCAAAAATATGATCATAAAAATGAAACGTTTTTAACTTAGTGTGGGCGATGACCCTGACCATCACTAATGATAGTTAATTATAAGCTTAAACTTTGATTTAACACTTTATATACGCGATAGAAAGTGATTGGATTTCAATAAAAACAATATTGTTCGTCAAGTTCAAGGAAACAGAATTCGTTTAAGAATGGATGCTAATGATAGTCGTAAATACTATTATTATACTTGGACAACTGTTATTATGATCGCAAGTTGCCAAATTTAAAAAATCTAGGCAAGTGGAGCAGAGCTTTGTGAATCTAAGAATGGGAGAGTTTATGTCTTTTGATGTTTTATAGAATACAATGAATTTCTGAATATATACATGTCGGACAAATTGCAAAAAGAACGTATTTAGATCAATGAATTTTCTGCGTTCATTGCTTTTTCCAAAATTTGTTAGGATTGGCTTCCAGTTTCACCGGATATAGCTGAGAACTAGTATTTTACATGGAGCAAAAGTCACAAAAATAAGAGAAATAAGCTTCGAATATTGCTAAAAAACATAAAGAAGCAACAAATACAAGCAATGATTGCAAAACTGTAATTGTGTAAACAAGTAAGAATAAGTCAACACTACGACTGAGTATTAAGGTACCAAGTTTATTACTGAAACATATTGCTGGAAGTGGTTAAAAAGATGGCGAATGTTGCAATCTTATTTTAGGACCCAATTTAAAAATACCTGTACAAGTCGTAAAAATGTAATCATCTGTACGTGGAAGAATATATTTACGATATGTACAGGAATTTTGACAGTAGATGAGTTAACTTAAAAACTAATGATTTTAACTCAAATGTAGAAACAACAAAAAATAAATTGGAAGAATCGAAAGCAACTAATATCGAGTATATTGACCAACTGCACCATACACCTAGATAAAAAAAAATAGAATCACCAATCACGTCCGACCTTAAGAAACATTGCAGAATTCAGTAGCTGGTATTAATTTACAATCGCTACCTTTGATTACTGACCTAATAAGGCTAAGTCAATGAGCTAACAAGGTCACATGGACGAAAGCTGGTACATTACCGATACGATCGTTATTGTTTTCACCCGGTTTGCAACCTATCATCTGGTAGACAATGCTTGATCGGCTATCGTTGAATTAATATGATTTTGATGCATTGGCCCCCGTATCTCTGATCTTACAGTTATGTTAGATTGGGCTGTGACCAAGTTGTTACTTGTAAGGTTGAGTTTCGAAAGTATTTTGTAACACTTATTTTTTGGTGATCTGATTAAAAAATCATTTTTTTCAACAGTGAGCGCGAATTTAGATCTTGATTTTTTTTACGAAATATAGGTTAAAATCATCTTGATTCAAGATATCTTACAATCTTGCATCAAAGTCTTGCCTTTGTATAGCTATGCGATGTCAATATTGTCTTGTGACGGATTATTAAAGATATTGTCTGCAGCATTATAAATGAGATCCCGAACTAGATCAACTCTGCCTACAGCGATACGGCAGTTTTCGTTAGAAAATGAGATTAGTTTAATAGATAATTGAATAGAAGTCGGTCTTGATTTATTACTACTACCATAATACGTTTATACTATGTTTATACTCCAACAAGGAAGAAGTTTGTTCCTTAAGCTCAACGATCTCTTTAGTAGAAGCACTTACTATTTTTAGGTTACCAAAACATGCTTAGTTTCAAACAAAGTTGTTTACAACGGGCGCTCAAGAATTAGTGAACCAAAAAGTTCTGTTAAGCTCGATGATTTGATTACAGGAAATGATATTACTTCACAAAGAGTTAATTCGATTATGATATCGATACGTAGACACACAATTAAATCAATACCTTTGTTCATTATTAAAAAAAGATTAAAGTTATTGTTGTGAACTATCTGATCTCTTTCGTAATGTCTGATATAAAAATCTATGAAGTAGAAAATCGTTTTATTTTATTTAGACGAAACTCGATTACTTCTAAGTAAAATGCCTCAGTCGGAATTAGATGGTATTAGTTAAGTCATCAGACACGTAACCGTTAAAAGAGAAAAGAAATCTGCTTCACTTTCATTTTTGGCTTGTCGCGTTTTCATTATCAAGGTCGTTGCATGGTTAGCATTGACGCCTGTGTCAGCTGCAGCCTCCGTTGCGTGTACATTGTATATTTTTGCTTTGTCGTCATGTATCCGTAAATATGCATGTCATGCTTTCGACTATTAATTTCCTCAGTTTTACCGGGTTTACTATTACTCGCGTGTTTTTGTTTTGTAATGGCTGCATTGCGTTCGCAGACGTAATTATCTCATATCGTTTTGTAATAAAACTCATCAGACTCGAGTTGATGACCCAGAGCTTTATGAGTGGAGAAAACGTGTCATTATCTGTGATGGTTATTAATCCCATTGTTTATAAAAGGTGCATGAGAATATGAGAGATTAAATTTATTATTTAGAAACAATGAATTCTCTACGTGATTTCTAGAAAAAAAGATCTTACGAAACTTGATAAAAAAGATGTAAATTACTCACCTAATTAGGATTTAATGAAACAAATTGCCTATTGAGCCGTAGATATCTGAAACGGATAAGCAAATTTCCTAAGCGTACAACAGTAGAAACATTAGATTTGGTTCCTGTTGTCCTAAAACAATATCTGTAACATCAAGAACATATAGCTGTCTCAATAAGTTATGTTCTGATTAAATCCCCCAGAGCAATAACGACGCATTGTATCGAAATATCACTATTAGTTCCGCTCGGATTCGCTGCGGGCGACACTACCAATGCCCTTTCCCTTTCTCCGATTGTTAACACTTCTTTAAAGTCCATTGCTTCTCTCGCGCCAGCTCGTCTAGCTTAATCTCTATTAACATCGTAATGTACTTCGAACGATCAATCATTTCTTGTTTGCTCTCGTCGGTGGCAGTGTCTGGTACTTCATTATGACCTGTCATTAGAGGGCAGAGCAGTGTGTATAAGTAATTGAATGTTGCGGATCTGTAATGGAAAAGTATGCGCTTTCGATTGTCAAGTTGTACTGTTTTTACATTAGATCTATTTAACTGCCAGTTGTGAATGAGCGGTTCTTAGTTTGTATCTATTGTTACATCACGGAGTTTATGTGAAGGTTGTGATTTCGTATCATTGAATTGTAGAGAAATGTTGATTGAGACAAGGATAGTGGCTGGCGGCTACTTGTGTTCCGTTTAAATCTCTTTGGAGAATGTTTAGCGTTCGCGGTTTTCTGAACGATCGTTCAGAAAACCGCGAACGCAAAAAATGTCACTGTATCTCTCCGGTGATCAAACTTTGATTAATTTTTGATGTGCATATTTTATTAATCAATGGTTTCATAAATAAGAAAATCAATCAGCTGTGAACTATGGTACCTACCTGCTATTCCTGTGCACGTTGGAAGTTTGCATAACATTGTACCAGACGTTTTGTTTTAATTGTTCAAAGATAAAAGTGATTTTAAAATCCCGAAAACGAAGTTCAATGTATCAAGAGCTTTTGTTCGAATAATTATCACGTTCTTTTGTTCTCACAGTTTTTTAATAACTTTTTAGTCAGACTGTGAGGGTTGAAAATTGCAATTTGCATAGAGGGTGCAAATAATAAAGTTGTTGCATATTTAATGAGAAGTTATGGACTTGTGTTAACTTATTAATTTGATTGCACTGAGTAATGTTTGTGTAATATGTACGGTACATTACTGAATGGTGTTAATTAAGTAATTCTGTAGTTATGATTGCGTGTTGTGGTTTGATAGTTTTTAATGTTCGTGTTTAAGAGTTAAATAACTTGATTTGTGTTTGATTTATTTATACTATTTGTTTGTAAAGCTGAATAAATGTAGAACTTTCATTATTTTAAATGATTACAGATAAATAAGTTTTATAATATTAGGTCAGGCATTGTGTATTATCAATAGAAACGATAGTCCGTGTAAATATTTTAATAACACGATAAAATTACAAATTTTATTGTGTCTAGCGTGACATATAAGAATTGTTTTGTTGCGTCAAATCATATTGTCCTTTAATTATTATTTTCACTATTATTTAGTTATTAAATACTTCATACACTGTAAGGTTTATAGGCGGACATTATACCAAAACCATTTATGTGTTTTAATTTTTAATATATCAAATATACCAAAAAACGTTGATTAAACAACATCAGTATCCACAGCTGACTACCGCTGAGTCAAACAGTATTAATAGCACCTTCACAGTTCGTTGAAATAAAATGAAAGTGTTCTCTATAAAACGGCGATAGCATTCGTCTTGCAGTGTGTCGGAAATTAAACTATTGATGGACATTTCTTGACTGAACACTCTAATTGGTTTAACTTGCGCTTTTTTCGTTTGCGAAGAAATCTTATGAAAGTGATGTTGTTTGGTTGAGGAAATGTATCTGTTTGTGTTTATATGTAACAATAAATAATAAATAAATGCGGACAACATCACATACATTGCTCTGAACCCAAAGTAAGTAGCTGAAGCACTTGTGTTATGGAATTCAGAAACAACGAAGGTACCACAAACAGCCAGACACGAGACAATGTAGGAAAGTTGATTTCTACATTGACCAGACCGGGGATCGAACCCGGGACCTCAGAGCTAGCGACACCTTGAAACCGGTGCGTACGCCACTCGACCACGGAGGTCGTCAACAATGTTAAATATAAAGTTAAAAATCGTATAAGTTGTCATATCATGAACCGCTCTACTTTTATTGATATTTTTGCACCACCACAAAATTGACTAGAAGATGATGCCTCTGGTACTAAGTCCGCTATAAAAGGTATATTTTGTCTAAAAACCATTCAAGACATAAGTTTACACTAAACATATAAAATAACAAAAATTACCTATCTTATATTTATTTCTACCTTTTGTTAATAAAATGAGGCCGAAACATAAAAATACAGTATTGTTTTCGTAAAAGGACAATAAGCATGCAAATACACCAATACGTATGCTAAACAAACCTAAAACTAACATAAACAATCAAATTAAGGCCAATCAGATATAAAAGCAGAATACTCGGTCAAGACTACTGTCACACATAGCTACCTATCAGATAGATACAGCATCTTCTCAGAACGGATCTAGATAACCTTATAAGGAGCTTGGAACCTGAATAACAACCTTCACAGTTGTATCCACGCTATTTGAGATCCGTCCTACACTATGACATGTCCGCTTTAGCGAAATAAATGATAAAAGGAACAAGAACCCTCTTGTTCGTATTATAATTAATAGTAGGTAGGTATATATCATCAGTCATTATAGTTTTGCAAAACATATCAGCAAAATGTCATAGTTTATAGAAAACCACATAAGTACACTTAAACGATATAATTCGAGACATTCTTTAACAACAAATATTGTCATTTATTTTGGTTAATTCAATCATATCAATTCATTTTTAATCTGCAGGAGATTAAATAAAAAAAATCCAATAATTAAATCGAAGTTGCAGCTATTAGATTCACTACTGCTTAAACGTTTACGATTTACGTTTAATACGAATTGAATAGTGTAATAACCACTATTTGTAGGATCATCACTTGTTTACTAATCATAATTTATAAACTTCTGTAATTTAATACGAAAACTCGAACTTAAATACCTAAGTCGGATTTCCAACGCCAAGTTTACAATAAACATTGTAGTCTTCTATCCTGCAAGGTACGCTCAGACGGAGTCACGGGGCACCGCTAGTTATAACCAGACGTATATAGTGTGTCGGCGCCAGCTTTCGCTCCTTCTACGTGCTTATCCGTAGTATGAACCGATTTGTTTCCCGATTAAACCCCGATAGGATCTAATTGAAGAGTTTATGGATCATTTGTGTTATGAATTATATTCATAAACAATATGTTTTGAGCGTAGATACAGGCCTAGGAGTAGGGGAGATCTTTTGGCCTCTACAATAAATGGCAAAAATGTTTGAGTGCAAAAAAAGGATGGGAGTATTTGATTTGGATCTGAATAATTTAGAGACCAACCGGGCTTCTTAATCGTGACTTCTATTCGTAGTTTTCTAGCAAAAACAACGAAACTAGTCGAGCGTTCCCAAACTGTTTCCGTAAATAATCCTGTTTTTAATAAGTTTAATTAGTCTCACTACAGTTATTATGTTAACAAATGCATATTAAATAGCTTCACACGTGCAGGATCAATACCGTGTCGAATGGTAGAAACAGTATCGCTATATGTGCAGCCGTTTTCAAGGTAACTTTTAATGTACAGATAGGCACGGTTGAAGACTTGCTTATTTGGTTTGATTAAGAACCTTTACGTGATATTTCGTAGTACGTACTGCGCCGGGCTTAGTTAAAAACTGATATTGAAATTTCGACCCTATTCCATTTGATAAGAGTTGAAAGTTACATATAAGACCTAATCAGCTTAGTATTTTTCTAGTAAATGATAAAGGTACCTGACTGCATGCGAGTATTTAAACTGCAGTCATTGACATAGTCTACATACAATTCTAGATAAACGTAGAGCTAAATACCAGTAGAACGATTATTTTACTTTAAATTATGAACTTTGTGTTGCCTTGCTTTGACAAACACTGGCACTGTGGTGACAATTATTAAGAAATCTTGACCAATCTCGCTCCGTCAAACAATATTGCTCAATTACTCAAAATTACACAGCGCCAGCATAATTTATGTGGGATAAGTGTACTTAAGTGTCGCGCTAAGTTTCTAGTGCGAAACGCAAATAAACGGGAAAAAATGTGACCAGTTGCGTGTTTTTATGTAACGAATTTGAATAATTTAGAGATATCAAATTTATACTTAAATCTTTTTTAGATTTATTCACATGCTTAATATATTTTATCATAGGTATGTAGTAACCATTATGATTTAAAATCTGCAGTAACTTAACTGTCCCATTTCAATATTACCCAAAGTAGTGGCAAAAAATCACAAGGATAACATAAGGTTCTGCAAACTTTACTAATCAATTACCAATTTAAATAATTCTTAATATACAGCGGCTCCTTCTAAAATATCGTCCAATATCTCAATATTAAATACCTATAGACTAACCACAATTCCCACAATATGCATTTTCCACTTAATAGCTTATATCAACTAAGAAAGAACAAAATCTCAACATAGTATACTTGTTCATTATTTCAACTAACCCCTGGCACCTCCATTCTCCGTATTTGCGTATGAACTTCTCTGGGATCACATTAATGAGGTCTGTCGATGTGATGGACGACGACGATGGCTGCTTAGCATTCCACGCGGTGTCTGAGTAGCTCGGCTTTCCTCGAGTGCCTCTCTTAAGAAAACGGTGGTTAAGGAGACGGTGTATAGCGTAAAATGTAGGAGGAACTATTTGGTTTATATGTGCTATTAAAATTGTATAGGTTTAAAACTGAAAGCACGAAAGTACCGTTTCTGCGTGGCAAAATAATCGTGATGCGTGACGTAAATTTAGAAAAAAATAATAAGGAATGCAAGATAACCTTGCCTATCTTATTTAATCATTGGTTGTTGTTTTGAAGATTAATCGAATATGTGAATAGATAATGGAAATACATAATGGAAATATCTGATATCTTAAAAGGTCTGGGGTTCTTGCCGTAGTATGCTAGGGTAAGTATTATCACCTGATTTTATAGACCTTTATTTTTATTACGAATTGTTTACGAAAAATGTAACGTTTTATTATCTATACTTATAATAAATCTGTAAAAGTGAAAATTCTGTACATTGAAAATATCAAAAAAATAAATGGCGGGGTGTTACTAGACGGACACTGAACCCAAAAGTGTGAAAAAAATATTTTTTGTCTGTCTGTCTGTCTGTTTGTTCAGGTATCACGCAAAAACTACCGGTTCGATTACGATGAAACTTGGTGTAATTATTCTTTATTATCCTGGGCACCACACTGGGTAGTTTTTATCCCGGAAAAGTATAAACAATAAAAAACAAACTTAATTTTGCGGTTAAAAACTCATTGATAAGTTTCGTAATCCACGCGAACGAAGTCGCAGGCACAGCTAGTCCCCAATATAAAGCCGAAACACAGCTTAAAGAGTACTATAAAAATAAATATCTAAGACAACAAACGGAACTTAAAAGTGAAATAGTAAGAACAAATATTATTGTTGCATAATAAAACGGTCTGAAGATTTATGTAATGCAACTCTTATTACACTTATGTGCAACAAATGAATGAACATAATTATATAATAAAGTATCGCGTATCTGTTACACTTTAGTGTTTATGTGAACTGAAATTTTAAATAATACTTCGCTGAACAACTGGAGTAAATCTTGAACTATTATATTGACTTTTGATTTAGTTCAGACCGGATTTGGAGAGCAAAAGTCGATAAAAAAACGATTGTTATTTTGCCAATTAGATATGTGACCATTCTCATTCCTAACCTGTCTTCTAAAGTTATGGTTATAGTGCCTTTGGGATTGTCTAACCTAAATATTACGTCATTGTTAATTTTGTGATCACCTATTTATTTCAACGTAGCGCGCTTTTCTCATGACTTACAATCTCGGACCGGAACGTTTGAAGAAATCTTCCGAAGAATATTTTGTTGATCATCGTGGTTTAGACAAAGGGCCATATAGTAAAGTCAGCTGTTTACTTAGACCAAACCTCAAGCCCTAGGCTGTGATGTGTTGTCCTCTCACTTTCACCGCCGTTGCTCCGTATCACTCAAATCTGCCATCTCATTAGAATAGCCCTTAAGGGACAACTACATGGTGTTTTAATCTGTAGATAGAGAGTTTATGGAACAAATATTTGCTTTAAATGGTGAAACCATAACCATAACTTCGGTGCTTTCCCAGTTAACTATAATGGATGAAAAGTACTTACGTGTTGTATAGCGGTTGTGTTAAATAAATTGCTGAACGAATTGATTGGTTGGGTCGTTGTCGGCATAAATCAATAATAAATAAAAATGCAGACAGAGAAATGCACGTTTTATTTAGAATTCATGATGTAAAAATATATTTTTTTACTGTCCTCTAACATATACACACATATAACCTGTGAGGATCTAGTTCTAATACTAGTATGAATACTAGATTCACACATAAAATAATAGTTAAAACGTCAGTGGGAACCTACTTATAAAACTGATGAACAACTTGAAAACGTTAAATGCAACCTGAATTTTTATGCAAACCTCGACAGCCCAATTATCAATGTCAACCTTCTAAATCTTTCCTATTACAAGCTGACGGCCGAAACTATTATGTCGACATCATTTAGATGAATATCTCGTTACTACGTAAAAAGGCTTTGAATGACAGTGGCACAAGGGCCATCATATCTTTGACAGACGTGTCAAGCCTTGACAAGGGGCCACTTAAGGTTTCTAACAAAATGTAAGCTATGTTATACTTTTTGTTTAGATTTTTTTCGTTTAAGGTAATTAGAACGACTGTACTGTATAATGCTAACGACTATACTATATACTTCCAACCAGTGTTTGCCAACTTTTACATTTGTACAAAAAAAAAAGGTTTTTTACCTCTGGATACTAACGAAAATCATAAGAAGAAGGATAATTTAGAAAAGAAACGAAAATAACAGACACCAAATTAACCAGGACCGCAATGGATTAAATGACACTGCGGATTAGTGCGGATTACAGTTCACAAGTTTTGGAATCCATATTTTTTTTGCAGATTATAGTCGCCTTCAAAGCTGGTAAATAGTCAAATCAGCAATCAATCATCTTACTTGGTAGTGGGCGTCAATAAACCAATGTCAAGAATAACAGACGGCAGGCCAAAAAAATGGCATTGAATTTGACACTGCGAATATCGTCTTTCTTGTTATTAATACGAAAAAGACGAAGACATTAAAAATCGTGTAGAAACATCTATTCAAAAACTCAAAGTTGTTACCTTGTGATAATATTATTTTAATTATTCAATGAACTTCTTTTATTGCGCATTTATTGGATAGCAGCGTTTTAGTTTATTCCTTGTTTTATAATTATAGGACATTCAATTGAATGTGTTTAAAAATTGGGCAATATGTTTTCCTTTCATAGTCATTTCAAGCCCTGGCTGGAAATAACACGTGACTAAAAAGTATTGTTCGAAATTTAAATACGGAACACGTGGTGACACAACGAACGTACTTAAAAATAAACATAATAAAATTAAACAGTATTTTTATTGAAGTTAATAAAATAATTATATCAATGCTTTGTTTAATGTTGGTTTTGTATAAAATATCTACTCTTTTTTTATTTAGTTTAGTTTATGATAATGATCACCTAAAATCTGACCTTTAGAGCCGCGGATATTCAATATTTATTATCATAGGGTTTGACAAGGCCGTGTCATGTCTTATGACGTCACTAGGACACTTCACACTTGTCAGTACAATATTGTCTTTTATTCCAACCTTGTAAAATAAAATTGTATTAATGTTTTCCTAGCAAGATGAATGACAAATTGATTGGATAAGCATTCTTTGTTATGTTAAGTGTAGTTTGATTTTGTTTAACGACCTCAAAGTTGTTTTCTTATTAAATAAGTGTTTGTATTGAATTTTAATGAATAACACATAAACCTTGGGCGTAGTGTTTGCGTAATAATCGTAAAGCTAGGACATAACATGAGTGGATTGACCTAAAATTGATTTTAAATTTTTTGTTCAATAACCAATCCTTGCAGCAAAAAAATGCAATTTTAATTTATCTAGCACAAAAATAACTCACTATTAAATGATTCTTGAACATCTTGTAATAACATAATCACATACTACACAAATCGTTAATCTAAAGTCAATTACTTGCCTTCAAACATCAGAGAAACATCTTACTATACTCTATAGCCATAGGCTTGTAAAGGATATTTTTAGTATTACTACGATAGTATTGACCTTGAATGCAGACTCCCTCGGTGAGTCGACAACCCCTGTTAGCTTATCCTGGTGCCTGTGCTTATACTCGTACTGCATAAACTGTCTTTATAGCAAGCGATTTGGAGACGACGCGACTACGTTTAATCGGGTGTAAAAGCTTGTTTAATATATGTTATGGTAGTAACTAAGTATATTACACAGGTATAATAGGTACCTAGTTTAATTGTTAGACTTTATAGAGCTTAATGATAATGTTTATTGTTTATGTTAGTAGTAATAATAATTGTGTGGATCAATAAGTGAATGGGTCTGTTCATTTAAATTTAGAACGCGAATTAAATGGAGGGGAAATAATAGAAAATAAAGAGTTCTTTTTTTGAAATTAATGACACTTGAATGACTTTTTTTCTTGTGTTGTCTGGGTAATGAAAATAGTAATTTTGTTGGGATTATGATGGGTTATTTACAATTCTATTTTAATTATTACATTCGAATAATTATGCCTTACTTAAAACTAAATTCTTATATTATTATGACCAACTTAAGTACCGATCTCAAAAATATTGACAGCAAACCATAGTGAATAGATAAGAATGTGTCGTGACATTGACATTTAGTTACAAAAATAGTTTCAGAATTAGGTAATAAACAGACAAGCGTCACGTGCAGGCGTGCGTGACTTTAGAGCACATTATTTTAACATTTACAACTAAGACATGTCTTGTTAAACACTAAAATCTAACTTTCCTAACCGGTTAGGTAAGACATAGACAAGAATCCATGTTTTATAGTAGCAATTCAAAAATAGTGCGTTACTAAGTTCTCTTTTTTAATTTTCGTGTTCATTCTACAAGCATTTGTTTTGTTCATCTTCATACTCTAGAAGACGTGTTTTAAATTTCGAATGTAACCTGTTTGCGAAAATCAAGTTCGAAAACGTTCGTTAACGTTCGATGTTTAAATTCTATAAATATCAACTGATTGACAGGTGTTTAATATAAAAACTTAAACGGTCGATAGAACTTGTTTTCTAGTTTGTACAGTCAAACGCACATGTTTACCATTGACAGCACCTTTATGTGAAAGCAGTAAGGTTGATAATATTAATTTGTTTTGATCACTGTCTTGAGGCGGACCATACTAGAACGATTAAAAAAGTATGTGACTCGAATTTATTTTTAAATGTAGGTTTTAATTAGTGGTAAGCGACAATCCAATCGGCTCAGCGGTAAGTTTGTAATTAAGGTCCTTGCTTGTTTATTTAAAAAATCTTTAACACTGGTCGAAAAGAAAAGGAGACGCTATTATTCAACCATTCCTTTTGATCAAAGAAGTTTTAATATTTACAAAAATGCTTAATTCTTAACGTTGTTGTAATTACTTAAAATGAAAATTATGTCAGAACTGTAATTCAGAATTAAAATATTTAACATCCTCCACCTTACGTCATAATCACAAACAATCCCAATTGTATTTTCTCTACACCTTACACAAACCATAGACCCACACGTCTAATGAAACCGACACCATCATAAAGCCATCGTGTAATATAAACGCTCGCACAGACGGGGTGGCAGCCGACCCGGGATGCGATCGATACGCCCGTCTGCCCCCGCACTGCGGGCTGACCTTGCCGATGTTGCTGCACTTTAACAGCTTTGCGTAAACTGCACTCTGCAGTTGTGGGAAGCAAGTTTATGTATACTATGTGGCATTTGTGGTGATCATGAATTAAAAGGCCTGGGGTTGGTTTTGAATTTCGAATTGGGTTTGAAAAAAGAAGGTAATAGCGTACTGGCTGACATTAAAAATACACAATTACAAAAATACTGGCACACAATTTATTTATATGTAATTTAAGAAAAATAAATAGAAAGATATTGGGTAAAAATAAATATTTAATTTAGTGTTTTGTATAAATAAAGTTAAAATAATGTACTTTGATGTTTAATAAAAACAAAAGAATAATAATATTGTTTTCTTGTACAGTGCCTTTAATTTTCTTTCGCATTTGTATCCTTACTTATAATGGGTATAAGTACATGTAAGTAAATACTTATTACGGATATAGAAAGCTGAGTATGTTATAATGATAATTATCTTTTTTGGCACTAAGAAACATAAATAATAATTGAACTTTCTGAGAACTTGAATATTACAACCTGTAGATATTTTTATTTGGTACTTATGACTTATTTGGTTTGGCCAGAAGTGGAATCATAAATTCGCTTTCTCAGTAAGTATATCCTTCTTTTGTTCTGCAATTCAAAAACCTATTTATTTTTATTACTAGAAAATTTCGTACCGCAAGTACTGGGGCCCGATGCCGCTATTTTAAGTCAGTGAGTGGTGGGTTAATAAACTTTCCAGTTTACTTGTTATTGTGCCTAATTTTCGTCTTCAAATAATTTTAGTTCAAAGACAAATGTACACCTGCTTGCCACTGTTGTCATTGTAGGATTGCAAGTGACTGTTCTTATCTGAATACGAAAATTAGGCACAATAACAAGTACACTGGAACGTTTTTTTAACCCGCCACTCACTGACTTAAAATAGCGGCATCGGGCCCCTGACCTTAGTTCTACTTTTCAATCACGAAAGGTCAAAAAACATAAACATTAGTACATAATTTACGGTATTATTTACTCTAGTAACATCATATATTTTTGTTACAGCTGTATAAATGTCAGTGCTATTGTGAATAAACACATGCGCATAAATTATACAGTGATAGACACGTGTGTCTATTACTGTATAATTGTAACTTGTGTTAGCTTGTGTAGGTAGTGCTTACAACGTGTAGCTAACACACGATTCGTCAAGCTTATCATGGTTATAGAGACATTAGACATCTTCGGTAACTGTACTTAGTATCAATATTTTAAAATTATGATGATAGTATTGGTGGAAGTTTGTTGGTGTGCCCTAGCTGTCCAGTTAACAACACTGTGGAAAATTTTGCTGACTGCAACCGAAAAGCTAACTTGACTCGGCCACAGATTTTGGCTAGCCATATTTAAAAAGTAATGTTGGTGAGGTATCTAATACACAAGAGGAGGCACTCAAATACTATAGGCTAATCAAATGAAGATAGATATGGATATAGAATAGGTAATAATATCTTGGGTCAAAGTAAACACTGTCATCTGATCTCAAACACGCTTATACATAATATCGTTATTTTTCATGGATTTATGTCTCATAGATATTTGTCAAAATATTGCTACTAATGGGAATTTTACTCATTTGGAATATTGCCGAACACATAAAACAAGACCGTTTTAAAAAAATACCAATTTTTGATTATGACTATTACCAAATTTTGAATCGATAAAAGGAGACCTTACATCTACGAAAACATACGTTTAACACTATGGGAACAACCCATTAAGAACCACATCTGTAGTAAAGCAACGATGGTGTACCATAAACCAGCTTTTACCTTCATTTACAACTTTCGTTGGCGGCACACTTAGTATGCTGGCAGTGCCATCGAACGCCATGACGTTAATTACCATGGGAAATCGCAGAAATTATACACAACTTATGGGGTTCGGTTTGGGTAGGCGAATTGTGGGTGTTGAATGAATTGTGTTTGGGCTTTAAATGTAGCCGCCATAGGATCTTTAAATGTAATTGATGAGAGAGAACTGTTATTGCGTATTTACAAGATTTTTTTAAATAAAAGATGTCTGTAACACTATTTACTAAAGGTAATTTAATATATACTGAAGAGTGCAGTTATTAGAGTTCCTTGTTCTTTTGAATAATCAAAAATACAGATACATGAATTAATCAAAGCCATTTTCGTTGCTTATAAGTTAGTCTTTTGACCAACTTCAAAAGAAAATCTAGCTGAATGGCGTTAGTTTATGAATGGGTGAAAAGGAAACGTACAATATTTCATCTAAGTGAATTCTATTGTAACATCAAAATATCGAAATCCGAACTTACTCAAGCGCATATCGTTATATCTTTTTTTTGAGTCGCCACACTTTAGATTTCACTATTCGGTGTTACGATTTTATAAAAATGGTGTAAAACAATGCGTTTGTCTTGTTAAGACAATGGTTGGTCGCGCGTCGTCGCCTGCGATTATGCGACCTTGGTAATCGACGTTTCCGTCGCGTGACTCATGTCGCGCGATTTTTTTGTAGTGAAATTGTCGCGCTGATGTTGGTACACTTTGTACCTACTTGGTTACTAGAATACACTACGCGATTGTAGGTACTTCTATTTTTCGATTGCTCGTATGGTCGTCTATTGAGGTCTTAATCAATTCTCTATGCGATAGGATCCTACCTATTCAAAAAAATATTCATGCTCATGAGTTCACTTTTAAGCATCGAGGTCTTAATGTTCTTAAGGTAAGTAGATTTTAATAAAATGTCTCATAATAATAATGTAACTGTAGTGTATTCACACAGCAAATATTTAACTAAATTTTATTGATTTAAATTACAACATAAATGTTCCATACATGAAAATAATAATAAATTTTTATAATAAGTAGGTAGGTACCTACTAAATGCGTCTTATCAGAACGTGTAAATCAGTACCATAATTATTGTTTTCATTAACAGCATCGCTAAAAGTTGTTTTGTCTCATAATGAATCCACTCAATCCCATCCAGCCAGCAGTTTTTAATTAAGTTAACATTCATTGATTCCACTCGATAATGAGTTTGATTTCCATTCGCTGTAATCATGTTTATTTAAAGGGAAATCTTACTGTTTATCAAATCATTCTCCTTATTTATCTTAAGCAAAAGAGACTTTAGAAGCTTTGTTCAATAATTATTTTCGTAGAGACATAATAGATTAAGAGACTATAATGCAAATGTACTGGGTTTGGCTCAGCTATTTAAGAGTTGCTTGAATTGACCGAATGAACTACTCCATTTGATCACTTTTACGATAATTGGCATTCTGCTAACTGTCATTACGATCATTCTCTTCGAGAGTTCAATGAGATTTTATTGTAGGCTTATCTGAATACGAAAATTAGACACAATGACAAGTACACTGACCGACCACTGACATGCATTTAATATTTTAAATACATGTCAGTGCTCGGTCAGTTCAGCTATTGCTGAATCGAGGCCCTGTTAAGAAGCTATACTTTCAATTAGATTTCAGTAGTGTCATAAGCATAAGGTTTTCAAGGTCAAAAAGGTATCCGACAAAAAAAGATTATAAAAGTAACTAGGTGTAATATTACAGTATATACGGAAACTTGATTAAACTATGTAATTGAGCCGTCATGCCAAATGAGCATGTGCCTAAAGATTTTTTGCATGAGTTCTAATTAAATAAATTCATTCACAGTGAATTAGAACATAAAAAATGTATTTGTATCTGTCAGAAAAGCTCACAAAAATATAGTTCCCTTTGCATTATTGAGTCATCTATGACCTCTTATTTGTGTAAGATAAATCTAATTAAACCTTGGGAATACATAGTATGGATGGAAGTCGTGGTGGCCTAGCGGTTCAATGAACGGATTTGTATGCACAAGGTTGCAGGTTCGAACCCAGGCAAGTACCAATGTGGCTTTTTCAAAGTTATATGTACTTTCTCAATTATTCTAAGACACTTCTGACAAACGGTGAAGGAAAACATCGTGAGGAAACCTGGATTCCAAAATTTGGGAGTAAATCGCCAATCCGCAGAGAGCAAGCGTGGTTATCAATGCTCATGCCTTCTCTATATGGGAAGAGGCCTGTGCCCAGCAGTGGGACGTTTATAGGCTGGATTATTATTACATAGTATGGACATTGAGCAGGCTCTTTACACACATACCTTTGCTAAAGTATATGTCAAATATAGAAAAGTTTACAGGCAACATAAGCAACTTAGTTGAGAAATATTTAACCATGTGCTGATTCTGAGCTTAGTTTTAAACGCATTGTTCAGATTGCTTCATTCAGAATTCCATACTTCATTTATCACCATTAGCCAAGTTTCGAAGGAACATTGAGCAAAACCAAATAAAAACGGACATACCTTTATTGGTAAACGTTTAAATGCTAAACTATAGATTATCTGAAGTTTATTGTCTTTAAAACATGTAATTCCGAGTTATACGTTTTGTTATTACAGACGAGTATGTGTCTGTGTTCAGTCGTAAAATTATTGTTGGGAAACAAGCGAGTTTTGGTGGGGACACTTTTCATGCCTAGTTTTCGGACAAGTAAGAATGTATAAAAATATTTGTAATAAATGTTTAATAAATGTAATAAAATAAATAATAAATGCGGACAACATCACATACATTGCTCTGAACCCAAAGTAAGTAGCTAAAGCACTTGTGTTATGGAATTCAGAAGCTACGAAGGTACCACAAACACCCAGACCCGAGGCAATGTAGAAAATTTGGTTTCTACATTGACCCGTCCGGGGATCGAACCCGGGACCCGGGGATAATGTAAACTAATATCCCGTGATTTGTTTAATTTAAAGTTTTTTTTTAACAAATATGTTAGATAATTTTCACAATCAATTAACAAGTTATACGGAATTACACGGTGAAGTGTATTTTGAAGGTAAGATTGGCCGACGCTCCATTTTAAACGCGGGAGTCCGGAGAGTAAGACTAGAAGCCGACATTTACATAGCTTGGAAAAAGGCTAGGCAGAAGAAGTACCATGTTTAGAGTAATAAAATATTATAATTGAATTCGCATTTAATATGCTTGACCTATGGTCAAACCTAGTCAATAGATCAAAGAAGTAGTTGCGGTTTATAGCTCTTGTGAAAACGCTAAACATTTTGAAATCTGTCAATAAAATTTGCAGGACACAGTTACCTCACTGTTTGTGTATTACCCATACTTAACTAAGAATACTCCTCTAATTTTATTTATTAGTTAATAAATAATAATGAGCAAGCGTGGTGGTGATCAATGCTCGTTCCTTCCTCTATGTGGGAAGAGGTCTGTGCCCAGCAGACGTATACAGGACGCTATTATTTTTTTTAATAATAATACCGTCTACAAAAAATAATATTCACTGAATACTCAAACGCAACCTAACTTTGAAATGTTCTTTAATGTATTTTGGATGAACACTGAAAAGGCAATCAGTTTTAAATCACCGTTTAACATTCTGTCTCTATCATCTTAAGGTGTAAAGTGGCGACAGATAGACATTTAAAAATATCTTAAACTTAAATTGATTTTCGTGGATTAATGTAGGAACAATTTACTGTCTTTTATATTGAAACACCACTACAAAATTTACTATACGCAGTATATTACAGAAAGTGCTTGTAACCAGCCAAGATGGTCCAACTCAATTTAATCCGTCAACTCACATGCCAAGTCTTGACTTATATCAAGCTATAAACTTGGTCCTTTTATTAAGTTACTATGGAATGAAATGTCTGCCGCTGCCAACTTAAATTGCTGCCATGTCACTTTGAAAGTTTTATTTTTTTAGAGTTGAGTCTGAACAAGACAGGATGATAGATATCGATGGTTGGATAGTATCACTTGCTTGCATTTAGTTGATGTTCCTTTTTGCCCTTGAATGACGTTGTGGAATTGGCTTGGTGATTTGTCAGTGATTGGTAAGGTAGAGGTTTTGAACCGATGGTTATTGCGAAGATTTTAATGTAAGTCTATATGTATTGCTAAATGCATTTGTAATTAATATGTGATTAATGATTGAAGTTAATAAATAATCAATATTTACCTGTGTTTTGTAAACTTGAGTGACATTATTACAAACTTTTAAATGAATTTTATGTGGCCAATTTGAAGTGTCAATATTCCTACACCAACATGACATTGTTTACAGAACCTTTACAAAACAGAAAATACCATAAAATAATAACATAAAAACAAGCGTTATTTTCAAACTAAACCAATAGCAGAACTTTATCCACTAGAACATTTAACACTGAACTATAGCGACTGCCGTACAATCATCCCTCATGTGAACGACCTATCTGACCATAAACATTTGAATGCAAAACTTCCGCGTCAGGGTGTACGGGTTTATTAAATTCCGCAAACTGTATGAGGGGAGCACCCTACAATCTTATGAATAGTTCGCATTTGGAAACGTCACTCTTTTCTAGTAGTATTTTATTTTTTATTTTTGTCACCCTGATTGTAATAAGAAGTCTAACTAGCAATATCGCAAACCTCATAATTAAATAAATTAAACTATTTAGAAATTATTTAAATAATAATAATTTCTTTGGTATACGCAAATACATAGATAAATGCTGTTTTATACTGATAGAAGTAAACATATACTAATTTACCTTTATTTGAAATAAAACTACTTTTACGGGAATACAAACTTATTTCAATGTGTAACATTCGCGTATTTCCCTTATTTACTATTTCTTTTTTTTTTTTGGCCACATAATAGTTTTTCAAGCAACCATTATTTTTATCATTGAATACTATTATTTCAAATAATAGTTCCCTATCTTGACGTAAGTGGTTCTATTGCATAAGTTAATACCATCACTTCATTTCACAGTCGTGATATCTGGCAGATAAATCTAGCTGTCATCAATAAACGGAGGCCATAGTTATGAGGCTATTCCGTTAACTGTTATACAACTTTTATTAAGGAGCAGTTTAAAAGGAAATGTGGGATTAATTACATTTTATTATGTTTTGATTTGAATTAATATTGAAGTTGTGTGACATAAATTAAAACAACATAAATTAAAAAAACTTATAAACAGACGGGCCTGTTGGTCTAGTGGTTAGTGACCCTGACTGCTATACCGGAGGTCGTGGGTTCGATTCCCGCCCAGGACAAATGTTGTGTGATGAGCATGATCATTTGTTCTGGTGTCTGGGTGTAATTTATCTATAATATGTATGTATTTAGAAATATATAAGTATGTATATCAGTGGTCTGGTTACCATAACACAAGCTCTGCTTAGCTTGGGATCAGATAACCGTGTGTGAGTTGTCCCAGGATATTATATTATTATTATTATATTAAATAACAGTCTTAATAATAGGCTGTTAAAGGCATTATCTCAATACGAAAAATTTTGTAAAGTATACATAATTATAATGTAACACAATTAATAATTATTAAGCAAATTTAAGTACAGAATAATTTATGAATTGTGTTAGAAAAAAATTTATTAAAATTTAAAATTAATAAAACGTAGTAGGTATACGTTTTATTAATTTAAAATTTATTACATCGTATTTTATATGAAAAGAAGACCTCAATACTGTTACAATCTTATCATTCAGCTTTTCACGATTATATTTTTCTGCAGTTAAACTCCGGCAGGCTTTTATTACTTCACTAGAATTCTGCAGAATATCTAGCTAAGTATTAATGTAATCTTTAATGTAGTCAATTATGTATCTATAATACGTATCACGGTTGAGAAATATTTTATGAGAAAGGTTATCTCAAATCGTGAGTTTGTATCTGTAATCTCTTTAATTTGCTCATTATTCAAAAATATATTTCGAAAAGTAATAAAAATGATGATTCCTGCTAATTTAGCTGCATTTATGATAATTACACGATTATCTGTTTTGAGAATTGTTTTATTGAATTAAACGATCTACTTTACTCTGCGGTTAATTTGTACGTTGTATAATAAATCGTGTTTGTAAATAATCATGATGAAACTTTGTTTAACGTTGAATTTTGAAATCACCAACTCGCAAGCAAGCATGTGAACGTTGTTTACGCCAAATTGCAATCAATCAATTCTTCAATACTAAAATTATGAATGAAAATGTAGTAACATTTTCATGTGGTAGTGGTAGGGAGTGGTTTAACCGTGAAAGAGTAACAGACAGAGTACTGTCTGTTACTCTTTCACGGTTAAACCACCCAGTCGAACGGGATAAAATTTGGTGTGAGGTTAGCTTTAACTTCAAGAAAGACCATTAGAGCGGCTGCAAAGGCTGACATTACCTACATACGAATTGAATGTATAACTTCTTTTTAAGTCAATTTATATTTGTCCTTAAATGGTTATTGGTTCTATTTTCTTGAATGCATTAATAGAAAGCGCGTCTCCAAGTGCAGTTATTTTGCTTGCTTTGCATTCGCTGTTAAAATTGGATTACACGCGGTTTTACGCGAGCATTGGCATTGCGGTAAATTGCAAAACTTATTTATAGCGTTGTAATCAGAATGATAACGTGGCTATTGTTTTCAAAGGCTCGGTGACTGGCTAAAGGTGAACAAACACTAAATTAAAATAGGTACCTACTATGAATATTGCTGAGTCTTTTTTCACGACGTTTTTAATCGGTATTGTTCACACTTTTTTATTAACATTATCGGCTAAAGCGATAGTTAAGAAATCAATAGCCAAATTATTCTTCACAACCCATATTGTTTCTAATCTTTCATATTTCTGGGGTTATTTATAATTATTATTTTCTAAAATTCTAAACTGAATGTTTCTTGCACTAGCAATTGCTTCGACATCGTTGTTCAACACAAACATGAGACTTCTAAGTTAGTCTCATAGGACATAAACTAACATCGCAAACAAGACTAAATTCCAACCACTCTATTTTATTAAATCACTGTAGTTTCAGTTTAAACAAAAGTTTACACAATACATACACATACATGAAATGTCGTGGTGGCCTAGCGGTTCAATGAACGGATTTGTATGCACAAGGTTGCAGGTTCGAACCCAGGCAGGTACCAATGTGGCTTTTTCAAAAGTTATATGTACTTTCTTAATTATTTTAAGACACTTCTGACAAACGGTGAAGGAAAATATCGTGAGGAAACCTGGATTCCAATATTGGGATCTGAAATCGCCAATCCGCAGAGAGCAAGCGTGGTGATCAATGCTCGTGCCTTCTCTATATGGGAAGAGGCCTGTGCCCAGCAGTGGAACGTTTATAGGCTGGATTATATACACATACAGACGGCAAAACGCATACATGCAACATACACTAACACATATAAAAACATCGATGCATATTGTACTCGTACATATGCTGGAAGAAATACGAATATTCTTTGTTACATTTAAATTCAATGTAAGGACCTACTTTAAACAGAAATGCCGTGACTAAAGGATACCGATATCCTGTTATTTTCCTGTGTTTTGTTACACAAAAATGATTTATTACCAATTGTCTTACTTTACTTCGAGCTAAATAGGCTAAATTATTTAAATAAACTTTCAATAATAAATGGAATATGCCATATAACTTGATGACTTTATTAGAATGAATCTTGAAACCTAGCCTCGTAGATTAAGATTATGTTTTTGCACTAACTATAGCAAAATAGATTGCAAATGTGTTACTTAACTATTTAAGGGAATAGAAAAACACTGTACTGTAGACGAAAAAACTCAAGGTATACTTAGCCTGTGAAGTGTATTTAAATCAAGATATTGTGCCTAAAATAGCGTGATCACATCGTCGCGACACTCATTTGTTTAAACGTCATTATCCATTGGAGCGAAAACAAGTCCAATAAAACTGGCAAACTTTTTCTAATGAATAAATTAAAGCATTCACACGATACAAAGTAAATCAAGTCCTTGGCAATTGGCATTGACATTCAGATCGTCGGCGTCGTCGGTAGGATGTAGCGGTGTGTGTCCGGTTGACAGACGAATGTTTTATGTATTTATACTCTGTTAGGCCGTCTGTACACGAGGCGACGGGAGTCTTATACTTGACGATTTTAGTCTTCAACTGCCACCTTGAAACTCCATAGAGCTTCGTACATAGGCTTGCGTCGCGCGTCGCTGGAGACTAAAGTCTTCGGGTATCGGAGACTTTCGTCGCCTCGTGTATAAACAGCCTTACGGTCAGCAGTGATTTGTGCGGAAGACGTCAGGTGGTCTGGCCTGAAGACAGACTTGTCGTTTAATAGTCTGCTTATGTGTTGGAGGCGTGCTAAGTTTCACATTATTTGTATTGGCATCAAACGAAAAAAATATAGCGGGATGAAAAAAGATTGTTTTTATTAAAATTGGCTGGATGTAGTTATAGAGAGAAATATATGTAAATTAGCGGGATATTTACCTGGTAGAGAGAAAATATAGCTAATAATAAAATATAGAGATTATCCTAATGAGTTTTAAAAGGAGAGAGTCTTCAAGTAGGTACTGGCTGTATTTCCACACAAGATATTAAAACAACATTAAAATTCAAATTCATTTAATTATAATTACCGGCCACAAGATTAATACGAAAGTAATCAAATAATTTGTTCTGCATTTGCATAATTATTATAATTTTTACACACGGACAGACATAATACATTTTATTACATTAGGATGTTATGATAATCCTAACGGTATGTGTTAATACAGATTTGTATTCTAGACCCAGCTTGGTACTCATTTTAATATCCGTTTATTGGACGACGCAGAAACCTAATAATAAATCAAGTAGTAATAATAAATTGTAGAGAGCTTACATTCGCGATTAGAATATCTTACTAGGAAATTAAAACAGTAATTTGTTTATGGACTCCAGAACAGAGAAGTTTTCTATTCGATTGGTTATTCTTTTTGGTTTGAAGTAAGATTTTTTCTACATAACGTATTTCCTTAACTTTAATTCAGGGTTGCAATCTAAAACATAAATAAAATTTCAAAAAAATACATCTACAAAACTCTTAGTACCTCAACGTTACAATTTTTTATTATCATAATCTTAAATACCTTATACCTACATAAAAATAGTGACTTATAACAGCCTATATGAAGAGTAATGAAGACGGATCACTGTGTCACGTAAGTTCTGAAACCATTAAACCGATGCCTATCTTTAGGTCGTACTGGTGGTGACTATCAGACTATGATAGTACGGCATGGTAGTAATTAGAGTGCACCTGTGTTTGTACGCTTGAAGGTTCTTGGCTAGCCACCGTATAGATTCTCTTTGATTGGAATTTGGTCAGGAGGACATCACTTTAGTGACATACATAGGTTAAATTCGCAATTTTTACCGGCTTATTTTTTTTTGCAATGAATATATAATATATTTGTATTACAAAACAATTAAAACTAAATTAGACGGTAAAATCTTACCATAAGTAGATAAGTACTATGTCTATATTCTTAGTAAATATCGTAAGTTATACCTGCTATAAAATAAACCGAAAATATTATACTTATTTAGCATTAAACACAAAAACTACTTAAAAGGCGTTATAATACGTGAATTAATTCATCAATAAAGCAATAACGATGACATTTAAAAGCAATAACGCCTAATTTGCGACACATTGACTAATATACATTGACCCCTAACCACGAACAAAACATTACTGCATCAGAGTTTAACTTATACTGGGTATTATTAGACTGAATGAAAAAATAGTGAAAATAACAGTATTGCAGATATAGTAAATTGACACTAATGTATTTATTGTTTATGAATGACTACACCCACGGAGTTCGTTCACAGTGTGATGGACTTGTGTGTTATTAGGTGCGTGTACGTTGTTGCATACGATACGGTTTTCAACTTTCACTTGGAGAAGCTCTTTTTGATGTTGTGCCGATGAATATGATATTAGTGTTTGTTTTTAATGAGTTGTTATGATAACTAGGCATAAGATGAGCTAAATATACTTATATATTTTTGAATATCTTGTTATAGATAAATTATACCCAGGCACACGTTTTACAACTAATAAATCTGTTCTGCAGTCAGGCCACTAACCACTAGACCAGCTGGTCATCCAAAATAATATCGTTATTATTTAACGTAGTCAATCACCTATTATATACCATTTCCTCCAACAGGCACACGTTTTTAATTGAGAGACTTAAGTTGAATGAGCCTATTTACTGCATCTTATATCGTAGTACAATGGAAACCAACAACAGCTGGTACAAAATAAATGGGAGCGATATCTGTCGCCCACTACGCTTCTGATTTACTGCCGACAGCTGATCTAGTTAGAACGAAACTATACCGGCCACACTAGTACCTAATATGTATGTATATGTGTGTATGTCGCTTTTCTTAGAATGCTTGTTAAGCTAGTTTCTTTTGATCAAAAATAAATGTAATGGTCTACTTACCGTGTTTTATTTCAAGTTGGGAATTTAAAAAAAAAATAGCTTGTCTCTACTTTATAGAGCACATACTTTTACTTTTCTTATTTTTATTTTTATTCGAAAAGAAATCGACTCGATCGACTCCTACAATACAAGCTTTTCCATTACTTGACAGTTAAAGTAGAACCACTTCTTCTTCTTATTGAGTCGATCAATGGCAGTTAAATTTTTCCCGACCAGTATTCAGCCACGCACATGGCATTGTCCGTCGCCTCATACATAGCTGACATAAATGTTATCTCCATTGTTTTCTTGCTTAGTAATACATCCACGAAGATCTAGTTAACAATACACTAGGCAGTAACACTAGTAGGTATGTTATTGTATATCTCTTCGCAGAATCCCCTGTATCACTTACATCGTAACCGGAGATTTGTACCACTTTGTGTTAAGGTCAAAAACGTTTCGGTGGGAAAATATTAGTCGGTTGCCGTGGTGAAGTGTGCAAAGATTTAGACAAGACTGATAAGATGCTTTTTGTTTTGAACTATGTTTTTTAAGATGGTGGTGTTGTTTTTCTTGGTTATGGAGATGTTGTAGTAGTACAGTAGATAAGAAAATGTTCGTGCGTGAATTTGTAGTAGCTGTCTCTATCATAAAAGTAATATTTTCTGCTTATATCGTTGTATTTTAAGCTACCTATGTATTTGGTAGAATTATGAACGCTCGAAAATTTGTAAATCTAAATAGATAAAACAATGTCGGGTTAGTTACAACATTTATAACTCAAGAAAGAGTGCATTCATTATCATGAGTTTTAATTTTTTTAATTCGTGTCCTCCCCGAATAGCAGAAAATTAATAAAAACTAAAAAACGGAGAAGCCGACGTACGCGAACGAAACCGCGGTACACCTCTAGTATTACATAAATTTCATAAGGACTATAAGTAGCTGTAAACATCAGCCAATATTATGACTCATATAAAACATAAACATTTGCAAAAAAAACTTGCTAACAGTGCATATCCTGTTGTGGCGCTAACAATATTTATCGCTACTGTAATCCGATCCCCATTGGAATCCACAACCTGTGTGGTTGGTACAGCCTGGTAGTCTGGTTTCACTCCCACGTTTATGCTTACTGTTATATATATAGGTCATGTTCGAGATAGCAGGAAGGAATATAACTATAAACAAAAATAAGAAACCCCAGAAAAATTATAGAAAAATGCTAAAATTCTTAACACATCTTGACAAATCATAGCTAAGAACCTTTTCAATCACGTCAGCATTAAAACAAAAATTGGCATCACTATCGGCCCATTCGTTTATTAGCTAAGATTCCACAGACAGACACAGACCGACACGTCAAACTTATAACACTCTTCTTTTTTGGCCGGGGGTTTATAGCGATAAATTTTATTTTAATAGTTTTATATTTTATTTATTGTTAATAGCTGAATTAAAGGTTTCCGTTAACATACTGAAGTTTTCACCATATATCTTATAGTTATGTATACGGGCAGGTCACCGACCTCTACAATAACAAGAGTACTTAATCTTAACTGCTGTAGTAAGTTGAAATACATTTCGGAACTCTTTTATATGGAGATGAAAGTGCATAGAGCATTATATTTTATGGTGTAAGTAATCACATTGTTAATATTCATGGTGAAAGTTTTGTGAACGAGAGCTTTATACTTTTATGTTTGATGTCTTTATTTTATTGTTATCAATGTGGCGTGTTAGCATAAAGATATTCAAGGATTAGAATGTAAAACAAAAACACATATATAAGTAATAATCCAGCCTTTAAACGTCCCACTGCTGGGCACAGGCCTCTTCCCATATGAAGAAGGCACGAGCATTGATCACCACGCTTGCTCTCTGCGGATTGGCGATTCCAGATCCCAAATTTTGGAATCCAGGTTTCCTCACGATGTTTTCCTTCACCGTTTGTCAGAAGTGCCTTAGAATAATTAAGAAAGTACATATAACTTTGAATAAGCCACATTGGTACTTGCCTGGGTTCGAACCTGCAACCTTGTGCATACAAATCCGTTCATTGAACCGCTAGACCACCACGACAATGTCATATATAAGTGATAACACATATTTATTAGAAGGAACCGACTGCAATGAAACTTTGTTTTTCAAGTATTTACTATTGCTGAAGATATCGCGTAATAAACGACAAATTATGAATCTCCTCCTTTTGAAGACGACACAGTCATCAGACACATGTTACATTACATGTGTGTGCAAATTATACTAAATTTACCCAAAAGTGTGTTTTTCTGTTTTACATCCAAATAAACGGCAGGAATTTTATTGCTTGATTCAGCACTTCTTTTGCTGATCAATGTAAGCTGAAAATAAAGTCAGGAGACGAGACGACTACGGGGAAAGTTCTTTAATGTTTTTATTATAGTTATTCTGCTATATACGGTGATAAATGTTCCAACTAAAAATTATCCAGCAAACTTGGTTTATTCATATAATAATATGTATAAAATTTATATGAGACTAGCTGTGCCTGCGACTTCGTTCGCGTGGATGACGAAAATTATCAATGTGTTTTTAACCGCAAAATTAAGTTTGTTTTTTATTTTTTATACTTTTCCGGGATAAAAACTACCCAGTGTGGTGCCCAGGATAATAAAGAATAATTATACCAAGTTTCATCGTAATCGAACCGGTAGTTTTTGCGTGATACCTGAACATACAGACAGACAGACAGACAAACTTTTTTTTTCACACTTTTGGTGTTGGTCTAGTAACACCCCCCGCCATTTATTTTTTTGATATTTTCAATGTACAGAATTTTCACTTTTACAGATTTATTATAAGTATAGATTAACACAGACCATCATAGAGCAGTAATCATAATAGATAATAATTTAACGACTTTTATCATCGTTTTAATAGTTTTATCAATTTCTACAGTTGTTTGCTAGTGAAAATAGTTGATGTGCAACTAGTGGCAAGAGTAAGCTCTTATCTCAACAACTTGTTTGCCTACTTTTTTAATCTGGTGTCTAATCAAGCCTGCTTGCCTATTTTGGTTAGGTAGTATTTACTTAAAGCTAGTATTATTTAGGCCTAGCCTTATTTGCAACATAACACTCGGACCACTGTGTATCTATGAACCCAAGTATAACCCAAGTTGATTGATCAAAGTATTATTTGTATGTAGTGTTTGGGATATAACGCTTTTTTAACTATACTGTTAGGAGGTTTTGTAGAGCCCACATAGGTATGTTTATAGAAATAGGAATAGAAAAAAATTACAAATTCAAATTACCCGCATTGCAGGTAAATAGAATAGTAGGTAGTCAGTTGTTTTATTGATTCTAAAAATAAATAGTGTAGTTTTTAGCATACATTTAAAAAGTATTCGATAGCGTAACTTTAACAGCAACTCTACCAGTGTCGCAATAATAATGAGGTCCATCAATAAATCTTTAGTACAGTATATCTATCATACAATCTAGTTATAAGGAAATGACAGTTAAAGCGAGACGAAAAATGGCCATACCTTTTATGTAGCAAAACTATCTGGCCACCCACTGTGAAGAGAAAATGGCTATTTTTCAATGGTTCTCTCCATTTCTACGACTTCAATAGAATATCTATTCAATAGCTTTCAAGTGACCATGTCCATCACTTGAAATGGAATTATTTATCTTGTTCATTATTTTGAGTTACACGAGCTGAAGTGAAGTTAAATGATGATTTGGGTAATATTCCGTTTTTTGTGCTAGTAATCTCAATGAGTACTCTTAAAACGAGACTTGCAAAAAAAAAAGGATTTAAAAACATAGTCATCATCATCATCATATCAGCCTGTTGCAATTCACTGCTGGACATAGGCCTCCCCAAAGAAGCGCCACAGCGTAAACATATAAAAACATAGTAGAAGTGCAACTTCATAGAGTGACTTAGAATTATCATATGTTAGAATGTATTACCTGCTTTTATCTTACATCAAACATATGAGATTATAGTGTTACAAGATCGGTTCTGGAAGTACCCTTAACATACAATTTCAACGCCTCACAAGAAACCAACCATCCTACATTTACTACCACAAAAACAGTTGAAGACGTTCAAGTGATGACGTAAAGAACATTCGCAACAAAAGCGTGTTACACAACATCGAAATTGGCGTTAATGCCGTTATGATGGCTCCAATAGTGTAGCACGGCCTTAATACTCTAAATGGACTGGCCAATTTGAACAGTCCTACACGCAAACGTTTTGAAGGAAATGAATATTTATTTGTGTCGAACGTGCTTTAAAATAGTGATGGGAACCTCTTTGGTGCTTATTAAAGTTGCCCCAAATATTAGGTTGGTGATCAAGGGATAAATAAATGTAACCTTTTTGGTTGTGATCTTTACCGCATCCTATAATGAGCATCAAGTACTTAAAATACTTGTAATGGCTATGGTAAAACTAGGTAGCATTTCTTTTAAGGCCACTGGGAAGAAAGTTTCGTAGATATCACTAAAACTTTCTGTAAACGTCAATGACTAAACGAAGAAAACTTTTAATGTTAGAGATCCCGCTAACTCCTAAAAAACAGTTGTAAGTGGTAATCCAATTAAGCGAAGACACATGTTTCTGTAGCTATCTCCTAAAACGGGATTTTTATTAGCTTCCACACTTAAATGGTCATTGTTCTTTCGAGATATCTATCTATATATGTGGGACGTGATTCACACATGTAGTTTAAAAACAGTCATTATATGTAGAAGTATGTCAAGAAACTGAAACTTTCAACTTTACGGGAACTACAGGATACTAAAACTGGTTGTAACAGTTGTCAGATAAATTCTTATTTAAGTCTTGGTTGAGTTTGATAGCCATATTACCTTTTCAGTATAATAGTAGAGCTATTTATCATTGTAAAGCCTTAAGTCGAGTATTTGTAATAAAATTTAAGGAAATTAAACAACCTTAAGAGCGTATTGCGTACGAAATGAGTTATATTTATATCAAATCAACACAAAACCCTTTATATACCTCTTCCCGAAGTGCTAAATCATTTACATAATATGATGTAAACAGCATTGTACTTGCCTTAGAATTTATCATAAACTAACTTTAGACAAAGATAACAAACTTAAAACAAGCGATTTTCAACCCTAGTCACTTGGAATAAGGTCCACAGCAACTGCAAAAGTTTTGTTTAAGAATGGTTATGGAAATGCTTTCGCTAAAAGCTGTTAGTTTAGACGTTGAAATTGCATCGCTTATATAATTACTCCAGTTCTAGTTAAGTGACAATTTCTGCACATAGCTAAACAGTGGAGTTTGCCCAACCTAATGCACTGGCTAATAAAACTCCTCATTTATAAACATTGGATTTCTGTTCGATTCGATTGATTTGGATTTGTCATAAGGTTTTATTATGTTGCTGTAATTCTAGCAAGTCTCTGTGTAACAACCGGGTTTATAAACATCTTCCTGATTTGATAAATAAAAAAGTCGATAAAGCAAGATGTATCCTTGCATTTACTACCTGTTAACAATTTCATCTTATAAAAATGCCTTCATTTCTACTTTTTTTTTACTTTTCATGCATAGTCCCGTGAAATTACCATCTTGAATTAAAATTGCGGTCATATTATATTCCAAAAGAAATTGACTTTTCTTTTGACATTTCCTTCCATACTAATTGAAGGTTTTCATTAGCCCCATATCCATAAAACAAGAGAAAGTCCCGTCAGTTGAGCTCAGTTGTCGGTTTTAGCCAACAATGGCCACATTAGCACAACTAGTCGCCTGTGCAGAGGTCGGAGATCAAACCAGCCTGACGATCTAACAAGCACATTTTACGATATAAGTGGAAATCTCCACAAAAAATAAGTGAAAGATGTCCAATTACACTTTAAACAGATAAATAGAAATTGGCAAGTGTGGTTGTGTGCACTTGTTCCTGGGTTACGTGACTTGATTGGTTGAGAAGTGTTCCATAAATAATTTTGAATCCTTCTTAGTTCCATCAAAACAAATGAAAAACATTTTCTCATTTCAATATTACAACAGAATAACAAAACTTCTTGGTCAGTGACTCTAAAACAATGAATTCTGAATTTAAATAGCAAAGATGTTAAAACATTTATTGTTATTCTATTTATAAATCTTCGGCGCCAATACTACGCATACTCATTCAGACACCTATCTGATACCCTATTACGTATCCGGTATAACGGCGACCGCAAATGCTATGTAAAGGACATTGTAAACAATACCTAATGTCACCTTGTTCTAAAACTGTCATGTCAAGGGTCTCCCAGCGGTGCTCACTATTCTGTTATTACTAATAAACAAAGTATTGTTTCAGCAATTAGATGCGGTGCTTTAGAAAATAACCAGGACTTTTGGAGGTCGTCTTTGCCTATTTTAGGTTAAATTATTCATGCGCTTATCTGTGGCTTAACGTACCGAGTTAGTAGTAGGTATTTGTCATTGATCTCTTTTATCAATATCCGTTAAGATAATGTTGTCTCAAGTGATCCTGTAGAAGTATTTTTGGATACGGATAACCAAATCTAAGTCATTTTATCTCAAGTTTAATCAACTACCGGTATTTTCAATGTCAACAGATCACTTACAAAATGTGTTGCGTAGTAAAACTATTTGTCAAAATTGACATTGTCATACGTAATTGTTGCGGTTACCGGAAAATTATTTTTAAATCAGTGAATGCGTTCCGTATTTGATCTTTTTGGTGTGTTTAGTTTTTTGAAAGTGGTTTGGTATGGCAAGAGAATGGATGGGACTGTATCTTTAGATGTCTAAATGAGTAAAACGTAACGAGACGGCCAAAGATAAAATAAACAACGTTTTACTTTAGTTAGGACATAAAGCTGTGGTAGGTCTACAGGCGGAAATACATAATATAGTTATTATTCACACAAATAGCGCTATAATATCTTATTTATGAATTTTACGTGGCCGTGTAATTTTTTGCTGATATTGAACATTAAACAGCTATTTTTAGTTACAGCGATTGAATACAGTTTTTATATGGGTAAAAACAGTGTGGACTGTTTTGTTTTGTTTAACGGTTGATTTTAATAACGTAACCAGTTTAACTAAATGTTTTCCTCAACAATAGCTCAGTAACAGTTACCTATATCTTATAAAATTATAATCTTTAACCTGAACTTTCAAACAGAAATATTATTTTCGTAGAATGTCTCTTCCGCATTTCTCACGTAGACAGACAAGTATTTAGTTTTATTCACAGAACAATTCATAAGCGGGGGCGATTTACGTATTGCAATGTGGGAAAAAAATGTTTAAATAACTCTTTCAATTTGTTATATTTAATTAATTACATTGATTGTATTTTTTTTTCTGCAATTCTTTTAAGCTATTAAAAGCCATGCAGCAAAAAAAGGTCTGCTTCCTCTTCTCCTATTGTAATAGCTATATAACAATAGGAAAAGAGGAAGCAGACCTTTACCAAATAATATAACCATTGGTTACTTTCGTGCATTGTTTGGAAATCATCTTTTACTTCATGTTCTTTTATTTTTTTATAAAGTGCGTTCATCTTTTTTTATCTTTAGCTCACCTTTTTTTCCTATCTTTTCGCAGAGCATGCCGCCACCCGTGTAAGGCATGAGCGGTCGCGGCACGGGGGGGCAGCGCTGCCAGCTGATCTTGCAGCGTTGCCTCGCGATACAACTCACCAAGCCCGGCAACGCGCCCGATGACTTCTGGATGTACGAGTCGGGATATCTGCTCTTTCAGGTAAGAATTGTTACTCTTTCGCAGAGCATGCCGCCACCCATGTAAGGCATAAGCGGTCGCGGCAAAGGGGCAAATAAATTTAAGAAGTATTGATTATTCGCTACAGAGGCTATTCCGAATGAATATTTAATTAATAAAGTCAATGACAGCAACTGCATACTATGAACCTGCCTGCAATCCAAGACAGGTACATATTAAATGTTTTTTAAGGATATGTCTAATTAAATACCTTAACGTATCTAATCTTGTATATTGACAAATTTATTAACTCGGTAGTTATGGGAAGATGTTGTATAGGAAGTCGAGGTGGAAAGCGTGACAAACAAGTTAAACGTCTATATTTTGTGCAAGTGAAAGTGATATCCAATGAATTGATGAGTTAGTAAAATGTTATTAGTTTATTAGTTCAAGCCCTCGGTTTTGGAAGTAAATAACTTAGAATTAACATAATTAATTTAATTATGAACTCATGTTTTAAGTGCGTATTTAAGATTAATATTTTGTTAATATGCAACAGTTGTGTAATACAAGTTAATCTTTATTCGATTACATGATGAGTTGGAAAAAGGTAGGTTTAAAATGTTAAAAAAAATGTCACAGATAATGTATTTTTTTCTATTCTAGAATAATAACCTATACTAATAAATAAATATTTATTTCAATAACTTCAGAATACATTTACAATATTGGTCTTCAGGGAATTTCCATTTAAGTAAGAAATAGATATACTTGGTTTGGGAGCCTAATATTTGTCATAAAAAAATATCTCCCGTGTGTTTTAAGTAATTTATAATACATAGCCGATAGCCGTGTCGCTTATGTTAACCCGCTCACACTGGGATCACACCCCAATTTCCTTACACCAACACAACAGTGTTTACGTAGCGCTCAGCTCACAGCTGATGTGACGTAAGCCACCATAACTCACGTCCAATCCTCGCCATGGATCGCTTACAAATGGCCACAGTTTACCGACACCGCTTAATCTGTCATACGTGCTGAGAAGAAACAAGATGGCGGCTTGGCGCCAAAACCAAAGTATTTTTCTACTAAATATTTGAAAACCATAAAAAATCTTTTAGTTAAGTTCTTAAGAAACTAAATATAAATAAACAACCGCACATAAAATTATAACCATAAAATTTATTTTACAGTAGCAAGTTTAAGGGCTAATAAATAAACGGTTAATTGCATTACATGGTGGTCAGATCGCTTCCTTATCTGAGATCAAAGCATAGACTAAAATACCATGACCATAGATGGACAGAATTCGTTGTGCGGACATTAATTTAGATCGAGTGAACTAAATAATTCAGCTGTACTACTTTGATGTTAAGTTACAGAAGATGGCGGGACCCATGTTTATGGTGGCACGTACACAATTCTACAGTAAATTGTCATTTGATTCCTCTGTCGGTTTCAATTCCATATTTGGTTCGAAGTTCAAATTGTTTATGGATGCTATCAGTTAAGGAAATAGCTTATGTCACGAAATAATGGCCATCTTTGTGAAATAAATAATTTCATAATAAGTTAACGCCACTAATGGGGAAAGTGTGTTAGAACTTAAAAATAAATAAAATTATTTGATTATTGAGGCCAAAGTACAGTAGGTACCTACTTATTACACCTTATAGATACGTATTGCCAGTTTTTTAAACTCGCTGATAAATACAGAGAAATTCAATTTTCTTAGCACTGGGCTGTATAGCGGATCGCCATCGCCTATGTTCTACTAATGCATGTAATCGAATGCAAACCCCGTAATGCGATACTGACCGGTCAGCTGAGACAAAGTTCACACAGCCGCACTTATAACCTACCATTGTAAATAACACCATAAATAGATACGGCTTAAGTCCAGTTTCCTTTGTTAGAAAGTCGTACAACTGTGATATGAAGTGATAGGATTACTAGCCTACATTTGTGATAGTTTACTGACCCTGTCGTCAAGTTTTACTTCTTTGTTCTTTTTTTAATATCGACCGAATGAATGAATGAGAGTTTTTCATTGATGAATCAATTTCGGCTTATAGGACATTTGCCTTCATAAAAAAAGAACAGCTAACAAAGCACGTACGCGGTTTATTTTTATTTTCAAATATAGAATATTATGTATTTAGTTTTCGGCCTAATATAATATTAAAACAAAAGAACCGTAGATATGGGTATTATGTAGTGTAGCTACCATTACAGTTATGTACAACATATTTTTTAAAGTCCCACATATTTTTTATAACATCTAATGTAGGTACACTTAGTATGCAATAAAACTTTGACTTTGACTACTACTTAAATACATTTACTACATATTAATCAAATTGTTTTGTCTTCGGTCCACAGCACTGAAAAATTAACCAGGCAAATCTTAGGGTCTTCTCTGGTTGATTTTCAGATTCTGTGCATGACTGAGGCAGTAAATAGTTGGGAATTGTCCTGCCCGGGCACAGATCTACCCGAGCAACGTTCTTCTCAGAGGCAGTGGGACGAGCCGCTTTGCAGTTTGATACGGAAAGAATTAATTAATACGTCAATCAACACTGCAGAGCGCGCGCGTCTCCTGGCTGTGGGAGAATGGGAATCGGGCCTCTGGTTACAGGCACTTCCGTCAACCACTCTTGGTACGATTTTGGATGACAATACTTTCCGGCTCGCCATCAGTTTACGTTTAGGTATACCTTGTGTCGCATGTCATCGGTGTCAATGCGGTGAAACAGTCGATTGCCTCGGTCACCATGGCCTGTCCTGTAGCAGGAGCGCAGGACGTATATCCCGTCACGCAAATATTAATGACATTATTCGTCGTGCTCTTGTCATTGCCGGTGTACCAGCTGTTTTGGAACCCAATGGTTTGGTGCGCAGCGATGGTAAGAGACCTGACGGTATGTCATTGTTGCCTTGGAAATTGGGTCGGCCTTTGGTGTGGGACGCAACGTGCGTCGACACCCTTGCGCCATCCGACGTTCTAAGTTCGGCGGCCTCTCCTGGAGCTGCTGCTGGAGCAGCGGAGACCCTTAAACGGCGAAAGTATAATAACCTAATGGGTAATTATATTTTCGAGCCGTTTGGGGTTGAAACGCTCGGGTCATGGGGTCCGAGTGCACGAAATCTTTTTAAAGAACTGTCAAAACGTTTGGTAGACTCTACTCGTGATCAGAGAGCTGGTTTGTTCCTTGCACAGAGAATCGGCATAGCCATTCAACGTGGCAATGCTGCCAGCCTTCTGGGCACGTTTCCCGCCATTGACAGGGATGACGATGAGTATTTTGACGCGTGTTAGTTTTATTTATCTATATAAGATTTAATTTTAGTCTTTGTTTGTTCTTGTATTAGATTTAAGTACATATTGAATTGTAAATAAAAATCTACATGTTTATAAAAAAAAAAAAATTGTACACAATTTTGGTAGACAATAAAATTACCCAAATCTTGCGCCAAATCTAAAAAAATATGATGTGTTCTGCGTAGGTCGTATGCAGTCGCATTAAAATTTCACATACACCTACACTACCATAGATACTCATCTAAGTTTTTATTTTTAATTTGACCCATAAATTACGGGCAAATACACTCGACCTCACGTCGGTAGCAGAAGAAAGTTCAACCTACGGGCGGTGCCTTTGAGTCGTATCGCAGGTGAATCAGAAGGTTTAGCTTGTTTATGAGCTGTATTTTATGGTTAATTGCTGTGCTTGTTTTGTGAATGAATGTGTTTGAAATTAAGTGGCTTAACGTTGTCATTTAAAAGAGTGTTGAATTTTATTTGGAAGTCTTTTGAATGAATGCTTTTTTTCGATCGTCTATTAACTTTAGTGTCCCCTTTAGCTATCGCGTTAGTTTAGTTGATATTAGATCCCACTGCCAGGCAAAGTCCTCCCTTCAAAGGCATCTTTTTTATTTACTTTCCTCTTTATAAACAAATTAAGAGTACGTTAATAAAAATAAATTCAGATAAAATATGTAAAACCTATTTTTTCAACATAAATAATTAATTCTCATGACCTACATGTACTTAATAATTCGTTTGTATCTAATTATACTTGCCCTATATTGAACTATGTTAAATAAATAAACGAGTAGGTAAGTACTTCTTACCTCTTGAAGTTTAATTCAATACATTTAGTGATGAGTCAGCGAGTGAGCGGTATTTTAAATTGCCAATATATTGGCTATGAGATGATTTGCAGAATTATTTAGACTTGTAAATTAATGACCCTATTCTTGTTTGTAATGTTTTGCTTTCTACACAGAGTAAATACAACCAGAATGATTGAAAACGTACGTTAGCTATTGATCTCACTAAATCACTTAAATATACAAAATAATTTGAAGGTTGAATCAGAAGTTAAGTAAATTAAATAACTTCGTCATCTTTTAAGTAGGTTTAAAGAGTTTTAATTGTAATGTTATTGGACAGTTTTCAAATAGAACTTCTGCAATATTTTTGCGTATTAGAATGTTGTTTATTATGATTTATTAGGTAGATTTTTCCATGTACTAGAAGAGGCTAGTTGTTACATAATGCTAGCGGAAAATGTACTTACAGCAATCTTACAGCCCTATGATGGATGGCCAGATTATACTTTGATGGATATTCTTATTCTTGTAGAGTAGATACTTGATGACGCGTATCTCTAGACATTGTGTTAGTCTAGACGTTTGTCTGTATTTTCAGATTAACGCCTAAGCTAAGGTTAAGCAGAATATCTATACATATATAATGATAGACTGAAACCTTATGCGATTTTCAGTCATTTACAAATTGAGTTATGCAATATAACTAAAATCCCATTTCGTGTTTGGGTTTTCTTTAGTTATTTCACTTGAACTGGAGCATTGATACGATATGTACGCATCAAGTTAGGTATTGACTGGAGTAAAATAAATGAACAGTATTCAAAAGCCTCTAAGTATTTAAGTTTTCCGCTTTACTGCTTTGAAAACAACAATTGATTAAAATATTATAAGGAACAAAAGGACATACTGTCTTAATACTAACACTATTACAAAAATATCAAATAACTGTTTTCCAAACACCGAAACAATGTGATTAAACTGAGACTCCACCCCTTTTGCAATAGACAATCCTATCTTCCCCGCGGGCGGCAATTTCCGTGCCAGACGCAATGAGTCTATGGCAAATAAAATGTGAAGACCGTTTTATCAATCAATGGAGATTGATGAACATCATAATAAACACCTTGTATTTATTTATTGGGTATTCGGAACGTGGGTTTCATAAAATCGCGTGTGAAATTCGTTTATAGGTATTACACTTAATAAGTTTCATTTCCGATTTGACTACTGCTCATCATACCTATTTGATCAATCTAATAGATTGGTAATAAGATAATATGCACTAGAACAAGTTTATTGTAAGCTTTTCTAAATATTAATATGTGAAAAAGGATAGTACGCACCTCATTCGCGTCTATATTATATCGACTACAATAAAACTTTTTAGCATTATTTAAGCTGTATTAAATTCTTATGAATTGGAAGCGCAAGATCAGAAACGACGAAAGTATAAAAAAGATCTTCGATTCTACATAAAAATAACAAGAAAACATGCCATAAGAATGACGTGTGCATGAAACTTTTATTATTCAATAGTTTTAATACCTAAAAGTATTGTATAAGAAGAGTTTTACGCACGCGATACACGAATACTTTTTATGGCCAATTCATCTTCATACGGTTTAGCGCGGACAGACATAAATGTGAAATCCACATTCCAATGTGAATCAATTTGAAGGCTTATTACAATTTGTCATTCATCTTTCACACATGACATGAGAAGTTTAATATCTATGAGAAGTCAGCTTTGATACGGATAATCTTATACGTTTATTTAGTATGAATTCTACTTATTGAGTCCAACTAGAAAGCTTTCTCAAGCGATTGCTTTAAATTTGTCCTTTGGGCCTCTGTAAGCCATTATTTATGTCACACGAAAATCACCTAATACTGTTCTTAGGTGGTTTTCGTGTGCAAATAAATATTTAACTGCATTGAAATTGTGTTTATTTCTTTTACTTTAAAAATGACCAGAAACCACTGTGATGAACAATCCAAACTGTACATTAAAAAAAAAGTAAATTGTGTGATAGAAGGCGCGTAGTATCTAATGGTTTTAAACCTAGTCGGGGAGCTAACAAGAGCTGGCAATTTCTGACTGCTAGACTACATTTAAAATATCGTGGACCCGAAGATTTATGGCCACGGTTCTCAAATACAAGATTAAGAGTCCAAAACTTGGCACGCATGCAATCTAATCTGATTTAAGATGTGGTTGCAATATTGTTGGAAGAAAAATGTTGTGTGTATGTCAAATCAAAGTATCAAAGGAATTGTGAAGACATTTTATATTTGTGCTAAGAACGGTAACCTTGTCAATTTGTCATTATAAAGCAATGATTGTATTAATATTTGTAATTGGTTGAAACTTATCGAAAACTAATTAACAGAGACACGTAATGTTACCTAATTTTCTAACTTCATAAACTCTCTGATCTCAAGGCCAATATTAAGTATTAAAGGCAGCCATTTTTTATTAACAATTAAATAATTTTACGTTAACCAGACCATACTTTACGGTTGTAGAATAATAATTACAAAATATTTCGTGTTATTCCATCGCCATTGACATTGGTGAAACTAAGTGAAAATTAATTGACGTTAATCAATTTAATTAATTGTAACTATGAAGGTGATTGAGATTTAATAGGATAATTGGACACCGTAGTTGTACTGCAGTCTTTTTAACGTTCTTAAAGCGCCTTTAATAGTTTTACTTCAAATAGGTAAAAATATCTGGAGTCAGACGGGGGAGACCTTTGCCCAGCAGTGGGACACATAATAGGTTAATAAAAAAAAAGGTAAACCATTGATTATATTAGTTTGTTTTAGTATTAGTATATTGCATTAGTATTATCTTTATTTTTGTAAGTAATTGGCCTTAATTTAAAACTTTGTTTATCAGCTCTTGTTTGACATTTTAAAATAAAAGCTTAATAGGGGTTCAGGGGTTCAGAACCACTGGGTTTTGTTCAAAACTGTCATTGCATTTAAAAATCATACATTTATTAAACATTTTCATATATTTTTATCTATCAATGTCGGAAATATGCCAACAATGGTCAAGACAGTTATATAAGTTTAAATATCATCGTTACCTCTTTCCCTTTTATGACCGAAGATAATAATCTTGTCAACTATGATTTATGGAATGTAAATTATGCGTTTTGATACAGAAAAAGATAATCTGTCAAAGGGTTACATAATAAAAAGTTTATGTAAATGGTATCTTATTGTAGAGAAAAAATATATGTGTTAGTGAGCTATTTGTCTAACAAATATATATACAATTTCAAACATCTATTTAATTTCAGACTAGACAACCCTTTGCTTATTCCTGATTAGAGGCTTGTGTTGCTAGACACAATAATTATTAAAACTCGATTTCGAAAAAAATGAATATAATATGTCATAAAAATAAGTTCTTGCAGATAAATAATAACTTTATTATCTTAAAAATACTCTTCATTGTATTATAACATAACATGTGTCGCGTAAAGTCATAAAAACGGATTGCGATCTCAATCAAATGTTACATCTATAAGGAAGTTATTGTTAAACTGTTACCAGCGATTTGTCATAGTTTCAGTTAAATTAACTGCGGTTAATGACGTATTGTGTGAACGTCTGTTAGCTGAACCACACTTTCCAATGTTTTGTGCGTGAGAATTATTGCGTATTTGTTATCAAGGGTTCAATTTCTCATTACAATTTTTCATATTACTCGTCGTTTGATTGATGTTTACAAATTAAAGTCATTCTAAATAAATTATGCAACGGATAATAGGGTCTTTAAATCTGTACTAGAATTATTTAAATCATGTCTATCTAAAGAGCTTCCTTGTATGTATTTACATATACTACAGAAATTGCAGTTAGATCTATGTAGGCATAAATTAGAGTTACGGGAAATCTGTGATATCTAGATCAAAATGTCGACCAACACGTATTGGTTATTCGATTTATCCCTCAATAATTTTAACGGCCATAGTATCGAAATTTTGTAGAGGTACCTGCTTTTACCTTAAGCCGTAAACGGGCAGTATGGACGCAAAGTTAAGCTTCTTACACGTTCCTCGGATACTTACGCTCGGCCACGCTCTAATCGATTAAACTATCGCCAAACGATTTTACTTTCATTACATATTTCACTTTCAACATTAAAATCCATGTATTATCCATGAATGAGTCTGTTACACAATCACGTAATCGATATTATCGATACAGATTTAATCGATACATTAAATCGATTATTTCTCGCCTTAAGCTTCCATAAGGTTGTTAAGGGCATTTGATTACTCGTCGTAAAATGTTATCGATTATATTTATTACTACACATCTTCCGGCGATCTACACTATCTAACAAACTAACGAGATAGTTATAATTATTTGTTGTATTCAAATTTGATTCTTATGGCTTTGGAATAGAGATGAAATAGTTTCAATATAGGTTTGATATTAGCGTAAGCGCGCCAAAACAAGAAATTGCAATCAATTGCTTCTCAATTACGTATTAAAGTTTTAATACCAATTCGTGAGTTAGACAATAGGAATGATCGGCTTACATAAGAGGCCCTTTCTACGAACATGCTTAATATATTAATATCTGTGAAAATGTAGCAGCTTTCCAATTTAATTGAGACGGTATCATGTGTGGTTTTAATTGGGCGATAGAGCGTTGATCGAGACTTCGTGGGCTTTCCTTCCTTTTCCAGTTAAATGAAAGAAAATTGCACTTATCTGATTGCTGATTGGTCAAAACTTGTTTTATTGGTATTGAAGGAAACGAGCGAATGTGTTTTGTTATTTATTTACTTGAAGGAGAGGTCTTAAAGACCCTTACAGTAGTCGTTTTCCTGTGCTTGGCGACTCAGTTGCAACTTATACGAGATTCTGGTTGTATCAACCATACTATACCAACCTTCTATAAATGTGTGCTTGTATATGACTGTTGTATTTTACTTTAAGCGCTACAAATCGCTCAACCGATAAAGCATTGCGTGATATTAACAATATTATGTACTGTGGCTTTGTGACCTAATTTTGCTCTTTATTTTCATAAGCATTTTCATTTGTTTTAACTAGATAATCATGCTAACAATACTCAGTTATTTTTAATGGGCATATTGCAAATCAAATTATGCAAGTTCTGGCTACTATGAGATACTGTTTTAGTAAAATGAGGTGTGGAGGTCAGATAGGTAGTCGCTCCATGTAAAATAGGGTATTCAGTTGAATCCGGTGATACTAGAAGCCAACTCCAACATCCGGAAAAAGGCTGAACGGACGAAGATTTCTGGACATTTTGCACTGCATAATACCTCAGTAAATAAAAGCTTTGCATATAAAACTATCCTTACATAGCCTAGATGGGTCGTATTCCCTTTTATAGATAGGAAGTATTTAACTTAATTCGAGTGACGAGAACATCCATATTTAGTCATATTAATAAAATAAACGAAAATTGATTTCCTAAATCTACACATACAGGTAACTATTTAGAAGAGGTTAATAAAGAATATTAACTTGTAATTGATTAATTAGAATCAATCCCAGCTTCTCACAGTATCATCTGAGATTGAACAATTATAATATACAGAAATAATAACAATTGACTCGTTGAACCGTAAAATTAAAATGCACGCCGACAGCCGGATGATTGTGGGCCATAATTAAGAGGCTAGGGTTGCCTCTCTATTGATAATTTTATTGTATATCGCTATTTAATGTTGTTTTTGTGTGTTGAAATTTTTATTTTATAAATTGTACTTACTATATTTTTATAAGTATTAAATACTAATATGTAACTTCATTAAGATGGCAAAGATACAAAACATATTTAATTTACTAAGTTTTTAATCAGGTAATACCTACCATACCTACCTACCATAATGTAGGATAATACCAAAGTATTTGTTATAATTACTTTCCTTTTGGACTTTTGTAATCACTATTAATCGTCCTTTTAAATGCTCCTGAACAAGTTAAAAAACGCTCCTAAAATCAGCTTTAAAAAGTAACTTGCCAAAACTTCGTGACAGCCCTACAGCTTTTGTCTTCTGATCTCCATCAGAAAGAATAACGTTTACCATCACAATTAACAACATTAAATAAATTCATAAGTGAACTGTAAAGTAGTAAAACATCAATTAAATGCGGATTGAATAGAAAGCATCCGACGATCACGACTTCAACTATTAACTATTTTAATAGTAGTAGTAAGTGTATTTATTTATAACAAAATAATGTAAGTTGTTATTTAAGTAGCTATTAGTTAAGTAATGATTCATTTAAATGTACGTATGTAGTAATACTAGTAATGCTTCAATTAAATGTACTGTGTTTGTGTTTGATCAAAGGTTTCGTGTTAAAAGTATTCAAATCGATGTATTTATATCTATATAGTTTAGAATTAGATTGTTCATCTGTATGTTTTATTTTTCAGCTAGTTCTATGACTTATTGTTCCCGTAATATGATCTTTGTAACAACATGAAGTGTGAATTTTATCAAATAGGTTCTAAAGCTTTAAGATAATTCTACGGATAAATTGATTTTATTCGTTTAAATTATATTTTGCATGTTGTGTATTAAAATTACCTATTTAATTCGTGGGTGGGCTTGTATAAGCTGTTTATAGTTAAAAATCGTGATAAAATTACGTGTACTTTTTTTTAGAATTCAGGCTGCAGTCTTGCTTTAATTAGAATGATTGCTGATAATTATGAGCTATATTAGTTAGAAGGGAGATTAATTATAGTTTTTTTAATTTGTATATTAGTTGTAAATACCTTTCGCCTCTTCATTTAAGGTTTGATATTTATTAGATAATATGTAATTATGTTGCGTTCTGCGTAATTAAGTGAGGAAAAATAAAACGAATTTTATTTTATTGGTAGTGTACATTGGCAATTCTTTATTACCATAATTATAAAACAAATATAATGTTTGGTTTATACGTGCGTACAAAACGGGCGCGGGCGTCACTATCATTTAATATACGTATCTGTAAATAACACAAACTGACCGGCTAATTAATGTTTTGTTACTAAATAGCTACCAGTCTCACAAAATAAAATATACTTTTGTCTAAACCAAAGGGAGATTAAACTTTTCTTATACAAAAACAGTGACTAAAGCAACATAACAATGATTATTATTTATTGTCCAAGTAACAGGCGTTTGTATTACATAACATACCTACTCTATGCTATGTTTTCCATCTGACATTTGCGTCTATGGAAAACGTCACCCGTAGCTAATCCCAATTACCAGTAGTTATGTGATAGTTAAAAGAAATTGTTATTATAGTCTTTTATTTGTGGATTTAATTATGTTACGTTGTAGAGGAAGGTTTAGAAGGGTCATATATTTTTTGCGTAATGTAGCAATCAACAATCTTTCACTGGGAAATATGTTTAAACTAAATGTGCGGTAGTCCATTGCTCTCTCATTGAACCCGTTTGGAATTTCGTCCTTCTTTTGTTTGAATTGACTTCGATCAAATATATTATAACCTTATGCGCTTTGTTTTGGATTATTACCTATATTAAGTTTTAACTTCAAAAAGAGGAGGTTCTCAAATCGATAGTACCTTAGTATTTAATATTTATTGGGTACTTACTACTACTTCGTTTACTACGTTTGTTTAATTACAGTCGTATTTTTTACAATCACTAATGTTATATATTCATCAGCTTGTTTAAAAAGTGTAGCCTTCTGCCCTGTATTAAGACAGTTAAAAGTTAAAGATACTACTTATATAACGTTAAACTGCTTAAAACATGTTAAAGATATTACTTCCCATTAATTATAGCTAAAATACTCAACCGAAATACATCATCATTTAGTTATTACATAAACAACTATTTAAGAATAATTAATTACAAACAAATTAATAGGCTTTACACGTCAAGTTAAACAACTTCTCTTAAATTATACTTGGCACGATTTATTCGGAAGAGCGCCAATAACAGAACATGTAATCAATCATAATCATCATCATTTGAGGAGATATTAAAAACAAACCTAACTTCAAGACCTTATTAAATGTGTTTCCGTCTCTATTTTTTACCTTAAAATGAAAGAGACAGCACGAGAACGGCGGCTTTAAGTTGAGTTGCGTTTGAGTATTCGATGAGTTATTGCTTTCACGGATATCGTTATGCAAGATTGTTTACGTATAATTATTGAGGGTTCAATTATTTTTGTGTGCATAGGTCAGGTTTATTGGTCCTCTTTTGTGTGATTTGTGTGCATTTATTTACTTTGAGTAACGAGTTAAAATGAAATAAGTTGTTGATTTAAATAATTTTTTTGGTTATATTAGGTACGATACAATAATTTCTGACAATTACGCGGATGGATTAATATGTAGGTATGGATGGATTAATATGTAAGTAGGTATGGAAGGATGTAACTACTCAACAACAGTGTTAATAAGTACAAAAAATATATATTTAAATTTTGCAAAATCATCCCCAAATTTCTGCAACTGTGACTTAGTATTTTCAAATCCTCCTGTAATTTCCATCATGCAACTATAATAAGGACATTCGCAATACATTGTTACCGTGTGAAGTAGGCAGTGACTGGTTACGTTATGTCATGCTGGTAACGCAAGGAACAATCCCACTTATTATAATAATCACTTAGTTAAACGCAACTGTTTTAATTGGACTTAGCTTAAGTTAGCGATTTTAGAAACTGATAAAAATTCAAATTAAAGTCACTTGCAGAAGCCAAGAGTAAAATTATAATCATGCGAAACTCATATGTCATTATTAGCAAAAGAAAAAAAATAGTGCTTAGTGCAAAAATGAGACCCTACATTTTTTTGTAGAAGCCATGCACAGACAGGATTTTACTTTAGATTTTCTGTGAAGATAAAAATCCAAAATAATAAAGATTATAACTTATTACAACTTTCTTTCTCTTGTATAATAAGAAGTAACTACACATCTAATAGTGTATTACTTAAACTTTGAAACAAATTACATAAAAAAGAAATTATTTAAACTGACAACCGTAGCGACTGGCGACCTGTGCTCGTAAGATGAATCAGCTAACCTTTGCGCTCTAAAAAGTATTTAATGTGTGATCGTAAACACCTGAGGCTGTGTCTAGCCGTCAAGACAATATTATATGACGGGCATGTTGGTCTAGTGGTTAGAGACCCTGACTGCTATACTGGAGGTCGTGCGTTCGATTTCCACCCAGGACAAATCTTTGTGTGATGAGCACGATCATTTTTTCTATGTCTGGGTGTAATTTATCTATAATATGTATGTATTTAGAAATATATACCTAAGTATGTATATCAGTTGTCTGGTTACCATAACATAAGCTCTGCTTATCTTGGGATCAGATGACCGTGTGTGAGATGTCCCAGAATATTATTATATATATAAGAATACTAAGAAGACCTCAATTTAAAATTGAAAGAAAAAATAATGGTAGGTAGGCAAAAAAAGTGGATTTATCTAGATGCATACCGACGGTAAAAAAAGTCTTTAAACAAATGATTTCCGTCCCTAAGGCTATATTTGTGATAAACACTTTTAATTTCTTCTATTAATTTGCGTATTTATTTGCCATGCGTTTTCAGGTAACCACTCTTACTATAGCTGCAGGCAGATTTAAATAATTAAAAATTAATTAATATCTAATATTAATCCGGAACTTGGCTAGAAATCTTTGGTGACTTAAATATTTTTTTGATTGGCATTTTGTTTGAGATGGAAAGTTTTTGGACTTTAAGTTCCTTGTTTAGCCTTAAGGCGATGCTAAATACTTAAAGGATATGAAAGTATTCAAATATAGTTAAGAAAGTAGGTATGTATGTATGGTGTAGTGTTTGTTTCTGTATGTATTATGACCAATCAAAATATTTTATTTCCTGTTTTCAATTGGATAGGTAATAGCGTATGAAACGGGTGATTATGGATGATTGATGGAATTTTGATGGTTATGACCACGCCTTGGACGGTTGCAAAAAATGCATGTCATAGCGTTGGTTTATGATGTTTGTCTATGTTGATAAGTAGTTATATATTATAGAAATGATAAATAAGTGCGCTGCTCTACGTTCTAAAGCAATTTAAGAAGCTAATAGACATATGAACTGGAAATAGAGTATTTCAGGCTTTGAGTTTAAATCGTTGGAGTAAAACCAACGAGCCAGAATACATTTTTGTGAGATAGTTAATAAGCATCATTAGAAACTTCCCAAAGCTTAGACAACACTTTAAAAATAATATGTTTTCCTCAAAGTTTAAGTACCTTAAGACAGTAAGAGATGAATGTCTAACCCCAACAGTAACCCACTGTTTACATTCAACAATATCTATCCGACAAATTGATCGAGTAACAACAAGTTTCTAGCGTTGTATCATGTTTAGTCTGAACTTCGATAGAGCGAGCGGTTACACAAGTTGAGTCTCCATCTAACTTAGACTTGGGACAGAGAACGCTGGAAATTGATTGCAAGAAGTGACAAAAGTTTTGTAAGATTTAGTGTGGAAAGTAAAGTATCTAATATGAACAAGACCATTATACTTAGTAGCAGGAAAAATACACTAATGGATCACGAAATAGTGAGTATCTTTCGACATATAAAGGATGGAATCCGATATGCCATAATATAAGTACCTAATATGTATATGTTTGTTATGTTTTCCATTGTTGTATAGACTACAGAATTCGATTCTTAGTAAGAAAATAATGTATTGTTTACATTTCCATGCGTGCCTCTTTTGAGCATTAATATAAGTATTCATCATTTTTATGACGAATGTTTGTGTTAATTACGGCTTTTTCATTAGTTATGAATTAATTATTTTATTCCCAACTAGCTGTGCATGCGACTTCGTTCGCGTGGATGACGAAACTTATCAATAAGTTTTTATCCGCAAAATTAAGTTTTTTTTTATTGTTTATACTTTTCCGGGATAAAAACTTCCCAGTGTGGTGCCCAGGATAATAAAGAATAATTATAACAAGTTTCATCGTAATCGAACCGGTAGTTTTTGCGTGATACCTGAACAAACAGACAGACAAATTTTATTTTTTTCACACTTTTGGGTTCGGTGTCGGTCTAGTAACACCCCCCGCCATTTATTTTTTTGATATTTTCAATGTACAGAACTTTCACTTTTACAGATTTATTATAAGTATAGATATCTATGTTAATTAAACAATATAGTGACGAAAGCAAAACACAAGCTTTAAATCGATTTATAAACCACCGTCGTTAAAGTAATATACTGTATATTTGAGAACTAAAGTTAAAACAAAAATGCATTATCACTATCACCGATCTTTCAATACCTTGTACATATAGCCATTCATTCATTCATTACGAATGTATGAATTCCCTGTAAATGCTCAATTGTGCATTATCAAAGGTATTTGATGCAGTTGTATGATAATTCCCACCTATACGGCTTCCTTATTGATCATTCTCAAGTTAATTTGCAAGTAAAAACTAATTACACGTTATTTTTATTCGTTTCCGTAACTTGATGCACTTGAGAAATAATACTTCATTAAGTATGTCCCTATGTAGGCACGAATACATCTCAAAGTAGATTTAATAATTATGTATTTCAATCTAAGGCTATACACGTAATGCTCGAGTAGTTAGTCATTGATTTAAGGACACAGAAAGCGCGAGCTGCAACTTGCTTTTTGAGAAAAAGTCGAAACCATATGACCGTTACATGCTGTCCATTTCATTATATTTTTCTCGGTTTTTCTTTTTACCACTCTCTTGAAAGATTATAAAGGGTATTAATTATTATGTAAAAACTCACCCCCTGCTTGAAACCAGGGACCCGAATCCGTTTCATGCGGTAATTAGGTAAACATTACACTTATAATATTTATTACAACCTTTAATTTTAGTTCGTGCCAATGTATAAATAAAACGGTACATGTTACAGTAAGTAATTTAAGCTAAATCAACATTTTTAATAACACTCACTTCCCCCTTTAGTGTTACTTATAAAACACATTTAAATTATTATCCAAATGGATATGCAAAACAATAAAAATATACCATGTTGTCGGTGGAATGTAAAATGCAAAGAAATATTATTTTTGATAAGATTAAATGCGTCTCTACAAATATAAGTTACACTATGCACATCACCAAAAATAGCATCCCTTTGACGCTATTCTGCAGTATAATAAAAGTACCAAAGTATTTTCAAAAAACGCCAGAGAGGTAGCTATGCACTCACAGACTAAATTGCAAGTCACGTGTTGGTTAACGGTCGCGAAATAAACTGTCTGGGGCCAGACACCTTATCCAGAAACCCTTTTCGTATACCTACCTAACTACCCAACTACCTACCTAACTGACTACCTACATAACTAGCTAGCTACCTATAGTAATAGCAGGCTAGACGCAGTCTGTGAGCGGAATATCCCCAGTGAATATGCGGTTTTCCTCGAAAGTTTTCTAAGATTAAAATTGTTTTAGCTACGTATTTGTATGATAACAAGTTCCTTTTCACTATTTCTTCTCACATTTAGCTTTAAGATGTGTATCTTAGGTTCCTTTTTACACGACTGCCCAAAAAGGAGTGTTATGTTTTCAGGGTTCATGTATGTATGTATGTATGTATGTATGTATGTATGTATGTATGTTTGTGAGTTTCTTTATTCCACCATAACTTCTAAAAGGCTTGACCGATTTCAATGTTTGTGGTATCGTTAGAAGCTTTGAGTTATCCCGAGTGACATAGGCTATGTGGACATTAAAAAATGGTCAAGCGTGAGTCAAAATCGCCTGCAAAGGGTTCCGAACGATATTTTTTTTTGTGTTGTGTCATGTTTTTTTGTTGTTCACTAAAAGGTATTAAATAAAAAATTAATAATTAAAAAAATTAAAAAACACGCCTGCCATGTCAAAAAGAAATTAAAAACAAGTCAAATATTTGCAGTCGGGGTCGGTTACTTGGAACAATTCATTACAGGAACCCCGACTGCAAATATTTGACTTGTTTTTAATTTTTTTTGACATGGCAGGCGTGTTTTTTAATTTTTTTAATTATTAATTTTTTATTTAATACCTTTTATAAAATTCATGCTAACTTTGATTGGTTGAGAGTGTTAAAACAAAATAAAACTGACAAGCTTTTTCTGAGGTCTAAAAAGTATATTCCTCCATTATTTATGCGTCCGTCGCCTTGAATATCAACATTTACAAAGAAAGTTGAATAATACAAAAATAGCTACTACAAATAAAATTTAATAAGCAAGCTCCTATGATTAACTAAAGGTGAACCTCCTTGCTAAGTAACCGATTGCTTAATTTACTACAACAACATTACTTAATACTAACAGCCTTAAGCCTATTGCATGAACAGGAATAATAAATTATCGAATCGTATATATAATCTTAATATTCGATCTTCACACTTCCGATTACATACAGTTGCATCTAAAGATAATTTGATTACAGAACATCCAATTCTATTATATTTAAAGCTATTTTTACACAATGACACATTCGTGGGGCACAAGTTGCAACAATAAACTATAGGATACTGTGAGATAATGTGTGACTCCGTAAAATACGCTATAGAGATCAATAAATTAATGGCTCAGCGCCGTGTAAAATACAGTAGTTATTCAGCTGAATCCGGTAAGACTGGAAGCCGACCCCAACATAGTTTGGAATAAGGCTAGGCAGAAGAAGACTCCTTGATTATTTGCATTCTTTGTCAGGATATAGTCGTGAATTGCGATAATATCAGGCATTCGGAAACATGTGTTTACACAGTCACACACAATACTGTGGTTTAGTTACAGTACAACCAACTAAATATCCAGTAAGGTTTATGATTCACTCTTCTTACTACACTGACTGTAGTGCCTTAGTGTATACCTAGCCTTAGCTACGAATCTATTTAAATATAATAATATTTATTCATTCTAACCATTGAAAGAAACTTTCATTTTTAAATTAAGTTATAGATCAAAATGATTACACATAATTCTAGTGTATTTATTTGCAGATGTTTTGACAGTTCAAATTGATCGGCGGTATTATTATGGATGTCAATCTAATTTGGTGAAAAGTAAACAGTTTTAATATGCATTAAATTCACTTATATAATGTGAATATGTTTTTTGTAACTTCTATTGCCTGACGTGCTGCGAGTTTGGTCCCCGCGTGGGACAAACAGTCACAAATGTCGGTACTAAATATACCTAAGTGTTTAAAATTCAATACTTAAATCTAATACAAGAACAAACAAAGACTAAAATTAAATCTTATATAAATAAATAAAAGTAACACGCGTCAAAAAACTCATCGTCATCCTTGTCAATGGCGGGAAACGTGCCCAGAAGGCTGGCAGCATTGCCACGTTGAATGGCTATGGCGATTCTCTGTGCAAGGAACAAACCAGCTCTCTGATCACGAGTAGAGTCTACCAAACGTTTTGACAGTTCTATTTTCCTAAGTGTTGTTTGTGTTCTTTATTTGAAAAGTCCATGAAACGCACTGTAACACAGATGAATATTTAAAATGTCGTGAATAAATTCGCAATTAATTAACTTATAAATAAACTAATGAATGCAAAAGCCGCTAATATACTGTTATCGTTTCCTCACCTATTCCATCTAAGGTGTATTAACTTACAAAAATATATTGTATATTCCTGCCTTTACAGCACTGATATAAAGTAACTATGCTGTTTAAAACACATTTACATTATTTCTATAACATAAATCTTCAGGTGCGAACATTTTCTCCTAAACTTACTAACCCTTTTCACAAGCCAGCTTATTATACATTGAAATGAAACTAGTTGCGCTGGTCTGCTATAGGATATTTTAAACTCATCGTATATTAGAGATTAGTAGAGGTGCTAAATCGGTTTGCCAATTAGTAGTACATTACAGCGTATATTTTATTATTTTATGCTAATTTTAAAGCGTGTGCATTTTAAAATAGTAAACAGGGTCTTTAAATAGAGTTGGTAATAACATCGAGGGACTTTCGCAATCCCATTTTCTTGTATTTCCATTTAATAACTATTAAATTTTTTACAATAAATTAACTGCAATAAAAGCAAACCATTTTTTTTTACTCAGAACCGATTTCAGGCCTATCAAAGTTTACAATATACAAACATTAATACCCAAAAATAAGCGACATAATACCATATTAACCTCCTTACTCAAATCTTCTCAAAAATCGAATTAAATAAAAAAGTAAACAACACATTCGAATTTTAAAACTTTGCGCCATCTTGAATCCGTCCATTTTAGGTCTTGCCGCGAGAATACGTATTGTATCGTTATAATTACGTAATGTAGTAACAGAACAATCGCGGTAACCACTAACGATAGTTCCTTCCGCTGTGAAGAGAAGGTTATTTAAGAATAGATGCATTAACTCTAGTATTAATGTTCGGTATTAATAACTGTAGACTGAGGTCAGGGTATTTGCTGACTCACTGGGACTGAGATCAGATCTTGTGTGTCGAGAAATTAATTAATTTATTCTATTATTTTTGTACGCTGTGTTTTGTTTTCAAAACGAAGTTGTTTTGTTGTGATGTTTTAGTATTGTTTTGTGCTTGAAGACTTTCATTTAGTTTGTTATACTAAATTGTGGTTTCAAATAAAGCATATTTTATTTACTTAACCTTGTCACACAGAGGTGAGTTTTGAGTTTGATTTTATTCAGATAGGTAAAATGACGTCATGTATAAATATTGTCTTTGAGTTTAGAATGCAATTCAAAGTTTACGTGATTGCAATATTCAAATATTCATGAGAAACGTGACTTCAACGAAATTATTCAAAATATGAGTGTCGGATAATTCGCACACTTAAAAGATTTGGCACGAAAATGATTCGTATCGGTTTTTACATCGGTATTCGCCGAAAATATATCGATAACTATCAGGATTTTGGCTGTAAAAACTTTCTTAGTATTAAGATAATGAAATGTAAATAGGTGATAACACTTAAGATTATAAAAGGAATGTTTCAAATCCGTGACCAAAGTTGGGTGGACAGACTGCAAATAATACAAAAAAAAACTTTTTTTCTCATGTTGGCATGACGCATCTCGAGGGGACTCATCTTGAGGGGCTCGTGGCTAAGTGTAAGCCGTACGGTTTGACCGATAATACAGGTTAAGCCGCGCTCGCCGCGGTTGGTCCGTGGATGGGTGACCATTTATAACATACCGAGACCCCTCCGTGTTTCGGAAAGCACGTTAAACAGTAGGTCCCGGCTGTCATACATAGATCTTTGGCAGTCGTTAAGTCAATTCTGACAACCAGTCTTACTATGGGATACTGTGTTTCCCAGTAAAATGGGTTGTGGAGGTCAGATAGGCAGTCCCTCCATGTAAAATACGGTATTCAGCTGAATCCGGTAAGACTGGTAGCCGACCCCAACATAGTTGGAAAAAGGCTCGGGAGATGATGATGATGTTGGCATGACGCATCTAAACTTAAAACAAAATGACGTAAGAAATCGTATAACACATTAATGATATAAACATAATACCGTTTAGTTCTTAATTAAGTTATAAATTAAAACAGATTAGTAATCAGTCCAATTAAAATTATGTTTTAAACGACTTTAATATTTCCTTTGTTTTACATTTAACGGTAGTTCAAATTGCAATTAACATAATAAACTTACCGTTGTAGAGTTCAATAGCATTGATATTATTACGTCATGAGTTTTTCAAAACAAAACGTGCGATTTTATAAATAAATACTGCATGCTTTGTATAAGAATACTTACATATTTATAAAATTATGAAATTAAGTCAAACTTCTTATTGAATGACGTAATGTTTTTTTTTCTTTAATGTTCTTTTGTTATTCAGCCAGCGATGTTTTGACAGTAATGTAATAATATCGTTCATTGCGTTTTTTTCTGAAGATTGTTTCGAGATGAGTGTAAAAAAGAACAATTGTAATGGTACTTAATGACAGCTTTAATTGTATTTATTACACGTTAATTAACAGTCTAATATCTTAATCTATTTTGTTAATTGACTGCTCTGTTTTTGTTCATAGACTTAATATCTACAAACCTTTTTTAAACAGCAACTTTTTGCTGTAACTGTGGGATTCGTTTATCTAATACTCAGAAGTCATATTGTAAGCTAACAACATATGTATTCTGCTGTTACTTAATAACCAGTCTTCAAATAAATAAGCATGTTATTTTTTAATATTTCTTGTGTGGGATGAACTTAAAACCAATTTTCCCATATCCAATCGTTACTCCATATATTTGCATTGCGTAGGTCAGTATTTGGCCACAAATGTTGTAATATCTCCTAAAACAAAAGCCTAACGATGGTTACTAACATTTGATTAAGATCGCAACAAATTCGCATCCTTATGCTAACGTGTGACGTAAGTGTTGTGAAAAACAGCGTTTGTAGGCCGCTGCGCCGGCGCACGCTAATTGAATATTACCGAATTTGTGCGACCAAATGAAGGCAGTATTAATTCGCACTAAGAGTATATTAATTTAATACTTGTTTTGCATGTTCTGGTTATGAAATGATCTAGTTAATAATTGTACCAGCCTGTTATTTTCAATGCAGGTAAAATAAAACTTCCTTTCGTTATAAATGGTTGGTCAAAAAGTCATTACTAACGACCGATGCTTTTGAATAACGATAATTCGCAATCTCATTTTTTTCTATAACAGATATTATCTGACCACAATTGCGTAGCGGATTAGGCTAGTTCACATAAAACCATAACCTACCACAATAATCAACACGCAATCATTACCTCCTTTAAAACGATTATCTCCACAGTATATTTTACATCAATAAAATAAAATTTAAAAAATTAAGTAACGGATCCAGTAATTCAATTAGCAGAAAAATTGCGAGAACCGGATTCGAAATTCAAAAACCGTTAAGTTCAAGACAATCACATGTTTGAGTTCAGATCTGAGTATTTTTTAACCCATGATTTTAAATTACAAATAGTTTAATTTAAGCAATAATGAACCTTATCTCTATGAATTTATGGCCTCGCGTGATTTGGGCTATTGAATTAGTTAGCAATTTGAGTTTAGATACGTTGATCCGTAACGCACGACTTTACGTGAAGTTGTTGGTTTTTATGACGTATTTACATTATACAGTAGAGGAAATTGACCGTTATAAAGTTGCTAAAAGAACTAGATCTTTTTAACCAGAGCTATTTGTTTTGTGCTCGATGTAACTAACGGTTAATACTAAGATTAATCCTGGACCATCTAAATAACAAATGATATAAAATTAAGGCAAAAATTGATTGCCAATCATTGAAATTTTATGCAAAATTTAGGCCTGATTTTGACGTTACTTTTTTTGTTTTTACATATACCCAAAAGCGGGATACTTACATGAAGCCTCTAGTATCAGGAATCGCTTCTTCTTCTTATCATGTCGATGTCAATGTATCTTTACTTAGCAATCGCTTAAATAAACGAAGCATTCTATAAAACAGTTTTACAGTGCAACAGCATTACATATTTACCCCATGATAAAATAACTGCATTGAAGTATTAATATCAGCACTTATTCAAATGAGATTGGATTAGATTTTCATTGAGCGTTTCACGCAGTCTTTCGCAACATAATTGTGGGTGATTCTGTGAACATAATTGTTATTAGTACTTCATCTTGTGTATTGTACTAATAAGGTATAATAGTGGGCGTGTCACGATTATCTTAGGCTCATTTATTAGACGTACTAATTTAGGTTGTTTAGGATAGTGGTGATATAGGTATAAATAAATAATAATAATAATAAATGCGGACAACATCACATACATTGCTCTGAACCCAAAGTAAGTAGCTAAAGCACTTGTGTTATGGAATTCAGAAACAACGAAGGTACCACAAACACCCAGACCCGAGGCAATGTAGAAAAGTTGGTTTCTTCATTGACCCGTCCGGGGATCGAACCCGGCACCTCAGAGCTAGCGACACCTTGAAACCGGTGCGTACGCCACTCGACCACGGAGGTCGTCAAATGTTATGTTTCTTTAAAAACTGCCTCGTTGGCCTAGTGGTGCTAAGCGCGACTGCTACGCTAGAGGTCTTGGGTTCGATTCCCAAGTCGACCAAGGTGTTATTGGGTTTTTCTATGAAATTCTCAGTAGCAGGTCGGAGTTTGGATTTGTGCCCGGTTAGTGGCAATAGACTCGCCCCCTATTACATGGGACCTAAACATACCGGCGAACTGTGGGTGTACATTGGTACACCTCTGCCTAACCCTTCGAGGATACAGGCGTGATGGTATGTATGTATGTTTAGTTTAAAGCATAGCATACTCCCTAGAGCCAGCCTAGATACAAGTTTTGCTAAGTTGTTTTGTGATAGCTTTGAGCATACCACCACCTCTGTATATTATGGAAGAACAATAAAAATATTGAGTATTGAGCTTGGCTCATTAAAATGATTTCTTTCTGTTACCGTACTTAAATAAATAATCATTTATTGTTATTATTATATCCGTATATACTATTATTAACACGTAAACGATTGTTCGTCAATTATTTTTTTAACTGGCTCTTGGTACTATTTCCCAAAGAATAAAAATGTCGGCTCATTATAATTGTCCAACAGCTGCACAATAGCTTTTTCACATACAGAAGCGAAGTAGCCCATCTTTCCCATAAGTAAGCTTTATAATTTAGCCTTTTTTAAGTCAAAAACTTCACTTGCTCTTCATCTAATCCTCAATACTTTCAAACAACAAACCATGTCACGTATTTCGGGCATGCAACCACATATAGCACTTACGAGATAATTACTATAATAATACATAACTCGGTACCCGCGTTACGTGTTACGTCATAATTACACGTCTCGTACTATTGTTGTAAAAGGTCAGATCACTAATGACTTTATTATTTATTAATTTAGATCGAAAACGGAACTTGTATATAGATTTAAAACGTTATGTAGTAGTAACGAGAGCGACTTTAAAAGATGATGTTTGGTTGTTGTTTTTCATTTGGTTATGTTTTGATGATTTCTATAAAGCTGCCACTTGTAAATAAATAGATCAAATGTAGAAGAATATTATTTGTTGAGTAACTTTTAATATTTATTTATGTAACTGTTTATTTAAGCACACTTTTCGGGTTACGTGTGTCAGATTTGTATTGTCTGTTTTTATTTTAGTGCTTTAAACTGTGTTAACAGTTATCTTAAAAAAAAATAAGGGATATTCCAATAAGTAAACCATATTTAATGTAACTTACACGAGATGTGTTGTACTAATCTACCTCTTTACAAAAGCTATTTGCATTGTACCGGGTTAAGCTGAGATATTATTATAAAATCATTGACAAAATACTTCTTTGCATTGCTAGTTTTTTATCTCAATTACAGTTATTACACAAAGCGAATAATCCAGTGAAAAGAAATGAGTTATACGGACTGTGAGCGGCACTAAATGCTACTAAAGATTTAGTTTAGATAAAATACGATTACACAATTTATCTTTTAAACTCCTAATATATTATACAATTGAGCCATTATTGTATAATTTGCCTAACTTAGTCTCCATTACAAATGGAGATACATAAAAGTATATCTAAGAGTAATTACATTATAACCTTCATCCGAATTTACGCTATGTTAAATCGAAATTTTATCAAAATTCGGTCAGCAGTTTAAGCAGAAGACATAACAAACATGCAGTATTACACAGAATTGGTAATATCTGAAGAGATAGTTTAATTAATTTCCTTTTAAAGGTGTATAGGTACTAAGTGAGAAGCATTGCAATACTTATATAATATTCTTATGTCATTACTGAGAATCCCTTAAGTGAATGTAAGTATTCTTCTAAAACATTCCGGTTTATTTGCGGCCAGTCTAGACCTTTGAATAAACTAAGTTGTGTACCGTAACGAATTGAAATAACGTTGTTTTTTTGTCATGACTATATTTTCCTCAATTCGCGTGGAGAGAGAAGCTTATAGTGGAAAACTTGTAGAAACTGTGAAATAAGAAGGCTTTTAAATGTTTTATATGAAAATTTTGCATACATTTTGTTTTGCGTAGAAATATAATTCTCTTTTGGACATGTTTGTTTAACATAGTAAGTAAATAAGTTCAGTATCATAATAATTGGTTTCTGCAAACCTACTTTAAACGACATATTTTTTCATAAATTATGCTTTTGGAAAACAAATAGGTACCCGGCTACAGACTAAAAGTGCAAGTAATTTTATAAATAGCTCTGACTAAAAGGATTTGCCGTCTAATAAACTCTTTAGAATACGATAATATCGCTTCGAAGGTTAAAAGATAAACGATACATATTGTATAATTTATTAACATTAATTTTGTAATACTGTCGTGGTGTATTGAACCTTGAGGCATAATTATACTGTCCTATCTAGGTAAAAGTAGGTAAATGACGTGTGTTATAATGTATTATTTTGTAAAAACATAGGTCCTAAGCTATATAGGTGGAGTAGCTTAGTTAAATGATAAGTATTTATTAACTGCGGATATTGAACAAAAATTAAATCTTTTTCTAAATTAAAATAAATAAAGAACATATAGGGGACGAAACTTCAGACCCCGGGGTCTAGGTCACATAATATTTTATGACGGTGTTTCGTAACTACACAAAGTCTTCCTTAGGGGATTAACAACCCTTACCATAAAATAATTATCCTTTTCTACATTACGGTATAAGTTACTTTCATGACAATTACCTCATGCAAGCTCTAAATACATTAGTAGGTACATGAAAAAATACATGACTTACACAAGATCTTTTCACCACTTAATCTAACCAACACTATTTTAAGTGATTTCTGCCAAACCGTTGCAATCATACTTATCTATGAACAACTTGTTCAGTAGCCTTACAGCAAGGGTCAGAAGATCATCAGTACCTACTTATAAAACCAGTAACAAAACTAGGTGTGTTAATACTAATTATAATTAAAATTCATATTGCTAATATAAAGTTATACAGTATTAACGGTGATGCCGCTACTTGTGAAATAAAGCTTTTATAAGCTAGAAAAGATAGATAAATATTAAAGAGTATTTTATAGAAAGACGTTTAACTAAAGCGATTCATTTGTGTGAAAAGAAGTGGGTTTAATTTTATTAGTAAATAGGAGAGCGTTTTTTTTTTTTCATAACCTTTTATGTGTCCCACTGCTGGGCAAAGGTCTCCCCCGACTAACTCCAGACATTCCTGTCTCGAGCCACATGACACCAATCACTAGGAGAGCGTTATGTACTTAAAAAGTAGCAGTCTTTTAGACTTTAGACAAGCATTTAGCAAATGATTTACATAGTTTAGTTTTAATGAAGATTTTGTACCTACATTGCTTTAAGATGTAACTTTAACTTGTACGGGAAATATAGGACGCAGTATAATAAAATCAGAAATGAAATGCAATTGGAATTTTATGAAAGCTTAAAGAAATTAAACCTACGAAAGTTTAATTACATCTTTCTAGCCATATATCCAATCTCCATCCATATATCCAACATCACAGCGTTCACTGAGCAATGTCCGGTTTGGTACAGGTGGGACACACATTTTCCCTTGTTTTATTTTTTAAGTTTTTGTTATTCTTTCTTTCTTTCTTTTTATCTATATCGTTATTTTTTTTTTTTTTTATGGTTTTTTTTTTGTGTGTCCTGTGTCTGTCCCAAATAAACTTTTTTCTTTCTTCTTCTTTCTTTCTTTCAATCTGATGACTGATCCCTAATTCATTTCTTACAAACAGGTACAATAATAATGTCCCTACAATTTCTCACGGTTCGAAGAAAAAAAGAGTATTAAGCTTTTACGATTCATATCAGCCTTTATAGGTCCTCTATAGAGGTTTTATTCTCAGAATAAAAGGCTGTATTATGAACTTAATATCGATTTTATAGGTTATGTAACTTAGTGGAAATTCCAATTGCCTGAGCGAACTGGTACATACACTTGATGGTATCTACATAATCATCGAGTAATGTAATTTTATTGTACTTAAATTAACTTAAAGATTATTAAAATACAAATGTATTAAACACTGGTGTTAATTGGAAAAACATATCTATTTCACACGGACTGTGGTATTACAGAAAATAGGTGAAAATAGACGTTATATTTGTTTAAATACTGAAAATGTTTTTAATTGATTATTATTTAATATTTATGGTCATGTTAACGTGTTCACAGACTTTGCCAACACAAAATATCTTATTTATAGGATCACCCTTCTATGTAAACTAACTAATGTCGTTATTTTTTGTTACAGGTACTAATTATACCATTTACCACAATGACGTATCAAGATTTTATATAAATCGCGTAAGTTCTTGTAATTGATATACAAAAACGCAATCTACAAAACGAATCCATTTTCAAAATGCATAAAAAGAAAAATAAATCGGCAAACATTTGAAACCTAGACTTACTACTGGCAGGTACAATATTTTTCTAACTGAAATACGAAAAAGTAAATCAACAGCGCTTTGAAACTACTATGTACTTTATGTACGAAATGTTAAAGTTGAAAATTGCTTGCTCCAAATTGTGATGTAAACCTTTTTGGTTGTATGTAGTTTTCGCGGGCTGTTTGGTGTTTGCACGCAAATTCAGAAAGTCAGATTGATGAGGCAGTGCATGTTACGTGGGGGAAATAGCACCGCTTTGGTGTAGGGTCGTTTTAACTAAAGCAGCTAAACTTATCAGTAAACACACAGATTTCTGAACTTGTAGATAAAAAAGAAATCCCGGAAGGCGTTTATTATACTAGTTACGGCATTTATTTAAAAGATTAGCTATGTCGTCTATGCAGATTTATTATTCTCTAAGGACTTGCTTATGTTTTTTGTGAAATTAAATAAACATTTAATAATAAAATATCCTGGAAAAAAATCTACAGTTTTTGAAGCTTTTGTGATCGCAAGTTTTGCGTTGGTTTAAATTTCGACACATGATTAAAAAACTTTTTTCTACATTAACTTGTGCATCTTTCTTCAAAGCAACATTAGGCAAAAACTTGACAGACGTACTTTCTTTTGGTACGGAAGTAACAGCAAGTGACAAGTTGACCCAAGTATAAATGAGCTGACCTTGATTATGTAAAAAGAAGACAAGTACCGTTACGAATCGCTAAACTTTTCGCAACACGACCTTTGGAACCTTGAGACACTTAGATATGTAATTAAGGTGATGATGAATGACTTATCTTACAAATTATTATAAAAAATATTGTAGGTGTGCTTAGAAATTTGAAATCTGTTACGCAAATGTCTACTTTATTAAAGCTTTTTTTTCACTGTATAAACAAATTGCAACCTTAAGTTGAAGTTCCTTATATAATCATTGTCTAGAGCTTTTGTTATTCCACAGCTCGACTCTAATAAATAATCCTCTCTTTTAAGGACTAAGGTCCTTAACTGGGACTTATTTAGGGATAGGGATCAAAAATAGCCGGCAAATCGATACTTAATTTATTATCGGACATCAACTTAAGTTTTAAATAAATATACATTCTGAGATCTATATACCCTTTATGTACTTGGTAATTGACCCTGGTAAAAGCAGAGATTTGTACTGTACCTACGAGGATTAGTCTAGAGTATCAGTTAAAACCACTGGAGATAAGAGCTTTTTTGCCCAACCAAGAGCCATACGGAAATGAATTGATTTTCCGACCAGCCCTAACTTAAAACCGAAAATTTATAAGATTCTATAAACAAACGAACAACCGTTACCCGCATTAGACTACAAAGGCTCGCCGTCGGCGCAAGCGCAGCGTCCTGAGTCCTGTTACACTCACAATGGTTCCCACGGGGTTAGGCCGACTGCACGCGAATGTATTCACATCGGAACAATGAAATTGTTTTTACACGTCTGCAGCGATCCTTATCATTATGGATATTATGTTGTTTCCGTATTGTTTTTGTTGAAAACTTTAGGTTTTTCTTTGATTTCAGGCGTGGGTAAATTGTCTATCTAACAAATGTTACAGTTTATGAGTAACAACCTTTTTTTATCTTGTAAGTAAGACCGAACGACTGTTTTATCCATTGCTTACTTTAGTAACTTATAGAAGTTTATTTATAAACAGGAAGAAAGGTGAAAACGAAACATAAAAAATTTAAAGTATTATTTTGTCGGTTAAACCTGTAACCAAAGAGTCTGATATCTACTTTCTAAGCAAAAATAAGTGATAAAGAAATTTTGGAAAGAAATTCAAAAAGTTCACACGCAATGTAAACCTATCAATTTGCAAATAAATCCATATCATAAATCAAATAATATTTTTAATAACAAGAAAAAAGAAGCAAAATATTACTAACTAGTTTTATTAAATGTAATTAATCACAGCGAAGCCAGGCTTTCTATATCCTGTTAAACTAATTGATATATATTTGAACTAATATTAATTAAAATCTAGTATTTGCTCATCATGCCTGTGTCATGATGCCATTTATCAAACTGTAATTAAATTTTCATGTTTACTTGTTTTTCGTTGGACATACAGACAGAAGGGATGAAACGAGATTTTTACCATAGTTATTTTACGTTGTGAAGTTATATGGTATGACAGAAATATGATGAGCTTTTTAGGCTAAATATAAAATTTTTTACTCAAATTTTTGTTTGTCATAAAACCTATTTATCTAGATATTAATTAATTATTATTAAGCCCGGTTGTCCCACTGCAGGGCAAAGGCCTCTCCCTCCCTCTTCCACGCACTTCTGTCTTGAGCTAAGATGAGCCAGTCTTTTCGGTAGGACAAAAATATGTATCCGAAAAACTGGTATATATAGCAGGGATGTTAGGGATCTCCGTAACCGTAACCGAAACTATCGGATATCCGATATAAAATAATATCCATAACCGTAACCGAATCCGAAATAAAAGTTTCGGATAATATAGGATAGGGGCGGAGCCTAATTGCGACAAGTAATGACAGGTTATTTTGTAATTTGTTGATCGGCCGGGCAGCGACCGACACACGCGCGCATTGTTCGTTTTCTTCCGTTGTCGTCTTATCATACTCGTAACGTAACTGTTTTGTGAGATTATATTTTACTTCTGAAATTTCTCAAAAATTTAATATCCGTAACCGAAATTATCCGAAACTAACGGATAATCCGAAATAATTTCATATCCGTATCCGTATCCGTAACCGGTATAAAAATCATTTCTATATCCGTATCCAATCCGTATCCGATAATTCATATCCATAACATCCCTAATATATAGTACCGAAGAAATATCTGCTATGAAGACATTCTTGAAATGTACTGAAAATTGTGTGAAACATTTGAGCTTTCATATGTAAAAATGTTATAAAATAAATCAAATATGTAACGAAACATTGTGGTATATTCAATAGATGCAGTCATGAACGACAACAGCTAACCAAAATATAATAAAAGTATCCTGCACTTTTCCGATAAATAATCTTACAAAACTTTCTACTAAACAAACAATTCGTGTCCCACAAAGATTTAACTTTAAAACGTATTTGAAGTTCTGTATTTCACGAACGATACCGTCGAATAGGGGATCACAATAAAATAATAACGGTTCGGAAACGAGAGACATAAATCAAAGGCTGCAGTCAACTGTTTTTGCATTGGAGTAATTTTACAAAACCAATGGTCTACTTGTCTAGTTGATTTACAGCGCTGTATCCTATTGAAATACTCTTTAAATGGATTGTTAGGTTCCATAGTACAATATCTACACCAATATTCGAAAGAGGTTTTTGTAAAATTTCATTTATTTCAATAAGCTACTATTCCTACTAGGTACTCAGTTGTGTCATGGTGGCCTAGCGGTTCAGTGGCCGGATTTAAGTATATTGCAAAACGAATAAATTAGATTTTTGTTTTCATAATTCATAAAACTTTTTTGTACACATATATGTACATTACATTTAATAGACATACATTAAGGTTGATGTACAGAATTTCAAGAATGATACCTACAAAAGTTTACTTGAAATTAAATTTAGTTACCTACTACGCAGTAAACAAAATTATGAATATAAATAGCAGAAGCTTCGTACTCAATACTAACTAGTTATTATAACAGGACTTATACCTACCTTGGAAGCAAACGTGTTGACTCGTTGACTTACAAACCGAATTGATAAGCCGTATTTGATAAGCTTTACAGCCAACTAACAAGTAACTAACGAACCATAACTGGCTTCTATTTAATTCTAACTGCGCTCATCTTTATACATACCTATTTCTGTGTCAATTATGATTTTGAGTTACTTATTAAAATTGTTTGTGGAGATAGGCAGCAACTTCAGGACTAAACAGACTCTCACAAATTTTAGAAAATTGTTTATACATTTCAAAATACTTTATGGATTTTCATAGATTCGCTTCGCTTTCATAGATAAGCTAAGAACGATCTCAATCAGGTCAGCTTTCAAACGAAATAAATTGTATCCCAATTGGTCCATTCGTTTGTGAGCTAAACGACACGTCAGCCCCGCTTTTTACGTCGGAACGTTAAAAATGCTGCTATTCAGCTGAATCCTGTGAGACTGGAAAAAAGTCTGGACAAAAGTATAGTTGTTGGAATGAGGTTCATCATTAAATTTCCTTGAGTCGACTCGATATTGGCGTAGAATATTCACTCGATTATTTCATAAACATGTCTGACTCTTTGCAGGCCGACTGCATGCGTAACATGTCTAGACGACGTACAGCCTTACATTACTGAATAGATGCATCGTGGGGAAGAGTATGTAACCACTATGTAACTGCACTTATACTAACGTATGTTGTGTATAGCTATTAATTACGTTTTGTGACCTGTCTGGTCTAGAGATTAATAGCTAATCGAAAAGCAAGTATACTAATAAAATTAAATACTGTTTATCGAGAAAATTCTATAGAATGATCCCAATACAAAAGCTCTGCTTAGTCCTGCTTTTGGAATTTATTTTTGTATCACACTTTATACGAGAGCAAAGTAATAAAACAAAACTTGCTTCTAATCCTACACTAACTTTTTTATATTCTCCAAATATTTACAAGTGTAAACTGTATAAAGTCGGCACCACACTTAAAAGGTTTACCAACACTAATTAAGATACAAACAACATTAATTAAACCACTTATCTACAAAGCAAACAACAATTAAAGATATAATTACAATGTTACTCAGCCCTACAACACAGATTCGTAATGAGCCCGCACCCGACAATACCTATTTATAATACCATTTTGATCTGTCAATCACAGTAGCAGTCCATAGAGTTTAAAAAAGTTAAAATTATAGAGTGCAAGTATTGCTAAAAGTCAATTTCGCCGAGTGCTAGCACATTTTTGGCTGTATGTAGTACATTCGTTTACAGATTTAAGTTATTTTCCGTGCATCGACAGACTTTTATGGGAAAAAAATCGATGGTTCCGATATTATTAGGGTTTGGTATAGTTTTATTAAAACTTCACGCTTTGTTTTCAAAAAATTTAAACTAAGAAAGTAGTTCATACTAGAGCTCACGGTTCATACTATATGTGCACTCTGTAGTTACATATATATCCTCTAAGGTAATACTCATTATCCGTGTATTACATGTTAATAGCAATTTATTTGTAATTATATTACGTATGTATAAGTGTTTAAATGTTTGTTATTGTTATTACTAAACAATTGGGTTAGTAAGTGGTCAGTAAATGGTAAACGTTATGTAAGTTGATAGTACTGCTCTAATTCTTATGTTGATTTTAGGAATTAATGAGAATGATTGCATTATGTGGATTTCCATTGCTAAATAATTGTCCGTATTTTGCAATTAGGTTTTAACTGTCAACAAAGAAACTGTTTAAATAAATTACAAACAAACATCCGAATTGAGAACCTCCTCCTTTTTTTTTAAAGTCGGTTAAATAGTTAATGGTATTTGAATCTTATTTGACTATGAACGAGTATCCAATTTCCTGTCATGTTTTGACAATTGCGTTATTGTAATCATTTGTGTCAATACAAATACCTGAAATTACAACATGCAATAATTAATTGCACACAAAAGACTGACTGACATTTCTTTGTTATTGTTACATGCCTTTTTAACCGACTTCAAAAAGGAGGAGGAACTCAATTCGACTGTATTTTTTTTATGTTTGTTACCTCAGAACTTTCGACTGGGTGAACTGATTTTGATGATTCTTTTTTTATTTGAAAGGTGGTGCTTCCCGTGTAGTCCCATTTTAATTTGGTTCAGTTACGACAGTGGGATCCTTAAGAAAACCATGTAAGACTATTTTGAAGGCGTTTTTTTTTGGTAATTAGTTTTGCAGTGTTCACATATAAATAACAACTAATCAGAAAAAAATTAAAGCTTAAAAAAGATAACACGACTATTCTCCTTTACATGTTATTGTCCTATACACATTAAACGAACTCTTACCTTTAAGAATAAATCCGTGGTGCACGACAAAAATGTAATATTTGGCATTTTAGCGCGGTACCGGTCGCTGACCCCAACCAAGGTCCTTTCTACATATGGTTACGGTAAAGTGTACAAGCACCTTTAAACTTGTATTGCGGTATTCTCGATTATTTCACGGAAGTTTTTGTTAATGAACGTTGGATGTAAAAGAGTAATTTTATAGTTTTTTCAACTGTAAATGAAACTTTAGGGTATGATGACAAGTATGTTGCGGTACTTAATATACAGGGTACCAGTTAAATTTGAAGTCCTATTTAAAATACTCTTTTTGCTCATTTTTCTTAAAGGACGCCAAAGTCAATTTCCGAAAGCAAAATAGGTCTTAGGGACCATACAAAGTTGTCATCAGCTGACCAAAGTTTGTACGGGAGGACTAGTTTTCTTCGGATTATTCTTTCAATACTTTATTGGCCAAAATAATAACCTTTAAATGATCGCGCTGTGTGTTTATAGTAATATTATAGAACGGGGATTAGCGCGCACATGCTTAAATACCTTTAGGGCTCCACGTTTCGACCCGGTTACACAGGCCGTGGTTGCAAGCAGACTATCTATTGGCCTAAGTTGATTCTTGTATGAGAGGAAGCAGTATTTAAATACGACCACGATATTTTGTAGCATCCTGTATATGATATCACTGTATTCTCAGATTTGCGCTCCATTTTGCAGACAAGATTGTTTTTGGTAATAACTGTATGTTTATATATTATCAAGTTGTATACGTTAATGTCGAGTGGGACACGTCCGAATACATTAAATGAAAATTCAATTATCTGAATGTCTTCAATATAACTTGATGGTTTGAGAAATTGAATAAGCTGATTGTTGAATTGAAAAGGCCACTTATAAAAAGTCATGAGCTGCTTTATAATATCAATTTAACTGTTTTTGGTAAACAATTTTTCATGTATCAGAGATGTTTGAAGATTTAAGACATAAATGAAATACTAATCAATTTCTGGAAGAAGGTTTTCAATTATAAAGTTCTATTGGTTAAAGCATAGATATGTTTTGAATATTTCTATGTGTTTATCAAACACCTAAGTTAGATAAAAAGAAGCAATTTATTTGGCTTATCAAAGTTGAACATCAAAAATCTAGGTTTACAACTAATTTCCCATTATCCGGTTTTTGGCAAATACTAAAGTGTAGGCGTAAAATATTCGTTAAATAATAGCAAATAAAAATGTTTTTTTTTAACACCAAAACCTGCTAAATGATCCGTTATGGTCCGTGAATCCGGTTTAAGTTACCATTTACATAATGTATACAGATTTTTGTTTAGTATAAATATCTGCAATTGTTACTAGTTTAGTGCATTCAGTTAAAAGTAAAGTTTAGATACCTATAAATTACGCATTAAAACCACGCAAAGCATGGAAAATTGGTACTGTAAAACATTTTCCGCCAACGCAACTGTAAAAATGCTCGATAAATACATCGCATATAAGGACATATCATTTGTAATAGATAACATAATTTACATTTACATATTTATTTTTACAAATCGGAAGTAATGTAATTTGATGTATTTTTTGTAATTTTGCAAGAATTGGAAGGCACAACAAACAGTTATTAAAAAAATTTAATATTTACTGATAAGTATTTTTAAACAATCGTTATTTGTTTTTAATAACCGTAAACAAAATGTATTTTACCTTAATTATATAAAAAAATACTTTTAATTATGTATATAAAATTGATTTTATAAAACGTGATGTAGATATTAATTCATACTGTTATTCAAGATTCAATAAAAGTAAATAAATCTAAGTTTTCTAAGTTTTTACAGGCAGGATATAAAATCATTTGTTATATTCCTATCAAACTCCAACATTTAAAACTTAAAAGAATACTTAGACACAATCGCGTAAATAAAAAAATATAATTAAAAAAATTAAAAAACACGCCTGCCATGTCAAAAAAAAATTAAAAACAAGTCAAATATTTGCAGTCACCTGTTATGAATTGTTCCAAGTAACCGACCCCGACTGCAAATATTTGACTTGTTTTTAATTTTTTTTGACATGGCAGGCGTGTTTTTTAATTTTTAATTATAATTTTTTTATTTAATACCCTTTAGTGAACAACAAAAAAACATGACACAACACAAAAAAAAAATATCGTTCGGAACGCTTTGCAGGCGATTTCGACTCACACTTGACCATTTTTTAATGTCCACATAGCCTATGTCACTCGGGATAACTCAAAGCTTCTAATGATACCACAAACATTGAAATCGGTCAAGCCTTTTAGAAGTTATGGTGGAATAAAGAAACTCACAAACATACATACATACATACATACATACATGAACCCTGAAAACATAACACTCCTTTTTGGGCAGTCGTGTAAAAATATCTTTAAATGACGAAATTAAATAAAGGAATACGCTTCATCTACTTATTGAACCGAACCGAGCTTGCAAATAACTTTTTTATCCTTCTTGCAGAAAGGCGCACAGACTCCCGTCTATTCTGCCAATCAGATACAAAACAGCTTTAAATAAGACATAAACTAGTTACGTCCCCTGTCTGCGCTCGATACAAAGTGTACTGAAGTTGATAGATGATATACCCTATTTAAAGTATGGACAAGTTGATATGAATGGATTAATAAATCTAATTGAGTTTAATCTGTGTTTTGCCGGGAACTGACTGATGGGAAAATTACTTTGATTTAGACTTAGTATTTATGTTAACGAGTATTTTATTGAAATTGGAAAGCAGGTTTCTAAGCACATATAATTGAAAAGAGTTGAAAGTCTTTTAATTTTTTTTTTATTTGTATATAAAATAGAATATTTTCTTGTATTTTCATGTTTCTGGTTTATTTTAATTCAAAATGTGCATTTTCGTGAATTTTGTAATAAAATGAATAAAAATTATAAGTTTTCATTTTAGGTCATTCTTTGATGTCACCTTGTAGTTTGCATTCAAACGAAACATCATAGGAAAGGGCGACTCTATACTTAACCCACTAAATATGACATCAATCATATGCAATATTACGTCAGTCTAAGAAAAATAAGATGTGATAATCTGAAAACTATACAGAATACTGACCCTTCTCACGTAAGTCGTGACACTTCCCTGAGAAAACGTTTCCAATTAGCAACAAAGCCCTAATCTTAAACGAATTACGTTAAACACGCTGACACAATTTTTGACGTAACAAAATTATTATTGTAAGCCCAAGATTGCTTCCATAATGTAAGCTTAAGCTATAATGTGAGCCCTATGATAGAAAGCTGGGCAAGTCACGACGCACCTCGGGAAAATCGTACAAAATGCACAAATAAATTGCATAGTATGCATAATTGCACACAATAGGGTGAACTGTGACATCATTAAATGTAGAGGCAGTTATAATTTGTGTTTGAATTTCGAAGATTCGAACTTGGAAGTTTAAAGTTCGAATGTCCTAGTTTTAAATGTTTACACAAAGTTTTCTGAATATAAAATTGTACTCTTCGTTTTAATTTAAATAATATTTGCATATGATTGTTGTGCGTACAGTTTATAAATAGTTTTCTCTAATCTTCTTTAAACTAGAACAAAACAAACTCAACCACTTTATTCACATGCAAATATTGCCAACATACTCGTTCGAATGAATGAAAATACTTTCAACCTTTTTAAATTCAAAATGGAACTACAAGAAGTGGATTATCTGCATTCCTATAAATGATTCATGCTGTATCAGAATCATTTTATTTTATTTCCTTCGCATTAATGAAGCTACTTTAAAAATTGCAGTAATAAATTTAAAACTTCAATACGACCACTTGAACATTCGGCAGATCTTATCTTCATTGCGTGTAAAGAAAAATGGCGACTAGCGTATCAACTTTTATTGCATTTCGTTACAAAATAAAGCGAAAAACAAAAGCTTTAGTCTGTAGTGCCGACGAAAAAAGGGTATTGGATTGCATGCTATGTATTTACTTTTAAGTGGTTATTTGACAGGTTAGGGTTGACAACTGTCAATCTTACTAATGACATAATTGTGGAGTTTAAACAACTTGTATTTTTATGTTTTACCTCGTAAGGAGGGATGAACAAGTTGCAATTATGTTTCCGCTGGTTAAAACACCGATAAGTGAAAATGAGGGCCATAAAATGATTTTAAATTACGAATAGGTGAATCGACAAAGTCATGACATGTTTTTTTAAAGTAAATAATTTTAATTTCTGAAACAACGAAGCCGTAACTTATAAAATAAAGGTATTCTAGGTACTTTTCGTATTTTATGAATTGTTTGATACCCATTTCGCGAGACATACACCTTAAAATTGCAATTTATTTGTGCTTTTGAAGTCCTGTCCGAAATTGTCAAAAAAGTTGTCTTTGTAATTGAATCACCAAGAAGCTCGTTAATACCGACCTTTAGAAAAAAAAGTAAGGAAGCTTGTTTATGGCCGGAAAAGTACCATAAAATCTATAACTTAATATCGTGGAACAGTTTTGAGTTTCCGTACTTAATTAATGATATCTGATGTATGATTTGTTTTTGTATGTTTTCCTGTATTTATTCAGATTACGTGTATTCAATGTCAATATTAATGTATTAATGTTTCCCAAAAAAAAAACTTATCTGTTGTATCACTGTTAAAATGTGTTCTGGTTTTAAGTTCCGTAATGTATTGTGTATTTTAGAATTGTTTCTTTATGTCATAAGTTATCACGATTCTTTAAGGTAAGGATTTTTGTCCAAGCTAAATTATCTAGTACCTACTACCAAAATTATTTCAAATGAAGTACCTATAGTTGCGAGCTTTCTTCAAAAAGTTCACGTTATAAATTTACCTTATAGTAGGAAAATTGAGCTTTAAAGCTTATATGAATAAGGTAAACCAACTTCACAACTTGAACATGAAGTCATTAGTCTAAAATAGTCCCTTCAAAGCCTAATGAGGGTCAGTTCAGGCCTTGAAACATTTAATGAGGTCACGAGACTGACCCACTAACGTTTGACGTCACTCACGGAGATAAAATATAGAGTTTACCACAAGTTAACTACCTTTATAAGTACCAATTAGTTTTATACTAGATGCAAATTGTACTTTTTAGTTTTCGACGTAAAAAGGTATTTAAAAAGATCAATTTTGTCGGCACTAACAAATGTACCTAAGCTTTGACGTTTTAATTGCCGGCAAAAACATCCGAACTCCTAATTCCTCCAATACCACAGGGTATCTCAATTAAGTACTTGAAGTCGCCGCAATAAAAAAATAAATCAGCAATTAATTGAACTATTTTAATTTATTTAAATCAAAACACATGCCTAGACTTCACATTTCGTAAAGACCTGATTCTGGTTACATTGCAAAGTAATTAATTGCCAACCAATGTAACTATTTCATTATACGTTGAATACAAGATGAGCGCACATAACTACAGCAAATTAGTAAACCGCCAACGTAAATTATAGTTCATTAAATAACAGCAGGAGATAATTTAAAGGACAAATAGAAGAATCTTCCTTATTACATCAGACAAACTTTACGAAATACATATTATACGAAGCTATCATATTAATTAGAGTTACATTATCTAAAGTACTGCAATATTGCGTGGAAGAACTTAATTCATACAAATAAATATAGCCAAGTGCGAGTCAGATTCGCACAAGAAGGGTTCCGTAACAGCATGCAAAATGTAGCAGTGTAACTTGCACGGCGCGGCGGTCTTTTTCATTTTCGTCGTCGTTTTTTTTATTAGTTGTATAAGTAAGATCTTTCGAAGAAAATTTCAATTCTTTACATGAAACTGTTTAGATGTCGCTCACTGAAAAATGGTCGGAATGATCACAGGAATTTAGTAATAAGCTGGTCCTATAATAGGTAATAGGGTCTCGTGCACCCTTCATTAACGGAACCCTAACAAGAGAGCAACGTAAAATGATGTATCTGTTACAAACGTTGTGAGAATATATTTCTTCTTTACCATTGCGTAAATTGCATGTAATTGTTACGTCATACAACTGATTTGATTTCAAATGTAGGTGACATCTGTCTCAGACTTGAATGCATTTGCATTCATTAGCGTAACGTATCTCAGTTTACGTGGAACATCGGCCCTTCACTTGTTTGCATATTATTATGTGATTTAATTCGCTCCACTCTACATTAGGTAGGTACTTTTAAATTTTAATAGAGCATTACTATCTAAGCCATATAAAATAACATATTTTCTTTTTGTTTTGGTGATCAATTCCAATTGATTAGGTACTTTTATGAAGAGACCAAAAGTTTGCCTTTAGAAAATTTGTGCAAACAATTTTGTAGGTTATTAAATCTTATGAGAAAAATAGGACTATGTCTGACTATAGATAAAAAAAGTACCTACATGTTCTTGTTTAGATATAAATTTTATTACAGACAATTAAACAAGACTATTAATATATACTTGAACAAACTTTTTATTACTATTCTACATACAATTTAATTACCCGCTAATCAAAACAAATAAAATAAAGTTTCAATATTGAGGCGTACTTTCCTTCCTTTGGATATGGTTGGACAAGTTTAAATGTTCACCTGGGTGATATCAACCAGGTGAACAAAGTGGAATACACCGTTTAAATGTGCGAATGTAAATCGCAAGATGCCCGATAACTAGGCGGTAATGAGTGACGGACTAACAGCACGCGATTCTTGGGCCTAAGAAATGAAATTACATGTTTATAAAACACTTCACTACCCCTGCTGTATAATTAAGGCAGATAGAACATTTAATACGGATAGACTTATAAGGTGTGTGGTAAATTGACTCTATTATTAGACTACAATTTATGTTGGGTAGGCATTATTATTTCTTGCAGTTTTGAGGATGAAGCTGCAGTTTAAATAATATAATCGTATTGGCTTTATGAAATTTACCTTATTGATTGTTATTGTGAAATGGGTTCAACTTTTTTACATATTGTCCTGTTCATAGTTACGCTTTACAATGCATTTTAAATATATTTGTTTGTGATTTTTTGTGTCTTAGTAATTTAAAACAACATAACATACCACCACGCCTGTATCCCCGAAGGGTTAGGCAGAATGTACCGATGTACACCCACAGTTCGCCGGTATGTTTAGGTCCCATGTAATAGGGGGCGAGCCTATTCTACATTCTAGGAGCCAAACTCCGACCTGATACTGAGAATTTCATAGAAAAACCCAATAACACCTTGGTCGACTTGGGAATCGAATCCAAGACCTCTAGCGTAGCAGTCGCACTTAGAACCACTGGGCCAACGAGGCAGTCTAATTTAAAACAAAATAAATGTATTTAATTATGTAGCTATATGACGCATATTTAGTAATATTTTTTTTATAAAAATAATCGAGTTTTGCGCGTTAACTATAAATATCTAAAATCGACATTTACTCAGATATAGGTTGTGATTAGAGTTGTTATCTTTTAAGCAGATGTCAAAGTACTTAGACTTAGTAGACAAGTAGAAAGCTCCGCGAGTTATAGGGACGATGGTGTTAGATATTTAACTCTGTAATTAAGATTGTGCTAAAGAACTACAATTTTCATGTCAGTAGTCAGTTGTTACTTTATACACTGGCTAAATAATTTGAATACTACGGCTTAAGAGACTCTCTTATCGTAATTTGATTATTTTTTAAGGCCAACTTTTACAGTTTTAAAACACTAAAAAGCGTCAACTGGTAATACAAATTTAATGCCGACTCTTTATTTTAGTACCATAAAAGAAATAAATGAATTCCAGCAAACATTCTTTTAAAAAATGCATAATTATGAAATCTTTAACTACGCTATCTGAAAACTGTTTTATTTTATAACCTTGATAAAACAATACATATAATTTACCTCAAAAATGTAACACTAAAACAAAGTATAAACTAAAAAACAAGCAAGAACAGTGTTTATGGTTTAAATTTTGGAATTTAAGCTTCATAATTGCATTTTATGTTGCTACAGTCTGCGTGTACCCGGGCGGTTGCAATATATTGCCTTCATTAAATAGTCTGATGGCTCCATTCAGTTTTAAATCTGCAAATGCGATATTCATTCCGAGTTGTGTTTTGTTTTGTATGTAATGACTTGTAATGGGATTTCCCTACAGCTATGGCGTAATGAGTTATGATAGTTTTGTAAATATGTTACATTTTGAGTCAGTTATATTGTTACACTATTTTTTTATACGTATTAATTTTATGATGTTAGGTACTTCATGTAGCAGGTAAATTAAACTAATATAATAGTAATTAATAGGTAAATAAGAAAAGACGATAACATAAGGATTTAGTTATTTTTACACGACTGCCCAAAAAGGAGTGTTATGTTTTCAGGGTTCATGTATGTATGTATGTATGTATGTATGTATGTATGTATGTTTGTGAGTTTCTTTATTCCACCATAACTCCTAAAAGGCTTGACCGATTTCAATGTTTGTGGTATCATTAGAAGCTTTGAGTTATCCCGAGTGACATAGGCTATGTGGACATTAAAAAATGGTCAAGTGTGAGTCGAAATCGCCTGCAAAGGGTTCCGAACGATATTTTTTTTTGTGTTGTGTCATGTTTTTTTTTGTTGTTCACTAAAAGGTATTAAATAAAAAAAAAATAATTAAAAAACACGCCTGCCATTTCAAAAAAAATTAAAAACAAGTCAAATATTTGCAGTCGGGGTCGGTTACTTGGAACAATTCATTACAGGTCCCCCGACTGCAAATATTTGACTTGTTTTTAATTTTTTTTGAAATGGCAGGCGTGTTTTTTAATTTTTTTTAATTATTTTTTTTTCATAATGTATTTCTGCTTTAATAAAGGCATTTCTTTAGATTACAATCACCTGCTTCTTTAAAATACGTAACTGCCCCAAAAATCCATATCCAAATTGTAACATCCGCGTAAAAACCGGAACAAATCACATCAAGCACCATCGCACCACCTTAGGCGCTCGCATAATTCACGGCTTAATGGCCTATCACCATTAGCAGACAATACTAAACGCTATAAACTGTCTGCATGCAAAGCGACATCCATCATCCGCGCATCCCCGGAACTTGTAATCTATTCCCCTCACATGAACGGAACCAACTTTCGTCATTAACCTTTACACTGGTGCCCCGGGCCTCGCTGTAATAGTAATAACTCTAATAACACGCAACAATACCTCCAGTTTACAAATTAGACGTTACTTTATCTTAGAGAAATGAAAAAGTCAGATTTTTACTTTTAGTTCGAATTATGTAACTACTGTTCCAAGTAGTAGACGTGTTGAATAAAATTCTCGCGGCATGATAGTCGTTTGCTTTTTCGTCGACTTTGGGGGATATACCGCCTAGTTCGACAGAAAGAGGTGTATTTTTAGTTGTTAGAAATTGTTACACATGTCCACCGCAAAAATACATGTTATGTAGAATGAAATGGATGTAAAACAAAAAAGCTCTCAGTGAAGCTTTTCTTAAGTTACTGTTACTCTCATACTGTTTTATTGTCCCAAAATTCATCTCCCGAGCCTTTTCCCAACTATGTTGGGGTCGGCTACCAGTCTTACCAGATTTAGCTGAATACCGTATTTTACATGGAGCGACTGCCTATCTCACCTCCACAACCCATTTTACTGGGAAACACAGTATCCCATAGTAAGACTGGTTGTCAGAATTGATTGATATTTAACGACTGCCAAAGATCTATGTTTGACAGCCGGGTCTCGGTATGTTATAAATGGTCACCCATCCACGGACCAACCGCGGCGAGCGCGGCTTAACCTGTATTATCGGTCAAACCGTACGGCTTACACTTAGCCACGAGCCCCTCATTGTTCTAAAATTATTTATTTTTTTTTTCTATTTTAAGAGTACCAATGAAGCAGAAAATATTTAGTTTCTATATGATCCACGTAAACTGGAGCATCGTGACAAACTGAGCGGCATCCTCGCGTTAAGTAATTAACGACGTCGCTCAAGTGCCCGTCAAATTAACGCGCTTTGTTGTACGGCGCGAGTTATAGGCGAGGAGCGACGTGAATTGTGGTTATTACTAAAAATCTTATATATGAAATTCTCGTGTCACAATGTTAGTTACCATACTCCTCCGAAACGGCTTGACCGATTTTAATGAAATTTTATATGCATATTCAGTAGGTCTGAGAATCGGCTACTATCTATTTTTCATACCCCTAAGTGGTAGTAGGTAGATAGTAGGTAGGTAGGAGGCAGGTGCTAGATAGAAAAAATTGCATTGCAACGCATGCCGGTTACAGCTAGTATATTATAAAATAAAGTTCAGTGCGTCTGTCTGAACGTGAAAACTTAAAACTTACCGAAATGGATTTTCATATGGATTTCACCAAAGGATAGTGTTTCAAGTCGGTGTAAAAAAAATTAATGTTATGTGTTTTGGTTTGAAAATTAAGGTGATCGAGATCATTCATAACTAAAATTGGCGAAGAACTATTTATTCGTTTATAAATTACAGCAGATTTTTTTCGGGTTCATTGCTATTTTTAACTAAGTTTTAGGTATGTTTGGACTATCTGATATAATATAATGCGAAATGACATATTCAGCTTTACCTGTGTTTTAATTTTCTGAAAAATAACTTTACCTATCTGGAACATAAACTACAAACGAATCGACAAAAGCTTGGAAAGTAAACTCACAAACAGAGGCAGCTAGTACCTACCTGTTTTGCTTGGCTTGCATGCGATAAATTACGATAGTTGATTATACACCGCTTTCCCCGACTTCTTCTAACTTCCGTGACTTGTTCTACTAACTATTTGAAATTTTAAAATTAGTGTGTTTTTAACCTATTTAGTAAAATACAATCTTATTTAACGTTTTGATAAATATGGGTCAAATCTTTCAAGGTCCATCCATTTTTCGGTGTTTATTGGGCTTATTGGCATTCGTAAATTAGATGGTATGTTAGATTAAGATGAAGAAAATATTACAGGAGGCATCAGTAATTTAATCCTAGATTATAATATAATAATAATAATATTCCGGGACAACTCACACACGGTTATCTGATCCCAAGCTAAGCAGAGCTTGTGTTATGGTAACCAGATAACTGATAAACATACTTATATATTTCTAAATACATACATATTATAGATTAATAGATTAAGTCCGAAGTATATTTTTAACAGATACTTATGTTTTTTTTTTAACTAGAATAAATGCTTGTTACTTCAACCAACTGCTAACTAAAAATCTGAAGACCCTTTCCCCTTAAACGCATAATACCGGCTGACTTGTCAAATTTTATAATAATTGCTCTCGAGTGAATAGGGGGCGTCCCCGCGTCGTTACCGTCTACCGGCGACTGGCACACGCAGATTTATTGAAGCCCACTCTTTCGGAAAACAGGAGAAAATACCTCGATTTATCCCCATTTGTTAATATTAGTTGAGTGGAAATACTATTTTGTGGTACATTTTTTTTGGTAAACTGCTTATAAGAACCATAAAACATGTAATTTGTGCTAACTCATGTAATGTATCACGTTTTGACCTTTGATTCTGTTAAAACAAACGAAGAACATTTTACTTACTTCCCTATATTCCATTTTCAAATCTTTCAACACCAGCCAAGACTCTCAGCATTACCAAGAAGTTTTAAAACAATTAAAAATAAAACAAGTAACAAAGTCAAGTCACAGTTTCCTCGTTTGAAAAGAGCTATTTTTCTTGTATTGTCATTGGCTGTAAACATTGCCATTGCTCTCTTGTTCACAAAAATGCGATTGAAACGCTGCCAACTACCGCCTTCCGAGAAAATGTCCGATTGTTAAGTGTAAGGTTGTGACTTTATAAAAATAACACCATTCAAATATTTATCTATCTTTTTAAAAATACCGAACCAGCTACAATTTCCTGGCAAATATGGCTGGAACTGAGTGTATTGAGTATTACATGTTTAAGTGAAAAAATAAGAGTCATAATCGCATTCATTTATTTTACATACCTGTGAAACCAATATTGAAATGTCCGTTCCATCAACATCTACTGTCCATCATACGCATTCCACTATTGTTTTACAACAGTTCTACCTGTACATTCTTTTTTGAAACTGCTTAATGAGTAATTATACTTACCATTCAATTTTATCTTTCATCTACTTCTAGACTTACACAAACGCAACACTTGAAACATTTTTAGATTCCTATATAAAATTTATTATGTTATCCGTTTCATACAATTTCCCGCTACCTCGCCCGCTACAGCTCACTCTCAACCACAGCCCTAACCAAACATTTTCAGAAGCAGTAAAGATGTTCGCTTGAGCTTTTAAAATGTTATTGCCTCTTATTTGGCTGCTTTTTGATGTGAATCACGTTTGTTCCTACAAAGAAAACCGCATCGCGTCTTGAATGGCCGTCTATCGCAATTAAGGATTTTCAAATAGACCATTTATTTAGTGAAGTGTTAAGATTTAATAACGTAATAATAATTATTTAAAGCTTTAATATTATTTTTACAATTTAAAGGTATATGAGTACGTACAGCTTTGAATAATACATAATGGACTTCTCTACAATACAGAAGTTACCATTTTTATATTATTTTTCGGAAAGTAGTAAAGAATATATCTCATATATCTTAGGTCCTTACAGTAAAATGTTACACCATAGAATATATTATTACATGATAATTCTAATAACCTACTTAATACATAAACACAAAAGATAGCGAGGATGAATTTATGTCTGTAACTCTTTCAAGCAAAACCTACTGAACGGATCTAGCCGACGCGACGTTTGGCACATAGACACAATATTACAGTTAGTTTAAAGTCCCATATCTTAATTACTATTTTTCATCAAAATAAATCCAAGGGAAAGAAAATTAAGCAGGAAAAACCACGAGACACAACTTGTATTTTAATTAAATACATACCAAGACGACTGTAAAACAGGTATAGACGATGTAATCATCAATTGATTTACAACTTTACGTCATTTAATATAAAATGCACATTACCTTACATAACTCGTGTTTACTTAGGGAAGCTTAGAATTATCAATAAACAAGAAGTGTTGTCGAACTAAACAGTAGTCTGTACTAGTTTATACTGCGTATAGTTGTGGATCATAGAAAATATGGATGCGTTAACAACAAACCTCTAAGAAACGTCAATACTGACATAATCTCTACACGTGAAGACTTGTAATTGGCTATCTTTCAACTATGATTGTTTGTTTTATTAAGTTTTATCTTAGCTGTAAGTCTTCCATAGTATAATAAATAAATAAATAATCTAAGTATTTTGTGTGCCGTATTATATATTTATGTTGGTATATCTTGAAGGTATTTTAAGTTTTTTTTATTTCTGGTGTAAGTTAAGACCTTAACTAGAACTTTATAATTACAATTGCTGTCTAATCAAAAACTCCAAGCATCACAGCTTAAGGTACTTTATTGTAAACTCTCAAGGAAAATAAACTTTGTTCGCAATCTTTATACGATTTAAAATAACACCGGCAAATGACTTTTCCAATGCTTTTTTATATTGAGACGCCATTTCCAAATACATAACAATCGTAACTGATACAAGTAACCAATACACTACCGCATCCACTTTCCTTCTACGCTCCGCCTCTGGCCTGAATAACAACCACAGAGCGGGCACGGATCACGTCGCTATCACAAGGGCTTCCTTCTTGGCTTTCATCTCGGTAAAGGCATTATCATACTTGCGTATAACCGCAATTGCGATTAGTCGCACGTCTGACACGTGATCTAGTTTGGTAGACTGCTATTTATTGACGTTGGTTTGTAATGTTGGTACAAGTACCTAAAAATAAATGAAAGCTTGTCATCAGCCTTGATTACTGCTTGGGCATAAGTACTAGAAACAATATTTCAAAGCATCCTGCCACTGCAAAAAAAATATCGAATCAATCTCTTTTTCCACTTTCATAATTTTACGAGTCCTTGCTGTTTTGCCAATACGTAACCAGTAGTTTATGTACTAAAATAATAAGACTTTGTGGTACATGACCGTAAAAGTAACATAACTTATACAATATTTGGTCATAAATCTAGTAAGAATAAAACCTGATGACGGATTGTAATGAATGCTATTAAATTCCTTCACAGTAATTATTTAATTATCAACTTCTTTTGAATCTGTCTTCTTCGGTATAATTATCTTTTCACCAGTAGCCAATTAATTATGATTAATTATATTCACATAAGTCACATTAATCAATGTTCTCATAGTTTTATAGTATTGGCAGTTACTACCGATATTATTTTTGAAACATTGCAAATGTAATTTCATAATATTGCAAAAGAACCTAAAAAAAATATATGAGTTACTTTCTGAATTTATTTAATACCTGGCCTAGCTTGTAGTCTTTCTTTAGGTAAAAACTTACCTGTTTTATACAATGAAAAGACGCATTACAACAATGCAATACCGCATTGCGCTACCCAAGCTTTTAACTTTATCAAAACTAAAAATAAATCCTATATTGCAGCATGTATTTAGCATAAAACTACATTACAATCCCAGGCAGGTGACATTGTACTTAATCTCGTACACTTGCGAGCAGTAAAAGTGTACTAATAAGGTCATATTGTTTAATAACGAGTTTGAATATTAAATGCATTTAGTAATTAATTATTTATTTATATTTATTGAAAAATATATTTATAAAAGGAATGTTTTAAGAGCACAAGACCCGAGTCAATTGGGCCGTTGATCAGGATTTGTATGTCTTATTGTATTGTCTTATGTAGGTGTATGCAATTTCCTACAAAAAGTGTTCGTTTGTTTATACATTTTTTAAATAGTGTTTTGCCCTGCTTCCTATTGCCTTGTGAGTTAGTTGTTGACTTAAATCGCTATGCAGGTGATTGTTGCTTTACCGTTACTAGACGACTCGATTTACATAAGTATTTACTTGCGCTGAATACTAGGTTTAATTAAATAAACATGTATGTATTTATGCTAGACGACTATTGAAATAGAAGACCTTATTAGGTATACATATATATAAAATATAATTTCTATAAAACGATTTATTTGCAAACAATACTGACATATAAATATTGAAAAGAAACTCGCTTCCTTGCTCTATTCACTGTGGAATGTTTTCTGTGATTTATACTATAAAACGACATCAAACCATACTAAGTAATGCTTACTCCCCTTCATCTCTACACTAAATTCAATCATATTTTGTTAGCTTACTATACTCATAAGGTAGCTCTTAAAACGCATAATTAAACATCAAAAACATAACGGTAGGAGGGCAAACTAATCAATCCCCTAAAAGTCTTCGTTTCTGACATCTCCCGACTTGTTCTGACAAGACCCTCACTTCGGTAGATGACAGCTGCCGACAGGTTAAACTCCAGTTATTATTACCAAATTAAAGTTACTGTTGAATTTATAACTAGTACAAATATACACTCTAATCCCTAGAAAATAGGAACTATTTTAAACAAAACAATTTTAATAGGTGTGAAAAATGTGGTGCAAAATTAATTATTAAGCTGCGCACTTATTTTTGAAAGGCAGTGTACGTCAGGTCGAGTGTCAAAAGTTTTTGTGTAGCTACTTCATAACTGTGGCGATACGTCTATTATTATGACTGTGATGTATTACCCACCTGCTAGTAACATTACAACGTCATTATGTAATGCAAAAATGTAATTCTAATCGAATTAATATGAAGATTTTGACATTTTATTTTGACGTTAAGCTTCAGTACGAATATAATATTGCCTTTATAAACCAAAATACATATGTATCCACATCTAGCCTTACCGTACCCGTCTCAGTTGAAGAGCCTAAAAGGGTGAAGAGTATCCGAAATTCCCCTTCCAAAATATAATCCTAAAAGCCAGGCAAAGTATGTCTAATAGCAGATAAAACCCATTCACAATCATTGTTACTTTCTCTACCCGTCAGGTCCCGATCAATACCAATCTCAAGCTTTACCTACATGATATACAATAGACAAAAACCCGAGAAAATCGAGGGTTCCGTATATTAGTCACTTAGAACTTCTGCGTTTGACAGATAGGGTGCAACCCTAATTGACATGGCCAGAGATGCTTGACCTCCCGCTTACTATTGATCGTCGCTTGTTCATCTGTTTTATTTTGAGTGAAGGAGGGGTGGGAGGTCATTATACCTGGTCGAGTGGTGCTTCGAGAGGTGACGTTAGAAATATTTGATGAGCCGTTTATTTTAAATCAGGGTTTCGAAAGCTTTTATTGTTTGTGAATTATTAAGTAAGTTCGACCGATTTTCTAAATTTATTGGAGTGATGACGTTTGTGTGGATTTAATTTGAGGGTGTGTTTAATTGATTTTTATAAGCAACCCATAATTAGTTTTTAATTTGTGTTCATATAATTTTCTATCCGTGATTCGAAATACGTACATGAGCATAAGTAACAAAATCTACTGAGATGAATAAAAATACGACACCGCCAATAACATATAACACACAATGATAGTTCTGTAACTTCTTTTTAGATGTGCTCGAAATAGTTGTACTCTTTAGCTATTTCTTCTTAGTGCGGATTATCCACTACATGCCTTTTACGAGACATTCTGACTGAGTAGGGTACGGTAATAACATTAGATGCTCCCGTGGACAGCTCTGACTTATGTTATTAGTCTCAATCAATACAGCCACCCGTTTGGTTCCCTTTGACACAGTATAGTTAGGTATAGGCCTGAAGATAACTAAGTTCCAGAAGAACTGATCACTTTAACGATCCTTGCTTTAAAATCATGTATCATCAGAAGAATCTTCAACCAAAACAAAGCAAGACATTAACCTTCCAGACTCATTCATCAAAGCACTAAAAGCATTCACCTGTTCCCCACACTAAATAAACCACTAAACCACTAGACACTAGACTACACATCTAACACTATTAAACGTTAGACTAGACTAGACCTAAAGCAATATACTAAGACATAAAACTAAACGACGTCTGACTAAAACAAAATTAAATATAAAAGTTCTACAAATTGACTTCACTAAACTATTCTAAAGTGGGAAGCCCTTTGCTGTTTTGGAAGGTAATGTAGCTACAGAGTCTACAAGGCAAATGTTTGTGAATAGAGACATTTGAATACAAACACTGCCACTAGAGGCATAGAATATAAGGTACAAAGAAGAAGCCGATTCGGTGCTTTAAATGTATTTTCGAAGATTACAGAAACAAGTTTGTTTTTAAAATGTAATTTTCGAAAAACCGACTGGTACAAAATATAGTTTAAAACAGATTTTTCTTATTGTTATGTATACAACGCCACTGATAATGCTGTCTGCGAAGCTGAGTAGTGGCCAAAAATTATTAAATACTTTTTGTCATTGATCGTCACGCTAAGAAGAAGATCGAGTTCGGTTTATATTGAAAACAAATGTCCATGAGGCTAAATCTAGTATCTAAATTGATTGAAATTATCTGTAAAGAGACGAGCCACCTATCACAGGCAATCACGATTGTGATGCCACATGTCACGTTTGGATATACAAACACAACCGAACCTAAGTGGTCCAGTTCCAAATAATGCCAACAGTTCGACGTCGAAGCGAAATTGAACGGTTGTGTACCAATAACACGTTATCAGAGCCATCGGTGGCCATTCCGAACGATTGGAGCACGCTACTGTTGTAACTCGAAGGGTTTAAGTGATGAAGATGTGATTATATACGTGTGTAAAGTCCTTAGGTTATATACCTACTTTCCTCCTTTACTATACTTATTGTGGTCTATGGTCCTCTTATAAAAGGCTAGAAGATTTGAATTTTCAAAATAACGATTGGTGATTCTAAACATTAACAGACTTTCCAAAATTTGTGCTCTTCTCATCAGAAACCATGCTGAAAAAAGCTGAGTTAATTCTGATCAGAGTGTACTTCATTATGTATTAGAACACCATGTGAAAGGATTACCATATTTCAAGTAGATTTATTCTTAGTTTCATGTGTCCAACACAAACGTGACTTAATGCACTTATTCCCATTCAAATGCTACTTAGCTGATACCTTAAACATCTATTAGAAGTTCCTAACCATTTGAACCAAGCAACTATGCTGCAAACAGCCGTATTTTTGCACAAGATTACGCCAATTGCCAAACTCGTAAAGCCAGACTTCTATTTCCCGTAGTAATTTATCGGCAATAGACGGACCAATTGCCTTTTCACCCGCCGATACTGGCACTGAATTGCTGGATTTATTGGCAGAACTATCGATGCTGTTTACATGTCGTACTTGCTCATCAATTTGGAATGAACGGAATTTTGGATGCCTCCAGTTATTAGGACCAGTTGACTGAAATTGGAGAAACAATTGAAGAGTTTGGTAGTGTAATATGAGAAACCAACTGACAATCGATCCATTTCTTGATGAACTTCCAGTTTTCTATTGTAGCAGTACAGGATATTTGTGATTGCAGTTGTTTCTGGTACGAAGACTAAACAATTGTGAATATGCATTCCGCACCCACGATACAGAACAATATTAAATACTCGTTTATATCAATGGAAGTAACCTGTATTCTGTGTGATTTAGAATAATTTTGAGTTAATTTTTGTCCTACTGCCTATGGTCATCCAATTGTTACATAAAGTGTATTAGCATAATACATAAATTGAGTTGTTTTAAGCCTCTGCTAATGTTAATTCCTTAATTAAAGATAAGTAATACAAACTTTACTTGTTAATAAAAATCTCTAGCTAAATGTATAGTTGTGAGATAATTTCCCATCCGCAGATGAGACTTCCACATCTTGTTACATAAACATTTGACAATAGCAGTTGTCCGTAACAAGGCATTATGTTACAATGTCCCACTTCTGAGAATTAAGTTTATTGAAGACGCGTAAGAGTTGAGTGCCCCAATTGTTTTGTCGTTAGATAAAGATAGTATACAAGTGAACAATTGCCAATCGGAATAGATTGTTGTTAGGTGGTTAGCAACCGGTTTTTGAAATATTTTAAATTGGGAGCTTACAAAATAGATTTTGATGGTTCGTGGCTATTTTTACCTGCCTTGAAAAGAAAAGGTGTGCAATCCGACGGTATCTTGTTTTTTGTATGTTTATATTGTGTTATATCCGGTAATAGTGGACCGATTTCAAAAAAATACTATCTATTGTTCACCTTAGAGGAGGTCCCATATAAAATTCATAGAAATTGATTACTTTGTACATTTATGTGACTTTGTGTACTTTGTACAAAGTAAGTAGCTAAAGCACTTGTGTTATGGAATTCAGAAACAACGAAGGTACCACAAACATCCAGGCCCGAGGCAATGTAGAAAAGTGATTTTCAACATTGTCTCGTCCGGGGATCGAACCCGGGACCTCAGAGCAAGCGACACCTTGAAAACCGGTGCGTACGCCACTCGACCACGGAGGTCGATATAATATTATAGTACATTAACGCAGCCTAAAAAAATACTTGAAAAATTTCTACCCTATCTTCTAATGTATGAAACCAAAGGCACAATTTCCACATAACACTATCACATCAGTGTTATTTTAATTCCAATTGAAAATGATACAATAGCAATTTATTACGGGTACAATAAATTATATTCCTTACATAATGCTGTGGGTCACATACCATTTGTTATGTCGTTAATTTACAATATATTTATTATATAGCCGACACCAACAGTCATTTGTTTCTATGTATAACCCAAGAAAAATAGGTCGCATTATAAATGTTAACCAATCATATTTATAGTTGATATGTTGAGCAATGCGTCAAATAAAGGTAATAATTGGACAAACAATTGGTACGATATAAATTGAGTTATTGATATAATTTTCGGTCAGTGATACCACTTATGTATAAGCGCTCATGTGTAATTGTATGAATGAATTGAAACAATACTTACGGGTCGAAAGTGTGGAAAACTTGGGTTGGAAAAAGAATTTCCATCTGGTCGAGCATATATTTCTAGATACAAGCAATGACACCGCATCTCCAGTCTGCTTGCGACCACGGCCTGTGTAACCCGGTCGAAACGTCAAGCCCTAAAGGTATTTATGCATGTGCGCGCTAATCCCCGTTTTATAATATTACTATAGATACAACTGATTTACTGGTTGCTACGGAATAGCGGTTTTTTCTGACTGTGGTTCTTAATCTGGAAAGTAACCTAAACAATCAATACAATAAGCATCTTCTCCAGTGCAATTTAGTAAAATCAATGAAACTGAGCAAAATGCAAAAAATTAACAATTGAATATCTAAAATATTTCCATTGTTATATAACTTTGATTATATCAGTAACATTTGACAACTATATTTACATTACTAATTCAAAACAAGTCACGCCTTTTCCCCCTAATAAATATCTCATCCATCATAATCAGTCCAAAAAAAATCGATACGTAACAAAAAAATGAGAGTACATATTTCATAAGCTTGTTGGTTTAACGAGCAGTGTGTATACCATCTACATTACATCAATATGCTTACATCATTGGACCCCTGACCTGAGACTAAGGTATCAATTATGAAGACTACAATAATGGTTCTTCAACATTATCGTAACCTCTATTACAAGGCATTAAGGTCTATTTTTCTAGTTCCGTAAGTGTGTACTTTCATTATGATCTTATTGCATAGATTTTTGATCGTAGATAGTATGTGTCTTAGTGGCCTCTGACCCGGTAGTAATTTTTGATGTTTAGATAATGTTCGAGGCCTTATTGTTTTATTTCAGCACGTGCTGTTTCGTGCATTTCTCTTTGGCCAGCGCACATTTAAATAGAAAATACTAAATAAAATAGACTTTATTGGGTTTGAAATAAGATTTTGTTTTACTGTAATCAAGAAAGGGAAAGATTAAATTTTTTGTTAGTGTTGTCATTTTTTTTTTAATTTAATGATGGTTTATGAAACAATATTAAAAATAAATATTATCAACCTCAATACTAATAAGGTAAATTAGAACACTTAATTCAGTACACAACAATTAAAACTGTTATGTAAACTCGTTAACGATTTACAAATATTAAGGTTTATTGTTATGACTCAATGCAATTAAAACAAGAAGCAAAATAACATTCAATATATTTTCCAATCAGATCAAAAGTGTTTTTGATCTTAAACTCTTAATAATAATAATAATGCAGCCTATAAACGTCCCACTGCTAGGCACAGGCCTCTTCCCATATAATAGAGAAGGCACGAGCATTGATCACCACGCTTGCTCTCTGCGGATTGGCGATTTCAGATTCCAATTTTGGAATCCAGGTTTCCTCACGATGTTAACTCTTAATAATAGATTTAATATCACCCGCGTTAGTTCCGTTCGCTTTTCCGATAGTTTTATAGTTATATAGGTTTTTCAGTTTTTAGTTTCGATAACGAATCTAAAAAATCAAAGATCATCAATCAAAATCGATTTAAAAAAATATAAATGGTGTAACGCGGTGTTATGGTCTACCAAAAATATAACATGAAAAGATTATTACGATAAGAAATCAAAATAAAAAAATCAAAATCAAAATATTTTTATTTCAAGTAGGCCTTTTTAAGCTCCTTTAAAACGTTAAATTACTGACTCTAGTTGCAGGTTCCAAAATGTCATTCCAATGGAGAAGAACCGGCAAGGAACTCCATAGGTTACTCTTTTAAAAAAAGGTTAACATCAATGTAAAAAATACAATTATATGAAAAATAATAATAATATACAAACTCATTTAAACCTAGTTAACTGTACGTATTTTTTTGGACCTGATTGTATTAAACAATTGTCTCAAGGTCGACTTAGTAACGGTTTTCATGTTCTTGTCACAATATAATTAAAGTATTAAAAATATCTATTTTAGATACTAAATAGAACCCAGCCTGTTTATATCTCCCCCGTAGAGTAATTGATTGTAGTCTATGGTTCACCTTGTGACCTTTTGATAAGACTGACAACTAAGGTTAGGCTATTTCTGTTTTAGAGTCTAGTAGATTAAACTTTTTTGAACTCGCATATTATTATTATTATTTACAAATAAATTAATAACTGCCTCGTTGGCCTAGTGGTGCTAAGCGCGACTGCTACGCTAGAGGTCTTGGGTTCGATTCCCAAGTCGACCAAGGTGTTATTGGGTTTTTCTATGAAATTCTCAGTAGCAGGTCGGAGATTGGATTTGTGTCCGGTTAGTGGCAATAGGCTCGCCCCCTATTACATGGGACCTAAACATACCGGCGAACTGTGGGTGTACATTGGTACACCTCTGCCTAACCCTTCGGGGATACAGGCGTGATGGTATGTATGTAAATTAATAAGGAGATTTTAAAAATTATATTAACATTATTTAATCACGTAATAGATCACAGTAGCGTCATTATCTTTTATTTAAAATGATATTTTTTGTGTATTGTTCGAAAACAACAGTCAACCTTACAGACAAGAAAGTTGTATATTTTCTTTCCTTTCATAGAACATGTATAGAATAATGAAATGGAATGACAGCACAAAGAACTACTCATAAATGGGATGTAAATCAGAATTTTCAGGACTCCTTTTTGTCTTTCAAACTTCCCTCAAGACATAACGTGTCAAAGATTTTCACCCATTTGCAGGTATCACAAACATAAACACATACGAATAAATAACTACGTAACATATCTATTTACAATCTTAGGATCGACAACAAACCTTACTGGGGTAGTAGGTTCAAACAAACGATCGCAGCGAAAGCATACCGCAATGATCCCGGAACAAGTTATCTGACTGATGCAGTCCAGTTATCGTTTTCAAGTACTCAGAACCACTTGACCTGACCAGCCATATAAGTGGAGAAAATAATATTTCCTTTGAGCTATGGTAGAATGTGGCCCTTTAATACGGGTTGATTTTAAATTGAAGGTTTCAAGGACAGAAGTTATGCAATTCGTTACAAATTGACATAAAAAGTTTTGTTGTGTAAAAAGCGCAATTTGTTTATTACTGTTTTTTTTTAACTTGCATCAGAATATGTTAATTGTCTTGTTGTTTAAAAAAAAAAATAACTAAAAAGAATGCAATAGGTACTCATGTTGATACTTTTCCTTTTTTTTTCAGTTAAAAAAATAACAAAAAATAAGACACAATTAATTCATACTACATATTGCTATAAGCGATAATGTATTATTTTTAGCTTTGATGATAATACCATTATGGACCATGAGTTTATAGGGAAAATCAAGTACCTACTAAAACTATCGTTACATGAGTCTTGTTTAAAGTAACACCCTGTACATAATACTAGTCCGCTGTCCAGTTTACCTTCATTCATACAACATTGAAAGATTCCATTGATTTATATGATTTCTCTCCATTGATAAAAGATAAAGGTGCTTGAGCCCTTTTAAAGGTGTTAATTTGAAGTAAAAGTGTACAGTCGAGAACACAACTGTGATACTGACCTTAATATCACATCACCTTTATTTTGCTCGTGTTAAGGGTGATTATTGAAGTAAATTTTTACTGTAGATGTGTGGTTGACTGTACACTGTACAAGTTGGACAGAAAAGTGTCAATTACGAGTTTCTATGAACGTTTAAATTGTTATATATTGTGATACGTTCATTTTCTATGAGTAAAGTGTAGTGTTGATAATGTTTCTTATTATGATTTATGTGAGAAAGTTTTGATGTTCTTGACACTTAATCAAAAGTAAATGGCTTAGGGGATCGAATAAAAAGTGCATAGAATACGTCTCGTTGGATTTTATTGGGTATTAGCAAAAAGTTTCATATAATAAACGAATTATTGAGTTCTTTGTGGTAACAAAGTTTTAGACATTTAGCTAAATAAAGTATTATAATAGGCTTGCCTAAATATGACTGTTCCAATTACTATTTGACCTAGTTTTCTACATCATTATAAAAAAGTTAAAATAAAAATACAGATTTATTCTTACAAAATGCTTCATTGAACGTTGTTAGTGATCTTGTTTTGTTTTTTATCTACCTATTCTATTAGATTTAATTTTTATGAAATATCACAAAATATTGCAAAAACTTAACAAAGAACTTACAAGACTATTATTAATCAAGATCTTATTATTTGCAGCTGTCCAATGAAATCAGTTTTACTAGTGTGATACTTAACTCAAGCCGGGTCAATAAAGGTTAACTTGTTACCCAAACAATAACCAAATAAAGTTGCGCCATAGATCTAATAATAAAACAATATTTCATACAATAAGGGTCATGTTCACAGAGTATGTAGCAAACAGAGGCAAAGCTAGCCAGAGGTATATAAAATTGCCTACAACGTTCGCAGAAATCATCCTTCAGACCTGGACTGTGTTGCTAAAATTGAGAGTGAAAATCTTTATTTATTTTTGTTATAATTATGATACTAAATATTTGTCTATGGCTTAGGCGAGCTTGGGCTAGGTAGTAGGTAGTAGTGGCTGTAGTTTTAGTCCAGAACATTCAAGCAAACACCTCCACCTTCTCCAGGTGGATTACCCTGGGAAAAATCAGTTAAAATATAATCAAAAAACCAAATAGAATTAGCACGAGTGTGGAAAATTTCGATTAAACTTAATTGCGAGACAGGAGCACAGTTCTGTATCTCTAGTTTGTGCGGTTGAACAAAGGTCTGCCTCTGTGTATTACTTACTCTGTGCCATGTTTACTGGCTAATTTAATACTGGCCACTGTCGCAACATGATAGGGCTATACATAAATCTTAATCAGACGCCATTGTGAGCTGCATTTGACTGTCGCGTTCAACTAGTTTGATTTTAGTATTTTATTTATTGAATCTAGCTCAATTGAGCTAATAAATTTATTGGTTTTCTTTTGATTCAGTCGGAAGCTGGGCTAGTTTATTGTTGGGTTCTCACGCACTGTTATGGTAGAATAAAATAGATTGCGGTAGCTGGTCGGATGATAAGTTGCCTTTTGAAATGTTTGTGATCAAGAGTGGTTGGTTTGTTGGTTATAGTTGACCGAATATTAAAATTTGTTAGGTAGACAAAGTACTTATTTATTATTTTATTTTAAAAGTTTTATGTGACATTTTATGTTTGTAGGTTCTTACAATATACTTATATTGTAAGAACCTACAATCTATTTTATTCTACCACTAGCGGTCGCCCGCGGCTCCGCCCGCGTGGATTTCGGTTACCGCTGCAAAAAGCCTAACCAGGAAAGACACGGTCCCCTATTTTTTTTCCAAAATAAAATTTAGCCTATGTTACTCGTGGATAATGTAGCTTTCGAATGGTGAAAGAATTTTTAAGATCGGTCCAGTAGTTTTTGAGCCTATTCATTACAAACAAACAAAGTTTTCCTCTTTATAATATTAGTGTAATAGTGTAATGTAATTATATTCTACCATAACAGTGCGTAAAATGAAGGGTGAGTTCTGATGATGAAAAGCTCTTTTTTAGTTTAGTTTTATATTTGCGTAGGTACTTACATTTCATTATAAGATATCATTAAAGTTGAATCTTACATAATGATGATTAAGAGTAGGTCCCTAATAACAGTAATAACCTATTACTAATTAAATAGAATCAATAGATCAAAGGTGAAGAAATAATTAATTCCTACATTTATACATCTTACACCCTAATGTGGGCAATTGAAAACGCGTTTTCAATAGCACATTAGATTTATAAAGACATTTACAACTTCCTCGACGATAACTGACTACCCGCCATTTTGACGTAATGGCGGGTATTTACATGAACATTCAATTCGATTTGTGATAGAATTTATGAAACATTCATGATTATAAACACAGCTGCTTGAAACACTAAATTGATGGTGATGCTGATTAAAGTCGTTTTCTGAAAGTTTTGGTAGGAAGTAAGTAAATTGGCGACGTTGAATTATTGCCTGAAATTGAAGATTATTTTTTTGTAGTATTTCATTCCATAGTATTTTACACAGACTGACTGTTATATATACTTGACTATATGTATGAGACCACCAATTTTTTTAACAATTATTACTTAGGCAAATAAATAAAGTTTATTAATCAACTGCTCACGAAAGGATTTCCAAATAAATTAACAATTACTTTCCTCTTACACAAAATAGACATTATATCCAAAATTATGCGTCAATAAATATCACCAACGCGGAAAACTAAAACATTTCAATTACCATACCTACCTACCATGTTTCCTGTATTTGACATTCCTTTAATTCGATAGAAGAAAGCGCTGTCATAAATCCTAATAGAAGCTATTAAACTTTTTGGTATGTTCCGCAATTAAAAAGATAAAAATAGGCATAGACAAGATATTCCTTTTTAGCGGCGCGTGGTGCAACGGTTTTTGGAAGTGGCTGCATGTGGGAATTCCTTTGCCAATTAAGAAGTTTCTTCAAATCCGTTGCATTTGTTTTTTTAGAATTCGGATTTAAAATGGAATTTAACTGTATTTAGGTATTTTAAATAACTGGTATTTTATCCGTAAACGAGCACATACCTCTTCCTGATCTTTAATAATAAAATGAACAAAAGTTATTGTATAAAATAGAATATATAAGTATTTTATAGCCAAAATTTCATGGTCAAAATCCTGGAAGCGAAGGCATTAAACAAAAGATAAAATTTTATTTATTTTATTTTATTTTATTTAATAATTTATGTACACACACAGAAGTTAAAAGGACAATAATTACAATAATTATAAATTCACAATACATTTTTAAACTTGCCTTGATCAGACAAATAAAGCTAAATTGAATTCCTGCTTGCAATAAGAAATATACAACTTCACATTGAATTACAGGTAGTATTTTAGTAAAAAGTAGTACATAAATATTTAATGGCGAGGTTTCCTCACACGGGAACAGCCGGCAGACCGTAACACAATGTCTCGTGATGTTAGGCGATAGCGATTGCTATTTCTTGCTTTTCTCACACATAATATCGTCCATCCGCCAATGTTTGTAATGATGGCAAGATTGGTTGAAAAATGAACCTAATACATGATTTCGCCAATGTTTGGGTTATGATGCGAAAACTGACTTAACAAAGAAACCTAATTAGTAATGTATAAAAGTCTGTACCTTTCTTTGGGTACCATTTAATTTGATAAGATTCAGTAACTATAACTAACTTTTTACATAGGTATGCCTACTAGCCTAGATGCAATTTAAAACAAATATTTTTGTAAACAGAAACCTAACAAGCTTTATTTTAAAAACTTTAAATTTCATATTACAAAGAAATACAAATAAAATACAAAGAAAACTCCACATTTGAAACAAGAACCCGTCTCAATCAGTTTACCGAGCTTTCGCTACAATCTTGACCAACATTTGTAACCAACACTCGTAACCAATATTGGGTCCAGTGTGACGGCTTGCTTCCGACTGGCACGCTTAATTAGACAGTTCCATTGTTACTTATTAGATAATCATGGAATCTTTTTGCGACATTAGTGATGTGTTTATGGAGTATTAAAAATAAACTTTAGTATCTGGGAATTAAATATTACATTTAAATGTAACAAACATTTATGTTAGCTTCAACAGAACAAATGTATGTTACAAAGCAACTAAGAATTTAAAAATAATAAGGTTTTTGCGTTCATGTCATTTTAATATAGGATGTTTTAATATATGCTAGGATATATGTATAAAATCAATAAATAACTCTATTCGAGTATTACACAAATACGTGATCCATGTATCTCGATTAGCGTATTTTTTAGGAACTTGTAATTATAACTATGTGATAAAAAAACTGTAGTAAGTTCGAGTTAAGTTTGTAGAAAACTTAAGAAAAACTGTGAGTCACTCTGTACAAAAAATAGTAACTATTTATTCAAAAGCTTGAAAAAGCTCTCCAAACATCAAAACAACTAGCAATTTATTAAATAAATCCTCACACTTACGTAACAGTGTATGTTATTCATTAACATGATAGCCAATACAGAGGTCTTTACACCTCACTTTGATGTGGCCTATGACACCTGCAGGTCATCATCCTACAGATGTCAGGCTGTGTATTCACTTGACAGGTATCAGAACTTACTTATAATGTTTATGTTTCATCTAGCAAAAAATACACAGGTGTTATAAAAACGTAATTTTTCCGACTCTAATTTTTTGTGTGTCTTGTAATTACATAACTAGTTTTTAGAAAACTTGTTCATTTTAAATATAGGATTCACATAGATTGACTGCCAATAAGACTTCTTAATTTGAATCATTGCCAGTATTTGCAAAATATTTATTGTGACTGACATATGACAAGCTTTCATCTTTTAGATCACAAGTTACATGTTAATAAATTTGCGTGCGTCATCATATTTATCCTCATACGATACTTTTTTAATACAGCACAGTACTTTTTTACTTATGACTTTATACACCTGCCTTCATCACATGACTATTGGCATCGTTTTTATTGTAAGTAAATCTCATTGAGGCTTTTTTTATGAATTTTCACGGCAAGATCCATAGGGTTCTATCGAATGTAATGGAGATATCGTGTTAATCACATAACATAAATAAGTGGTAGATGGACCTGTCATTCTTACATTTTCTTGAACACATTTTGTATTTTCCTAAGCTCTAAAGTCACTCAAGTTTCATATCGCCCGCAGCGGCTAACGCAATCTATTTCTCAATTAAGCTACCATGATTAGTTACTAAGGTAACTTAACAATCTAAGATAATTCACTCACATGAAAGTTATTGTAACTTAATAAATCCTCATTTGTAGGTGATAAAATTTTATGGGACAGCATAATAAGTATATAATCGGGGCCTACTTTGACCATAATGTATCCGAGACACCCCCGGTTTTACTTTCACAAGTACTAATTTAATTCACACCCGGGAAAATTGTAATCTACATAATCGTAGGCTTGGACTACATGGGTTTCATATTAGGGACCTTTAAGTATAGGCACAAAATTTAATTAAATTAAAACCATCAATGTATTATGTAGGTGGCTGAACTAACTAGGGTTTCGGCAGTCAATGTTGGAATAAGAATGTTTCACGTATTCATCATTTAAATAAATAAATAAATGCGGACAACATCACATACATTGTTCTGAACCCAAAGTAAGTTACTAAAGCACTTGTGTTATGGAATTCAGATACAACGAAGGTACCACAAACACCCAGACCCGAGACAATGTAGAAATGTGATTTTCTACATTGACCCGTCCGGGGATCGAACCCGGGACCTCAGAGCTAGCGACACCTTGAAACCGGTGCGTACGCCACTCGACCACGGAGGTCGTCAAAATTTAGTTTTGAGTTAATTGACAGTATATTCATTTTATAATCATTCTAGAGATCAATGTTTTTTTACTAATTCTTTTATACAAACATGACTCAAGGACAGGTGCTTCATATACTTCAGTTTAGTGACAGTATTAAACCACAAAACAGTCGTGGGTATTTTTTTAAGTAGGTCCATGATGTAATTGGGTTTTCTCAATTCTAAATTTATATTCACTGGGTATCGCAGTTTTCTGTACTTAAGTAACAAAGTTTTAAAACGGTTTGCTAAAAAAGCTTGTTTTTTTAACGGTTAGGTGTAAAGTAATAAAAGGGACTGTCAAAAGACAGACTTAAACATTTTCGTGTGGAAAGACAGGTACATACAGGTTTTAGTAATTATATACGTATTTCAATGTAAAAAATGTAACGTCTAGAAACTATAATATTATGCAAATTGCGTAGTAATTGTAATAATAATGCGTCAGTGAACACTAGGTTTAATGATTAAAGGTAGCAATTTACTCTTTATACTTTAGACATGTTTTCTCTTTTGACACAATCCGTAGGGCAGTTAATATTAGGTAGTGTCTATCAACGTTTGAAGGTATTATAATAGTTTTTACTTTTATGGAGAAAGAAATGAAAAGCGTTTTAAAAGCTACAATTATAAGGAAACAGCGACACGTAAATGTGTTCTTTTTAAATAAAGTTAGATTTACGCATTTCGTGTGTCAATATAAGAAACAAAATCTTCTTGATAATATAATGAATAAACTTGGTGAAAATTGAAACTGCTATCCATAGGAAATGGGCAAGATAATTGCAAACGATTTATGTATCAAATAAACAACCAGAGTAGCATAATTATTGTTGACCGTTTCCGACCTCAACCTTGACGTCTGAACTTCAAGGGTCACATACGTACAAACACACAAGTCTTCCAAACCTTAATATCGATCCATTAAGAACATTTGCTACATCGCACTTTAATGGGCGGTACAGATAACCTGCATTTCGCAAGATCAACCAATGTAGTGCAGTCTGCAGGATTCTGAGGTTGGGCAACCGAAATGCCAGGCACCAACTGGTCAAGGACTTTCGTTGTGGAGGTAAACCATACGAAAGGACAGATTACATTTGTCAAACACTATTTCATCAATTTGATTACATGTTAAATAATTGAATGGGTTGGTCAGTTAATTGAATTAATGTTGAGAGGCAATTAAGTGTTAAGGAATGTAGTAAATTGACTAAAAGCTTGTTTGGATCTGGTGGCCTTAGTTTTAGATAAGAATAAAACTTTAAATACTTTTAATTTAAGAAGTAAAATATCCTACCTACGGAACAGCCTTTTACCATTAAGAAAGTCTTTAAAAGAGGCTGTGCTCCTGGGTTTTGACATTTCTTCTCACGGTAGTCATTCAAGAAATATCGAATGCAGCGAGGTCAAAAAATATTTCTAAAAGACATGTAAAAGTATTTGGTATCCCAGTTTAAAAAATTAATTATTTTATTTGAGCTCTTAATTAACGTTTCCTTTTCTTCTTTTTCAGAGCTTCTTATCAGCGAACGCGAAATGCTGGTGGGCGGGAGCCCTAGCGGCGGCGACGGCGGAGCTGCGGTATGCTGGGTACGTGTGTCCCGGTGTGCTGCTGGTGGCGGGCGCGCCGCGGGCGCTCGAGACCGTGCGCGGCGCGTACGCCCGCTCCGTGCTCAAGCCGCCGCCCACCTACCTGATCTGCGGGCTCGGTGAGTGTTATGACCTGTTGATATAGGTCCGTTGATGCAGTAGAAAACAACATGTTGTGGAACATGTCCGTCAGCAACACAACACGTGAATTTCCCGCGATATCCGCTCGCTCTTGAAACAATCATCATTACCCACGTCTTGAGTCCTGTGTCCCTTGTCCTCCTTATCCTTGGCTTAAGAGTCATACAGCTGCAAGCACTTCTGCTGGCTGGGACTTATAGATCCTCCCGATAGTTGTCGCGACTGTGGCGCTCTGGACCAAACTATAGCCCATTTGGTGGCGTGGTCTAAGAGCCCGTGTTTATACATTGGATATACCTGAAAAACTTTTGGGAAGCACGAATTGGCCACATTTTGGGCTTAAGTAGGTATTGTACTACTTTTATGATCGACTCAACAAAAAGAGATGATAAGTTGATTTACCTAGAGTGAAATAATCTTTAGGTAAATACAACCTACAACCAATCAGGAAAACAGTAGACACAGCCAGTTAAATTTAGATGCGCTCAATCTTCTTGTCGCTCATAAACATGTTTATTATTCACACGGAATACCTGTTTATAATACAGTCCCAAGGGTAATATAATATTTATAACTTCTTAGAACATTTCGATGGATGATCTCATGACTAAATTGTTGCAGCTTAAGGCTCTACATTGTGTAAATTACTGGCTACGAATTTGTTGACCTAATCGTTTGATGCGCCAGTGCTGACTTAAATCTACCAGATTACATATTTTGGAGTCAGATTTTTGGCCTGCTAGTTGAATATGAGAAGTAATCATTGTCGTGGCATAAACAAGTTATAAGTACGGATATAGTGTAAACCAACCTTTATTTTTAGTTTAATATCTATTATGAAGCCAAGTAGCATTATAAATATCTTTTGATCACAAAAGGTGACATAATTATCTGATTGGAATTTTATCTTTGGAATATTTATTTGCTTTTGTTTTTGTATTGAAATCTTGTTTAGTTTTGCTTAACATATCTTTGAAAATGCTAATAGTTATGGAATCTCACTATTTTTAGTATCTTATTGTTATTATGTTATGATACAAGTATTATTTAATATGCTTTGAATTTACTATGATGCTATGTAACATAACGTTTTTGTTTTGTCATGCTCAACAATTGCACAGAATTCCTACATATTTTTATCTGAGTAACTTATGATACTATTCACGTCAACAGAAAATAAACGTGACAAACAAAATTTTATAAGAGTAAACACAGCTTCTTTCAAGAAAAAAACGAACTGCAAAAAAGAAGTATACAAAATGTATTCAAGTCCCTTATCATGTCATTAATCAGTCATAACCTTGTTTTAACTGTGACTCAGATAAACGTTTTACTTACTTCCTGCATCTCGTAAATAAAGCAGAAATATAAAAAAAGAAACATAATACTCCTAGCAGGTAGCTTTAATAGTGTTGTATATCTTACCAACTCGAATTATTATTCGATTCATTGATAGAAATATCGATAAAGGAAATTATAATTTAATTTAACTTTGTGAATAGTCAAGCTATTAAAATTTCAAGTTAAGCCTTTATCTTCGGTGAAACTGTCAATTTTCATCATTGACCTATTTAGCTTATCTTATCTAACTTGAAAAATACACTTTTTTCAACATAAATAATCATATTTGTAACAAATGTCACTTTATATTTCGTTCTATTTTTTACACCAAAATTTAAATAACTGAAGTAAAAATACAATAGATATACAATACCTTCTTGACTTATTATCTATTCATGCGCTGAAAAGTGATATTTTTATCGATTATTTCTTTAGTTCAACTGTCAACAAACAATCGATTAACCAGTAAGTGTCACATCACTACACGTTACATCCTTTTCCCACGATTAGCAGCACAACAAAGGCGTAATTACGTGCAATCGCGCGCAGGCGGGCGGCGCGTTGCAAGTTGTCATAGGCTAGACTAAGCTCAGTGATTCCACTGCGTATCTTTATTCTAACTGTTATAAAAAATATTTACATTAGAGAAAAATAAAAAAAAAAATTACAAGTATGTAAACTCACTCAATTATAGGACAAATCTGGCTATGAAGCTTAAAAACTAAAAAAAAATGTAATTAACGTGTCATTCAAAAATTAGTTGATTACTTATTGGTTTCTTAGGTTTACGGAAATGTTAGACATTTTGTAGTTGATTACTGTTGCGCTATGTTATATACTTGATACTAAAGGAAATTAATCAAACCGATCAAATGCTATAGAGGCGTATATATGCGTAAAATTTAATTTATTTTACATGAATCTCATTACAAAAACAAAAACAATGAGCTGCACTATAATCTCAGCATACTTACAATAATGTTTTATTAAATGCGCTGCACGTCAAACAATCAAAATATTCGTACAAATCTTTTTACCAGTTGGCCTTCTGACTTGACCTGTGTGGTAGCGCTGCGCCCGCGCAAGCAACCGGCGGCCTTGCAAGGACGCTTACATAATGTATACCTCGTTAAATGTCAAATAGTTTTCGTTGTTATGTCATACTAAATGCAATTTGTTGAATACGGTACAGTATAGGTGGATGGTATTTTAGATAGCTAATTTATTTGGTATTTATGGTCGAATAATTATTTCCTTTTTATTGAGCCATTGTAAAATGAACTTAATATTAGTTAGAGTAAAGTGCATTTTTCGTTAACGGTCTGTAAGTAGACGTAATGGTTAAACTACTGTTTCATGAGAGCTTTTGTTAACTTTCTGTGATTGTATTGTTATTTGGTAACATCCTCTTTTTATTTTTGTCCTAATTTTTTTATTACGTTAAGTTCTCTGTTATTAATTGCTGGTTGTCTTGCCTTTTGATCTTTTTCTACTAATACTTTGATTTTACTTCTGAAGTTCCGAGATCGACAAAGCTTCTTCTAGCTTCAAATTATTATCATACGTTGTTAATGATGATTATGTCATCAATTATCACATAGGTATTTACACACAATTAGTGTCATTAAGCGTTCATGTACCTTACCCTTGACCTATGAGTTTGGAGTTATTAGTTAATTAAGTTATCTAACAGCTCATAAAAAGATAAATACCTTATCCCTTCCGACTTGTTGGAAATTGCGATGCTTTCTTCGTTCACATAACATTATTTAAGAAAAGGGATAAGGGTTGTCAGATGATATAAAGGCTGCATGTCTATTTAAAAAACCTGGCTTATATTGTTGATCTACTGTTTAAATTTTTAATTAAAAAGTGTTAACACATATTTCAACCTTTCATTATTTCATAAATAATGGAAGGTATGTTAACAAATCTTCTTCAAAGTTACTCATTGTCAACATTTTATGTAAAACCTACTTACCTACTGTATCTATTTATACCTTCGCGACCTTAACACGTAGGTAAATAGCATGACGCTGTCACAAGGGCACCCGTAATGATCTCCGTCATTTGGTTCAAGACTTCCAACTTAGGCTAAAGACTAGTCATTAAGGTAAAATTATACGCCAGATAACTAATTAAAAAGGTAATTATTAGGCTTGAATGGGATGTGGTTGTGAAAGGGTTTTTAAGTGTTTTTAAACCGACTTGAAAAGAGTAGGTTGTCAATTCGACTGTATGTGGTTTTTTGGTTGTTTATTACGTGACATCTACTGCAATTTTAGATCGATTACAAAATCGGTTACTTCAGTGGTAGTCCCATATATTTGATTGAACTCGGTTCTTTTTATATTTATGTAATCAATTTTATAATATTTAAATGCTATGCATATGCTTATGAGTTTGAAAACAATGCGTTAAGCCAATTAGTTGACAATTCGAGACGCCTATAAAAATTTCAGAATGTTTTCATTATTTTCAGATACTTAATTCTTTGTACCTACATTTATGTGATCAAAATTCATGAGTTCTACTACAGTAAATAATAAAGTTGGAGGTTAGTTTATTGATGATTATCAAACCAAGAAGGTGAAGGTAATTCAGTGATTACTTAGTTGTAAAGACTGTTTGTATTGTGATCACAAAGTTAAGTTTGACGCAGTTAAGGTGACTTTAAATATAAAATCATATACTTACACGTGTTAAGTATGTGACACGAATATAGTTTTGAATACTTTTTAAGACTACATTGTCGTCATAATATAGATATGCATCTAAACATCAATCAAATCTTAATAAAGAAGAATATCTTATAAGGCAGACATCAGTACATAATAAATTCTTGTAACGTATACAAAAAGATCGATACGTACAGTCAAACATAAAACCTCCTCCTCTTTTACAATCGTTTAATAAATATACATAAAACATAAAATAAAAGAAACCTCGGATAAATTTTACCGCATCACAATCGATCCATTTGTTTAGGAACTGTTTTTCGTTGGGGGACAAAAATAGTGTGATCTAAAAACAAAATAATCGATGTAACGTTTGCAATAGGACCTAATCTCCATAATTATGATTGGAACAACATCAAAGGCGCCTACATGACGTTCCTATACCTATATGTTATTGTTGGCACTTAAGATACAAGGTCTAGCCATAAAATATTATGCAAATGTAACCCCAGTTATGTCTATGTTAATATTGTTTAGTTCGCATTGTTTGACGTACGTGACTTTGATAATTGTACCGATGTACAGTTCGACATTGACTCTGTTTTTAGAAGTATAAAATTTAGGACCTTTGCATTTATTTAGAACAAAAGGCTCCAATTGGTGACGTCTTTCAGGACTGGTATATTCTTTGCATTGATTATTTCTTCGAAAAATTTGCTCAGAAGTCGTCCTGCAATGATCTGTACTACATTTTTTATTAAGAGATCTTTAAAATGAACCGTTAGCCCGCTCATTGTGTCGTTATTTTTTTAATCGAAGGTCTGATATAAATTTGTTAAAGTTAAACACTGTTTATTTTGTACTTGCTTTAAAGTTCGTCCAAAACTTTTATTATTCTCATATGTACACCGTAAATAAAGAGACAAAATATATTATACAAACTGTACTGAAACAATGCCTTTATTTACAAGCATCGGGTCCGATCAAAGACTTCACCATATTACTTTAATTCATTTTGCTTGTAGTTTTTGCAGCAGACTAACGAACTCCCAAAATGGTTGGTCTCACGCTGTCACCGAGACATTATGGCGACAGTATCTCAGAATAACGTAAAAACAATCTTTATCTCACCCTTTAATGCTCGTAACGTTTATATGAGCTTGATACAGTATGACTTAATGTGGACGATATAAATCAGACCACACATGTTGCTTTAAGATTTTTGATACAAAAACGCATGTTAAATCATAATTTGCAATTATTTTTTTCTGATTTCAAGACTTTTTGAATAAAGAAATGTGCAGAAAATGTATTTTTTAAAAATTATGCTCCTTATTAAAGACTTGACGATTGTACGAAGAAGCCTCAGACTGCAGTGTGACAAGCATTACTAAATTAAATAATATTGAAAATTAATACATGTAATTAATACATGAAAATGAATAAACATTGTACAAAACACAAAACACAATACAAAATTAAAAGTATTATAAAATTAAAAATATATTTGCCCTGAATAGTTATATCAAAAAACGCTTGAAATTGTACAGTTAAAGAATTGCATTTTATTTATTTATAACATTCGGCTCACACTTGACCGGACCTAAATGTGGTAACTCACATTTCTCGTGATCCAATATGTCTACTTTTACTTTCTTCCGAACAAGTGACGAAATACCTTGACAAAGTAATGCGAACGATATTTAATGGTTACCTAAATGTATCGCAAATATACCTAAAGAATAAAGGTTAAGATTTCGTAAAAACAGTTTAAACGTTCACCAAACAAATTACTGCCGGCGTTGCTAGTAGTTAATTTTCATATCAGTTTCTATATATGGAAATGTCAAATCTGAATATAATTGGTGTATGGAAATATGGGAACGATTAAAAGTCGATTCTCTGTTTAATGAATGAAGTTGTTTACTTAATTTCGTAGGAGGTATATAAATAATTTCAAGCGTCAAGTTCTTAAATACAGACCACCTGTCTATATATTCTAATTTTCTCTTGTACATCTTTGAAATTACTTAGTGCTTTCAAAACTTGTTTAAAACAGAATATAGTTGACTATTCATTCACACATTTTACACAAGAAAACACGTGTAACTTTTTCAATTATCAATTCTGTAACATTATTTTCATGTCTCAACGGCGGAATCCGCGGTGAGATGTCAAATACGTATTTGCGAATTTGAATTCTAAATCAAGGTCAATTGGGTTCACTTTTGAAGTGAGCTTTATTGTCACTCAGGTGAAGCTCGATACCGAAATTATTTACAGAATAGACATACTGACAAATCAACAAAGAAGGATGAATGCAAATTCTAATCGTGTAAACTTAAATCACTTTTCTGAGAATTATAAAAACTTTGCTATTTAACTTGAAGCAAATAAATTGAAAATGGACCAGTCTTAATAGAATTCAATTCACATAAAAGTCAGTAATTATAATGGGTTTAAAAGTAACAGTAAAGTTGACAGTTAGTAGATGTCATTAATATGCGAGCTCCCAACGGGCAGTGTTGCCATTATTTCCCATTGTGCTTCAGGGTTGCCAAGTTATTTACAACGTTTTAAATCAAGTGTTTATGATGCGGAAACTTTAAGCAAATTGCAGTAGAGCTTTGTAAATTATTTTTCAACTGTAATTAAGACGTCTAGCTGTTCTTCTTTTTGTTATTAGTTTTAAATCCTTGTTAAGTTATAATTATTTTTTTCTGCACTTGTTACATACAAAAATTTATTTATACAAAAATCGATAATTTTCATCAAATGATTTACTCTGATCATTGAATTCGAAACTATACATTATCATTCACAAAAACGTATAATACATTCCCACTTGGCAAAAGGACACAGTAGTTATATAAACCGCGAGCAAAATCAAACAATTCAAATATTATTCATTAGCCGCAAGCAAAACTTTCTAGTTATCTCCACAAGTTCTTGTATAAATGTCGATCAGAGCGATGATAATTTTAATCAATAAACACTGATGAGAGGAACATGGCCTATCGTATATTGATCATATTTATGTCTTGTTGATTCTATTGTTTCGCATAGAACTGCCGACGGCGTATTTAATATATTCTATATTCATTTATACAGAACTAGCAATCTCCAGCAGATTTACCCGCAAAATTACTGTTTTATAGTAATAATTGGGATAAAAAGTATTCTAGGTTTCTATATAGGTTATAAACTACCCTTGTGCGAAATTTCGTCTAAATCGGCTTCGCAGTTTTTGCGTGAAGGAGTAACAAACATGCTGACAAACTTTCACGTTTGTAATATTAGTTGGATTGTTATCGTTAATCTCTTATTTAATTTGAGTTACGCATCGTTACTAGTTTTTGCTAGTTCCGTGTTGTATTCTAGACAAGTTTTTGCTAATGCCACACTGTATTACCAGTAGGCAGTGTACTATCTGACCTGCAGGGCAAACGCTTCTTAACAGAAAGAACGTGTTTTAGGAAAGTAATATTTTTTGTAAGAAAGGTGAGAAGATATCCTTAAAAAGACGCAAAAAGTCCAAAATACCTATATTGGAATTTATTTCGACATGTATAAGAACAAGAAATAACTCAAAACCTCAACAAAATACAAGCAACAGCCTGGTATTTGCAAATATTCGGGTTGCCATTATAACAACATGGGTGGCAAAAATATTTACTTTCGTACGGGACGCGCCCACGCGGTCATTTACACCTAACGACGTTCATCTGTTTGGCTTTAATCGACCGACCAACCTGACAGGACGGCCGGATTAAAGTCGAACTTTTTAAAGTTTTTAACTTGAAATGTGTGTCGTGAAATGTGATGTTTTTGCAATGCCGAAGAATGGAAATAGGGATAATAAATTTAACGCATTGGATATTGTAAGACATATACTGAATAAATTGTGTTATTCCTTCTGTAGTAAAAAATTCAAGTAATACTTACTTATGAGCTACACTGGTAATAATTCTCATATACAAGAGTCGTTTCATTTTTTTTATTTCTTAAATCATTTATTTTTTTCTATGTTAAGTACCTATTTGCTTATGTTAGTCTAGTTGTTGAAATCTATTGATTAATACCGTTTACTTATTGAATATCAAAACACATAATTGACATAACAGGTCCCACAAGGATAAGTATTAGAAAGTTTTAAATATCAGGCTACTAAGTCTACTCTAAGTACCTGCAACTCCTTTGCATATCTTTAGCAACCAAGCAACCAAACAACCCGGTTCCCTCACAATTATAGCAACGCTTTCAACCGACGATTAGCCGTTTTATTTTATTGTTATATTGAGTTGATGTCATTCATTGGAACTTGTTTTCTTGTTAGATGTCGGCGAGGTGCTATGTCACAGAGAGTTATGCCGCATAATTACTACTTTTATGAAGTTTTATGCGAACGTTGGTGTGAACAAGTTGGCTCAAGTGGCGAGGCTAGGATAGTGTTATACAAAAGCAATGTGGGTAACGTATTTTGTATGCCCATGGATCTTTAATTCAAAGAGCCTCAAAAGTTCTACTCCTTGTAACTATTCTGTTCGTTACTGTTGTAATTTTTTTGGCTAGATTTCATTGTGAGATAAGCAGCCAAGAATTTAATTCTTTGCATAAGTTTAGGGTGTGATCGTTGTCAGAAGGTGTTGATGTCATTTATATGTATGCGAGATATTATATTGTCATTTGTATGTGAGAAAATATGATTTTATGAACACTAAATATTGTCTTGAGTATTCCCATAAAAATACTATTTGTGCCAAGTCTTTACGAGTTTATAGGTAATTTCCAAAATAAAATATTGTACAAAATTGTTGAATAAATATTATAGTTATCAAAGATTATTTACTGGTTCACTTTTGCTGTAGCACAGCCCACGCGTTTGCTTGCTACTATCATTTCATATTTTATTACTACACGGCCACTGACTATTAAGCTACGATATTATAATAACTAAAACAAAATGACCAAATAATTGTAGTGTTCTTTCAACGCAATTTCTAAATGTTGTTTATTTAAATTACTTTAGGTACCCTATTAACTTTAAAGTATCCATGCAATAACTAGATAGGATCACACTTATCTCTCTGTATATTCCCTCTTGTAGGCAAAACCTTACCTATCTTGCACTATCTTAAAGACTATGACTAATTACGAAAACATTACATGTAAATAAATTGATGATTGATTGACTAGTAATGTCTTGGTGGCCTAGCGGTTCAATGAACGGATTTGTTTACACAAGGTTGCAGGTTCGAACCCAGGCAAGTACCAATGTAACTTTTCAAAGTTATATGTACTTTCTTAATTATTCTAAGACACTTCTGACTAAAGGTGAAAGAAAACATCGTGAGGAAACCTGGATTCTAAAATTGGGATCTGAAATCGCCAATCCGCAATTGAGCAAGCGTGGTGATCAATACTCGTGCCTTCTCTATATGGGAAGAGGCCTGTGCCCAGCAGTGGGACGTTTAAAGGCTGGATTTTTATAAATAAATTGATTCCTAAAATATGACATCACAAAATATTCCAGAAAAAATCACTACTAAAATAAGGTTTTTTATTTATAACACGGCGTCACAAGTAGAGGGTAGCATATCTTAAAGGAGACAACATTTTGACCTTAATGAGTAATCATAAATCTTTGAAAGCAGTCCATTTCTGGAAAATATTTGTCCCCTACAATGCGCGACACCCCTAACGACGTAAGTCCAAAATGACATGAAGTTATTTTAAGGTAAAAAAAAAATAAATAAAAGGAATTTAGGTACTCTTTTTTAGAAGTGTCTTGGTTTGAGGGAATTATTATGTACGCTTATTATATCATAAGTAAATTGAGCTTACAACAATACGTGTTAAATTCGTAACTCGCTCTTCTTATTTCCTGTTGCAATTTTCAATACATAGTAAATATCGTCTAACATGTGAAAGTGAACTGTAAAACAAATGCAATATCCTTTGAGCGAGGCTTTGCGGCTCATCGGAAGCACTCGTATCAATGCCCGACAGACTGGCTGCCTGAAAATTCAATTTTCACAAATCTGTTTTGTGAAATCGAGGACCGTTGGAGAGAGAGGATATTGACGTTTTAAATGACAGGGTTTTAATGTAGTAAAGGCTCTCAATTAGTGTCCAATACATTACACATCAAGTGTATAGTTAAAAGTATGTTAATATTCTTTTTGGGCAAATCTCAGTGATTAATACTTTTTATGACCGATTTTTTCAAGTCCCGTTGTATGTCGGAAGCGCAGATCTACGCGAGACACAATTGAATTCTATTGTCTTATTTATTGCGACAGACGAGAGGTTAAAAAGGGGCATTGAAGGTGTTTTGTTACTGTCATATTAAAATTCCAATTTTTAATTTTGTGATAAATGCGCTAAGTTCTTGTTTTAACTTGTTCTTTGTTTAAACATCGAATATAACGTGGTTTATTACTTAATCAGACTTTTTGTGATGACAAAAAATACACATCCTATTATGTATTATCCACTTTAACTGTAACGCTACTTAGCGACCAGATAGCTACGTCTACTACTTAGCAACGTCACAATTTCATGGGAAATTATTCGCTCGTTTATCATTCACAGTTGTCAAAGTACAAAGGAATTCCGCGTGTAAGTAATAAGTATATAATATAACATGCCAAAGTGAATGGTTTACATAAGGATCATATCGTGGTCGTGGTCACGTAAGACGGTGGGAAGTGGTCACAGCTGACTGTATCCGCGACGGATGGGGAATTCGAAGTCTTGTGTACTGATTCGCTTTTGTTTTTGATTGACAGATAAGAATCGTGAGTGTTATCTAGGTATCGTTTTGTCGTGTTGAATACTTGAGAGTATGGTTACCGGAAACTTCAATGCGTTTTTTTGAAGCTAGACATGTCTAACGGAAGGATGACGTATGAAGGTATCAGGCCTGTGTATTTAGTATAAATTCATAGTCAAATTAAAGATGTAGTTAGGAGATGAAAAAATGTCTTATACTCATAAATAAAGTTGGATGCAAATAACAATCCTGGAGTGTCTGTCAACTACAAAGAAATAAATTGTTATCTTATTCTGTGGAGTCTACTACCATTTTGTGTAGTCTTACTAAAACTTCCAAGTATTATATTTTATGACACAAATCTAAAACATTTCTCAAATTAAGTATTATACCTAAGTTACCATTATTTGTATAAAGTGATAGTAATAAGGTTTCCCACGACAGTTTTCATCGCTTCCTAAGTGTCGGTGTGGAGTATCTAACTATCTAGTTTACCGGAACCAAACGATGTGAACTGCTCGCTTGTGTTATATTACTGAATAACTACTTATTATGCATAGGATGCTGATGTTATGTATACAGGGTGTGAACGAAAGGGTATATCTATCCAAAAAGAGTGAAGAGTACTCCTGGTATGGAGTAAATTCACAAAATTTTAGCTTATTATTATATGAAAGTTAAATAATTGATACCCAATTTTTCAGAACAATTATTTTCCTCTATATTTACCAGATGTACTCCTCACCAGTTTTGGATTGATATACCCTTTCGGTAAACCCTGTATCCTTGAAGTTTTTTTACTAAACTATATGATAAGTTAGGGGTGAGTTTTATAGTAAAATCGTTAATTTATAAACGCTTGATTAATTTTACCTATTTATCTAATAATTAAAATTTATATTTGGCATAATAATAAGAATAAATAAGAAAAAATCATAAAAAATAATTAAAAATATCGGGACAAAAACGAATGGATTTAAGAATTTAGAAAATTAAGCAAACTTTTAGATAAATGTCGTCCTTATACACATTTCCAGTAACTTACTCTGTTAGCTAGTTTAGTATTACATTGCATAACGAGCAAGCTACATACGCAACTCCGTTCATTAGTAAAAGCACGTTAAGTCAATTATTCTGTGCGCTTTATGCTATTAGTATTAATTTATTGACAGATTTAATAAAGCCAAGCTTTCCAATATACATCAGCGCTTAGTCGCGGTTTTCTGCGCACTTTACTATACTAGATAATTTTTAATTCAATCACTTTTGTGGCGTTTGTTTACATATTTATTACAAAATAATTATTAGCGTTTAAGAGTGCTTTATTTTCCATTCTGCAATAAACCATTCTTTAGGACTAATTCTTAACTAAAATCACAGACTCATGCCAATTAAATTATGATTTAAAACTTTATAGTTCATGCACTGTATGATACATAAGCTTACTTGATGTCAAAAGGCATATTCTACTACTACTACTTCTCTGCCAGTCAACCTTAAGGTGACGCAGAGAGAGAAACTTAAATTATATTAAGATTTTACAATGGATAAAAATACAAATATACTGGTCCTTTTATAAATGTAATAGTAGATAGATACTTATGTAGATAAAGGAATACAGCGTAACTTTCTTTCGGAAGTTTTCGGACTTCCGAACGGACTTAGGGTCACTGCGGACTTTCAAAAGGCAAGGAAGAGGTCACAGTCGGGCTCTGAAACTATAGGACTTGCGAAACTTCCTCAAAATGCGGAAATTGTACTAGTAGGTAATGTCAATAAAGAATGTGGTATATACAGGGTGTTAAGAAACCCCTGTCCGATCCGTTAAGGTGTTGTTAGGTATCGATATCTGTTTAAAAAAATGTGGAAAAAAATGGAAAAAAGAGAAAAAAAAAATATAACCTAAAAAAATTTTTTTTCTCTAGGTTTTGTAGTTTTTTTTAATTCTCAAATTTAGGGAATTTCGGGGCAAAAAATGGTTATTTCAAAATCCATTATTATTGTTTCTGTCATGAATTTTCCAAATTTGATATTTTATTTGGGCATGTGATTGTGAACCCTCTATGACCCTTTCGGGTCGGACAGGGGTTTCTTAACACCCTATATTTAAGGTAAAAATATAGGTTCATAAATAGATTTTCTTTTCATTTTCTCCTCATCTTAAGTAACACTTTTCTTCAACTTTCATTGGTTTACGATAATTAATATTTAAATTAGAAAATGACCACTGTTACTTGCGGTTAACCTTAAGAAGGTTTATACTTCGGTCAAGCTTCTACAGAGTTAAAACCCTTAACTAACTATACTTTCTACAATAGTAAATGTTAATGATGCTCTTATGTATGGTGTGTGACCTTTAATATTTTATTTTTATTATAAAAAATCTTAGTCGACTGTTCTACATAATTTATAATTCAAGAAGGGGTAGACCATTTTTCACGATCTATGATTTATTGGATTTGTCTCCACCAGGACTAGCAGAATATCTATAAAAACTCTCTTACGGGAACAGGATGGAACTTCTTACGCGGGCAAAACTGATAGGCACCGCAAGTAAAGAATATGCTATCTATCGGAACCAACGGCTTAACGTGTTTTCTGATACATTAATGTACTAAATAACATTAACTCTCGCTTTAATATTGCTCATAAGTAAACAGTTTATAACTCAAGATCCTCTAATTGGCCGAACAATAACTTTATAACCAGACTGAAAGCTTACAAATGTGTATTTATCGACACTTTCATTATGTTTTGTTCTCAATATATTAGTATTTATTGTTATTGTGTTATGTTAGAGAAACAGATGGAAACTCGCTTGTTATTTAGCGTTGACATAAAATGGCTTTTGACGCGGTCATATCGCATTAAGCTTAGCTTTGCGTACTGCTAATTTACATATTTCAGAGTCAATTTGTGTAGAAACTTTCGTTAGAAACAAGTATACATACTTTAGTTAATATACTTTAGTACCTAAATTATGACTTAAAAATTAAAATTAATAATAAATAACATAATTAAAAAAATACTCATTAACCATCGTTAACTTTGCCACAAAAAGAACACATTTGGAATCAAAACCGTGAACTCATTTGTTTAGTCAAACTAAAGTAAAAAAAAAATGTAATGATTTTCTTATAGTTTTGAAAATAATAAACAAATAGTTTTATTTTTAATCATTTATTAAACGGCAACATGGTCACGAAACTAAAAACAAAACAACCAAACTTAAAATTTGAAAAAAGAAACAACAGCTAAAATTGCACAGGCATTAAACAGCATCATTAACTACTCATTAAAAACATTGACAACAAACGTCAAATTCATATTTTTTTATTTTTCCCACTGTACTATTCAATTGTATGAGTCATATAGTAGGTAGAGTCAGACACAAATGAGGGCATGTGTGACCACTCACCTATGGACCGGCCTTCACGGCCGCGGCTCTTAGCACGCACCCGAGAATGAGTTGACATCTCGTGGAGTTAGGCTGGGTACAGATGTGCAACTTTCTAGCGAAAAGAAGCTAGATCAAGTGCTTACATAAAAAAAAATATAGTAGTCAAAACATGGGTAGGTATTACTTTACTTAGGCACTAAAATTGTTTCCACACATAAAATAAATTCACATAAATATAATATAACTTAATTTAATTTAAACCCGTATATTATTAACTCTACTATTTAGAAAACCAAAAACTCACTTTAGCTGGTTAAATACTTACAAGAGAACAAAACATCTATTGATAAATAAACCAAGAAATATATGTACTCAATTATAATACTAATAGTTAATAAAAACTATAAACGAGGTGTGCATGTAAAAGCTATAGAAATCACTTCCTCACCATCATTATTATAGAATCTAATATGCCACCATTTGCATACCAAAAGAAATTAAATATTCCTACAGTGAAACAAGCATTATTACAGTGAGGTATTTAAATTAATGTTTGCGTACATTAAAAGCTGACGTTTGTTTGCGTACATTAAAAGCTGACATTGAAAGTTGACGCTATTCGCGAGAGAACGAAACGTCATTCAGTTTTAAGTCGCCATTACCTCTCATGCTCACTTTAAGGTGTTTAGCAGCGACAGATAGACACTATGAACGTCTTGATAATAATTTGCGATTGTTTTCGGGAGTAAGCGCTTCACAGTCGTGAGTGTGCAACTAGCTTTACATACAAACTTAACGTGTAATGTTACGTAATTGACAGTCACTTGCGAAAATTGGTGTTTACGTGTTTTGAGTATTTAATTTTACGTTATTTACTGGTAACATTAACTTGCGAGTGTGAAGGACTTTTTTGATTTTGGGACAAATTGATGTCATTCCTAATTAACGAGTAATAATTGCTTTGTGCCAAAATAAATTCAAAATATTTACTTACTACAAGGTACTTACTTCAATTTAAAGCAATTATTGACAGATAATCATAGCTTTTTGCGAGTATTAACATTTAATTACCAAAAGCCATTTTTTAATAACTTATGATACCTACCTATAATATATAGACTTAAATAATTTCTAAAACAAACAAAAAAAAAATGATGCCATTTATTTTCTTAAGTTTCAATTTGTATGCAAAATATTAAAATTTCACTGCCAGAGGCTTTTAAAATAAAATAAATGACAAATATAATTAAACTATAATTAAAAACAGCAATCCAAATCATTCCATTTTGAATACATCATTCTTATTTTTTATTCAGAACAAAATCATAAGATCACAGAATACGTCGCCATTTAAATAAAATACTCTATAAAAATGGCGTCGTATTCGAATTTCAAACACAGATCCAGCGACAATCGATAGGCAGTCTGGAAAAGTTCTTTGCTTCTATTCACAGACGCACACGTTTCTATCATTCTGTGAGATGAATACTAAATAAGGAAAGAATGACCTTAGCAGACATAATAAATTCAATAAGATTTCAGGTGTTGGTGCCAAAAATCCTTCATAGAATGCTAAATTCCATCTAGATATTGAAATAAACATTATTTTTTATTTACAATTCAATAGATACTTAAATCTAATATAACAACAAACACTTACAACTATACTAAAATTAAAAAAAAGAAACAAACATTATTATGTTTTTCTTTTATCAGTATATTTATTTTTATATTTTGAATTGCGACCTTCTGTGCGTTAAATTTAGATATATGTTTATGAAATGCTCTTTAAATTGGTCACGAAAAAAATCTACATTGCACGAAAACAATCGATTTCCGGTGTAACAAACAAACTTTAAATCAGCGCTAATCGGTTAAGAGGAAATGTCCAATGAAACCGATTCCAATTATGTATCGATTAATTTACATTATGTTACAACTCGATGTTGACTGTTTTAAATATATTGCCCACGCTGTGGAAGTGTACTATCGAGCTTTTATTTCCTTAAGGCGTAGGCAAAGGGTTCTTAATTATTTTTTTCAATTTGATTGTTAGCCTCTGTGTTAAAGGACGGATCCATAGATGTAGCATAGGTATGACGCAATGAGCAAGCGTAGCGATCAATGCTCGTTCTTTCTCTATAAATGAAGAGACCTGTGCCTAGCAGTGAGACGTTTATAAGCTAGTATTATTATCATCATCGTAAACACACTAACAGCAATAAAATCTTCAACAAATACTAACATCAAACTAATTTTATTGTCGTTTAGAAATCAACATTCTTAGAAGCACTTAACCTTGAACGATAAACTTAGCTCATCAGTATAGCTAATAGCTATAGAAAGCTATAATGCGATGCTATTACACTTTTTATTTGCATATAGTATCCAAATGATATTGTTCACACGCTGCGAGGCTGTCACTTTCGATACAGGCTTAGTTTCTAGTTAATTTATCCGTGATAATAATAAATGCAGTTAAGGTGTTAACATCCGATTTAATCTGGAAACTGGATACTAAGACTCAAGAATTAGCTGACATAAGTAATTATGTCTTTATTTTATAAAATATATTTTCTATATAATACCTGTATAAGATGATAATATGTATGGTAGGTTTAAATTTATAACACTATTTTTTTTTGGTTGGTGATTAGACACTTCTCAAGTTTCAACATTGTAAATTATCTTAAAAAGTTATTTACCAAAGAACCGTACACCTTTTTGGTCTTTTCAACGTTATAAATTAAGTACGTAAAAAACTAATAAGCTTTTCATACATACATACATATAATCACGCCTCTTTCCGTGACCGGTGTGTACACAGACCACCTATTTCCACTTGCTACGATCCTTATATACTTGTTTCTCAAAAAATACCAATATTTTAATCAAACTTATATAAAAAGCTTAAAGCATTAATCAAAACACAAACCGGTCTTTTCTTACAATTATTTGAACTCGTACTAAACAATCATTCAATCCATTTGATCCATTTCTCCGTCATTCGTGACTTCAATTTCGTTCACTCCACATCGTTAACCACAGCACCTTATATCAAAGCAATAAGGGTCATCTTACACTGACGTAGACTTCGGAAGGTAGAAGGCCTGATATGTCCTGATAAGAGTTTCGTATTCTGCATGAATGCGGTAACGGCCTTGCCGGTTACAATGGAACCGGTATCTGTTACTTTCTTATTCATTTACCATAACAACTTCGTTAAAACCCGATGCATTTTTCTTTGTATTGTTCGTTTTAGCGAGACTTTTAATGTAAATGTGTTTTTGGCTTTTAAGTGTACTCTTATAATCATGAGCCTATAGATTACCTATTAGGTGGGACTAGGACTAAGCTGTTTTCAATTTTAAACCTAGAGCAAAATAGCTTCTAGTTATATCCATAGTCTAAAAGATACAAAATAAGTACTTTGTCTAGGAAAGTTATAAATAAAAAAACTGGCCAAGTGCGAGTCGGACTCGCGCACGAAGGGTTCCGTACCACCGTCGTATGAGAGCCCCCCTTAAATATTCATTTTATGTGGTTTTTAGTATTTATAGTTTTAATTATTATTAACTGTTAGTTATGCCCTTTGCCGGGACGGCGTCATAATGTGTCCAGGGCTGCCTCGGAGCTTATTATATTTCCGAGGCAAGGACACGTGGGTCAGCGCTGAAAACCAGCGCTGTTGTCTCGTGCCTGCGAGCACAAGACGCAGCTTCTATGCTGAGCGTTGACCCTTTCTCGCATAAGCGACGCAAATGCAGCGTTTTTTCTTTATGTTCTTGCTTGTTCTGTATCTAGTCTTACCTGTTTGTTGTTTTTTTGCGTCCTTTTACTTATGTGTGAATAAATGGTTTTTCTTTCTTCTTTCTTTCTTCTATTTGTTGTTATAGCGGCAACGGAAATTCATCATTTGTGAAAATTTCAGCTTTCTAGCTATCACGGTTTATGAGATACAGCCTGGAGACAGACAGACGGACAGACAGACAGCGGAGTCTTAGTAATAGGGTCCCGTTTTACCCTTTGGGTACGGAACCCTAAAAAAGACAAAATTCACTTTATGATGGATTATGAATGATGATACTTAAATTACTACTTATTCATATCACGAAGGAATAAGAGTTTAACCTCGCACAAAAAGGTTAAACATTACCCTAATCCGCGGTAAACAATCTAGGCATGGTTGACAGACACCATATTAGCAATAGATCAGTTGTATACAAAGGACAAGTAAAACAATATGCCCCTTTCACCGAGCCCTATAAGGCAAGACCGCGGCGTGAACAAATATGGGGAAATGGCTTAAAAAGTGAAAGCATACCTATGTTACTATGTCGATAGTACTTGGTTTGCTTTAAATTTTTATGTTAATATTATCTTAATACATGTTAATATAAAGATATACAGTAAGTCAACAGATAGGTATAGTGGTTTTTCTATAAGAGCTATTTCAAAATTTTGGTTTCAAAATGCAAAAAAAAAATTGCTTTTTCAATTCTACTGGTAGTTCTTTAGATTAATTAAATAAACAAGCGTTCTTTATAGGAGTACAGCCTTTAGCCTTAATAGTACAACGATATTTAAGACAGATTAATTACGTCTTCAATTAAGCCGTAAAATCATCCGTAACTTAATAATCGCAATATTTAACGCCATAAGTACCAGTACTTTACATAATATAGCATGTTCTACACATTCCATATAACGATGATTACAACTCTTCCAATTTTTTATTCCAATACAGTTGAGTTTCGGTAATCATCTCTAACAATCTCACCTTTCCCCTTTAGGTTAAGTGATCATTATATTATTATTATTATGACACCTCATATTTACTGACTTTCCCTACCAAACAAGATGTAGCTTAACAACGACAAATAAATCAAAGTGAGCTAAGCAAGAGCGGATGATTTAAAGATGGCGAACTTTAACAAATAGTTGTGATATCTTACAAAATGTAATACAATTTTGTTATAGGAAAATTATACTGAAAATAGGTATAATACCCATACCTAATTGTAAAAAAATAGGTCCTTGAAAGTCAGTGGTGCTTACTCTGTACACAAATTTAATAAAAGAAAATTTTGCAAAGTATGTTCAAGTAATCAACGAGAATCGTTTTATATATGAGATCTTTAGAATTCAAGTACTAGATAAAGCAGAGGTTAAAGCTAATAAACTTTCAAAGGAAAACATAATGCCACAAACAACAGCAAATAATTTAAGAGATGACAACTAAACAGAAATACATCGCGATAAAATTTACATCTACATAATGTTACACGATTTAGGGATAATATTTTAGATTTAGATATATATTAGAGAACGTCAAATATATGAAATAGTAGCGAATTAAATGGCAATAACTGTGAGGAAGACACTGCGTTGAAATTTATTGAAACATGAATCAAAAGTGAAGATGATTGGGCATTAGGTGCCGTTGGACGATGAAACGTAATGTCTGTGACAATTTATGGTGTTTGTGTTATGGGAGGAAATACTAATATTAATAAACGTTAGTGAAGAAGCACGTAATTGATTATCGAGTTTATTGTTAATAAACTAGAAACTATTTTCTTGATATTTGTGAATTTGACTTACAAAGGTGTGGATACTTTTATGGGCTTCATTTCACGAAAGAATATAATTAATGCCAGCCTGTATCTACGGAAGACACAGTATTTTGTCTGGAAAAGATTTATCAAATTCGGTTTTCGCGCCGATTCTTTTCATATCCAGAATTCAGTACGTATCTTCGTATTCGAATAATGAATAACGGCTAAATAGACTATTTTTCTATATTATTCGCAGACTCAACATTCAAGATCCCTAGAACCTCTAATTGAGTCATGTAACATCAGAATGTTACTAACATTGTAATACCAATGTTACGCACAAGTCGTAATTCTTCATCGCATAGATATGTGAAAAGCCCTAAAACAAGGGACTTAGTACCTTACACTTTAAACTTAAGGTTATTAATCGAACAGCAGACATATATTATTTCAAAGCAGAAAGCACAGATGTACATCACTTGTCGTCATCTGTATTTCAAACTCATCGATCAACATCGACACTTACATGCAGTCCCGATGAATTGCTTCCGAATCCAGTACTTGAAAAATTAACCTTAAAACAAATGGTTTAAAGTTCATTTTGGGTTATCAAGGGGTTATGATTTGAGATTTAAGAATCAATGCAGTAGATGATTGGAAGTCATATCTTACTTCGATAGTATCGTGTCGTGACTCCTGTTCGATTACAACTTTGATCTTGGTAGGCCGGTCTATTTTATTCTGTCTGTAACGGTTATTAAGATAAGAACAAATGCTTGTATAGTTTCTGATAGTGATTGTTGCATTACAGTCATTGCTTTTAAATATTTAACAATTTAATTAAAATTCATCTTAAAGTATTTGCGGATTTCAAACTTCATAGATATTAATAGTATGCTTGTACATGAACAGTGTTAGTCATTTATCATTAAATGTAAATAACTTGTAAAACCACCTCTTTACATTTACAACATGTGTAAGAAAATATGTTGAATTCGTTATTTCCTTTCCACACATCGTGTCACTTCGCAATCAATCAACGGTATCTACGAAAATCGATATTTGCAGTTTCGAAATATTAATTTACGTACAGGAAATGACGGTTGAGCGAATCCGCGTCGTGTGAACTTGTTTCTCAATCTCAGATAGATCTGCGATACAGAGATAGGTGGCGGTTACGATAAAAGAACAAGTAAAGCACGTCACGAGAATAGCGAAAGTATACTTAATGAGTTACACCTCAGGCTATCCACGGCATACACCAGCATCAAACAGCAAATTGACTCTCATTTGACACACTCTTCCAACCAAAAGAAGCCCCGTTCTAAACAATAAAGAAAAATAAAACTTATCATAACCAATCACGGCGCAAATTTGATTGCTACTAATTTGTCAGGCGGAAATGACGAAGAAGACACCTGATTGTAACGCAAATAAATTTCAATTGTAATGCCCTATCATAAAGTCTCATTTGCAATGGTAGCAACGAAGCTTATTGTTTGGCGACCGACGCTAGATCAATGTTGATTATTTTGTACTGACAAGCAAATTAGCTGATGCCTTTGTCTCGTTTAGACGTATTAGCCGTGATAGGTGATTGAAAGAGTCAAGATAAGGGGACTGGATGTGGTGTTCAATTAAACAGTTCATTTGATACTGTATGAATGAAATTACATAGTCGGTATGACCAGACTGTTACCCAATGTGAGTTAACTAGTGAAACTTTCTTTAATCGACTGTGCATTGTTACATACGAAGCTTTAGTTTACGGTTACTTTCACATCACCGTAAGGTACAAAACAAACAAAGGTCACACTTAACTAGATACTCATTATCAACAATAATTAAGTCATTTCCTTTTGCTTTATAACCTAGACTCACTATGATAACACGGCTGACTCGTTTATCATCTGTAATACGTTATAGAAAGTCAGTAATCATGTTTGTTTCTCTTTCTGATTTAATGGGAGTATGGTGCAGCATTTTAGGCAATTAATTATTTTTTTGACTTCCTTTTACTTTAATTTCTGTAACCATTAAATCAATTAGTGTTTCACTTCTAACAACACTTTGCGTTTGAGAACGTTTCAATAACAATACAATTCACGACCCACTTTTCCGGTTAAATTCTAAGTTTAATCGTTAAAAGCCGGTAAAGCATTGTGTATGCATTTAGCCTGAATTCCGGTGATAGCTGTAAACAATAACCCACTCTTAGGCCCATAAATGTAAGAAACCGTCACGACATGATCACATATGACCCTGGCTTTTACTTAAGCACCATTGAAAGCGATCCCTGCACGCTAGAAAGTTACAGTAATTGTATGGAATTCACTTACACCTATATTAAGATGCGAAGAATCTGATAATTGTGTGAAAATGTCAACATTGTATGCTTTAAATGAGTTCTTTTGTTTTAGACTATATCAAGAGTTAATTAACTCTTATATGACTAACCGGAACCTTAAATTTTGGAATGGCTCATACCAAAAGCCACCGAACAAGTAAGCTGGTTACTTGAATTGAATGTAACTTTATAGAACGCTTTCCCTCGGTCTCATAGGCTTTTCCTGTCTCGCGGCTTGTAGATATTTAAATGTTGTGGATGCAAATCGAGAAAACATGTTCTCATAGATTTTCACCAGTCAACGATTGTCACGACAACTAGACTGTTGTGACAGAGCGGACATAAGCAGACACGTGTGTCGCACTCAACAAACTTACCAGTTGCTGGCACAGAGGTAACTTTTATGAATAGGGACCTTGTCACGATGAAATACAATACAACATGCTGTTCACCAATCAATATTAACTGCTTCATCATGATCGTTGTGGTTATTGACGAGCGGCTAAATGATCTCGATGCTTATCTAGACGGAGTATGTTGTGATCGATATTGACGAAAGTGAATGTGAAATTTAAGAAGTCGCCTAAAAGAAAGCAAGAGTGAACAACTGAGGTGATTAACATGCACATCTGATATTAGTGTAGACACTTGACAAACGCCATTTGTTTCCTGTATCTGCAACATTATGCCTGGGCGTCAGTGTAATGTTGTCAATCACTGAAACAATCTCAGTTTCGGCGGCGCATTGTCGTTTGACATTATCTCAATGATTTGTATAGTCACCGATGTCAAAATGTCAGTAGCTCTCGTAACTTCTTGGAATTTCTTGAGCGCAATAAACAGAAACATATTATTATCCAGGATTGTCATCGGAGCGTATTTTATGGTCGTAGCGGTGGTTCGCCAGACTCAAACTTGTTTCTCGAGGTTGACATCCGCACACCGTTAGCTTGCTGAATCGTTGACCCATGCCTTTCTTTGTGTTACATACGTGAGCTTCAATTAGCTATGACATTTCATAACAAGTTGTACCAAAGAAAATTATCCTTGCCCTCTGTTCATCTATTAATTCCTGTCTACGTATGATGTAATTAGAAGACGTTTTGGAGTAAGTAAAATTAAATTGCCAGTTTTATAACTAGATGATGGTGATGGATTAACCGTTATTGTACGTTACGTCGACAAATTGGCAGTAGTTAAACTATCTAGATTAGTAGTTAGACGGACACGTTTCGTAACTAATGGAATACGTCTCACCGCGCGGTGTTAACTCCTATAAATGGTTTTAAATTAAATCCGTATATTTGCATTAAATACCGCGATGATCCGGAACTGTCAGAACTGCGAGCCAGATTAATAGTTTCATTCGTTTATGAGGGAGAAATGTTAAATGCATTCGCTACATTTCTACCTCTTCTATGTTATACAATTTATGTTCGTCGTAACATCGTCTGTCGTTCTCCAAGATTTTAATCATTTCTACGATGGAGAAATTATCTATGCGTGCTGAGAATATTTCATCAAAGCGTTATTATCGTACGCAATCGTTTCCATTTCCTTACAATACATGGATGTGAGGAGCCAAAGGCCCATAATTTCTTTGTTATAGATCACAATAGTTTTCTAGCTTTTTACTCCAGTTAACCACTGGACGTATTGTGATATCAAAACCTTGGCAATGAATACTTTTGCCACACATACCCAGTTCCCATGTAATTTTATCAGACGGTACATGTAATTGAGCAAAACCGTTGCATTTCCTTTCTTTGGTATCATGTTACTGTGGCTTAATTAGAGCTTTCGGATGTCTGCTAACCTCATCAGCCTCGATTGTTGCTACAAATTGCTTAATTATTAAGTCCACTGTTGGCATGGATGTCTAAATGAGATTGTTATCTATTTATAATAATAATAATATTCCAGGACAACTCACACACGGTTATCTGATCCCAAGCTAAGCAGAGCTTGTGTTATGGTAACCAGACAACTGATAAACATACTTATATATTTCTAAATACATACATCTATACTAATATTATAAAGCTGAAGAGTTTGTTTGTTTGTTTGTTTGTTTGGTTGAACGCGCTAATCTCAGGAAGTACTGGTTAGAATTGAAAAAATCTTTTTGTGTTAGATAGTCCATTTATCGAGGAAGGCTTTAGGATATATAACATCACGCTGCGACCAATAGGAGCGAAGCAGCAGTGAAAAATGTCACAAAAACGGGGGAAAATATTCATACTTGAAAGCTTCCGTTGCGTGCGCTGCGTAAACGGTTCGAGTTACCCAAAATATATGTATGAAAGAATTGTTCCGCTTTGAATGATCTAAAAAAATGTCTGCGACAGTATATGTCTATCTTTTAAAATTGACTCACTATAACCTTTTTTAAGGTAATCATTTGGTCGAAATTAATGCATTATCTATACTAATATTATAAAGCTGAAGAGTTTGTTTGTTTGTTTGGTTGAACGCGCTAATCTCAGGAAGTACTGGTTAGAATTGAAAAAATCTTTTTGTGTTAGATAGTCCATTTATCGAGGAAGGCTTTAGGATATATAACGTCACGCTGCGACCAATAGGAGCGAAGCAGCAGTGAAAAATGTCACAAAAACGGGGGAAAATATTCATACTTGAAAGCTTCCGTTGCGTGCGCTGCGTAAACGGTTCGAGTTACCCAAAATATATGTATGAAAGAATTGTTCCTCTTTGAATGATCTAAAAAAATGTCTGCGACAGTATATGTCTATCTTTTAAAATTGACTCACTATAACCTTTTTTAAGGTAATCATTTGGTCGAAATGAATGCATTATCTATACTAATATTATAAAGCTGAAGAGTTTGTTTGTTTGTTTGGTTGAACGCGCTAATCTCAGGAAGTACTGGTTAGAATTGAAAAAATCTTTTTGTGTTAGATAGTCCATTTATCGAGGAAGGCTTTAGGATATATAACATCACGCTGCGACCAATAGGAGCGAAGCAGCAGTGAAAAATGTCACAAAAACGGGGGAAAATATTCATACTTGAAAGCTTCCGTTGCGTGCGCTGCGTAAACGGTTCGAGTTACCCAAAATATATGTATGAAAGAATTGTTCCGCTTTGAATGATCTAAAAAAATGTCTGCGACAGTATATGTCTATCTTTTAAAATTGACTCACTATAACCTTTTTTAAGGTAATCATTTGGTCGAAATTAATGCATTATCTATACTAATATTATAAAGCTGAAGAGTTTGTTTGTTTGTTTGGTTGAACGCGCTAATCTCAGGAAGTACTGGTTAGAATTGAAAAAATCTTTTTGTGTTAGATAGTCCATTTATCGAGGAAGGCTTTAGGATATATAACATCACGCTGCGACCAATAGGAGCGAAGCAGCAGTGAAAAATGTCACAAAAACGGGGGAAAATATTCATACTTGAAAGCTTCCGTTGCGTGCGCTGCGTAAACGGTTCGAGTTACCCAAAATATATGTATGAAAGAATTGTTCCGCTTTGAATGATCTAAAAAAATGTCTGCGACAGTATATGTCTATCTTTTAAAATTGACTCACTATAACCTTTTTTAAGGTAATCATTTGGTCGAAATTAATGCATTATCTATACTAATATTATAAAGCTGAAGAGTTTGTTTGTTTGTTTGTTTGTTTGGTTGAACGCGCTAATCTCAGGAAGTACTGGTTAGAATTGAAAAAATCTTTTTGTGTTAGATAGTCCATTTATCGAGGAAGGCTTTAGGATATATAACATCACGCTGCGACCAATAGGAGCGAAGCAGCAGTGAAAAATGTCACAAAAACGGGGGAAAATATTCATACTTGAAAGCTTCCGTTGCGTGCGCTGCGTAAACGGTTCGAGTTACCCAAAATATATGTATGAAAGAATTGTTCCTCTTTGAATGATCTAAAAAAATGTCTGCGACATTATATGTCTATCTTTTAAAATTGACTCACTATAACCTTTTTTAAGGTAATCATTTGGTCGAAATTAATGCATTATTGCCAATTATTTGCTACAGAGTTTTATCAACATAATCTATACTAATTATATATAATTATCATTTACGCAGAAATACTTTTTTTTTTAACTTCTTAATCGTGGTCATAATAACAGAAATTGACGCGGACGAAGTCGCGGGGATCAGCTAGTATTATAGATAAATTTACACCCAGACAACCAGAACAAATGATCATGCTCATCACACAAACATTTGTCCTGGGTGGGAATCGAACCCACGACCTCCGGTATAGCAGTCAGGGTCACTAACCACTAGACCAACAGGCCCGTCAATATAATATAATATTTGAGTTCTATGTTTTCTTTTTGAGTTCAGATTTGATTCCTATTCGATAGTCGCTTGTTTTCCTTATATTATATTACCATGCTATTCATTATTTGTAATTAAATTACTAACTTTTATCTTTTTTGTACATACAATATCGATCTCGCAAAACCATGCCAGTCATCACATTTGTAACACAAAAAAGATACTTAATAAAGATACTTGTGCTACATAAAAATACATTATTTTGTGGTGTATAACAATCACGGACCAATGAATTACTCAAATAAACCAAATTACGTCTTCAATAGCTATTTTCTTTGATTTCTTATTATCAAAACTGCCTTCGACGAGTCGACCTAAAATAGTAGATTCATTGAATTTATTCTCATTGATACGATGATATTGCTCCGTATAGAAAGTAAGACCGGTGCGGTAAAAAATAGGAAGTTTCTATTAAGCTGAAAGAAGTGATAACGAACCTCTCGCCACCAACAATGGCGTCGACCAAGTCGTTCCAGTTCCCAGTGACAGCGATAGTTTCTAATCCTAAACCGTAATGAGCGAACCATATTCACACGTCTTATGAACACTCGATGAAAAAAACGTTTCCCATTCCGCGCGCTTCATTTTATACGCCAGTGACTCCAATTTCGGCGGATTCTTTGTTCTCCTATGTACTGACATCCAACGGTGCAGCTGACCTTGTTGAAGAAAGTAAAGCTATTGTCCTAACCGACCTGGGTCAAAGATCTGTCGCAGACATATTTTAAGTTCCCCAAACCGGCGAAGGTTCGTCACGAAACGCCATCACGATACAATTTCACGATGTAAACGTCACGTCGCGATTCCGCTACAGATATTGTCGCCGGGAATCGCATTCAAATCCGTTCGAATTATTGAATACGCGGAGTTTGAGCCGTTCGAACAATGTAAAGGTTATCAAGATTCAAGGACCCATTCTATTGGGATGTGCAATCGTTTCGCGGAAGCATGCACTTATGTAATTTGAAATTTCACTTTCGGTAACGGTCGCACCTTTATAATTAAGTGCAACAAAGGTCAAAAGTGTATCTAATAAGTTTAACGCGTTAACAAGACTAATATGAATCAATTTCTCTACCTGAGGCAGTGTAACCATTTTTTAAGTATTGTTTATAAGTTATCGATAGTTTCTCAGGCTTCACAAATTTTCGGTGCTGCGGGCGTTAAGTTCATAACAATAACAACTTCTAGTAAAAGTTCCTTTCCCTTTATGTGATTGTTACATGTGTCTTGTGATAAATTGTATGTCATTTAAGTACGAAAACTTTTAGATATAACAATAAAATCTATCAGCAAAACCAAATCTATAAACATTGGGCTATTCAAGATCATCCTAGTTCTCTATTTTAATACACAATAAAACAAAACTCTAACTGAACAACTTGACATTACTTAATTCAATTCGTTCCAAATTTGAACAAATTCCTTTTCGTATCATTTCATTTATAGTGGCCAGTATATCAAATGAAGAAGGTTTTAATAGGTATACAACCTCTTCAAACGTGTTTGTTAAGCAATTGTCACCTATGAACTCTATAATCCGTGTCTTTAATAAAACAATAAAACAACCTATTGTCAAGACAACTATAATTCTATAGAATACGTAATAGGTACCTCAGGATGGAGGCAATTTCTGCGATTGCAGTTAATAGCGTTGATTGCTGCCTATTCCATATTTTGTTAGCCTTTACTAACGTGTAGAGGAAACGTTGTATTATGTTATTATTAGATGAACGTCTTTAAGTTAAACGTTCTGTTTATATTGTTAAGATATAGATGGTTAGTTACTTAATCAGAGCAGTGAAAGAGGTCGGACTTTATTGCTTTATTTATTGTGTAACATCCTTGTAACTTATGAGTGCAATAAAATAGATATTTTACGGTGGAGTAATAAAAGTTTAGTCGACTACTGCAAAGACGATTTCTGATAAAAATATTACACGTAAAAACCTTTACATCTGGTTGTCTTTAATAAATCATGTTAGTTTTTGAACGACAAATATTATACCTGAAATTACATCCGCGGTAACAACGGCAATCTTTTCGCTCTATGTATTTATAACTATACCCACTGACAACCATATTGGACCACCCGCCCTATCACTAAACAACAAACGAACTAGACAGACTAACATTATGTATACGAGCACTAAAAGCCTACAAAATGTGTCCCCACAAACATGAAAGCCGCGGGCAATTTTACGTGATTTGCTTGCAGCTAGCTTTTCAGAGGCACTAAGCTAATAGCGCACTACACAGTTTGTGCCCTACTATAAAAACTCGAACTCGAAAGGAATTAAACTAATTTTGCACTGAAATGCGAATGATCTTAGTGACATATATATTACAATAAGATTATTCGCATTTGTTAAAAAATAAACAATTACAATTAATGGTATCAAATCGGATTAGGTATTTTCTTTTAACAGCAATTTGATATGCCTGACACGTCTCAATAAAATACCCTTTACAAGTATACACACGTACACTATATTTAAACTAAAAGTGCATTTATTTTTAAACCACACTAGATCCTGATAGGAGTTAGTATATTGCCAAAATGCATTAAAATATATTTAGGTACTTTTATTTCTGTTAAGATTAGATAGAAGTAATTAATTTAACCGATTTTAAGTGTAGACCAATATCCTATATATAAGACACAAACGGTTTTTTTTTATGTTTCATGTCTATCCAAATATACCAACAGAAAACTCACATCATCGTCGCCTAAAATTTTCAAACTCGATGACGTTCGAAGAACACATGGTAGGGATGTGTGTCTAATATTGTAGGGTTGTGACATAACATCATTAGTTGCGACCTTTTTATATTCATCTCAGAGGATGTGACGTCATGTCAGGAAGTGAGATGACGCTTATCTTATAATTATAATATGATTTAGATACCAGATAACAATCGCAGATTCTTAGTTATGATAAGTATATATTTAGTCACCATATGTGTTTTTTTTTAGGATGACAAATATGTAATATTGTCTCCGTAAGGTACTTAAAGAACTTATTTATTTTTCCTAAATGCTTTCCATTTTTTTAAACTGTTATATTATCTGGGGGCACGGCAGTGCCCCAGCCAAGTCTCGAGCAAAACGGGCACGGCCGTACCATTCTTTTCTCGAAGCGTTTCGCGGCTATTTCACCCCCCTGTATCATCGATACGGACAAAGCTAGGGGTTTAGGTTTTCGATGACCTAGAGTAAGTATTAAAACAAGCTCAGCCTCAAAATTACATGACATTTGAACCAATAGTTTACGAGTTATGAGCGATCAAAGTTACACCATTTTGTCACTCACTGACTCACTCACTGACCGATCATCAAAAATCTAAGGTACTTCTAGCAAACTTAGAACCTTCAAATTTGGCACCAAGATAGGTTTTTAGCTACATGTAAAGGGAAAATTATAAAAACGGTAATAAATTATATACCTTAGTAAATAATATGAAACAAATTTATATTTGCGGTTTTACAAGAACATGGTATATGAATTTTGACTGCATTGTTAACTTTGTTCTTTGTTTATGTACAAAAAGCAAATATATTTTATAGCGATTTTGTTTATTTATAAAAAGAAAAGAAAGAGACCTACAAAAAATAAATGAGATCCCACCAAAAACATTCAATGTAAAAAAAGCCAAGTCTCTCTATGCAATTCTTCCATCGTAAAAAGTTTTGAGATCGCATAATTCGCATAGGAGCCAAGTCCTGTTCAACTTAATTTGTAATAATAAATCAATATTTTGTGACTATATCAATAGTTTTGTTTACATTACAATAATAGTGACTTGGCCATGAGCACAATAAGATACAAATATAAAACGGCATATTTGGAGGAGTTACAAGTAAATAATAAATAATCAGGACACCTTAACCGACAGTCGGTATCATCCAAGATCAGTGATCTGCACATGCACTATGGCGCATGTTTAGTCCATAGTGATCTCAAATTCCAATCAGTTACAAAATCATGTCCATAATATATATAATATATAAATTCAACGGTATTTTCACGTAATTACAAGGAGCAAACGACCTTTAACTTGTGCTCGTGACCAAGTCACTGTTATTGTAATGTAAACAAAACTATTGATATAGTCACAAAATATTGATTTATTATTACAAATTAAGTTGAACAGGACTTGGCTCCTATGCGAATTATGCGATCTCAAAACTTTTTACGATGGAAGAATTGCATAGAGAGACTTGGCTTTTTTTACATTGAATGTTTTTGGTGGGATTATAATTATGGGTTTCCCACAGAATCTAAAACTAGATTTCGCTATTGGGGTGTGGGTATTATACATACGTATTATGTTATATATTTGGCAAAACGACATCGTGTTTTCAATAGTCTCTCATCTAAGTTCAAAACCATCAAATACTTAACCGCGTAAATATTTTCCATAAAACCAACGAAAAATACCGCTACGTCCCTAAACAGTTCATCTGTTACCAACGGTTACTATGGAATATTAAAAAAAAGCTCATTCAATAGAATTATCTACGGACGCCGCAGGGTGAAAACTCTATGGTGAGAAAAACTTAGTTTACGTGACCATACAAATTTATAATCACTTTATTTGGGCCTTTGACCTGCAGTGCGACTGAACGTACGACCCAATTCTCGAATTAACCTTGAGTTAGTTAATATTGCAAGTTCGATACCCCGTGGGACCAATACATAAATAGAAAACAATATTTTAAAGAACTATATTCGTACCCACATCCACACCGCATACGTGATATTAAGTACTAAACTCTCGTTATAAGAAACCTTATAATAAATAGCTTTTGCTACTACTTAGTGGTAGAAGTTAACTGTTAAACGGCAATCAAAAGCTATCTGCTGATACCCTAATAGGCCACCATCTATTTACCAAACTAAATACCAGAGTTGCCTGCAAAAACAATTGACGATCACACAAATCGCTATACGCCTCCCTTCTCTGTATGTGAAGATGCATTTACCCTTTAGGATATAATCTCTTACATAAGTGACGTTCGTGACTCCTTAGGCGATAACATATAACAACTTAATCGCTCACATAATAGAGATACTATATTCTCAAAACATAACATCAAGAGGCCCACTCACTCACTCACTCAATGTCACTCGCAAATATGAGTACCTACTTTAATTCACGAATTTGCGATAACATCTAGTTTTTGCAAGTGACAGATTGCTAAAGAAAGAGGAGATATATAATTTTGTGCTTAAATGGGTATCAAAGTCGCTTTTTCTAAGTCTAGTTCGTTTATTTATTTTAATCTTTTACATTGCCAGTATACTCGCAAAACTAGTCCACATGGCCATAACTCTATATATTCAAACTTTAATAACCCAGACAAGTAATGCCTTATTATAAACTAAATATGCCAATCTAACAACATCAACACAACTTTTTGCAACCAAAACTATTCAATCTTCAAAAGAGGAAGCTCGCAACTCATTGAGCATTGAGTGAACATCGAGTGAACACGAAGTGCTTCGACGTCTGCAAACAGTTTGAGTCGCTCTCAGCCAGTTTTCCGTTACAAATGGGATCCCTCTATTGGTTTTCTACACTCAAGAACACTTAGCAGTTTTCATTCTGTAAACTTTATACTTTGTGAAGGAATGTCTAGTCTATCTATTTCGAATTGTATTAGAACTTTTAGATGCTCATTTGTTTTTTGTTTTGCTTAGAACGATTTATTTTGTTTTTTTTTTCCCAAGCTATGTTGGGGTCGGCTTCCAGACTCCAGTATTACCGGATTCAGCTGCAAATGCCTGTCTAATCTTTGCAACCCATTTCACTGGGTAGACTAAAGGACATTGCCCATTTTATTAGGAGGTTTAGGCCCCCATAAAAGATTGTCGTGTCAGGGTGATTTTCATTTTGTTTTGTAGATAAATACATTTCCTTTCATATTATGCAAACGATTTCCATTTATTCACCCTGGTTCAAGAGGAATTTTGTTTTTAGGTTGCTGAATTGAGGTTATAAAAGTTAAATTCTTCAAGGTTTATCAACTTCTAAATAGATATTTGTTTACTATTTGAATTGATATTGTGGTTAATGCTAATGGTTTCCACCTTTACAGACATTTTCATGTTAATAAAAATCTCCGCCACCAAGTGAATGGGGTCATCGAATCAAAGTGCCATCCCATTGGGGTGGTTATGTTAAAATGCATTTTAACGAATCCTAGTACACAGGTTTATTAAAACAACAATTTACGCACCGGCGAGAGAGTGGTCGGTTTGTCCGATATCGACCCGGTGTAGACATTTTCTCGTTAAAACTAGAGTCAATTCGCACACTTAACAACAAAACAAAAGTCCGATATCTCACAACAAAACCACTTGAGGAACGTAAATGCTCAACTCGATTCCAATAACACGTAATGTAACAAAAGTAAATACGGAGGACTATAATACAATATAAACGAATAACCGGCTAATTATTTGACAGATAATCTACCCTACTTTTTAGTTTATTTTTCTTTGTATGTAAAAGTACAAATGTGCGGATGTGGGTACTGAGATTCAATTAAATAAACATTTTTTACGTTTTTCAATGCTAGCGTAAAATAAATGCTAATAAAAAACACATATTCATAAAAAAATAAGATATGAATTTTGTATATCATAAAGTTTAGACACGGCGCCACAAAGTGGGCCTGTCCGTGGGCAATCTCCTTTAATGTAAGTTACGTGAGGTGATCGCATTCACACTTTTTATTATGCGACTTGGTACTTCAGTTTAAATACACATTACGTAATGTAATACACACATAATTATATGCCTATCTTTGCGCTAACGACCCTTGCCACGGACAGAGGTATATAATTAGAGCTTTGCTTAGCTCCACCTGTAATAAGCTTTAGCATACCTAAGTACATAGTTTCGTAATTGATATGTGGTCGCAATAAGCTGAATTAATAATGGTTACTCTAGACTCCTTATACTGAATATTGTTTTATTCTACTATTATATTATTCACATATTTATAGTCTTGTACTTAGATGAAAATTTTTTTCTTTACATAAATCAAAAAAAAATCGTAAGCAAAATAATAGTCAAAGGTACTTTAGTCCAGTGTTCGTTGTGTGTAGTTAAAAACTGGCCAAGTGCGAGTCGGACTCGCGCACGAAGGGTTCCGTACCACCGTCGTATGAGAGCCCCCCTTAAATATTCATTTTATGTGGTTTTTAGTATTTGTTGTTATAGCGGCAACGGAATTATATCATTAGTGAAAATTTCATGTAAAGCTTTCTAGCTATCACGGTTTATGAGATACAGCCTGGAGACAGACAGACGGACAGACAGACAGCGGAGTCTTAGTAATAGGGTCCCGTTTTACTTTTGGGTACGGAACCCTAAAAACGAATGAAATTACTATGCTAGGGAATAGCATAAGTTTTAATTTGTTTCTAAAGTAGATATTGTGATATCAACAAATAGCGTGCTCAATTAATTACAGTATAGTTAGTCTAGACCAATAAACTAGCATTTGTAGATTATCACGCAGTGCACAATGTACTGTTGAAGTTTAGGGCCACTGCAGTGTAGCTTGGCGTTTTGATAATAATTTACTTGCAGTTATTAATGAGTAAAGTTTTTGTATTACCTTTCCTTAGCTATATTGCTAATTTCGTTAGCCTCGAAGAAAATCATTTCCACTCCTTGTACTGCCCATTTTTTTTTTTTTATTCCACTTATAAACTAAAAGAAGCTTCATAAAAAAAAAAAAACTTTTATTTAGATGATTCCCTCCATATGAAAAGAAAAGAGATGTCAACGGCCATTTTTTGATGCATTTCTAGTACCTATAGGTACCTATTAAACTATAATACTGTAATTATGATTACTTATGTAGTTAGCTAAGTAGGTATAAGTTATAATCAAGGGTCAACTATGTGGCCTTAATGTAATCAAATATGACCTTTTATGCAGAAAATGAAGCGAGGATACATAATTATGAGTAAATTAATGCACGTTGATATAATTTGCAAAGAATTTTAGTACTAAAAAGGTAAAGCAATTATTAACTCCTTTATAAATAAAATGAGTTGTAGAAACAATTTTTGTCAGATACAGGATGTAACTAAAAGGGTATATCTATCTCTTATCTTACCTCTATTTGATTAACACTATGTTTACAACCCCTGTAAATACAAAAACACCTAGAAAGCCTAGTTCCCGCCCACGGCATTCGTGTAATATCGCATCATTTTATTCCTAATTACTTTCTGAACAGTTGTCGGCAATGCAGATTAATTTAACTTAACTTTATAACTTGGCTTGCATAGCGCACAAACTTTATTGTTGACGTCCCACGATTTATAACTTGGTTTACATCTTATTTGTAGAGAAAGGGATGGAGTTATATTTCAATTAAGAATGCGTTTTTCATTAAAAATACTACCTATTAGTATTTACTTCACTAACAATATTTATATATATTATGTTTTATTGTTTTTATTTGCCTATGCTATTTTTTTGCATAGCTTTTCTGTATGAATGTATGGTGTTTTATTTCATACATTATTTTATGTTGGTTTATTTTCGAAATCTCATCAAGAAATGTCAGTAAACATAAAAAAATACATTTAGTACAATATTTTTCTGAGATTGACGATTACTCTCAAGATTTTTATGAGGTCATGTCAAATTAGTGGGTCGTTAAATTCGTTCCAGCCTTTTTCGCACAGTTCGTCTTATTCACCAATACATAATAATGTGACTCACATCATATTAAAAAGAAACCTAAAAAAATTGCATTCCCCAAATTACTTTTTTAACTTTTGAATGTCATCACTCTTAGTCAGAACACTGATTCCGTCTTAATAGTGAAGGTTTTCCTACCAACAATCATCAAGCCAACAAAAGAAAATCCTTCATAACAAAAGAAGAACCGCACACCACATAAAATCAAAACGCAATAAACATGCAAATACACGCACTAACACAAAGCAATAATTTCAAAACAAAACAGTCGAGCATCTTCAATTCGCATGATTTACGGCAACGCTTTATCATCCACTGTCAATAGTTTAATCATACATATTCAAATCAGAATTTCTTCCCACGCCCACAACTACCATAAAAACATGGTAATAAGGTCCTCACTTGCTTTACAGGCACTAAACATTGACGATCAACTAACACTTCATTATTTAATAGCTACCTTTATTTAAGGTCCATGGTTTGAATATTGATGGTTTTAAATGACCTTGGTTGGTTAGGGTTAATCCTAGAAGCAGCAAAGTTTTGACCAACTTGATTGATTTTTTAATTATATTTTTCTTTTGGTATGTGCTAAGATTACACGGCTCGGAAACCAATATAGCGATCTATGGGTCTCTTTTTTAACCGACTTCAAAAAGGAGGAGGTGTTCAATTCGACTGTATTTTTTTTTATGTTTGTTACCTCAGAACTTTTGACTGGATGAACTGATTTTAATGACTTTTTTTATTTCAAAGGTGTTGCTTCCAGTGTGGCCCCATTTTAATTTGGTCCAGTTATGACAGTGGGATCCATAAGAAAACCATATAAGACTTATTTTGAAGTCGGTTTTTTATTTGTAAGAACCAATTTTGGTTCGACCTACAGTGGATTTTGTTAAGCCTCATATCGTATGTGATGTTAATGCTTAATTAAGGCACAGACTGTTCTAAAATTCTTACATTTGAAGAAGCTGTAGCTAATTCGAGCAACATGAATTGCTCCAAATAATATATTAAGCAATGGAATACGTCAATATATAACAAATACGAAAAATACTGGCCAAGTGCGAGTCGGACTCGCGCACGATGGGTTCCGTACCACCGTCGTATGAGAGCCCCCCTTAAATATTCATTTTATGTGGTTTTTAGTATTTGTTGTTATAGCGGCAACGGAAATACATCATTTGTGAAAATTTCAGCTTTCTAGCTATCACGGTTGATGAGATACAGCCTGGAGACAGACAGACGGACAGACAGATAGCGGAGTCTTAGTAATAGGGTCCCGTTTTACCCTTTGGGTACGGAACCCTAAAAACACGCGAATTGCGATTACGAAAACAAAATCGAAATTGCAATCACTCTCAGAATCTCAAGATATTGGTTCTACCTCTTATAATCATTAGTTTTATAATTACTGACGCATCAATACATGATTGAAGAAATTATATAGATAAATCATTAATATAGATTGCAAAATAGATTAGTTTTTGATGGTGTAATCTTCGTTTGGTTAAGATCAGATAACTAGTAAAAGATCAATGCTGATGTAGATCATTTAAGACATATTTGCAATCATTTCTTAGTTAATATTTTAACTGTTTAACAATGTATTTTAATACAAAGTCTTTGTTTCGCTAAAACTCTTCTAGCAATAGTGATTTTGTAATAAAAGTTTAAATACTTTTATTCGTGTAACTAATGTCAAAACCACTGTTTGTCAGAAGTGCCTAGAATGATTAAGAAAGTACATATAACGTTGAAAAAGCCACATTGGTACTTGCCTGGGTTCGAACCTGCAACCTTGTGCATACAAATACGTTCATTGAACCGCTAGGCCACCACGACATTTTGAACCGCAAATTAGAGATTGTGTGTTCTCAATGTAGAAATCTTCTAATATTGATATTCTGCAGCAAAATTTTCAGTTCAATACATTTATTAAGTGCCTTTGATACGTCACCTATCCCCATTTCAATCTGCATTATGTTAATAATCTTAACACAATGAGTCACTGTCATTATTGCAACCTTGGTCCATTTTGGGCATTTCTTTATTTCATCTCATAATGACGTCAGTACTGAATGGAACGAAATTAATTATTAATGACTGGCAAATTGTGGCCGTCAATCGCTTAAGATAAAGATGGTGCCTTTTGAATGTAATATAGGTCAGTAGTAATTAAGGGTCTTGTTATTTTGGTACCGAGTCGAAAGGAAATTGGAGCCCTTATAAGATCATGTGTCAGTTGGTGAATTACTGTTCAATGAGGTTTTGTTTATCAATATGAGTCGTTTTAAACCTTGAATGTTGAACTATAGTCCGATGAACTTCGGTCATTTCGCTACCATCCTTGTTGACTTGTCAAACGGCATAAATTTCTTTGTATTAATGTGCATTACGAATAATTTTCAGTTCTTAGACCGTCACAGTTTTTTTTATTGATATAATAATTTATTACCTTTTTTTATCCTACCAGTGTTATGCCTTACAACACTAAAAATAATCTACATATTTACGGCAATATTTTTAAATTAGAACCTTATAAATTACACTCCAATGACAGTACCACCCAATTGCAAATCCTTTTAAAAGGCTCAGTACATAAACATTCCACTGGGGGCCACAAAAAGGAGCCACAATTACATTATTTTATTTTTTTCGCGAGGCCGGCAATAATGTTTGGTATTTACGAGGCATTGAGGACTGCCCACGTGGCCGGCAAAGGGTTAAGCGCAACTTGCAATGCTTTTTAGTTTTAAATGTAATATTCTAAATGTTTTTTCAGAACATTGTGTAGAGCTGTCTTTAAAAATATATGTTTTTCTGAGATGCTTCTTTTTTATGTTAAGGGGTAAGTATTGTGTGTTACTTTTTAATTAAAAAATATAAAAAATACAAGAAATCAGTCTTCAATGACAATATACGAAAAAAAAAATTGATGAGATTCCATTTTGTAAAAACCACTTATTTTTTTGCTAGGTGTAATTAAACTTTTACTTTATACCAGTTATGCAAAAAATGGCAATAAAAACAGGATTTTTTGTCTGCCAATTGGCTTTAATCACATCACATATTTAAAAATAATGCTATTATTATTTTATTACCGTGTAATCGTAAAGAAATTAGCCAAAATGTATTGAAATAATATGTACGTAAAGAAATACTTAGAAAAACCATTATAATAAAAACATAATTCGCTAAATTATTTATAACTAGTCACTTACTTTTAATAGCTCTACCTATTAACTTTTCTTTTACATCTACCTAAGAATGCAACTAAGAGGTTTATCATATTTTATTTTTAAACGTTAAGCATAATAATATTGTAAAATTAAAGACAAAGCCGCAAATATAGTAAAGCTCGTACAAAATTACGATATTGCGGACCGCTTTTGGTAAATGACTCCTAAAGTAGGCAATCCTGTATGATCACGTCATATATGGCTAATATGCATGCACTTATAATTAATTATGCAGGAACGGAATGCAAGATAGGGATCTGTAATTGCAGCAAAAGACTTGAATGTTAAAACATAATATGTAAGCTATTCAAAATATAAATAAGACGAAATAAAAATCTAGTATAAATAGGACAGTCAGTTGTTTTACTGGGACTTAGGTTACTTCGTAGTTTTTTCTTTGATAATCAGTGTAGATCACGGTTTATAGTTTTTGTAATGATTTATATGTTTGGTGGAACAGCTGTTTAAATTGTTTTTGCATATCAGGTATGGAATACGACCTATTAAAGATCGAAAACCCGGTGTCGACCATTTCTTATTATAAATCTGAATCGTTCGAAATTGTTTTTTAGAATACAATATTCTTGTATGTTAAATTGAGTTTTAATTATAATAGTAATCTATCCATCACATAACAAGAAGAGAAAAAAAAAAGTTTTTGGCAAAAAATACTACCCCCGAAGATATTTGACCACCAAAGACTATCTAATAACCTTGCCAGAAAAATAATTAAACTAAATGTGTCAACTGTCAATATTTATTATAATTTAACGTTGCAGTTCCGAACCTTGGCCCCTGCCCACGTGGCATGTAACTAATGGTATTTGACACAACACCTACCGCCATTATCAATGTATTCGCAAATTACAGACTATTAATTTGATCGCAAGTGTACGGGAATTTGTTAGTGGGTTTTAAAACGTAAACAAATCGTTTTGCTGTACTTGTTGTGTACTTTATTAGCCGTTTAGACCGAATAGGAGAATATAATTTTGGAAATTCAGTGACAGAAGCTTTGTAACTGTTAAGGCTTGACTAGTCGTTGTTTCTCCCACGATTGAAGTAAACAAGATGTTTGATTCTCCGTTCATGGACGCATTGCTTATGAATGGAAAAATAAATTACAGAAAGATATGAAACTATAACACAAAAAGTATGAAAATATTAAGTAGGTACTACTTTTAGCTTATTGGTTTTTTCCCCTAAATAGGTAAGTGGAAGCTTATGCCGCATACTCTACATAAGTATTTGTGTTAGCCGTAGCTAAAGATGTTTTTGGAAACTGCACTAGTATAAGAAATCTACATTTTGCCAATATTATATTGAGCTTAAGCTCAGCTATGGCTATTCATTATGAATTGTAACCCAAAATTGATCCATACCACTTTCGTCACTAACCCCGAGTCATTATCTTATGTCTGTGTACACAATATAATAAAAAAAAAACAAAAACACATTACGCAATTTCCCGGCAGACTTGACACAAATCTCGTGTCCTCGTACCAGTTGGATTTAGGTTACCCTAGTGCTCTCCCGCCTTTTGTTTTTCGTGTTACGTTCAAACTGAGAGCGTAACCGACCACATGTGAAATAACGACGGGGGAAATTCTAAAGAAAACGTTGTGTGTGGTCTTTGAGAATAGGCCACCTATTTTCCATGCGTGTTGATGGTGTTGTCGTATTTTTAACCGTGGAAAATGGTATGAAAGTATTTTCAAATACCTTGTGTATTACAGTCAGTTTTATGTCCTTAGTTATGTTGTTTTAAGTAAGGTAGCATTTTGATATCAGTTAAATTGGACTGACCATCGTTGAAGAAAATAATGAAGTACTCAGACAGTTTTGAATATACCTACCTATTCTTTTTTACGCTTCGATACGCAACCAATATTTGTATCAGATTTATACATTTTAGCATGCGTTATCATGTATGTTAATGTCTGCATTAATATATAAAAAAAATTGGTTTAAGGAAATGTGAAATTTAGGTCTGCCTAAATTTCACATTTCCTTAAACCAAATTTCCAGAAATGCAAAAGAGAATACAAATGCCTAATATGACAATTCTAAACCATTTAGAACTGTCACATCGATAATGAAATCAAGAATCTGTCGCAGTTTTTGCAAGATTACCACAAGTCATATCTCACTGCATATAACAGTAATATCTCACTGCTATATGGACTTTACTATAACGTTATATAACATAATGTTAGTAAGTTTGTATGTTCGGTACATTAGCTGTAACATCCGCTTCCTAGGCACCTGTGTTTGTAAAACAATCCATTAACATTCCACTTTGTGCTGCCAATATAAACAATTAAGAAGATTAATGAGACGTGTGATTGTGTACGAATAAGGGCTAGTCGAAACTTAACTGTGGTTAAAGGAAGATAGCAGCTATGTTTACGTTTAACCAAAAATTTTTGAGTACTCCTTACTGTACATGAATTTTAAATGCCCTGTTTGTTAACTACGACCTAAAATAATTATGAATGTTAAGTTGCAAGTTTAATTTATTTTCAAATAATGTCATCCAAGTGTGAAAAGCGCTACGCTTAATCATTTCGGAACAATATTAAGTTAAAGAACAAAATAACTCCTGAACAATATGCTAGCCTGGTACCCGTACCTGACATCTTTTATTTAATTTAGTATTTTAATATTTATAATTAAGCATTATTTTCTTGAATGTAAATAAGTAAATGGACAACCAAAAACAATAGTTTAATTAATATACTTTTGTCATTCAAAATAATATTAATTTAAAGTACAAACTAACTCCTGAACCCTGGTAGCCTATATGGTATGGTATATGGTAGCCTGTTACCCGTCACTATTGTTTCTGTGAGCTGCGCGGACAGATAAGCTGGACAGTGGACATCCAGACAGAATGCAGTTTCATGAATTTATAGCGCCGCGAAATTATGGTTAAATTGTAGTTTATTTTACAGCGGTTTTAGTAGCGCGAATATTTTAAGCTCTTATTTTAAACACACTTTGTATAGTGTTATTGATTAGTATATTCAACACATACTAATTTATTTTTGTAATGGATGAGATGCTGCAAAAAAGCTCTGAAAAAATTATACACTTTGCAACTTATGATTCAATTCAAATTTACGTTTACTTATCACTTAGGTTTCACCTGAAGCGAAAATTTCTAACAAATGACATTTCAGCTTCGAGCTTTTATATTGTAAAAACCCACCATCCCATAAATTACATTAGGTTCCCTAAATTCTGTACTGAAACGTGTAAAATTCGACAAATTGTATCCAATAAATCTCGTACTTTAGGACAATAGTATTATTGTTATGCCTCGGGAGTGTAATCGTGTTTTCTGTAGCCACAGTTGTAACCAAATGTGAATTATAAATACCGTCGTGGTGTTGCGTATTGCGGACATTTTAACTGTCTGCATCCGTTCGCCGCAGTTTTTATATCGCATAAGACATGCATTTTAGTGTTGTCTTTGAACTTAGTTTGTCTGTTTCCTAGTTATGTCTATTGCTCGGATTATAAATGTAATATTTTTTTTTCTTAGCCTATACTATCCCAAATAAATCAAATAATTTATTTTCAATTCAATACTTAAATCTAATATAACAACAAACATACAAATGTACTAAAATTAAAATGATGCATTTACCTGTAATTTGATAATAAATAAGATTATTTAACCGTATGCACCACATTTATAATTTATTAATCCAATAGGTATGTTCAAAGTTGCGCCCTAACACCACCGTTTTAACTTGGTGGATCAGTATTGGTTGAGTCGATTAACACCTTCCAACCACAATTTCAAAACACATTAAAAAATATATCGGTTATTATTTACCAAATTCTAATCAGCCACAATAAACATTTGTCAACATGCTACAAAATCAGGAAGATATAAACAAGGAATGAGCGTCCCAAACACAATTACTGGTACATTATCTTGACTGCTCTATGGATGTTATTTGGCAGCGATCCAGAATATCTCCCGCGGGATATCCGCGGTATGTGGACGAGATTTATAACCTCAACCTCCAACTACTTACTATAGCTTTAATTGGACATTGTGGTTTTCATAGAGTTAGTAAAAAGGGTATTTAAAGTAATGTTTAATTAATTGTATGGATTAGAAGAGACTTGTACTAAGAAGTGGTACAGGTGTATAATACGATGAAAAGGATAAAAAAACGTGGAAAGAAATATATGATGCATACATACTTAAAATATAACACAATTATTTTGAATACAATTTAAGTGCCCATTATTCTCACACTTATTAAATGAGTATCAGATTTATTTCAAAGGTCTTGTATCATCCGTCTCTCTGCAAATGTCTTGTCCTCTGTCTTTTTCTCTTGGCGAAGAACTCAGCTTTATATATGTTTAATCTACAAAACATATAATTAACCATATATTTACATTGTTCCAGGTGACATCGAGGACTGCATAGTAACGCCGGCGTACCAAGGCCAGTTCACACCGCTTCCGGAGGCCTTGTGCGACTGCATCATGGATTTGACGTCGCAGGTATGTACTAGCCTTACTTATTAATAAACTACAATAGGTATAAGGCATTGTTTATACATTTCTTTAAGAAAAATGGGTTACTAAGTAGTAATTTAAAGGTCAGGAAGAGTGTACATTGTTCACGATCACCGTTTGCTCTTGTAGTAGGGAAGAAATGGTCTTACATAGTTCGCAGCAACACGCTGACGTATTATCAAAATAAAACTAAATACTAAGGAATCCGAGAATATTATAGTTAAACAAATGAATGACAAGTTTATTCTTTTTCCATCTAGGTTCAAATATCTAAGGTAAAAGTAAAAGGAATCTTCTATTTATTTGTGATTTAATCCAATTAGTTGACCGAAATAAAAAGTACAGATATAATGTTGTGTAGAAATCGCTTTTCCATTATTATCGCAATCGAAATCCTCAATGCCTTCGAGCAAATTCTCAAAAATATTTACTTTGAAAATGTCACGAAAGTTAAAATTATTTAGTGAAATACTTGTACTTTTTAATTTGCTAGGGTTGCCACCGCTGAAAATAACAATAGTGGACAAAATTGTTTTGTTGATTGCACAACTGCCGTTTGTTCCCGCGTTGTATTTACAAAGTACCAACCATGTGCAATTTTAAACATCATTGTTACATTTGCAACTTTAGTGGAAATAATTACACCGTTATTTGCTAGATACATACAGATCTAGCAAATAACGGTTCAAAAACTGTTATCAGATATCCTAAATAACATTTTTAAATTGGTCCAGCGTGTATCTAAACAATCTAAGTCGAAACAAAAACTAATTTTAGTGTTCAAACTTTAATTCTCACCTGTTTTTTTGCTCTTAAAAACAAACAATGGTAGGTAACCCTATACCTAGATGACTGTCATAATTACTGCTCTACATATCACAATGGTATGCGTTGACCGTGATAGTCAAATATTTGTATTAAATTAACGAACAAGCTCTAAAACAATGGGCCATGCGAATCGGAACACAATTGATACGAAATAACTTTGATTACAGTTAAAATTCTCACTACTTTCACTACATAGTTTGTGGAGCAAACTCACAATAATTTCTCGTTATTACTCTTTTGTTTTTGCGGTATTGTGGGTTTTTTTTTTTGTGGGCGAAATAGGTTTCTTGTCTCATACATCTAATACAACTTCAGAGTCATTAAAATCCGGTAATGTATATTGATTCCATATTGGATGTCGATCGTTTAAGTTGGTCCTATTTGGTTCTAATTGGACGTCTGTTTAGTTTAGCCATTTGTACGAGTTTTTATTTGACAGCCCGTATGGCGCAGGTTTGATTGCCAGACTAGACAAATATAAGAGTTGAGAGATAAAAACAGACGTTATGAAAGTGAACAGTTATCATTAGTGATCGTTTTTATTTACTCTATGCTAACATCTAGATCACTACATGTGATATCGCTTTAAATACTCTAATGAGGGAAAGCCCTTAAAGGCAGATCTATATGAGATGAACTTTCATCACCAGACTTGTGTTAATACTGCTATAGTATTACTACGTAGTACTATTATTATTCTGGTAGTACTATATCACAAGTAAGATTCTTAAATACTATGGAAAATCTTCCAACCGACATTTTATATTTACAATAATATTGAATAATAACCACGTTCCTAACCTTTATTGTCTACCTATAATATAGGACATAGGCAGCAGATCCCTATTCCAAATAACGTCTAGATTCTTCACTTACCTATCATCCAAAATAAAGAATACCTACTTATGAGTGATCGATTGATATTTTGCCGAACATAATAAATACAAACTTTTATAAGTTTATTCGCCCTTACAAAGATACCTAAATTTTGATTGACGATAACATTAAATCAAGTCAATGTTAGACCGTGAAAACGAATTAAATGAACAGCATAACAATTATACAACAGTTAGCTATATAAACTAATATTCAAATTTGGTTAGGTAATTAATAGAGGCGATATCCGTTCGATAAAACTTGACCGTGAAAGATGCTAATGTTAAAACATTACTGGTTTAGGAATATAAACCTGTTTCAGCTTGTTTGTCTTTATGTTTGGTGTAAGTTACCGTATTTGGCTACAATTTGGCAGGAGATTAACGGAAATAAATTAGGCTTTTCGTTGATTAGAATATTTTTGTTCCATTTGTTTTATATTGCGTACCTATCTACTTGTAGTCCCAAGCATCATGTCTAACAAGACACAGTTCTGGAGTAAGGGGTAATGACGTTATGCTTGTGCACAAAATGCACGAAACTGTGACGTCATGCGACATTTCTCAACAATGTATCGTCATGAGCTTTTGGTTCATTAAATATAAAAAAATACATATCTTACCTCTTTTAAAAATCTAGATAACGGATATTAAAGCAAAAAATGGTTATCTTACCCATTCCATAAAGACTGACTGAAATAAACCCTCATTTAGCAATCAAGAAAATCGCTAAAGTTCCCAACTTGCACCAAACCCCGCTCAGTCATCCGAGGTAGTAAGGAATTTTTGCCAAGCTGCTCTTTTTGCCGACACACTCCTAAAAATAACTGTGTCATCAGCTCATTGCGGCATAATCGCCATATTAAATCACCGCCGTTTACATTTTCGTATTAATTATCCAATTATTTGAAGAGTTAAATGTAGATAAAATTGTATTATGTTGACTTTAATTGCTGGTGTTGCAATAAGACTGCAAGTGTCAGAAAAATTGCAAAAATCCTGACATATTTTTCCATATTAAGCCCTACTTATTAATAACTCAAAATGATATCAAATAACACATGAATGATACAGTTCGCGCTTATACGCGCTTATTCCCGTAAATTATAATTACTATAAACATGCAGCGCCATAGTTTAAAAGTTTATGAATGATACAGTGTTTGCTTACCTAGGTGCAAAATCTTAATGCAGTTACCAATTAAGATGTAGTGGCCTTTTGCCAAAAAAATATATAGGTAAAAAATATCATGAGAATTTCTAATTCAAACTCCTGATCACAACTTATCATTGTTAATCACGCAAAATCAGATTAGATTCTAGATTTATAGCTACATTAATTAATTATGGGTGCACCAGAACATAAACCACAACCGAGGCATATTCAACTCAATTAATTTGTCAAATTACACAACTTTATGCCCCAATTCCGAAACTTATTGGACATGGAATGTAGCACCAGACTAGTTTGAGACAATGCCACTAAGAATTTCAATCGGAAATAATCGGAATTGCATTAAGTATAACATAATGTTTAGCATAAGCTCTTGTTTAATACTACAGATTATATCTGCCTATTTTGGACCTTGAAGCTGACAGTTCAGGTATTCAAACGTTATTATACATTGAATCTAAGCTTTATGGATTTGCGACCAAAGACAAAATCACAAATAACACGGTTCAATATTTATCTCAATTATTTAAAAGCTTTAAATAGTTAAATCAAAATAACTTTCGCAAAGTTTGTTTCCTTTTTTACTTACCTTTACGTATCTTAAGGTCAATTAATGTAATTACTCTAAACCAGTTCATCAATAGAATATTCATACTAAGATTATATTCTTAAGATGACCTCGATATCGACCGGCTATTGACGACTTTAAGTCCTGAAAAACCATCTACATAATTATAATGGTGCTATTGCAATCTTTTATAACCCATAGAAAACAAAACATATCACAAAAGGATTTAAAGACCTCCCATTCACGAATGACCTCTCGATGAATGAACTAAATATAATTCATTCATCTTACTCTATTTTATATGAGACATTGCAACATCAATAAGGCTAGAACAGACATGCCACAATTGTGTCATACAAAGCATTCTTTGAACCACGCCCGTGCCAAATCGCATAATATAAAGGTCTTATATCGTAACTTGCATTAATAGCTCAAACAGGTTACAATATATCACAACTTGTCCGACTCAAACCGAAATTATTCAGTGTTCGACTAACAGACTCGTTAAACATAAATGTGTCAACTGCCTTAATTATTGTTGTAAGGAGAAATGGTACAGAATAAGGCAAATGACTCAATTAAAAAGAGGGAATTCATTTTTTAAATGTCTCTTAACATTTTTACTTAGTAACTACGTTAAGTGTATAAGAGGAACTCTAATTAATACCTCTAGGCATGAAGACTATCTCGCATGTATTTTAATTCATTCAAAGTAAAATATCAAGAAGAAATGTCAGAGAAGTGTGTCTCTAATGATACCAGTTATGTCACTGCACTTAAAGAACCATTCGTGGACAATTCCAATCAAGAAAGTCGTGTAGAACGAAACGTATTAAATAGCATTAGCGAATTGCTAACATTAATCTCAATCAATAAAACAAATAGATGATTATTTAAATCGGAGTACACTCGATCAAAATATATCTGTAAACATTACTAGGTATAGATTTACGCATATTTCTCAATAGATGCACATTAATAACTGCCACATTCTTAGTCCCGAAGCTCGAAGGCTGGGTTACCTAACAATGATTCGATTGCTTGCTGATATAATTGAACGAGATCAAATTTAGATTGACTGAATTGATTTATTATCTGCAACATGTTAAAGGAATGTAGGCTTTAATACAGGTAGATTCTTGAGATTATTATCTGAAGATGAAGAGTGTGTGCCTCTTATAGACGTAAATAAAATAAATGATGGCAAAGAGCGTTGACAAGTAAAGAAAACAATTGAATGTAGATATATTTTTGTTGTATAAATATTTGCTTTAACTTAATCCATAATTTATTCAGTAATATATCACAGTATTTCACTCCCCGACAGGTATATAGTAGTGTGGCTTTAGACAGGTATGCCAATAAATTATAGTGGGTTCAAAGACCGCAATAATGCAGTAGTAGCGACAAGTTGGTGGCTTATCGCTTACGTGCGCCATTAGTACGGCTACCTTACCGATTCCGAAATTTGTACGATGTCATTTCAAATTACTGGTAACAAATTATTATGTTACTTGGTAACAGTGAACCGGGGATCGTAAAATATGATATGATTGCGGAATTTGAGAATAATATTGGTCTAGATGAACGCCCAGAAATGGTAGATAAAGCTATTGCGATTAACATTGGACCTAAGAAGATGCCTAATCTGTCATTTGGTGAATGTTATCTGAATAGAAAAGAAGATGCCATTTTAAAAATACAGGTCAAGTCCATGTCAGATGCACAATAAGATTCAGATACGAAGAGCATTGACATTACATTTCCATATAAGTAAGTTGTATTGTTACGATTTTTATCTCAACCAAATATGATTCAATGCCAAATGTCCAAACACTGAAGGTCCGAATAGATGAAGACATCCTGTTTATTCAAGCAGATCTAGATTGTAATTGATTGATAGTCGAAGTTTGGCCAGTGTACGCTTGAGTAATCATTGTTTAGATTGATCGATCATTTAAGGTCTTTAGGATGCAATAGTTCTTGATTAAACATCTGATTCATTAAGGTGTTGCGAAGTTATTTAGACTGAACATTGTGTAATCGACCATGTAGCACATATCGTTAACATGCATGTATTTATGATTCTTGATAGTCACGACCTGGGATTTTGAGCAAAGATAAATCCGCGGTTAAGGTAACAGACCGAATTATGTGAAGGCATGAATTCGATGTAAAGAGGGCGTTATAGTAATAACCTTTTATAGCCTTATCCTATTAGGACATAAATGTATTGTAAATATGTGTTCTACAGATATCTGAGAAATGTTTAACTTAAATTGACTTCGCTTTGCAACTTCGTTACGAATCATAGTATTTTGTTGCAATTCTTTTATCTATAAGTATCCATATTAGACATAAAATAAGTCTCACCCAAAAGTCTTATAGGTATATGAATTTAACGTATTCACTTCTTTACAGGGGCAATCAGCAACATTGGAAAGTATAAGAACGTCATTATCTGCGAAGTTCCCATCCATGCAGACTCCGTCGCAGGAGGTTGTCTACGACACGTTGGCACAGCTCATGCAGGAGAGGAAGATCTACCAAACTTCAAGGGGTTTCTTCATAGTCACGCCAGAGTAAGTCACCACCCTCAATTTATAACCCATCGACTCAAACTTGCCACAGAATTGCAATTTACTGCAAAACTTTTGAATCAAAATTCACATTCCTTTTGTCGACAATCCCATTCAGTTCCTAGATTCCAATAATATTACGAACTTCAAACCTACAAATTTATGGCCGAAGTAAGATAACAATAACGGTAGAATTATCTTGACAACTAAAAATATGATCGATCATAACAAAAAGATTGATTGAAAAAATCTAGCACGGATTGAATTGATTGGTAATGGGGAATTCAATCATGAATTGAATCTGATTGTTACAAAAAGCGTAGACAGCAGTACCTAGTTTTAGATAAATTCCTTAAATTGTAAAATTTTCAAGACTTTGAGTCCAAATTATACAAAAACGGAATTTAAATTATTAGGTCACGGTTTCATTTATTTAATACTGCTGCTATGAATACGAATTAAAAAGTGACGTCAATCACAAGCTCTGTATTCAGCAAATCGTAACCTAAGCCCAAAAGCGAGCAGAACGCGAGCTTAATATTTATTAAAACTCAAACAACATGAGTCACATCGCTATTTTTGTACGCCAGTGATCCCAAGTGGTCATGCTGTACTAAATTGAACGCGCCCTGCGTTCAGAGTACCAATTTTAGCGCCAACTTGACACTGTGAATTCAAAATGGCGGTTCTCAGGTCAATTTAGGAGCTGAATAATATGTGACTAATCCACGACTAATCTGAAATGCATTTATATGAATCCATTTTGTAACCAGTCTTTATTTTGTTTTAAACCGTTTTATTGGTTTTGGGAGTAGTAAAATGGATCGTTATGCAATTAATTTGGTAGGGTCCATGTATTTTGATATACCACTGTAAAACAAAATAATGGATAGAATGCTAAACTAAACTTTAGTATTCAATATTATTTAATCAAGTACTAAACGATAAATTTTTAGGAAAATTTAAAGTTTATTTTTAACACACCTTCTCGTGCGAAAGTTTATTTATTTCGAATGTCTTAAACATTTTAGTTGTAGGCGTATTTGCAAGTACACTTGACCTGACATCATTACGTACGTTTGTCCTTCCATTGCCACAAAAAGCAATAATTCTTCCATTCGCTTATTAAGACCGCACCGTAGGTGTCATTTCATAATGTGTGAGGTCGATACTTAATTATTTCGCGAAGGTGATCGGTTATACCTTTACGATCCTCTCATTACCCATACAGACTAATTTTGAGGCTGAGAACTAAAGTTTTTAGTTTTTTTAGACCCTCAAGGCCAGTGCATGATTGCACTTTTGCAATATCGCTAATGGCTAAATTATTGCCTTCTGATTTTGAATTCGTTAATGCTCTTTCAAAATTGCCAATCAGAACAATGTTAATATTTGTTAATGATGATTAATAATTGCATTCGTTATATGCAATTTACGTGTGGTTAATAAAGTCGTTAACTCTTTTTATATTCCCTCCTTCGCCTTTGCTGCTATTTCATAACTGATGAAATTTTATCTATGCAAAAACTTCCATGCCTAAACTGCTACATTTTGCCCACTCCCTTCACAGGTCTTGCCCTGCAAGTATGTCCACTTGACAGCCATTTAAATGAATATATAAACCTGCTATTTCTACACCTCAAAACTGGATCTGATTACAAATTATCTTAGAACCTATTGTGCAAAAAAACTAAAAGGATTGGCCAGTGGTGATGAAATAGTTATCAGTCGACTGTTACTTGTCTTTCGTGTTACACCTACAGTTTCTTGGAATCTTGTCGTAAAGTTGGTCTTAGAATTAAAATCACAACTATACGATAAATACTGTTGATGGGTTTTTACACAGCCTCGCCCAGATTTACGTTATTTTACCTACATCTGTCAACTTTATTCAAACTTATAAACTTGAATGGACAGGTTTTTAAAATGACCTGTTTTAGATTATTTATATAAAAATCTGACTATTGTTATAATGATTAAATGTTTATGTTATCTATTTCACACTTTTCGTTTGTCATTTTGCACCAGAAGTAAAATATACAGCTACTTTTTGCTTTAAAGGTCAATTCGCATTCGCAGTTTTATTTATAATTGCTTTTAGCTTTAGATCATGCAGGATTTTCCTTAATACTAAGTTAGGAAACCCCCCAGTGTTATATTCTAATAAAAATAATTTATCAATCTGACTGAGCTTATCGAAGATGACATCATAAATAATGGAATAAACCACAGAACCACATTGACAACACCGCAAGGTATTACCTTACCTGTCAAATCGATTAAATAAAAACACCATGATGGTTTGATGGTTTAATGATAACAAAAAACTTTGACATTGACTTCCATGGCTCAATAAAACCTAAAAACATCCGTATACCTTATAATGAGTTTCTTCATTAAGCTTTAAATAAAAAATATGTTTTTGATGAAACTAATCGAAATATAGTAAATTACCATGAGTTTAAATTAATCATGACAGTAAATAAGCGAAATTAGTGGCTTTAAGAAGTGTGAATTTGCCCAATACGCACAGACTATAGACAAACAATAAATACGTACTTAATTAGATAATACATAGGTATGATATAAAATACAGGTATATGTTTCAAAATAGATAGGTATAAGTGCCAAGTAATGTTCTCTCTTTTTTATTTCGGATTCCCATAGACAGCCATTTCTAGACTTTGAAGACAGTAGGTTTTCCACTTAATGAAATGCGTGCTATACGGGTTTAAGCAGAATGTAAGTAAATGAAATGCGGATCTCTTATCGGTAGCAGCGGCATTCCTTTCATCTGAAGAGCCGGAATCTTATCGATTTCAAGTTGCGACTGCGATCAGCTACCAGTTCTTGTTATCAAAACGAGGGCAAACTTGTGCATATCTTGAATAACTTAAACCTGGTTCTGTAGGTTTGCTGTAAAAAGTAGCACGTTTCTTAATTAGTTTCCTTTCTTTTCATGTGAAGGTGTTTCTGCTTTCAAATTATTCTTATTTAACTTCCGATTATGTACCTAAGATTTTCTTCTTTCCATATTTATTATGACTTATGACCTCATTGTCTTATAGAATCAATAGACCTAAACACATAACTAAGATTTTTACCTTCCTATTTGCCGAACTACATACTTCTTGACATGTCAATAACCTTGAAACTGACCAAATATCACGCTAAATGGAAAACACTTTCAAATAATTTTCCTAGCCTTTTCTTAAAATGTCGGGGTCATCTTCCATTCTTAGCAGAACCACCAAAATTATCTTCATTCATGAACCTTAATTATATTACCAACAATATCTTCCAGACGGCGTCGCTCCCGGTCCAGGTCGTCGTCGCGGCACCACAACAGCATGGAGGACGAGTGCCCCTCGCCGCGCACCATCCTCATGTCGGACCAGGAGGCGCTCCACCAGCTGTACGGGGAGATCACCACCCTTAGGGATGGCGCTGTTACTCATCAATGCGTGCAGACTAATCTAGCTGATGTTATTTGTGGGGGTAAGTTTATCAAAGTTTTTACTATATTTTTTTCTTTCAATATCCTGTAAGAGAAGAATATATTAGGTGAAGATTTGCAGTTTAAATGTTAAGCTTGGAGGTGAATAATATAACGTTTTTGGACAAGATCACTGACACTGGTAATATTGGTAATTATGAAGTTCAGCTTTGAAATCACAGTATAATTCATAGTTACTGGCAGATGCAGAGTGACGAAGTGTGTCACTGTAATACTTTGGATGTTAGTTAGAAACTTCAATTCATGACAAAAACATGTTTATATTATAAGAAGATATTATAAGATGTGTGATATGTTTATTCTCTTCAGAGAACGTCATTGAGTTATTAAGCTTATGAAATTATAAAATATTTTTCTGTAAAACATTATCTTGGTTCCGCATAAGTCACAACTAACAAATGTGTTTTATTTTAAACCATAACATTCGCGAACGATCCTTGTAAATCACCACAATGTAGCCAAAACATAACGACTGCAAATTCATACACATAACAATTTATTTCCGAGGTTTTATATTCTTCAGCTAGTTCAATAAACCCATATGGGCCAGTAAGGTCAAACGAATAAGTTTCCACGAAGAGATTGCCTTGGCAAATCCACAAGTTATCTAACTACATGGAATATTTTTTCGAATAGCCCACTGTTGTGGGTTAATAAAGGCTAAATTTCCGTAATGAAGGCTGAAAAACAAAGTAGTGGGGAATGTGGGCCAGGCCTGCAATGCCCTGATTCCACACTGCATAGCTCGAACTGTTACTATGAAAATTCGTGTTGATTTAACATTCCCATTGATATGCGGTATATTGCTTCGGAATTGCACCGCGTAGTTCCGACTAGAAGCTTGATGCAAATTGAGTTGGTATTTACATTTTTAGGACATTTCTCGGACAATGTTACCGTTATACCGCCGTGTTTTATGTTGTCTTAAGCTTGCCAAATATGCACATGTTATTCTGTTATACTGTATTTTAAGTAATATAGTAGATTAGGTTTATCCATTATTTATTGAAATAATCAAATTAACCTCAAAATGTCCAGGCTTTACCTAACATAACAGACACCAGATAATTAATTGACAAAAAACATATTCCAGCTATTTCATTATGTATTTTTTTCTATAAACCGCATTCATATTTAATGAAGGATATAATACAATACATGTACAATATCTAGTAATAGACCATAGAATGCGTAAAAAATAAGTGGACACTTCTAGAACCAGTGGTTAGGCCTATCCTATATGGAAAGCTATTCTTTTTTCAGCGGTTTACTATGGCTTTAAAGCGCTTCCAGCTTAAAATAGCTTGAATAGCATTAGCTCACTATGACACATCCAGTCGTTAAAAAAATTCCTGTTTTTAGGAAGTTGTTTTTGGTCGCTTGAGATTGCGAAGAACACGTTTGAATAAAAAACAGTGGTGAGAGAATTAGAAGATTTTTATTAGCTGTAGAATAGTTTGATGCGTTTTTATTTTTTATGCATTATATATGCATCTATATAGTAGTTTGTGACCTAATTTAGGGATAAGTATGTTTATACTCCGACTTGTGACAATTCTCGTTCGTAGATACTATTGAAAAATGATGTACAAAATCGAAACTATAATTTTTTTTCATGATAGTATGTAAACTTAACGACGAACATTAAATGCTTTAAAACATAAATAAAAACTTCTGTAAATATCGGAAGTATATGCTTAAAAAATGAATCGTACTGTACTTAATTGCTGGTTAGTCATCCTGATTACTATAGGTACTTAGACCTGTCTAGTTAGCTAAGTAAACTAGACCACCTTTATTATGTCATTCACGTCCACAATTCGCAGTTTTAAACATTTCGTTGTTAAGGTCACAGCAGTCACACGAAAGTGCGTGGCCATTTTGTTTTAGGCAAAATAACAGTAATATTATGAATACGATCGTCCGTTACACTCCAAATTTATGACAGCAACCACTCTTTTGTTTGAAAACCGTTTTAAAGAAATTCTGAACGATTGGTCATGATCGATTACGATTTTACTCGATTCTTAATCGAATCAATGTTAACATAAGTCTTTCTGAGAATTCACACGTTTTGTAAATGGGAATGTAAAATGTAGAATACGTTTTTATTTAGATTTCTGCATAATCGATTTCAAGGTGACTTGACCATTGTTGGGATGAACGGTTTTTCTGTAAATATAAATTAGAGAAAAGTGTGGTTATATAAAGAAAGGTTTTCTCTTTGTAGGCTGTTTTTAAACTCAACATCCAAAATGTCGTTGATACTTAGAATTATTTGAATGCACTTATTCCAATGACCTACTAAATAGGACTTATGTATTCAACAAATTAAAATGATTTTAAATCCTTTAAATTTTACAGTGTTGATACTAAGCTAACCTATTTTAAATCCCATTTTCATTTTCATTCTAAATAATTATTTTTCATTCCCTTTTATATCTCTTTTTACCAATCAAATGAAATCCCACTTTCATCATAATTACACTTATAAATTCACACCTCATTACCAATTAAACGAATTTCTATACTTTTTATCCGTCATCTAAGCTCCTTTACTTGCGGTATCTTTCTTGCAATCCATTCATATCTTCATCAGCTTCGTACTTAGCCATTAAAGTGGAATAATGTAAAGTAAGTAGTTACTTAGAACTCGCATGTAAGTAATGAGAACGGTGGAAAGTCAAATCCGCAAAGGAAACGTTCGTATCAATCTTACTCTTCAATATAAGGGTTGTTCATACGAACCGACATTTACGTGCGTGTATTTTTAATGTCTTGTGTACTTATTTAAGCATATTATTTCTTGTTGTTTCGTTCTTTAATTTTATGAACAACTTTTGTATAGGTACATAATTTATCTTAAGTGTGAGTGAATTTGGAAAAAGTATGAATGATTTAACAAGTATGCGAATGCTTAAAAAAATCTTTTGAATGCATTACTTAAATTTGGGTCGTGTTATTTTCGGTATTCTGATAACAGAGACTGGCTGGCATATAAATGTCTAGGCCAAATGAATGCTAGAATATTGAAACTCGAACAACACATAGGTCACTTAAATACCTAACTATGTTGTTTAAAGCTGTGCTTTACATTTCAATTACTATAGTAAATGTTCAATTTATAAAATCGCACGAACTTCACCTTTCGTCTGAAGATTCTCTTATTCTATTTCCGTTCAATTGACATTATGACTTATGTCTTCCACAAAAAGTTTAAATTCAATTGCTCTGCTTAGATCTTCGGATATGGCTGTCGTCTGTAAAAAGCTTGAGACCAATATGTATGTACAGTCTACGGAAGATGGCGGTCGTTCAGTTTTTAAGACAGTTCGAAGTACTTCAAGTATCTGTTTGACCAGGAAGCGAAGGAAAAACAAATGCCGGTCTTGGTGCTATTTATTATTCAGTCCGAGTATGGTGTGGGAAGTGATAGTGGAAAGATGATAGGTGACGGATGTCAGTAATAAATAAGTTTAGAATATTACCTATTTAGGAGAAATTCCAAAAAAATCTTTTGATATAGCTACAGAGCTACATATTTGAGGAGTAAGAAAATGGATTGACAAAAGTTAAACGTCGTAATTTTATAATGGAATGTTAAGTAAATAACACAATTTGACTACACAAGTAGATTCTAGAAATAAATATCAAGCTCACAGCAGTACAGCCAACCAGTACTTCATAATTCAATCACACCCTAGTCCATTACCATAACTATATCTCGATAAGGACCCGATACATCTCTCGATAAACCAACAGACTATCATTAGAAAAGATTCAATATCGATATAAGAGGAAAGCGAGATCATACTGTTAATGATCTGTCATTACTGTCAAATTAAACTTGACAGCATGGAAAGTGTCATCCGAGTTTTTCTCGTAAAATGATCACTTTCCATCCCGACAAGAAAATGCTTTGCTTAGGACGCTTAGGCCAGGAGATCGTAACTAATGTAATTACTTTATCGTTCGATAATTATGCGTTAATTAATTAATTTATAAGCGTAGTAAATTATAGTTTTCTTGGTCATTTAAGCTTTCCAGTATTGAAACTGCTTTTTTATTTTTAATATTTTCTAAGGATATTTGGAACATCCTTTATAATCCTAATGAGGGTGACGTTTTGTTTATTAGTAATAAAAATATCTTTTGAATATGGTAATAGTTTATTTACTTGACATATCTGCATCAATACATTGTTTAAATAACACAAAATTTATGACAAACATTTAAAACCTACAGCCACACAAACACAGTATCATTTCAAAACCATTAATATCTATATACTAACTAGCTGTACCCGGCATGCGTTGCAATGCAATTTTTTCTACCTAACCCTGACCCACTACCACTTAGGGGTATGAAAAATAGATAGTAGCCGATTCTCAGACCTACTGAATATGCATATAAAATTTCATAAAAATCGGTCAAGCCGTTTCGGAGGAGTATGGTAACCAACATTGTAACACGAGAATTTTATATATATATATATAATAAATATATATATATATATATAATAAGATAATAAATCTGTAGAAGTGAAAATTCTGTACATTGAAAATTTCAAAAAAATAAATAGCGCGGGATGTTACTAGACCGACACCGAACCCAAAAATGTGATTAAAAAATTTTTTGTCTGTCTGTCTGTCTGTTTGTTCAGGCATCACGCAAAAACTACCGGTTCGATTACGATGAAACTTGGTATAACTATTCTTTATTATCCTAGGCACCACACTGGGTAGTTTATATCCCGGAAAAGTATAAACAATAAAAAACAAACTTAATTTTGCAGTTAAAAACTCATTGATAAGTTTCGTCATCCACGCGAACGAAGTCGCAGGCACAGCTAGTAAACAATATATTTATGGACAATTCCAAGTGACTTTCAAAACGTTAATCTAACATTAAATTCTATACAATTTACAATAAATCAAACTATTCTTAACGAGACAACATCGTAAAACGGGTGGTTAAATCCACAGTCTATCTTATATGGTCCGAAATCCAATCGACTATCATTTTAATATCAAGGCCTTGCGAACATTTGTGACTCAAGTGTTACAACAAAAGGCCAAATGTGACCAATAATGTTACAACAATGGGGTGAAGGGTTAAACAGAGGTGATAGGTTAACGGAGGTTTTGTTATAATATCACTTATCAGCCTGTAAGTCACATTGTAGGGCAATGTTGACACACCAGCCTTGCGTACTTATTGGTGTTTAAAGACATAATTAAAACAAATATAGGAATGCAGTAGCCATAAGTGTTGTTACAATCAGTCTTGATTTTTTATTGACGTTGCAAGGAATCAATACCATAAATTGGTGTAAAATTTAACATTGGTCAATTTTATATTATCTGATGTCACAAATAAATTTAAAATAACAATAACATTCAATATTTATTTATATTTAAATTACTTAAAGGTCACAATAGATCAACCCAGTATTGCCTACTGTATTTGACAAGGTTAATAAAGTCAGATTCTTAACTGGAGTTAAAATAGTATTTAAAATAATACAAGTTTAACTTAGATGTTATCCGAGTTATCGCGTAAAATAAATCAGTCAGTAAACTATGGCCGAAGTCTGTTATTTATTTGTATCGAAACTCTATCAAGGTAAGGATTCAAGATTTGATTTCCACATAAAAAGGATAGAACATTAACCAAAACTACCATTTTTTTTTGGGTCATGATTTTTCTATGTAATATAATTTTTACCAAAGAAAGCACTAGCTTCTCATTGCGTATTTAATTACCATTTTTGTCATTAAACGTAATAGCAAAACGCTATTTATATATAGATTAAATTAATAATTATTATATACAAGCGTTATAATGTTTTATCACGCTTGTTATTCTGTATTTTTGCTTTTAAATATTTTCAGCCGCCCCTTCATAGCAAACGTCCTATATGAGTGCTTATTGTCATAACCACTCGTAGGACGTTTGCTATGATTATTTCTTATTAGGTATGTCTACCTACTAAGAAATAATAAACACATTTATTATTAGGGAAAACATTTTAGAAACCTACTAATATGTCTCAGAGTATAGAATGATGGTGTATTCCACATCACTATCTCTTGGTCTAATAGCTACCGGTTTCTCCCGAAGTAGATCAGACTGTTCTAGTTTAGATTAATTACTGTAAGCTTTGATGAGGTGTCAATTCACTTTCTTGTTTATTATGTAAAGCACCTGTTTGAGGTTATTTTTCATAGTAGTGAAGGTCGCTTGTTTAGTCTAATAAAAACAACATTAAGAAATTTAATATTCTTTAGTACTTAGTTAGTTAGTACCTCTACTAATTAAGGGTTAAACTTTATGTTCTAGGGATATAATTTTTATACAGATATCCTAACAAAAATATTTTTTTAATTAAATATTCCCTTTTTCTTCTAATCTTACTGCTTCATATTTATCTCCTAAATACTGTGGTAAAAGGTATACTAATTTATACGAGAACTAATAATGTGAAAAGTTAAACAAATTAAAACTAAATTTATTCGCGCTTATCTAAGCTGCTGATAAAATCAGCGCTTAGCAGCGATGTAGTGAGCCATCTCTCTTCCACAACGGCAGCACTGCTTTGACTGTTCATGGTACAGGCACATGAGTAGATAAACGGAACAGAGGCAAAGCTTCGAACAACCGCGCGAATCGGTTGCACTACTACAAGCGCGCGGGGCATGTGTGCGTGACCACTGGCCGCTTGTCGCATACGCGGCGAGACTGGAAAAAACCAGTTTACGCTGGCACAGCCAGTGTACAATCTAAGGGTCAGTCCGACGCACGCTGTTTGTTTTGTTAGTTACAAGTTTAAGTTTTTATAAGTTTAGTTGTAAAAACGTGGTATTATATTAATAATAATGGTTGTTTATTGTACCGTGTGTATGAATAATAATAGAGAAAACAAAAATATATCATACTTTAACTATCCCAAGGAGTACAATAGGTAAGTAAATATTTGGTTATTACTTTTTCAAGCAAGTACCTTTATTTTATTGTATGATCCTTTTTATAATAAGAAGAGAGTAACTTGTACAACACGGTAGGTATTTTTTATTTTTAAAAAACAAAAATTATAACAAGAAAATTCTTAGAGTAAGTAATTTGTAAACTATTCTATCATACTGACTATTAAAACTATTTAAAAAACGTTTTGTTTGATTTGTCTTCACCTATTGTGACAACCCTAACAAAATAGGTAACAATTTTGCACGTTCTTAAGAAGCTTTGCCTCTGTTCCGTTTATCTACTCATGTGGTACAGGTACCATTCACGGTAAATGTAATGATAGGTTGTCTCAGATCGTGGTCAGATTAAACTCTTTATCTTAATTATTGGTTTATCTAAAGTAGCGATGTTTTTAGTCATCAAGCAAGTTTATTTTAATTAATGAAGAAATTATGGAATCGTTTGCTTCGAAAGTTTTGAGAAATGGGGATGTTGGTGGATATTTATAGATGCTTACGTGGGGTGGAGGTCAATGGGGGTCCCAATTACATACTCGACTTGTCAGCGTAATAGATAGGATGCTTTACTTGTTACGCCTAGTATATGTTTGGTATAAGTAAATGGATCTTTACGTGAAATCTACAAATTATTTAATATGGGATTTAGAAGCTGTTTTCTAAAGACGGAAGAACAATGTTTTCAGTTATCTAGCCACAAAATCACCTTCGTATTCCCACAAACATTTCTTATTTTTCAGACCATTTAGGTAGATCTAAATTACTCTAAAGTATTTTTTTTTCATCTCCTGCCTCATTTGTCCATTTGTAACTTACATAATGAGATATATACCTACTTTTTTAAGTATCTAATAATATTATTTCATTTTGCCAAAGTAACAGAATATTCGCAAGAGCTTACAATTTAAAATTGTGTTGGATAAATGCCAGTTTCGCCTATTACACGGCTATTCCGTCATCGATTTGTATGGGCGTGCATTTTATATTAGGCCAGCTTTTCCTATCCCTTAGGGCTATCAGGTGCTCTTGCTGTATTCTGTAATATTATAACGTGAAGTTTCTCCCTTATCTGATGAGATAAGTAATTATGAAGTACAAGTGTGAAGCGACACATATTGAGGACATGAATTATCTCCTGCTGCGGTTAACTGTTTTTCTTAGGTTTCTTCCAAAGACACAAATATCAGACATATTTTTTATGATAGTTTATTTATTTATTTAAATGTTAAATCTAATACAAGAACAAACAAAGACTAAAATTAAATCTTATATAGATAAATAAAACTAACACGCGTCATAATACTCATCGTCATCTTTATTATAATATGGAAGACTTACAGCTAAGATAAAACTTAATAAAACAAACAATCATAGTTTAAAGATAGCCAATTACAAGTCTTCACGTGTAGACATGTTTATGATGTATAACAGTTTTCACTACGATACTTACCAACGCTAGGTAGTGTCTGTATGTCCCCAGGTCGGTCTATGTACACAGGTATATTCTAATTTCTAAGTGACGTTGCGAACCAACTATAGATATATGAATATGATATGAATGTTGCATTAATTCTACTAAGTTTAGTACTTACAAACAAAACATAAGAAACCAACTTTAGAGTAGGAAGCTTATTCCGGGTTGTTTATCGATAAATTTATATCGTTGTGGTTTGCAATCGATTTAGAGTCATTATGTACGGATGGCCAAAGCCTTTTTATTGGATGCGGCGCACCGCAAGCCAGACTGTGTGCTTTGCTACTTTGGTTAGCATTTAAGTAATTGGGATACAGTTTCAGATTATTGAAACAGTATTTTGTAATGCCGTCGTATTGTTTAATATAAGGAACTGCGAATAAACATAGGTAAAAGGCTTTTTTACGGGTTAAGAATACAAACGCTTTTAACTATTTAGCTTTTTTTTAAAACTATTAGGAAAGCTTAAAATGTTAACGGATTCATAGAATATTAGTAGATTTTTTACATAAGGCTACTATGCATCTGACCTTCAGAACCTATTTTACCTCCTCGGTAACTCCGTTTAAAAACCCTATGAAATTCATAAATAATTTCAGTTTTTTTACGTTTTCATTTATTTTCTAATAATGCTTTTATTGCGACTTGCGCTTTATCAGTCTCCATTCATTCATCATTCATGCTTGTAACATATCCGATACAGCCTATAATTATGGTTTTTAATACTATGAAACTGCAGTTCCTCAATAATTCTATAGACACAATAATTATCCTAATTGCTTAATCCGCTGAACGTTTATCATAAGCCTACTAATCTTCGTGTCTTAAGCGTCATTAAAATTTCCGCCTACCCGCAAAACGTATTTAGGGCACAATTCACTTACGCCGAAACTGACCGAAGGCAGTATTACGTATAAGACCAAAGCAACAGCAAAACTTGCAAAGTTATGGCTGCTAAATTGCCAATTTATAACACATATCGCGACATGATACGAATAAGCAATGTCACAGCAATAATTGTACAAAATTTGCTGTAAATTGCTGTTGCTTTTCTTTAGAAAATACGTAATAAGGCCTATATCTAGGCTAATCGTATTCAGGTTTTGGCGCATAGATTACGTCAGATTGTCGCGTGATCGCCCCTATTTCGCGCGACTGTACTTTGTTAGCCCACTTACGGAGGGTAGGACGAAATTGGGTGCTTGATATTAAGGTTAAGAAGATAAGTCGGTACTAGTCTAAAAATAGAGACAAGCTTGAGGCTGCTTGAGATAGTATGACCGAAAGAATTTTTGATAAAGTAGGTGTGATAAAAATAGGTGTAAAGAACAAATCTAAAAGAAAAAGTTTGCATCAAAGGTACTTTTTCTCAGAAAGAGACTAAAGGTTTATAAAAATAAAAGCTATATGTCTCAGTAAGCAAATTTTTTTATAATTTTTCAAGTCTATTTAATAAATACGTGATGAATATAAATACATAAAAATCCACCAACTAAACGAACCGATGTCATAAATGCATTTCGCCTACTTTTCTCAGCATACAATAATGATACCGCAGCCCAAATGATTAATACCGGCTAAACCTACACCTGTTAAGCGCAATTACAAAGGCAGGCTTTAGTTTTATTGACCGACAATCATTTCTACCAGCCTGCTATGAAATCGGTAATTATCAGTTACGTTTTCAAGCAATCATTTCTCATTGAATTACTTAATAATTATGCGTGTAGAAGGGGACTATTATGTATCGTGGATGGAATTATGATTATTAAGCTTATGACAAACTCTACAATAATAATGGTTGGCAGAAGAAGATAGTTTTTTTAGTAGATATTCCAGTTTTGTAGCGAAAGCTTTGTTTTTTTTGCAAGATCAATTAAATGGCTCTAACAAGCCTTCAAGCCTTAAGTGCTAGACATACGGCATCGGTGTTTGCTTACCATCACGCGATCTGCAAGACTATTTTTAAGGGATCCTTTAGAAGGAAAGAGCTTCTTTTCATGTGGAAATGGCCTAGAGATTGTTTAATAAGCGTGGTAGCGAGACGTGCTTATACTGCTTACTAGTGCTTACTGATGGTTAATAAGCGAAACTCTATGCCAGCACTAAATAATGGTGTGTTATCTTCTTTAATATAAAAATAAATTGCTGAATGTGTTGCTAAGCGCAAATCTCGAGAGCAGCTGAACCGATTTCACTAATTCTTTTTTATAATACCTATTTCTTGAAGTTCGAGGATGGTTTTTCCGGAGAGAAAATTAAAAAAATTACCTGAAAAAGTCACGCTTGTGAAACCGCGGGGCACACCTAATATATAATAAAGGTCGCACTCAGAGATATAAGAAAGGAGATATCTCCGGAACTACAATTGTATAACTACATAATAATCTTCCCACAACTTAGTCACTTAAATAAATACTAGATACTCAAAGTTCTCTTTGTGGCGGTGTATTAAACAAAAGTGAATCGCAAAGGTCATCGTTAAGAAGTCAACGTACTGCAGCTGTATTAATGCGCCAGATACAACGATAACACACCTAGTTACATTTAATATAATGAAGTAGGCGATGTAGATCACAAATAAATAAAACACAGTTGATACAAAAATAAATTAACAATTTACAGACAAAAAAAAAGCGTAAACTTAAAAGTGGGTAATAATTTCAATTTACTTTATTTCATAATTAAATAACACAATTATGTGACAAATAAAGAATAAACGTATGTAATCTATAATAAGGTTTTTCAAATAAAATACCTAATAATATGATCCAAATCAGTCTTTTCGAAGGCAGTCCTTACGAAAAAGTTATGTGGACTTTCAGTTTTTACAGAATAAAGTTAATCGTATAATAATAATAATATAATAATAATAATGATTAATAATAATAGGTAGTATAATTTCGTTGCAAATTCTAAATTGGATATTTCTGTCGATGTATCACTGTCGAAATATCAAAATAAATTCCAGGATTGCGCCAGTGAGCAGTGAGGTGCGCTAACTGGAATTAGCGCAAATAATCAGCAACCCACCTACGAATACGTTGACATTTAGCTGGCCTACATAGCCCAGTCTATTTCTTATGACACCCTGACACGCACCTACTGTTAGTTAGGTAAACTGGAATTCCAGAATGCACGAAATTGGAGATTTTGTGAAGAAATTGATGTTGTTGTCTAGATTTATATAAAAAAATAAGTTGTTTATATTACAATGGTCAATCATAATTTAGCTATCAATTGCAAAAAGATATTGATCTTTGAACAAAAACTATCTTTAGCTTTATTGTATTCACACATAGATTACCTAAACTTTTCGAAGCACCTAGCTCTTAGCCATATGTCGCTGTTCACTTTAATACAGAATTTAAAACTATTTGAAATGAGATTAATGTCTATAAAAAACCTAAATCGTCACTTAACCAGCGATTTCACAGATTCTCACTTCACACCTGGTGTCACCATGTTTGTCAATGGAATTGCTGGCACTCTCGCCCCTTATAAACAAACGATTACACCTTATTTGTTTAAATAATTCATTTAAATACAAGACCACAACACTAATCATATGGATAAACATCTCATAATTAAATAGATAAAAAGGCAAGATTTCTCTAAAATATTTTTTTTATCGTATATTTTTTACAGTAGCAAAAGGTACGACCAAATATGATCTAAAATAGGAAAGTGAAAAGAAATCGAAAACAACATAATTATTTTATAATTTGTTGCAATGACTTGTTATTTCTTGGATGTGGTCGACCAATTTCAGGAGCACACATTTGAAAATAAACCTTATTTTAAATGGGATAAAGTTGCAAATCGTTAAGGATGTTCTTATTGATATATCCTAATTTTTTGGAGAGTGTCTCGTTGATTAGTATCGTTCATATTATGGTGTTATTCGAAATGTGTGTAGATTTTTTTAATAAACAAACTCTTCACATCTTCAATTTATTTATTTTCTGTACGTGTCACAAATGTCTTCTCTATCCATTGCTGCATTATTTGACAACGCCATTTTAAGGTTCCGTAATGAGCGTTCCAAGGACGTCGACCAATTTCACACATGACCGCTCTAAGTTACAACTAAATTGTGTAGTTAAAGAGATGATTGACGGTTTTTTGTATGAAGACAATCATCTACAAATTGTTGATTCATTGCTTACCCGCTATTTAATGACAGAGATTTGGTTTTGCGACAAAATTTGTTAGACAAAATCGGTTCCTTATACTTACCAAAAGAAAATTGACGATTTTGAAGTTTGCCTTGCAAAGGTTTCCGGGAGGGTTAAAGTGACTTCGAATCGTGAAACAAAAGTGTGTAAGCAAAAAAATACGTAATTAGAAAATAACCTTTATTCTTTATCCTTTTCGTCGAACTTCTTTTTGTAAAGAATACCTACATGAAGAGACGAATACCATGTGAGAATAAAAACGTAAACAAAACTGTTGTAAAAACAAAAAATGTTTATTCTAAATATAAAATCAATTTGAAACTGTAACTTGCATTCTTCTTTGATTCTTTTGTTCACTCCACTTGATTGAATAAAGTAAAAATAAAATAAAGTGGCGCTAAACTGAGAAAATATAATTATTTTGCTTGCTTCGGGGCGGACATCCGCGTCTGTCCGTGTCACATGATAATTTAACTTCTTTTCATCATTTATAATTTTATGACATGACTCTTTATAACTGTCATGCTTACGTCACCTAGTTGTCAAATAACGAACATCCATCAAAAACCACAGATCGCTAAAAATAAGGAAGTTGTAGAGGTCAAATAAGAATGGACAATTTTAGTAGATGATTATCACTTGGTCTTAAATTCTTAATGTTGAGATGGAAATGTCATGTTTTGCATTTTTGTTTGGTCAATATTTTTTATGGCTTTAATACCGTATTTGGTTAAATGCGACGACGAAAAAACAACATACAAAAAGTGTGTTATTTTTTTATTTAAAGTAGTCTGGAAATAACAATCTGCGTTTTAAGTGGCTAAATTAAGGTCTAATAAAATATAGAATGCTAGTAGATTTTGATGATATTTTAATGGATTTCGAAGAAGCTATAATGGTATTGGGTATATAATATGGTACCTACCTATTTATCGAGCACAAAACTGTTATTTTGACATCCGGTTCATCACAAGTTAAAAAAAAAAAAACAAAACAAAAACAGCAACAGGTATTGTGATTATTCAACCTTCCTATTTTATATAAAAAGTTTTTACTTGATTTTAGACCTGAGAATGACCGATTACTGGATAATTTACGTATCTGACGTATATTTAAACACGCACTCAAAACAATAACCTTAAAGTTTACCTTTATTTTTTTTTCTATTTTTCTTTTTTTTACTGTTCGATGTTCGATAATCAAAAATAACATTTAATTGCGATCGGAAGGATGTTAAAAGAATGCTTCTATGTACCTCGTGTAATACAAACAATAATTATAATCTATTCGTTAATAGAAAACAATATTATGATCAAAGTACAGGAAGACACTAATCCGATTTCCTGCTTCATGATGTTCACATCCCATTATTATACCAAACAATTTAAATCTCAGTTCAGGAAATTAATCTGTACTCTTATTACAATGCACTAAGGTAGAATTTCCTCTAAATAACGCTTAATTAAATGCAAAATGTGTTAGTTTTCCCGACACTAATTGATACCGTCATTCTGATAGAATTTTGTTTATAAACCAGGAAACTCCGGTCCTTAATTTTCGTTCCTTATTACTATATTTTTAGATATATTGGCCACCATGTGCTATTTTTAAAAAGTTAACATAATATTAAACCTACAGGTAGAAATTTTTCGTGAAAATGTAGATGTAGCTACGAATAAATTGGCTAATATGTGGCAATGTTGTGACAAACTTATAGCATGTTTTAGGCTATAATCGATAAAACGTATCAATATACACACTTTGGACGACATTTTATTTCTAATCAACGCCAAAGAAAAAACAAATGACATAAACCAATAAAAAATATTTCAACATTCAAATTTAGAACGGTCCTAATTACCGGGCGCGTGAAAGAAATATGGCGCCAAAAAATGCGCGGCAATAAATTGGAACTCCCTTCGTCGCGATCTCGCATCCTGTATGCATTCCACTTTTAATAAATGCAATTTAAATAGAAAATACATTTTTATTACTAAAGAATATACCTGCTTAGATAATTACTAATAGCTTACCTATACTAGATTACATAATATTTAATTCGCTATTTTAGAACATAGCAAGTAAAAGATAATTATTAAAAAAATGGAAAGCGTTTGGCAACCTGCTTGAATTTTGGAACCAAACTTTCAGATTAATTCAGAAAAACATATATATATTTATTACCTGGACTTTCTTATAAGTATTTCTATTGTAAAGATATTCCCAAGTATATTTGACGACCTCTGTTGTCGAGTGGCGTACGCACCGGTTTCAAGGTGTCGCTAGCTCTGAGGTCCCGGGTTCGATCCCCGGACGGGTCAATGTAGAAACCAACTTTTCTACATTGTCCCGGGTCTGGGTGTGAATTCCATAACACAAGTGCTTCAGCTACTTACTTTGGGTTCAGAGCAATGTATGTGATGTTGTCCGCATTTATTTATTTATTTATTATATGGTAAAAAGCATCCATGAAACTATTTTCTATTGAAACAAGGTCTAATCTTAATCAGATAAAAGCTTATTCAGCGAAGTGCAACATTATTATCATTCCTAACTTAATAGGTAGTTATTCATCTCATCTCTATACTAAAGCCAATATGGAAAGAGAATGAAACGTTATTACTAATTACGCAATTATCAACTTTGACAACATGTGTTTAAGTTCATTTTAGAATGACAAATATTACCGAAAAGGGCCTAAAAGTAATTTGAATGTGATGGAAACTGAACTATTAGTCATTGAATTAAGGTTCATAATCCCAAAGCACGTTAATTATTTCTTTAAAGTGGCTGATGTATAGTGTTTTTCTCGGCCTATTGCCAATATTGTGTATGCTTGTAAAATATCTTGGTCGTTCGCCAAAGTATTGATAAGTGTCTTGTTATCTTGCTACTTTATCTAGGCACCTATAACAAATGTTATAGGCAGGAATATAGATTGAACGAATATACTTTTCATTACTTAACTAGATTAGCATAAATGTTTAGTAATTTTGTTCATAGCAATTTGTCGTACATTTTGTACTTGTTGTTTCTTCAATCAATAATTACAAGAATACTCTGAATACAAAAATAAAATCGAAGTTTTTTTGTTGTTTGAGTAAATAGGCCATTTAATTATTGTGTCCTATGTGTCTGTGAAATGTCAGTATGTTTAATAAATTTCTGAGAATTCTGTATAAAATACTATACCTCAATAAATTGATTTAGCCAAGTATCGAATTATGACAGTAACTTTATAACCCAACTGACGCAATAACTGACAAAATACCTCTTTGTTTATTACAGTCGCAATGTCCTTGTAAATGTTTTTGCAAACTTGATTTATAGCAGATAGCACCCACTTCTACAAAGTAAAATTAATGTGAGCCATCAATTATAAAAATAAATAATAAGATAAATTCAAAGACAATTTGTGAGCGTTGATCGGAGATGAAAATGATAAAGTTCATATATCCCACGCATTTATTTATTTGACATTGGTAAAAAGAAACTTGTATTGGTAAATATTTAAAGATTATCGAATATTTATTTAAACTTACGCCATCATTACGCAATACGCAAATATACAAAGTGCGTAGCTGGCTGATGTTTATAATGAAATATATTTTTTACCGAAAATAGGAAAATGGAAAATACCAGCCTAAAACGTCCCACTGCTGGGCTCTCCCATTTAGAGAAGGCACGAGCGTTGATCACCAGCACCACGCTAGCTCATTTGCGGATTGGCAATTTCAGATCCCAATTTTGAACTCCAGGTTTGCTCACGTTCTCCTTGTTTTCTCCTTCACCGTTTGTCAGAAGTGTCTTAGGAAGTATAGTAATTTAAAATTAATACAGACCAAAAATAAAATGAGAAAATATATTAGTCTACTTACCATTTGCACAATGCAGAACTATACTAACATTACGTTTTTTTCTAATTAATCAACTTCTAGCTTATAAACTAGATCAATTTGTAAATTCTAGATAGTGCCCTAAATTAGTATCGCAATATATCGTATCGACTTAACTCGATATTGGACATCGAACCGCGAAATTCCGACGCCATGACGCGCCTTCCTAAAACCGTATGCATTTTGTCATGTTGAACTTGCACGGAATTTTACACCGGTCATTCAACTTTCTACTGAATTTGAATTGACCGTTCGCTAATATGTTATTATAAAGATGGTCAACAAAACACAAAAGTACTGCTATCTTTAATGTCAAGAGGTTACGATGGGGAACAGTCTTTTGTTGTAAAAATCAAATTCCTAGAGTTCATTAATATCTAGTTTTTTGTTACTAACATACCAAAATTCGTAAATTTAATCACGACATTGTAAAATGCTCAGATTCCCAAAAGTGTCTAGGTAAATTGTAAAACAAAATATAAGGGTAATGTACAAACTTTTGAATTGCAAACATCAAAGATACAAAATAGTAAACACTTAATGCTACACATAAGTTCCTAACGGTGCAAGAGCTATATGAATTCCAATGGCTGCACACTGATCCTTCCATGAATTTCAATAAGCTGAATATTGTTTTATATTAACACTATTTTCTTGCCAACTCATGCTCTTCACAAACCTAAGTAAACTTAGCATTAGCGAAGCTTCAATACCCGGTAGACACTTAGGTACCAATTGGACAATGGGATAAATGACTAGGTATGAAATGCCAAAATCTAGTTAGTCCGTCAGTTAGATAAATAACAAAAAAATTGGACATAGTCGCTGGTAGTCCTGGTACCCTGTTACCGACACAGCAGAAAATGAACCGAAGTGTTGCAAGCAAGATACGGAGATATGGACACCGGCGACAAAATGCAATTTTAACGAAATTTAATGTTGCTTGTGTCTTCAACCGACTTTTAGTTTCCAGTTACCGACACCGAACACCTTTTTGATTTGCGATCGGTATAAAACAACATCTGGATACAATAGTGTCTCCATCTAGGGAGTGACAGATTTCATATTGATTATATGAAAACAAAATATTCACTGGTGGCTAGTATCCGACACAAGACACACCGCGGCGCCGTAATGTAATGTTAAATCGCAGTAAAACCTCAACGGTACACGCCTTATTACAAGCAACAGTTTATTAAATGCTCGATAACATTATACAGGCTAATATCCCTTGGTACCAGTTATCACTGTTATTTCACCCGTTTCCATAATATTCGCATTATTTTCTATTTTACTATCTGTCCAATAAAATCTTGTAACGAATTATTGAATTTACATTTCCGTAATTCGTTAAGGTAGATATAGGATTGTTGAAGTGTTAGTAAGTATGATATTCAAATAGTAAGGTGCATAATATTATGTGATTAGTAATTTAAATACCTTTTTTAGTTTTATCAGCATGTCTCATCTTGTTGAGTCCTGTTATAGATTTCGGGATTAACATTCTAAATTATTGGAATCAATGTTTTATCCTAAAAAAATCATCAATCAATCGTAAAAAATCTTGGTAGTTTAAATGTTGCAGTAGTGAGTACCTATCTATAGCTACCCTCATTTTCCATTTATTTTAACTGACTCATCGCAAGTGTTCAATAAATAAACCTACATTTACCACCAAATTCGCGGACCGCCATTCAAACGCAAAGTCATTAATTATAACGAAAATCAATGGCAATATCGCATTTCCCGTTCAATGAGCAACTATTATTAGACTAAATACAAGTACCGATCGCACGAGCCAATCCATTCATAATTAATGCATGTATAATGACCGCCAGTTTATTTTTAATGACACGGATGCGACTGGGCCAGATGTGGGTCGAGAGTAGAGGCAGGTACAGGAAGGAGAAATAGGGACACTGTGTTAAATATGGATGTTTGGAAATCGAGATGATTATTATGGAAAAATAACTCTATAGTTTTCCATATATTTTCATATATTGAGGTCGGTAAACATAAGAACGTCAAGAGTTCAGAAGGCCAATGTAGAAGTGTAGCATATTGTGTTTCGATTAGGTAATGGAATGTAAGAATAAGTAGATATTTTGTGTTGGAAATATGTCACAGATATATTTAGTGTCTAACATTTTTCATGTTAAACACTAGAAATATGTTGAATAAAACACCAAAAAAAAATCATAGAAAAACACAAAGATTAGGCAGAAATAGATCAGAAATGCATGCGGAGACGCACCGCAGACCAAAAATAGAGCAATCGATAACAAGACTTTTATATTTATTAGATTGATATGCATTGGAATAATTAATAAGGATTGCAGAGGTTAATGTCTCTCTTCAAATGTATAATTAGTATTTGAGGCGCGCGTCTTAATATCGAATGCATAGTTGCAGGCGAATGTATGCACGGCTTGAAATAATCTTGCATTAAGAATACTTAAATGCAACGTGAGCAATAAGCCAAATATTTATTTTGTAACCTATGATGTTAAGGGCCATACATTCGACCATTAACTAATTGAATTATGTATTCAAGACATGATTGACAGTGGTATAACTCTAAATAGTGATACTATAATCTGGAAAGATTTAGACGCCAAGGCATTAGATTCTCAGGAATGAGATGCAATAATAAACAGAACCATCAATCATGAAGTTAAACTCACAAGTCATAAAGGTTCAAATCTTGTAGCGGGCGCATACCGCTCGTATTATCGACGCCGTTAACAAGTCGCACGTGTTATGAAGATCGAGCTGTCGGCAATAAAATGGCGGCTGTAGAACAACAGAAATAGCGCAAGTGACGACGGAAACAGTCTGAACAAAATTTGTCACTTGCTACTCATATTTCTATGAAATTTAGCTTATGTAAGTCCTCCTTCTTGGCATGGATGGCAATCGATCTATATAGTGTAGGCCCAGAGTTCTGAATGTAAGTCCTGATAAAATGCAACTCCAACTTGTAGGGAAGATGCAAGAAAAATAGAAATAATTCTACATTATTTTGCCGGGATAATACGGTAGGATTTTTACAAAACAAAATCGAACAAAGAAGTGAAAAAGCATGTCCATGCATTAAAATGATTGATCGATCTGGAGTACCTATTAGAGAAGTACCTTATTTATGGCAAATATTAATAACCACTCCATATATGGTTTTACCTATTAAACATAGGAATTTGTGTAAGTCAATATAATATGTCGAGAAGCTAAAATTGTTTGGTGATAAGTGTTTAATATGGACTACTATAATAATTAACTACATAATAATGAAATCTCTTCAAAAATTCTTCGTAATTCTAAGGTCTAGTGAAAGTATTGTCATCTCAACGCTTGCCGTAACTATGGTATGCGCAGGAGTCTCCAAGATTAAGGAAGGAAGCCATTATACTGATTAAGCATGGGAAGAATCTCTACATGGTGATACGTAAATTACTTTAACGATTACGTTTTAATTTAGATTTATGTTAGACGTGAATACTCTCAGAAATCTTGGGTTACGCAAGGAAGTATTATAGGCCCCTTAACACTTCGTAACATAAGGCATGCTGGTAAAAACGGAAATAATAACGTTACCGGATAACAATGTGTTTCAAAAGACCTTTTCACTTTTAATTTGTTTATTTGAGCTACGATAACAATACAGTCGGTGAAATGAAAGCCGAAATTACATGACAAAATGAAGCTAGGTTATAAAATATTCGCAACAAAAGCAAAAACACTTTTAGATAAGTATTAAGTGAAAACACTATCGTTATCTAGAATCAAGAGCGGAATAATAACAAAATGCGTGCCTAACCTAACCTAACAGGAGGAATTCGCTTACATATCGTCCTATCATTAAATTAAATCTGGCGACACATAATTTATACTAGACCAATACTCAAAACCTGCTTTAACCATGGTGAGTAAGGTTGAAAATCGAATGTTAAGGACACCAATAGCGGCAACAATAATATTGCAGATGGGGCACATCATGGTACACTTGGTGGCATGCAAATGTGTACATTCCTCTCAACATAGTGGCTAGCTCGCTCCTTTTCCTTGGCAGGACGTGTATTTTCGTTGAAGATAAGAATGCACTTAGGAGATACGTACCTACGTCTATTATTAGAACAGATGGAGATTGCGGGATATATCATAATCTTTAATTACTTGGAACTTGCAAGCTTGTTGGGCTTATTTCTCGACGGTAATAGAATGGATGTGTTTATTATTGTTATGAACGACGTGTACGTAGCTTAGTATTTAAATGATCCTGCAAACCATATTTATAAGTGACAGTTTAAGCAATTTATTATGCAGTAATTTTGGACTAGTTTGTGTGAATATGAATCTGATTTCCTCTCGTGATTTGCATTACAAACTAAGGGTCTACTATTTTCGCGTTAAAAAGACAAATGGTCAAAATAATGGTCTTACCAAATATTTTGTACAGCCTGTAAATAGTGAATAGAGATAATATCGCTATTTAGGTACACTTGTTTGTGTCCTAAAGCTTTGTGTATCTAGATCTAAGAATATATTTACCATAAACTTAATTCGGCTATTCGTTTAAATAGTGTGCCAATTTCAAGTACCTACTTACCTAAAATTGAATTGTTCTGCGGATTATTCTGATAGGTTTCATACAGTTTTATAGACCAGTCCTAGACTTCTATCGTCTAATATTTAGGATCCAAGGCTTACTGTTTATTACATGCTTCTAATAGAGAAATCCTTGGAAGCAACGCTAGACAAATGTGCCTTCTAAACTATCCCCTCTACCTTCATTTAATTAGGTTTTATAGACGAACTGGTGAAAAACACAAAATTAGATCTTTAGTCCTTTATAACCCACTGCTGGCCTTACATCGTCCTTAGGTTACAACATTAACCTAAATCTTGCCCAATATCAGACAATAATTCGACTTCAACATTTTTTTACGTTCCTAGAATATACCTACTGTCTGGGCAAAGGCCTTCCCCATGTATTTTCCTCTAAATTTATCACGGACCAAAACAAACCAGCTCTTTCAGAAGCTTAGAAATATTCAAAACACTAGTAACTAATCTAAACATCAGTACTACGTATTCCGAGAATCGTCCAGTCACGAAGGTGTGCTAAAATTATGCGTACGACATACCGACATACCGTCCTATTAATATTATGGAGGAAGATGGCATCTTAATGGGCCGGGATGCCGATCCGGAAGATTACGTTAACTGTGTAATGAATTTGTTAGTTCAATATGTTGGAACAAAAAAGATTTGTTTCATAATTTGTAGTTAAAATATTTTTGTATAGGATTTTTACCCTACAATAGCTTACGGCATAATATTTTGTACCTACCTAAAGCTTATGAATTCACATCTTCGGGTTCGGTTTAGTTAAATGTTTCACGTTCATGAATTCTGTTGTGCGCTATAAATAAATCATCACAGTTTCTGTAACACCTACGCCCTGTCAAATCTTAGTTTCCATCTAAGGAAAAATAGGGCGATGCACACACACACTCTTCAATCATACACATACAATACTCAACAAGTATGTTTACATCAAGTTTGATAGATATGTACATACATTAAGCATTCACGCACCGCTGTCAAGTTCATTCTTGATTTATTCGACCAACTGTTAGTCGGTCTTTATGCGTCAGATGCGCAAGCGCACGTGTTGCGATATATTTATCGACTTCAAAAAATAACGAGTTTTCAGTGTCACGTCAAATGGTTAACATTTTACAATCAAATTTGGAACGCTAAATGAAAATCGGAGACGTTCCAATTTCGTTTTTGTCTTTTTTGTTTGTACTGGATATTGTGCTTTTCAGCTTCAGTTTCTCGTGCCAAAAATATAATGCAATTCATCACTTGCAAATACATAGCAATTTTCGATTAGTTATTTTGACATTTCAATTTATATTTTAACGAAACGAAAATAAACCTTGTTCCAAAAGTGTCGAATGATCTGAAAAGCAATCAAATATCTTTTATAGACCTACCAAGTTTATAGGTATAATAGAACGTAAAATTCCTTAGGCCTACAATTAGATTATTTCGATGTAAAGTATTCAACAGCAGTTTCGTATCCCATGAAGCAAACTTAACAGCATTACATTAGGAAACCATTTATTACGCTCACAAATCAACAGTCGACGCATAAATGTCCGTTAAGTTTGAACCAAACCAAACAAATACCTCTGAATTTATTTCCATTTAAAATGAGGCAAGCAAACATTCGCAATGCAAGACAACACTAAACAATACAGTAAATGGTTACAATTAAATGTACCAGACTATTTTACATCGAATAACTTAGATAACTTAATGAAACAGGTTGACAGGACATTGGTTCGGCCATTTTAGAATAGGATTTGAGTTTAAATGACGCAGATAATTGATACGCAGGCCTTTGAGCCGTGGATTTAAAGACTTATTTTGATAGCGGATTGTTTGAATATATTATTTGAATTACTATTTAGGTAGGTACTTGATAGATTCCGATGATTACATTTAATTCTTAACTAGTGTCTATAATACCCAGGATTATTGCCGTCTTAATTTATATGGGTTAACTACCTGGTACCTTCTTACAGGAATAAGGCTAATCCTATGGTTTATACCTACATAAAATTTGGATTTATGCTCTTTATTGATATGATGATAGATAACCTATTGGGTAATTTTTTTTTTTGTAAAGAGACCAGCTGTATTTATGTTTTGTACACTTACTAACGCAATGTCACCGCTCAATATCGGATATTGGATCACAGCCTCGGGATTCTCATGCTGGATAAATTCACACAAGGTTTGGAGGAAAATCCAGGCAAGTACCTATGTGACCTTTCTTATGTCATATGGGGGTAGTTCTCACGAAATCTCGAAATTCGGTTCTGACGATAAAATTAAAAATAGTATGATGATTTAGATTTTTTTAAATATGTATTTTGTAGTAGTCATAATATTAAATTTTGATTAAATAGTGGTCCCCAGAATAAGCGTTTTTTTTATGAATTATAAGGCTTCTTAAAAAAGATAAAATGAGGGAATGATTACTTAGGTGATGGAATGATTTTTATAAGCAATGATGAACATTTTTAAATAAAAATGCTTAATTATTTTGTTAAATCTTTTGTTTTGAAATATGAAATATATTAATTAACATTATTAGGAACTATAGTCCAGAAAATCACAAATTATTGCGGTCTGAGACTGCTACGAATAATTTTATTAACTTTTTTTATTTTGCTTCCTCTTCACTGATTTTCATTTTTTTTGCCATTATTGTGCCCTGAAACAAAATGTTAGAGTTAAATTAAAGTGCTTGCTACAGCAAGCGACAGTAAAAAAGAATTCCAACCCAGTCAAAATCATTACCTCCTAATCATCATTACCTCACTGTACTGTGTACTGTGATAATATATGAGGGAATGTCGATGAGGGAATGACGAAACAAGACAATGACATAATCTTAAAAAACTAGTGACACGGCCATGCTTTAAACAAGGTTTTTTGCGGAAGTAAACTACTCCCAATACCCTACTTCATCACGCAATTAATTATTGTTAAAGTACTAACCTTCCTTTTTTTTAGGACGTGATGTAATGACGAACACAAATGTAATTGTAAGAAATTATGTATTCTACCTTTTTTCTACAAAACCTCGAACGCGTACACAATCAATTCGCCTTATTGACAAAATGTCAGTGCTGCCAGCTACCAAAAACAAACGGAAGCGTTAACTTTTGATAGAAACAGCGTTTATAAATTAACTGTTAGTAATGTCATGAGGGAATGATTTAATTTCAAGGGACACGGAGTTTTAAATTTTTTTAAAATTCATTTTTAGTTTTTTCATCCTAATAAAGAATACATTCATAATTTCATTATTTTAGAATAGGTTAATGACAATTTCATCGCTTTTACTTGATCATCTTTTTATTAAAAAAATTAAAAGTACCTAATTGAAAATGGATGTTGGGACATAGTGAGGGAATGATTTTAACGGCATTACATACACTGTGTTTTTTTTATTTACACATATGACACAGAAATTTTAACTAAAACGCATACCTACAGTGATGTTTATTGCAGGGAAATTACACTTGCCACTATATATTTACATTTTTTTTGTAAAAACATGAAGGACAGTAATTTCGAAATTTCGTGAGAACTACCCATGGACTTTCTTAGCTTTTCTTGCCTTACGGTGTTTATTTATATTTTTAATAGTCTCTGGATCAGTTACAAAGCAAAACTCCCTCTGCACTGTGTAGTTTTAAACTCCCGTATTTTCGACAAATACACCAATAAGATTTTTTCCAGGACCTGCAAAAGCATCTATTATTATTTTCCTTGATTTATTTTGAGTTTCTAACATCAACTTATCTACTTTCCAGGCAACCCAAACGACAAGATCCTATACGGGCGTCCGAACAAGCGTCGCAGCGCGTCCTTCCCCGCGCCGCGCTCGCTCGACCGGCGCAACTCGCTGCGCATCTTCGGCTCGTCCAGCAAGTACCTCCAACGCTGCGCCTCCACCAGAAGCTTGCACCATAAGAATGCCAACACCACTGACAGCTCGTCTTCCACCGATTACCCGCCGAGCGTCGAATCTGCGTCGCCTAGTAAGTTTGGTCTTAAATAATTAATAAAATTGCACACAAGTTAAAAATAAATTAAAAATAATAAATCTAAATTCATGGCATATAAAAAAAGGTCAAACCATAGATAAGAATATTTACAATATCTAAACTGACTGACCATGGGATGTTTATAAATCTGATCAAAAACTTGTGCTTTAGATTTGGAAATCTAAAACGACACTGTCGTTATTTGCAACCGTATTTATGTATAATATTTGTATCCAAGAGTACTCCTAAAGATATATTTTCCCAATTTCCAGAGAAAGTGTCCCTGCTGTCCCGCTTATTCAGACGAAGCGGCCGCAGCAAGCAGACGCGCGCGATGAGCACCTTTTCTGCGCAGTTCCCGCCCACCGAGTGGTTCAACTCCAAGGCGGTGCACCTACACTGTGTGGCCACGCAGACCAACTCGAAGGTATGTAGCAACTGCACATTTACCTTTTACACATACTTAATTAGTTACCTATGTGATTAAATAAGGTCAACAACTAAATGTTGTTAACAAACCGAAAACAAATGTTAGAGGATATACGAAAAGAGACAAAGTAAAATAATTCAAAATCTGCTTAAACTAAAGCGTAACGCCTCCATCATCCTTTTTATCAATATCATCTTTGTAAAATATTAAATTAACATAATTTACTTTTGTGTTTCAGGAGTCTTTGCAGAGTCAAACATCATTCGTCTCATCGTATTACGACGGTTCGGAAATCAGTAATCGGTCTTCGACGCTGCCGCGCAGACACAAGAGGCACCTGTCCACGGAGTCAGGCCTCGCGGGCTCCGTGACCGGCAACTACGACCACTCGCCCGTGCGCCACTCCAGCCCCAGCTCCGGCAGCCTGCCGCGCTCCACGCTCAGCAGGAGCTCCACCAATAAAACCATCCTCGACCACTTCGGATCACCACAGAGAAACAGCGACCCCAAACTAAGAGACAGTCCTAGCGGAAGCCTCAGAAGGGTCGACTACTCCAACTCAGACCACATCATGTCCACCAGTGGCCCCTCTAGCTTAGAAAGTACGACCCCACATCGCACTCCAAGAAAGGATCTTAGAAACGGTCAGTTAGACCAAAATTCTCCAATGAAAAGGGGCGGCTACCACACTAGTGGGAGTAGTGGCCATTCGAGCCTCGAGTCCCACATATCAGATCGCACCTTAAAGCCTTCGCCTAGTCATAGCAACACGCACGGAGCCCCCGGCCTTAGCAGAGCACAATCACTCGTCAAAGTACAGAGCTTACAGAGTTCTCCAAAAAGTCTGCACAAATACAGAACGAAACCACCTATTGTCGGTGGAGAAACGGTAAAAAACGGTAACACATCACCCAAAAGTTCGCCAAAAAACTGTCCAATCACACCCAAAAAAACCGCAACCCCGCTGCATAAAGCCCTAGGGTCTAAAGTAGAAAACCCGTCGACGACAATGTTGGCCAGCTCTAATTCTAACAATTCTATCACACTAAAAGTTACCACGAATACTATTTCTCAGAACGGTGGTGGTACTAACACCAAAGTATATGTACAAAATTCGCCAGTAAGGTCTGTTATCACTTTTGAGAATGGTAAAGTCACCGAGACTTCAAACGGGAGCAATATTTACATCATCAATGATGACAGACAAGTCGTGTCGGTTTCTCAGAACGGTGTACAGAATAAGACCCCAAAAAATCCGACTGAAACCTCATTCGACGTTTGTGTTGAAAAGAATAAGCAAATGTATCAGGAAGCAGAACCTATCAAAGTACAAGAAAACAAGTTCAATAAGAATTCGATTAACGACACGGGTATGAATAATAATCGTAAGCTTTCTTTACAAATAGGTGGTGCAAGTAATAATAATAGTTTTGTGTACAAAAATCAATTAAACAATACGAATGAAGTCGCATCTAATCCTGCTTCTCCGGCTATACATAATAATATAAATAATTTGGAAACGACAGCGAATAGTATTCCGTCGACGCCAACTAAAAGTTACGATAATATTATAGGATCATTGGGAAGTTTGAGGTACCAGAAGAACTCGCTGTCGTCGGCCAACAGTGGGTTACAGACGAACATAAACTCAAACAGTGAGTTGAAAAGTGTCGACTTGTTGAAAAAGGCTGCAGCGCTGCAAATGCTGAATGGACTCCCGAATGTAAATAACAGAGTGAGTTCTGACTCCATCGCGAATCTGCTGACGAAGGCTATCGATCACAAGCCAACAGTCCTGGGATCCGAGCCGAACCTAGCGCTGAAAAACCAGGAACAAATCAAAGATATAAACACGTCAGCGGAAAAAATTAACTGCTTGGAGAACAAACAGAAAAGGTACAGCCTCAGCCAAGACAGCAAGAAGGAGAACCAAGATTTCTATAACTTTCCGAGTTTAAGCGACTTGAGCTTTAATTTTACTAGTTTAGCGGCGCAGAAGATCCTGAAGGGTGTGAGTATAAATAGTGTGGACACACTCGTGGAGCTCAACATGGCCGCCAACAACACGGAGAAGCAGAACAACCGCGACGTCGCCGCTGTCTGCACCGACTTTGGCCTTGTATAGCAATTAACGTATAATATTTTTTGTTGTAAAATGTACAATAGTAGATATAACACGGTATGATGTAAGGTAGTTAGTTGTATATCTTAGGTATTCGTAACTACTTTGTAACACGCTTTAGATACGCAATACCTACATAAGTTAAGTTCAAAAATTTTACTCGTTTAAGATTTTGTACTCCCTACTTACGGAATTTATCTCTTAAACGCATTGTATCCCCTATTATTAAAATTTCGTTTGTCTTTACTAACTTATTATCATCGAAAGTATCAATGTAGAAATTATTTAACACAGTATTCATAAATGTAATCGTTAATGAATAATCGGAAAATTCTTAGTTTGTAGCTCACTTTAAAAGTATCAAGACAAGACAATAAATTATGAACATCTGTGAGAACAAAATGTGGCCTAAAGTTGCCTAATGACATGGAAATTTAGTGCCTAATTCGATCATAATATAATTGTAATTCAATTGTAGCCATAACGTAGTGTTTCACTATCCTTTAGCATTTATGCGGCTCGCACGCTGATTAGATAACTGTATTTAAAATTATCCTCTCCACAGCACTTCTGTTCGTGCCATCTCAATATTTCCAGTGAAAAAGTCGAGTACAAACTAGAATACCTAACTCCAATAACAGATTCCATCCAACAATGGGAATTTATAGGAATGATTTGTAAAATGTATGTCATGTATTAAGTGCCATAAAACCATAGTATTACATAATGCGGCGAGATATGGAATGGGAAGGGGTATATGGATTGATCATTACATGTCTAAGAATTTTACTGTATTTGTGTATGAAAGCAATGGGTATTTATTCATTAGGGAAGATAATCAGAAGTCATATCGCAATTAGTTTAAATCAGTAATAACGCCATTTGTAAAAATTTATTAACAATATAAGATGATGCTTTAATAATGTCGTTTTATTTTCAAATTACTGAAAATTATACTTCCTACCTATGATAAAGTAAAGCATGATTGGCCCCAAAGGGTTGGCCCATCTAAAAGCTCGCCTAAGCTAATAATCTTCGTTCATCATATTAGATAATGTATACAAGAAATGTAGATCAGTAGGTGTGTACCAAAAGGTAGTCCCTAAAGAGACATCTAATAGTACCTAACAACAATATGGAGTGTAAATACTGCATTTTCAATAATTGCTAGCTTTCTTCAAAAACAGATAGTATTTAATTCATAAAATTATGGAATTGTCAAAATGACTCCTTGAATTTTTGCTGTTTCAACTCCTGAAAAAATTACTTGGGACATTTTCTACTAGGACAAAAAAAAAAAGAAATATTTTGAAAACATTATTGATTTTGTATTAGTAACAGGTTCAATTCCTGCACAGTAACAGATTTGAAAAATAAAGCACATGCTGAAATGGTAATAAATAAAATTTTATCACTACATAGGTTACTACCTACCTACCTACTTGATAAAAAATACTGCTATCTAAAAATGCTACTACATTCACCAAACTTCCTGTTTGATTAAACTTGGAAGTTTTTAAATATTGTTCTATTGCTGTAGGTATAACTTGTGTAAGGGTGAATATTTAACCATTAACCACATGACAAGTTATGTAAAAGGCCAACTATTATTACAAAACATACCTACCTACATAAAACAAGATTGTTACATCTACTAGCTTATTATTACCAGCCTGTTTAACTTTATCCTTGTTACGGTAATATCAAATAGTAAATGTTGCTACAATAAAACAAAATATTATACAAAATATAAAACTTTATTACAACAACTAATTGGTAAAATGTAAATTCATATCAATACTACTACTACATTGTCCTATATACATGCTATGGTGCTGTGCTCCATCACATCCGTCACTTGTGATGGTTCCGTCTCAGTCTGACCTTTGATAGAGTTCAACCAATCGTCAGTCGGATCTATTTTTTTCACATCATTATCTGAACTATCACTTTTATCATCCTCGGTAACACTCTCTGGGCATTCAACCTCATTGTTATCAAAACTACTATGACTACTTTCACACACTTTGACTGGTGATGTGCTGGGCTCTACATCTCTAAACTTCTTGGATACCTCTTCTGACTTAATATTTACAAAACACACACAATTCTCTGTAGACGTAATCTCCTTCAAAGCAGCCTCTTCAATAGCTTCTAAGTCTTCCTCACCAACCTCCTTAGTCACTTCCTCTATCGTTTTATAAGAGTACATGTGGTCTTCCTCGGGGTTCACATAATCCTCGAGCGTAAACATATTGCTATCAAAATTAAGCTTCTCAAAATCAATAACACCATACTTACTTACATTATCTAACAATGTGGACTTGTTTTCGAAGCATATATGTATATTTTGAACACAATTCCTCTTCAAATCTTTGTCGTATTGGCATTGTTTACGTATAACATCAAGTTGTCGTAAAGTTTTTAATTCTCTAGCTTTTAAAGTAGCGTACACTCGCGCGAAAGATGCTCTTACGTTGGTTTTTAGCTGAAATTATAACGCCATCTATTAATATCAACCTTAATTCATATTTCAAAGTATTACACTACACACAAATAACTTACATTTTCTATTATTTCGTCAAAATCATCGGGATCGCTCGCCATGTTTACATTAACAATAATTAGAATTTAGAAAGTTTGACGTTTGAGAGAATGAACAGAAAGTTGCCGAAATACTATTTTCGAAAACCTACTTTTACTGTGCGGGCTTATGGTAGTAATCATTCTGAACCATGCATCTGCTAGAAAACCAGATTTATTCAAAATAATTATTTTCAGATTAAACAAAAATAGGTTCTGTTGAAAAACTCCGGTAAAGGTTGTCTGAAATATTTTAACGCAATATTTTGATTTCGGTTTTTGATCTTAATAACTACAGTTTATATTGAAATCTTCAATAGATTGATATTGATATACCTAAGCTTAATGATGATAATTCATATAATTAAATATAACCAGCAGAGTCATCCTAATTATCTTAGTTTGAGCTTTGAAGGTAATTTTAATAGATCACCAGTCATTAAAAAATATTTTTTGTGATATGAAAATAAAAGATGGTGAGAAATAAAGACTTCTAAATTAATTATAAAAATAAAAAATAAATCAAATCTATTAAAGTTCATTTTTTTACAGACAATCATAGAACGATAAATTTGAATACAACAATGTGTATTTTATTTTTGCTGTAGAAAACAGAATCATTATTTCATTATGTTGTTACAATTTGTAACAACATAATGAAATAATGATTCTGATTCTGAATTTGTAACTTACAAATTGATAAGTTTCTAATAAACTATTATTAAATGTCGCAGCCTGAAAAATATTTCTTTATCTAGTCACTAATAAATTCAAATTATGAAACATTACCCAAAATAATCAATATCAACCATCGAGTTTCAATAGCATATTAAAAAGAATAGATGTTCGAAATGCGATTTCTACCAAAGCTGGTTGATAATAAATCTTGCAACACTGAATAAAAAAAAACACTATTGATTTTTCGTTTGACAAGTCGCTGGAAAACATTCTTGGTAGATACTTTATTTTTCTCGTATAAATGGATTAAAATAAACGCGTGAGTGAAGTGTTATTGTGTAAAATCTGCTGTAATTGGTGTTACATTAAACAAGGCTCAAGAAAAGCATGAGCGAATTGAGACATCGACGGGGGGAAGGCGATGGCAATGACAAACTGGAGAACGCAGGGGAATCTGATCACGTACGTTTTTATTAAATTATTATTTCTCACACAAAAACCAGTTTTTTATTTAAATCTTTGTAATATATATGGGCATATGAAATTAATAGGTTGATTCTGAGGAGGAGAAGAACTTAGAAGAGAAGTATGTGGATGAAATGGCCAAGTCTTTGCCGCAAGGAACGGATAAGACGCCAGAAATCCTTGACTCTGCGCTTTCTGGACTATCTTCAAGGTAATAGCGCAAATTATTTATTTCTTTTGTTTGTCATGCTATTATTAATGAAGTAATTGGTTCAGGTTCATTGTTTAAACTTGAGTATTTATTGTTCAATAGTTAGTATGAAAAATCATTTTACACAAACATTAGTAGGTAGTAAATTTTATGATATATATAATATTGAAATTTTTAATTTAAAATTAGTGATGACTGAATATTAATTGCTTCCCAAGTAAAAATCTAAATATTTACTTTGAGACTTTGTTGCTATAGTTGGTTAAGAATTAAAATAAATTCAGTTTTTTATAGCTTTTTACACTCATTAATTAGAACATTACAATGCTCATCTATATAAGAAAAATCATCTAAACAAACATCTATATAAAAACATTTCTCATATAGCTTACCTAATTTAAATAACATAGTCATAAAACTCTGTTGCCATGTAAAGGTTAAAAATGCAATTATGGTTTATTTAAAGTCCCTACTTAAACAAGATATTCTGGCAGACTTATGTATAATCTCATCGCTAACATATTATAAATAATCTTATAAAGTTTAAAAACCGCAACATTTAGTTTAATATGGGAGTAGAATATCTGGGTTTGAAACAAAACATAGAAAATATGGATGAAAAAATAATATGCTAAAAATATTGGTGGGAATATTAAAAAAAAAAAATGGTGTTTATATGAAATTGTTAAGTGTTAACTAACAATACAATGGTCAACAACTGTAGGGTCAGCTAATATACACAAAAAAAACATGTTATTTTTCTTTTATGATCTAATGAAATTACTGACTAAATTGTTTTCAATCTGGACAGTCAAAAAGCTTGCTTCAACGTGTTATATTTATCGCTAAACTATTTTGTGGCCACAGGACAGTACTGTAAGGTCTGGGTTTTAAGGTTTATCAGATTCTCAATATTGTATCAAACTCAACAAATTATATCTATATAAGAACATAAAAATGTTCTGTAACAGATGGAGGAACTGGGTGATCCGAGGTATCTTTACCTGGCTGATGATTGCTGCGTTTTGCCTTCTCATCTATGGCGGGCCACTGGCACTCATGATTACGGTATGTTTCTTTTTACGTTTTTTTTTTCGTCTGTGATTTTGTTCCAAATTTCAAAACTAATGTCTATACACATATTCTTTTTAATTATCTGTATCTAAATATAGTTTTGGTGGTGGGATGTCATGTTTTTCAAAATAGGTATTATTGTTGTCGCTTTATTGGCTTTTTAGTGGTCTCTGAACTTGAATAATAAATAAGATACTATTGTCGACATGTTACTGTTGTCGTTATATACAGCTCCAGATGATCATAACGGACGGGATCATTTAAGACATATTTTATTTTGGTAAACACTTATCTTGAAAAGTAAATAAAATTAATATTTTTATCGTAAATATTAGCTTTATGAAAGTGATCTTTCCCTTCACAAAATAGGATCTAAATATAACGTAAATAAACAACAGTTTTTGTTGAAATTAAAGTGATTTTACGCAATGTTTTCCCGCTAATTATTCAAATGAAAACTGGCTTCTATTGTGTTGCATTAAAAAGCTAGGCGCATTGCGGCAACCGACTCACTACATTCAAACCTTCTCTTGTTTATTTTTCATACTTTTTAGGGTTCCGTACCCAACCCAACCCAACTCGCTGTCTGTCTGTCTGTCACCAGGCTGTATCTCAAGAACCTGGATAGCTAGACAGTTGACACACATTATGTATTTCTATTGTCGCTGTAACAACAAATACTTACTAAAAACAGCAAAAAATCTAGTCAATGGTATGTAACCCTTCGTGCGCGAGTCCGACTCGTACTTGACCGGTTTTTAATCTTACCAAAGAGAAAATATAAAGTCACAAAGTTACATTGAAAATTCTTTATAGCACACGACACGACTCAGAAGTAAAATTTATAATACTACTAATTTTTATTTAGAAGACCAAAATTTATGAACACTAAGAGTACCTACTTAGGTAATGGAATATTTAAAGACAATATGTTTTCAGCAAAACGTGTGCTAACGAATATGATATAATACCTATTTAATAGTGCCAAATATGGTATCAGAATGTTTGGCATTGGCACAAATCATGCTTTGTCTATTCAATTTTATGTTATGCATGACATAATTTTCCTCGTGCGATTTATATGTGGTCTATTATAATATGTAACTATACGAGTATGAGTTCCTACATTTTATTGATTTTATGTATAGGTATGTTTATGTTGCGTGTCCTTTTTTTAAAGTAATTCTATGATCTTCAAGAAAAAAAAGTAAAGAGATTTAAAAAATATTTATAGACACTCGCGTATCAAAATCCACCATTTAGGGTCAAAATTTCAAGTCAAAATAGGAACATTTTGTTTGACGAATTACCTACTCAAATCACTTAAACGCTTTTAATAGTAATAATGACTAATGTAGGCACTACAATGATATAAATTATTTTAATTTATGTTGAACCCATGAATATGATCGTCAATTGTTACTGTAGCAAAAGTATACATACAAGACTTACATGTATTTACCGAATCCGCAACTAAAAATGAGTTGAAGCAATCAACGGTCTAACCCTTTATCTCATTCGGACAAAGAAATTTTAGTTATTACCTAGTTTTTTGTTCTAAGTAAATCAAGTAATTTTCTCAGTTTTTAGGACTAGTCTTCGCATTACTAGAACACTAACCCAGCCGACCGTAGCTACATGTCGCAAGCAGCAACTGCGTGCGACCTCCAAAATACTAGTTTTTACATTCGGCAATGGACGGAAAACATCCAACATTGCATATCAAAGTTACTGATGAAATATGTTATTGTACACAAATACAATTGAATGTTTTTTTTTTTTGTGATGTCAATTAGACTTTACGTTATTGTTAATTATTTCTACTTTTAGGTCTCTTGCTTCTCAGCTTCAAAACATCGCTGACTGAGAATAAGGACAATTTCTAAATATTTTCTATTCAATAACGTTTAACTTAAATACGTATCGTTTTGTTATAATATTCCATACGATCGCACAAACGATCAAGGTCAATAACAGCAAAGTTCAGTCCAATACATAAATTTTACCTTATGGATGTCGTCCTTACAAACATTTACATTATCCATCTTTTACAATCATAGTCATTAGACCTTTTACTGAAACATGATGGTAAAAAAGAGTAGATAGAGATAATCTATCCTGAATTCTGAAATAGGTTTCATTTACACCTTCGTTTTTAAGAATCTAACGTAAACTTTGTGATTCAGGTGCTATGCGTCCAAGTGAAATGCTTCGAGGAGATCATCAACATCGGGTACGCGGTGTACCGCGTCCACGGCCTGCCCTGGTTCCGCTCCCTCTCCTGGTACTTCCTGCTCACTTCCAACTACTTCTTCTACGGGGAGAACCTCATCGATTACTTCGGTGTCGTCATCAATAGAACGGTGAGTACTTTTACTGTGAGGTGTTTTATTTTTAATTGTTTCAATTTCTCGTGTTATGAGTTTGGATGGTTTTAAATGTTCTTTCTTTGAGGATTAGCCTCCTGTTTTACCGGGATCAGTTCAATTACAGAATTTTAGATGGTGTCCGAAAAATAAATATATACTGGATGGTTTTGTAGAGTGTATAGAGTACTTCAGAGGAGTATGTGTAAAAGTACCTATACAACAATACAAATGATTAAATCACTGGACTACCAAATATGTGACCAAACATTAGTTTTCTCGTAATTTGTATTTTTTTTTTGTACGAATATGATTAAAACATATTATAGTTTGGTTATTTACAATAGGTATGAAATTACGCTTATACATACAAGTGAAACTGACTTAAAAAAAATTGTGATTTTTTGTTTAAAATTGGAAACTTGCTGCATGTTACGGTTGTCACAGTCTTTTTTGTGGCAGACATAAATTGCTAGTCTGTACTTTTAGCTAGAAGTAAAAAGTAATTGTTAAGTGTAACTCATTTTTGTGATTAAAATGGAAATACTGCCAGATCGCGTGTGTATCGGCTATGGCATTTACCAGAGTATTGAACCCGACGGGGTAGTTAATCGCGGCTCTTCGACTAGCCGGGTAAATCCCAAATTGATCATACACATCTAAAGTACCCTAGAGGGCTAACCTATACATCAGCCACTTTAAAGAAATAGTGAACGTGCTTTGGGATTATGAACCTTAATTCAATGAGTAACAGTTCAGTTTCCATCACATTCAAATTACTTTTAGGCCCTTTTCGGTAATATTAGTCATTCTAAAATGAACTTAAACACATGTTGTCAAAGTTGATAATTGCGTAATTAGTAATAACGTTTAATTCTCTTTCCATATTGGCTTTAGTATAGAGGTAGACTTATATTAATGATTGATCTGGCGTGACTAGTTCATAATTAAACATCACATACTCGAAAAGCAAAATGAAGTTTTAAGTAACATATAAACTGCCACGGCTATCAAGCGTCTTATTTTTTGAAGAAAGGGACGAATTTGCCGAAATTGACGAAATAACTTTCAAATAAATTTATTTTCCATCCCGGTAAATTATGTTAATTGCTATATTTAGGAATTACACCATAGACATAATCACTCTTTTTCTGATTAATTCTATTCATCATGATATTCTCCATATCACGAATAGACGATGTCGTAAACAATATCTGCCTGATTAATATCAAATTATGTTTGATTCATGGCGTGTTATCTGCGTCACGTATGTTATGTGCAGACTATAGTTACGTATGTATACGGTGTTAACTCATCTCGTCACGCCCATGTCTAGAATAGCTGGTTAAACTTCTACCTATTTCTAGTACTAGTATAATTTTCTTAGTAAAGCCATACGAACTAATTGATCATAAAGTTTAAGCCGTAGGTCATAACACGCGTTTGTCGACCACCACTAATTAAGTTGTCTAAATCAGATAGCACGTCATTTGATGTAAAGCACTGGTAGGTTATCAACTACATAGGTTCGATGAGGTAAGAAACCGAATCATTCACAATTTGGAAAAAATGCTAAACAGAAGAGTTTAAATAGTTCCGAAGTGAACGGAAATCAGTGCACGATATTATTAGAGCAAAGATAAGCGCTAGATTACCGGCATATCGTGATACAGCACAATATTATCAATTATCTTATCAGCCCTCAAACCACGCACTTGACGCCGCCGACATTTTTCAATTAACGTTCGCGAAATACCCCGGTTACCTGTATTGATTCTAGCGTGATATTATTAGAATGGGGACGAAGAAGTGATCCTGTCAACAGAATCCTATAAATAGTTCCATAAATTGGATCCGTCGTGTCTGCAAATTAATCCACCAGCCAAAGCTTGAAGTCGACTCTCATTCCCGCTATAACGTAAACTCCTGTAAGCCAGGATCCAAAGATATTGATTTAAACTAATAGAATACTACCAGCTTGGTTTGTCCCAGGATAAGCTTGAACTGTTTTGGAAAACGTATCGAGTTACTGTTCTTAGTTCTGAGGGAATTCTTAAAAACGCGTTTGCGGGCTGCATAATGAGCTTCGGTCACCGAAACGTTCAAAGACTCGAAGAGCACTGATCCAAAACAGCTCTAAGCTAAAAGAAATTTTAGTAACTTCTGTAATATGTTAGTTTATTCACAAGAATGAGTAAACAAGTCAACAGATCCATTAGTACAATAGGTAAATTGTAATCGATAAAATAGAGAATTGAATGTTGTTTGACACTTTCACTGAAAACACTATTCTAGGTACTAATCGCTAATAAACGTTATCAATCATACGATGGAATTCGAATCAATCAGATTTGACCCGCGCTATCGTAATGCTGAATGGATCGCGTGATCCGTACGTAATTATGATAGACGTTTTTCAGGGCGATAGTGACTGGCTTGTTTTGTTTATCGACTTATTTGTAGTTTCAATTTCTATTAGAAGTTCAAAATTAGTGCAAGAACCAATCGCTTTACGTAGCGTTAGTAATAAAGTTGGAGTTGAGTTTCAGTTGTTGTAGCATGGACCTGAAGATGTTATCAGATAGCTTATCCTAAAACTGACAGTTCTAGTTCTAAAAAAAAATATTGTTTTTACCTGATAGATTGCTTATTTTAAACTGTCTATGTCTTGTACCTACCTAAGTAAGTATCCTCCGGTTTTAACGGTAGATTGAAAAATGTGTTTTCCCACCTGGTTCCCGTAATGGAGGTTTAAACAAGGAAACTCTGCTACTTGCAGGACCATATTTAAATGGTATTTTTTCAAAAGTTTTGATTCTGTTTGATTTCTCCTAGATTCGCTTTTCTGTAGCTTAATCTGATCAATAAAACCTTCGTCAGATCATATTGGATGATACGGCGAGACAACAAAGTTCATTGCACTTACGTGACCTATAAATCAATAAGTTTTTATCTCGACTTTTATCGGAAGTAACTGGCAAACATACTCAAATATAATCTACCATTAATACTAAATTTTGTCTCCAATTTTGTCAAATTGTCTTAGAATAAATTCTATAGAAATTTAATGAGCTTACAGATTAATAAATATGTCCTATTATTGGAAATTGGTAAATATGTATATTTGTATAATCGATCGATATATTCTAATCAGCGCGGCAGCGGTCTTAAAGTAATAGTGTTTTTAAAAACAACTGATGCTTTGTATTTATATAGATTACAATCGCTGACATATTATATATAATCACGCACCTAGCGTGGTAATTAGCGATATAAGTACCTATGAATTATATTGCATTAGACGCCTCGTTTACAGTTTACTAGAGTTTACGCAAATTAGCGTGACGCGAGACGCAATATAGCGTACGTACTACTTATTTACGATATTTAAATATAAATAATACTAGCTTCTAGATTTATTGCGAAGTCCTAAATTCCGTTGCAGTTCTGAGCTGTGAAGTACACACACATTTAAGCTATTCAACTAAATTGTGTCTGATAATCTGGTAATCTGGTTTTTGGCCTGTATTCTTAATAAATGATGTCTAGTTTAATTAAATGTAGAATGTAGCAAACGCAAGTAATTGGTTGACCTCATTGTAACGTTAAGCAAGTAAGCGTATAAGCCTTCTATTAATCAAACCCTTTTGTAATTATATGAACGTATATTTTGATCACAGTCTTGTAGAAAAATGGAGTTTTAAAAATCAATCTTACTACTTTGACACTAAGGTGCTTTCAGCGTAGCTTCATAGTGTTGCAATGTCATTACTCATTAGGCGAGCGAGTTGAATTTTCATACCCTGAAACAAATGAATAGATGTTGCCTATAAATCGTTAAGCAGTTTTGTCACGACTGAATTGATTAGTCTTATATAATTGGAAATTGGTCTTCATATGTTGGCATGTGTAAGTTCTAATTTCTAATTAGCAAATTATAATATAGCCGAAGAAAGTTCGCAAAACGTCAAAGTAATATCTACAGTATTATTTGTGTACAATACATTATTCAGACAATTCAACTTGCCATCGTTATTTTTAAATATTCGTCCCTGTTGGTAATTCATGAATATGAATATCTATGAATAATTCATGGAAGTTGAAAATATCTGTCTATCGCGTTATAAGATGCTTGACTGACATTTACATCATAACTTTTCGTACCTAAATGATAATTATTGTTGGGTATTTATGTACATAATTTTTTTTTTACTCATACCATACATTATTATTTAATAATTGTAAACAGACTCTACCCAAGCAGCAAAATTATCCTAGAGTGCAGATGTTATAGGCCTCCAGCACTTATAATGTTCTCTTAACGGTTCTAGTATTCGCTGCCACGCTTATAATTGTATGCATGGAGTTAGTTGGGCCTTATAGTATATCTGATCTTATACATTGACTTATAATTACTTATAGGTCGAAATTAAGGGTGCAATATAAGCTTGGGTGACCTATAAAAGTGTCACCAGGGTGTAAATGCACTCAAGAGTAGATAAACTAGTAAGCTATACTTATAACTGCTAACAAGAAGCATTATAGAACTACTTTAAGTAAAGTACGACAGTAAGAGTGATAAACAGAACTAAACATACTGGAAACTATTTGCATTTATTACTTGGTTTTATAAATTCACTTTACAGAACAATTATAAGTAAACTCTAATTCCAAACAATATGGCCAAGCGATGGTTCTGATATTTACCATTTTAAAACAAAGTACGCCTATAATGGTTTGTTAATGTATTTGGGAAAACCAACTTTGTCAAAATGGCGACTTTTCGTTGTATGTCTTACTGAAATCAACATTATTTTGAAATTCAACTTAATGGAAACGCTAATTTCAAGGGGCGTGTAAAAATTTTGATAAAAATCTTATTATACTTCACCGAAAATATACGTGCGCCATGCACATTCAAACTATACATCTCGACTTATTGTTAACTAACACTCTACTCATAATTGATATTCTAGATAATATTAATAGTAAGAAATGGATGAATAACTTACCTTTATCAATATTAACCCTTAGAAATTGAATTGCAATTCACAACACTTTGTATGAGCTTGTAAGAGATTCACTGTGTACGTTATTGTCGTGTTTGGTTCCATTAAGCGCTGATAGTTAGCTTCGCGGGAGCAAATAGCTCTACGTAGTCCAACTATAAGGTCGTTATTGTCCTGTTTAGTTCCATTAAGCGCTGGTAGTTGGCTTTGCGGGAGCAAATAGTTTTACATAGTCTAACTATAAGGTCGTTATTGGTCAAAGTGGTGTTCACCAAGTCTACTATAAATATTTAATTAGTTAAAATACGCTTATTAATTGGGCCCTTTTCCGTGGTTATAATTGCTTACTATTCCGTTATAATCCTAATGAAATGGTGGTTCTAGGACAATTACTAGACCACATTTTGCTGCTTGGGTACTCACGCAAATATATCTGATGCTGGTTCTGGGGTCCGTTTTACATTGAAACAAGTCGGGCACCTCCTAGTTTTCACATAACATACATAATTTTATTTTTTATTAGCCTACTCTAATATATAAAGTACTTTAATTTGACGTTACATTAAATTTAACGCCTGTTCATATTATGTTCTAATTGATTCAGACAGAATACGAATTCAATTGAAACAACGTTGTCATGCGTAGTGCGGTTAAATTTGTATGAATTGGTGTAGTCATCCGTTATAATTGAGCTGGTTTCAATAATAAGTTCTCTGGTATAAATCTCGTTTATATTCCTAAAGTATGGTTTATCTACTTGGTATTTCGTTAAATATATGGAACGACAATGTTTTCATCTTCAAAAAGCATTGCTAAAGCATTTTTCAGATTATGGGTATGCTCAATGCTCAGCCTCTAGTATGGTGCATAACTAACTAATTTTAGCATTTTAAATATTATTGTGAGCCTGAACTGTCTCAGGGCAGATAAATCTTTTCCATATCACTTCCAATTATTTCTGTGAACTTCACACATAATTCTATAATTAATATGATTCCTTATGGAGTATTCACAGTCATGTTATCCCGGCAATCGATAATAGTCATTTGCTTCTTATTTATCATTCCTATTTAGATCTTCAGGCCGAACCAAATAGCGTTATTATGTTCCTTAACTTCAGAATATTTGTAACCTTAACTTTCTTCTTTCCACCAGGACTACCTCAAGTTCCTGGTGACGTACCACCGCTTCATCTCCTTCAGCCTGTACTGCGTCGGCTTCGTGTGGTTCGTGCTGTCCCTCGTCAAGAAGTACTACATGCGACAGTTCAGTCTCTTCGCCTGGACCCACGTAGCTCTGCTCATCGTCGTCACCCAGAGCTATCTCATCATACAGAATATATTTGAAGGTGAGTTTAGTTTATTATTTTTGAAATGTTATAATATGTTTGACTGACCTTGATCTTTTAAGCCGCTGAGATGATGATAGGCAATTTATTTCCATTGGGCAAGTTTCCGTTATTTTGAAGGACCACATATTGTTTATAGTGTTTATTGATCTCTACATAGAACTAAATCGGATATTCGATTCGGGCCCCGCCATTAGGCCAGGTGAAAATTGATCTAAAACTTTTATGCTGATCTTCCGAAATACGGAGCAGATATCATCTTATTTTAAAACTTTTTGTACACTAATTTACTTAGTGTTCATACGCACTATGCGGTTACCCGCAATGCGGCTAGCCGTCTTAATTAACAGAAAACTTCAACCAAAATCTGACTATGGCTTCTCGAGTTAATCTATAATTCCAGTGTTGATTGTATGTATAGGTAATAGAGATTAAATACTTTAAATAGATAGGCGTAGGATTAGCGGCTTATAGCACACATAATACTAGTACGTATAGATATGTCAAATCTATTCCTATCTAATGCCACATTAAATAACAAGTAAAATTGGGACCTACGCACCTATCTTATAAATAAGGCAAAATACAAAGGTGATGCAAATCCGAAGCACAGACGAATGTTCCATAATATTTCTAAATACGATATTTTCAAAAGTGGTAGGAATATTGATGTTTTTTTTTTAACACGCTTTTATTAGCTTCACTTGTATGTATGTATGTATGTAACCGACTCCTTTGGACTCGATTTTGACCCACTTTAAACGGACAGATTTAATTCAAACTTTGTACACTTATCAAGAATCAGCGACAATATAATAATTTCATAGGTTATCTCATTATCCTGATTAGGATCACCAGGATTAAATAAATAAAAAAAATTTTTTTTTAAGTCCACAATGCAATACGTTTGAATTCAGACAACACGTATTGCTGCTAGGACTAAAAAGTGAAAAATAAATATAGTTTAAAAAAACTAAAAAACACGCTTTTAAAGTACTTCTAACTAAAAAAGTGAAAAATAATTCCTAATGTAAGCTGAAATTGGTAATGAACAAAAAACACTAGAATTATTGTGAAAAAAAGCGTGGGGCGCTCTGTGCCATATTTTTCGTCTATCGAGCAACCCACGCTTTTTCACAATGTTTACATTAGAAATTATTTTTCACTTTTTTAGTTAGAAGTACTTTAAAAGCGTGTTTTTTAGTTTTTTTAAACTATATTTATTCCATTTCCCTTTCGCTGGGCATACACAATATTACACGCCGGTTTTGATACCTTTGACGCTTATCACAAAACATATTGATGTCAAATTGAGTGTGAAAAGATATCATCGTGAGAACACTCAAGTGCTCCTTTTAGTGTTTACGATTTATCTAATTTCAAGTGCAGGTTGGAAAAGCATAGTAAACAACTTAAAATAGATGGCATTTATGTATAAAGAAAAGTAGGTATATCGACCTATTAACCGTATGAGGTTACCACTCAACAGTAACACCATACGTTGTGTACAAAAGATTATAACGGTATTTCAGAACATTTTCAGATAGGTAATAATAGGTATGTTGTATAAAAGGTTAGGTTTGGAAAAAATAATCTTTTCTGGTTACAACGTTTACCAAAATCCCTTAGTTATAAAGTTTCTTATTCCGAAGCTGTTACAAAACATAAATGCAGCTACCTCATGTTTATATTGTTATGATATTAATATGGACAGATTCCGAAATGTTCATCTTAAACTAGTGTCTTGATTCCGTTTTATTTCGAAAAGTTTATTTCATACTAAATTCTCCAATTTCCGTCTTCTCAATTCTTTTTCCAACCCTTTTAGTTAACCCAAAAACCTATTCAACCCCGCCCGCAGTTTGTCCCGTATTCCTCCTATCCGACTTTTAGCGAACTAAAAATACATTCCGATCAATAGTGGTCGCCGATAGTATGTTGTATAAAGGTTCCATAACTGGCCTCTTAAGAGCCATTCTAACTTACCTCATTAATTTTATAGTGGGTACATTATTGGGAATGGAAGTTGGGCTCGATATTTGCTAATTGAAAATAAGAGCTTATTTAGACGGTGCAAGAAATAGCGTGCGAGTTGCGGTACATTGCCGTCTACGATCCATCTCTTATGACACCATAGCCGCGCGGCCCCGCAATGTACCGCAACTCGCACGACATTTCTCGCATCGTCTAAATCAGGCCTAATGTATGGAGTTGCAATCTATCCTTCCGTTTGGAATAATTGGAGTTTTGTAGTCATTTAATACATTTAAATATAAGGTTCTAATTTAAAATGCTTCATAAAAGTTTTTGGAAGCCCATAATGATTTATTATAGTTGGATCAGACATATTTTAATATATATATTTTTTTAATGTGTCTATAAAACGATATAATGGACATAGTTATTCCATTCTCTTTTGGCTTTAAATTTTGAAATCTGCTAATTGCGTTTCCGTTTTCATGAGTTCTGATTTCGCGATGCGTTCTTTTAACTCGACCGATAGGTACATCATTTGCATACCGGTATTTGTTAATTAATTAGTCTGACAGCGATATAAAAAAATACATGGCTGTATCTATTACTTACTTACCTATAGCGCACATAGGTGAAGTTATATGCGAAGTGTTTACTCAAATTGATTAAACGCGTTCCACCTACGCGAAAGTAAAATGTAGATTTGTACACAATCTATTATATTGAAGCGGTAATAGAGGATTGGATAATAACCTGCAAATATTCTTCTCATTGTGTTTGCAAATATATAAATGCAGTGGCTATCTTGCAACTAGAATGAGTACCTTCACTTCGATGGTAATAGTCTATAGGTAGTTTTTATAAATAATAATAATAATATTCCGGGACAGCTCACACACGGTTAACTGATCCCAAGCTAAGCAGAGCTTGTGTTATGGTAACCAGACAACTGATAAACATACTTATATATTTCTAAATACATACATATTATAGATAAATTACACCCAGACAACCAGAACAAATGATCGTGCTCATCACACAAACATTTGTCCTGGGTGGGAATCGAACCCACGACCTCCGGTATAGCAGTCAGGGTCACTAACCACTAGACCAACAGGCCCGTCAAATCAAATCAAAATCAAAATCAATAAATATTTATTTAACTTAGGCTACAAAGTAGCACTTATCAAACGTCAATTATTATTACAATAGGACAGCACCCTAGGGGTCGGTTCATATCCGGCGGCAAAGGCAGCGCGCAACATCGGCCGCGCAACGCCAGAACGAGCAAACACACAACAAAACATCCAACCACTCACACCTGACGCACCAACGCGTCATCAGGTCAGTGTGAAAGGCTGAATGCTCCACCATGCGCCCGCCCGCCCCAGCGCCACGCGACCGACAACACGCGACGCCACCACCGCCAGACATGAACCGACCCCAAATCGCCCACCCTTCACCGCTTCCTAAGTGCTTTGGCTGAGGAGAAGAAACGGCGCAACAAACTCCTCAGTAGCACGCTGTCATTACATTAAAAATAATAAATAATATCAAATAATAACAATAACAATAAGGGACCGCGCAAAGTGAACAAGTGGTTAAGGTAGATGGGTATCATAGTATGATACCCATCTACCTTAACCACTGTTTAAGAGTGAAAAGTATTGTCTACGTGGAGACCAAGGTCAGCAGAACGACCAGTCACCGCAAGCGGCACCCGTTCACGAGTATGACGCAAGGATCAGCCATCCCCTCCCTCGCCATATTAGAGGGAAGGAGGAGACCCGACCCAAGACGCCACCGCAGGCAATGACAACTAAGGGAGCATGACGAAACTGCTGCCGGCTTAAAGGCAAAAAAAAATAAAACAAAAGGAATTCTATGTTCAAATTAGAAGAAAACCCCAAGCACTGATTCAACGCGCAGTCCCTTATCAAAGCGGCATTAAAATAGTATATACCAATATACATGCGTATAACTGCATTAATAATAAAACAAATTAAACAATATATAGTTACATACAGAGTGTATGCCAATCAATTTGGAACAATAATTAGATTTGTATACTAATAAAGTCAAAGTTTACGTTTATGTTTTATGTTCGCAGTAATCTTTGAAACTAATAATCCATTCACAGAAATATTTTACAGAATAATAGTTACATTTTTGCTGAGGTGACCATAGTTCTCGTTTTTTAACCGACGAAAAAAACGGAGGAGGTTCTCAATTCGACGCGTATATTTATTTTTTTATGTGTGACAACGCATGTTTTTTTACAGAGTAGTCCAATTTTGATAATTCTTATTTATTTACGACTTGTTAGGATAGGTCGCTATTACGTAACTAGCTAGACAGCTTGACCGTGATCATAGATTAGTTTTTACATATAGGTCTTTGTCGCCCTGAGAACACGTTAAGCCGTCGGTCTCTGTAACACGAAGACTTACATATATACCGTCTAACTGAAGCCTGACAATTTTGATAACGGGCTGTATCTGCAATAAAAAAACTAATTCTGGCTAGTATATGTTGCATTCTGCCCCATGTCAGGCTTAAAAAAACCAATGATTATGTGATCAGCAAATATTTATTCTTAATATCGTACTCTCTTCATTTTGTATGATTTCAAGACGCTCCCTTGTTAAGTTTTAAAAACACAGATTGTTTAGGAAATAATGTTTTTTCATGATCCCACCCAATTTATTGATTCATCTATAAAAACATTAAATAAAGTCAACACAGTGCATTTTTTACTACATGTTGACTATAAATGATAGCGGAATATTTCTCTCTTATTAATATCTCATTCACTACAGGAATTGGGTCACAGATACCGGTGTGTAGTCCGCTTGTCATTTGTTATCATCAATCTTGTCAACACGGTAAGGTAATTTCTAAGGAAAGTCTATCCTATGTATCGAGTGTGTAACCGTTCTATTATGCTTTCTACTTTGTGTACGCATTTATAGAAACAAGAGTTTTTATTTAGTAGTTTAAGCGTACTACCCATGTCATGCCGTGGAATACCATGGGGAATGAAGGGCAAAACGAGATTGTGAATATAAGTTCACGTAAAGTGAATAGTTTAATTTTTATCAAGTTCCTAGTCAGAGCAGTTTGCAACTATGTGATTTTGTTTTTGTTTTAACCAGACGATGTTCCATTAAATGCCATTGCCAATTCCATTCTATTAAATGTCGTGGTGGCCTAGTGGTTCAATGAACGGATTTGTATGTACAAGGTTGCAGGTTCGAACCCAGGCAAGTACCAATGTGGCTTTTTCAAAGTTATATGTACGTTCTTAATTATTCTAAGACACTTCTGACAAACGGTGAAGGAAAACATCGTGAGGAAACCTGGATTCCAAAATTGGGATCTGAAATCGCCAATCCGCAGAGAGCAAACGTGGTGATCAATGCCTTCTCTATATGGGAAGAGGCCTGTGCCCAGCAGTGGGACTTTTATAGGCTGGATTATTATATAAACTTCAAAAACTTGCATGAAGGTCCAAAAGTTATTAAGGCAACGGTAGGTACTGTTCTTAAAGATATCCCAAGTTGACGAACAAACAATAACATAAACAAACAATGGACACGTTACTACAGCACATAATGCTTAGACAATAGCATTATACTGCTCAGTCGCTTCGCAAGGCATGATATTATACCACTCTATTATAAGTACGACCCAATGTAATGGAGGTTCTGCTGACAGCTAGCTTATTCAGCACTTTACGTCGTGTAGGTGTCCTAGTTGCAATGGAATTAAAGCGAATATTATACACTATCCTACTAATATTATAAATGTGAAAGTTTGTGAGAATGGATGTGTGGATGTTTGTTACTCTTTCACGGAAAAACTACTGAATGGATTTTAATGAAACTTTCCAATATTGTAGCTTATACATCGGAATAACACATAGGCTATAATTTATAAAGATAGTGTAAGAATTGTCATTCACGCGGGTGAAACCGCGGGGCACAGCTAGTATATTATAATGGCACATCTATTTGTAAATGACTTTTAACAGCAAGTACATATCCAATAAATATAATGTCATCAATGAAAGAAATATCATCGTAAAATAATGTAGGCTGTTATGTTCTTTTTTAGTATGAATTATAACATGAAATTAAGTTTCCAATTAAAAAAACCCGACCTGACATGGGTAATTGTCATTAAATACTCGCGTAGCAACAGGTTAATGTGATTAAAACCTTGAAAGAACTCCGGCCGTAATAAACAACAGATAATTTAATCAGACAATGAACTTGAACCTTGTTAATTTGGCCCAACGATTCATGTGCATGATAATGCACGTACACTCTACCGCTCATAACGATGTAAAAATGTTCTGTGTGCAATGAGAGATGCGTATGAACTTGTGTTGTATATTGTACACAATAAAAAACAAAAGGTGTTGAACTTCTGGCGTATTATAGATATATTAAGTAAATAAAAATACACATGATTTTAATTTAATTAAAGACGTTTATCAAAAGCCTATGATCGGCAGCGAATCAAGCTGGTAAAATGCAATTACAGAGACGGTAAACAAATGCTAACTAAGCGACTAAAACATAGCCGTCGCGGAAGAAAACATAAAAAACTTGTCGTTTAATCGTTAGCCGTTTACCTTGTAACTGTAGGATTATGATTTTTAATCATAGTAAGACCGGCCTGTCGAGTATAACCTTGCTACAATCTTTGTAACCTAGTAAGTCTCTGAACCTAATAGTATGTTCACTCCATGACAAAGTCATTGTAATCATTTGGCCACATCATTAAACCGCTGCTTGATTATTGGTTTGTACTTCGTTTAGAACAGTGACAACTCAAAACAGGTAAGTTACTTAATAAGCAAACAAATAAAATAATTTTAATAATGTTTTATCTGCTAGTATTTATCTGTATATATCTGGAATTTAATTTTAAAATGATTTCCCATTTAATGTAAGTCACGCTTTTAACATGAATATTTAAGTTTTGGCTTTATTTTCATATGTATGTATAATATCCGGCCTTCAACAGGGCCTGCTTTACATAGACTATTAATGTTCATTTAAAAGGTATTTTAACCACTGTTTACCGAAACAAAAAGGCAAATATTTCAGTGAAATATAAGCCAGAAAATCTAGGTTGCAAATTGGGTTGTTTGGCCAGTATCGTACCAAAACTATCGATTGGCACATTCGCTGCGCTATGCGCCTCGGATTTACGGGACAAATTTAAGTCCAGAAAGGTTTTAAATGCCAAGGCTAATAGTGAACATGAACTGTTACATTTTGATTTAATCTGTCTAAAGTATAATTTAGGTATTCTATTAGTAACTTTAGGATCACGTCATCAAATATAGTAAAAACATTTCTATAAGTTTAAATTAAACAAGCAGAATCTTTAAATGAACGTTTCCGTTACTAAGATATCTACTGGCCCGTATTATTACGTTTGCTCTTGTTTAGTTTGTTCATTGCAAGATAGAGCCAAAGTTTTGTAGACATATAGGCACCACTCTCATCTTCATCCTCAACCAAACTCATATCGCTTCAACACTTCATAATACGATCCCTCGCTATCAAAACGCCTTGTTGAATCATAATATTTCGTTTATTTAATATGTCCTTCCAACCCTAACTATAATTGTATAGTTACATAGGTTTGTATAACAGACGTTATATCGATAACATCGTACCTCCGAGCTCCGCTTGACTGTCAACATTGTCACGGACTGAAGCCTTACAAATGGTGTATCTAGGTCGATATAGGGGTGCTTTGTTTGCGACTATAGAGGGAAGGTAAAAGGTATTATACAAGTGTAGTGTTTGTTTGTATAGTGTGTCGAATTTTGTATAACTAGGTTTGACTCAATTTGAGTCGTTCTGAGCTGACATTATGTGCCATAGGTTTTCTGGCTCGCTCTTAATCAGAGCCCTTCTTCTCCCTTACTCTTCAATTTAAATTTCAATAAAATTCCTATGCAAAAATTTCATGTTCCTATTTTAAATACATATTATTTTGGGGGTTGCTTTGAGGTGGCACAAGATAGAGACATATGGAAGGACTTGGGGGAGGCCTTTGTCCAGCAGTGGGACAGCACAGGATAAATGAAAAAAAAAATAAAAAAAAATTGACTCGTCGCCTTATTGTCTATGCATTCGTATAAAGCTAAGAAATATAAGCTAGTAATTCATCGATATGTTAGTTTGTAATTTTGGAAAAGAAAAATCCCAAAATCTATCTCATTGACTAGTATTGTTTTCGAACATTAAAATATATATGAAAGCGATCATAAGTTAGTTCCGTATCAAATTGCAAATGTATTTAACCATTCAACTTTATCAACGTCTATTTACGCCGTCGAGTATTGTATTATGTAATTACACTCATAAATAAGATTTAGTGTTCGTAAGTGCCACTTATCTTAACATATTGTTTGTATTCGTTGCTAATTAGTTATAATAATAGCGATAAGTGAGAGTAGCAGTCAATAATAAAATGTGTATTAAGTTTATTAGAGATTCAGACTGTTTTTAGGTTTAGAATTGCATTGCTGATAACTGTACTTTGTGTTTACGGTCAATCCTTTTCGAGCATATTTTATTGTATGACAGCAAAGCAATTTAAGCATAATTTGTTAGCTTATGTCGTTCAAAGGCATACAGTAAATCACCCACACCCACAACATATCCTTCTATTCATATATGTAAGACGTTATCGAGGGAAACCATCTCGAAAATAGATTATATACTTCATGTCAGCACAAACATGTATAAACACCGAGATTAAACCTTAACGACTTAATCATTAGGTACATTTTACGACGTGTACACTATTCGTTTATTTTCGCAAATCACGCGAACAGGTGATCAATACATTTCGCTCAAATGAAGCGGTTTGCTATATTGATCTGTTTTGCTTTGCATGCATGAGTAAGCGGTAAATTTTAATCGTGTCGTAATTTGATTAAGGTATTAAGGTTATTGTTCCGCTGTTGTGAATTCATTAGTCAATACTGACCTAAAATTAATTAACTAGAAAGCTGGAAACATCGTGACTTTTGAAGTACTTTTTACCCGGAATGGCGGAACATAATCTGCTTTTTACTTCCGAATAATATCAAGTTATTTTGTAGTGTACTTGACAATCGCCATTTACATTTCAGTTCAAAAGAAAGTGACCTTACAACTTTTAACATAATTCCTTGATCATTAAATATATAAACTCAATCACGAAATTCAACTTTCATGCGGTAACCGGATGATCACTGTATCGCATACTTTACCGACTATATTCAACTATAATCGAACATTGACCTTCCATGTAAGGTCTTTAATCCAAGCTTCACATAAAGTGTTTAATAGTTTAATGTCAGCCTATCCTATTTGCCGAATACGTCAATAATTGCGCCAATTTTCAAAGTTTTCTCCCGTATACTTAAATTAAAATCTAACATAAGGACGTTCTTAAAGTTTATTTGTTGCTACATTACGCCTCAAAGTGAGCAAACATTACACAGCATGAGACTAAATGGTACTTAAAATTAAAGTATTTCGTCTAACGTATATTTATAGTTTAAAAATCCGACCGTTGTTATCAGGACCAGATAAAGAAGAGCACCTATACAAAACATTATCACGATACTCACATTGTCTATCGTCGGCCCGAAACATTCTATAAACACGTTGCATTTTATTATTAGACGCCGTTTGATCTTCAACCTCGACATTGTTTCAACAGCTGGAACACTTTGGATCTCAACAATGTATGTAAAAATATACGGTACACTTACATACAATAGAAATGGCGCCCATTTTGTGGAACGAAGGTTTGGTCGCTAATTAATTGTGTAAGGGAAACTACGACAGCAGTACTTATTTAATTATATCGACTATCCATGAGTCTTATGGTACAGGAAATTAAAAAAAACCTTATGTAGATAAAGAAAATAAGCCCAAACACGATGGCATCTTTTCGTTACAGAGTTCTTAGAACATCATCAGACTAGTTCGACGGTACCAACATATTATGTTATCTCCAAAACAACGTATATAAAGTTTGCAAAATTTTATCTCAACCGGATGTCAGGAAGTGGTTTTAATTGAGCTTGCGAAATGTACATACATTGCAAGTAAAAGAAAGGCTTGTAAAAAACTTTGTATAAACATCTTTCAAATATGCTGTACAGCTTCTATTCCCTGGGAACTAACTATTAAGGTCTTATTTCTGGTAGAACATAAATATACGACACGAAACGATAAAGTAATGATCAAGGCCCAAGAGACGTGCGTGAAAAATTGGGGCAAAAGCCATTGGGACTGAATTAAATTGAATTGAACTAGTTAATAAATTAGACAAAGCGTATCGATGCATCTCATTTTATCCAATTGCCCTCATATACGATTAATATGTTATTTATAGAATATGGTTTTTAATGGAGGATGCATACATAGAAATCAAAACCATTATGAAATAATACCAAAAAGACCACGGCTTTATCAAAAATCTACAAAAAAATCCATATAAGTGCGTTTATAAAACGATTAACCGTGGCCTCGATACGTTAGTTCGAATCTAACAAAACGAATGTCTGTGGAAGCAACAGTCCAAAATAGGTCATATTTATTGTGAACAAACAATTTGATCTGACTGTTCCGCCGATGTAACTGTTTCAACTATGAACGATGATTTATATGATTTAAAATGCTGAGTTTCATCTAACTACCGGATATGTGTGGTATTTATATCTAACTACCGTTTGTGGTCTACGAAGCCCGCATGAATGCATTATAATGCGATTCACATAAAATAAACTATGAATTAAAAATTCAAGAAACACCCGAAAATTGCTGATTCCTTTCCAAATGCTGAACAGATCCTTATTAATTAGCTAAGAAATATTTTAATCACTTCAGCCACTTTAACTACTTAAACCACTTCATAATGGGTCCATTCGTTTAGGAGCTACGATGGCACAGCCAGAGACAGCTACACACACAGACAGATACGTCGTCCTTATAACATCCTTCTTTTTGCGTTAGGGGTTAAACGTCCATCCTTGTGGGTTTTTCCAGTTACTTTATATTCGTTTTTACAAACGTTTTCTCCCGTAATGTTATGAGTGCGACCCATCTTACCTACAACGGGCAATAGATTTTAAGTATTCATATTTAGTACCTACTTTTATTATGTAAATGATAGGTATTGTGTATTATGTCATTGCAAGTCGTAGGGAGTGTCGCGTGAGGTTTTATGCTAACTCATTATGACTGACCATGAGACAGTGTCTGATAACACTGCAGTGCAATAAGTTGCTGTTGGACTTAGGCAGCATTTCCGGTTTTAATCGTAGCAGTTTTGTTTACTGACGTAGCTTTTAAGAAATGTCTGGAAATGTGATAAACTTTATTTTGGAGTTAAATATGTAGCATCGCTCAGACTTGATTTTTGTTGAAGCTTTTGCTCCAATAGGGTAGCTAATTTACGGAGTTTTGTATACCTACAAAAAAAAGCTGCCTCGTTGGCCTAGTGGTGCTAAGCGCGACTGCTACGCTAGAGGTCTTGGGTTCGATTCCCAAGTCGACCAAGGTGCTATTGGGTTTATAGGCTCGCCCCCTATTACATGGGACCTAAACATACCGGCGAACTGTGGGTGTACATTGGTACACCTCTGCCTAACCCTTCGGGGATACAGGCGTGATGGTATGTTATGTTACAAAAAAAACACGAAAAAATGGAAGAACAGGTTATGATCAGCGAATGAACGTCAGGAAAGTCCACCAAGATTTTTTTACTCAAGAGAGCAACTAGTTACCCACCCCGGCTTCGCACCTGTAACGGGAAGTACTGCAATATATGACCTGTGTTACTGAGGGATAACAGATCATGCAGTTTTTGAGCTTATTCGTAACAAATATACAAACCTGGATATGTAGATAACCTAGATCTTTATTTATAAATTTGTTCCAGGCCTCATATGGTTCATAGTGCCGGTATCGATGATCATCTGCAATGACGTCATGGCGTACGTGTTTGGCTTCTTCTTCGGAAAGACGCCGCTCATCAAGCTCAGCCCCAAGAAAACCTGGGAGGGATTTATCGGCGGTGGAATATCTACTGTTATCTTTGGGCTGGTGGTATGTGTTACATAATAATATATTATTTGCAGGAGCTCAAAGTCGTTGTAGAAATCGTAATGTTTCTAAAACCTGGAGCTTTTTTATATGGCTGACCTTGGCACCAGATTTACCTACGTTCAATCAAGTAAAACGACCTCTTTCCCATTTCTCGTTTTCACGTTAACAGATTTTTTTTTACTAGATTTTATTTTAAACCTATGTTGAAGAAAACATACAAGTTGTAATTGTACAAATGTCCCGATTTCCAATAGAGCACAAAATTCAGCTTGGAATATGGCCGTTAAATATAAGAGCCGATTATGGCATGAAGATTTTTTGTTGCTGAAGTTGGAAAGACTTATCTATACTTATAATAAATCTGTAGAAAGGTCAATTCTGTACATTAAATATATTTTCAAAATAACTATCAGGGGGTGATTAGTGATCGATACTGATGCCAAAAATGCAATCAGTAAAATTTTTGTCTGTCTGTCTGTCTGACTGTCTGTATGTTCCTTATAGAAACAAAAACTACTCGACGGATTTTAACGAAACTTGGTACAATTATTCTTCACACTCCTGGGCAGGTTATAGTATACTTTTCATCACGCTACAATCAATAGGAGCAGAGCAGTAAAGGGAAATGATGGGAAAACGGGAGAAGTTACTCAATTTTTTAAGCTTCCGTCGCGTGTGCAGCCTTAATGGTTAAAGACTCATTGATAAGCTTCGTCATCCACGCGAACAAAGTTGCAGGCACAGCTAGTAACTGAATAAAACTGTCTCCTTAATTCCAGATGTCGTACATGATGTCCCAGTACCCGTACCTGGTGTGTCCCATCGAGTACTCGGAGTCGCTCGGCCGCATGACCATGGACTGCGAGCCCTCGTTGCTGTTCCGCATGCAGGAGTACACGCCGCCGCAGTTCGTGCAGCCCGTCGTGAAAGTTGTGAGTAACTAGAAACTAGATACTTGCAAATGTTAGCCAGTGGGCCATTATTGAATATTCACCCCATGGAAATGTGGCGCCCAATCGCAAGACATGAAGAATCTTCTGTCTGGTCCGTCCTGCACCACCACGGCCACCTCCAGGACGTAATGGAGACCAACGACAGGTGGCGACTTCTTGGTCGAAAATAATGAGGGTCGTTGACACGAGAAGAAGATTCAAATGTCGTACATTACTTTTCAGTAACCGCATTTGTGCAAGGTTACTGCAACGTTATTACTAAATAATGTACAGTTGGCAATTGTTGGTAAGGCTGTTCTGAAGTGGATATACCAAGTCACCAATAATTAAAAGTTTAATAAAACTTCTTGTTGAAAAATGGCCGTAAGTCGAATTTACGAAGTAGACACTCTAATGTCACTTATACATCGTGAAAAAGGTGCGTGTTTTTACTAACGTCGGATGCCTAATTATATCTATACTCTTTTTAGCTATGTACCTTATGTAGACTGTATTTAAAGCTCAATTTCTTTTATTTCCAGTTTGGCCTGGAGAAGATGAACATCTACCCGTTCATGATCCACTCCCTGTGTCTGAGCACGTTCAGCTCTGTCATCGGACCGTTTGGAGGATTCTTTGCTTCTGGATTCAAGCGTGCGTTTAAGATCAAGGTGAGATAAGTTCGACTAAAATTAAATACTGCAGTTTTTTTAATGGTATAGAAGTTACACTAGGTGATCCACCGGATTTCACATCTAGTGTTGGTATTATGATATGTCAATGAAAAAATCGACGTCCCCGGGGAATAAACCGGTAATCGCAAAAATCAAATTTTACAGGAAAAATGATTTAGTGTTTTTCGAGTATATCTCTTTAACAAAGGAGAATAATGAAAACATTGTTATATGACGGGAAAGCTAATTTTTACCCGAACAGTTTAAAGTATTAAGTGTAACTATTAGATATACACAGAATTAGTTATTCACCAAAATACATATTACCGAAAATGGTTTCAAACAATTTTTAGGGTACTGATATCTTACGATCCTGACTTATCAATATTATTCCAGTAATGTTTACTTACCGAATTATTATTGTAACTTTCTTAAAAATCTTTGGCATAATAGTGCTTTACTGGATTATTCAACGTGTTTTTTCATTACAGAGAGATATTGTAATCTTCAGTTACCGACTTATTATGGTAAAATTACAAATAACCATAAGAAGGTAAAGTAATATAACCCGTATTTTATAGGAAATTTTTGGTAGTCATATTTTCGTAATCATTAAAAGCTGAGTATGTAAAATAATTTTGCTATCGGTATCTTCGAGAGAATAATTAAAGAAAACTCATAAAATGTATTAAAATTATAATATTTATTAGGAACAAAGTACTCATAGAAATCACAATTACAATCAGTCAAAATATAAAAAGTAGCCAAGTAAAAACATTAATAACTAATCAGTATTATCATCATTGGTCTCATTATTATCGCGGTGATCATTACAATTTTCTACAAAAATCAAAGACTCATAAAATGTGTGGTAATACCGTGGAATCGCACCACTATTGTACAAAGAATTTAAATGAAAAATGCCTTTCTTATAGGAAGAGGTTGATGATAAGGACGTTCCAATACAGTATCTTCTATCAAAGCATCTGGCTTAGGTTTTCGCCAACGTCGTTTGGTTTGGAATTAATTTGAAATATTTAATTCAGAATAAGGAGGCATATTCTGAATTAAATATTTCATAAATAATTCATTTATAAATCAAAATCATATTTAAAGACTTTACAGTCTTTACAGACTTGGACAGGGAAATGGAGAGTCTTGGTAGTCTCACCAAGAATCGGATGGTTTTTTGCTTGCACTAAGCACAGGGGCACAAACTTCTTTCATTAAAATATAGTGTACTTATGTTTATTAAAATAAATAGATGACTGAATATGGGTTAAGTGAAGTTGAGTGAAGATTGCGTCAATATTATCATTACTGATAACTTTAAAAACCTGGCAACGGGCTGTACGCAGCCAATCTTTACTTAGGTAGCATTTTTGGATAAATTGAGATTTTCTCAGCCTAATTTTTACTAAAGATTTTAGAGATAGAATACTTAATTAAATAATTTATATACCTATGCAGCGCAACAACTGAAACAAGTTAAGAAAGAAAACACCATATATCCCATTTTTTAATTAAGAACGATTAATTTCACACATAGTTAAATTGTTTTTTTTTGTCTTCAGTCACTAGTAGAAGATGGATTAGAAAGTAGCTACTGTTTTAGTAGGCGGTATTGATACTTATGTTTTTTTTCAGGGCATATAGTACCCGCCATGCTTCTGCACCTATGGTTAAGACAAAAAGATTTTGTACTACTAGATGTAATTAGACAGACTGCTGGATAAATATATTAAATAACATTAGCAAGATTTGTAATTTTCTATTAGAGTTTGGCCAGGTTTTGTTGCGCTTAATGCAGAATAATTTAAACTTAATACTATTGTTCTCAGGATTGCTATGAGGTGTCTTAAGACATTGATTGTTATTCTATAAATAATACTGGTTATTTTGTAACATAGTGTGACTACGATTGTTGATTGAACTTGTTCAGGATAAGTCAAAACAGAACAACTCAAGTTTAGTTTATTTAAATGATTGCATCTAACTAGAAAGAGTTGACTGCACAAGTGCATAGTATGTATTTATGTATAGGACATGCCTACTTATTTATCTTAAGTTTTATCTCAACTTTACCATCTCTTGAACATCTGCATGGTAAATAACATATATCGAGAAGGAACGAGGCATGGAGTGTATAATAGATGATCAAACGAACTTACCTGATGTTCGATCATTATTATACGAAGTGCCTCGTTCTCGATATATGTTCCCTACCCATCCCACCCTTGGTAAAATTGAGATAACCTACGAGACTCTAAAGGAATGAAGTTTGACAGGAGAACAAAGACAGTGTGATACTAATACTTCGTTTAGTTTTGGATCTGAAAGAGTTTAGTTGCCAAGCGACGCGAGAAAGCTGCATGGTAAATAATGCGTTTGATCATCTATTAGTGTGCGTTACATGTGCATTACAATGACGAACTCCGTGGTCGAGTGGCGTACGCACCGGTTTCAAGGTGTCGCTAGTTCTGAGGTCCCGGGTTCGATCCCCGGACGGGTCAATATAGAAACCAACTTTTCTACATTGTCCCGGGACTGGGTGTTTGTGGTACCTTCGTTGTTTCTGAATTCCATAACACAAGTGCTTCAGCTACTTATTTTGGGTTCAGAGTACTTCAGAGCAATGTATGTGATGTTGTCCGCATTTATTATTATTTATTTAAATGTAGAAACGCGTCCTTGACTCGCCGAGCGCGAGCAAGTTCCCGCCAATACGTATAGTAAGGTATGAATTTTTACCGGGATGATAACTGTAACAGTGCATTACCGAAAATGACTACCACAATATTTACGATAATAAACCTGTAATCGCATTAACCAGATTTTTTTTCTGATATATTTAACAGTATTATTACTTTACCGAAATGTAGCCACAGAACTTAATTTGTAATAATGTATTACGTTATTTTTCTAGTAAATAAAAAATAAAAAATTTCCAAAGAATAAAAGTGTTATAAGGAAAATCATTAGAAATTACCGCAGAAAAAAAATAAAAAAAATTGTATGGGTGCATCCCGACCTATAGATGCCGAAAATGATATAACAGTAAAAAGTCAGTAACAGTATAATACAGGTTTATTCCTTGGGGGCGTCGAAATCGTAAATACATATTATATTTTTTTCGACGACCTCCGTGGTCGAATCGTGGCGTACGCACCGGTTTCAAGGTGTCGCTAGCTCTGAGGTCCCGGGTTCGGTCCCCGGACGGGTCAATGTAGAAAATCACATTTCTACATTGTCTCGGGTCTGGGTGTTTGTGGTACCTTCGTTGTATTTGAATTCCATAACACAAGTGCTTTAGCAACTTACTTTGGGTTCAGAACAATGTATGTGATGTTGTCCGCATTTATTTATTTAAGATTATATAAAAAAAAACTTTAAAAAAGTATAGTCAAACCACAGAAAAAGTCATAGAACAACATATCGGTTCGCGACAACAATAAATTGCAGTAAATAGCGACTTTAGCTGCGACTCAATTAAGTGCAATTTGCCTGCTTAAAAAGAGCGCCGGTTAAACGTACCTAAATTTCGGAGGTATATCCCTATTATCCTTGGTTAAACCTACCCATAGTTAATCAATACAACAGCAGAATCGTGATTACTACTTAGTAGTAGTAGTACAACAATGTACTGTATTCTCAGGACTTCGGCGACGTGATCCCTGGCCACGGCGGCATCATGGACCGCTTCGACTGCCAGTTCCTGATGGCCACGTTCGTCAACGTCTACATCACCAGCTTCATCCGCACCGCCACGCCGCAGAAACTGCTGCAGCAGGCAAGTATTCTACACTACTTTGTAGATTTAAACAATTTTGTGAAGCCTCATCTAAAAGTAAATGACGAGGATAGATAAAACATTAAATTAGCTCTTAGGTACTTCGTTACTATGGCATAATCCTTTACAACCTAGGAAATCCTCATGACCCTCCTCTGTTCCTTCCAAAAGCATTAAGAAAACCGGAACATTTGTTAACGGGTTGCTTCATTTATCATTACGGGGACGGGAACGTATCAGTTATGTCAGCTATGTGTCTATCCCTGGACGCAAAAAAATCTAATATATTATGTCAATCACGATAAAAACAATTTTTTTTTGGCTGTGTTACACCCGCAGTGCCTACTGTGTTTGCTAGGCACCCAATTATCTGTAATTATGGGTCTGTGTAATTTCCTTCGAAACTAAATAAAAAGTATAATACAATGCCCCTCTTCAACAGGTATACAACCTGAAGCCCGAACAACAGCTGCAACTGTTCTACGCTCTCAAAGAGTCTCTCGAACACAGGAACATACTCAACTTGGTATCTTAAGCCGATACACTTCAGTACAGGTAATCGAAACGGTCACAGCTCACAGTGGGGACTTCACACTACACAGCGAAAATGCTGCGTATTTACTAAGAAATAAACAAAAAAAAACGCAAATGACTAAGTAAAATAAAGATGTAAAAATAAATACATGTTTTTTTTGCAAGTTTGAATATTATGTTGTGGTGTTTAGAAGATTTTTTGTTGTGATTGAACTTAATTTTTGATGTGTTTACAGTACAAAAATCAAACAAATATTCGATGTATGTATGTTTTTTTTTACTTGTATTTTTATTGTTATACAAAACGAGTGAGTTTGAAATAATAAAAGGCATACAAAAAAAAGAAAAAATATGTAAGAAACGCAGCGTTTTTTGTGTGTAATGTGCAAGTTATCTAAGGTTGAACATATCCCGCGTACCTTAAACGAAATACATTTGTTCTAGTCTGTTATTGCGTTTGTTTTTTACTTTGATACCAATTTATATATAAAAATAAACATAAATATAATAAAAATATATACTTAAATTCATTTTATATTGTACGCCTAAGGACCATCTTGTCGTGTTTGACAAATTTATTTTATCTTAAAAAAGTACCTATTATATTAACTATATTTAATGCCCCATTTGTTACTGACAGACAATTATTCTGTGTTATAAGATGAATTACGGTTGTATTATCTATATACTATTAAATAATATACAGTAAATAATTATTATATTCTTCAATACTCATGATTTCAGAACAGTTAATATATTGCCAACTACCAAAGATTAAATATTAAAGTAAAAAACAAACGTAAAATATATAGAAATAATTTATTTATCTCCTGCATACATAGCATTATCCTTCGGGAGGAAATAATATTATAATTATATTGAAATGAAATACTTATAGTTTAATTAGTAGTAATATTAAATAATAATAAAAAAAATCTAACATTACTCTTTGGATTCTGTGTTAGAAGTGTTAAATGACAAATGTAATAAAAAAATATATTTATTTGTCGTTTAATAAAATTTATATTTGAATCTGAACAGGCTTTGACGTAAACAGTACATTCAATTCTTAACTTTAGAGTAATAGAGATACGGTATAATTTCCTTTGAGTAACTAAATTTTGTGACTTTTAAATTCGTTGCATGTTAGAGCTTGTTTGTCTTCAAATATATATAAAAATAAATTTATCGTGGTTCTTATAATATTAAACTATTAATAATATCCTTATACCACTCGAATATTACTGTTTGGGTAACGGTAAAACTAAGTATTTACATATACAGGGTGTTACGGAATTAATGTACTTATGTTTCTGTCCATATAAATGAACAATTGTCGCAATGAAAGTCTATTATGAAAAAAGAAAACCGTATTGGTTTCCTTGAAAAAAAAAGTAATGAGTTTCTATGGAGAAAAGCAGTATTTCAAATATGACCACGCATTTCCGTAACACCCTGTATATGATTCCTCGAATTTTTATGTGTAGTTAATGTAAATGCCTCATACATTTTGTAACGAATCTACTATTTTTGTTTATTATTTATTGATAGTTAAATAAATATCTTCCTCATGTGAACGCCGGTTTTGATATAGTCGGGTTTCTTTAGGTTGGCCTAAAAGGCCCGTATGCGCTAAGTTATCTAGCTCATTTTATAAATGTAATGTGGATGCCGCTGATCTCAATAAATAGTAAAGTAAAATTAATTAATTAAAAGTTCCTTAAAAAAGTTTTCAAGCTCCCAGTGATTTACTTCACCAGTTGTCACTTCGACAGTAAGTACCTCGCTATACGGACTTCCAAATTATTCTATAAAGAATGAACTTCCATGTTTAATAGCTTTATTAATTACACTATTTAAATACATACATATAATCAAGCCTCTTTCCCGAAGGGGTAGGCAGAGACCACTTCGTTCCACGTGCTACGAACTTTACACCGTAAAAAAATGTGCGACCTTATTTTGACTTCCATAGAAATATTGTACCTACCTATTTTTTAAGTTCAGCGGTGTTCGCCATTATAGTTTATTTTTGGATTAGACAGGGAATATTGCATTTGTATGATTATGCTTTAGACTGAATAACGAACGACTGTTTCATGTGCTAAAGACTTTTTGAGAGTTTACTTTTGGTATGACAAACGAATTGACAGACCTAGGCCAGTCTTATACGACATTACTGTAATTGGTTAGCAGAACCTATTATTGATTTTTATGAATTATTAAATTGATAGTCTTTTGAGACTGTAGTGTTTAGTTCGCGAACCTAAATGTCTTTTGACAGTTTGGAAGATTTAAATTAATAAATTTCTTAATAGAAATTATTAGTTGGATGTCGGTTAGAGGGAAAGAGAAGGGTAACGGAAAAAAGTAGAAATTCAGCAATGTCTCTATCATGCTGCTTTAACTCTGCAATGCAGCTTACAGTACACGCTTATCAAAACACATTGGTTATACAAATATTAATGATATATTTAACAATATTACAGATTATAATTATTAACATTATTATAATAAAAAAATTATCAGCGTTACATGAAACCTGTTAAGTTTGGTGATGTTTTTTTATTGTGATTTTACGTTACGTTTTTATTCTCATGTTGATTTATTGCTTGTGTTAATTCGATGCTCGTTCGCTAGCTTTTAGTGTTGTATTAGCATTTGTTAGGCTAGTTTATTTACTTTTTGACATCGTTGGCATATATAGTGTTGGGACACTGCAGGTAACATCCCTGTATTGTCTCTTACACAGATTAGTATTGTCAAAATTGTATGTGAATTGATTAGTATATAAATTAGGCCGTAAATGCGATGTCTCATTGATTTATATAATTAGGATAACTTGTATTGTGTTTTAACGGTGATGGTCATATAAGCGATAAATCTAGAAATCGTTTGGAGGTAATTGCAACTAACAATGTTAAAAAAAACATTGTGTCATGGATAGAAATGTATGAAGTAAATTAAATAAACGGAGTAAACATTAAGATCTCGAGAACAAGAAAAGAAGTTGCTGTACCTACCTATTCATTTCTAGATTGTAAAATAAATTCATAACAGTATATCATGCCACCCTTCATAGTTTTATTATTAGAAGTGGGTCAGAAACAAATGACTAGCTAAAACTAATAAATGAATGTCACAGAATATCCCAGTGACGCAAAATTGATGCAAAAAATGATTACACGTGTAAAAAAGTAACCGACTTCAATGAAATGTATTCCTTTTTGAAGCCGGTTCTAAAGATATAAACTATTTCGGAAGAAATGTTGACAAGAGATATGAATAATAACTTTTAAACTATCGCGCTGCATGTTTATAGTAATATTATAGAACGGGGATTAGCGCGTACATGCTTAAATACCTTTAGGGCTTGACGCTTCTTGAGTCTGCTTGCGACCACGGCCTGTGTAACCCGGTCGAAACGTCAAGCCCTAAAGGTATTTAAGCATGTACGCGCTAATCCATATTACTATAAAGGGATATGAAATTTGATTGGATTTCTAATATCCTAAATGTAATGTGTCTGTCTGGTTTCTGCACCCACGCAAGTAAACGAGTACCTTACCTACCAAACATGAGCATAATTAAGGACCAATCAATGGATAAAATATGTTGTTAATTAACAAGTAATTACGTTTATTTGCCATAGGACAAACTACTCAGTTCGTATGTATTTAGATTCTAGAATTATTTGCCGTTAATTATTTTTCAGAGTATTTTAAATAGTTGTGTGCGCGTGAGTTTAATGTACAGTCAGAAATATGTTTTTAACTGCAGATTAATCAATAATGCATAAATAATTATGTTATATTCACAGTAAATAAGTGAGTCAGTCACAGATTTCTTACTACAGACAAGTAAACTATGTCCTAAAGTTATGTAAAAAAGTTTGCAAGTAGACATATATGTGTCTGGTGAAGCATTCAAAGCCTGCGCTCAGGCTAACTGCATAGGTCTTTAAAAATTAAGACGCACTTATATGTGACGCTGCAAACTATTAATTCTATAAATAGAGATTTAAATAACTTATTTATTTATGCATTGATATTATATGCAGTTAATTTCCGTAAAATAATTATACTTAATCTATAATTTTCACATGCGATTTTCTTCCATCATACATTAACAAAAGCTGTGCATTTCACTCCCACGCTTGCAAAATACGTTACAAAATTGTAATAGTATTAAAAGTATTGATGTTTATCGTTAAGATAGCTATGTTTAATGCATCGTGCGAAATGTTTAGCGTATGTGATAGTATATTATGTGAGGAGCTAACGATATAGCTTGCTAGATCTGAGTGTGACCCTACCTTGATAGCGGATCTATCCATTTATTGATAGCCCAGTTTTGATTATTGTCACAATTTAAATTCTTTATTGTCTTATGGTGCAATGATATGACTACGATTTATTTATTACCATCAAGTGTTTTCGACTAATAGGTGTAAATGCTAATTAACGCTTTCCTGTTTTATAAATTTGGTTCAAGAAATGGTACGATTAAACAGCAAAGCCTTTGTCGATCACTGCTTATCGGTCAACAAATTGGTTGATTGCAATTTCAAAAATCATTTTGATTTGCATATGAACTTGTATAATTTATACTTGCTATTTATTAAAAAGTCCCAGCCGAATGGGGTATAAACTTACCCCGGCTTAACTTTCGTTAAATTAGTAGCAGAGTACCAATCTTAACATTTGCTTTGAAATTGCACCAGATTTTATTAAGAACCAGTTACAAAATGATTAAATAAACAATGTATTACGTCAACGCATATTGTTAGCTCTGCTCCACCAAATGTCTTACCAGCACTTCATTAGAATTGTTAAATTCGTCACAAAATATAAGATCTTGAATCAATGTTATTGTAAAATATTACGGTTTATAAACACCCCTTACTTAATATAAAATTATATTTAAACATTCAAATTAAATATATATTATATCAAAATTCTAATAACTATTTAAAACAATGGTAAATTTGTTGTTTTATAATATACTTCTACCCTCTTTTTCATAAAATTGCAATAGTCATTAAATTGTCAAGTAAGGTGTGTTTATAATTCGATATAATATGCGTACCTAACGATTATTGATAGTGTATTGTAGACCTAGATGTGTTTTATGATATAAATTATTTATTGGATATGTGACGGTAAAATAAATGGAACCCTAAAGGTATTTGTGGTTTTTATTTAACTAAAACATGAGGTGGCGGTTTGTCCTAAATTATTATTTACTATTTAAAGTGGTGTGGTGTGAACCTAAACTTTTTATTAGATTGAAAATACGGTTGCACGTCATTAGTTTTTAGAAAATGATGTGTGTAGTTCCTAAGTTTGATACTTTTTCAGAAAAGGTTATCTTTTGAATGTTGAGCGAATAATATGATGTTATTTTTCTATGTTATGTAGCTTATATTAGAAAACCATGGCTTCGTGTATTTACTCATTTAATGCATGGACTAACTTCCCTTATCTTTTTTTCATACGTTTAGTTTCTTCCAGTCCTCTCCAAAAGCAATCAATCATGATGCAATTCTTTTGTGAATTCGGGTAAATCCGTCAATTAATTTGACACTCAATCAGGTCTTTGAACAAAATTTTACAATCTTTAAATACCTAGGTCATCGGATGTGGTTATCGTGAAGTGACAAATAAAATTCTCAGACATAAGGTCATTCGATAAAACCCGATGAAAACCACAACTAAACCGACTAAAATTGTCAATAAGGGTAATTTGTGTGGAAAATCAATTTATTTGCGGTATTGTCGTGTTTCCTATGTTCCGAAGGCCTATTAAGTCTATTGTCGGTGTATCCTGCATGTGGAACAATGGGAAGTTACGGAAGTATTGATAGGATGATTTTAGCTGTAGATTGAAAAAGCCACAATGTGGTTTCTGGGTTGCAGTTGCATGTATGACTCAGTCTGTCTTTCAAACATTTATTTTTTTGGGTCTTATTGATGTTCACGTAATCTTTTTGTGTCTTGGGGACATGGACTCATGGATTTCCTCAGTTTTGGGGAAGCCGAAGGGGTATGCACTCTTACCGAAGTCCTTTGTTCTCCCTTCCTTTGTACTGGGGGACCTTGCTAAAATGCGAAGGAAACTACGCAATATGTCCACATATTCCTAACCCAACTCCATGTTCGGAGTTTCCTCCGAGAGCTAAGGGTTCATACGCACTATGCGGTTACCCGCAATGCGGCTAGCCGTCCGGCTAATCGCAAGCACAATTATGTACGTAATATTCATTTCTATGCGCACTGCGATGCGTCTAGCCGCATTGCGGGTAACCGCATAGTGCGTATGAACGCTAAGTATTAGACCCGTCCCTAATATTTATAATAATTGGCATAAAACAAAAGGAAACATTAACATCACGTGATAGGTGGGCTGACTGGCTATTTCACCTAAATAACGATGTCCTGATAAATTTATATTTGACCAAAACGAAACAAAACTCCAGTAACAGAATTACCTAACACAAAAACTCGATAACAAGCACTAAAACTAAACTGTATTACCTAAACGTTAGGCCAACACGGAAGCGTGTTCCGGGGCGTCTGGTTTTTGCATACTGAGGAGACTAGGAACGTGTGCGCGGTTCCCACGCCCGCTTGCGCAATGCAATCTCGTTTATGTTGTGTTTAGTGCGCGAGTCCAATGTGGGACGACACGAGATTATTAACGGCTGTTATAATGATGAAGGGTTTTGTAACAAGTATTTAACGTTCTTAAAAATGTCCAAGATACATTGATCCGATATAAGAAGTATATCCAGACTGCTCATTTGTCTACCTATTTTTGGAATCGATGCGGGATAAAAAGTCCAGTCGCACAGAAGCAGTTACTACCATAACATCTAAAGTTCCTGTAATATATCAATATGTGTCGTATAATTCAGTAATAATCATGTGAATTAAAATCCAACACATATTTAACATTTAACGGTGTACACTAAAAAAAGGCACATGATAAAAATGGCGACCAAAATTGGATTACACCAGAAATACAAACGCAATGAAAACGAACCCAAACAAGAGTAACACAAAGATGACATTTATAATTCCACACACATCGATTGTGCGATCTGAATAAAAGGGAAATCACTTAATACCATTTACAGTAAAGTTTTATTAGCAGATAAAAGAAATCAGCAGTGAGATCTCGGGGTAAATAGAACGGAGGTGTCGCGACGAATACTGATCGTGTTTAGGTGGATAATCCTGTGAGTCATACGCTTTCACCGCAGCTAAAGTAATTCGTGCGTAAGAACTGTATGTATTGTCATGGCATCATGTAACGACTGTGGAATTGGTATCATCTAATCATGAGTTGTGTGATGAAGATGCTGTTTCATATTAAAAGAAAAAGAAACATTTATGTTGGAATTTTTCAGATGTCTTATGTTTTAGGTGGAAGCGGTAATTAATATTATGAGTATATAATAATAACTATATTATATAATAATAATTCAGGCTAAATATAATAATATAACAATAATATGCACAATCTCAATCCCAATCTCATAAGTTGATTCAATCAAATTTCTCGTAGAGACGATTAGCAGCTTTCCTTACTGGCTTGATTTATGCTTGTTTGGGTCCAATTTTTTGCCCCTAGGGCTAAGATAATAATAAGGTAAAATAAGTCACTATGGCACGCCCACTAGAAAATCCTAAAGATTTCTTTTAATTATTCATTTGTTCTGTGTTATAATTATGTCTAGCTTTTTTCGAAACTATCTTAGTAGTCTTAGGTCGGATTAGTTTTAACAGATTCTGCTAAAGGTCAGAACTTAACACTATGGGTAGGCAATTCCATGCCTCTCAATAGTATGGTTATCAAAGATCACTAAACGTTTATTCAACAAGACGCATAAGATTTAGTGCGAAGAGAATTTTAGTACCAACTCATAAATCATCTCTAGTTTACATGCAACATTGTATTCTGCATAATACTAAACACTTCCTGACAGTTTATTACGGCTAAAGGACACTTTCTCTGTCAAACTAAATAACGCATGTTAATAAATATTAGATATCTACAAATAAATACAAACAAGTTTAACGACTGTATAAACACGATGTTTATTTGTTTTTCAGGCTTTTCTTGGTGACAAATGTTGTGTCGCTACATGTAAAGCTGTTACATGGCAGCACGATGTTACTGCATATGCGATATATAAATATTTGTTGTTAGAGGTTAGTGTAGAGGTATTATGTCAATAATCAAAGAATATTAAATGTTTCGTGTCTTTTCCTTGGCTGGCTAAGGCCAAGTCTTCGTCACCGACGACTTTTTTTCAACGACGTATGCCTATGTACAAACCTCCATGGTTTTGTATGGTAGTTTACATATGTACCTGTAACTTGCAAATTATTATTAGTCACACGAAAATTGCAGATAAATCTACAAACGAGCTCTCATGAGCACCGAAGCGGAAAACATTAACAAAAACTACGAAAATTTAAGACTAATTGCAAGAAATTCCCAGAACAGGGTCACGTTATGCCAACAAAAGTGTAATAAAAGAATTCTTTTCTCATTGTTTCGTCTTCACAACGATCGAAATTATTCAAATCCATTCTTCAAGTTACGAAACTTTAAGCTCGTAACTTCTCCAAAACTAACATCAGTTGATTTTAAACCTTGTGTCCAACTGTTTAAAGTTTAAAATTATATAACGTATGTCACACGTGGTCACTTTGATCAAATAAATTCGATCATCGCGCGATTTATTGAGCGATCACCGAAACCTGTCCACTTTTCTCCTAACTATATATCTGTCCTACTCCCACATGATAGTAATCCATATGATTGAAAGGGATATAAGCTAAGTTGAGGACAATAATGTCAGTGGTATTGCTTTCTTTGCCTTGTAAGTAGGTTGCTTTGGTTATGTCAGGTGTAATATTTTAAGAGAGCTGAGTAGTAGGTGTGATTGGTGTTTTTTTAGTGTGACAATAAAATGTTTTAGAATAGAATAGATCCTGGGATATAAATTGAAACCAGAGTTAATTGGTTGTCAATATTATTTTATCTATAAATCGATCAACTTTTTTTCAAATGCTAATAAGGTAAAGTACAGGTTCGAAACCGAGGTTTTGTTTCCGAGTCAATAATTATGCTTTACATTCTTAGACTATGTTAGAATATGACACGGTGCAGGCAAAAACAAAGGCAACTTAAAAATAATACACATTATCATTCCATTACAGGATTGTCAAACCAAAATTCTCAAGTCTCGTCCCAAACTACCAACTCTATATAATTCCTGCGACTAGATTATGCGATGTTCGGCGATTAGCACACGAGTGCCGGCCGGCCAGCTGACTAGACTAGTACGCGTCGCGACGCCGCTCGAACAGCACGCGTGCGTTACAAAACGCGACATACTTACATTTACGTAAAGTGTTACTGTGACAGTTTTAGTGTTGGTTTAATAAAAGTTTGTAAATCTGTGTTTGGGATAGAAGTTTTTTTTATGTTGGTGGGTAGATTGTGTTTTGTTTTTGTAAGTATATAATACACTAATGTTTTTCGTGTGTAGTTTGGTTTTTATAGTTTTTGAAATTCAAATGTTTTGGCAATTGTTTATGGGGTTATAGAAATAGTATTTTGTTGAATCCTTAGCTTATGGGGTATAGCTTGTCAAATATATAAGTTTAGAGAGATTAATTGGCAGGTGCCTCGTAGGCCTAGGTTCTTAGCGCGACTGCTACGCTAGAGGTCTTGGGTTCGATTCCCAAGTCGACCAAGGTGTTGGGTTTTTCTGTGAAATTCTCAGTAGCAGGTCGAAGTTTGGATTTGTGTGTGTGTTTGTGTTTGGTTAGTGGCAATAGGCTCGCCCCCTATTACATGGGACCTAAACATACCGGCGAACTGTGGGTGTAAATTGGTCCACCTCTGCCTAACCCTTCGGGGATACAGGCGTGATGGTATGTTATATGTTATGTTAATTGGCAGGTACCCATAATATCCTACGGTTTAATAAATAAAACACAAACCTTCGCAAACCTTTGGGCATGTTTAAAGGCATGTAATTTGTTATTAATCTCGAGTCAAAAGACTTTTATCAATTTATGATTCTGATAAAGTGTAGGCCTTCAGTAAAGGTTCGAAAACACGAAAAGTTTCGTACATAAGGACCTATTTTTAATAAGAAACAGTTAAGTTGAAGTTTAATCTCTTTTTAATTTCAAGAGTTAAAATATATTGTAACATCCAAACATTCACATTACAGTTTAAGTAAGAAAACAAATGCCTTGACATTTTGGCGCGAAAGGCCGCAGTTTTGGGGATTGTTTCAAATATTGTGTCGTGTTAGTTCATCGCCTTCGTTCGTTTGTTTTCAATAAATGAGAACTGATAGAGCAAGCACTGAAAAAATCGTTTTCAAAATATGAATATTTTGAAGACCGTTTATTACGACCTTGGCTGGATTTTTCTAGTAACTTTTGTTGAGATAAGATAATGTAACTGTGTTGTCTGTACAACAGAACATCATATTTATTTATAAGCAACTATAGTTGATACGCCCTATGATGATATGCGTGACAGGTAATAGTTGACAATCGTAGTGAAGTTGCCTAACGAAAATGAATCGATTGTTTAAAAATATCGAGGTAGCTCGTAAAGGAAATGAAATCGGATTGATCGATTTTAGATTTTAGATTTGTGAATTAAATTGGTAAGAAACGAGTAATTTGTAGATAGATAATGATAAAAACTATTATAAATAAAAGAATGAAAACTATTCAAATCGTTAATTTTATATTATAATTCGCTACAGTAGGAAATCGACGATTGCGAGCTCGTTTCCGAATCTGATTTGTCTCAGACGATAATAATGAACTGCTGGTCGCGAATTCGGTCTAGGCGGATTGATACGATTGCGAGTTGCAATACGATCACAAGAAGGCCGCTCCGATTCATCGATTTGATGTCGATTCAACAGTGTCAATCTCTATTGACAAAAGTTCCGTTCCATGCATCTGACATTTTTATGACATATTTTCATCTTTATTAAAATTAACAGTCAATTAAATATATTACAGTTAATACTATAAATAATATCAGTTTCGTTTATAATAATGGAAAAATCATTTTTTTGTCAATAGAAAATTATTTATTTCGTTTGTTTTCTTTTTTGTTTACTTGTAAGAAGTTTGCGTTGCAAGGAATATGAGAACTGTCACGCATATCATCATACGGCGTATCAACTATAATTGCACTCATCCTCCAAGCGTCTTGTTACGTCCAAGAATACATACCAAAAGCAATTTAAATAAAATATATTATAGCCAGGACATCCACAACTCAAACATACAGTAGGTACAATACTTTGAGTTTAAAACCCTAGTATATAAAAATCCAAAAAAACCTAACTACCAACATTTAAACCTCACAAAAACATAGAATAAGGATGAAAACAACCAAAAACTTCGTATTAATTTCTTAATCACCAGTACACGTTAATTCCCACGGTAATTATTTATCTAAGAATCGTATTTCAGCATCCGCCTCCGAATAATTATATATTCAAATCATCTAAAATAATTCTTTGAATCTTGGTTATGATATAAACATTATTAAGATTAATTTGCTGGTATTAAAGTGATAAAACGAGGTCTCTGGCGCCTGTAATTTGTCTTGAAGTATTTACATACAATTTATCAAGTTCTGGGTATGATCGTTTTTCATTAGATTAATAGTTATGGATTCTATAAATCACTATTTGTGTTTATATTAAACTGTAGACTAAAAGTAAGTCTTGTATTTTTTGTCCTTAACTGAAAAAAATATAAAAAGTACTCTTTCCTCTTACTATTATATACCAAGTAAAACCTTAAGATGAAGTTGTAAAACTCACAAGATCTACAAATAAGTAGGTACAGATGGTGCCTTCAGTGACATAAAAATATGTTATTTTTCACCAGTTTCATATTTTCATATAAAAGACTTCAACGCGTGGAATGTGACTTCTATCATCAAGATGCTTTTACAATGCAATAGGAACGAAATCAAAGATTGATATCAAATACATATATTAGTAAAGTAATTGCATCAATGTTGTAGTTTTAAAGGTATTCTATGAAACTCATTGGATAAAAATAACCTAGTTTCAGAGATAGAGATAGAAAATACACAAGTGCCATGATTGCTCGGCACGTTTATTTTATCTATACGCAGAACTATATTTTCTATAATAAAGTGTAATTATCTGTCATACATGTATTCATTTTTACTACTAATCGTTTCCCATAGGTTAGTTTTTAAAACAGATACCAACAATTTGTTATACACATACTTGGAATCTATGAATTAATTCATTAGATACCAGCAGGATAATTATTGAGAAAATATAAAATACATACTTCATAGAAAAGTGATCTAGTTTTTAAACATTGCGGAGATATTTAATAAATTCCAATAATTCATGCTACTTATTTCTGCTATAATATTTTTCTACTAAATACGCGGTTTAAATCAATATGTAATTGTTAAAGTAAGTATTTCCAACAAGAAATACAAAACAAACGAATAATAAATTCCTTTGCCCGGCAGCAAAACATTTACAAGCTAGTTAAGTATTTATCTTTGCCAAAGCCTCTACTTATAACACTAAACAAATAGCCATAATTTTCAACACAAAATACGACTTACGATTCAAAATAAGCTATTACCGAAATAGTTTACAAGCTATTGCAAACGACGAATTTCACAGGTGCATATATGAACGTAGCCAGTTAAAGCTAATCTCGATTCTTTCTTGCAGCTGCCCTTCTCATTCAGGCAAAAACCAGAACTTATGAATAAAATGGAATAGCAATAGAAAACTATTTCAAATTAGGCAATCTAATCCACCCTTAAGAGAGAACAATATTCTGTGGCAAAAACATTTGAGGTCGACTTACACTTTTCGACCATTGTCATTTTTTTCCTTGATTTTATTCCTAGGAATTCGTTAATTGGTGAAATTGATCTCAAGCTGCTATAAAAAGACTCCATAATCAAATAACATATAGAGTATACACAAGCAGACCTTAAATAAAGCCCTACAACAGAACATATATAGACAAATAATGGCTCCATAACACAGATAATATCTTATATCCCAAAGAAACACTCAATTTTCGACACATAAAATACAAACAATTTTACTCAAATAAGTCAAAATAACCCATTACCGAAACACTTTACAGGCAGCCTAACAACAGTGTCTATATAGTCTAGTTTAAGGAAATGCCACGGGTTTGCGCGAGTTCGCGCGGGTCGCCACGATCTCGATCGGCTGAGAAAGGCTGATCGTGGCTCGTTACCTCGTTACTGTCGTCGATAAACAAACTACGTTTAAGTTACATGTATGTTTTATCCAGATAAGGACTGAAATGGTAATTTTTGAAATAGGAGGAAATGAGACTATTTCAGCAATGTGTAGGTACAGTTGGGTCATTTATTTACTGTAAAATTGGTGACAAATTGAAATGGACAGTGCTTTACGTGTTTGTTTGTAGTGAGGTTAACATTCCTATTTGAGTCAACTTCTTACTTATTTGCCAAGTTCATCCTTTTTTCTCGCATTGAAAATCTTCATCCTGCTTTAGCGCCAAGGTAAACTACACATCTTTTGCCCATTTCGATCTTGTCCATGATGACTTCTCCTATAGTTCCCACGCGACCTACCCTGCCCCATGTTTACAACAAAAAAAAAGGATGTTGTTGAATTAATAGAGCAACACAAATATTATTCTTAGGTTGGTAGTATTGTTTCATAGATTGGTAATATGTTTTATAGGTTGGTAATATTGTTTTCTACAGTTGGTTTTTGTTACTGAAAAATGTGTGAGACATTCTAGAATAAAACAACGTCCTGTTCAGATAAAAACAGTTTTTCATTCATTAGTTTTTACAGATGTTTTCAAAAGCCTGAGAAATACACATAGACTATAATACAAACATATTATAGTGATCATTACCATACACATTTGGGATTATAAATCTTTTAACACGTATGAATAAAATATATCACATTCCCAACAAGTTTCGATCACCGTATTTGGAAGAGGCTACTCTAGATATTATTAAAGAGCTTTACAGATTTCTTAAAAACAAGATGCCTGATTTGTGGACTGTTTCGAAAACTTTTGATTTAAGTGAAAGGCTGTTTACACTTATTTCGATGGTATCAACTATACTATAATATATATATGGTCACCTTGAAGGTGTAAATAAAGACGAAGTATACAAGTATCGCTAGCTCTAAGGTTCCGGGTTCGAACCCCGGACGGAACAGAAACAACCCTCAGAGTCTTTAGAACTCTTTGTATCGAGTATGGGCGTTCGTGGTACTTTTTTTGTGTCTTATTTCATAGCATAACTGTTTTAGTTTCTTTTCTTTCGTTTTTTTTTGGTTTCGGAGCAATATATGTGACTTTATTTATTTAATTTATTTTGACGAACAGACAGTTCAATGTAGATGATTGGCGCAGAGTTAAAGATATCATCTCCCTTAATGTAACCGAAGCTACAATAACAGTTTTTGTGTGGTAGGAAATCAAACCTCAAAACCCAAAATTATCCTAGCCGAAGTGCTGACAACAATGTCATAAAATTAAGTTTATTTGTCGTTTGGAACAGCCTACAAAAAATCACGTAAAGCTAGTAGATTAACTACATATAGTTGGTATTATGAGAATTACAGTCCTTTCAATTTATTGCAAGTTAGCAGTCAATTACATAAACACTGTAAAGTATGCTATATCATCGTTGCACCTACTTATTATGTCGTTCCTATGGTTGAGTATCATAAATATAGGATGACAAGTAGATAAAGCAAGACAACTACACTTATTTAAGACACAAAAATATTTAGATTTTATACTCATCAAAATATGATTCAATTATACTAGCTTTGAACCGCATTACCGCCCGCATTAATATTGGTTATCGACGAAAATAGCCTGTACCCTATCTTGGAGTTCAAGCTAACTCAGTACCAAATTTTATCACAATCGGTTGTGTGGTTTAACCGTGAAAACTAAGCAGACAAACAGTCACTTTTGCATTTATAATATTAGAATAAATTAAGGAGTAGGTAGTAGTTTTGACTGTATCATATTTGACCAGATGACTTTTACATGCTTCTTTGTGCTGTAAAAATTGACTTTATAATCATAAGGACCTGAACCGTATCCAATTAAGTTGTTTTTCTCAGAATAAGATATCGACAGAATTAACTAATGTGCATCGAAATATGTATTCATTTCTAAATAGTAGTTATAACAGTAAATAAATCAAACCCACTCAAGGTTCTATGCGCAAACTTAGATCGTCTATCATTTTGTGGTTTTAAACTCTTGTTATTTCGACATGACTGTAAAAATAAAGAATTTATCAAGGTGTAGGTAATTTATTTTTAAATGATTGTGTTTTTGCCGTTTAAATAGCTATCTTTAAATCTCTATTAGCGAAAATCCCGCCCATAATTCATTAACTATGTATTAGTTACTATATATTAGTATATAAGATCTCGTCTTTGTTTTTAACCACATCTTAATAATTATGACCGCTTCTTAATATACACTCGAGAGCAATGAATCCGGGTCACTTAAAGAATGTTAAAAATCTCGGAAACTAAAAATGATAGGTTAATGCAAAAAATTGTATTTAATAGACAATGTAATACTCCTTAAATGAAAGTAAAAAAAATATGAGTCACCATACATTTTATTAACACAAAATTACATAAAGAAAAAAACTGCTGATCTCTCCTTAAAACAAAAATAGGAAACATGAAATTTTTGAACTTTATTATGATTTTCTTGAATTTTAATACTTCGTATTGCCTCCTCGTGCTTCCATTACTGCGTTTACGCGGTTTGGCATGCTGTACACCAAGTTCCTTATACGATTTTGGGGAATATTCTCCCATTCCTCTGTGAGAGCAATTTTGAGCTCACGAAGCGTGATTGGGGGAGGGTTTCGTTGTTTTACGCATCTGCCTAGCTCGTCCCAAGCATGCTCGATCGGGTTGATATCCGGGCTGCGCGCTGGCCACTCCATACGAGTAATGTTCATCTCTTGAAGGTAGTCATTCACAATCCTACCTGTATGAGGTCGGGCATTGTCATGCATAAATATAGCATCCTCACCTAAATTGACCATAAATGGACCAACGTGATCATTGAGGATTTCTTCCACATATCTTTCGCTAGTTAAAGAGCCGGTTTCTATGATCACCAGCTCTGTGCACTTTCAGAAGAAATTCCGGCCCACACAAGTACAGACCCACCACCGTAGGCTACTTTTTCTTCGATGCATGCTTGCTTGAATCTTTCCCCTGGTCTTCGATACACTCTGTGTCTTCCATCGTGCTTGTAGAGCATAAATTTTGATTCGTCGGAGAACATAACTTTTGACCAATCTTCAATACTCCAATTTACGTGGCTCTGGGCATATCTTAGTCTTGAAATACGATGCCCACGCTCCAGTTTAGGGCCGTTTGCAGGTCTAAGGGGTTTTAAGTTAGATTCAGCAAGCCGACGTCTTACTGTCCATGCACTTGGGTTACTTCCTCCGAGGCGTCGAAACTGATTTGTGAGTTCAATTCCTGTGAGAAAGCGATTTCGAAGCATGGTGTTCACCAAGTATCGGTCTTCTCGTGCTGTGGTACACCTGGTTCTGCCCGTTCCTGGTCTGCGTAGGTTAGAACCAGTTTCTTCGTAACGTCGGAGAACTCTTTGTACTGTTGACAGCGACACACCGACAGTCCTGGCTGTATCGCGCTGACTCCGGCCGGTTTCCAGCATTGTAAGTATTCTGGTGCATTCTTCAGGCGTAAGCGACATAATTTCAGCTTGAATAATGAATATAGAGCACTATCAACATGGTTTATGTACCCACATAAATGACAGATTACAAACAAAAGCAAAACCAAATGCTGTAATTTCGTAGTTCCATCTTCGAAAGTGGCCCTTTTTCAAATTTGATTTTTTTATGATATAACTTTACAATAACTAAGAAGTTTTAATACCTTCATTTAAGGAGTATTACATTGTCTATTAAATACAATTTATTGCATTAACCTAGCATTTTTAGTTTCCGACATTTTTAGGATTCTTTAAGTGACCCGGATTCATTGCTCTCGAGTGTATTAAACTATTTAAGATCTCTGTCTAAAATCACACCAAATACTGTTGCGATTTGGGTTTCTTAATCTGGCATTGCATCTGATTCACTCCACTTTAAATAAAATAGTAAGTAACTAACGTAAGTAATATTAAGTAAGTAACCTATCTTAAATTGCCTTATCTTCTTAAATATAAAATTCTCGTGTCACAATGTTAGTTACCATACTCCTCCGAAACGGCTTGACCGATTTTTATGAAATTTTATATGCATATTCAGTAGGTCTGAGAATCGGCTACTATCTATTTTTCATACCCCTAAGTGGTAGTAGGTAGGTAGTAGGCAGGTGCTAGGTAGAAAAAATTGCATTGCAACGCATGCCGGGTACAGCTAGTTTCTATTCTAAAATAATTAAATTCTGATTTCGAGATAGTTATGACGTGTCATCTAGTGTTTGCCAATCATGACATAGACCACCGTGAAGTTTCCAAGCAAAACTTTTTTCATGCTCACCGACTTCTAATGATTTTAATATTTATGTCATTCGTTTCTCAGTAACTACATTTAAATATTCCTCGTAATAAACAAATTACCATACGCTTAAACCTGGCTGTATGTGGCAACACATGACGTTACCTGATCGCTGTGGGAAGTAAGCCATTGTAAGACCCTTTTAATAACAAGTACCCATTGTTGAGAACTTATTGTCCTGGGAGAAGGAAATTGGGACCGAATTAAGATACTAAAATTTTTTGTAAAATAAATTGGATGTACCCTACTATACTAAAGCCAATATGAAAAGAGAATTAAACGTTATTACTAATTACGCAATTATCAACTTTGACAACATGTGTTTAAGTTCATTTTAGAATGACAAATATTACCGAAAAAGGCCTAAAAGTAATTTGAATGTGATGGAAACTGAACTGTTAGTCATTGAATTAAGGTTCATAATCCCAAAGCACGTTCATTATTTCTTTAAAGTGGCTGATGTATAGTTTCGAGTTGAAACAAGGTTTTGGATAATGAGTAAACTATCTCGAGTTTTCGACAGAAATAAAAATGGTTACCATAATTTAATGCACTTTTATTAGAACTGTTTATTAAAGAGGTAGCTTTATGTAGGTAACACATAAGAAGTAGGTCACACAAAGTCTGATGACGATAATGAAAGGAAATATAATATTCTGTGACATCTCACACACTTTTATCTGATCCTAAGCTAAGCAGAGCTTGTGTAATGGTAACCTGACAACTGATAAACATACTGTTATATTGCTAAATACATACATATTATAGATAAATTACACCCAGACACAGAACAAATGATCATGCTCATCACACAAAGATTTGTCCTGGGTGGGAATCCAACCCATGACCTCCGGTATAGCAGTCAAGGTCACTAACCAGTAGACCAACAGGCACCTCTACAGGAAGAGAATTAAATTGAGAGATAAGCAAGACTCTGTAAATTAATGTTATCATTATTTCATATTTTCCATACGTCATTCGTACGGACGTATGAACAATCAGTCTAAAAAACGTAAGAATAATTGATTTAAAAATGCCTTGTGACAAGATTTTTCACAAAAGAAATTAATGGGTTTGTTGAAGGAAGTACAGAAAAATTGTTTTTACTTATAGTTGCTATCATGAAGGTCATGAGTTCATCAAGGTACATTTACTTATAATTTAAGGAAGCTTAACCCTTCATTGACCTCTAGTTGGTAATTTCGCGGAACTTTCATTAACGCAGTATTCGGAAACAATTACTTTTATCAGTCGGTATGTACTTAACGTAATTGTTTCATTGTAATTGGTTATTGAATGTTGTTGTTTTTAATTAAAGTCAGGGGGCCTTATTACAAAAGATGGTTTAAACCAAGACTAAGGTAAACCCAGGTTTCAAATATACCCATCACTTTCTTATGTCATATAATAAAAAGAGACGGGGCTATTCTAAAACCTCGGTTTTTCTTAGACCATCTTTTGTAATAAGGGGGTTAGTGTCTCTTAAGACTATGAAAATGTATTCAATATTTTAATATATTTTAACAGCCTTATTTAACAACTGGAATGACCAATCCGCAATTGAGCAAGCGTGGTGATCAATGCCCGTGCCTTCTCTATATGGAAAGAGGCATGTACATTTTGCACTAGAACATATCGGAAAACGTTACCAAAAAAGCAATATTGTTCTATAACGCGAAATACTTACAAGAGTGAAACCATAAGGCATAGCTAGTATATTTTACAAAATCGTATACCTACTAAGTTTTTTCCTCCTGAATGCCTCGCTAACTTGAAGTCTTGAGTGAGATCTCTCTCTTTTATACAATTCAACATTAACCAATGACTTGATAATACAACCCCAAATCAGTAACAAATTTAAAACTAAGCCATTTTTTCTTCAAAAGGAATCTCATATTACGTAAACAATAGTTAAAAAAAAAAACTACCTGAAATATGCTTAGTCATCTAGCGATCCTAATCAAACAAAGCTGGGTCGATGGTATATCCAAAGGCTTTGAAATAGGTTATGTAATGAATCTGTACATTCCGCAAATTGTTCCATACTTACTCAAACATATTTGTTCATCGTCATAGGAAAATCCTACGTCAACTCAAATGTTGTCTGGGTATTCTGTTAAGTGTTGAAGTTCCCTTGGCCAAGGAAAAGCCTATTGATCAAGGTTGTATCTTGCCAAGGTCTGCAAATAGGTGACTGTGTGATTCAAAACAGCTGTTCCATTTATCAGACCTATGTCTTTTGTAAATAGTACATAATTTAACACAATAGTTCCTATCTAAGTATAAGGAGACGGCTAGACCACTGCCAGTCTTAAAGGTATCAACCAACCATTAGTTCGAAGTGCTATTCGTAGATCTTTAAAAGTCGGATTCTAATTATGTATCAAGAAACTCCAAGGTATAATGAGCAACTTTATGCGTGTGTCATATTCTTTACATTTAAAACAAAGTTGAGTTAGTTTAGACCAATAATAACTTGACAACGGCGGACCAATTTGCATGATATTTGATTTATTGTACTCTTTGTAAGTTTCAACCCCGAATATCAGAATAACTACTGATAACGACCTCCGTGGTCGAGTGGCGTACGCACCGGTTTCAAGGTGTCGCTAGCTCTGAGGTCCGGGGTTCGATCCCCGGACGGGTCAATCTAGAAACTAACTTTTCTACATTATCCCGGGTCTGGGTGTTTGTGGTACCTTCGTTGTTTCTGATTTCCATAACACAAGTGCTTCAGCTACTTACTTTGGGTTCAGAGCAGAGAGTATGTGATGTTGTCCGCATTTATTTATTTACTTATGAGGCTAAAATCATGGGGCACAGCTAGTTCAGTCATTGATGCCTGTACAACTAAAACAGTCATCAGTCAAAACAACCAGGTACTCCATTTTTTATTGTCATTCTCCTCACAAATCTAAACATGATACACTTCTATCAAGGACCTTCTTTAACCTTACAAGTACATATTACACAGGTATACGTGATCACCATACACCACGGCACATTACCTTAAGGGCTACAACAGTTTGGTAATAGAACCATGAATTTATGGGATTATCCTTGATAACAACCATAAATTTTGAATGACGATGTCCTCGATGTCAGCCGAAAAATGCACATGTCATTTGTACTCATGTGTAATGATGAAGTAAAATTTTAACAAGTAAGTAATAAAAGGGACTAAGGGGTAAACAATTAAAGATCGAAATATTGCTTTATTTAAAACACTAGATATTATTGTCTTTTGCGTGTGTGTCGGTTATAGAAGTCCTGTCTTGGTATACAAGCATACCCCATACCAAGTTCTATCCAAATCGGTTTAGCGGTTTAGCCGTGAAAAAGTAACAGATAGACAGATTTCTTTTCGTATTTTAGTATTAGTATGGAGGGTCCATATAATTATGTTTATAATACATTATTTAGTTTTTATTAGTTCTTTGTAAATCAGTGAATACAGGATCTTATTTTATAAAATGCTTTTAATGCTCTACTGTTATAAATTTCCATGGATAGTGTTTACTACTCTTCATAACATTTTTTTCTTTTGTTTTACAGGCTAAGTTCGTGACGCCATAATAATGAAAACAAAAATGAAACGCTTCAGTTTTCAGCTGAAACCACTTTTACTGGTAAGTAGGTACATCCTTTACTTTATCTTTAGATTGTACTTAGAACAGTTTATAAACATTGACCGCAAAGTTATTCAAAGATTGTACAAACAAGGACAATTTGTGGAAACCTTAAGAATAGTTATTATGAAAACATAAAATAGTTCTATACTATTTTAAAATTCCTTATAATTCTTACAATTCGACCGTCCGACTAAAAAGGCAATTGTTATCTATACAATCGAAATATTTGTAATAATATCTGACTCAGTAAACAGGTAAAAATATTATAGGTAATTAAGAATGGTCATTCTTTCATTAATAATATCTTTACGTGTACCAATTTTTTTAACCCTTTCCCTGTTCCGTGAGTCACATATGAACATTTCTATTGTTTAACTATTGTGTCTAATGGCGGGACAGTTAACCTGTTAAGTACTTTTTTAAAAATAACCATTATGGTTTACAAAGATTTTTATAACAATGTGAACAAATTACAGTACCTATATATGCCTGATATTATTGGTGCTGTAATTTATGTAGTACATAAATATAGTTGTGTCTCACACATACTCTTTTTTTCAAGTTGGTTTACAATAGATCACAATTTATTTCTTGCTTTAAGATTTAAGTATGTATAACTATACGATTAGAGTTCAGTTTTCAATAACATACTTTTTTACCTACATTATCCTTGATACACAGCGGGGGTGAGACGAATTGCAGACAAATATATCTGTGACCAGCATCGGTTTATTTAAAGTTATTAGTAGTAGTATTATTACTATGGCTTACTATACCACCCATGGGTTACGTAGGTTATTGTACTGAGTATTATGGAATTATTAATACAACAAACATATGGTTTATATTGTATTACTAGCTGACCCGACAGACGTTGTCCTGTCTTAACTATGAATTCTGTTTCTAATTGAATTCTGTCAATTCTATGTCAAACGTCATAAGGTGACATTAAAAAGTTTAGGTTAGATTAGAAATAATTTTATATGGTGGTTAAGTATTCTAAAATTTTCTAATATTCCACGCAATTTTCCATATTTTTTCTTTTATAAGAACCTCTTCCTGACAATAACAAATACAACAAAAAAAGAATTAGCGAAATCAGTCCAGCCGTTCACGCGTGATGCCGTGACCAAGGGAATAAGGCATTCATTTTTATATATACAGATGTAGAGATGTGTTTTCTACTATTGAAGCAGAATATTCTCAACTCGACAATTAATATGATACGTATGTCTGTAACGCGACATCGCCAGAAATTGCAGATTGATTGTCTTCGATCGAACAATTATTTTTGTCATCGATAGAGCATACTTCATGGTTTTATATACATTTCATAGAAATCGGTTCTTTTTCATTTATATGTAATCAATTATATTCGCCTCAAGTTACTTTTGTATATTAAAAAAGTTGCAGTTTATTAAATACCTAAGTTGCAAGTCGTTTTTTTAACCACCGGTATGTTTAAAATTCGCACTAGCAATTAGCGAACTAAAGTCTCCTTTTACAAAACCTTCATAAAAACTCTTTACCTGACCTACGCAACCTTATACCGCTTTATAAAATTAAAATAAATACAGCGCCTATCCAAACAATATTGGTAGTTTTACAGTCAACACTACACGCGGAGTGTCGGCGAGCAATGGGTTAAGTTGCGTCACTGGCGCACTTGACACAGTGACGGGTTAACACATATTGTGGCGTGCATTTGCAGGGTTAGAAATAAGATTGTGACGTTCAGCGTCGTTATTTATTATAAAAGTGGATTCTAGGCCGATCTTTTTGGATATAGGTACAGGTCTTAACTCTTATTACAGACTGCAGATGATTCAATACTTTTTTTTTGGGTCCCATACGATGTGACATATGAATGGCATTTAACGTTATCGTAACGTTCAACCACAATTGGTTCACTGGTTGAGAAAACCTTAGACATTAAATACGCCATTGTACCTTTTTAGCGCAAGTTTAAAAAAAAATATAATTAAAAAAATTAAAAAACGCGCCTGCCATGTCAAAAAATATATTTTTTTTTTTTAATTATATTTTTTTTTATTTAATACCTTTTAGTGAACAACACAAAAACATACACAACACAAAAAAAAAATCGTTCGGAACCCTTTGGCGATTTCGATTGGGCGATTTCGACTCACACTTGACCATTTTTTAATGTCCACTTAGCCTATGTCACTCAGGATAACTCAAAGCTTCTTATGATACCACAAACATTGAAATCGGTCAAGCCTCTAGAAGTAATGGTGGAATAAAGAAACTCACAAACATACATACGTACATGAACCCTGAAAACATAACACTCCTTTTTGGGCAGTCGTGTAAAAAATGTGTCTTAAAGAATTTTTGTGTAGTAAAATATTTCACTAACGTAAAGAAATACCTTTATGTCGTCTGTGATGCATTGATTGTCACACTCTCTAACTACGCATCTATTACACCAAACCCATACATTCTCACCACTAATATCTTCATTAGTATGCAACAACATCGATTAGAACCTTTCCGGTTCGAACAGCATTCGATTTTAAATCGATAGCGCGTGCGTCGCTGCGCTTGCGCAAGCCCCACCCACGGCGCCAAGCCCCCCCGCCCCCCTCACGTACCCATACTGTCCACTCCGGAACAAAAATATGAACTTGATATCACACCCACACAAAAATGTATGCGAAAATATTTGGTTGCAAATATGACCTTATTTAATAAGCTTAGGTTTTTGCCAAAATTGCATTTTTTTGTAAAGAATGTAGATCAAAAGGTCGTTGAACTTTATTTAGGTAGGTCGTACGATAGGTCAGTTAGCTTAACATTCCATTGTCCGAATTAATCGATTGTCATAAAAAGTGTCAAGTTTTGCAAAGCGGCTGTGAGTTCTTTTGAATGTGATTAATGTAGAGATATTATTATAAAGTTATAAAAACCAACGTGTTTCAGCTGGTTACCGTAGTTATAATGACTAATACAGGTAGATTGATAAAAGTGAATCATAAAGGAATAAATAACAATGTTAAAGTAAAAAACCCCTTTCCAGCTAGATTGCCTGGCTACCTGTTTAAATTATTTAGCTTTGGATGGTCTCCTTAAGAAATTATATTCTTAGTAAGCTTTGGAAAAACAACTCCAGAGAGATAAATGATCGTTTCTAATTTATAATTATAAAATTCAGTACTAAGACGCTTCTTTACACATTAAAGTGACTGAGATAACACGCTGCCTAAATAACGCATAAAACTCATTGATGTTATAGTATCTGTCCATATTATAACAGCGACATCTCTCTCTCTCATCAATCTAAACTAATAAAAAAAAACAAAATTAACTATAATACATTTTGAACTACTCTTTCTCTTTAAAATTATATTTAAGTATGGCCCACCTGTTCACATAAAAACCTAACCTATATAGTTGCTACGCCAAACATGTTTCTTGTCCTATTATCATGATCATCAATGCGAACATTAAGTTACCATCCGAGCTTATTATGAGATTTTAATTGATACTAGCTGTGCCAGCGACTTCGTTCGCGTGGATGACGAAACTTATCAATGAATGACGAACTTATTACTATTGATTGTAGCGTGATGAAAAGTATACTATAACCTGCCCAGGAGTATGAAGAATAATTGTACCAAGTTTCGTTAAAATCCGTCGAGTAGTTTTTGTTTCTATAAGGAACGTACAGACAGACAGACAAAAATTTTACTGATTGCATTTTTGGCATCAGTATCGATCACTAATCACCCCCTGATAGTTATTTTGAAAATATATTTCATGTATAGAATTGACTCTCTACAGATTTATTATAAGTATAGATTATGATCATCAACAAACGAGTTTGACTCGCTATCTCCATGAAAAAGCTGTTTACATTTTAATGTTTGTTTACTATTCATAGATATAACATAGATTTAATATGATCACTTCTGTCATATTATGTTCAGTGCAAAATAACCTGTTTTCAAAGTATAAATAACAAAAAATAATCTCTACTTACCAAATAGTACACTGATAAATTTGTGATAGGTAATATTTAACGAATGCTTTTGCATGATGTGTGTACCTACAACATAAACAGATGGGCAGTTTGACTTTGAAAATTATCTACATATGCTCAAAAAAGCTGGTATTGCAATGTACCTATATATTATAATCTAATTTTGAGGTTAATGCAGTACATTTGGTTGAAATCATTTGTTATAACTCGCTCTCTGTCTCTTTTTCCCTCTCTGTCTCTCTCATTATCTCTTTTCTATAACTTGTATCACACTAGGGCCTTCGGCCAAAAACGATAATAATCAAACTAAGGAATTTCTTTAAAACTGGTTAAATATGTAAGCTCTAAATTCTTATATTTTCATTCAAACATAAGGAATTGGGACTCAATTTTGTGACATTTCACATGATTCATGAAGACTGCATTCTTTGTATTACAATATAAAATTTCATAAACGTTATAATATTTATGATTATGACAATTTAGTTCGCGACATCGGTATTAAATTACAATATGGAATATTTTGACCTTCATCTAAGAATGTATTACATTCAGTTTTAGTCTAGCTTGTAAAATAAAACTACTTTTTTACGGATTTTGTCGCGGTTTTAATTTGATTTTAGGTCCCGACGTTTCGACACCTTTGCAGGTATCATGTTCACGGGCAGACCGTAAAAAAGTAGTTTTATTTCAATGTCTAACATTCGCGTAAATCTAAGAAACCAATAGCTTGTAAAAGTTTAAAGACACAAACATTTTTTAAACCTAATAGAGACTTAAGTAAGAGTAGCGTTCTGCGGCAAATATATACAACTTAATACATATTTATTTTTCAAAGACATACCTTTAAGATGACATACATAAGTATATGCCTACGTAATGAAGTAAAACATATAAAAAAATAACTTTTTATTTACGCTTTCCAGGAGTCAAAATGACGCCGTTCCATCAAAAAAAAAATAAAAAAAAAAAGAATATTGAATGTAATACGTCATTTGTTTAGCATGCAATCATTAATATATTATATCTTAAGCAAAGCCTTATGTTATGTTAATATTACATAGATCTTTAGAAATTTCGCCTGATTCTGCTATTTTAAAGTCAGTGGGTGGCAGGTTAATGAACGTTCCAGTGTAATTGATATTGTGCCTAATTTTCGTATTCAGATAAGCCTACAATTAACAGTCAGTGGCAATCCTACAATGACAACAGTGGCAAGTAGGTGTACATTAGTAATTAAACTAAAATCATCTGAATACTAAAATTAGGTACGCACTGGAACGATCATTAACCTGCCACCCACTGACTTTAAAATAGCGGAATTGAGTCCCAGTTACCTTGAGAGAATAGAAGTACTCTTGCTTAATTGTTTGCTTAGATCATACTTAGACTTCAGTTGCTTCAGCGGGTTTTACAAGTTTCAACATTACACTTCACAGTATTGTTAGAGTAAGCTCATTTAATATGACTTAAATACTTAAACGCAATTCTGTTTTAAGTCACCGTTAAGTGCTGTCTCTGTCACTTAAATTTGTGAAGAAGCGACAGGTACGAGTAGATATTTGAGAATATCAAAATTTAGTTACTGTTTAAATTTGGGTACAAGACATTTAGACTAGTTCTTCATTACCGTCGATACGCATAAAAATACTTAATTTTTGGAATGTTTTTGGGATGGGTGTGGGTCATCAAAAGTCTTTAGTCAAATGGGGGAATCTTTGCTCAGACGGGGTACAATTAATAAACGACATGAAAAAAGATTTCAATGTTTGATACCGATGTGTTTGAAGCTGAATAGAGAGTTTTTTAGAGAACAGATTCAATAAAATATATTTGGTTTACGCAAGTGTTAAAGCCACAGGTTATGTTGGTTAGAGTAAAGCCCAGGTAAATAAAAATACAAATAGAAAGGGTTTTTAACTAATGCAAATTTGGCTCAAGTGTGAAACGGGGTATTTTCAGTATCAGAAAAGTTATTTTCCTGTACCGACTTAGAAACAGGCCAGTATAAAGTGGACAGTATATCACTAATAAGACACTCAATTTATGTCCTACGATTTTTAATCGGAATTCTACAGAAATCAGAACAAATATTTATAGCATTAGTATTAGTAGCATATAGCATTTTAAATTAGTCTGAAGTAATAAATCTTAATATATATAAATCTCGTGTCACAATGTTTGTCCTCAATGGACTCCTAAACCACTTAACCGATTATAATAAAATTCGCACACCATGTGCAGTTCGATCCAACTTGAGAGATAGGATAGTTTAAATCTCAAATTATAGTCGCAATTTTAATTTATTGCTAATTATTTGTCTGTTATTATAAACAAAGGCACCGGGAACGGGACCTAGGTATTCACGCGGGTGAAACCGCGGGACACAGCTAGTTGTCATATAATACTTAACACCATTTTCTTACTGTTTTTTTATTTACATAACTCATGACGCTACAACAGCGTCAGATTATTGCAATTCGTCAATATTACTTCTAAATACTACAAACATAAAAAATCTTCATCAATAAATTAAAGAAAAATTCAACATATTGTCGCATCTATTAAAAGTCAGACTGATTGATTAAAATCTTAATACATAATGCTATTCGGCGCCGGACGGTGAACACACTTAGAATCAGGGTTAGCAATACGTTACCACGAACTCTTAAAGGAATACCGTGTGTAAGCGAGACAGCGCTCTACACTGCGCGTAGCGTCGTCTCGCTCCCACAACGGCGACAGTATCGCTTTAAGATATCGTAGTACGGGTACTGTTTATAATAACCGCTTGAATTAACCGCAACCTCTAACAGTTAGCGATTAAGTGCCGTTAACTTGAGGTCTAAACGTAAAAAATATATTTACTTACTAATCTTGTTGGCCAATATATTTGTCCTTTATTTAAGTGCTGTTTGTTATATTAGATGATAAGCGAAAACTTCAAGTTAAATTAAAAAAAAATACATCATATTTTATATTCTGAAGAAGACTAATTTAGCTTGCATTTACTGTTACATGTATGTACACAATAACATTAAAATAAGCAAAAACTGAGATGCTGTACCCTCTGGCGGGCATTGCTCCTCCAGATGTACGACGTGAAATAGCCTGCCGTATTGAAAAAAATAAGCAAGAGACGGATAGGCGTCATCCTCTGTATGAACATCATCTTCCACGGGCCCGTTTAAAGAGCCGGACGTGTTTTCTGGCTCATACGATTTCCGCTAAGGATAGTGCAGAGGATGAGAGATACGATTTGTGGAGAACTAGACACCCCACCCCTCCAAACTTTGTCCTTCCAGCACAAAAACTGCCTTCAGGACACGAGCTGCAGTGGCCCATTTGGAAATCTCTCAACCCATTACGGACCCAAGTGGGTCGCTGCAAAACAAACCTTAGCAAGTGGGGCATCGTCGACCCAACACTTGTCGCATGTGAGTGTGGTGCCCCATCGCAGGACATGGCACACCTTTTGTCCTGCCCGTCCTGCACTACCACCTGCACTCTCCAGGACGTGATGGAGGCCAGCGACCGAGCCATCCAGGTTGCAACTTTTTGGTCAGGCAGAATTTGAAAGTTGGATCTTTGACTCGATAAGAAGAAGAAGCAAAAACTAAAAACTCGAATATTCGTAACAAGAAAAAAAAGTTCCTAAATGGATGTATTTAGCTTGCGCTATTACAAAAAAAAAACTTTTGACAACCCTGAAATCAATCCTTCTTCTGTCAAAGAAGAAATAAATGTCATTTCATAATATTATGAAATTCTGATGTAACTACGAATTCTAAAATCTCATGTTATACTGAATGCATTTTTGCAAATGATTTATCATGTCAATTTAATCCATATTAATGATAGTAAATACCAAAAATTTTTTCGATACTTATTTACATGTTCTTTTAGTAATTGTATACCGACAATAAGCTAACTAAGTTCATTATGCTAATGTCACTGACAAAATAAAAATTTAAGGATTTAATATTTAGCATCTGACTGTACAATAATTTAATTCTAAAGCCCAGCCTAAGGTATGTAGCACGTCATGGATAAATAAAAAACCTTTATCATATTTTTTTTTAGACGATTTCTATCTATTCGATCTCAGATTTCAAATGTTTGCAAAGAACCTCGTATTTTTACTTAAGTACCCTAAAATTATAATTAATTAGGTACAGTATGTTTATTTTAATTTTCCAAACTTTATTATACAAAAGCTTTATTTTGCTAATAGAAACTTAGGTACTTCACATAACTTCCCAAAGAAATATGTATAGATTTTAACTATTTTACGTAATTCGGGCAAGCCAAGCCATTTATCAAGCAAAATTAGTTAGCGTCTTAAAATAACTAAGCTACGTAATAAATGTGTTCATATTTAACATAACAATTAATAAAAGCGTGTCAAAAACAACATGGCTTACATAACCTCACTTACCGAGTTAGCGCGGGAAAGAAAGTGCGAGTCACAAGGTCACGGCCGACGAATACTTAGAAATAAGTATTATTTATAGAAAGAGAGATCTATTACAACTACAAAATAGTTGGTATCATAAATAATATGTAATAAATATAAATAATAAGTTTTCCCCTTTGTTTGTCCCGTATCTTTCTTCTGATTCTAAGGCTCGTAGCGGGATGATAAAAAGACCTTATCCTCTTCAAAAAGTAAAAAATAAGCTATGAAGTTACAATTAGGACTGGTGATAGCGAAGTTGAAGAGTCAAACTTATGCTTTTTTATTTGTGTATAGTATTTAAAATTGAGCACCTTATAGATCTCGTACCATCAGCCACTGAGATGATGTAGACTAGTTTGTAAAACTGATGTTTTGTAGGTGAATATAATATTGTATGACAATATACGCTTAACGATAAATTAAGCTAGTTCTTTAAGAATATGTTGGACTTGTTTACATCATATAAAGTCTGGTCTTATCTTAAAACTTTCCGTTGAATACGTGTCTCTAGTTAAAATAAAACAATTTAGTATTAAGTGCTATCCTTATTAACGTATAATTGAGAAACAAAAGCCTGACGCATACTTGTCGTTATTTCTAGTAAAACAATAATAGTTACTGTCGCTGAAGGCTGCACTAATCCTATTGTATTGGATACGAGACGATGTTGCCAAATGTTCTGTTACCTTGCAATCATGCGCAATTTTTGAGGAAAATAATTAGTTATGTTGCATATGTTTTTGACGAATATTAACTATTACTTACATATTATAGTAGTGTGATGCCCCGGATAAGGTATTTTCCTATAGTTCTTACTTCTCACGCCAGCTTAAAAAAAACTAAATTAAGGATTGACTTTTATCTTATATAAATAAATACAGATTTATTTTTTATTGATACTACAAAGTGCATGAAATTTAGTGTACCTGTAAACTTTATGAGATCGCTGTAAACACAACAATTACCGTTGCTAAATAATAGCTAGGTATGTATTAGAATGACTTTATATACTACTTTAAATTAAACTAATCAGGTGTTTTTTTTTGTGATGATCTTCTTCTTTCTCCGTCTAGCGGAGCTGAGCTATGTTGGGGTTGGTTTCCAGTCTCACCAGATTCGGCTGAATACTGTATTTATATGTCAACAGCCTATCTGACCTTCACAGCTATTACTAATAATACTCATATGATTACAATTATCATTTACAAATTAACACAATAATGTTAATATTTTTCAGTGTCTGCTCGGTGACGACGCTGCTAAAGACCTTACACGTTTCATATTATATTACCTCACGTTTGTTGCTTAAAATAATAAGAAATGTTTTTCTTCTATAAAATATAGGCTAAATTTTTTAGAAGAAATACATTTCAAAACTGAAAGGAGAAGTCAATCGTATAAGTATACTTTTTCATGTACGAATTCCATTTCAATCATACATCTGTTTCATGTTTCAAATTCTTATATTAAAGAAAAAAAGGTACATATTGTCATAATCTGTATTTAGACTTAGTTAGTCGCTAGGATACTCTGCTTTTTTGAAAAGTTAAATTTAATCGCTTATCAAGTAATGTGTATTATAAGGTTGACAGATGATAATTTCTTTTTTATGCTAACAAAACAGTCATGCAAAATCCGGGTATAAATTCCTTTTGTTCAAGAGACACTTTTTCTTATAGGCGTACTTAGACTGAAATCAGATAAATAAATTTTATCCAATGAAATAATAAACAAAAGACCTACGCACGAGTTAGCTGTCTCGTTAATTGTCAATAGGTAGTACAAGAGCCAGCCTTGCAAAATACATAGTCATTTGTCACTTTATTACGCAGTATAAACTATATTTTAATAAGTCGCTCACGAATGGGCGTGGCATATTGTTACAATTTAATTATAAATCAATAATACTGAATATCTGCATAAAATTGTCCCCATTGTTCAATCACGAAGTACAATCACGGACATAAAGAGTGGCGACAAATATATTTATGGTAATTACAAATAAATGTACCTACTTTCTAAATATTTGGCCTAATTGTTATGTGTGATTTGTCTGTATTAGATGTTTAAGTAAACCGCAGATTATTTATTTAATTCATGAAACTGTGTGCATAAGAGCTATTTATATTTAGTTTGACGTTTAACCCCAGATGCAAAAAGAGGGTGTTTTAAGTTTGACATTTCTGTCAGTGGCATCGTAGCTCCGAAACAAAAAGACCGAACATGATACAGTTTCATTGTTAAAAGGCAGTCGTGATCAAAATTATTCTTAGCCATAATTTAAAGAAAATTCAGCACATATAAAATTTTCAGCAAATGTTTAAATTTTTTCGGGGTTTTTCTATAAAATGTAGTTTCATTGTTACAAAGGTTTGTATCTCAGCATCGATTTGCCTAACTTTATTCCCTTAATTCGAAGTTGACTTTCAAAAAGTTCAAATCAATGTTTTTGCTTTCAACCCGGATAATTAATCACTTCAAATTGCAGACATAGCCGCGGGCAATTCTAGACTAAATATGAAATACGCAGGATAAGTTGTCGCCATTGTAATCACGACTAGGTACAGTCACGCAGACAAGTATTTGGTACTGGTCAACAAAAAGTTAATTAGTAACTATTATTTTACTTCCTTTTGCGTTCTTTGTTTTTTGACGAAGATAACAAAAAATATGGTGACAGATAAAACGTGTATCAATTTTTTTTAGATTGGTGGTAAGATGGATTTTTCTTGGTCGTAATTTTAAGATATGAATTATGATTAAGTGCCGTGTAGGTACTTTTGTTTTTGTAACTACATTTAACGGAAGTTACATAATAATACCTGCTGAAAATATTTTTATAGATTCGTCATCCATATTAGGAGTGTAAAAAATATACTGAAAAAAAAATATGACTTAGTTTGGCAACCTGTCAAGAATTAATTAAGTAGGGAACCTAATAAAGTTTATAATTATTATTTTTACATTGTTCAATACTAAATTTAAATACAGAAAGGTAAAAAAACGAGTTTTATTTGAGAAAATCTCTGAGGTGTACGCTATCGATCGTAGACAGAATTTTTGATATCGATTCACATTTTGTTACCGCGTTTATCAGGTAACAAACATACATAAAAGCCTTAATAATATATATATAAAAAATAATTCCAGCCTATAAACGTCCCACTGCTGGGCACAGGCCTCTTCCCATATAGAGAAGGCAGGAGCATTGATCACCACGCTTGCTCAATTGCGGATTGGCGATTTCAGATCCCAATTTTAGAATCCACGTTTCCTCACGATGTTTTACTTCACCGTTAGTCAGAAGTGCCTTAGAACAATTAAGAAAGTGCGTATAACTTTGAAAAGTTACATTTAAAGTCTTAATAATTATAAAAGTTTAAACATCTTACCATTAAAATTAGAGAGTTAATCATATTTGGTATTGATTATAACTCAAAACAACAAACTGACAATTAGTGAAGACATCAATCAAATGAGAAAGTTCTATGAAATTGTTTTGATTGATGGCTGCTTATAAATATTAATAGATGTGTGAACATTACAATTTGGCCATCCAAAATAGTTTTAGGCGTGGTAGATAGATATCTTTAATAATTTTAGAATTGAGGGAAAGTGATATTTTTAGCATCCATCATATTAACAATTATTTTAATACCTAGGTTCATCTGGATATAAAACAACACATGGAAAGTACATTCAGCATATCAGTTCGTAACTGAAAAAAATCTGTTTGATTTCCTGAAATTACAGTTTACATTGTACCTTTATAAGCAAAAAAAAATCCTAAGATACCTACTGCCATAAAGAAAAGGAAAATTATACATTGTTCAGTGTTACCATCATCAATGCCTCTGTAGTAAAAAAAAAAATTAATTAAAAAAATTAAAAACCACGCCTGCCACATAAAAAAAAATATGACACAACACAAAAAAAAATATCGTTCGGAACCCTTTGCAGGCGATTTCGACTCACACTTGACCATTTTTTAATGTCCATATAGCCTATGTCACTCGGGATAACTCAAAGCTTCTAATGATACCACAAACATTGAAATCGGTCAAGCCTTTTAGAAGTTATGGTGGAATAAAGAAACTCACAAACATACATACATACATACATACATACATTTACCCTGAAAACATAACACTCCTTTTTGGGCAGTCGTGTAAAAAAGAGAAACGGCGTATAAAAATGTAAAGCCAAATCAAAAGCCAAATTACTGAATCGATTTTAATTCAATGATCAATCAATCAATGTGGACAACATCACATACATTGCCCTGAACCCAAAGTAAGTAGCTAAAGCACTTGTGTTATGGAATTCAGAAACAACGAAGGTACCACATTCACCCAGACTCGAGGCAATGTAGAAAAGTTGGTTTCTACATTGACCCGTCCGGGGATCGAACCCGGGACCTCAGAGCTAGCGACACCTTGAAACCGGTGCGTACGCCACTCGACCACGGAGGTAAATTTATATAAGACTAAACTCTAAGGTGCAATCGACGCAAATACATTTTTTGCAATTGGTTGATAATTGCGTTAGATATCGCATAACATACATACAGACTAATTGAGAACCTCCTCTTTTTACACGACTGCCCAAAAAGGAGTGTTATGTTTTCAGGGTTCATGTATGTATGTATGTATGTATGTATGTAGGTATGTATGTATGTATGTTTGTGAGTTTCTTTATTCCACCATAACTTCTAAAAGGCTTGACCGATTTCAATGTTTGTGGTATCATTAGAAGCTTTGAGTTATCCCGAGTGACATAGGCTATGTTGACATTAAAAAATGGTCAAGTGTGAGTCGAAATCGCCTGCAAAGCGTTACGAACGAATTTTTTTTTTGTGTTTTGTCATGTTTTTTTGTGGTTCACTAAAAGGCATTAAATAAAAAAAATATAATTAAAAATTAAAAAACACGCCTGCCATGTAAAAAAAAATAAAAACAAGTCAAATATTTGCAGTCGGGGGACCTGTAATGAATTGTTCCAAGTAACCGACCCCGACTGCAAATATTTGACTTGTTTTTATTTTTTTTTACATGGCAGGCGTGTTTTTTAATTTTTAATTATAATTGAAATCGGTTGAATAGTAACCCTGCTTAAAAGTCTTTCAAATCACACAATAACAAATAAAACTTAATTTATCTTAATAAATCACCATTTAACTCCATATTTATAACACCAACGCTACAGATACATAAATTAAACACTTATTATCGTATTAATTAACATTCTTATCACTTTTGCCGTCGAATGTATAATGAACGGTTAGCGGATTTCCTAGTTATCGTGATAAATAGACAGTTGATCTGATAATATTCAATCAAAGATTATGACACTATCAGATTAAAAACATTCGTTTGCGATTGAATTAATTTTTGTTTCATTTTAGGCTCCTTGATTTGTAAGTAATTGTTAGTTGTCAGTAAGTTGTTTAGCTTATAGTAATATAATAAATACTTGGGTGTGTGTAATATATTATAATGGGTGTAATTTATGTATAATATGTATGTATTTAGAAATATATAAGTATATAAGTATGTTTATCAGTTGTCTGGTTACCATAACACAAGCTCTGCTTAGCTTGGGATCAGATAACCGTGTGTGAGTTGTCCCGGAATATTATTATTATTATACCTTTTTTGGGCTTGACGTTTCGACCGGGTTACACCGGCCGTGGACGCAAGTATGCATGTACGCGCTTATTCCCGTGAATTATATTACTATAAACATGCAGCGCAATAGTTTTAAAGTTAATATGGTTTAGCTTATGTCTAGCAGCTAGTTTTACAGGGCTGAAAATTATGACGATGATTTTCTTCGGCTGTGTTTGTAGACTACTAAGTAATACGTGAAAGGCTAACTTTTAATTATTAAGAAATCTAATGTCATATTTATTTGAGTTAAATGAAAGATTCGGTATACTTAATCTGTTTACAAACCTTCCCATGATACTAAGAAGCTGTGTAAGATCTTTTTATACTTGCATTCTTTGATTGCATGGAGAGCCGAGTGGTATAGATCACCACGCCAATTACCTCTGTGTTCAAAGTGCTGCGAGCTCAATCCTGGTATGGGAATCTTTAAAGAATCTACAAATACCTAATCTAAAAATAGAAGCAATATCTACAAATACACATATGTTTCAAGCTTGAGGTATTACTTGAATTAAATGTTTGTAACCCCCGCTATACGGGGATTAAATTATGTAGCGCAGGAGTCGTTTTTTTCATATAATATATACATACATACCATCACGCCTGTATCCCCGAAGGGTTAGGCAGAGGTGTACCAATGTACACCTACAGTTCACCGGTATGTTTAGGTCCCAGGCACAAATCCATACTCCGACCTGCTACTGAGAATTTCATAGAAAGACCCAATAACACCTTGGTCGACTTGGGAATCGAACCCAAGACCTCTAGCGTAGCAGTCCCGCTTAGAACCACTAGGCCAACGAGGCAGTTGTATATACATATAATATATCCGAAGTAGACAATGTGTAAAATGTCGCATTATGGACAATCTGATTGCGGTTTATCCTTTCAGAATTGAACCTATACTGTCATGAGTAAAGCACCGTTATTTACAACTATTACTGTTTCGTGGCATTTATTAGAAAGGGTTTGCGCAATAATTATGAGGTCCAAAACCAAAGGTCCGTGTTAAAGGCATTCACAGTGAGCGTTAAGACCTTTCACAAGTTTACGACGCTCACCAGTCATTATGATTGTATCTAGTTTTGTAACAGTTAAGCCAATTAACAAGTAATCAAAAAGTCAGAAATATATTACTTACATAATTACGAGATAATGAGTATTTAAAACTTCTATTATCTAAAGCATCTGTGAATTTAATTTTATGTTTGAAATTCTAAACTAATAAAATAAATCAATATTGTACTACAGTATGGCCGCGGAGAGAATGCGTTCCTGACAGATCGTGGTCAACAGGAAGATTAAGATATAATAAATGTACTTTAATGTGTAAGAATTTACAACACATAATTTACTGTCAGTAATTTGTATATAAACAAATAATAATAATAATAAATGCGGACAACATCACATACATTGCTCTGAACCCAAAGTAAGTAGCTAAAGCACTTGTGTTATGAAATTCAGAAACAACGAAGGTACCACAAACACCCAGACCCGAGACGATGTAGAAAAGTTGGTTTCTACATTGCCCCGTCCGGGGATCGAATCCGGGACCTCAGAGCTAGCGACACCTTGAAACCGGTGCGTACGCCACTCGACCACGGAGGTCGTCTAAATAATATATAGTAACAAAGAATATGTACTTATTATAACATGGCTCTTTATTCTCCCATACATATCAAGACCAACTGTCATGTGTCAGGAACGTATTCTCTTAGCTGCCGAATTGTAGGACAGGCAATATTTAAGGGGCCCGAGTCTGCTATTTACACTCCGTGTTACTATGATCATAGTGGGATGATAGTGTCAACCCAATATGTGCCTAATTTTCGTATTCAGTTAAGCCAACAACAATCAGTGGCATACTGGCATGAGTGGGATGCGGTGTTGTCAATTTAAATTAAAAATAAAAGTATCAAACATTTTGTAATTATTAATAGGCAACACCGATTGGCACTAATTATTAATAATCGTTTCTTATGTTGCAAAAAATTGTATTAATTGTTTTTTGAATACTAATTAATTGTAAAAGCCCATACAATATGTAATTTCTATTAAAAACTTGTAAATAAGGATAATTATGTTTTAAAAAAAGAAAGTTTTCGTTGAAATTGACACATTGTCTATGAAAAATAAAAAATGTTTAGCCATAGATATGATGCAACTGCTGTCAAAAAATAGCGGAATACGAAATTGTACCGGCCATTGGTCATATTCACTCAACTCGCGGCTCAATCGTTCCAATGGCCAATTGTGACGTTTTGACAGTTAGTAGAATGCCAATTATCGTAAAATGGTCCCACTAACCCCACCCACTCAGACGATTCAAGCAAATGTAAATAGCAGACTCGGGCCCAAGAACGTCTGAAAAAAAGTTTCCATATAATTTTCATATATAATTTCAAACATAAATCCCTTATCTTCTCATAAATTGAAAAAACAACATAAATAATTTAAATAAATGAGATAAAAGTTTAAATATAAATGACATTGGTGGGTTTGCAAGGTTTTTAATAATTAGGTATAAGTGCAAACGAAAATAATTAGGCAATTTAGGATAATTTATTCAGTAATGTTTCATTATTTTGACTATTATAATAATAAAAATAATATTTCGGGACATCTCACACACGGTTATCTGATTCCAAGCTAAGCAGAACTTGTGTTATGGTAACCAGACAACTGATAAACACACTTATATATTTCTAAATACATACATATTATAGATAAATTACACCCAGACACAAAACAAATGATCGTGCTCATCACACAAACATTTGTCCTGGGTGGGAATCGAACCCACGACCTACGGTATAGCAGTCAGGGTCACTAACCACTAGACCAACAGGTCCGCCAAATATTACAATATAATATATTAGTATATATATTACATATTTTTTTTAAATTAACTCATTACACAGAAGGACATATTAAGCCTTTGTTTTTAACTTTTTGTTAACAGTCTATGGTTTATCAGTAACGTGTATGAGATGTCAATTGTTTTGGCCGGAAATATCAAAGGAAAAAAAATAGCTTTGATTGTACTAGTAGATTAATTTAAGGTCATTGTTTAAGATTTAAATTTCATTTGAATAGACATAGCAAACTAATTAGAACTTGTTATTGCCTACTGTTTACTTAATTAAATTTTTTCTACATATAATATTATACTGATTAACAAAGAGACAAACTAACTTTAAAAATTCCGTACAGATATATCTACGAACCACCTCGATCACGTCAGCTTTCAAATAAAACAAACCGCAACACAATCGATCTAATCGTTTAGGAGACTATTCCACAGACAAACACACTGACAGACACGTCGAACTTATAACACCTTTTTGCATTAGTTAAAAATGAAACAGTAACCGATACCGTTTAAATCCCCAACGAGGTATAAATTCGATCAAATCGATTTGCAATGCCAAACAATCATATCGTATCGTTTCATTAACACAAATTATCATAAAACCATAACTCCATACCCAAACATTCACGATAACACCGTTTCCCAAACAAAACAACACACAAAAGGATGTTGTATTGTTAGAGAATTTCTCTTTTTTGAAATCGGTTAAGAACAAACGCGAGTAGGCAGTGCGTGTCTGTTTGTTTGGCTGAGCTAACGGACAGCAAACTATTGTCAAGTAATAGTATGCAAGTGGAGCGAGGCTGGGTGTTCGCGTACACAAGTGTTAGACTGTTTATCGTGGTGAGTTTCCTTGTTGATTACTTGGGGCAAAGACCTCTATTTTTGCTAAAAAATTAATATTACAATGTGTGAATTTGAAAATAAATAATAATTTTCATAAAAATATATACCTTTTATCTATAGAATTTTGATGACCTCCGTGGTCGAGTGGCGTACACACCGGTTTTCAAGGTGTCGCTTGCTCTGAGGTCCCGGGTTCGATCCCCGGACGGTACAATGTTTAAAATCACATACATTGTCTCGGGTCTGGGTATTTGTGGTACCTTCGTTGATTCTGAATTCCATAACACAAGTGCTTTAGCTACTTACTTTGGGTTCAGCGCAATGTATGTGATGTTGTCCCTATTTAATTTTTTTTTTATAATTATTTGTCAAAGCACGATTATAAGAGTGCACAAAAATCAATTATTATATTCGTAATTATACTCGTAATATTAATTTTGTTGTTTATTATTCAGTAAACATATAAAATTAAGCTTAATACAATTTCTGTGCATGGTTGTACAAAAGCTATGTCTTATTATAATGACTAAAACATTAATTTATCATTCTACAACAATGTCGTAATAAATTTTAGCATTCATTTCTAATAATAGACTGAAATGTCATTTATTTATAATGTTAATACTAGTTAAACAATGTTAACTTAATTTATTGTTGCTTACGTCTAATGTTCTATTCCTCGTCGAGTTTATGTTATATTAGATTTCAATTGTAGCAAAGTTTGATCAGGATTTTTCTTAAATATTTTTCAATGTTTCTTAAGAGTTTTCTGTGTTGTGCGCCTCAGGTATGAGTCTCTACATAAAAAAATAAATTTTGTAGAAATATTTAATTTTTAAAGACATAAATAGTCGATGAATATATTATATATTGTTGCTCTTTTGATTTGATTGATTTGATACAGCTAACATTGACGGATTCTACGGACTTTATGTATTGATGTTAACCATCTTTCAAAAGAGTAACCTATGGAGTTTCTTGCCGGTTCTTCTCCATTGGAATGACATTTTGAAACCTGCAACTAAAGTCAGTAATTTAAAAGAGTTTTAAAAGGCTTACTTGAAATAAAAATATTTTGATTTTCCTATTTCTTAAGTAGATGAAGCAACTTCCTATTTGATTTCCACCCTACATTTGCCTTCCTTTAATCGCCATGCCTATCTACTCCTTCGTTAACAACCACTATTAAATATACTAGATCTACCGTACATTGCGTTAACATGTAATAAAAGTGCGTAACTAAAATTATTTTGTGGGGTTTAGAACCGGATCATGTTGTTTTGAACGTTGAACTTTTAAGGAAGATTCCATCTTATGTCATAGTTAGATCTGTTGCCAAATTCTAACTGAGACTAGTTAGAAAGTAATCTTGCTTGAACTTATAGAAGTCATGGAAACATAAGAGCTATTATTTGAGCAGGTGACTGGTGTCTTACAAAAAGATAATTTCTATAGGAATAGATAGAAGCAATATTAGTAAATATGATTTCAGTAGCACTCTGTATATAGTTAATGTCCTGACAAAGTTAATTATAAAATAATAAACTGTTTTTATTTAAATGTCTAAAATTCGAAGAAATTATTAAACAGCATAAAATAACGAGATGTTAAGTTGCAAAACCACACGAACGCATTCTTAGTACCAAGAACATTTTTTCGGGCTAGCTAACTGTATTTAACAACCCACGTGTAGGGTAAGGCGTAGAAATATGTCATGCTTGCACCGACTAAAACACCTTAGTACCATCCTTCCCTTTGCCGAAGCCGCGGGGTCGCTAAATCGCTCGTACTACACCAAAACCTATCAAATTCTTTCAAAATTTTAAAGAATTTGATTCAATGGGGATAGAATGAGCATTTGCTTGTTGGATGTAAAACGGCGTTGACGCATGCACAGCGGGCCTCCGGCGGCATTATTAAAACACCGTATGTTTCTAACCACACAGTAAGGATGTAACTTGGTATTCAAACCTGTGCAGATGTTATCTCCTAGATTTCACTCACATCTCAGTTTATTGCAGTTTTGTTTATATTTGTCACCACTTTCTAAAAGTTCACCTTTTATATGACGTACTTAAACTCGAACTATTAGTCTCCTTATGTTATTGTAGAGTCTATTTTAGAATATTATGCAACTGCTTTTATAGACTAGAAAAGCAATCAATCCTGTTAGCGGTTCTCTTTTAAGACATCTAGAATTTGATGAAAACATTTATATAGGCTTGTTTTTGCCTTATATTAGTAGTAATACCATATAAGTATTACCATATGTACCATTAAATAATAAATAAATAAATAAATGCGGACAAATCACATACATTGTTCTGAACCCAAAGTAAGTTGTTAAAGCACTTGTGTTATGGAAATCAGATACAACGAAGGTACCACAAACACCCAGACCCGAGGCAATGTAGAAATGTGATTTTCTACATTGACCCGTCCGGGGATCGAACCCGGGACCTCAGAGCTAGCGACACCTTGAAACCGGTGCGTACGCCACTCGACCACGGAGGTCGTCAAACAACAACCATTGATTAGTTATTGCTGAACAAGGTAACATTAGACTCTAGTTGCGCTCCGCAGTTTCACCCTCGTATTTCGTTTGCCTAATCTAATAGAAATAACAAGTATACTTTGTTTTAATCTAGATTGTAACTAATATCTGAGCCTATTTTCAGACTAATTTAACCACTAGCTTTAAGTAAAAAAGCGATAAACGCGCATAATGTCTTCTTCACTTTCGCGTTTATAAATAAAACTTATTATTAACCGACTACAACAAGAAGGTTATCAACAGTAGGTATGTTTTTTTACAAGATATTTCCGGTAAATGTGGATAGTGTGTGAAGTGTGATGTGTTTTGTTTTTTTTAATTTACTTTTATGTTTAATCAATTTTTTTCCATTAGTAGGATAAGATAAGCGACTTCTTTATTTTCTTCCAACACTTTCATCATAAGCCTAACCTTGTCCTAAATTATGTTGGGGTCGGCTTCCAGTCTTAGTAGATTCGCGACTAGCGACTAAGTATCTGTTTTCTGCAACCCATTGTACGGGGTAACCCAGTATCTCATAGTAAAACTGACTGTCAAAATTGTCTTAAGGACTGCAACGTATGGCTGTCGAGACCGACAGCCTCTCAGTAATATTATAAATGGTCTCACATCCACGAACTAACCGCTTTGAGTGCGGCTTAACCTGTAATATCGTTTAAATCTTACCCTAAGCCACGAGCCCCTCCAAGACTGTCAAACTGCCAAAAACTAGATCAAAATAAATGCTCGTCGTCGTACATTATGTAATGGCGGATGCACAATGCGCCTGCCCTTGAACCAGTTTCTAGTTAAGGTCCGCCACAATGCCGCACTCCACTGCATTTCACAATGGTGTAAGTTTGCAAACGTACACTTCAAGCGATGCTAAAAATATAGTAAACTAGCCGGCGATTTCAGATGCCTTGCTTTTCTGCGCTTTAATAATGTTTTTTTTTTGCAAGTACGACTGGTTGTTCTAGAGATAAGCGCGTTGAAACAAACTCTTTTCCTTTATTATTAACATCGATATTTATTTAGCTATAGTCATTTTTAAATGGATCATTTAGACTTACTTGTTGGCAACTACTTTACCTATGTATCTAAAATTATTTTTCACTATAAATATAAAGTACTTGATGCATTAATCTTTACCTTCGAAAACTCATAGCATCGCGTATAATAGCGCATCTTCTAGTACACACTACCTCTAATTTCTGATTAAGTTTTGGTTTAGGTACAGTCAACCTTTTGTATTGCAGATAACAGATAATAGATATCGATAAATGTCACAGACGTATATTGTTGTAGTATATTTATAATTTATCCGCCCCTATAATAAATAGCCTTCCCATATCAAGAGTCTCTAAAATGAATAATACTAATATTCAACGCTCTTTCGTTCTACGTTTGAGAGAATGCCTTTGACACATTTTCATAAATCAATTATGTGTCTCTATATACTGCTTATTTCAGTTACCAAAGCTAAATATTGTAACGTATTAGGTATTAGGCACGACTATAACAGTCAATAGTCAACAAAAAAAAATTCCAGCACGTTTACAAGCAATTACAGATTACACATGTTCTACAAAGGTTCCACACCATATAATTACAGCTATGTAATTTGTTATTCAACTCGTTATTACATAATTTACCATCACAGAAACATTACCCGTCCAATTTGAAAGACACATCCATCACAAACGCTTGTCTTACAAATGTGTGCTTCTCTATTTCGTAGGGTTATAGGAAGTTACGTAGACAATGCAATTGTAATGTTAATTTTAGTAAAAAATCGGAAGATTTGAGATCTCTTTGTCTGTTACGCTCACATTCATGTTACGATAGTTTATGGCAATTAAATAGATAAATGTACTTGTTAAATGTGTTATCACAATAGGGTTGGAACTAAAAACATTTGTTCCGCAAAGTTGGTAAGTATCATAATAATAATGTTCCGGGACATCTCACACACGGCTATCTGATCCCAAGCTAAGAAGAGCTTGTGTTATGGTAACCAGACAACTGATAAACATACATACATATAATAAATAAATTACACCCAGACCATTTGTTCTGTACAAATGGTCGTGCTCATCACACAAAGATTCGTCCTGGGTGGGAATCGAACCCACGACCTCCGGTATAGCAGTCAGGGTCAGAGAAAATAGTAGGAAATTGGTGTTTAGAATACATACCTAATTAGATATTGTATTTCCGATGTAATTTGTTGTCGAAAGCGCTAAATGAAAATTGTAAACGTCTGAATCGATTTTCTTGGGTCTTATATCAAAGAGTACTCTAAAAACTCAATACTGTTTTTATTTAATAATGAATGTACACATTTTTTTTTACTATGGTTGTTTCACTTTTACAATAATTAGTTAAATTAAGTATGAGAAAAGTTTGTACAAACTATCTACTTAAAATTAGTTCTTGATTCCACAAAATTAAAAGAGAGACCAGATGCAAATCATTTATAAATAGACGATGATTGCCTTTCTATGAGATCGAAGGTTTTAACCTTCGTTTGTCGCAACTAATGTGTCAATTTGAGTATCATTGTCGGTTCTTAGTATGTTGTGATTTGTATTGTAGCTATTGTGATCGTCAATGTCGAGTTTGTGACAAATTAGGCTGTGTTGTAACATCACGATGATATGCCATCAGTCTTTCTCTAAAGCTTCGTATACACGTTCTTGTTTCGTATTATATAGGTATACAGTTTATAGGACGAGTGTACGCGTGTACACAAGAAAAGTTTTCCAATGAAGAACATATTTTGCGACAAAATTATATCAAAGCAAAAAAGTTTTATATTTTAACTGACTTCAGATAACGAGGTGGTTTTATTTTCCGCTGTAGATATGAATTTTTAAGTATATGTACCAATTTCTGCGTCAAAAATAATTATAAACCCTCTTTTATAACGGGTAATTAATCTTTATCTTAAAACACCTAGGTATCTATTGACTTTTAGAAGCTAGTATTCTACTATTTCTTTAGATGAGAATTTCACTTTAATATGAATTCATCAAGTAAAAGTACTAACTTAAAAAAAAAACTCTTTACCTGGTTCAATGGGTTTCTTCTACCTCATCAAATCTCACCACATTCATCACACATACACTCGATTTGGTTCTTCGCCAAACGTCGGCTTTTATTAAACTACATTTCTATGCATCATGAATACAATCGTACCATGTATCTTCAAACTGAATCGTTTTATTGCAAAATCTTTGCGAATCACACATGTTGTCTGACATCGAATCGAATGTGTCAAACTGACTAGGTACTGGATGTCGTGACTGCGTGAAATTATATATTTATTAAGCGTTTTAGTTACATATTAGCTGGTCGATGATTTACTGAAGAAGCTCCTGTAGTGCTATTCTGTAACATTATTTTCATGTCTCGACAGCGGAATCCGCGGTGAGATGTCAAATACGTATTCTCGAATTTGAATTCTAAATCAAGGCCAATTGGGTTCACTTTTGAAGTGAGCTTTATTGTCACTCAGGTGAAGCTCGATATCGAAATTATTTACAGAATAGACGTACTGTTAACTGGTGTAATATTTGTTGAACCAATAACTAAAATGTAGTAAACACTATTGTCAATAAGATTAATTATAAGCTTCCGTCTAAGCGATTTTTCGCAATATTATGTATATACTTTCTAAGCAGACAAATTACTTACTTGATAAGTAAGTACCTATTTAGAATCATTAATATACTAACTCTTTTTTACATTCTATAACGCATTATGGAAAGTATGTCTTGTCTTGTCTTGATTGACGGGCCTGTTGGTCTAGTGGTTAGTGACCCTGACTGCTATACCAGAGGTCGTGGGTTCGATTCCCGCCCAGGACAAATGTTGTGTGATGAGCATGATCATTTGTTCTGGTGTCTGAGTGTAATTTATCTATAATATGTATGTATTTAGAAATATATAAGTAAGTTTATCAGTTGTCTGGTTACCATAACACAAGCTCTGCTTAGCTTGGGATCAGATAACCGTGTGTGAGTTGTCCCAGGATATAATTATATTATTATTATTATATTATTATCACGAACTTTTGGGCTATCAAATGCAAAATATTTATTCGAATCTGACTCCTCATTTCAGAGATTAGCCTGTTCAAACTGTTTAGTTTTATTATATTAGTAAATAGATATAGATAAACATAACATGACAAGTTTACATAACATAACTAAACAAGATTTATATATTCCTTTACGATTAGATAAACTTTCGGATCTCAATTTAATTTGACATCCCATACACACAATGACTCAACAGGAAAACCCAGACGTTTATTTTTAGATTTCCTTATTAAGACATTAGAAATACTGGCGAAGACACTTTCGATATCGAGAAGGTGATGTGTTATTCAAGAAGCGAGTTAGATTAACTCGACGCTTTCGTTTACGCGGTGCGCATTATAATGTGAGATGGCAGATTATGGCGGTCGCTCTGTAGTGGGAGATTTTGTTAGATATGCTTATTTAAAGCTTTGATAGATGCCGCGGTTTTGTAACAAATGTCTCATGTCCATGTCCTGTCAGTAATATGAATAAGTATTGACTTATTTATTTTGAGTAACTTTGTTAAATAATATAATTCACGGGAATAAGCGCGTACATGCATAAATACCTTTTTTGGGGCTTGACATTTCGTCCGGGTTACACCGGCCGTGGTCGCAAGCAGACGTGAAGTCTGCTTGCGACCACGGCCGGTGTCATAAAAGGTATTTATGCATGTACGCGCTTATTCCCGTGAATTATATTATTATAAATATGCAGCGCGATAGTTTAAAATGTAACTTTGTTAAAAATTGAGAGCGATGATCAGAAGTTATGTACGGTTGCTTAATAAATACATGTATCTTTCTTCAGATATTTTGCATCGATTCATGTTCTCTTCTTTCCATCAGATTAAAGTGGGTTTACCTATATCGCTTCTCTGCGTAGACATTGAAAAGTTTTAGTTATTATTATTAACAATAAATTTTCATCTTTTTAAGTAGGTTGGATTTAAATGAATGGCGGATGACATTTACTGTGGGTTGCAATACTAAATCCAACTTGTCACTACTAAGAACTTTATAAATCAAATCGCTAAGCCTAACAATGACATTGACATTTCTTAAAAAAGTGGGCGGTAACAGCTGCGCAGGCGCCGACAAACGCACTTACATCATTATTTGCGAGAAGACTGACTCATTATGCGATTGTAGGTCGGTTTAATTGGAGCAACAGTTAAATATCACAATAAGATGAAAGATAACTTGGGGATTATCTTTTGAGGTGCACATTAAAATTGCGTAATACATTTTTTTTTAACCGAAGATACTTAGAACAAGGACTCGACGATTTGTTAAATCCGCAGGTTCGGTTCGCTCGGTCTTAAATCCTAATATAGAGTCGTGTTAAAGAGGTAGCTAAAATAACTAAACTTTACGGTTACCCAAATACGATACCATATTTATAACACGCTTGTTACCATGGTAACCCATTTTACAACACACATGCACTTTTAAGACGAGACGCAACGTCTCCCATTTATGTGTCAATATCAAGAGATCAGTGCACCGCCTTTAGGGCGTGTCCTTCGTCCCACCGTTGATAACACGACGACGTTTGGACAGGACAATAATCTTGATGACAGGATAATGAGATACACTCTATACTTATTTAATTTGGTCTGAGATGTAAAATGGGTATATTTGTTGAGAGTTTCGTTGACATACATCAAGGAAATTGTGATGCGACTATTTTTTTGCGGTTAAAAAATTGAGCACGGTGAGATATGCACAAATTTAAAAAAATATTCCGGATGCACGTAACGGTACAGGTGCTGATCTGTGCATACTAGTTCGCGCAACCTTAATGCCTTACTTACTTACCTACTTACTTTTTAAATTAGCCTTTACACTCACCTAGATACCCTGAGGCAAGCCAAGTTTGAGTGTGTACATGGAGTTCTTTTCTTGTCTCACACTATGGCTCCTCGCCTAGGACCAGAGGCTCTCGGCGCGTGTATACAGCATAAGGAATAATGATTTTAGTTCACTACCAGCTTTCCTGTTACCTATACTTCATGAACTTTATTTTATTTCCAGTTGCTATGGCTATCAGTACATGGCGGAGACGGGTACAGCTGCCCCTACGGCCAGAGCTGCGTGCTAGAGCCGGCACCGCCAGGCCGCACGCCGCCCTGCGCGCAGCCGGGCCTCACGTACTGCGTGCACCCAGACCCCTATCCCGAGTAAGTGACCCCAGATTCCGAGTAATAATAAGGGCGTAAGTAAGCCGTAACTGTAGAAGACTGTGGTGTAAAAATTGAATAGTCAATGAGCGAGAGAGGAAAGCCAACGCTGTGCTCTCGATGTGCCGGGGAGGCACTTCGTCATCTACTCAGCATGTAAATGTGATCTCGCGGCTCCGGCTAGATTTTTAGACCATGAACAAAAGATAAATGTAGGCAGATGGCGCTACTAGAGAGAACATCTGATCTACTAAAGCCCTGTGTAATAAAGGGTGCGATCGAAGCACGTAAGGTGTCGTTACTCGAATAGGTTATCTACTTGCACAGAATATCTCCAACCAACTAAACTATTTACTTCCTATTTCCAGGAAGATAATCCGCCAGCTAATAGAAGCTGGTCAGTACGACATCAGCACGCTGCTGTCTGATGAGAGCCGCGACGAGTTCTCTCAAGCCAAGAAGAACGACTACCCTTACGACTACGGCCCTAACTCGCTGCCACACGTCGACCAGATCTCACTGGTCAATGACCCTCATTACCAGAAGAATTATAATACCAAGTTTCATACTAGGTTTAACCATGGTGAGTGTGATTTTATTTAAGAATGTGATACTTCACATACTAACTACTGAATAGTACAGCAGAGACGAGGCAAATTTTGGACATAGTTAACTTATTTAATGTAGATGAAAATCTAAAAATGGGAAAGATAAATTATGTGTGTGCCTAAGTATATTCCGATATCACAAATAAAGTTTAAAAAAATACCTGAATTCCATATTATAAAATTACCGAATATTAAATAATTTGTATGTACGACATACAGTCTCAACTCTCTGACAACTCAAAATTACCACTTTTAAATTTATTTTATCTTCCAGACATATTTTCTCAAAAGACGCCGCTACAGCCGCCGACTGCAAGCGACCCGACCCCTTACAACATCAACTCTTACCAAGCATCCAACTTCTCGAAGTTCGGTTTCCATGGTTACTCACCCAACGGCTACTGGAACCCAAATAGGAATTTTGGGGAATTTGAGAAAAAGGTCCCAAGACAGAACCCTGTGGCATACAACCAGAACTATTTCGGATCTAACTTCTTTCCTGGTTTGGAAACTAACGAGTGGTTTCGCCCGTCCTCGACAGTGACGCAGTATAACCCTAATGAATGGTGGAAGTAAGTGTTTAATGTATTTTTCTTTATTCATAGGACCTAAACTGTCTTAAGCATATATGTCCAAATAGTCAAAAGCTTTACAAAAATCACATTTTGTACTACACTAAATGCGTTAAACTATGAGGATGGTTCCGCTATTGCTGTTCAGGGATGGTTACCATCAATTCTAGCGCAATGTTTATTATCCGTTGAAATTACCTTTTCCATTCCTACTGATTCCTACAAATAAACGTGTACCTACAAAAAACATGTCCAGTATTACAAAATAAAACGTGTGTTACAGATACATGTCACCATCCCGGTCTGACGTGACAATCGAGCGGTCTGTCACGTTCCCGACGCGGACCACTGACAGACGACGTAAGAGAAACGCAGAGCTGGTGCGGGCGGCTGACAAACGGACGCTGACTGGTTCTGAAGCATTGAGGATAGCGCTAGGTCTTGCTAAGTAAGTCTGCCTTTGAGGACATCTTAAATTAATCCGATTTCTGCTAACTACATATTTGTCCATCCACCAAGTATCATGATACTAAAGACATAAGTAAACCAGCTTAAATTAAACAAGTGTGACATAAAAGGTCAATTATGATGTTATGTATAAATGCTATAAATGATCTGTCGCAACACTATCTATGTATCGATGTAGGTACTATAGGACAAGCACACGACATAACTTGAACTAATTTCTTCTTCTACCATTACAAAATATATTTGTCTCTTAAATGGATAGTCAAATAAAAAAGTATGCTTAGTAAAATCATGTAAATAGGATATTCTAGTAGTAAAACTCATTTTTCAGCGAGGACGCTTCAGCGGAGCGTATTCGTAGGCAAGCTAACAACCCAAACCAGCAGACTCTTTGCTCAGTACGAACGGAGTTCACTACACCTCGAGCGGCCCTCAACAACAAAGGCAACTGGAAATATGTTGTGAACATGCCTAATAACATGTCGCAACTTGTACGAGCTGAGATTTGCACGTAAGTAGACCATTTTAATTTTTGCACTACCAACAACGCCATCTATCTTTATACTATCGAACCACTGCAGTGAAAGTGGTTTGCAGCGCCATCTGTTGTTGAGTAGCAAAATTAAACATTTATTTCTCACCCCTTTGGTTAACGATTAGAAAGTTTTAGTGACAACGAAAAATTAAGTTACTTTACATTACAGATCAACGGAATGCAGTGGATTATGTACAGTACCTCCTGGATATACGTCTCGATGCGAACAAAAATACATACAAAAACGATTAGTAGCATTACAGTCGAACGGACAAAATCTCTACACTGATGTATTCTGGATACCAAGCTGTTGCCAATGTACATTTACAGCAAATAATAATTGAATTTAAATAAAATTCAACACTTGTGATGTATTATTAAAACACAAAACACTTTTTCGCTTCGAAAGTTTTACTGATACTAGATGGCGCTACTATCGTAACTTAGTATTAGCCGTGTAAAGTATGGCGAATTAGTTTTCACTGCCTTTTCAAATTATTTTACAATCATGACACATATATTTATTAATAACGGAGCACATAACAACTTTTATCCTGAAGACAGAGTACCTATTATAATTATTTTAATGATTTGATTATTAAAGACACAGAAAATTATGATCCATTTATGTCAAAAACCATAATGCCGATTTAATAGAATGGCACAATAAACATGAGAAAATGCAATTTTTTGGAAAATCAATAACAATAACAAACAATATTTAAATAATTTCGGCCTTTCTTCACGTAATAGCTTTTTCTACTCGGTATATTATATTCATAATTCAGTTGTCGATTGACGAAGTATTAATTAAAGATAAAAACAATTATTTTGTAAATATTAGGTAAGAGATTATAATTCTATGATTTTGCTATGTAATATAAATATTCCTTGCTCTACATGTTAATTTTGCCCTTACCTCTGTTTAAATACTTATCTTAATATCTTTTATTTTAAAACATTTTACTTAAAAAAAAACGCTTTATAACATTGTTTGCATTTTTCCATAACGAGAAGAGCAGCTTGTTATCATATTTTTTTAATACATGCTACCTATAAGAAGAATTTATGCATTTGAATATATATGCTTTTTTTTTGTATAACATAATATAATGCCGTGGTGGCCTAGCGGTTCAATGAACGGATTTGTATGCACAAGGTTGCAGGTTCGAACCCAGGCAAGTACCAAGGTGGCTTTTTCAAAGTTATATGTACTTTCTTAATTATTCTAAGACACTACTGACAAACGGTGAAGGAAAACATCGTGAGGAAACCTGGATTCCAAAATTTGGGATCTGAAATCGCCAATCCGCAGAGAGCAAGCGTGGTGATCAATGCTCATGCCTTCTTTATATGGGAAGAGGCCTGTGCCCAGCAGTGGAACGTTTTTAGGCTGGATTATTAATATAATGCAGGAATTTACGTTTCCAAGAAAAAAAAAACAAATATTCTGCTTCTACCGCCATATACCTTAATAAAATAGATAGCACTTGTATATTATCATCTATGTATAAATCTTATTATTTCTACATTTATATAAGAGTGCAAGACAATATTTGCGACACTACTTTTAATTTTCGTTGTGCTTATAATTTCTCCATAGATATAAGATTTTGATCTCTCAGACTACATCTGAGCAACTATAATATTAAGGAAGAGCTAGACTGTAAATATTTATGTTTTGTATTCTCTAACAAAAAATACTCCTCTCTTTATAATATCTAGCTTGAAACAAGTATAAATGACATTCAAATTGATCTTTTACGAAATTGAGTATTATTTTTGTGTACCCAATAGACTTTTGTTCAGAGCTTCAGTTTTTTGTTAATTCTTATAAAATTCTCGTGTCACAATGTTAGTTACCATACTTCTCCGAAACGGCTTGACCGATTTTTATGAAATTTTATATGCATATTCAGTAGGTCTGAGAATCGGCTACTATTTATTTTTCATATCCCTAAGTGGTAGTAGGTAGGTAGTAGGCAGGTGCTAGGTAGAAAAAATTGCCTTGCAACGCATGCAGGGTACAGCTAGTATGACTATGAATATGACTTCAGATTTTTATTTAAATACATTATAACGCCTCCACATATGACAGAAGTTAAATCTACTAACTGTTTAGTTAGTTTTTTAGCTTAAGAAATTGTAAAGGTAAATATTTACAATCTAGTTCTAAAACGACAATTCTAATTTCTAGTTTGTATCTATAAATAATGAATGCTTGGATAAATTATTCTCTTTTGTACATTCCATTTTTATTTTAAGTTATAATAAATAATATGAAGATAATATTGTGTTTGTTTTTATTAATTTTGGTGACAATATAAGTAATATTAGAAAACATTGCGCCGATCCCTAATAAATGGAGAGATGACGATTAATATAAAATTATAATTATAATGGCTCCTACACACAGTGCCGGCGGCAGTGCCGCCGGGCGAGCCGCCGGCCAAGCCGCCGTGCGCCCGGCGGCATTCAAAGCCGCACAAAGGAGCCGCCGGCATTTGTTTGTGTGACGACGCGCGACGGCTTGGCCGGCGGCGGCTCGCCCGGCGGCACTGCCGCCGGCACTGTGTGTAGGAGCCATCAAAGAGACTTAAGTATGACTTAAATTCTAACCTGTCGTTACTAAGATTCGAAACATTATTAATCAAAATAATATTTTGCCAACTTTACAAAAAAAAACATGAAGGTAGGTACCTATATCGTAAACTTTTTTACACAACCACCACCTCGGTAAAATAGTAATATTGATCGTTGGTTCTCTCTCAGTACTTCAAAAATATAGGTAAAAAGTGCTTTTATGTGTGGTATTTTTGGACGCTGCTATTTTACAAGAATAAGGAAGTAACTGACAACTATCACCATGTAATGAGGTTACAGCTCGCTACAACTTAGGACTTCAACTTTGAAGTCTGTTCCAGCGACGGCTACGATTAAGAAAAAAGGTAAGTCCTTAAACATTTTTGTCAGTGAATATGTACAACTACGTCATAACAAAATTAGAGTAATTTATATCTTTATGTCTTTGTTCGAAGCAAGTAGGTTACAACGAATTTAGAAAATGGACTGGTATAAAAACTAATTAATTTGATTAGATGTCGACTGTGCCAATATGACGAAGTTATCTAGATAATATCTTGCAGATAATAATAACAATGTAATATGTGAAGTCCAGTTCTTGTTGCTTTCCAGTCTGATTCATTTGCTTTTCCTGCGTTCAAAATAGGTCAATAAATTACAGTTTTTTTCCGTTATAGTAAAGCTAACATGCATGACGCTTTAAGCCAAGCGTTCAACTGGTCACAATTTAAAGTAGGTCAACAAAGCTCACTCAGGAACCAAAATAGCGTCCCTTAAGTCACACAACCTATCACATACCCTTATCCTTATTACATACTCAAATAAGGTTATAACATAAATAAATCAATCTGTCAAGTGGGATATGTCTATGGATTTTATTAAGACATTTTTTTTGCGGTAGTCATGGACAAACATATTTCTTCTTCTATTGAGTTAACGAGACGTCGAGGGGGTGAAAATCGCCACATCTGTGGGGGATGGAATATTCAACCCTTGGACCCGCACCCCGAGGGTAGCTGAGCCTACCTTAACAAATTTTCCCTTAAGCTCAATGTACTGTTTATCAAGAAAACAAAATCTCTTTGAAGTATTTGTGGTACTTCGCAAGAATCTTTGAGATTTCCTTTTGTGTGCTCATTTTAATTAAAATACATAGCAATTAATTAGGATACCTACTGGCTGATGGTAAGTAATTCTATGGTTACTAAAAACTTAATTAAAAAGTAAAGTCTATCCAATTTTTTAAATGTAAAAATTACCGCAATGGGCTGTTGTTTTGTTGATTCCTTGACGAGCGACCCATATTCTCAGTCGCCACTATTTTTCCTCAATTTGCAAAGAGTAAACCGGAGAACTTTTGCTTAATTTTTGTTGAATATTTAATACCGAAATTATATTGCACCAACATTCATTTACTAGTATTTTGAAAATGTGCTTAACTGAATAAACCTACAAACGTCAAGCCCCAAAAAAGGTATTTATGCATGTATGCGCTTATTCCCGTGAATTATATTACTATAAACCTACAAATACATAGTTACTTCTATTAGAATAAATAAGATAGCTATGGTCTCAAAACTGTGACAACGTCAGTCAAACGTCTAAATGAAAAATAAACGCAGTTTAAAAACGGATCATAAACAAACGCGAAATCAAAAACTAAAAATATCCAGATATCAAGCATTTATGCCACTATAAATCTGAAAGCACTTAGCGAGCGCTAAAACTGACGCGATGTCGCTTTCGAAAAAAATAAAAATTCAAGCAAAAAGTCGCTCGACACGCGTAAAAGTAAAAGAGGAAGCGGGGAAAAAATCAATGCCTGCGTTTTATGTTCTATGCGTGTGACAGATCCGTTGTCAGGGCGACCGTGATGGGGACGCAACGCGGCGGGAAAAAAGGTCGTATGTCAAACGCGAAAATAACAAAATAGACGCTGTGTTTACCGCGCAAAGTCGCGCCGGTGAAGTTGCGTTAGCGTTTAAGCTTTTATTGTTTTCGGAAGTGGAGTGTGCGTCGTGCGAGCGAGACGCAAGATGGGGTAAGGGATCCGGTAATCGATATTACGCACTTTTGTAGCAATGGAATTGGCGCGGCACGATGCAAGAAACGTTTGCACGCGTTGCAACTACTTTAGAATTTTTGATCTTACTTTTTGCTTTAACAGTTTTAGGTCAATCTCTTCGCTATTTAATTTAAATAACATTTCCATTTCACAAGCTTTTATTTTGCTTATTCAACTACGTGACTAGATTCAATATGGAAGAGTTTACAATCAACGATATTAATTACAATTTTAATGAGTACCATAAGTTGTGCCGCATTATAAACACAAAAACTAACACGTATCGTTTGCCAGATGGTCAAATAGGGAGCTAAATATTATAGATGATGGAAAATGACGTTTGCACAGAAACTGAGTAATACAAGCGTGGGTGTTATTCTGATGAGTCACTTAGTACGGGGTGGTGGTGGTCGCGAACTCGAACGGTTCGCGGAAAAGAAATGTGTTTCGGTTCTCCGAATTGTAATATGAAACGTCATTCGTGTTGCTCATTCGGAAAAGTACCTTTTTGATTAGGAAAAGTGTAAGAATAACGTATCGATAGAAAAAGACGCAAAGGTGTCGAAACGTCGGGACCTAAAATCAAATTAAAACCGCGACAAAATCCGTAAAAAAGTAGTTTTATTTCAATGTCTAACATTCGCGTAAATCTAAGAAACCAATATGTATCGATAGATATTTATTGTATTTTATTATGGTTGAAAACAATAAATTTGTGGAAAGTATTAACGAAATAATTCATATTTTGCCATCTTTACTTCTCATACTTGTACACAGTTTTTTTCCATGAAAGTATTGTTCTGTTATTAACAGTTTCACTATAATTATAATTTGTAAATTTTTGTTATTGCGTGTTTGTGGATAACTCGTTGAAGTACATATTTAATAACTAAATAAATAATAACAAGTATTCTAGCAGGCATGAAGTGCATAACCAATAATAAACAAAAGACTTCTTTGGGCAAGAAGAGGCTTGTTTTTAACAAGAATAATACAGAAGAATTACAATTAACTAAAGTTGTCTACAAATATTGAGAGACAAAACACAAGTTTGTAATAATGTAGTGTCTTAACTTCAAGTACTAAAAACTGTCGTAAAATTTTCACTTCACTAAGCTTTCATTTAAAGGTTTTCTTAGAAACAGATGTTACATTACTTTGTATATGATAATATATGTTTTTGTTTATATGTTAACTTGTACGTGCTTCCTATAGGTATGTAATATGTTGTATTCTGCTCACATTTTATGAGGAGCACTAAGCTGTTGATTCTTTTTACTAAACTAAACATTGGGAGAGTTGTCTCTAGATGTTTATTTGCAATATTTTTAAAAGAGATAATGTTTTGAAATTTAGATACTAAAAAAGGAAGTAATAATAACTCTTTTTTGACACTAAAAAACAAGTTACTAGCAGAACAATAAGAATAGTTGATACCTAAATATGCGATCATAATAATAAAATCAAAAATTAAAATATTAGATATAAATTAGAGACAAAATATGTTGTATCCATAATTATTATTTGGACATAGAGTATATCTTTAGTGCAGGGAATATATACATTATGACCTTTTTGTATTTAATATAAAGCGTATATAGCTAAAATTTCTTAAACTGTACTAGCATTTAAAAGCTATTAGCGTATAACCAGCACATTGGTTGGAGCGAAAGTAAATAGAACGCTGGCCTACATTGAGAATATCTTCTGTTTACGCGGTAACAAGCTCGACACTACTTGACAGTTTATATGACGATATTAATTAACCATTCAATATTGTGAAATACGGAACTAAAATTATAACAGTTCAGAGAATAGTATTACTTGGTATTGCATTATTTCAAAAGGATGCAGAATACCGAGTTAGAACCTACATAAAAATAGGTACGTAATATAATCCATAACTTATTGTAGATACCTTGTTGATGAATGTTGTTCAATGGTTTGATATTAAAGAAAATACTTTAAAATACTGCATTCGATAAAATAGACAGAATATGAAAAAAGAGCATTAGGTATAACAAGATACTTCAATTATCAAAGTTTACGATCCATTTAAGACCCCCTCTATTTAAAATACGATAATTGATATAAATATTTGTACCAAAACATCAGGTATTAGGGTTAAAGCCTCAGTTTCCAACACGTAGAAGACGAGGGGATCATTAAAATGAGTTCGTCAAGTGTCCCATCTCTTAGGGACCACGGGGCACCTCAGGCTTAGACGTAGGGGAGTGCAGCCACATGCACTGGGGACAAACCCTCTTTACACCTTACGTCCTGAACGCGAAACAATCGGAAACATCAACCTGTCGCGAAATGGGGACCAATGTCGCTCCCTCTTAACCAAATTGCGTAATAATTTTATTAACCCTTTCCTAAATTGTAACCTTCAATTTTACAGCTCTCCCTAGGTTTTTAACCCTATATAAACGAAGCATATACGACTAGAATGAAACATCCAATAAATGTAACGCGAGTTCAGAGTTGTTATAAGTTGTAACGCATCTACGACGCGGCACCAAACTTGTACCGATCGATAGAACGCCAACGCGAAAGCTCCAAGTAAACAGATCGAAGCTTTGAGCGAACTCCGAATCGAATCCCGCCAAATGCAACGACAGCTGTGCGTAGCCCGTAGCGCGCGTAGCCGGCCGCGCGGTGTAGAGGCGGCGCCACCGGGCGGCGTATTATTATTATTTGTAAACAAGCGAGCGAGCGTGTGCGGGCGCGGGGCGCGTCACGTGACCGGCCGCCATTGGCGCACGGCAGCTGCGTCGCCGACGCGCGCGCCAGTCCGCCGCTGAACGCCGCCGCGTACACATGCACGCAGTTCGCCCCCGCGTGACGCGACACGCGCACTACTGACGCGATCGCGAACTCTGATTCCCTTTTTGTTTATTTTTCGCTTGCGTCCTTCGGACCGTTTTGTTTCCGAGGCAGCGAGACGAAGAAAAAAAGGAGGCGCGGATGGATCGAGCAAGAGAAGGTACGGAGTTCGCGTCTTACACAAAAGTTTTGTGGAGAAATGTGCAAGTGTTTCCAAGTAGTGGCAGAATGGGAGCTTTTGGTTTTTGTGGATTGTTTAGTTAGAGGTATATAGAGCGTCGCCAGCAGACCGTGAAGCGAGGTCCGGTGCGCGTTCGCGTGCTTCCGCCAGAGCTTTCGTTGTGTGCTTTCGCGAATCGATCCCTGTTTTCCTGCTTCGCGTTTGTTGTTGTAGCAGACAATCGGTAAACGGTATGTCTAAGAGTTGTCCAAATGCATCAAGTTTGCAAGTCTCACGCTTATCTGAAGCCAATTGGATGTGTTCCGTTCGCTTGTTTTCAAAGAAGGTTAGTTTGAAAGTGTGTGAGAGTTGCAAAGTTGTGCGTCAGGGAAATGGGGATGTCAGGAGGCGCGCTGGTGACGCATCGGCTGTCGTTGTCTGATGCGCATGATGTCACATAATTTAGACCTTAATTGTAACGAGCCAAATTGGAGCGGGAACGATTTTTATCTACTTTATTGCAGTTTGCAAGTTCAAAGGATGTAGTTTGCAAGTTTGATTGTTTTGTAAATGTTTCTACTTTTGTTTGTTACATTGTCGTGTTTTACAAGAAGACCACGTGATCAAAGCATTTTTGCAAATGCAATCACAAATTGGCCGATGTCCAATAAACTAAGGTCAAGCCAATCAGAGACTCGAAATAAACCATTTCAAGTTGAACATCTCGGCTCATTCAAGAGCTTTACAAGTATATTTTTCTATTTTATTTCGTGACGCATTTGAGTTATTGTTCTAGCACACAATAAGAAGCTTCTTTGAACACTATAGGATTTCTATTTGACTTGATTAATTAGAAATGCTTTTACATAGTTTAAATGTAGAGTCATACATAGTCGCATGTGCTTTAGAACTTTGTTAGCATCGGTAGAAAAAAATAACTTAGAATGAGTTAAATTAGACAATAAAAATGAAAGTCATAAACTGTTTCATAACCATTTCTAGAAGCTACTATAATATAGTATAACATGGAGCGACGCTTGCAACTTTGTAACTAAATGTCTGTTAAATTGAGCTTTTTATAATCCGTAGAATAGTTTGTTAAATAATGCTCTTACTAGAAAGCAATTGTCTCCTAGAGTTCATCCTAAGAGTCTTCTAACAGGAAGTACAACTAACAAGACTCCAAAACCTTCATTATTACAGTTTTTATATTAAACAAATAATATCTCAAGTAGTCGCAAATCAATAACCTTAACAGTTCAGATATGAATAACTTCATCTGATATCCAAATGTCTGCGTCTGATTTCCTCCCGCGTTTTCATCCACGTGGAATTTTATTTATGCACCTTTTGAGTGTATAAATTTTCCTTACTTCTTCTTTAAGGTTTAAGCTAACTCCACAGCTATATTGATTCTTCAAATAGGTATATTTCATTTTTTGAATTGTGTGTTATAAGCATGTAACTATACCACTGCCTTCCAATGGCATCAATGTTTGTTTTTTCTAAATATCATCTCATACTCTTCATTGGAGCATCAAGGATTGACTACTACATTTTGACAAGGTGGAACTATATCAGATTGATTAAACAAGATGGCATCAAGAAGTTTTCGTTACCGTTAGTGACTTAATATCCTCTTATGCATGCTTTTACCCTATGTTCGGTCTTCTTGCAGACTCTCAGATTTTAGCTGAAAAATGGAATTGTATATGAAGTAACTGCCTATTTACCTCCATAATTCAAGTAACTAAGTAATACAATATCCGTTGGTGACTTGATATCGCAGATTGATAGTTTTAAGCGTTGAAGATCCGGTCCCACGGAATAATCGAATAAATAATCCGTCTTCCTCCCGCGAATGCGATAATAGGGAGTCAAGTTCAGAGAGGCCAATGAAAACAAATAAACAAATTGGTCAATTTCGCTGGAACAGTACGCTGTACGAGATGAGAGCAACGGATTGTGCAATGCTAAGCTTCCTTTTTAGTTGGTTAGTTATGTTTCCTCTAGCTAGATGGAGATTGGTTGGAGTGTGGATACTTTGATTTCCGTATTGTTGTTTAGATTCTTTTTGATTTTTCGGTAGTCATTGTCTTAAATTTTAATTTTAAGGTCTTATTCGGATGCTTTTCTTTCTTGCTTGTATTTAGCCATATTTTTAATTTTAGACTTTGTTTATGCCTTAAAATGGGTATAAATAATAGATTTTATACATAAATGCTTATTCTTTTAGTTAAAGTTGAAAAGGTTGACCCTAAATCTTACTAAACCTATCCTGTCTGCACGCTGAATAAAACTCCCAGTCCTAAAATTCCGTCAACGAACATTTTTATCCTAAAATATCAATATCGTGGATAAATCTAAAACGTTCAAATCGAGCGCTCCTCATCCGTCTGTAGTCTCAAATATCCCGATTATTGCCACAAGTAATATCATAAGTTGATTCATACTTTCTCTGTGGGATAATCCTCGTCTTATTGCTCCCAAGCAAACGCGACGCTCTCGCTTTATTCCCTATACACCGCTGCCTCAGTATGTGCACAATCCGTCTAGGTAAAAGTTTAAACATCGATGTAGTGAAAAGTTTCTTGGAAATGTAATTGTGGTGGATATTTTATTTGGATAAGGGCGAGAGTCGCGACGGTGAACGTTCGCTTTTCAATGAGAATAAAGTTTTAAGTTTGTGCAAACCGTTTATTGTGGAAGTTAATATTAAATTTTTATAGTTCCAGCCAGTCTTATTTATTGAAAGTTTTTCAAGTAGCTACTGAAATAGGTATTTGCTCATGCTAGTCTATTAGATAGTAGACTAGACATTGTTTTTTTAAATACAGTGAAGATAAAATAATGACTGCACAGTGACTGTTGTATAGATATCGCTACATTTCTTTTTAAAATGGTTACACAGTTATTAGATGTATTGATAGACCCGACGAGAGATTGATCCGACGCATGTATTGAAACTAAAGTGGTCTTAAATATAAAATTACTAACGCGACAGTACGTAAAGGAAACAATACTAAATCATACAATCATCGTCATACACATGTGACTTCCTTCAAACAATTCTATTTTATAGGTGTTAGTACAAAAAACGCTCAATTTCCGATGTCGCATCCGATAGCAAAGACAGACCTACCAACAAAAAAAATCTTTACAAAACTGTATCGACCGACTTACAACGCATTTTGGAAAAATTTAAATAGCCTTTGTTCCGTTGTATTAGAGATTAAAATTGTGTGGGTAAGATGGGATGAAAGTGCAACAATAAGTTGGTTTGGATGTTAAGGCATCAGAAAAAGTGGTAGTGTGGGAAAGATTGTCGTAAAAAACTTAACATCTGCCGTGTCTATGGAACTGGATTGAAGTGGCTGAATAGGATGGGACGGTAACTCTATACCGCGGCCTTATCATTCTAATGTTTTAAATTTTGATGGCGTTTTGATATCATGTTGGTATTTATGCACTTTATTATGTCTTTATGCATCTGTTTGGTTCTTGTTGTTTAAGCTTAAAAGAGAATGGTGTCGTTCGTCTAGTTCTTATTACGATATTTTTTGTGGAAGATTATTTCTTTCTTTATTACTTCGATTGTTCTTAATATCACATTTATTTAGGGCAAGACTTATTACTTCACCCACTTTTCGATAGAAAATTGAAACGTTCCTTCTATCTTTCATATTAAAGTTACCAAAGTATTTAATCTTTTAACATTATTATGTTGATCTATAGTCTTTATTATTTCCACTAAATATACAGCTTAACAAAAGTGCCAGTCGGTATAGAATTAAAAACAATTGCCGACACAGCGCCGATTTGAGCGTCCCATGCGGGCCTCACTTTAAAAACGTCACATACAACTTGTTTAGGGAAAAATCTGACTACTTCTTTGAGTAAATTATAGTTAAGAATCTAGAGAATGAAAATATAAATAAATTTTGTATGATTTCAGTCTTATTTGAGAAAATATTGAGATCGCAAAGGGATCATTAAATCAGTCTTTCAAAAATCTCATCGTCAAACTTGGTTAGAAAATCGGTATACAGCCAAAATTAATCACTTCTAGTTTTCGGTCATACATGTATAAATATTTTTCGTTATTTGAGAAAATAAATTGACATAATATTATCGTAATAAACTACAAATTATGTCTTGGGAATGTGCTTACAGCTTACGTCATAATGTCGTCCATTTAAACTGTAAATTATATAGGTACTTTTAAACGAAATAAATCATAATCAAAATATTTTTATTTCAAGTAGGCCTTTTTAAGCTCTTTTAAAACGTTAAATTACTGACTCTAGTTGCAGGTTCCAAAATGTCATTCCAATGGAGAAGAACCGGCAAGAAACTCCATAGGTACTATATTGAAAAAAAAGGTTAACATCAACGTTAAAAATACAATTATTTAAAAAAATATACAAATATTAGACAACAACGTAAATAGCAAAATCAAAAGGAAATTCACGGAATAAATCAAAACCGAATTCACGGTCTCACATTGACAACTAAACTAAACCATACTTGTATAAAATAATAGAGCGAGGATTGAATCCGCATCGCGGCAATCAATCTGATGTACGTATCCTGCCAACTGTGTCATTACTGAACTATACATATATTTGTGTGAGAAACTACGCGGGAAACTATATAGTCTATAGCTAACTGCGTATTTAGTTTAGGAATTATTGTCTGTGGCGGCACTTTGCTAGATTTCTAGAAACTTTTAGTCTTGTGTTTTTCGTACTTTTTTTCTGGCCTTAGTTTTTCAGTATTACGACATGATTATAACCTCATTGCTGATAACATATACATATTCTGTTGCGCTTTGGGTGAATTTACAAGAACAGCTACCTATATAATTTGCTATGGCAAAAATCGTGGACCTTCTTACATTTTTTAAGTGTGCTACAATATCGCATTGAGTTTAGCCAGTAAGGATATTTGTATGTTAAGATTGAACAATAAATAAATAAATAAAATTTAACGTCGAGTATATACGGATTTCAAAATAATTTTCTCGTATTTTTGATGTGATAAATATTTTTACTGTACCTAAATCGTATATTTCTGATATATTGATATTCTAAACGTTGTCTGTAGTTTAGTAAAAGCTGTAAACATGTTATACCGATTTACAAAAGTAATACATGATAATGCTTTATATTTTTTAACATAAGTAAATTTAAATTCATGCTTTTAAGTCTGTTTAAGTGGTTTTACTTATAAAATGTTAACTAGCTACATTTAACAAAATAAAAACATTTAAAACTCTGCTTATCTATACACCTATTTAGATTACTTTATTCATTACTCGGTACCATAATCTATGTAAAGAGTATATTGTTTGAACTTATAAGAGTATTCCCAATGCTATTTAAATGAACCCCTTATTGCGAAAAAAAAACCACTCAAAAGGGAATGAAAATTACCCTAGTGAGGGATATTAAAAAAAAATATGAAGAAAATATCGCAATCAGAATATTACCAACAACCCTTACCTCATTACATGTTAATCAAAGCATAATTATCATAACAATAATAAATACCTGTTTCTAATAAAAAATATCTAACAAATAAGTCTCGTCGATATTTTTCCAATCAAACGTCCAATTAATTGGCGTCCCGTGACGTAATATCAACAGGTTCTGCAACACGTTGCAAGGGGTTACAAATGATTGCGCAACCACTAGTTGCATACAGGCCTTTTACACTGTTGCGCCCTTATTACATTTCAATAAAAAATGACAAAAACAAAAAAAAAAAGATATGAGTACTTTGAAATTTAAAAAATAATGGCCACTAAGAAAAAACAAAACTAACTTTGTATGTTCTTAATTTAAATGAAAGTTCTTAATGTAAGAAATAATATGCATGTTCCAAATTTAACTAAAAAGAGCACATTATAAAAATAAAATCAACAAGCCAGTAGCAACATAATGATTTTATAATAACTTTTTAATAAAAATTGAAGGCGTTGATCATCGATTAAAATGAAGCGACTACTTATAGTGACCATCGATCTGTTATCAGTAGATTAATATCAAGGAATGATCACTTCGGCCGAGATATCGGTTTCCTGTGCAGGTATTATGCTAAGCGGATGTTACTTTGTACACAGCTGTTATGAAAAAAACGTTCAAATAAGTTTTAGTTTCTTTACGATCGTGGTTGTAGTTTTTGAGTTGGATAGCTTGATGAGTGTTGTAAGTTTTTAAGCTTCATGATTTGGTATTTTTGATAAATAGATAAGTTTAAGTATAAGTAAGTAAGTTAAGTTAAGTTAACTAGCCTCAGAGGATAATTCTAAAAGTTTTTAACGACTCTACAAAAGTCTTAAATCAGCGTCAAATCATAAAGAAAAAGCTCGTTGAAGTTTCTAAAACGGAGAGTAACATAAATCTTCTCTTACACACTACCCACATTCTTCATAACAATATTCAATGATTTCCGAGCATCCAAACTCAGTTCGGTGCAGTTCGCGCGTCGCTACAAAAAAGCGACAACATCCGACGCTAAAAATATTCCGTATAATTGCAGCCGAACGCTGAAAGCGCAATGCTTTCGCTGCAGCGCGGTTGTACGGTTGCCCTTGACAACCCAGACCCAGATACTATCGCGTTCCACCCACACATGCGAGCACACCCACACACGCACGTCCTCACGAATCCTTGCACACACGCTAACGTACACACGCGGCTCGCGTTCAGAAGTGAGCTTTTTAATATTTTTTTTCGAGAAACGCTCTTTGTGCGCGTCTACAAAGAGTTTTGCCTTAGATTACTAGTCGGGACGTTTTGTAGTGACGGTGATGTAATGCGGAATGATCTTGAGTTGCCGTGAGATTTGGATTTGGAATTCCACTTTAAAATATTCGAATTTCGATAAGTTTTTGTTTCTAATATTTAAATCAAACTCGTTAAGAGTTGCGTAGAACGTTTAAGATCAATGTAAATTTAATGAAGTATACCTAGGATTAAAGGATTTGCACAATCTTTAATGTCTATTGGCTCTACCGCCATTCAGGCATTCAGCTTAAATTAAAAACTATCTAATTACATTCCATTTAACATGATCAATTATCCAACTGACAAAGATCCATTAATTTAATGTAGATAGGTAACGAAACATAAAATTCTAAGTCCCACAGGAAAATACAACTAAGTACTTGAGGGGAAGCGAATAAGTCGAAACAAGCAAGTTGCAATTTACTCCCTCTTTGTGCACGAAACAAAAGGCATTTCTTTTGATGCGAAGCCCTTAGAAGACTTACTTCGATACCGAAACTTTTATAATGAGAACATTTAATCAATAATTTTAATAAACTCATTTATTAGGCACACTTTTATATATTTTTTCTTTATCAAGCCTTGTAGGTATTCGTGACTTAAGAAATTCTATAAACATTTCAATTATTCATTGAATAATGATAATATATTGGTAGAGCAATGACCAAAATATTAACTTAACTAAGTACATTTTTTTATTCTGTACTTAATGCTAAACGTGGTTTAAAGTGTTTCTTACACATTAGAGCTGGTTCCTTTATTTGTTTTTACTCAGTCCAGTAAAACTGGCATGTAACAATAAAACATAATATTTTTAAACCCGGCAACATTAAAAATAAATGATGACGTATCTGACAATAAAAATAATTTAAAATTGGAATTCGAATGATTATGAACTCATTCACGTGACATTGTTTCTATTTTCAAAATGTTTGATATAAAAATATCTCTGGTTTAATTATAACAACGGATTGACGTCATAATACCGCTAATGAAGTTCCAATCAAACGAGCGCACTCTTGTTCTATATTTGAAATAAAATTAATACTTACCTGGTTATATTTATTGATAATACATGTATAAATTGTTTTTCGTTTTTGTTTTATTTATTTGTTATTTCTCTACAACAAAGTTCTAAATTAGGTACATCGCTAGTAACAAAAGATCTTCAAAGAAAGAGTTCTTAAATGCCTTATGGAACGCCTAAAAATAATCAGCCTACATTTACAAACAATTAAAAATAAATTCCAAAAATATGTATTCTAAAATTATGTCTCATCGAATCTCGATCAGCGGAAATAGACAGTTTTAAATTGAAACATTTCAAAAATAGTACGCCCTTAAAATAGTTTAACCGAAATAGAGCGTAGCATTAGGCACTATTGCCGTACCCTTCTATTTATAGATATTGTTTACACCCGTATTATAACGCTACCAAATTATATAGAGAAGAAAATGTATTAAGATATCGGTAGAGTAGATCTCCGGAAATTGGGCGGGTTATAAAAACTCGCACTTTATTGTTGTTCTACAGACATTTGGTAGTTCTCATATTATGTTGTCAAAAGTACAAAGAAGTAGTAAGCAAACTTGTAAGGATGAAAATGGCTATTTGTATTACGAAGGCAATTTTTATTTAAATCTCTAAAATAATAAATAATAATTTGTCGATGAAATTGAATTAAATTAAAACACTATTCTATTTTCGATTTTCAAATTGGTCAACCCCCAGCTCTCTTTTGTTTTGAAAATTTGAGTGAAGGGTTATTACGCAGTATTTTCGAATTTCCTCAACATGAGAAAAAAAATACATTTATCTTCGCACAGTTTCTTGCACGAGCTTGCACGCACGATATCGGGGTCAGGTTAAAGGGGTGCGGGGTATGACGTCACAGCTGCGAAATGTTACCGGCATATGACAACGTGATTATCGCGCACCGCCGGTTTTATCAACGCACATTAACGTTGCAAACGATTCGCTAATGTTAGTTGGGATGAGGTGTTGCTGTTTATCTAGTAAGATATATGTACTATGCCTTGAAGGTAGGGAATTTCAGTATCTAAGGTCTGTACGTCGCTACTTTGTTTGCATATGACAATCGCTTTTGCCTATAAGTTCTATCGAATTTTAAAGTTACGGAATCACCCATTGTGTTGTTATGTTTTTCATAGGATTTGATATACGAACTCTTTTGGTTGCGTGCGAAATTAAAGAATTTTACGTTCTTTGGTCAAAATTAATTAACATAACATTATTATTATTGAACATAATAAAAACTTATTTCTAATTTTCAAGCAAATTGTTGTGAAGTATTAATAGGTTATTCGCGCCATTGCATCGATTCGCGGCCTATTCAAAACAGAGGCTCGCGCATGCGCGGCCGCTCGCAGTAAACATGTCGAGGCCTGCCCATAACTTGTGAAATTTCTTACCTCCCTATATTCTTCCCTGTTCCCTCTACACAGGATCCATTTGTTTTGCAGTTTTCTGTATATAGTTGTTATATTGGGATGTTTTTGTTGCAGATTGGTGCCGGCCGCACGGATAGCCGGCCCACACGACGCCTCATGCGCCGCAGCTGATACACGTACAACCAAAAGCCACGAAATCCTCAAACCAAAGCCTCCAGTCATATCTTTCGTTTCGAAAATCTAAATATAAGCACTATTTTTTTAACCTTTTAACGATAAATCTAAATCGTAAATAGTATACGCTAACTCCCAAACAGTACAAATTAATTTAAGTCTGAAGTGATCGGTATTTACAATAAAAAAAAAGCCTTGAACAAGCGAAGTTAATCAACCAACGACCAGTATTTAAACGTTCCAAAATAATAGAAATCGTTAAACGAGTGCACAAATATTTTATCGATCGTTAAAAGTATAATACGAAACGAGTCCTCGAGCATTTTGTAAAAAAGTCAGCCAAAGATTTATAAACCGTTAGACTTTAAGAGTTCGTGTAAGTTCAACTGCCTCTTATTAAGGATTTTGATATTTATTTCTTAGTTGGATAACGAAGATATTGTGATTAGTTTTAGTGTAAACCAGTGTGCCGTATAACCGTAACATTAAGTGCTATATAGGATACAGAACATTGATAAGGAGCCACGTCAAGAGTACAAATTGTTAGTTCCAGTGCAGTTCCGAGTGTTCAGTACAACAATAGACTAAGAGCTTATTTTTGTAAGAGTTTATGGTGTTGGACGCCATGAGGCTCCGGCGCGGGAGGGCGTCATGAGCGACGCGCTCCGGAGCGAGGCCAGCGCTGACAGCGCTCATCTTCCGCCGTTCTCCACCTTCGGCGACATGGAGAACGAGCAGCGGATCCTTACAGCCGACACGCGGCTACTAGACCCCGCCTGGGAGTACTACGAGAGGACCGGCGACACGGTCTCCGTCATCACCAGCCAGCCGCAGTACCGACCCTGGGAATCAATGCCTATCACGGTGCATTCCAAGGACTCTATCCTACGGGCTGGCTTCTCAGCGGCACTGGACTACCATCCCATGACGTTGCAGCCCATAACGAACAAGCTGCCATCCTTCCAAAGCCAGTTCCAGACGTTTCCAGAAACTTCGGTGATACCTGAGACGGGTCTGCCTAGCGTGACCCCGGTGCCCGTCACGGCGAGCCCCACACCGAGCGCGAGCCCTAGTCACTTAACCCAGCTCACGCAACTAACCACGCCGTCTTCGCCGGCGCATCTCACCACGCTGGCGCAAGTAACGCCTTTGTCGACCACCCTGACAACATTATCACCTGTAAATGCCACAACATTCCATACTTTAACGGCAGTCAATGCCAGAAGCTTCCCTATCGTGCCTGCGCCCTTGCAGGCGAGAGAACTGGCGCCGGCCGGACAAGCGTACATTGACGACCGACACATACAGCTATACCAACCAAACATCGCCACAATAAACGCGTATCCAACGCAAAATGGAATCTTACACCAAAACGGAACGCTGCTACATCAAAACGGAAGCTTATTACAGAACATACAAAGTCCGACCGTAGTTCATGTGTTGAAAAACGAGCCTTTTGATGTCAAAGCGCTGCAAGACAAGTATACGCCGAACGGGCTTCACCACAGTAATTTCCAGAATCCGATGTTGATTGATAACAGTTATGAGAAAAAGACGAATGGTTTTGGAAACGGCACGTCACCGACAAGATCGGACTTTAGGAAGAAGGAGCGACGGAAAATGCGCGCGAATAGTACGGAATCGGATGGGTCGAATATGGAAGTAGGGTCTGAGAGTAGTGGGCAGGTCGCGGCCGTGTCGTCCACGGCAGGGTTCAAGTCGCCGATGCACGGAGCGCCACCCATGAACACGGGACCAATGGAGATGGATGACATCACCAGTGAGAAGCAGGTGAGCATTTCTATTTTTAACATAACTATATAAACGGTTAAATAAAATCAAAAAGTAGTAAATAAAGGCCCCATGACAGTTTCGACTTCACCAAAATATTATTCCACCAATTTTCTCTATCCATTAATTTAGCTACCACAAATGTAAAGAAAATGATATGTAATACAAAACGTAGGCAAGTTGGAAAGCAACACAATAAAATCGGAACGACAACTAATCTCCCTTCCCACGAATTGGCGAATTGCGTAAACAAGACGCCGGGGAATCGCGAAAAGCCCACTGTATATTCGACGAAAGATATAAGAATTCTCAGAATTTTCGTTCAGCTACACGCCCGCCGAAAGTGGATATTCGAGAGAACCCGAAAAAGAGAAACTTTTCCCGTAATTCCACCTTTTATTATTCTCGGAGCAGTTTTTATTCTCGGTCTTGAGTTTCGAAATGGCCGAACTCCTTGTCTTCGCGGCTATAAATTTAATAGTTAGCCGATTCTCTTGCTCCGCCAATAAATTAACTTCCTCTCTCGTTTAAAACACAAATTAAAGTCGGGCGATTTACGCGTGTCCTGCTTAGAAAATTTTATGACTTCGAAATTTAACAGCGAATGCAATTAGTCGGCAGTTTTGAAAAGCCCTCGATTTTAACGGAGTTTGTGCGTTTTAATTGTGGCTCGTTTTGTGGCTTTAAAAAAGTTTGACATGTTCCTTTGTATAGTGAGACTAATGAAATCATCGCGGCAAAACAAATTAATGTTTTATGATTTATTTCGTAGTAATGTCCTTTATGAGAACGGTGTTTAATGTAAATTATAAATAATAACTCCATATAACCATTTATATAAGTGTTTCTAACATGTGTAGCTTTATCCAAGACCATTAGCTGAACATATTTTCTATAATTCCTTATAATTGAAGCGAAGCAACAGTTTGTTGTTGTAAAAACACATCTAACTGCTAAGAAAGGTTCATGACAGACTTTGACGACATTCTTTGCGCAATAAATGTCAGCATTTCCTAGTCTAATAACGAACACCTTTGCTTGCGCGCAGCTGTCCCCACAATAGAGACTAATTATTAGAGATGCGCCTCTATTACTCGATACCTCGCGTTTAGTGATAGTTAATCGATAATCAGTATACTCGATTGTTGTTACAGTGAATTATGACATGCTATAAATGCTTAATACCACTTGTGTTTCAACGAGTTTTCAAAGTTGTTGATGCAGCTGAATCGATTGTGATATGTTTGCAATTTTTCAACTAATTATTGTTTCTTGTTTTACCGATTAGATGCTCTAATGATCATCAGTCATACAGGCATGTTCTAATTGGACGGATACGGCAAATTCATATAAACGTTGTCTTCACGCGAGAGAATTTCAAACACTCTAACTTTTTATATCGTTTAAACAACACCTTTTATCAACCGTTGTTGAATAATATAAATTTTAAAAGCACATTCCATTAATTATTGACAAATCTATAAGATAGTTATTAGAGTTATCGATTTGGAATCGAGTAATTTTTAATTGAGGCAGTGACTCGGCTTGAATTTGATGATTTAATTTACTGGGTTCAGCTGCCGGTAACTTAATAACCGTGATTATCTGAGTAAACATCATATCACAGGTTTTTATTCTTTCACTTATATAACGATTATTAAGTTATATAAAAAAAAATACTAAGAAGATACTGGCAAAAGTATAAAATCAGCTTATCATCTTTAAATACTTTGAAAAGAATAACTATTTAATATAAAAATAAAACGTTTACATAAGTTTTTAACGTAGTAAAATGTTTCCGTTTTTACCGTCACAAAAAAGTCTACAATATAATCTTCAATACATTTAAATTTAAACTCTATCACTACAAAATAGATCACATTTTCCTTTGTCTAGCCACAACCATTAGTCATTACGGGAATGAGTCAAATGGGGAATTCCAGAAAGTTCCTAGAAATGCGGACAAACATTAAGAAAGGCTGATAATATATAGCTTTTCAGCATTGATAATGACGTAAATTTTGTTTTTCTCTATTTTCAAAATAATCATTTTTGCATTTTGCTAATAAAAATGTCTATGCTTTTAGTAACATCGCCATTTTGTTCTTGTCAGTTGGTAGTTGTTCAGAGTCGTAATTTTCCTTAGAAGCTCTAATAAAATATGATTATTCTTGACATCATAACATTGTTGGTTTATGAAGAAGATTATAGAAAATGTATTATTGTCTATTGCATATATTGCATATCTACTCATTTACATGTTTCTATCTATCTATGTACTAAATACGAATTAGCTACGTACATCTGTTTCCTTAAAGCATGTTTTTAATAGACCATAGACTAAAGGTTATTTCATACAAAGCAAAGGAATGCATGTACTATGCCACTCGGCTTAATTAAAATGTAAAAAAACTAACATCTGCAGGATGAGCGGGCGATTAGAATATTTCTTAGGTGCTAATAGATAGGACTAAGTTTTTACGATAAATTGTTAGTAATTAAACATAAATGCAGTTAATTTATACTAAATTATCTCTTTTCGAGCGGGTTTATTGTAATATCTAACCGACAAATAAATAAAAATTATTATTTTCCTTTGAATAATGTTAATTAAAGTATTAATTACGGACTTGCTAGTATCATTTACCGACAGTCTATAATTTGCGTTAACAAACAATTGAGTATATTTTTTTTAACATACTCTATCGTCTAAAACAAGCGAATTTGAATAGAATTCCATATTTAAATAATCGTCAGCTGTTTGTCGGTTCCACAATCGGTTGGTTCCGATCACGAGCCGAGATAGCACGAACGTTGCACGAATGAAATTGCACCAAATATAATGGCCTCTTCTTACCGTATCACAGCTGTTACATTTTTTATTGTAGTGAATTAATTCGCGTTGTAACGTTATTTAAATTGCATTGCGAAGTTAGATTAAAGGTAATTTATGTGCGAAATAAAATTGGTACCGTCCCGTGATAGGTAACATAAACAAAATGTAAATAAGTTTTCTTGACGAATGAATGAACTGAACTTACTTACGGTCGAAAAGTGAGTTGTAATTTGATTGAATGTGATCGATACGATTCATTGCGTCTGCGCAGAACCGAGACGAGTCATTACTAAACGCGGAATTCTCCGAAATTATTGTCTGGTCAGTAATTGCAACGTCCTTTGTATTGGCCGGTCTTCATCAAACATTTGCAATATCCTTCTCTCTTTCCATCTCATGCTTTGTACATAAAGCTGAGTAAACACGGCGATATGACAAATATTGGCTGTTTGGCCAATGTTTGTAAGGGTTCGTGAATGAATCGCACACGCAACCAACGGGAATGTGATCAGATATGAGTTGTAACTGTAAAATATGACTTAATGAAGACTTTGAAGTTTTTTCTTGGTATACATTAATAATGCTTCAATTTAATTAAAAATTAGCTGAAAATATAAACAAAAATATATTCAAAGTTTCTCTTTGAAATTTAAATGGTGAAGTCGAAACCAACCGAAGTCTTTTGTTTATTTGAAAAAGTTTGAATACATTTTCATAAAATTTTCCTGTTTCACAATTTTCCTCCAATAACATTGTAAACAAACAGTCTGTGTAGGAGCTTATTTTAATAATAAATCAGTACTTTCGATCGCAGACGAAGAAGAAGCGAAAGCGTTGCGGCGAGTGCATCGGTTGCCAACGCAAGGACAATTGTGGCGACTGTGCGCCGTGTCGCAACGACAAGTCGCACCAGATATGCAAGCAGCGGCGATGCGAGAAACTGACCGAGAAGAAGGTGAGTGGGAAGCTTTATTTATACATTATTTTATATATTTATATTTATTTTGTAATAGGTCATGTATAATTGTAGTTTAAACAAACATGCTATTGTTGTAGGTAGCTTTGAGCTTTTATCGAAGAAAAGGACTTTAGGTTCTAAATTGCAATTAGATCCGTAACAATTGAAAATCTAGAGTTCGGTTTTAGTTTTTTTTTTATCATTGTCGTTTATTAAATCGTTGTCAGTTTTTACCTCTTTATGTCTTTATATCTTAGTATTTATACTGTATGCCGCTTACACATCACATGACTGCTATGGCTCATTACTTCAATAAGGAATGTGCATAACAAGACATAAATATAAATGTCCCGTAATGGCAAACATAAACCATTTAGATATACTTTTAGTTTCATACTAAATAAAAAGCCAGATGATGTTTTCAACATAAATACTTCATAATCTATCATCCATTTATCAATGACTGAAATGCTAGCTATTTCAAAATGTTTCGCAAGAATTCGATTTACACACGCCGTCAATTTTAATACAATATTTTATACATTCGGATTCAGATAAATTTCATAAAAAAAATGTGTTGAATCGATTTGCGAATGACGCAAATACCTCGTTGTCGCCTTGTCATGTCATTTGCATTAATTTATACGTTGAGTGGCGGACATCTTGTGAGCGTATTCTTGACAAGATGGCGGACGGTCTAATATGTGATGCGACACGTAAATGGCGCGTCATTCAAGACAAATAGGAATTTAAATATTGAATAATGTTACAATGCTGGCTTTTCTTACAAACATTTTATCCTTAAATAAAACGAAAAATTCTGCGTAAGAGTTTTCGTATAGAAAAAAGCTTTAGTAATTTGAAGTCCGGCTAATTTTTAGGGCATACTCTATTCATATACTAAAACCATCATCATTAAGCTTAATAAATCAAAAATGTATGAACAACGATTCAAAACAAAGCAGAAAAATAAGCTTATTAACATAAAATAGCAATGAAAATATAACAGCGAGATTAATAGCCCGTGTAAAGAGCATTCGCTTACTTTGGTATACTTATAGATACAATGTTACTAGTATACTACGCTTTGATGATGTCTTTTGTCCTTATAAAGCTTTATAATTAGGTCGCATATATTAAACTTCGCAGTTAGCCGTTTGTATCGAAAATGTAGAGCTTTTTAGAGCCTTCAAAATTGAGACTTAGTCTGTATTGTAAAACAGGATGATTGGATTGTAGTGTTATGAATTTGGTGATACAGTTATTAAATATAATAAATAATAATAATAATAATATTCCGGGACAACTCACACACGGTTATCTGATCCCAAGCTAAGCAGAGCTTGTGTTATGGTAACCAGACAACTGATAAACATACTTACATATTTCTAAATACGTACATATTATAGATAAATTACACCCAGACAACCAGAACAAATGATCGTGCTCATCACACAAACATTTGTCCTGGGTGGGAATCGAACCCACGACCTCCGGTATAGCGGTCAGGATCACTAACCACTAGACCAACAGGCCCGTCAAATATATTGCAAGTAGGTTCGTTTTTATTTTCTTGATACGCTGTAAACATGTTTCTTTTGGTAAAAGGTAAACGGTCGGATAACGAGAAATGAAATACTTTGGTTCACATTATGTGCGTATAAAACACTATACGTGCACATCATAAAAAAGCAATAATCAATAAATTTATTGAAATAATAACTATTCAAAGATTTTAAATGTTTATTGCTTCTTTACTCAAAATTTAAATTAATAACCTTACCAAAATGACGCCAAGCGGGGCAGTCGCGTAATTAACAAGTAATAGGAATTGGTGAACCCCTAAACAATTATCAGGGTGCAACTCAATTATCTAGATAATCTTCACGCAAATTTTATTTCCAACGAAAAGTAATTTTGCAAGCAATTAAAAATGATTAAATGTTGACAAAAATATATAATCTCTTAATAGTTCGGCACTCAGTGGCTCTACAGAATGGAAATGGCAATGTTTCATAGAATTCAAACGAGCTTTAATCATCATATCTGCACAATCCATAGACGAGTCAGTACCATATAACATAACATAGATTATAATATAAGAATCATTGATGGCAACAATTTCTTTAAAAACCATATATTTAAAAGAAAAAAAACTCATTACAATAACGGAACAGTAAAAAGACATAAGTATTAAGTATTCCTTCTATATTTAAATATGAATTAAGAACGTTGTTCTTTTATTTTTCATGATGGCGTCATATTGTATTTTAACGACAAAAATGCGAATAAAGTCTGTCAGATGTAAAATTAAAATTCGCAGCTCGACAAGTGATTATCTCCGATGCTCGGTCATTGTCGTCCTGCTAATGATCCAATACTGTATTATACTTAAGTAGGTATATCAAAATCTTATGCGTAGTATATTTTCGAAAATGTATAATTTTTTTTAATTTTTAGGAAATCTTTCGTCGTTTCAATAACTCTATACTCAATACTCGATATCTTTATTGCGTTCCAAAATGTACATATGTAAGTTTACATTAGCTGGTGGGTTGTAATATAGACACAATTTTGGACCCTGTCGGGCACAGCATAGCATAATTATGGAAGAGAGGAGGAAGAGCACTGAGTGTTTAATTCTAATACTAAAATTATATATTGTACATTGCATTATTTTTTCTAATACTAATAAACATCTTCAAGGTCTTTGTATATTATAAGTTAGGTTACAAACCTGGTACCAATTATACTATTTCATGTAATCAAAGCACTATTTTGTTCTTAAAATCACTCAGTAAGTTCAAAAACCCTTTTACTTTTAATACTCTACCAACAGCAAACGGCCTTGAAAAGAAAATTGTAAATTAGGTACCTAAAAAATAAATAAAGAAGTCAACATAATCAAAGCTTTATCTTCTTATTAAAAAGCTATACCAGCAGAAGTAGGTAGTGAAATTGGTCGAATACTTTTTTCCGAAGAACAGTAACCGAAAAAAGTTTTTACCAAAGAAAGTGCGAAGCGAGAAACGTACTTGACTTAATTTACGATTATAAGTTACCGGCTGCGAAGTAACTTTAGCAAATTAGTTTTAAAACAAGCACCGTAAAGCTTTTGGGGGGTAGGGGGAGGGGTTCCACCTTCGAAGTCCAGGAATTACGTTTATTTAAAGCCTACTTTGAATATGGACTAGAGGTACCTCGAATACCTTTTATAGGAACATAATAACTGAAATAAGACCTGGAGGTACAAGATTAAGGGAAGACTGAAGCTTATTGTTTTTTGATGATAACTTATGTAGCTGGTAATGGCGGACTGGTTTGGAGAAATTTCTTACTCCTTTAAAAGGAACTTAAAGCCAGAATTATGTTTAGGTACTTTTGTTATTTTACGGTAACTTACTAATATTTAAAGCATTCTATCTGATCCATTATTAACTTAACAAAAAATTACAAGAATATAAATTAATTACGCTTTGTTAAGTAATGTCGTGGTGGCCTAGCGGTTCAAAGAACGGATTTGTATGCACAAGGTTGCAGGTTCGAACCCAGGCAAGTACCAATGTGGCTTTTTCAAAGTTATATGTACTTTCTTAATTATTCTAAGACACTTCTGACAAACGGTGAAGGAAAACATCGTGAGGAAACCTTGATTCCAAAATTGGGATCTGAAATCGCCAATCCGCAGAGAGCAAGCGTGGTGATTAATGCTCGTGCCTTCTCTATATGGGAAGAGGCCTGTGCCCAGCAGTGGGACGTTTATAGGCTGGATTATTTGTTTAGTAAGAGGATATAAAACCTTTTGTACAGACATCTTTGGGTGTACTACGTGAGTTCGACAAATGGATGTGCGACTAACGCTTATGCGACAAAACTGTACTGCGACTCACCGTAGTTCGAATGCACGCTAGTGCGACACACTGAAGATCGACATCTCGCTAGTGCGACATGAAGACATAGAACATAATAATATAGAACCGACATAGGCCCAGAAATCCATTGCTTGGTTAGGTTCGACTTTGTGACAGAGATCAATAGGTTAGGTTAGGTTAGATATTGTGACCTTGCAACAGAGCGAGCGAAGCGAGCGACGACCTTTGATTATATAATGTCGACGACATATGTAATTCAAAATTTATCTTTATTAACAAACTACTGTAATACTGCATCAACGTACTGCACTACCGTAGTGTCGCACTACCGTAGTGTCGAACTACTGTCGCGCAATCGTTTCTCGCACTAGCGAGATGTCGATCTTCAGTGTGTCGCACTAGCGTGCATTCGAACTACGGTGAGTCGCAGTACAGTTTTGTCGCATAAGCGTTAGTCGCACATCCATTTGTCGCGCTCACGTAGTACACTCGACATCTTTTATCAAACAATTAAAGTATTGTTTCAAAATAATTTAAGTAGATTTTTATCTTACCCTAAAAAAACTAACGCAATAAAGCGAAACTACTTGAATTTCTTAAATAATTCAGGCCAATTCTCAATAAATTGTAACTAAACGTGACACAGAAAATAAAGGTTTTTTGGTTGGCACTACTTTACAATAATGACTATAGTTCCGTAGTCGAGCCTATTTCAAACAACTGCCTAACTTCTAACATGGGTACTGAAACTGAACGTCATTTATGGACTTTCTGAAAATTCACTGGAATTAAATGCTATTAGAATTTATTAAGATCATTTAAAAGAAGGTTATTTGTTTAAAATAGGCTACTATTGAAGTACTCTACTTATTTTAAGCTTGCCTACTGTACTTAACAGTAAACATGTATAATAGTGACAGACAAACATTTAGGAAGCTGTTAAATTTAAGTTGGGTTTGCCTTTCTAGGGATATGTGATATTTTTAAAACTGAAATATTAAATAGACAGCACTAGATTCGGATTCTCTGCATTTAATAGTTTTTATGATCTTGTATAAAGATGAAAGACTATTATTGTTTGTAGTAACAATTAGTTAGTAAATACATCGAAAGGTAGGTAGGTACTTATTTTCTCTTCCAAGAAAAGTAAGCCGAACACTTTAATATTATTTTATTACGAGTACTTATATCATAAATAAACACCCGATTATGATGTTTAATAGCACATAATTATAGTTCCAATATTTTAATGGGAAATTAATTAATAAGCACCATCAGGCTTCTGTGAGTTAATTGCTAAATTAAATAGGCACCTGGACGTGTTCATAAAAGTGCAACTTTGTATGACTTTTGTATGGGAGCTAAGAATAGTTTTTAAATACTCGTAAAAGGCCATATTTAAAGTGTGCACTTAGCACATACACTATTTTATAACAGAGAGACAAGCTTTGAGAGTAAATGAGTTTAGTCATGTTTTTCTTTGTAACTACTAGACCTTTTTTGATGGAGTTTGATTAAAGGTGAATACGGCTTAAAAATTGTCATAGTTTGGAGGTAGAGTCGTATCGTAGAGTCATGTTTAGCTGTCTACCCTAAACAATTGGAATCTAAGAAATGGTTTTATGTACATAAGTTATTGCTGCCAAATTAAATAATGGATCGATAAAAAAGCTCCTTTATCTAAAATCAAACAGAAGGTGACAACTAAAACTAAACAAAAAAAAATCAGCTGTTCCAAACAGTATTTGGACACCGGTCTTTCTTTATATTGTGAAAAACTTTTGGTATTATTTATATAGTGCAGCATAGTACGTCGGCACGCGTTAACGTGCGCGGCAGATGTGCGCGGGCGCAGGGCGCTCCAATCGCAGCGCGCCGTCTGCGCATGCGCATAACGCCTCCACCTTTATCAGATCGTACCTATTGTGTGGTACAAGGTGTAGCTTCGTGATCGACTTGTTATCGGATTGGTTAATGTAGTAATACTGTTATATGTTATGTATGTATTTGTTAGGTCGTTAAAGTATTTAGGGTTAGCCCTTTGTAAATAATGTCTTTATTTACAAGAAGGGAAAATATAAACTCTTAATAATTTGGTATCAAATCGATCGTCTTACGAAATCAATCATTTTTCTACTCTCTACTTTTTTTAGAGCCGTTAATCCGTAAACCTAATGGTTTCTTTCATGACAGTAATAATTACTCTCAGACCGCTGAAAGTCTCGGTAACTACGTACTATTAATTTTTTGCGTTTCAGGATTTACACGAATTAAGATGAAAATTTACCCCATAACGTCTCCTTCTGAACACGGCGAGTGCAGTATAACCAGTTCCCTAAAAAACCTGTATATTTTACTTAGAAACTTTTTCGCAATTACCTTCGATTTTTCAAACTCTACAAACTATGATAGATTTCCTCTCCACAATATTTTATCCCAAAACTTAACGGCATCTTTAAATTCTAAATTCAAACACCAGTTTGAATTTAGAAATTTTAGGACAACCTAAAACTCAGTGGCCAGTTGATCACTTAAAACCTCATTAGTCGTAACCCGTCCACCGGCTCCCCTCACTAATACCCGGGTAGGTGTTAGGTAGGGTTCCGGTTAAACGCCGACCCGGTTATCACACCTGATACAATCGTTTGACACTTTCTAGTTTAGTTTAGTCATTGATTTTGGAGATTATTCTCTGAAATAATATAAGAGCTCTTAAAAATGACATCGGGACCAGGGTTTTCTATTATAAGGATTGTTAAATATGTTCTAAGAAAGAAACACAAAATGCTTATGCCTCTAGTGTTACATTATTAAGTCATTTCTGTTTATTGTAACAAGTATTTCTATTTCATTAGCTTTGATTATCATTTACGTTAGCGAAAACCTTTTTGATCTTGCATTGCATGAATGTATGTATTTTGTAGAGCAAAAATCTACCGGCCTTTACAAGGACAAAAAGCTCTGTAAAAAGCCATCGTTTCTTTGTTATTTGAACCTTATGCAAAAACCTAATATTAATGACACCATTGAAATCACATGTTAAGAACACAAGTGATTCATTTGAGCACTTATTTGCGCTGATGACGTCACACGCCATAAAAATGTATCGTCCAGCATTTGTTTTGTACCTAGACAAACGAATTAGTTAAGATAAATAGCTGACATCGCGATGCTTTTTCGTTTTATTTAAGTGGTAGTTTTTCTTTTGTGTAAAAGGTATATTTATGTTTACCGGCCTTTCCTTTTGTCCGTAAGATTTTATTAGGTTTTAGATTGAGCTTGTTTATTACATTCATAAATCTATACATTAACTACTTACAGAAAAAAAAGATATTAAATTAGGTGAAAATACTTGAAGTATTTTTTTTTACTTAATATGCAAGCTATAAAGTTTTACGAATGACGCCATAATAGCGTACCGCGGGTTAGAGAATCGACCCCTAAATTGTCTCGCCTAATAGTGTTTTCCACTGAATTTTCGCAAACAAATGTACAACAAACATTACCGAGAAACTTACCGATAAATCACTGCCGGTTTATCGCACATTTTAATGGGCTTTTTTTGTTTTCGAATATTCATACATTTACTCCAACAGTATTTTTTCTCAGAGTAGGTAATAGCCCGAGAATACGTCGCCATCTTGAAATTAAAGTGAATTTATTGCTGCGAAAGCAATTTCTATTTTATCATAAAAATATCGAAAAACTTGAGTTTATTAAGCTTAGGATTTACGACAAAACTTTGTTCTATTGTAATTTAGTTTCATATAAAACTAATATTGGTTGACAAACAATGAATATTTATGGATTTATAGCGCTGTTACAATTTCTGTGCCCAAAAACAAGGTTCATTTATCTTTAATTCATGATATGACATGTATACTCGTAAACAAAGCTATAACGATACGAATAAAACTAATTGCATTAAATTAATAATGGTGTACGAAGTAATAAAAACTTATTTAATACTGGTATTATCCGTTCCCAATTAATCTACCGAAAAAAAAAGTTCGATTTTCAAACTCGGTCGAAGAGTCCACCCACAGGCGCGGCGATTATAACGGTCGGCGGGAGTTTACACTTTTGATTTTTTTTTTTACTTTTTTTTAGCGGCACGCGCCAAGGACCGGTGATTCACGGCCTCTGGGCCGGCAGATGTTAGGTCGAGCTTTTTGTGCTATCAGCTGATGTAACGGGCAGGACGAATCAACTCGTTAATGATGCATCTTGCATGCTCCGAACTATTACGTGTAGCCTAACAGGAGTTCATGTTGCGTAATTGTTTTTTTTCTCTTTTATCCGGCTGTATACAAGTTTCCTTAGACATTTTATTCAGCTTTGTAGTCTATGGTGGAAGGTTTCAAATTTAAACGGTTATAAACATTTAAACGTAGTATAGTTTTTGTTGGTTTTAAGTTTAAAAACGCAACGTATCTAACACTAATGAAAAAGGCAAATCTGTTATTGCGTCTCTATCTTCATACAGTCTAAACTCTAGCTGTATTGTGACTCGAATTACAAGGTATTAAAGTTCAAAGTTGCATGACGAATAAATGTTGATTTTCTGTTAACGGCAAAATTACGTTGTTCACAAAAACAAACAGGATGCAGCTCAGACGAATGTTTATGTCAAGTTATCTTTATAAATATAACTGTATTTAGGTTTGTAGTTGCAGAAAATCGTCCTTATTCTCGCAATCTTACCAAATTCAGAACCACATTTTTTATTTAAATATTTACCATTGAAAAGGGCTTTCTAATTTTACCGGCCAGTATTTTTATTCAGTGACTAGGAAACACATTAAAATTCTAAGCGCGGTATTAAAATATATTGTTTCAACAACAAATGTGAGTAAAATTAATCCTTTGTTAGAATAAAACGAGCCATTTCATGTTCATATTCTAACTCGAAACCAAACGACAAAGCAAACATATTTACAAATAGTTTTTTGTTGCGTTTTCCACCATTTTACTAACAGAGCAAAAGACGAGCTTTTGTGTTAAATGAAAAAAAAAACTATACCATACTCTGAGATAAAATGTTTCTACAGAAATTCCAGTAAAGTTGTTATTTAAAATAACGACAAAATAAAATTAGAATAACTAAAATAAATTTTAATGAAACGAAAATAAATAGGTTTGAACATCACGAAATAAATCTTTTTAAACAATAAAATAAAGCAAATTTATTAAAGCGTTTCAAACATGGCCGTTGTATACTGGCATCAAGAATAAAACCCTTATTGTTGGTTGATAATAAAAACTTTAAATATTAAAGCTCTGCTCAATGATGTATTTACAAAGGACCGTTGCTCGCCATAGACCGGTTTTCTCGTCTGCATTATAATCTATTAAAATAACACCGTAAAGAGAATATTTTGCCGCCATTTTGGATGTCTCATCTGTCATTATGAAAATGGCGGTCTAGATTTAATTTGTATACCTACATTCTTTTATGTTTATTTTAACTACAGTAGAATAATTTAAGTATTTCTAGAAACTAATACCGCCGCGCGTCTCCGCCCGAATCAAATTGCCTCAAATAAATTGTATTCGAAAGCCCCCACATTTATTTCAAGAAATCATCATCTACTTGCAAAAGTCCGCATTAAACGCGGCTACTGTGCAACAAATCAATACTTTTTCCTAGTAAAGACTACCCCAATGCACGCAACTAATTCATACAGCCTAGAACACGGTATAAATAACTACATGTATACGACCTCTTTTCTACAACCAAACAGGTACGCACACATGCGTAGCTCCAGTGACCAATCCCGGCCCAGTTTCGTATCATAAGTGTTGTGGTGTGTGTGTGTGCGTGAGGGGTGCGTCGTTGCACCCTTACCACGCATCCAACACGAAACTAAAACTCGATGCAGTTTTATTATTATTAAATCGGGTTTTTGTAGTTATGGCCGACGCGTATCCAGTTATTTATTGATATTTAGATATTTCATGAGCGCACTCCGCATTATATTATTTGGAATGAAAGTGAAATTATGGGCATTGTAGATTTTTATTGTCTCTCTCTTTTATATTGTATAGTTACCAAATTCATGCGTTTGATAGATAATAAATTCTAGCAGTGATAGGGATCTAAACGACATTGATATCCAGTTTTGAAAATAAAGTATATTTAGAACATTTAATTTGATTGTGTTCTGTGCTATTAAGATAGTAAAGGGATAATAGAAAATCACAACACAAAAATATATTGCAAAGCGAAAATTGTCTCAATCAAAAAAAGAAGACTCATTAAACTGGCAGCTTTTTAAAATAGCAAAAAAAGAGTAAAACGCAATTCGAAATTCTAAATTTTAACATCTTTTTTAAAGTAACAACATTCGCATGGCACTATAATGACGTATGCTTACGCAAGTAAGGGTGCGTTCAGAAGCAATGTGGCGGTTAATTCGCGCGTGCTCACGCATAGCCAGGGCCCTAACACATCTCGTGCGGTGACTTGAAGAGCTTTGAACACATATTTAAAACATATATTTAAGAAGTGTTTTTCTTGGTCTTGTAATGAGGAGGGATGTTGGGGCACTAATGTTTTAAGAAAATCTCTCTATATAAAAAGATACGAGTAAATACAAAAAGATGTACCAAAGAACATCTAAAGAGTGTCATGAAATATTGTTTAATTTTTTTTTAAAAAAAGGTTAACTTATTTTTTTTATAACCCTTTATTACACTTAAAAACTACTCCAACTTGGCGATTTCCTTCCAAATGGCCACATGACCACCCCAGCCCTTCTCAAACGTCCTTCGTAAGTTCCAATACCTATAATACATGCTATATAGTTTTAGCCACGCATCTAGGTACACTAGTTCATCCAGTTCATTAGAGACTTCCCCACTGACACGCGTGCCGTGCAGCGTGAACGAACGCTACGTCAGAAAGATCTAATTCTGCACGCGTTCGAACGTTCTAACTTTGAATTATGTTGGTTTGAAGATTTTTTTTTTTTAATATGATTTAATATCATCGCCGGTTTAGCCAATAGCTACTACTTTAACGACGTATTGTTAGTAAAAAATCCATATATAACCCACAAAAATACAGTTTGAATAAATTTCAAATACATTCCTAACATACTTAATTGTAGAAACTAACGCAAAATTTTTTAAATATACTTTATGAAAGTAACGAAGACAGAACTTAGATAGTCCAAATATTAGAACCTTGATAAGACAAAATTTATAATCCCATTATTAATCCAATAATCAAGAAAGCAACATTTTTGCCTGTAGATATGATCAAAATAATTAAAATACAACAGTTTACAGAATATAAATAAAACTCTACATAAAAAGATAAATAGTAAACATACGTGTAAAAAGAAAGCACTAGAAACAAAACCCAGCTCATCACAGTTACGCACTTTACGTAATTCGCAGCAAGTAAAGCCCCTAGGTCGAGATCTGTGCGTGTGTGAGGCACATAGGTTATATGTGATAAGTGCTCCGCCCCGCTGTGGGGCAGGCCACCTGCACGCGTAACCTACAAATCTGCACTCTTGTTGCCCATGCTGCATGTAATGCGAAAATACGACCTACATAGATACATAACTCCATAGATATAGGATATCAACTCTTTGATAACTTGATTACCGTACGCATTCTTTTTGCGTTCGAATTTTGAACGATCAGTTGATTCCTTATTTAAATTTAGAGTCGGTTTGATTTTAATAATCAATTCTTTCCTAATTTAAATTTCTGATGTTTGGTGTATTACGTGATTTAAATTTGGAACGGTTTTATTTATAGATTGTCACAATGATACTCAATTCAATGTCCTTTGATGGATTACTGACTACTTTGTGAACCTTTTGTTGTCGAATAGAGCTTTAGATATTGAAGTGTTGCCAAAGTGGGACATTGTGTACGGTACCCATCAAGCTTATTGATCGTTAAAGAAAAGTAGCCTTTGTGAAACATATTGCATAATTAAAATTGGAACTACTTACAAACGCCCGTTAAAATAACATACCATTAAAACCTTTTGCGTAATTAATGACAAGTCATCTACTCGTTTATAAAATTGTAACACAAACCTAACCTAGTTCCATAAAACTAAACACACCTTACATATCATATAGCCATCACTGCAGAAACAACATTTGACTTCACCGCGTTCTACATAACCGTTATATACAAGTCGTATATAAGGCAAAGGGGTTGATCCCCCCCCTTAGGGGAGAACGCGTAACCTAGTGAACGCACTCCCCAGTTAGTTATCGAGAAAAGAACTATTGTAAGGTAATTGCAATGAAATACGGATACCTTTGTGTTGCGTAGCTCTTGTTTCTGGTTTAGTTGTAGTTTCTTATTGGTATATGGAACTGTTTCTGAACTTTGTATATAGATATCTGTAGTTGTTATTGGTACTTCTTTTCTAGTTTATATATATTCTAGTTTATCTAGTTTCTATACAAATACGTGAATGTTGAGAAGTAAATGTTCCACAGAATTGATCACCAGACATCAGCCAATGGATGGACCACTGTCCATAACGTTTAAATTTTGTTAAGCAAAAAAAAAAATAGAAATACTATAGTGGATACAGAAAAAATCTTTCATCGTGTTTTATAGGCTCTATTCGCATTAGCATCAAGTCTCTCGGAACAATACATCGCAATCAATTCAAGCTAGAGTTAATCAACGACTAGGCTGTAGTGCCCTCGACTAAATAAACACTTCCATCGCAATTCCCTCTAAACTACTAAAATAGCAATGGTATTTCCAAGCATATTTTCAAGCCAATAATTCCAATGCTCCATTTTCTTTCAAAGGAGAGCTTCAACAAATTTAATAAGCTCCTTCATGAACTCCATCTTCCCTACATAATTTTTCCCGTATATTTACATACACAAGTGAGTCATTGCACCACTCATCGAACAATCAACGCCAGGCTAACGACCTCGCAGCTTCAAGCCTTCCATACCCTTTCAGATCTAGCCAGCGAACTGCGACCCCTAGGCACGCACTCCGCTCCCCTCGTTAACCCACATATCAGACGCCCGGGAGAGGCGCGGGAGCTCACACTACACTGGTGAGGGTCTAAGCCAAGTTTATTATGTGACCCAAGCACTGATAGGCAAATTGCAGTTTTTTATGCATCACTAGGGAAAGATAGGGTGCACCTATGAGTAATTGAGGTAAATAGTTCTTTTCAAGATCGCAGATGCGTGCTGCTGATAATATCCTGTCATCGTTATCGTGATTAAGGCTTCGAAGAACTTTTTACACCGTACAAGCTGAAATTGCGTCGTTCAACGAGTAATTACCAGATCATTAGGCTACTGGGGTCTGAACACCAGTTTAACGTCCACACTCAAATGATAATAACTTAAATTTAAGGTGATAACATTTACGATAATGACGTGTGAGATGTTTTTTGGCGAACTTACAACTTACAAATTTACAATTGCCATCGACGCCAAGAGGCAACCGCTAAGTCCGCTAACGCGCGTTTACTCCTGACCCACATAATTAATTCATCCCACAAAGCTTACTTTTTCCACGAACTACGAAACAATCAAGTTCACTCGATTTAATCGAGCTCACACTGAATATCGATTAGGATCGTCACATCTCGAGTTATAATCGTAATTACGTGACAACTGCACGTAACTGGATCCTGGCGGGAACTGTAAAGTGTAATTTATGATTTAGCTCCGGTTTTCGAACGTCGCGTTCGCTTCCGCCGCACCGCTTTCAAACATTGTAACGCAACACGAACGCACCTTTATTTGATTTATGCTTTTATTTTATTTTTTCATCGGGAAGGCTTGGGAAACACTTGGCGGCAGCATGTTGTAACATGAGTTACTTATCGTTTCATTGAAAATGTCTGAACCGATGATTTATATGAAGTACTCGTCGCTTCTTGACTTGATAACGTAATAAAAAAGTAACTACTGCTTTTGCGTACAGCTGCTTGTAATTATGCATCTATTTGAATATGTAATGTCAAAACTCGGCTATCGATCATACAATACGGTGATGAGATCTTTTTTATTATTTAAAGTATTCTGTTGGTATTCGATCCTTGAAATGTCTTTAGCAGTATTACTTAATATATAATATACAATCAATATTTTAGGAAGAAGGTTTGTGGAAGGAGTACGCCACATGTCTTTTGTTTGTTCGGAAAGTCTCATACCTCAATAAAATAACTGAACTTAGCTCGAGATATTTGTTTGCTACCGATTTCTGTCACACCAACTCTGGCGTTCGCTCACCTCTGCACAGATTGGTTGACAAATATAATAAGCAGTTCGGCTCAGTTGACATTATGTTTCTCAGTAGAAATGTTTTTAGGAATAAAATAATTTCAATTCTAAATGATAAGCTTTGAAAAGATGACATGAGCAAAATTATTTACTATTTCGTATGATTATGTAGTAGTTTGTATTGTTTACTGAAAATTTGTAAGTTTAGAATTATAAATATCTATGCAGCATCAATACGTCATTATTAACAGCTATTCAGTATTGTAATCTGCGGATAGCGTTGTGGGTAGTATTTTTATTATTTTAGCAATTAAGTACTTGAAATGTAAACCTTAATATACTGCTGTTTGTTGTCCCAATAAAATAAAAAAAAATAAAAAAAAATAAACTTATCCAGAAATAGATCTGTATAAGATTAACGATGAATACTGACCGAAGAATGTAATAAAGTCGAAAGAATGCAGTTAAAAGAATTTCATCGCGGCCAATAAATTAATAATTTGTCGTTATTCGAGTGTCGTGTGACCTAAAACCAAACATGAAAGGTGTAACAATACCCCCCGGGTATGTTTTCCCTTTAATTGATAAAACCATGAACATCATCAGTTATTACTTTCATATTTGAATACTAAAAAAGTGTTGATAATTATCTGTCCACTGCATATTAATTTGATTGGATCAATCAACCGAGTGTCAAGGTAAAAAAAAAACATAATAACAGTTCGGGGTAGGACGGCGCGGCGGCGTAACAAAAACGATGTGTCAAAATTGAAAATCGATCGGAATTATATTCAAATTGGATTCCAATTAATTATTGTCAGTATATTCTTAACGCTTTAATTTATTAAACTCACACATTCCAATTTCAATTTATTTTGTTTCTTTGTAGTTTTTATTTTCTTAATTCAAAGTTTGACAGTTACAATCTAAATTCGAAATTCGAAAGCTTTAAAAAATTGTTTTAGATTATGTTACGTACAATTTTTTATTGTTAAGTTGTGCGTGTTTGATAAACGGCTGCATTAGACTTACAATAAGTACCATGTTTATAAATATGACCTTTGCTGTAATAGCGTCAAAAACATATGGCGTATGGCCATTGTACCTGCCTATTTCACATCGGAAGCATAACGCGAGTAATTACAGTGAACAGACCAGAGACATTTGACACGCATCTGTCGTCTATTGTCTACGGTTTTTTTTTTAATAAATTCTGTATAGCTCCATAAAAATAATGTCAGTTATTCAATTTAAAATTGTTTTATATTTAGATTCTAAGTCTAATTTATAATTCAAGAGTCTTTTATAATTATAATATAATAATAATATTCCGGGACAACTCACACACGGTTATCATTCTGATCCCAAGCTAAGCAGAGCTTGTGTTATGGTAATCAGATAACTGATAAACATACTTATATATTTCTAAATACATACATATTATAGATAAATTACACCCAGACACAGAACAAATGATCGTGCTCATCACACAAACATTTGTCCTGGGTGGGAATCGAATCCACGACCTCCGGTATAGCAGTCAGGATCACTGTTGACAATAGTTTGACAATACATAAGAAAAAAATAATTTGACTGAATGAAACTATGACGGTGCGTTTCTTAAGTTTTTATATTTCAAATAACCAGACTATCTTGTTATATAGCTTCTTGCTATATACTAAAACTTTAAAAAATCGGAAAGCTCAATGTAAGCTTTTTTTATTATTAGTATCGGTTACAAAATAACGTGACTAAAGTTATTACTAACTTCCCTATAGGGTTTAGTGCTTTTTTCTGATTCCTATTTCCATATGTCACAGTAACACAACCGGATGCAGGTGCTACACCACGCATGCAATAATAATAATTGTTAAAATAACACCTAAAAATAACCACAGGTTTTCTAATTTCTTTTCTGTTATGTTATTTTTAAAAGTGTTATAGAACGCAAAATTTATTATTTTTAAAAGTTGTTATAATTTTTGTCGTGTTATACAACAAGAATACTGGTTAAGAAGTGTTTTTTTTTAATGTAACCGCATAAAAAGCGATATTTCGTAATATAACGACATGATTTTGAATGCATATGTAATTGAACGACCCGAGTAAATCGTTCTACTCAATCCATCATATGAAAACAGGCTTGCATTTATTAATTTTTGACATAAATGGACGCCATCTTGAATTGGAGCAGCTGTCGGGAGGTTGTTGACCCCTTTTTTTACGATTCCAGGTAGAACCATAGAAATGGTTTGTATTAACTTAGTTGATCTTATGGTATTTGTTATTATTATTTGGCTTTATTTTGTGGGAATATGTTTTTGAGAAGAGAGGTTAGAAAGTTGAAAGATAGAATATTATTTTAAACGAATAGGACTGCTTCCAGATTTTTTTTATTTTTTTTTTATTCTCGCACACAAAAATAGTTTTTTATATAAATTGTCAACATCATTAATTTTACAATTCGGTAATAGGATTGTCATTTTTATTGCGTTTTTCCTCTACAATATAGTTAAATATTTCAAGACAGTAAATATTATCATAGCTACGTAGAAACTAGACCTACATTCTTTGATATTTAAAAAGGTCAGTAATTCAGATAACTCGAGCTCAAGCAATGTATGAAACACATCCTCTTTAAACTGACATAATAACTCTTTATTACTATCATAGCAACTGCAATTAACGCCACCTGAGTGACAATTAACTGTCGCTAAAACACCATTGCTTGGTTAGAAAGACACATATATTTAACAATGCCTTTTAAGCAAGTAATGTAATCAAAACCGAAACGATCGAACATCACTTGAGTGAGCGATACTTAATAACCGTGTGATTACTAAACCATTGCCTGTTTAGTTAGAAACATAATTGCAGCAATGGCTTAAAAGCCAGTAATGGACTGTAAATTTAGTTTTATTCATAATTCGTGTGAACTGGAATTCCCTAGTTATTAGTAATGTTTGTGTCATACTATGTCAATATGTTTGATCACTGTAGGCGTAGAAACTGGCTCATTTTTCTTGCTCAATACGATGTTAGAGTGACGTCATGGAGTTGGGTTTTTCGCGTTTGTATATAAAAGTAAAGAAAAGAGATGTAAGTAAAGCAAGAAATTTTAATACTTTATGTAGATATCAAGATTAGCTTTTGAGCTCTAAAATCCTCCTTCAAAATTAATTATCAAAAACTCAATTCAAAGTAAAGTATAGTAATAATAATAATTTAATAATATCCTGGGACAACTCACACACGGTTATCTGATCCCAAGCTAAGCAGAGCTTGTGTTATGGTAACCAGACAACTGATAAATATACTTAAATATTTCTAAATACATACATATTATAGATAAATTACACCCAGACAGAAAAAATGATCGTGCTCATCATACAAAGATTTGTCCTGGGTGGGAATCGAACCCACGGCCTCCGGTATATAGTAGTCAGGGTCACTAACCACTAGACCAACAGGCCCGTCAAGTATAAGGGCCGTATAAGTAGATTATAGATGTTTAGACTAATTATTTATTTATCTACTTGTAAACCTTTTTAGTTACCTGTCTTCTAATAAATTTCAAAACAAAATTACTAACTATACATTACAATTCAACCACATAGTTGAAATGCATCCGGATATTTACAAACCAACATCTAACTTAAGCTCTATAATTAATTCGACGCGATCATGTAAATTAAAACACATATCCAATCAACCCCCAAATAAACTCCAAACTGCCATATGTCCCGCGAATCGCGAATTTGATGCACACGTGCAAGGAATTAACCTTTTGCGAAAATTTAAGTAACCATGACTCAATTGTCCAAATGTCCATATGGTATACCCATTATAATATGGTCTTATTGTCTATGCATAATATTATAACCTTTATTAGAATACCTATCATCATACTTTTTTTTTGCAATAATGTCTTAACTAGGTTTAAAAATCGAATAGCGAAGTCCTGGCAGCCTAATAAGGATGTTTTTTCATTGTATCTATCGTGTTGTGGCTGTTCGATTTTTAAAAACAGTAACTTCATGCCAAATGTACTTTTATTGTAGAAACTCAATAAACATCTTGTATAGCAGTTTGTACCATAGACGAACTGTGTGGTAAAACTATTACTATCTTTATGATAAGTTTTTTAATAATAAATATTTTTGGTATGAACAAAAAATAAATGTGAATGGAGAACAGTTAGCAACTGTTATCCATTCAACATAAAAAATAATCTTATTCGACATATTAAGCTTCTATAGACTCTACAATAATACAAAAGTCTTACTTAAACTTAACATTTATCTTTACAAAAAAAAAATCAAAATTAAAGTTTTTATTCAACCGCCAACTAACAGCACTCTTTATTGACTGACCTATTCGTGTATCTTTCATCGTAACCTTTTATCACTGGCTGCGCACGCGCTAGGAAAGCAGCTGCGAGCAGGTAACAACCTATCAGGAAGTCCCACCATCCCGGAAACTGTTCACACGAAAACCACCTTTATGGCGATAGCTTTAAGGTTGGTTGTTATGTGCAGGTTTCCGACAGATGTATGTGTCTTCATTGTACCATATGCTAGGTCCTTTACGTCAGCTGCGTGACATACCGACGATGGATTTATCGCATTGTTCCATTAAAAGCGATTAATCACGATAAGATTTACTAAAATGACGAGGTTTTGATTGTTACTTAGGTGTTTAAAATTAGAATTTCAGCACGTTTAAACGATATGCAATAAACAACTTTACGATGAGATACCCCAACTTAAAATAACTGAAATGTTTTTGAATTTCGCACTAGCAGATAATTATTAAATAAATTAAGTAGGGAGCAAAATATATGAAATTAAATGATCTGTTAAAATAAACCTAGAATTCATGTTTATATTTGTTCATAATTTATTTTTACCCTATGTTTTATCTTGTTACAGGTAAGTGGCTTACAGTCAATTTCAGAAACATCAGACATGCAGGATGGCGACCAACTTTGAGGTATTTATTTAGAGAAACGTAGATTAGATGTTTTTTATGTATGACGAAACCTAATTAAACACTCTTTCTTAATAGATATTTATCTATTTAGAAAGGAAACATACTCTTACTTATTTTAAAAGCTCGTAAACGTTATCCAAAACTTCAGTACATTTTTAGTGAAATATCAACAAACCTTACTCGCGTTCAGTTACAAAAAATATGAATTTAAAAACATTTTAAAGTAATTAAGAAAAAAAACATTCTAAATTCAAACGCAACACGAAAGTCTCAATCGCCATAAAGTAAAAAAGGAAGTAAGAAAACTTAGTCCAGTACACACGTTCCGAAACTCAAAAGGTTGAATGAGTCACCGCGGGTGTGAAGGGCGTGGGGAACGCGGGAAAACGATCGAGGGTGAAAATGCGACGTTGCATTTTTCTCGGTCCCGTTTCTACGCGAAATGCTCTGTTGCCGTTTCTTTAATTACGCCACCGCGGCAACGATTTTCTCCTTTTTTCAACGTTTAATTAGTTCTCTTTTTGTGATTCGAAATTCGAATGTTAATCTCAACTATAGATTTTCGGTTGTGGTTGATTACGTCATCGTATTGGCGGTTTCTTTCTGCAAACAAAATGAGGCTCGGAAAAGATATGTGATACGTTAATTGCATATACTAAAATATTCTAAGCCTTTTTACTGAGAAATTCATGATTTTATTACTCGCATTCTATCCTATACTTATGCTACTTTCTGATATTAATATCCCAAACTTAATATAGTTAAATAACGCATAATAAATATCAGAAACTTATTCTGAATACAATCTAGATCGTTCTTTAAGTTTCATTGTTTTAGTATTTGATGTCATAATATATTCAAGCGAGTCACGTCCCAACGAAGTCTAGTCAATTCTGATCAGTCTTAATAAAAAGTTACTAAAACGTAAATTATTACTTTTTTCTTGTTTTTTAATTAAAATGGATAGATGTAAAACCTCGTTTCGAACGTATTTTATGACACATGTTAACAAATGAACTTTACATAAACTTTAAACATACTTATTCCAATTTTAAACTACAGTTTTGACCTTTTGACGCCGTAAAAAGATATTTTCGCTACTTATTATATTTACGTAATTCCTAAATTAATAATAAGAGTAACAAAGTAGGTATAAATAAAAATCTTCGTTTTGACATTTCTCAGTATATTTTTAACTGTAGGACATAAAGTAAATCTTTTTGAACATCAAACTATCGCCAGGTGCAATCTTCGCACACTAAATTAGCAAATAATTTATCAGCTATTGTGCGTCTGCATCGAAATCGCAGCTTTTGTTACGAAAGTTGCGCAAACGCATTGAGCTTTACAAAAGCTCTTTTACCTGCGCCATTGTATTTTTTTCGCGTAACCCCGTCACAATGTAAGTGTATTCCTTTCAAAACTGTCAAATGTCAACAATGAAGTCTTAAAAGATTATAAACCTTATCCTGACCGTGTAGCGTTCATATTCCTTGAGATAAATAAAACAATTGTAGCTGATCAGAAGAGAATTTATTATGGCTTAAGAACGTTTTCTCACTTTTATTTTCGACAGGATTTTAAACGATTGTCCCACAGATTTTGGCTCTTTATTTAATGTCTAGAATAAATAACGTAACGCATGATAACACTTCTTATTTCAATGTAAATATGAAGAAAATAATAATAATAATCCAGCCTATAAACGTCCCACTGCTGCACTGCTGGGCACAGGCCTCTTTCCATATAGAGAAGGCACGAGCATTGATCACCACGCTTGCTCTCTGCGGATTGGCGATTTCAGATCCCAAATTTTGGAATCCAGGTTTCCTCACGATGTTTTCCTTCACCGAAGAAAACATATACATTTAAATATAAAACAATTGACAATGAACGACAAAACCCGCAAAAACAAAAAGAAAATTTCTCATTTGGACTATCGATAAAAAGGGCTCGTGCACTTGAGAAACAAAAGAAATAATAAAAAAACAGCCTCGCGAGGTGCGCGAGCGCAAAGCAAAAGTAAGATGGCGTGCGTCCGGCGGCCATGCCACTTCCGCGGCCGCATCCGCTCGTAATTCGACTCCTGCGCAGCCTGCGGCAAAGCCTTAGCCAATCGATTTGCAAGACAACCGTGCACTTCCATGTTTTAAAGTTTTATGGCCCAAAATGCAATTAACTTAGATTAAACCCGACTTAAAAACTGTAGCACCTACCTTTTTATTTTTCTTTTTGTCTATATCGCCTTGATAATTAATTCTCCATACCTTCCCGTTCCAAAATAATTTAAAATCTTTCTAAATTACTACTTTTATTTGCCAACCTCCTTATTTTGCTTAGGAATCTATATTAAAAAATACTCAAACCACTATTCTGAGTACCGTCTTTAAGCAATTAAAATATCAGCTAAAAAAACGGTACGTAAAATCGCACACATTATTTAGTTTTCTAATTTAAAACGTAAAATCGCTTAATTAAAAATTTATACACTAACATTAACAGCGACAATAAATGTCTAAGTCCCAGTTAGGGCGCCAACTGAACTTCCAAGTACCACTCAAGTAAAACTTGACCTGGAACCACAACCCGATCGAATGACACTCCAAATTCTAAAGCTAATCCAAGGTGGAATCCTATCTAACTCAAAGTAGTACAACACTAACAAATGTACATAAAATTAGACTATAAAATCCAAATGAAGTACGCGTTTTACAGGTATCTTCCACTTTGTATTGTAAAACATTTTGTTTTAGTACTATCAGTAATGTAACATTTTTATTAATGTTATTTAAGTAACTTTTTGCCATTTTGTAAGCGGGTGATAAGTCCATTTAAATAGTGAAAAAAGTCGCATTTGTTTACCTAGGTGATATAATTCCAAGGTGAACAAATTACACTAGTTTTGTCAACTCATTTCACCTGGATATCACCTATGTGAATTGTGTCCGAGGTAAAATGAGGAGACACAAACTACTTTGTTCACCTGGGTGATATCACCCATCAACAAAGTGGAATATACAGTTTCAGAGGCCTTGGCATTATCGTAATGAATTCACGACAACAAAGAGTTTAGAACTTCACTAGTGAATCGAGAATTTATTCACATACAAATCGATTTCCGAATTTAATGAACCGCCAGTTGTTTTCGTTATTTCTTTTTTAAATTTAGATTTTGCATTTCGAATTACGTTTCCACGCGATGTTTTCACTTTCATTTTTATTTCGACGGTGAATGGTGAATGAATCCTAGGTTGCCAGTATTGTTTTTTTTATCTGTTTTATTATTACTCAAGTAAAAATGTATTTATATATACATTTTATGCCATAGCATTATATTCAATGTTATTAATTATACTTAACAATAATTTAGTTACTTGACCTGCAACATTAATCATCTAATATTACATTTTCAATTAAAACTATACTCAAACGGAATTATAATAAACTGTAAAATGAACGAAAAATATTCAACTCGCGTCCCTTTGTGAGTCGATAGTCGTGAGAGGGGAATGACAACATTGTTCTATCTCACTCACACATTAGAGGATGACACTTCCGAGAATCGTCTGAGCTTTTGAAGTATTTGAAATGCCCCACACATAGTACCGTTGCTTTACTACAACTCACTTTACGGTGATTTTTTGCGTCTCTCAATCTTTTGTCATAATCCCTCCCCTTTGTCCTTGCGAATTTATCTCAGAAACTTTTGATGCTGTCTTTAAATTGGTATTTGAATTATTTATTTATTGAACGAAAACGTACTTTAGAACGTGTTTAAAAATCGAACGTCGCTTAGGAAAGGAGTGTTCAAACTTGAAACATTTTCTTTGAAATAAGAACGCCTATCTCAATTACGACCGCGATGCTTGTATTAAAAATGAAAATGTTGAGTTTCGGAGCGAACTAGCCGTGCACCCACCCCTGTTGAAATGTCGACGAACGGGGAGGCGCGTCGCGCGACGTTGCCAAAACGGAAAGTGAAATTTCGTCACACTCTCTCTCTCATTCACACACACAACGAACACGCTTACAGGATAGTTCACTCCTCGTAAGTTGCGTCTGTGTGGGTTTAATTCGGCAGACGCCGTGCATCAGTGTGCGTTTGTTTTGATGAATACTATGGAGTTGTTTGCGTGTGTGCGTCAGACGAATTTGTATGAACGTTGCAATATACCTACGCTACGAACGTTTCCGTGTTCGATCGACTTCGTAGACGCCGACTTTGAGTCGTGATTCTGAACAATTAAAGTTATTAAAAGAATAGAGAGAAAATGTTTCTTAGATATTTTTAAGAGACGTTGCTTTCTGAAATATATTTTATAATTTCTCTTCTTATTATTATCTTCTCTTTATTTTATGTTCTGAAGAAACTGTTGTTTCTTTTAATGGCTTTTTCAAAGCTTTTGTCAATTTATACTTTACTACAGTCAGTAGTCTTTGTTAGTTAATATAATATGGTCCCAAACACTAAGATATGGAACTAAACTTAATACAAACTCATAGTTTAGTCAAATGGAGCATCTCTGCATAGAATAGGACTGTGGTCAAAACTTCGGCGTACCGTTAAATTGGGGGGCGAAGGGATGACGTCACACGACACTCCATTACCACAATCTGTTTCTAAGCTATACCGCTATAGTCACTGGTAGGGTTAAACTAAGGCGTAGTAGCTAACTGACTTCCCAAAAGATATCGATTAGATGAAATAATTAAATTTTTAACCCTTTGGTTAGTTTATCTAAATATTTTAACTTCAGCTGAGTTACTAGAAAAATAATTTAGAGACAAAAAATTTTTTTTATTTTAATATTCAATTCACCGAGCTCATTTTAAATGAAAACGTAATTTAGATTTTCTGTATCTCAATTTTGGCAGTAATTATTTAGTAGAGACAGGGTTTCCATTTTGGCTCAGTAAATGACATTAGACTCGTCCCCTATTACATAGAACTAATACCATTATCGTTGAAATGTGTGTGTACGAGATACATACCATTCTGTCTACCCCTTCGTAAATAGCGTAACTACACTACAGAGACCAATTAAAAAAGTAATGTAATGCCTTTTCTTTAGAAAAATAAAAATATTAATTCCTTTTTCAAATTATATTTAGAACGAACGAAATCCGAGTCGTACCAAAAAGTTTTCGCTTCTAGACTCTTGACCTTTTTTAATTAACTCGAATAATCGCTATAATATTCCCTTCTCTTAGATTGTCCCAAAGGAATAATCTAGTTATATAAAACTCTTGAAACCTGAATACTCTTTTATACGGAATTTATGCAAATTCTGTAGGTTTCGTAGTGTTTTGTATAATTTGTAGGGCTTAGATTAATTGAATTGTGAAGTAAATACGAAAAAAATATCTTTTATTAATCCTTACTAATATTATAAATGCGTAAGTTTGTTTGGATGTATGGATGTTTGTTACTCTTTCACGCAAAAACTACTGAATGGATTTTAATGAAACTTTACAATAATGTAGCTTATAGATCGGAATAACACATAGGCTATAATTTATAAAGATAGTGTATGAATTGTCATTTGCTCGGGTGAAACCGCGGGGCACAGCTAGTATTTAATAGATTTATTAGAATTAATATAGTCCCGTTTGAGAATATGACATGAAACAACATTTAAATCAAGCATATAATAAGTTAAAACAATCGTATCAAAAGACATAAAAGTAAAACAATATCATTACACAAGGAACAGACAAAACGAAACACATTACCAGTAATCAAAAGTACGAAATGAGTTCAACAATTGTTACTACAATTGTCTACAATCCGGTATCCGTACTTAGACAAGTCAAGATCTTTACAAGCGGAGTTTACACAAGTACACTTCAATGTTACGACGTAGTTATTGTATTTATAATACTGGCAACATTGAATAAAGCTGTTAACCTTCATACCGACGATTGTGCGGGGGCTTACGGCTCGAGGCGCGAAAATCCGATAACTTTCGTTGCCCCCCTCCGCGCCCCTCACACACCCCCTCTCCCGCCTTTAATGGCATAAAAAATCAATTTCCCGCCCAAATTACGCAGAGTCGACAAATTGCGAACGCGTCTAGTCTATAATCGAGTGTTTTTCGGTCTACTGTTCACGACCTCTGCAAAGCCTGCGTTTTGTCAGACGCGAAAGTTGCTTCACCTAAGATCAATGCTGGTGGAATTTATTGGTATTCTCTAATTCAATTAGTCCCGTGAAGTTTACTTTAGTTAGTTAGGTATATACTCGAAAAGTAAATGAAACTTCAAGTAATGAAGAAAATTTAGTCCTACACAGTGCTATTTTATAAAGTGGTATCTACTTGAAAGCATGCAGGAAAGTTTACATGAAAACTTTGTAGTACGATACTAAATATAAGACTTGATACATAGTCCTTAAAACTCGTCTTTTCAAGGAAATATATTCAAAGCGTAGTAAATAACCAACTCCTTAACTATAAAGTTGGTCTGGAAGCTTTTAACTTCGCATCGCAGACGCCATAAAGACGTACGCACACACTCAACGACTCTACGATAATTTTCCCGTTTCATTACCACAACTAACGTTGCTATGTAAACACACCCGAAAACTGAATACATGCACGCACACACGTACATGTGTCCCGTTGCAGTGTCCGTGTGACCTTGACGCGAGGGTGAAAGTGTCCCTCCTCCCCTCCCCGCCCGCCGCGCACCCCGCGTCAACCTTCCGCGATCTATTTGGTAAATTCGTATACCTCCATTTGGTTTTCGATTGTCTATGCTATTTCGATTGACAGAGTTCATTGTCTTTGAGTCTTTGTATACTCTGTTCTGTTTGACAGCTTTCGATTTTTTTGGCGCCAGTTTTTGACATTAACATTTTTATTAAGGTTATTATATTATATGCTCTACAAAATCTATATTTGTACCAATTCAATGTTCTAGTAAATTACAGTCAGTAAAAACTTTTGAAATAAAATTTATGTCTAAACGTGAATCTTGTAATTCCAGCGTTGCAGGAAAACATATCTAATGATATATTTTTACTGTTATAGACCTCACAAGTTTATTCGGTAATAAAATTTATGAAAGCATATATCATACTATAAAACCATTGACATAAAAAACAAAATCGATTGGGAACACATAAAATTAAGGTACTGTTTTACTGTTAAGAGATAAACTACAGCGATACATATTTTGGACGAAAATAAACCTTCCATATCTTTTTCTATTCAATTAAATTTTACAATAAAACCGTTCTATTTTAGGATGAAAACCTCTTGTCACATTACATTGATCTTTAGTCATTTAAATTGTTATGGTTTGTAACCATAAATATCCATTACATATTCAATCCAATTATTACGTAGGTCTTTCACCTTCAAAATATTGATGAACATCAACATTGTCTATCTATACGTACAAATGTTTGTAATATAAATACTTCAAAACTGTACATTTGAACGTCAATTTAATATAACACAGCCTTCCACCCTTCATCGTTCCTAGTTTATCGCTGCGTAGTATATAACCTCCCCACGTTTGTCTGTAATGTAGTTATTGTAAACAACATTCAATAACTAAGTATACAACACAATTATTGACGTGAGCTAATAGAAAAGAAAATTTTGAAATAGCAAAAACTAATCGTTAAGCAAAGGATTTTTTCAACAACTTATCAGAGAGTAAATATACAAGTACCTACGTTCCAAATTATACCTTATTTATATTACATCTTAAGGTACAAAATCCCATAAAAATCCCATAAATCCGATCTAAGAAAATACAATTACAGCTATCATAGAGTCCATTACGTAGACTTTGTTGTAGAAGCGTCTACGATGCGTAGCGGCGTAGCGCTGCGGGCTACGAAACACCGCCTCTATTAAATACTTCCGACCGTATACGCTTTATCTTTTTCTTTATTTTCTTTTATGAGAAAAATATTCTGTACCTTTAGAACTCACTCACACAAGGATATTTATTGTAATGGCTGGCACTCGAAGTATCTGCCTCGATATGAACGCTAAATTATTGTTCTGTTTTTATTGAACTTTGGCTTAGTTATGAGAGGTATTTAGACTTGTATTTAGGTATCTGTCTATTCTTGAAGCAAAAATTATGGTAATGCCTTGATTGCAATTGTTTATTTTCACCCCGACCTTTTCCTCTGTAGAGCCAAAACTGTTCTTTCGCTCCCCTATACTCGATCACTGTCAAATTTAGGCCACAACTGTAAAACACAAACAAAAACACCTCACCTGCAATATCTGACCGCCACTTCACCCCACAGCTCCAAAAACCGTTCAAAATTGTTTGAAAAACGTCCAAAAAGCGTGGTAGAGACGACAAAAACAAACGTACGTAAACGTGACCTTGTGTAGCCACAGGAGGCATTAATCTCGATATGGCCCGGGGCAGACGCGCGCCAGACGCCCCGGACCGGTCACTGATATCGCCATATTCATACCGTAAACCATAGGGCTGCTGACCCGACGAGAGGATTTCAACCTGCCGAATCTGTGTGGCAGAAATTTTTGAAAGTGATTTTTCTGAACTCTCAATTTTTTTAAATTGTTTTTGGTATGTGGAAATGTCAGATTTGGAATCCCTCTAGTGCTGTTTTTTTAGGTGTTTATTTCAAAATTTTATGATCACGACTTACTCTATTGAAAGTGATCTAGATTTCAAATTGTCAGTCAAAGTAAAGTTCCTTCAGTTTGATAAATTTTTACGTGAATATAATTTAATTAAGTACAGCTACAAAATTCACTTAACACAACATCCAAAAATAAACGTTATTGTACTTTAAATACACTCAAAACAAGTTCAGCACATCCTTACCGGGCTTACCCAAATACGTTAACCTTTCGTTTCATAGTGAACCCGACCCAAAGGCACACATGCCCAAAGCTATCCTGACAACCCTACTGGGACGTTGACGACACAATCCAAGGCAACAAGTGTACCAGAATAATGACCATTTATTTTTAGGATACGCTTTATGAGGATCGAGAGGCAATTGATACCAACTTAGGATGAAAACAGACATGTTTTTGCTACAATATAGCTTATTTGATTATTTTTTATACAGTAAATCTCGTTTTTCTAGTACAAGTCGTGTAATGGAACGTTTTCGACGGATACTAATCCCATTCTGAATACAAAAAGTGACAGTTGCTTCTTTACAATACTGGTTTGAAATTTACATGTCAATGAGACAGAAAACTATTCATGAATGTAAAAAAGTATGTTCTTATATTAAATGTTGATTTCATTCTTTTAAACATTACTTGGTAATAACAAAAGATTCCATCTTCAAAAGTCTACTCTTCATTTGTTTTTTTTTTCGTTAAATCCTATGAAAATCTTCTATCATAACAAAACCAGTTTGTTCTGTATTCAAAAATCTACTTTTTCTTTGGATTCTTTAGCGTCCGGTATGTCCTAGAATAAATCCTTATTACGAGAGTCTCGTGTCGTGTGTGATAGAGAAATAAACAATCGCGTCACGATTCCCTCTCAATTTGACATATTATGTTCGGACCCTCAGGGACGCCGGGGTCAGGTTCAAGACATTTGAGTCGACACGTGATCACTGTATTTGTGACTTTGTTAAAAGAAAATAATTAGAATGTGTAATTGATAATGAAATTATTAGAAGTTGTAATGATTTTGTTAATAGTGTAAGTAGTGTTGATAATTTGAGCTGTAGAAGAGATGTTTTTTTTTTGCTTTTATTTATAATACATCCTGAAAGGAATAATTGAAGCTTCATATTGCTTTAGGTGAGTTGAATTTAATTTCAACACGACAAAAAATAGTTTGTAGTAATGTATACAAATTCAGTGTTTACTTTGCCACTCGTCAAAACTGTAACATGATTTTATCCACATAATTACATTTAGGAATTAATTAACTACATAATTTAATTAGACGTACTGATTGTCTATTTTATTATGTACATTTCAATACTTAAATCTAATACAAGAACAAACACTTACAACTACACTAAAATTAAATCAATAAATAAATAAAGCTAACACGCGTCAAAAAACTCATTTAGGAATTAATTTTTCACTTAAGCATATTACAAGCACCTATATGAACGAATTCTTACTGTTTAGTTCGTAGCCTTTTAACATTCCGTACAACAATTTTCGGTATATCACATAGGGCAACTACAAAATTCTACACAGAAAACGAATACAGTATCCTTTTTCAGTCTGTATTTCCTATACACCTACACCAGACCTTGGATTAGGGTCTCCCGCGGGCTCCCGGGGTGCGACTGCCGTAATCCCCACTTTCGAGGTCAGGTTCAAGATTCGAACAAGGGGCATGCAAATCTCTGTGTTGACGTTTACGTTCGATTGTTGTAACTGTGCTGTTATTAATATGTTGAGTGGGCGTTTTTGGGCGATTTTGTGGAATTTTGTATACTTACGTAACTTAAAATAAGACGGTATATTATATACAGAAAATAAGGCAATTACCATGCATAGGAACTCTAGATTTTTAATTTCACACATAATTTTATTTATTTTTTGTACATTTATAAACTTGTCGTGTTACAGGCTCTATTTTTAGGACCAAGATTGAAAATATGGCCCAATAAATCATTATACTTTTATAAACTATTTCTGGTAAACTATTGCACTATTGATTTAAAGTTAAATTTTACATTTGTAGAATTTAAAAACAACAACAATAATTCTTAAAACACATCCAAAGATCAGGAACTTTTAAAAACTAAAATCAATAAGCTTAACACAAAGTACTTACGTTTAAAGACGAAAATTTAAGAAAAATCTCGATAAAAAATCTTCAAGAATCCGTCCTCGACATATCGTAGTTAATAGACAGGGTGTTACAAATTGCCGCACATCCTCGCTTCACTGACAACCCCCTGGTGTCACTCCGCGCGGGAAATCACTTGGATGCTGTGATCTTAGTCGCTACACAAAATACTCTTTTTTTATTTAAGAAAAGCTGTTTTTTCTGTGATCGATGTCTATCGATTTTTGGATTAATATTTGGTTTGGTGTCGTAAATTTTTGTTTAAGTTTTGTAGTATTAATAACTATGCCCATTTAGCCTTAAATAGATTACACAATAACAGTAATAATGAAAACTATTTTAGTTAATTTGCTTACATAAAACTCAATTTTGTTCAGTTAAACCGTTATTTGAAAGCGCTGACAAGAAATATAAACAATTAAATAAAAATAAACATTTATAAAAGCCCTATTATAATTCTCCGAAAAACAATAACATTTTGATATTGTGTACATTAAAACACACTTCGATTTTGTCAAATCTTTTTCCATATTCAAAGTACCAAAATAACACCTACTAATATCAAGTATACACGTAGTTATATACTACAGCTTTAATATAAGTACTCCTATCTACATTTACCTCCAGTCTACTTCAGTTTTCATTACCACAAGGCTTTTACTCTTTTACTATTCACACTTTTCTTCGCGTTTTAATAGAGAAGAGAGGCCATCCCTTGTGTAAATATTCGGCGGGTTTCAATGTTGCCACCATTTTAATCAGCGGAGGGCTGTGTGCATTTCGGATATCAGGCTGTATATCATAAAGGTTTAGTGTTATGGCAACATTCGTTCCCTTTATTACTTAGTTAAGTTGCGGACTGGTGCATTTGCATGACACTGTTAGAAATGGGGTGACTGAGTTATTGGTTTTTTAATTTAATTTATTTAATGTGTTTCGATTTTTTTTTTTGGGCTTACCTATTGTTCCATTTACGGGTACCTACATTGAATATATATGTAAATATATAATTGACTATTAATTTAATATGCCTAAGTAAGAGTCACTTAAAATATTGTTAGAATAACACTGGGATCTCAAATCTCGTATTTCTGAAAGTAACTTTAAAACATTATCAATAATATGTATTTAATAGCTGAATCCTGAATCGTCATTCAGCTTTAAATCACTATTAAGTCTGTTGTTCTATCTATTTAAAAGATAAATATTTGACGACCTCCGTGGTCGAGTGGCGTACGCACCGGTTTCAAGGTGTCGCTAGCTCTGAGGTCCCGGGTTCGATCCCCGGACGGGTCAATGTAGAAACCAACTTTTCTACATTGTCCCGGGTCTGGGCGTTTGTGGTACCTTCGTTGTTTCTGAATTCCATAACACAAGTGCTTTAGCTACTTACTTTGGGTTCAAAGCAATGTATGTGATGTTGTCCGCATAAAATTTATTTTATTTTTTATTTTATTTTTTATAGTAGAGGCAGATGGGCATTTACATATTTAGATGGTTAATAAGTTAGTTAACTTTTGAGTTCTAAAAAGTCTGTTTTCTAGTTTAATGACCAATAAGCAGAAGATAACAAATATGTTAGAGTATTTATCGATATAATTACAACAATGTTTCATTTCTTCGATGGCATTTAATTTCATACACCACCAGACATCTTGTGTTATTTGGTCCTAGAATAGCTAGCATTATAGAGGTACCGAGCATTCCTACCAAACCACTGGCAATACATTCAGTCCCGCATTTACAGACAGCTATGTGCTAATAACTAGACGTTTATATACAAAAGGTATATAAATTTGTCTGTGTTCGGTACATAAACTAGTCTAATCATAATATATAGTTGCGTGTTTCAAAATTAATTGCAGCAGTTGAAAAGAGTCCTTATTTCAGTTTTCTGCAAGTAATAATTAAAACTAATCTCTACAATTGTTTTTAAATTTGTTTTTTATTATTTTCTGCAAAAAAAAATGTAAGCTACACAAAATATCAGCTCATTTTCCAAACTAAAAACCTACTCTCGTTAATCCAATTAAGCTCTAAACTTAACGAAAATTTCTACAAACTCAAAAACGAACATAAAATTAAAAATATTTAGCAAAAAGTTAAACAATTTTCTAGTAAAGTTGGGGATAACTGTTAATTTACGTCACTAATCTGGAGTTAGCAAACTCCTATTGTTAACACGTACCTAATGGCGGTGTACCTATCCATTGTACAAGTTTAATATTAAATTTTAACTTAAACCTGTTTGACGACAGTTGTTTTTGATATGCTGCCTTTGTTTTCTGTTGTAGTCAACTATTAGTACTGTTTCCTAATTATTTAATAGTTATTGCAATTATTAAAAAAAAGAAGCAAAACAATTTTTTATTTTATTTACTAGAAAAGTAATTTCGAGTCGTGGAAGCTTTATAATGTACTAATTACAATAATTAAAAGGTTCGTGATAAATATTTCAGTTTACATTACTTATACCGCATACGGGTTATGTAAAAAATAAAATACAACATGCTTTTTTGGCCAAATTTGGACAACCCGTCGATTCGCATGATAAGAAATAATAAACTGTATCACTATTTTCTTTAATGTGCAGTATATGCATATTTTTTTAGTAATTAGTATCCGTCTTTATAACATTATTTCAATGAATTAAAAAACTAATCAATAAGAAACGCAAAAACAACCTTATAATTGTAATTAATTAACGCTTTTTTTAAAGAGATATGCACATCAGGGGCCCGAGTCCGCTATTTTAAGTCAGTGAGTGGTGGGTTAATAAACGTTCCAGTGTACTTGTTATTGTGCCTAATTTTCGTATCCAGATAAGAAAAGTCCCTTGCAATCCTGCAATGACAACAGTGGCAAATAGGTGTACATTTGTCATTAAAATTAAATTATCTGAATACGAAAATTAGGCACAAAAACAAGTACACTGGAACGTTTATTAACCCGCCACTCACTGACTCAAAATAGCGGACTCGGGCCCCTGGTCAACGCTAGTTAGCCTGAGCGCAGGCTTTGACAGCTCCACCACCACCACCGTCCTTAAACTAATGGACCCTACAAAATTAGATTACCTTCGACTTATCTAATTCACTGTGACAACTGCACTCAATACTGCATGCTACAGACTACAATGCTATCCATCAGACGATTCCCAGGGGTCGGCAGTGGTCGCATAATCCTGTTTACCATTTACCGGATTTGGATTAGACATGGCTGGACCATTTCCTAATGGAAACAATAATAATATGAAATTAATTTGTTCGCTTGGCTTATTAAAAATAAAAAGTATAGCAATAAAGTATTTATTGGCCTTCAACAAAAGCTTTTCTTTCAAAGTATAAACTTTTATTTTATTTACAATTCAATACTTAAATCTAATACAAGAACAAACAAAGACTAAAATTAAATCTTATATAGATAAATAAAACTAACACGCGTCAAAATACTCATCGTCATCCCTGTCAATGGCGGGAAACGTGCCCAGAAGGCTGGCAGCATTGTATTGTATCAAAGTATTAAATTCTTAAATAAAACTACTTTTACGGATTTTATCGCGGTTTGCATTTAGATTTTAGTTCCCGACGTTTCGACACTTTTGCACCTCTTTTTTTTGTTTTTTTTTTTCGAAACCGCGATAGCATCCGCAAAAGTTGTTTTATTTCAATGTCTAACATTTGCGTAAACCTCAGAACTCAATAGGATCTTTTAGTTAAAGATGATGAGTATATAATTTCAGTCAGTTAAAGTAGATTCAGTGGTAAAAAAAAAATATTGTAAGCTTGCAAAGAATGTGCTACGCGTACTAAGCCTTAACTCAATTACAATAAATGGTTAATTATCCATATTAATTACATCTACGCACAGTAAAAAATCATGAAACAATAATATTCACCTTTAAAACCTTTTTGTTACGAAAACAGTAAATACACATCATAAGGTGTTATTTAAAGGCATCGTATCGTAAAATAAAGTGGTCGTACAAGGAAAACCGTCCTTTACCCGGTCCCGGGTGTAACGGTCACAAAGTACCCGGGTCCCGTGACCGAGCCCGGGTCAGACCTTGAACTTCAGACACGGATATGGTTTGTTTACAAACATACCGTTTTAATATAAACGGGATTTCACGTTTATTTACCCTTTTTGAATGTCTTTTATTTTCATATCCTAAAAAAAGCACTTTCTTTTCTTTCTTTCGGATTTTTCTTGTATCGCTAGTGTGTCCCATGACTCCCATGGCTAAATACATCTACTTTGAAGTAATCCAAAGCACACTAATAAGTAATTATGAACAGGAATCAAACCCCACAACCCACAGAACTATGAACAAGAAGTTACGTTAGTTTTCTGTTATGTATACTTTGTCCTCATATCGTTTTAGCTTAAGGTACAAATAATAAACTCTCAAGATCGAAATCAAGTTCTAATCACAGAACATTTAAATAACAAAAACATTAAACAAGACAATTAAAATCAAAACCGCCATTTTTTCCTCTACTTTTTTGTTTTCATATTAGCATAATGTCGATAATTTTATTGTTCAACGTAAAGTATAACATTGTTCATGAGTCAGCCATAAATGATGGGACAATGCATCATACTGACTCACCCGCCAATCAATGCGAGCTTTACACGAATTCCAAATTTAAATCATTCGAATGTTCCGCCTTGTTCTTTGTTCGTCTTTTAAATGTGTTTGCCAAACTTTATGTGATATTGTTTTCTTTTTTTTAAACTTACGTTCCATTATGCCAACATTGTCTTCTTTTTTAAACTTAGGTGCATTCGAAATTGTTTTTTTTTTGTTATTTAACGGCAAAATGACGGCATCATATAATTGCTTATATACTTTTGTGGAGAAAGCTATTTTGTTTTTTTTGCGTGTAAATATTCTAAAATAATTAAATTTCCTTGCTGAAGACGGACAGCGATAATTCCAGTTTCTCTCTTACATTAGTAGTAAGTGTTTCACAAGTTATAGTAACATTTCGTCCATCATTCCATGGTAATGTTTTCCTTCGGGCACATCGCTGACGTGCGTCATGTGAACGGCATCATGACATATCCGCCACTTGCTCGCCGGATGGCGGTTCAATTTGTTAAATTAAACCCAACGCTATGCACAGATTCATATGTAGGACGGGAATTTTCGTGGCTCCATTCTCACGCTCAATAAATTACTTCATTATACTTAATTAAGTAAACAATTATAATTATCTACTAAATCTAACTTACAAGTACACGTGTTTGTAATAAAATTATACGTATTTTTTCCGTTATTTATCATAAAGAAAACCGTCTAAAGATAAATATCTCGAAAAAATCGTATGTATGTTTTAGTTCCACTACTCGCCGCTGTGAGCGCTACTGTCGACGCAAGCGGGCAACTATAATGCGTCCCGCCTCACCGCGTCGTGATTGCACTGAATTGAGCTTCCGTCGTCGACAGGATAAAAAAACCCGGCCGTGTCCTCGGCGACATTAAACAATAGCCAATCGCTGGCTGCGGAGCTTTAGGAAGCGCGCACACTGTGCGACGCGCGACAAGACGCGACTTCCTAAATAATATAGTGATTTGGTCGTATCGATCGCGTGTGCCGTAGACGTCTGGCTGCGTTTTTGTATTCAATTAGGGAAGGGGAAGTAATTTAAAGTTACAGTTACTAGAAGTTTCGGGTTATAAAAAAATGTACTTTGGAATACTATGTATTACATTACTGTCTTTGAAATGTAATGCACAAATCTGTAAAAATTAATACCTTTAGAATAATATTACATTGCTCACGCAAACTGAAGACAAAAATATTGCTATCAATATTTAATAACTGATCAGAGTCGATCGGTATTTACTTAGTAAAGGACCAAAAACAAGGTCTAAACGCGTACCTTAGGACAGAAGCCATCATCACATCGCTCCACATCCAGTGTGTGAAGCAGCTTAACCCGGTGTCCCGCCGACAGCCGAGTCAATTTGATTGGAGACTGATTGAATTGTCGGACTACTGTGTGCCGCGGCTTTGTCGCTTTTTGCCACGTTTACTCGATAACACCATGGTTGTGCTTGCGGTTAATTTTAAAGCTTTGGAATGCAAAGGATCAATGCGCACTTTTTTCTCCTCTAAACTCCTCACGTCGTGTGCGATTTATATTGAATTATGTTACAGTGATGTCTTAGAGAGGGAAATTGTTATGTAAGTGAAAACAGTAAACTCAAATGCTAAGCAGACAATCAACTGTAACGTTTTTTCTAAAAAATACATTTGAACTTTTTTCTAGAAACGTAGGATTCAAAGATACATTCCCTTAAAATAGTTAGATGACAACCACAAAAAGTAAAAAAAAACTGCAAAAAAACCCAGCATCCAAATCATTACCTAAAATGTGCAACCGTTGCAGTTTATCCAAACGAAAGCGCATTAACCCTTTTCCTGTCCCGTGAGTCACATATGAACATTTCCATTGTTTAACTATTGTGTCTACTGGCGGGACAGGGAACCTGTTAATCTTCTAATACGCTAATTCGTGTACACATTGATGTTCAGATATCAGTTTAAAGGGAGGGTGTTTCTGACCAATTTGCGCCCTTTCCGCCCCGAGCGACCCCAGGTGAATGTAACCAAAACCTGTTACCTAGCGTTTGCTCACTGATTTGAGGTCCAATTATTTAGCGGGTATCTGTAATTTTGGATGAGATTGGCTGTTGATCTTTGATACTGTTTGTGATACTACTTATCTATCGATGAACTGTGTTATGTAGTATAATTTTTTTTTACATTTTTTATATTTGTAGAGTCAATAATATGTTGTCAGTGTAACTTTAAATGTTTATACATTCATTTAAGGTATAAAACAGACGGATAATGACATTTAAAGAAAGTCATTATCAGTCAAACAGTCAGCTCAGAATCTGTAGAAAAATCTTAAGATTCTTTCAAATTGGGAAATATTCTGCTCTTGCTCTTTGTATTCATTTCGGACCATTAAATAACAATTGGTTTAAACCTTATTTTGACCAACAATCTACTCACCACTCTTCGCTCACAAAAACCTTTAATTAAATAAAAAGTGTACATACAGCCCTAATATAATTTAGGAAAAATTGGACTTACAAAAACTGTATTTCTACTATTTCTAGTTTTCATATTGAACTTGATTAAAAGTACTCGAGTGTAAAATTAGTTCGCCGACGTGCCGACGTTCACAATATAATTTATAAGAGAAGTTTCTTACAGTTGTTAGGATATACATAAACTTGTCCTGTATTGTTGTTTAGAAGTATCTAGAAAGAATATTCTGGAACTAGTTTAATTTCTTTTAATTAAACAGTTTGTGTTCACAATTTCGACTCTTCGTAACTTATGTTGTTGATATCACAATCTGCAATGTCTGGAAGGTGACTTTAGCAATCGATTGTATCATCTTAACAGTTTTAGTATAAGCCCATGCTATCCGTTTGGAATAAAAAAAAACTAAAAAACCGTTTACTGAGGTTCACCGCCGCCTACAGTCTGTTGCTTCTTAAGCATGTTATCTTAATCTCAACATGCACCAAATTGAACTAATCTAATCGTTTTCCAATATAAAACGTGGAAATCCAATACAAAAAGCAATTTATATTCAAAAACTATTTACCGGCGCAGGGACCGACCGTACGCACTCGATATTGTCGCGTTAAATCGCATTCACGTTCGAATGAAACCGCTGAATCGCAACAGACATGCTGAATCGACACTTTGAGAATATCGCCCATTTGAGATTCACTTAGGCTCTTTCGCTGCCGATTTTCTACATATTACTCTAAAATTCCAACCGCTTAGTGAATCCAAAACTTTATAAATTTAAGTTCAAGATTTAAAAAAGGAATTTAGTATGTAGCGAGCCAAAAATGAAAAAATACAACATTATGATAAATATTCCAAAAATGACATGAAGTTCCGCAAATTGGTTTGCATGCCATCTGTCGTCGAGTAGCGGCACTAACGCGGACCTTGTAATTTACTAACGGTCTGCACAAACGGACTTACCAAACGAAACAAAACATATTCCAATTAACCTCGTTATTTTCACTGTACAGATTAACGTTCGAGATTATCTTCTGCCTTTATTATCTTCGATGCGATGCACCTGCCTTTTAACCGATTTTATATAACTGCCATTTCAATCCATCATGGCGGTACAATTTCAATGGCCGCTTGTCTTGATGAATTACATTTAACATTAAATATAATTAGGTTACATGTAACATTACTTTTATAGCAACTGTAGCACTTAGCATAAATTACCTACTCGTACAAGAAAATGATTTCATAGAAACATTTGTATTCACATAATTAATGGAGTACCTTTACAATAAGACATACCATTGTATTTAATTGTTTGTTTATGTTTAATAGTTTTATTGCTAATTGTACCTGTCGTTCTTTCCTAGCTCTATTTAGCTAGCTTGCTAAATATAGTAAATATCAACAACTTATACAATTGCTTGAACAGAAAAAAATGAATGACGAAGATTAAAGATCGTTAGAAATATCTACATAATAGTAGTACATTCTGATACCTGTCGATTTAAAAAAGCTAGTCCAAGTTATCTTTTATTACCAATTAATACTCACAGAAAATATCAACTACAGAAGTACCCATGGGTATGGAGGACCTAAAAGCACCATCTGACCACAACCACAATCCATTAACCCTGCAGCAGGCCAACCTTAATCGCACGTTGACAACATCTCAACATGTCTCAGTATCAATGAGCCAATCAAGCGGTTCGCGTGACGAACGCGACCTGCCCCAACAAGTCGCACGCACGATACGAGCCGAATTACCGAGTACTACTGTATGATCTCTGGAGTAAAGTAATTTGTTTACGAGCCGTACGGGGCGGCGCACTGTCTCGGAGCGAAGGACCTATTCTAAAGGTTCAAGGATCTAAGGACCAAAGCTAACTAAAGGAATAAGGCTACATAAACAGTAAATTGCAAAATAGGATAGTCTATGACAAATCATAATGCTTCTCTTTTTTTTTAAGCACTATTTTTCTATACTGACAAAGTTACAAAATTGTGATCATCCTCACCCTGCTCTATTCACTAAAAGCTACTTTGTGCAAAGAAACTTAAAATACTATGCTCACATTTTTATACAAATTCTCCGTAATATACACACAAATCTAAATCAACACCAAATAATCAATTACCTTATCAAAACGAAGCTATTCATAGAATTTTATAATCATAATAGAAGTATTAATTAATGAGTATAAAAGACAGATGGCATAACACCATAATATTATGTACCAAGGTGTACTAATTCTAATTTACAAACCGGTGGTATTAATTGAATGTATGACGGTGGAGCTTCCTGATAATTAATATTTAAATAACGGTAGCTGTTTGTAATATTCCCCTAAAAATTATAAAAGTATGTCACAATGTTGCGAGTCATAAATTGACGGAAGTACCTCATTTTTCATTTTGGTTTTACATGCGTTTGTTGCAAAGAGGTAGTAGGTATTTTTAATTTGAAAAGAGTTATTTTGCTGTCTGTTTTACTCATACAAAGGTCTATTATTAACTTAGCAAACGCAAATTTAAGAAATTTAAATACCAAAACCCTTGAATGCATTTTATACACTTTTTACGACTTAATTAATGCTACAAAATTTCAAATAATTATACATCTTCCCATGTAATTTCAATAACCATTTGAATTATACTAAAACTACAATGAAAAAAAAACATTTTTGATATGAAACTCGTCTAGCGTACTTAAGGTAAATGCAGCTGTTTCTCATACACTAATGTTTATTCATCTTATTAAAATCTCTAACAAACGAAAAGAGACCCAGACCTGTTCACAAGGATAATTACAAACCCCGCGATTTGAATAAGAATAGATAACGTAAGACAGAGATAGGATATAGTGTGAGGGAGACAGCTACAGAACAAATGTCGTTCGCGTCTAACACAAAAACAGGAGTAACGAACTAAAACGCCAGGTGTGACTCGATGCCATGTGCTCAGTAACAGAAACTATTTATTTGTTCGTAGCCTCAGTTGAAGTAACCTATTTAATTAGTGTGGCTAGAAAACGAAAAAGCTCGTTAGGTTTCCGAACGCGGGTAATGACAGCTGTCATGCATGTGTATTCTGGATGACATTTGAGTGCCAGTCAATTTATTTTCAGAGTTATTTCGCGGTATTTTGCATATTGTCATTTTATATTTGTAGGTCATGAAATCGTGTTTTGTTCCTACACTAGCGTTAAAGTTTTTTGAACCCATTTCAAACTTATAATTATAATTTGAGAACACAACTTAAAATTAAAATAAAAGTAACGTATTTAAATTATTGTTATTAATTTAAAAACCTTAACATGATGATATTGTCCAATGCCATAATATTTCTATCGTTTATTTTTAGGGCCATATTAGCTGTGTAATTTTTGTATTTCGGTACCTACAAGATATAAAATTTGTACTACATGAGTCTAATTTGATTATAGATAGGATTTTCTTTATTACAAATCGTGAATATTTTCGGTCAGTTGAAATTTCATGCGACCGCCATCTAGCGGAGAGTAGTGGAACTAGCAAGCTTGCTAGTTACACGTGACGCTCGGTTCTCATCGTTCGTAATGCTTCGTAGGCGTCGAGCTAGATGGCGCTGAGCTCACGGATGAGCATATTGGAAGACTTGATTGAACAAAATTCTACTAAAGATATTGTTAGATTGAAATTAAATATTTCTATTGATACAATATTTTTTAATACTCATTTAATAAAATACATTATTCACATAAAGTTTTCATACTAAACCACTAATCTGTCGCCATCTAACCCAATCCATTGCATGTTTGTCTATTAATTTTTCCCTTATTTTGTGTTAACTTTTCTCCTTTGTTTTACTTACTTATTATTTGCTTTATGTTAAGTCTGTGGTGTGTCTGTGTTGTTATAGCTTGTTTTGGCTCCGGACGGGACGTTGCAGACGGTCAAGAGCGAGTCGCGGCGCGGACGCGGCAGAGGGCGCTCGAGTACCACACCCGTGAGTACTTACTTTACATCCTTACCTTTTCTTTTCGTTTTTTTTATTTCTTTTATGTCATGTGTACCCTTTACTTTTGGTGACTAATTATTAACATTATCATGATTAACATAAACTTTGATCATTTTAACACACGGTTTTCGTCAATTTATACAAGTTGAAAATTATACGGAAAACGGCTTTAAAAAAAAGAAAAAGAACAGAGACACTTGTCCTTTAGTAAGTATTTTAAACAATAGGTAATTAATTATTTACCTATCAATCTAAATGAAGATAGGTTCATCATTAGTATTAATAGACAGGAAAAGAAACGGACGCAAAGAAAGGGAACTTTGCCCTGCTGTGGGATGTCTGATAAAAGGCTTTGGATAAATGATGATAGATGTATATGTTTCTACCAGTATCATCAAAATTCCTCAAACAGGTCAGCCTACATGTGTCCTCAATTCTGCCCCGTCAATGAGTGTCCGCGCATCGCACCTCAGTGACATAACGGCAATAAATCAAATACGAACAAAAACCAGGCCACTCTCGCTTTCGACGCAAAATATCCGAATATAGAGGAATAAAGTGTAACCCTGTCCGGTTCACGGCCGCCCAGCATTCGTAAACAAACCCCATTCAGCGAGATTAACACGACCAACCGAGACGGCAATATACACAACACTGATGTACATTACTCGTTTTGGCTTCCTGTTGGGGCTAAGTTTCGTTGGCAACGCGCAATGTATTTTGTTTTTAGTGTTCTGTCGTCGTAGTGAAGGGGTTGTAGGATATTTTTCCGCATGCCTGCGGCTCGCCACCTGTTCATTCAGTAAATCGAGTGAGCTACGAATTGTAAATTAATTGAAAGATTATTCAACAAGGTCCTTTGATGTCGTTCACCTATTTGTGGGAATTTCAAAATGGCGGCGGTTGCGCTTTCACGCGGCTCTATGCTGAAGCACGAACACTTTTCAGTTGTCGTGGTTTTATTAAGCGGTTTGTCTTTTTATTTATTTTGAGAATTCATGTATAGAAACTTGATGAGTGGTCCTCAAAACAATAAAAAACTAATCTATGGAATTTTTATTTTATTTTTCTGAATGGCATTCCTATCAAGAGAAATAAAATCGGTCAGAAATGAGGTTATTTTGGACGTAGATATAAAAAACATTAAATACTATAATGAGATACTTAGATGTGCCCCTGTATTTATCTTAAGTAAATTAAACTTTACCAAGAATTAAAAACATCGTTTTTGAAATAGCTTCATTTAAATTTCTCTTTATTAAAATGTCCAGACAAGATAAATGCTAGAAGTATAGACATAGGTATCAATCATAATTCTATGTATGGACTATGGCTACCAAATTTCCGTACACCACGAATATTTGTTCCGCCCAGGAAACGAACCTGGGCCTCGTTTGTCAGCAAACAATAGCGACCAATAAAGCTAACCTACTGGCTAACAGTAGGCTGTTTTTGCTGAACTAGTTCGTTTTAAAAAGCCTCTGGCAGTAGACAAATAGTAGAGTTGTAGAAAGTAAGCCCAGCAGAGGGTGAGATAGCCAAAATGTTAGGTTTGGCACAGGACCTGCAAGTTTCAAATTGATTTATTCTACTTGTTTATTTTTAAACTACTTTGTAAGTACATCAAAAAATCATTTATTATAGTAATCATCAATTAATGCATTTTCCCAAAATCGTAGCCTTTAAATAAACTGTAGTTAGGTCCAGAATAACTAGCGCTTCTAGCTTACGTTCTTCCCCTGCTTTACATTCAATATATTTAAGTCCTTTTCGTAGACGCATATAATACAGCAACATATACCTAAAAACATTGAAATGCAAATATTACTTAACTCATAACATAACATACCATCACGCCTGTATCCCCGAAGGGTTAGGCAGAGGTGTACCAATGTACACCCACAGTTCGCCGGTATGTTTAGGTCCCATGTAATAGGGGGCGAGCCTATTGCCACCTAGCCTATTGGTAGGGTTGCCATCCGTCCGGGTTTCCCCGGATTTGTCCTAGTTTAGAGGGCATCCGGGGAGCGTCCGGGGAAGGTTTCATTTGTAGACCGGGTTTTTAAATAAAAAAATTAAAAAAAAATTGTGTCGCCCGCGAGTCACGCACTATCGATGCTCGCACACCACGATCAACCGACGAATCAAGTATATTCACCGTTCCCCCACCCCTCCAGTCGTGGTAGCCACGGTCCGCCGTTCGTTCGTTCGAATTCACGACCCGCGTCCCGCACCACCTAGAATGGTCTAAGTAGGTACTTTTAAGATTTTAATTCATTAAATATATGTTTTTGTTTAATATTTTAATAAGGTTTTGTTTCTTATTTTAAGAATTGAAAAAGCTGATTTATATTAACAATTTGTAATATGATTCTGTTTTGTTAAAATAATGAATTAGTAAAAAAGGTGTTTTATGACATTTTCAACTGTTTTTTTTTTACATTGAATATGTTTAAAAGATCTTGTTGACATGTCCGGCTTTCGGACTCTAAAATCCGGGGTTTTCACGCGTTTTGTCCTGTTTTCCAAAATTTAGAGATGGCAACCCTACCTATTGGCACAAATCCAAACTCCGACCTGCTACTGAGAATTTCATAGAAAAACCCAATAACACCTTGGTCGACTTGGGAATCGAACCCAAGAGAGGTCTAAGCGCGACTGCTACGCTAGAGGTAGCGTAGCAGTCGCGCTTAGCACCACTAGGCCAACGACGCAGTCTTATTACTTAACTCTTTATTTAAAAAGCTGAGATCTTAAACAAAAATCTCCAAAGTAGTTTTAAAAGAAAACTGATAGTAGAATACATCGGCTACGAAATAAAGTATTCTTTAAAAGGAATTGTATTTGATTAGCTAATGTACTTGGAAGTGAGAACTGCAATCCATTATCAGGGGTTAAGATAGCTCTGTTTGCTTCCTACTGTTTGTTAGGTCACTCCGAGAAGTCAGGAGATTTAGGATAGAGCTCTTTAGTTTGCTAAGTTTTTGTTAGGTACTCTTAAAGTTAGAAAAGATTTTTGGACGGACATAAGAAGTAGAGAGTAGTATACATCAGGACACTAGAATATTGTTTGTCTGGTACAGTCACGAGCAAAAATATGTATAGACTCTCCAATTTTTTATTGATTTTCATGTCAATCCTGGATTGGGATTGATATTGTTAGACGTGTTATGAAGAAATTATTCAAAACAGTTCCATAATCATTTATATATTTTTCTTTTTGAGTTTTAACTCAAAAATCTCGCTTCGTTTTACAATTTCGCTATGTGTATACATATTTTTGCTCGTGACTGTACACACCTACACCCTGGACCGGACCATTTTCCAATTCCTATACTGTGACGTTTATAAGAATTTCCTACACATACCTTAGGGATACAAGTCATACCTAACTAATTGGCGGAAAATTTCTATAGGCTATAAATAATACATTTCTTCATATCGAATGACAAAAGACTACCGAAAGTCTAGTTGCTTAATGTAGCGTTATCATTCGAGTAACTCACGTCAGCATTAATATAAATGCCATTTAAAAGGTATAAAGTTCCTAATTGACTGCCTCGTTGGCCTAGTGGTGCTAAGCGCGACTGCTACGCTAGAGGTCTTGGGTTCGATTCCCAAGTCGACCAAGGTGTTATTGGGTTTTTCAATGAAATTCTCAGTAGGTAGCACTCGGTCGGAGTTTGGATTTGTGCCGGGTTAGTGGCAATAGGCTCGCCCCTTATTACATGGGACCTAAACATACCGGCGAACTGTGGGTGTACATTGGTACACCTCTGCCTAACCCTTCGGGAATACAGGCGTGATGGTATGTTATGTTATGTTGTAAAGTTCCTAATTTATTTATTTATTTATTCCTTTAATTCAGGCAACTAGGGCCCGTAGTAAATACAATACTTATATAACATAACAATATCTATAAACTAATACATACAATTATAAAACAAAATAGATACAATACAATTATAAACGTAAGTCGTGGTAGCCTAGCGGTTCAATGAACGTATTTGTATGCACGAGGTTGCAGGTTCGAACCCGGGCAAGTACCAATGTAACTTTTCAAAGTTATATATACTTTCTAAATTATTCTAAGACACTTCTGACAAACGGTGAAGGAGAACATCGTGAGGAAACCTGGATTCCAAAATTTGGGATCTGAAATCGCCAACCCGCAGAGAGCAAGCGTGGTGATCAATGCTCGTGCCTTCTCTATATGGGAAGAGTACTGCAGGACGCAGCAGGATGTTGGGTCCAGTTGGTGCGGTACCGCACTGGTTCCTACAAGCAGGCTTCTTTTTCTTCCTTTCTACCTTTATGAAGCCATCCTTGTCGCACGTGTCTTTCTTTGGACTACTCGGTGGCTGTGGTTTGCCACGAGATTGTTTTTCCCCTTTCGCTTTGGCCCGCTTTGTTTGCGTCACAGCGGGATTGTTGGTGGCTGCAACTGCGTAGGCATAAAGTTCCTAAGTAACAAAAGTTCGTAACAGATTATGTAAGGTCTCTTGTACAAAATGGTCCCTCATTTGACGTAATATAAGTAAACATAACTACATAAGTACTCGTACATACATAACTTTTTACGACAATTGCTATTTTATATTCTAGTATCGATTCTGACTTTCAAAGAGGGACCTTGGAGGTTCTTAATAAAACATAACGTTTTGTACGAATTACACACAATTGCTATAAAATTATTATGTTATTTTATCATTTAATGTGATTTTTTAAACAAAAGACTTAGATACATGATAGATTCTTTAGCCTTTCAGAAACGGCTAACCTTTGTTTTTTTTAACGTATAGGTTATGTACAAAAAAGTTAAGTGTCCCACTGCTGGGCAAAGGTCTCCTCCGTCTGATTCCAGACATTCCTGTTACCAACCTATGTTAAGTGTATAAAATGCGTAACAAGCCTAACTATTTAAATAGCTACATTTAAATTATCCTTATGGGGCAGTGGTTAACTGACTGGATTTTCCAATCTTCATGGAAAGTGTATGTAGTGATTATGACACCTATTGGTATAGTTATCCAGCTATTATTCACCCTTGGATATATGGCAATTATCTTCGAAACAAAGCCTGATAATTTAAGGTACATTACAGGGCCTCGATTCACCTATTTTAAATGCATGTCAGTGGTCGGTCAGAATACTTGCCATTGTGCCTAATTTTCGTATTGAAATATGCCTACAATAAAAACTCACTGAACTCTCGAAGAGAATTATCGTAATGACCAATTAATGATCTTAATGACAGCAGAATGCCAATTATCGAATGAAGCAGTTCATTCGGTCATTTCAAGCAACTGTTAAATAGCGGAATGAGGTCCCAGTTGAATTTGCGACGTAACTTCCGTGAACATTTTCAACTATATTTTTTATATCTATACTTACAGACCACCTAAAACTTTTCATAAACATACCTACATGAACAACATCATAATAAAAACGATAGCCGATCATTGGATCATTAATCACACAAGCCTTGACACCAGGCGACGTCTGCTCCTGTCAAATTGACGACATGTATTAGGCCTCGCAGTGGCTAAACAATGCATGGCATTTAGGAGGGGGGGTGGGGGTTCAGTCGATAGAGAGGGGGGGGGTAATAATAGAGTCATTATTTATAACACCGCTATTTATGAGCTGTATTTTTAGATTTTTGATTGATGGGAGTAAATTGTATAGAAACACTTGACAGTGGACACAATAGTTGGACAATGAAAATGATCAGACTATACCAGACTACTATATCCGATTGGATATTTATTTTAATTAAAGAGGTAGGTATTAGATATATCTAGTAAGTTTTTGTATAACTATAAGTTTTTGAAAGACTTTTTGTGTTTGACATAGTAATACATTCATAGTCCCATTCGATTTCTCAAAACAAACGCTTACAAATGAGGGCTACCAAATTCAAAAATCCTATTGGAAAGCTTATGTAGAGTGAAGCCTATTCGGTAGTTATTACTAATCACAGGCCTATACATTGACTCTCATGACTTGAGAATGACAGATACAACTTATGCAAAATAGTAGTCCATTTCTTTAAAATCATTATCCAATCGCTTCTCTGTAACCTTTAACTAAAACCACGAAAGATAGTCAAACTAATCTTTATCTAAAACACCTTGTATCTTGTCTGGGACCTATACAAAGGCTCTACGAACACAAAGATTGCAGTCTTCCCCAAGCCGGCAACTTTCAAAGCAATCGCTTTTTTTTTTAACTAAAACTTTGAGAAAAATCTCCTGTTTTTTTTACGTTGAAATTGTTATTTTCTGAGACGTTTTAGCATTTTAGACGATGGTTTAGTTAGTAGATTGATGTAGTAAGGCAATTTAAGTAGGATTTCTTGGTTTTGAATTTAATGATACTTTGATTTAGGAACCATAATGCAGCTTATTTTTCATTGTGTAAATGGGTATATTAAAAAGCATAAAAAGCTCTGACTAAATTCAATAACTTGAAACGGAAGTGGTTTCGGACAATTTAAAAATATTATCTCTAGCAAAACCTTAAAAAAACCACATTAGTAGCAACGTTGGTAGGATGTAGGAAATGCATACGCATTTGAAATCGGCTACAATTAATACATCGTATTGATCATCAAATCTACGTTACCTAAAGTCTAAACTAAACTACAAAATCTAATCCTACCGTTCAATTCGGAAATAAATTGAAATCCAACATAATGAAGACGGGACGCATAAAGGCTGCAGACGGACTAATTTCGCGGCTGCCATCTTGCCGTCGCCATGGCAACGAGACTGCCCCCTCTCACCCCTCTCACCTCCCTCCCCTCCCCCTACCTCGCAGGTCCCCCCCCCCCACTTGCACTTGCGCTGCACTTCCCAAAGGCTAGACAGAGCTATATGTAGAACTAAGTTATTGTACGCGCCCATAGTTTATAGAATAGACAGTTTAGATGTTTCTGCTTAACTATCACTAATGAGGTTCGATGTAATTAAAACTTTGTGTGTTTATGGAACCAGAAATTAAATTATTTAAGTTAGTTATGATTTTGTTCGTACCTAATTTTGTGGTCTTAAATTTTTGGACGTAATTTTCTAACAAAGAAATCCTTGCCTAATCAGAGACTTATTTTTTCAGTTCCTTATAAGATATAAAAGAAACAAACTCTTGCGCAAAATGAAGCTATCTATCCAATAAATCTACGTCTATTTTGTATACTTATAATAAATAATATTTACCAAACTGTGTAAGATACTGTTCATACATAACTATAAGTTAAACGGCAGAACGTCAGAAATAAAGTAGATAACAACTACATTAATTTATTGGCGAACAACAAAGTACTAATTTGCTACAATGTTCGTATATTTGTTTGGCGAGAGTTCACTCATAAAAACTTTCGTAGTTAGTATAGATAGCGTTCAATATAATGTACTTATAACTTTTTATTTTGGGAAACAAAATAATAAGAAAATAAATAAATAATCATCATTTCTAACCTCTAATAAAAGAAGGTATAGTCTATGTAAAAAAAAAGAAAACGCTTTTCGTGTTCATAATTTAAAAGCCCCGGAAATCTCTTTTCAGCCAGCAAAATAAGAAAAACGCATGTAAAAATTACATGAGAAATATAATTTGAAATTGAATTTGGAATTCGAAACCAATTCGTTTTTAATATCCTCTATTAATTACGTTCTACAATTTAAATAAATATGTGTTTTGTCACAAGATTTTTAAATGAAGAATTCTATTCTATGTTTAAGTGTAACGGTTCTAAACCCAACATTTCGATCGTTGCGGGTAATCAGACAAATAATTCAGGTGCTCCGGTGTTGCCTGACAAACAGCGTCCGTATCTCCAATGTTTTGCTATTAACTCCTCTTGCTTGTATTATGCATAGCATATGCGTATGGGAGTGATGGCAGACAATTGTACCCCCTACATCAAGCGTCAAATACCCGTACAGCCGGCAACAAAAGCCTTACTTAAAATTGAGAAATAACAAGAAAAGTGCTACGAAACTTTTGTTGCTTAATGTATAAAGTACAGCAACATGTAAAGTTTATTTAGCAATTCTTTTTCTCGTACGGCTTTTGAATTAGGAATAAGGTACGTTAAAAGGTTGGGTGAAGATCTCCTGTCTACTGAAAAACAAACGACGATCAACAATTCAATTGTCTGGCAATTTCGCTATTGGCCATTCATTGTCTGGCAATCGGAATGTTCATCGACATTTATATAGTTAAGAGAAAGTAAGTATTTGTAATTACCAAATAGTTAATAGCCAATTTACTTTGAGACTAGACTCATATAATGAAAGTAGCTACTTAGTGGTTGTATCAGCTGGTTTTGCGGTTATCGTAAAAGTCAATGAAGAGGTAAACGTTTCAGGCTATACTTGCAAACGCAAGCAAAATGTATGAAACCTTCATTATCATTTGCCTAAGCTCATGTTAAAAATGGTTGAAAACAATGCAACAATCGCATTTGCAGCTCTAAAAGTTGTAGCTACAAAACATCGCAAATAAAATAAGATCGGAAAAATAATCCACAGAAATGTTTCAATTAGATTTTCCGTGCGCTTAAAACTTTTGTAACTGGCTGTATACTTGTATATACACATTCTATAAATTAAAAAGCATAATTCAAACTTAAAAATGACAACAACTTGCGTAAGACTGTCAACTGAACTTCGCTATTGCAAAGAAATCGGTTCTAATTTCAAAAAAATCTGCACCAAACTTAAATTTATTTCAAACTGCGAACTATCTCCTTCTTTTTCCGTCGCAGGGTCCGCGAACACGAATATCGACGCTAGAGTCCGCCTTCGAATTATAAACTCTGGCGAAATTTGCACAGAGCACTTTGTAATTGCAAATTTCCTAACTGTACGCATGCGCTGTGAGGCGATCAATACGCCAAGACTTTATTATTGTTTTTTCTTAATACAATAACAGTTTGCGCGCCAAAATATCAAAAGTAGTAAGATTTTTGGAAATAGAATCTTGAAATATGTGGGATTTGTTTGAAAATGTGTGGATTTTATAATGGCGGTATAATAATATATTGTGTAGGTAAGATGGGGTGGTGCGGTGGAGTGGGGCCGCCCGCTCCTATTGGATAGTTACTCTAAACTATTGCTTGAAACTTTCATTAATGCATTCTATTACCTCGTTTATGCAATATTCGGTATTCTATTGCTTTGCGGAATGCGTAATTTTATGTTTAAGTTTGAGGAGAATAAAATACACTTAAAGTTTTATGAATGTGGTTTGCGTATACAAAATGTAAATATTAGAAAAAATAGCACCATTTTTAGTATCGTTTAACAGTCGAATAAAAGCATTTAAACTCTCATAATTCATGCGAAAATTATATTTTAATCATAAAATGCGTAATACATTAAAACCGGTCTCGCGTCGTAACTGGCTGATATTTGCAAATTTCATAACTTTTCATACCGTTTCAATGTTTATAAGGAGTCGTTAAATATTTTATTTGGGCCGCAGTTGTTTAGAAATTGCTCCTTTTGATTACAACCCCTGGGATACAACTGTGTACCGTTACAATTGATTTTGTAAATATGTAACGTTGTAAAACTTGATTACTTGTAAACGCAGTGTGTTCGGAGAAAGGAAAACATCAAGATTGTTCTAAATTGTTATTTTCTTTTCTTTCAGTTATTCCGACTTCTACAACTGACATTTTATAAACTTTTGTTGGGTGTGTTACTTTATTGTTTTCAGGTAGGTATTGCCTTTATAGGGCTTCGATGATTTGCTTTCATTTCATTCGGAATTCGTTTAAAATATGACGATTTATTACATATTTCTTAAATACACAAACTAATAAATACGATTAAATACGTTTACAAAAAAAAAACTTACCTGAAGAAGAAATTCTACCAATATTCCGCAGTCAATTAAGTCAAGGCTGCCAACTTACGCTAAAAAAAAACTACACAACAATGGGCCTTTGTAACTGTTTGTGTCTCACACACACATACACACGTACGAAATGATCACAAAAGCTTTACCTATACATCGGTGTCTCGCGCATTCTCGTCTGTCTTACTAACGAGCCAATATGCTGATGCTTTCGTCTACAGACAGCCTTTCAAACTTATCTATTCAGCCTAGGATCGGATGCTTTCTTCCTTTAAAAAAGGAATAAAAAACTACATTTTAAAAAAATAATTAAAATTCAAAATGTATTCTATAAAATCTTAATACGTCACTGAAATAATTCTTATATTATTACCTTATTAATTAAAATTGGGTAGGTATTCCTTTTTTGAAACAGAAATGTAATGTTTTTTTTTTATTTGGCCTTTCGCCCAATAAAACCGGCTATGGTCAAATACGTGTGTTAGATTCTATATCTTTTAAAGTGCCTTTGAATTGGAAAAATCCGATAGAACACGCTATTACATTTTATGGCGCCGCTTTCGAGAAAAGGTATTTCGCTCAGCAATCTGCCTTCATTGAATCTGCCATTTTCTTTCGAACGTTCGAAAGTGGAATGTTTTTTTAAACTCAATACATTATTGGCCAGTATTTATGTTGAAAAATTATGTCTTACTCTGGCATAAATGGGGATGTGCGTACAAGGTTTTTTTTTATCGATCGATCTGGATAATCAAATCCATTCGAAATTATTAATCAGAAATACGTTATCAGCAAATATTAATAATGTTTAAAAAAATCCACCTTCACTAATTAAGATAATAAAAAATATAATCAATTTAAATTAATTATGCATGCACTAGTCGGCCATTATACGAACGCTTTCATCGGCGTCTGTCGTACATCGACAATATTGGCACTCCTCCATATTTTTATGGCCAGTCATTCTTTTTTCAAAATAATAAGTTTAAAAAGTAATGCCGCTATTTCGGGCACTTTTTTTCAACAGATTGACGTCAGCTTTCACGACCGTTACGACACTGTTTTTTCTTTTCTTTTCTTATGGCAATGGAAAAGGCATTGACAGTCTTCTTCCGTTGTGCAGGAAAAATATAACGTAGTTACATAACCTGGTTTTACATAGAGGTACAATGTTTTCTTTCCGACCTGACTATGGCTTGGGTGGTCCCTAAAATAACCTAGGTTTGTGTCAACCATTATTTTAAAAAGTGAAATCTTGCTACTCTTACGCTACTCTTCATCTTTCTCTCCATATAACTAAGATAACATTAGATTAAGAAAGTTATTTATTTTAATAACTATCTAAAGATTTTATTTCTCAGAACCCGTCAAACTTATATAAGACGGTAACGACGTTCGCAAATAAAATCAGTCAAATTGCTTTGCGCACAGAATATGTGCCTAGTCTTTGAGAAATATGGAAATGTACGTTCGTCGCAAATTTAATTTAATAATGGCCCGTTCTCTCCAGATATAGGCATAAATTAAGGGAATTTCATGAAATAATTTGAATTTTAATGCGAATAGTTCATTCGTTTTGATAACTTTGAGTATTAGCATGATGGAATGATTAATAATATTTTCGTAGAGTCTAGACCTAATTGTTATTAAGTACCTTTTGACTGGCTGTTATTACTTCAATTTCAATTTCATTATGAAAATTTTGGCTGTAAAAGCCAAACAAAATATGATTAGGAAAATTTATTGAGAGCGTAGGTAACGTGAAAATTCATTAAGGTTTTGAAAAGGAGTAAACAAGTATAATATTACATGTAAATACTGATTTGGACTAGAATAACATTCAGTTACCTTTAGTTAACTATAATTATGGTTTACATTTCTTGACAAAAATATTTACACAAGTCTTCAAAGGTTTTTTAGATGACAAAGGTGACAGGTGAAAAATCAAATTGAAAAACAAAAACAACCAACACGAACAAACAAAATATTCATGTTAACACCAAATAAAACAGCGTTCCGCGCCAAGCGTATTGAAATAGTGCTTCCCGCAGTACAATCCCGCAACCACTTAGCCCGGGATCCCGGGAATCCCGCGGGTTGTCACGCTCGGACCGAGCCACCGTGAAACGTTAGCACTAGAGGTGAGCAACAAGTGAATCGATGTGACTTTTGAGCCCGCTGCTAATAAGACACGGGTGACATCCCTTGGGAACGATTAGGGCTGCGGCCGGCGGTTTAAGATCGGCCAAATGAGCCGCAAGGTATTGGAAGTGAATTGTGGCGGCACGCGGCGGTTGGTGGGAAGATAGATGAGCCAGATAGGGATTTGACTTAGTGGAGCAGTGGCTTTGTAGTATTCTTTTAGTCCCACTGCTGTTGATATCAATAAGAATCTAGAAGGGAACATGAGCTTGTGAACTTCAAAAGTTGTAAATGTATGCTATCGTTCCATAAATTAGAATAGCTGTAAACAACTTAAAAAGTTACTTAGCTATGTAAGCTATTCCTTCTATACACGAAACTGTCGACAGCATCACACCTTTAAATCACGTTAACACAGCTCCACAAACAAGCTCACTTAAGTCGCGACTGTCAGATAAATCCGCTTCGCCTATCCCCTTTACTTAGAAGGCAGACGCGCAGAGCTCCTCAAAACAGTAACTGTAGGAAAAATTAAATTGAAAGAGCGTATTTCATACTAGTGCGGCACGTGTGGCATTCAGACCACAACGTACGATTTGTCGTGAAAGAATCTCGGCAACAAGTGGCGCTATAAATTGGACGACACATTCGATGACGTAGCACTAGTGATGTACCACTGTGTCACGTACGCGGGAACTCGTGTATTCTAATGCAAATCGATTTCGCCCTATCAAAATTGTATTCAGTGTCTGAATGCGTGAGGAATAATTTTATCGTTATGAAATTGTCGGAATTTATTCGGCTTTCGTATGAATTGAGAAATTCATGCTGCTTAGGAAATGTGTTTTATTTATTTTCGCAGCTCATTTTTCCTTAGGGAATGTGAAGACTGGGATAACATGCTATTCATTCAGGTAGATAATGACTGTATTATATATAGGAGACTTAAAATGTCAAATCTCTCATAATTTTTGTAATGTTTTCAACAAATAAATAATTTAAGTTTAAATAAAAAAGATAATTTAAGGTGATCTTCACAAACCTTTGTACAATTTCAAAAAACGCTCTGGCGTTGTATACTTTCGTATGCCAGCTTAATGTACCATGTACCAATACCCTCGTAACAAACAGGTATCTACTTAACATAGTAATCATCAATCAAACAAAACAGAAGCGATTACTTGTCAATACTTAACCTCAAAAATATTAAAAACAAAATAACACTTTAAAGCTTTATATTATTAATGTGTACTTAAAGTGCCCTTTGTCCCACATAATAACACATGTATAATGTATGTGTACTGAATAATGTATGATGGATGGTATCCAGAAAGTTCCGCCATTAACATATCTATGTTGTAGGTAAAAAAAAACTTATGTCTAATTTAAATATTTACAGCGACAGTGGAAAAAGTTTGTCGACGGCCGGCTGAATATCGTTACGTGCTTATGGCATCTGTACAACGAAAAAAAATAAAGTTACAAAAAATCTAAAAGTTCACACAAAATTCGGGCAGCAATGTTTTCAACAAAATTACTTTAAAAATTAAAATTTATTTTTTGGTTCATTTTTGCGGTTATCCCGCGGTGGTACATCTCTAAATTAGGCAGCCTTGATAAACCATAGACAAATTTTGACTTATTATAAATTCTTCAAAATGGCGGCATGTGTGTTGTAAGGGGCTTAACAGACGACTTTTAATATATCGTGGATTACCCGGGTACGCTCCCAAATCTGTTTTATTGTCGGATTATATTTTCGTACAACGTAAAATCCCGTGCGTTTTACTGCCATTTTCAATATTTATGTTATCAAAATTGTCCTGGGGTATTTCCGTAAGCCTCTGGATTTCAGGCGGAACTTAACCCTGTCTGTTCTCCCGTTAAATTATTTTTAAATTATCGTTGGGTGCGTAAATGTCGGTGGAAAGCTTAATGTAAGCCCTTCAAATATGAGAATTCCTACTTTACTTTAAATAATATTCAATGAATTATTGCTGTTCTTAATATGGTTATATTATAATAACGTAATTTAAAAAAAAAACTAAACATCAACTCATAATTGTTTCTTATAATAGGGATGATGACTAATTTTTATTTTTATGTCCATCTTTTAGATAAGAAAAAAATATTAGACACGTATTTTTTGTTTAGTCCCGTAAACAAAGAAATACGAAGATACAGCGAGTACAATTCTTGCGTGACGTCACGTTTGAGTACAAATTGTACCTAGACGTGACGTCACAAGCCCCCACTTCTGAACTTTACAGCGGTTTATCTTCGTATTTTGTAATTTATTTGAGAAAAGAAAAAATATGTGTCTATTATATTTTGATTATCTAAATGGCGGACTAAATAAATTTTGACTTTTCATACCTAGTCATCTACCCTATATGCAACAATGTAGATTTTAGATACCAGATCAAATGAAAAAACTATAGGGTATTAATTCCACGCATTCCGTTTTAATGTCAACGTTAATAATATTAGAGGTCAGGAATCAGTTATTTTACGTTCCATTTCACGTTAAAAGTCTCAATAAAAACAAAACTCTGTTTCACCTGACACCGACAGTTACATTCCCTGTGGGACCAAGGAGGGTAATTGCTAAAAAGTTTTACGACCATAGACAACAATGTTTATTCGAGAAGCCATTAAATGTATCTGTTGTGATAATAGAGGAAATAAACATTGGGATATTAAAGTATTTATTAGTGCAAATAAATGTCGCTCATTACTCTATAATGTTATCAATTTGTTTGACACTTAATGAGAGCATTTCCTATTTTGTTGTTTCTCAAAAACACCTTCGTTGATTTTATAAATCGTTTTAAGTACCTTTTTTTAAAGACAATCTATTTTGGAATAACACCTTTAAAATAAAATAAAAAATAGGTAAATTGATGAACGATTGACCTGCTTCTATAACCTAAACAGTAAAAAAAAAAGCTGTTATATCCTTAGCATTTATTATTAAAATATTTTAAAATAAAGCAACGGCGGATGTTTACAAACATTTATTACATTACGATAGTTGTAAAGGCAGTATACACCGGCCGAGTTGAAACATAAAAACGTACAAGTCACTTCGTGGCCTTAACTTTTTCCGGGTGAACGGAAAATTTAATTTTCTCTGGAAATTGGTATCCCGGGGCACGACGGTACTGCAATGAATCGAATTTGCCCGATAAAACTCTTATAAATACCCGTTGTTTTGGTAGCGGCTAAGACAACGATATTTATATGAAAATAACGTTAGCTACTATTTTTCTAGCGTTGTATTTTAGGTAATGTTATTTCCGCAATATCAAATGGATAAAGTATTTCTCTTGTTTTTGAAATGGAACTATGGCATTTATTTCTGAGATTTCAAACACACTGACATAGTAAACAATAAACAGCTGCTTACTTGTAACAAATTTTATTTGAAAAAAAAAAAATTACACGAAGCCGAAACTTACACATGATTGTGTAAGTTTCGGCACAATGCAATGTAACAATAATTTTGCCTTTAGCCCCAACATCTAAATTGGTTGCTGTTTAAATCTGCAACACATTAAGCCCAGCAACTGAAACGAAACATAACACAGAAAAACTACAAACAAAAGATGTTATACCCGTTTACTTCAACTTGTTTACAATCTCACTCGAGATATGGGAATGGACCGTGTCATTTTTTCCCAGACTTTACTCACTATCGTGATTCGTTTACTAGTTACTCGCAATAAACAAATGAATCATAGCTATCTACTGACATATATAAATCTTGGGGCCGATAAATCAGCCTTGAACCGAGTATTATCGATAATGTCGTAAATCACTTAAAGATATTTTAATTAAACATCCTCAATATATCAGGGAGATAGCGGGTTGTAGGGCTGTAGCGGCCAATGTCAAGACTTTACGAGCGACGTTTTGGTAACACTGTGTAAAGAATGTGGTCACATATCGATTGGATAAAATTCTGATATAATATTATAAATATAGACGTTGTCAATAAAGTGGTTACCTACCCAGGACTATAAAGTGGTCACTGACCTAGGATTTTAATATGTAACAAGTCATAAAACACAATTTAGATGGTCTACTTTTTATTTCAATCATCGCTGTTGAACGAAAATAGAGTTCGAAAACATCACTTCAGTTACCTACTTCTAATAAGTTTATTATATGATATACTTATTGTATAGTAATAGGAAAAAAAGTAAAATTATGCCAAGTTTCCTAACTGTTAATCTTTTAAACACTAAGTCTAATTATTTAAATGGAATACTTGCATTTCTTAAAAGTAGTTTTGTAGTATTTAATAGTTAAATGGCAACCCTGTCCCAAGAAGGAGGGGGATGAAATTAATTTAATTTTAACTTGATAATATATCACGTTAGCCGTCTCTACTAATAATGGAATAATGTTTGTACTAGAATTTATTTGCATTCCTGTTAGATTCGCTAAGAGAAAGTTCTACTAAAGGCTAATTACACTAACAATGTAGTTAGGTATGACAAGTATTTTTCTAACCATAGTATAAGAGCAAAGTTTGTTCCCCGTTTTTTAAAGCCCATTAAACCATAAACAAGGGCTTCAATGCTGATATTAATTAATCATGCACGCGCTCTATTGCGTCCAACAAGACAGATCCGTCTACATAAAAGGAAGTCAAAACGTATAATAATTTCCATATCACATCGATCAATAGGTTCGCTCGCACGGTCTATTTCGGCGTGCGTTCACTACATGTAGAGCCTCATCTACCAAGCCTAATGCATTTTCGTAGGCTTGATGGCCAGTCCGCAACGCTAGATATTTCATTCAACCGCCCAGACTATTCAAGCTCCCTAGATTGCTATTCTAACCCCCCTCCGCAGTGGGAGGAGGCAGACAGACACCCCACGCCCGCCCGTACAGCGCTTAATTTCCGTATCGTATGGTCATTAATTTGTAAAGTGATATTTGCTTATATATATGTTCTGTCGATAGTTTAGGCTCGTGTTTAGTTTGGAGGAGGTAAATAGTTATTATATGATGCGTAAGAAGTAAATATAATAGTATGAATGTAATGTAATAATGTAACAGAATGAATAGAAATAAAGTTCATTCTTACTTGTACACACGAACAATAACATTACACATGAAATTAAATTTGAATCATTTCATTGTTAGCTACACAATTAGTCTGTACAAATGTAAAGCGAAACTTAGAAGCGTTTCAACCGCACCAGTTAATTGAAGTTCACCAAAAGACAATGCGAACATATCAGCATTGAACAAACTCCATTAAAACAAACCGCTGCATTAGACCACATCAAAGTGAATGCAACAAAACGCGGGAAGTTGTTTATCTGCGCGAGTTTGGCGCCCTTTTTGCGCGCCCTCTGGCGTCGGGATTATGGCGGATTGCCGCTGTCACCACACCAGCGCATTGCCGCCAACTTTTAATTACGACCATTGTGAACTAAGTTTAAGTCGACGACAAAAGAACTTTTTCTAATGAAACTTTGGCCGCCGGTGTCGTTATTACCGTGGTACTTGTTGGTCTAGTTAGTTTTTGTTTAAATAGAAATCTAGGTGGCTGAGCTTTGAGTTATCAAACGAGACACGAGCACCATCGTAGGTGCCTCTCTGCAGTGTGGACCTTCTTTCTACTCTCTGTTACGTAACACGTTCTCAGTTTCATACCTAACTTTCAACCCTGGCATATAAGCGGTGGTGGCTTCTTTGTTTTACAAAGCGTTGGTAGGTACTTGCTTAAACTTATCAATGACTATCTCGATTAAAATCAATATTTTTCTACTCTAGTATCCAAACAATAACCAGGACCAAAAAAAAACTTGTTCAAATACATAAGAAAACAGGTTAAAAATTCTTCCTATTAGTTGAGCATTAAGTATGCAAAAATATCTGAACTTTAAATTTGGTTCGTTAGCTGCACATTTCCGAACACAAATTGAGCTTGTTGGTAATGTTTACACAGAAAACTGAGACACGGCTGTGCATAAATTGTAGAGCTTCACATAATTAAAAATCAACATTTACATTCAATTCGATCTTCGTTGCTTCTACGGTACGTCACTAGCGAATCTGTTTTCTTACATGGATGTTTATTTCTCATAAATGAATCTGGAATAAAATTGCTTTTCAAATTAATTACTAAACCTTTCGGTCGATTAAATATACCTTGAATAAAATTTAATTATTAAATAACTAATATCGAATTGTATATTTTTTATAAAGGCGTCTAATTCAAGCCTTTTAAGTAAATAATATTTTATATTGAAAGAATAGCTAGTACGACAATGTATTAAAAATATATTGTGGACTATACCAACGATACTAGCAATTTATGTAATGACGGTAATTGAAATAATGGCAACAGCGCCGGGTGATTCAATGCTGGGTTGCCAGCAATAATATAAAAATGTCCAATATTCTGGTAACATTTTATTTATTCAAGGTAATCAATACAACAATCTTTTATAGGTAATGTAAGGAAGTGTTTTATGTAGATAAATGTGGTGCAATATTATTATTTGTTTGACGTATGCGCTTAGTAAGTATATTAAATTAATAAATATACCTTTAGTTGAATCCTTCTTAGTTTTATTTAGTTTATAATTTTTCTTATTTATTGTGTAGGCTTAGTTTTTATATTATTGTAAATATTTTAAGTTTAATAATTGTAAACCGCATAACTGACTAGATCATAACTGACAAGATATCGCAAAAGACAGACAGGTTTGGAGGACGGAGTTGGAGGCCTATACCCAGCAGTGGAATCTGATGGAGGATACAAAAAAAAAATTTGAACCCCAATAAAACAATATATTTGAACCTTGAATATGTACTAAAGACTGATAAATATCCCAAACTTTGAACATTAGTGTTTCACATGATTTACTCAGCGTCTGCATATTTCAATATCCTTCAAGTAAATATTTGCATACATAAAGGTCACTTTTATCTAAAGAACATCTATTTAATTTTACTTGGTGTTTATGCAGTCTATTTTGTCAAACAGACCCTTGAATGTCCACTAATACATATTAATGATGAATAGAAAAATGCACTCCATTATGCATTTGGAATATTTTACCCCAAAATCTAGTTTCATAAAAAAAGGACACATGTATTATAATACAAAGATCAATCACTATTCTCTCTGGCCCATATAAAATACAGAAGCTTAACACTTTCTAAGAACAAACATTATTTCCGAGCGATAAAGTAGAAAACTTTAACAAATCTATTTGAAGCGAAAGAAACTAACAAAGCTATAAAAGCGAAATAATAGTTATGTAAATAGTCTTTCATTTTCCACGAAAGAAAACTACGCGAAACTACCGACAATATGAATGAAACTATAATATTAGAAAAGTTTCGTCTCGGGAAATGAGAAAACGTTGTAGGAACTCGTTCGTCTAATACACGTAGTTATAAACTTGTTCAATATAATATCGAGTGGCGGGAGCTGTGTCGCCGTCTCGCTCGCACCCGCTGCAACTCAAACTGCCCTCGTTTAATTGCATATTCAGCTGAATAATGCCGACGACCACATACATATAGCAGACGTCTGTCCGACTTCAGTACATTATGTTACAAATACGCTCGCCTCTACTCCTCATTGTTATGCAACCTTGAAAAATTAAAAGTTTTTCGTCCTACAGACATGCGATAAATACAAAAATCATTTCCAAGCGAACATTGACGTAAAACCACTTTAGTGATGGGTGATTGTATCTCCATCTCACTCAACTGTCTCGATAATATCTATATTAGACAAGTTATCGATAAAGAATCGATTGTGTCGCTAGAACTCGATGTCGAGGACTTAAGAAATTAATTTAATGGATTTGCTCAGCTATGTACAGTGTAGATTAAACATTACAGGTTTTATTGCTACATGGAAACACTTGTACATAGTGTAAGCGATTGTTATGATAATGCTGGCTGCAATAGACGGAGGAGCGATGAAATATTGCCTCTTTTGCATAAGCACCGCGGCAAACTCGAGTGAAATGGTTCTACGATGTGCTACGCTACTACGCCCGGACCTCGTAGCGATCTAATTGCTCATTAACTGTGACGCTAATGAAAACAAATTTGTCGTATAAATGTAAAATATAATTTTTGGTACACAATAAATTCGACTCCAATTTTAGTTAACGTTGTAACAATTTATACTGAATTGCGGGGTTATAATTTCGGTGTTTGTTTAAGAGAGGAGAATAACGGAGAAATTTCATCGTCGAAGCATTTTCTTGTAACTAATTATCAAGTGTTCAAATATTGGTTAAAATTACAAGAAACCGTGAGATGCGGCTAAATATAGCGTACGTTTCTCCTTGACCCACCAATATTGGTGCTGTGAGCATCGAGGCCACGCCGACGGTAATACACAATGTGTAGCTGCACCATTAATCAACGTTTTAACATATAAACTTCTAAAACGTATAATAGCTTCACGGGAACATTACGCGACGGTTTTGGGAAATTCAATTAGAATTTGTATTGTCTTTTAGGGAATATTTATAACGCTAACGCTTGTTTTGCGCATGACCGAAAAGTATGCATGATAATCTTATTTAAGAACAAGTTTTAATTTCATTACGAAGGAGAAACATTCAATGCTTTTGAGTTAGGTATTAGAGTGGTTTCTCTAGTTTTTTTTTATAATAAACAAAGGTAATTTACAGTAATTAGTCAGACAAACAGAGTTGCGGTAAACATTACTTACAAAGAAATATGAGATTGGTAAAAGTGAGAGTAAGGTCTTATTTAATTGATTTTGTTTTATTGATTTATTACTTCCATCATATGTAACCAAGAACCCAGCAAGTTAAATGTGAAATGTATAATACGATTTACTGACATTTATTTAAAGACCATGAACCAAAGCGTCAACGTACAAGAAGTACCAACAAATAAGACCCAAAGTCGTTAAAATCAAATATAGAGCAGAAAGTAAAATGCTTTGCCAAACTATAAAACATTCTTACGTACGTATATGTTCGCATTTTCACAATTTTATAGAGTGTGAATCTCAAATGCACTGGAGCGTGACAATCGAGATAATTTTAGCGTTCCAATACTCTCCGTGTGTTTACTAAGCTTCAAAGTTTCTTATTTTAAAGGAAAATATGCTCTGCTATCAGTAATATTAAACTGATGCATCTATTTGCTTAGAACTGCAATCTAAATTGCATGTTACATAAAAAAGAAAGAGCCCTTATTAAAGCAAGTAGAGCAATCTAAACGCGTGTCAGATCGAAAAGAGCTCTAATTAACGCACCGTTTGCTTAGCTGTTTAAAGATTTATGCTCAGTAGCCTTACCTGTACACATAAACCGTAATTGCCAAAGTTTCACTTTTAAAAATAACTTCATTACAACTTTTTTAACGACGTCAAAGAATTTCATAAGCGCCACTCTTCTACACCTATTAAAGCTCATCTCATCTCGTCGTATATCTAAAATTTGTAATTTGTTTATCAAACGTCTGGTATACGTATAGGTGTGTGTAGGCGGGGGGCGCGGGGGCGCGGGGGGCGCGGCCGCGCTTGCCGCGCTCGTTCCGTCACACGGGCAGCAGTCACGTGCGACGACGCCGGCTCTCAACGCGCTTTACGTAACATATCGATTCCCGCTGCACCTATCGATCGCCGATCGGCCGTTGCACATCACTATAACTTGGTTTCCCGCGCAAATTTAATTTTGGATTTTTACGTCAGCGTCGCGTGTGTTGTGTTTTTATTTTTTTTTATTTTGTGACGAGGCCTTGGATTTTTCGGTCGAGCTCCACGCTCTCGGAAGAGTTTCAAGGTGGGTTAAAGTTTTAACGTTTTAGGACTAAGTAGTTATATTTTTTATGAATAAATCTATGATGGGAAAATGAAACCGGTTCGATTGCGCTAAATCGCTTTAGTTAAAAGGTCAATACTCCCGGTGGCACGCGAGCAAGACGCAGCGACGAATGTGGAGCGGTGCTTGCCCACTGCTGGGCGTCTGGACACAAGCACACCATGACGGATGGCTGCATAATATAATTAATAACAATAATTACCTTCTACCAATTATATTGTAAGACTAACTCGCTTAATAGGTAGAGTTACGTTTAGTTTTAATTAGTTCTAATAAAATATAGTTATTTAGGCAATTATTACTAATTGACCGGGAGAGTGATGGCTAATTTAATTATCATCGCTTTAATTGATATAACGGCAAAGTTTGAAAGGTTTAAATAATGTAGAGTTCTTTAATCATTGATTAACGAATGGGGAAATGGTTGCAAAAGGTAATTAATTCAATAATTTAATAAGTTTTTATTACAAGAAAGTTATGATAGCTTTGTTATTTAATTTTCTATGAATTTAACCTTGATTTTATTTTTTTTATTGCTTAAAATTAATATTAAATTGAGATGCAACATAAAAAATAAATTGTATTAACCTAAATATAAAAACAAACTGTTAACGTAAAAACAGATGTTTCCTAGTATATTTAAAAATGTGCAGACCAATTTAGTTTAGTATACTATAATTTATTTTAACCTCGGACAAGTAACGTTTGTTTAGCCCACATTAACGTATTCTTTGACAGTTATTACACAATAAATCTAAATAAAAAAAACAATGCGCACTTAAATAATGATTCACGGAATTAAAGTAGTCATTTTAACATAATAATGAATAACTCAAGTTTAAAAATAGAATTCGAATAGAATAAGTAATTCAATTGTTTTTTTTTTTCGCTACTTACTTGGTATGTCATTGTATCGAATTTATACCACACCATACTATGACTTTGCTCATTAATTTCTGTTTAAAATTGAATGATGATTGATGATTATAATTTAAGGGGCTCGTGGCTAAGTGTAAGCCGTACGGATTGATCGATAATACAGGTTAAGCCGCGCTCGCCGCGGTTGGTCCGTGGATGGGTGACCATTTATAACATACCGAGACCCCTCCGTGTTTCGAAAAGCACGTTAAACAGTAGGTCCCGGATATCATACATAGGTCTTTGGCAGTCGTTAAGTCAATTCTGACAACCAGTCTTACTATGGGATACTGTGTTTTCCAGTAAAATGGGTTGTGGAGGTCAGATAGGCAGTCGCTCCATGTAAAATTCGGTATTCAGCTGAATCCGGTAAGACTGGTAGCCGACCCCAACATTGTTGGGAAAAGGCTCGGGAGATGATGATGATCATTATAATTTAAGTTTATATTACGTTCATAATAATTTATAATTTCAATTGTTATACAGATTTAGGTAGAGTAATGTCTCCGACGGACCTTGGGCCCGGAAAGATATTAAAATGTTATTTGTGCTTTAAAAATAGAATAATGAAAACATTAAATTATTATTCTAAACGTAATGTAGATAACAGCGACTTGAAATAACTTTGTTTACATTTTAAGAACTCTACTTTTCCAGTCTGTCAATTTTCACAAATAATTCGATGTTATTGCAATTAAAAAGCAATGAAAATAATTTAAATAAGATTTTACTTTATATACTAAAGAACTAGGAATATTTATTCGCGACAAAACTGCTTGAAATAAAATGAACACGAGTATTCAAACTTGCTTGCATCGCTTCAAGAGCAATGCCCTTTAAAATCGCATTAGAGTTGCATTAAGTTTTCAGACAAATAAAATGCATTTGTCGATACTCCTACCGTCACGTAGCCTATCGATAGTTGTACATGTTACAAAACTTTCAAAGCATTTCCGTTCTATGCCTCGCTCTCCTCTTAGTCCGATGAATCAGCGAAAACAATAACAAAATAGGCAAAGCTTTTCAAATCTTGTAAGTTAACTCAAGATAAGATAAATACGCAGCCATTAAACTTAGATATTTGGTTGTTGACTAAATAACGATACTCGTATTCGTTGCCTGATTCATGTTCCTTATCTCCCCTTATCGTGATGTAAAGTTTACACAACATACTCAATTTAGATTGTATGTGTGTATTCAAGATAAAGCTTATCTCCTGTCCCCGTTTCTGATTCGCTCATTTTTTAATAGAATATTATTCCGACGCTCTTCAGTTGACCTCCGACCGTCGTAAAATGTTTTTTTTTTACAAAAAAGAACATGGCGGCTGATAGCGTTCTAAATTTGAAACAAAACGTCTCGCGTGGGGTATGCGTCCCGGTTAGTGGCATCGTTAACCAATGTTGCCATGTGACAACACGTTGCTAGTGTTGTGCGTGGCGAATAAAAATTTAGGTCACTCTCGCGTTGGCTGGCCTCGATTCATTGAGAGCTCGTGCCGATCGTGCGTTATGTTCGCTCGATGTTTGATAGTGTTGTAAATAAAAACACGTGGGCCACGCATCTGGCCGAGCGCAGATAGCCTCCACGCCCTCCACTCGTTACTAGGAAATACAAATCGTTTCGGGCTACGCTGAAACCGCGTACATTTCCCCATTCACAGCGTTAAATCGCATTAACATTCATTGACGGCATTATTCATGGTCAGGCACGTTTTAATTAACAAAATGTTGCGCTACCTTTTAATATTTGTTAATACATTTTCGAACCGTGACTTCTTAAGTAAACTTTTTTAATATTCATGCATTCGTTGAGGTAGAGGCAATCAGAAATGAAAATTGAAGCTTGAGAATTGAAGTGAAAAGAAAAAGGGTATTGTGTCTACTTTGTTGCAGGTTTTTGTTTTAAAGCTATCGGTTTGAGTGATCGTGTCGGTGAACGACGTAGCATTATTTTAATAAGCCGGTGTATTTTTAAAACAAACCATAAAAGCAGTCTGCGGACAGGCGGTCGCATAAAAAGTGAAAATCAATATTGTCGGCAGCCGACGGCAGGAGTCTGGATAATTGGAAAATTCTCTGTACGTTGAAAGCTATAAATTTTCACTTTTGTCCACGCAGAACCTTTTCCGTGTTGCATTAAGGATAATAAATTAAAACAAAATGCAAGTGACGTCGTTTTAACTCGGTTTTGTGGGAAGTTATTGTATTAACGACTATGATTATTGGATTATCTTATTTATGGCTGAAAGCGACAAACAACTTAATTGCAATTGGAATTTTAAAACGTTTTTTTCTCGATCTTTTTTTCTGCGTGAGGTCTACTTGACGTTAACTCTTGAGTGTTGCCATAAAAATATATAAGGAACATTTTACGTACATAGGGCTTTTAACAGTAAGCGTAAATTTTAATTCTGGACGTTTTCACGAGCGTCGTAATTGACTTTACGAGTCATATCAACTGCAATTAGCTTGTCCCGCGGCTCCTGCCACCTTTAATGTGTTTATTTTGCTTTTGATATATTAACTTGAATGTTAGAGGTTGTAAACCGTCCTAGGCCAGTTTTGTGGTCTTGATTTATTAGAAGTTTCGGTCTAGGAATTCTTTACCACGGAAGAAAGTAAAAAAAATGAGATATAAAGACAGAATTTTGAAATACTTTTACATAATTCAGGTATTAATAACTGAAGAACAGTTATTCCCTCAATAATAATCCAGCCTATTAACGTCCCACTGCTGGGCACAGGCCTCTTCCCATATAGAGAAGGCACGAGCATTGATCACCACGCTTGCTCTCTGCGGATTGGCGATTTCAGATACCAAATTTTGGAATCCAGGTTTCCTCACGATGTTTTCCTTCACCGCTTGTCAGAAGTGTCTTAGAATAATTAAGAAAGTACATATAACTTTGAAAAAGCCACATTGGTACTTGCCTGGGTTCGAACCTGCAACCTTGTGCATACAAAACCGTTCATTGAACCGCTAGGCCACCACGCCATATTCCCTCAATTCCAGATAATTTAACAACCACTTCGTAAGTCGTTTATTTAGGAATGTCAATGTTAAACCAGTATCATTTTCTTTGGAAGTCGGACGAAGTTTGCCACAAAAGGAGATTATGACCTCAGTACTGTTGAGTCGATCTTTACTCGAGTTATCATTCGTTCAACTTTTCCTAAAGATGTTTTACTGAGACTTAATTTGTGGAAACGAGGGTACAGTAAACCGCATGGTAGCGGTAACAATGATTACTTGTTACGTGCTTATTGTAATGGAGTATGGGTGGTTTTTGTGATGGATTGGTACCATTTAGTCGCGGTCGACTTTACGGTAGGAAATGAGGGATGAAGGAACGTAGAAAAGGTTAAGCGTGGACTATTTACTTTTCGTATTCTTTTATAGTTATTTAAATCGGAATAAGGTTGCGGTGGCGTAGTTTATAAGTGAACATGGTACACGCCCAAGAAGGTACTTTGAGCACTTTCACCGCACACTTTCTATTGAGGCACATGGCAGTATGTACATGTCTGTCATAAAAACTCTTATCATAAGCCCTAGTTAAGCTACCGTGGTAAACTTTAACTTTATCATCAAAATATATTGTATAAGAGTAGCGTATGAAGGATTTTTTCCTTAAAAAATGCAAATATTTTAATAACTATGTCTTAAAAACTGCTAAGCGAATTCAAAAGAATCCAAGCATGTGGCATATAACGTTAAAAGCTAAAATTGTATATTAATGAAAAAGAGCAAAAAAAGCACACGATACCAAAGAAAATCGCCACAACAAATCGTATAAAAGCATGAATGAAACAATTTGCTCGCTCATCACTTACAAGCTGAACTCACAACTGGTTGAACAAGCTCATCTATAACGCAACAAAAAGCAATCGATAGTAACAAGTTGTTTTTATATTCATCGCAATCGCATGCAGACCGCGTGGCGACTAGTCACGCTTACCTCGTGTGACATCCACACTCCATTCATACGAGCCACGTGGAATTCTAGCTTGTTTATGTACCGCTATTCATGTAACAGATATACACAATTTAGTGTAACAAGCTATGAAAGTTTAGTCGTGACTCACTGAAATTATATCGATGATAATATCGTAGTACAAACGAAAGCGGATAAATCATTGACATTCAAAATCCTATTAACCTTTAAGCTTGTCAGATATTTTCTCATCACTTTAATAGCGGAACTCGGAGCTATCAGTAGCAATCAAAGAGCAATCCTAAACGTTGTTTACAAACAGCCAAATGACTTCATTGAGTCCCGGCGCCCTCTCATGTTTCCCGAGGCCCCCGGGATCGGATCGGGCAGACAGGCGTAAGATATCCCGCACTCCTGCGATCCCGCCCTTGAACTTGGAGCCGTCACGCGCCGACAATGGGGACGTTTACCTCTTTTGCTTGTTACAAATACACATTTATTTCTTTGTCCCAATTTCGTTCACATAAAAAGAAAAATATTTACAATTCAACGAAATGTTTCCACACAAACTTTCGATGATAAGATAAGCTTATCGGAGTCGACGGGAACGTAACGTAAGCGCTTACAATAACTATTACCCTATAATAATAACTTTGAACCGCAACGCGGCAGAGAAAATTGTGTACAACGTTTTGAACGGCCAATTCCGGGAAGTAAAAATATAAAATTAAACTAGCAATAGTCTAGCTGCAGTCTAGTGGCAATAAAACCGTCGTTAAACCGCGAACGTGTGAACTTTCCCTGGCGTGTTTACACCACGGGTGTTCGTGCAAAGAACTGGTAAAGCCGGGTGCCAAGTCCGGGTGAAATATATCCGGTCGCCGGGGAATACGCGTAGACGCGCGGCAGACGGCCCTTGAACTTCGCCCGGCGGCTTACCCGGCTGTAGACTGGAGCGGTGGGCTGTGCGTGAAACTATGCGTGAAGCCGTCACACCGCCATCCATCGTCAGAACACTAATGTACTATGACGTCACAATACTCACTATCCTGTCTTAGTATTCACTTTAGGTTCGTTTCAAGGAGTTTTCAATGACATTGAAGTGCTGAGTTATGGCGAGTCGACTTCCTTTGTGATTGTCATGTTTACACATTTTTGGCATTGTTGTTTCAATTTATTTTTTAATTTCTATTAAATCGCCTTGACATTCCCGTTAAAAATCTTCAAGAAACAAAAATGTTTTATCTTCAATTGACATAGCGCCGATCTAAAGTCCCGTGCGCCATAGTGACAAATGTCCGGACGTGGTGTGAGACCCGGATAACCGTTTTGCCTTATCGGTGACCTCTAACACTCGGAATGTTCTATTGAGGAGTCTTATCTTAGTTTGGAGGGAAACTGCTCCTTTTCGTCTGTTCGAGAAGTGTGTGAAAATTTTAGGAATGAATTTTATTGCGTAAACCAAAGTGTCAAATGTTTACTTAAATGGCCTATAAGTTTACCTATTTGCTTATTAAAATGTCCACAACTTTATTAGCCTGAAAATGAGACTAGTTAAGGCCAATTTCCTCAACGATTGTGAACTTTACCTTAACACTATCCATAGCACTTTTCATAGAATACTTCTGACATATTCTAGCGAAATTTAAAATAATATATTATTCTCTCCAGAGACGGATACAGCTGACGTAGTTCTGTTTACAAAACTTTTACACAAACTCATTTAGTTGACGGCGCCATTTTGTTATCAAACGACGGAACTTTTTTAATTATAAATACGATTGGAATGAACACGGGGCTTAATTAATAAAATAATTAGTAATTAAACATTCCTAAAATTGAATAAAGTGAAATTTAAATATTTTTACGGTCATTTAATTTGTCATTATGATAATTACCACTCTTTTAAAATGCTTATTAGAATAGTAAAAAAGTAAGGATAGGCATTGTTTTTCATTAGTTTTAAGGCGAAACACCCCTTTTTTATATCGGTGACGCTCGTCCAAAATTTCGCCAGAATGTCAAATGTATAGGTACTAGAGAACGCAAATGCAGAAAAAATAATACTTCCTGTATTTAATTTATTACATGCTTGCTTGCTTTCTTTCCTGCTTTTAAATGAAATGTCATTGTCATTACCTTAATTCCTAGTAGCAAGATGTAATATGACGACCTCCGTGGTCGAGTGGCGTACGCACCGGTTTCAAGGTGTCGCTAGCTCTAAGGTCCCGGGTTCGATCCCCGGACGAGTCAATGTAGAAACCAACTTTTCTACATTGTCCCGGGTCTGGGTGTTTGTGGTACCTTCGTTGTTTCTGAATTCCATAACACAAGTGCTTCAGCTACTTACTTTGGGTTCAGAGCAATATTGTATGTGATTTTGTCCGCATTTATTTATTATTATTTATAATAAACAGTAAGATATTCCGAAATATTATTAAACTTTATTCATACCGAAGGTTGTATGTAAATTGTAATAATAAATCGTCTCGCCTATTGTTTATACAGTACAACAAAAGAAAGAGTAATGTTCGCTCTACGTTGCCATGACAACGGATTTTATGGCATTTTGTCTGAAATCGATACGATTCGGCCGTATCAGTTGCAAGGCAATATTTCTGCTCTTACAATCAATATTTCAATGATATTTAGGTTTGTATTGTTTTTGAATTAATAGACTTTTTAGATATAAACTATTGTAGTGCTTTGCTTTTTTATGAAAGACTCCTTCAGGACCTTTATATAATGGAAAATGTAGAGTAACATCTACTTTCTTTTGTTATATTTTCAATTCAATACTTAAATCTAATACAAGAACAAACACTTACAACTACACTAAAATTAAAATTCTACTTTCTTATGTGAAAATAACTTTAAATTATATTATCACTAGCTGTACCCGGCATGCGTTGCAATGCAATTTTTTCTACCTAGCACCTGCCTACTACCTACCTACTACCACTTAGGGGTATGAAAAATAGATAGTAGCCGATTCTCAGACCTACTGAATATGCATATAAAATTTCATATAAATCGGTCAAGCCGTTTCGGAGGAGTATGGTAACTAACATTGTGACACGAGAATTTTATATATAAGAAGATAAATGCCTAGGATAATTAAAACCTTTGTTGTATGGAGATAAGTTTGCAACTGACGCGCACAGCTCATCCAAAACTTCCTCCGCCCCAAAACCCTCAAATAACTTTATAAACACGTACAATAATCCTTTTTCAATTTGTACCCGTTGAAGTAAGGTCAATAAAAGTCCCGGACCTAGGGTAACGACAAACGGTTATACCCAGTTGAGACCCGCCCGGTCACTCCGGTCAACCACCCCGAGATATCGACCTTACAATTAATTATACTTAAGGAAAATATAATAAAAAAAAATATTTTTATTAAAAGAACTTTTTTAAATTACAAAGTTGTTTTTTCTCTGTAAAAAGTTTAAATTTAGTTGCCTATATTAATTGCTGGGAATAAAGACTTAAATTTTATAATTTGTCGGACAGACATAAACTATTTTTAGATTCAGTATAATTATATTTTCACAGTATTAAGTTGTTTTGTGAACAATAACTACAATCGCCGGTTTCAGACAATTACTTAAGACCTTCGGTTTGTTTACTTTAAGAGACCTTCGTTTAAAAATATATTTAAGGTAAGAGAGCTTTTAAAATAAGTAAGCGTAGAAGGCTCAAAATACTTAAAAATATATGAAACTAATCTACAATTCGACAGTTTCCATCATATATCATTTTCATTAAAAACCCTTTAAACTACTTTTATGTCTAGAAGCTATCCATTTATTATATTTATTTTAAACCGTGGAAACGGTTTTTGCTTAACAATACTTAGACTACTTAACGATGATTAAATTTCAAAGAATGCTTTTCACTATTGAATCATTAGTATGAAATGTATGTATCATAAACAATAAGTAAATTTTAATTCCTAGTAAATGACGCAATACCTCGTAGACTGTATGTCTATGACCTAAACTTTGCCGAGATAAAACGTCCACCATTTGCAATCTGTCAAGGAACAATTCATTTTAAATCTAATGACGATTGAATTCCAACATGGCGGCTTTTCAAACTGTCATACCAGATAAAAATACTCCTTGCACAACGTAGACTGCGCTCATCCGGTTTTTTATCAGTTACCCGGGTTTACAGACATGTCCGGTCGATAACCCCGCGTACGGTCAAAGTTTATCAATTAGGACTTTGTTGATTTTAACTTAACCACCGTGTATGATAGTGAGCTTTCTGTAAAGTTTATTATTAAATAGTGACGTTACAACTGTTTTGTTTGGAAAGTTATAAATTTTTTTTTAAGGGTGACGAGTTCAATTCTTTTTTTTTAATTCAGATATGGAATGTTGGTGTTTTTAAATTATAAAGTCTTTGGTAACACTTTTCAGCCAGTTACAACGTTCATTTGAAAAATTATAGTCTCGAGGTAACTGAAGCAGATAATTGTTGAAAATAACCTCTAATTTACTTTACTTTAGTTGTTATTAATGCAAATACGTTTATACTAATGTATGTTTGTTGTTTCCAGGTCTTACAAGACATCAAGGTAAATATATTTTATGCTTGTCTATCGTATCTCTCTCACTCGCACAGTCTCGTTTATTTGCGATATTTTGCACGTTTCTGTTATATTTTCGTCTTTCTAATGCTTTTTTTTATTTCGTTTATTTTACTAATTTTGTAGTTATTCTTTTGTCTTAACTGTCATTCGTAGTTTGTTCTGTAATGTTGGTAGTATTGGATGTACTTTTCTTTTTTTTCTAATATCTTCGTAATTTGGTAGTTGCAAATTTATTTCCTACTTTTATAAGTTGTACATGACTGGCGTTGGTTAAATACAAGGTAACTTGTAGAACTTAAGTTTCCAAGATACGTTATTATTATTACCACCTTATATTACCGAAGTGCATTGTGCCAAAACTAAACGTAGATGACATTTTAGTCATAGACAAAACCGAAACAATTTTCGTTCATCTTTGTCTACGGAAGAAAGGGCCATTGTTCTTGAGTCTGTACCTACTGCCTAGGTAAATATTTTAGAATACATAGGCACTAAGACACATCACATCCGCGAAGGTTCGATACGTCGTGAGGGGCGCGCGAGGGTGGGTCGACGGTCGATGGGTCAACGACCTCGGGTGGATTTCGATGCCACCCTGTGCCTCCTTCCACTTATTTATTTATTAAAATTTACCTACATTGTCTATACGTATTTTAATAAGGGAGGGAATTTAATTTTCATCTTATAAATGAGATAATAGGAAAATGAGGTTCGTTGTTATTTTTTCATTTTTAGATGAAGATTCCTTTAGTGAGCACTTGTGACGTTTGCTGTTTAAGCTTCTTGTTCTTACTATGAAAAACCCAGTGCAGTTATGACAAAAACTGCAGCTGAAACATTATACAAAACATGTCTTCTAACCTTCAAAATTGTAGAGTCATTCGAAGGTTCCCTTTGGAATTTGCATTTTGAATAAATTTTTATTCTGGATATTTTTTTTACCATCTGTAGCTTTAAATTAAATTGTTTATGGTATTCACAAGACAAGAAAAGGTAGATAGTATTCTTGCTAGGATTTACATAAGTACCCAAAACATTTGAATGTAAGTAGACATCTTCATAATAATGACATCGTCCTTACTCCAGAAATTCTCCTTCAAAACTTATTTCATGCCAGCGCTATGAATAATAAAGTTGTCTGAAATAATTTTAAATTAGGTTTCTCGGAAAATTAAATTACGCCGTATAACTCCCATGATTTCATGGTTCTACAAAACAGTTAATTAATTAATCAGGTCATTGATAAACGTTATCAGGACCAACCGAAATGGTTATTATCCCAGTCGATAAGTGCTATGTACTTGAGCAAGTACATACGACCATAACAGAAGTGTATGCGCCGCGGGCTGGACGGCATATCGGACAAATTCATAACCGCACATAAAATGTATTGTAGATTCCATAATTCCTCCACATAAAGTCCTGTTTCATACAGATTTTGACGAATCGCCCGTCTCACTCTGACCAATGGCGCTCTCTCCCTCACACAACAATCGCTATCCAATATTCTATTTACAAAACATTCGGCGGCGTGCGCGACGTTGCCGTCCTGCTGTGCGCTTGCGCCGGTGACGTCACGAGCTGGAAAAACGCTGTCCTTGTCTTGGTTTCTCTTTCTAAACAGTGTTCCTTTTAGAACGAGAGCAAAGTTTTTTTTTTTAAACCTATAAGGAAACGTTTCGGAAAATTCTGCCATTGGAGGCCAATTACTGACGTCTGTGACGACCATATGTGTGATGGTATTTCATCCTAATTAGGACAAAATTTACATAAACATTACAAAATGAACTTCATTCCATATTCAACATGAAACAAATTCGTTAAAACAGTCACTTTGTCTGAGAAAACAAAAACAGAAAAGTTGGAGTTTTAACAAAAAATTTTTGGATGTAATCTCGTGGAGTAGGCTCTGTGAGTCAAAACACAATGCCTAGTTTTCCTTGAATGAAGCTCCGTCGACTAAACATACATAAAAGAATGGAATTTGCATTCGTTACGCTTTTCCTTTTATTTTCATAACTAATTTCATACGCAGTGTTGTAATGATGTCAGTGGTCTATGAATACCTGAGTATGACACATTGCTTTGACTACCTACTGGAAATGTTGCTAAAATTATTTTTCCCTACTTTTCCACGATTTTTATTGTCTTAAGGGCCGATTTCTCCAACGCCAGATAATTTTTATTCGAGAGATAAAATTCGTGTTTGACAGATTTTGTATTGAAGACCTGTCGAAAATTCTAAATTATTCCTCTGATAAAATTATCTGGCGTTGGAAAAATCAGCCCTTAATCATCTATGTTATTCGATATACAAAGATATGAATGATTACACTTAAATGTTAAAAGGAACTGACATTAATAAATGTTCTATTAGACCACCTTTGAGATACCCAAGACAAAAGGATATTTGTTTTTAATTAATTTCCTATACACACGAAAATACCGTCGAATTGATAACTCCTCCTGAAGTCGGTTAAAAAGGGCGGCAAGAAGTGAAATCCAAAATTGCATCCAAAAGTGGTTTTTCTCTCTGATTCTGATTTAATATCAAATTCTAAAGTTCCTTTTTCATAAACAATGGAGTGATTGCTACAATCATCAATCTTGACAGGCAGAAATCGCAGTCTATAATTATTTGCAAAAATAAAGAAGGCAAGTTACCTGGTTCAACGTAATCGTAATTCTTTACCCACCTTTACGACCATAGATGGGAAAGTCGTGGCCTATTCTTTGCCAACCCTAGGGAATTATCATTAATTTTATAGAAAAGTTCTTGTTAGATAGGAACAATAAGATAATTAGTTTAAGTTTATTACTATCGTTCGTTGAAAGTAAAAACGGAGCCAATCTCAAAGAGAATTGCATTACAATAAGTAGTTCATAAGATGAATAGTTTGAAATAACTAACGTTGATAACGATACTTAGAGCCAGATTTAACATACTAAAGTCAAATATCAATATCAAACACTGAAAAGCCAAAAAACATTAAAGATAAACCAATAATAAAAACCACCACAGAAATAGCCCTGTCCTAAAAATATCCACCTTTACCAAAGGTCTTGACGTCACTGACCTAAGGCGGAAAAAGCCGGTCCTGACACGAAGACCTAAATTAATCAAATCAATTACGTTATTAGGTAGCTAGACAAAATGGTATTGTATAACAGTACTTTCTACCACATTCTATTGTTATGTTATTGTGTGATAACAATAGCTGTGATGTTTATTAAATAACAAATGATCACGGCAACAATTGCTAATAATTTGCCTCGTTATTTTCATAACATCCGCTCATGATATCCAAACATCGTGATGGCGTAATAATATTGGGTATTCGAGCACGTTTTAGACAATATTGAAGCATATAATTGATGGTCCCAATTCGGGAATAGTTGTTTTCTCAATGAGATTGGAATTTGAATTACAATCATGATTTCAATCTATTTACAAATAACAGTCATTGAAGCTTCGAATTTCAAGCATTTCATAATTTTGAACTCGTAACAACTGAGTTTTTAAAAGAAATAAAGAAAGAAATCTATACTAATATTATAAAGCTGAAGAGTTTGTTTGTTTGTTTGTTTGTTTGGTTGAACGCGCTAATCTCAGGAACTACTGGTTAGAATTGAAAAAATCTTTTTGTGTTAGATAGTCCATTTATCGAGGAAGGCTTTAGGATATATAACATTACGCTGCGACCAATAGGAGCGAAGCAGCAGTGAAAAATGTCACAAAAACGGGGAAAAATATTGATACTTGAAAGCTTCCGTTGCGTGCGCTGCGTAAACGGTTCGAGTTACAAAAAATATATGTATGAAAGAATTGTTCCTCTTTAAATGATCTAAAAAAATGTCAGTGACAGTACATGTCTATCTTTTAAGATTGACTCACTATAACCTTTTTTAAGGTAATCATTTGGTCGAAATTAATGCTTTATTGCCAATATAATTGGCTACAGAGTTTTATCAACATAATATTAACTAAAATTATCATTTACGCAGAAATACTTTTTTTTTAAACTTCTTAATCGCTGTCATAATAACAGAAATTGACGCGGACGAAGTCGCGGGGATCAGCTATAATAAATAAATGCGGACAACATCACATACATTGCTCGGAACCCAAAGTAAGTAGCTAAAGCACTTGTGTTATGGAATTCAGAAGCAATGAAGATACCACAAATACCTAGGCACATAGGAATAAACTTTTCCGGTAAGCAAGACAACAATGATAAACGTGTTTTTCATACAAAAATGACTTGTCCACTTGTAGTGAACAAATTAGCCCTTAATCTACTGAATGGAATGGTGTCATCTCCGTATTGCATCCTCAAGGAGAATTGAATTAGTCATATGAATCCCATGTGATCTTAACCTTGGAACTTGTCATCGAGTTGCCTTGTTTAAATTGCATTATTTTTGTGACCGCTTTACCTGTTTATACTTTTAGATTTTTCGCCTTTTTGCAAAGACAAGATAGGTTTTGTTTTGTTTGTATGGTTGTCTTCAACTGTTTTTGGATTTCTTCTAATAACTGGTTCCCGATAAGGAAACATACCTGGATCCCTTTGGTGTTCATTTTTTTCCTTATTTATTCCATTTCGAATATTGTTTTGTAAATCGATATGAGATGTTTTCAAAAGTTCTTCAATTTGTTACCTTTATTTCCTGGACTTCTTCAGAGACATCCAGAATTGATTCAATTTGAATCTGTTATTGTTTATGCTATTAGATCAGTAGTGACCTCAGGACTAGGCCACTTGCTAGCCAACAAATTGCTCTCATACAATAAAAGACATCGGTCGTCACCGGAAGCAATCAATTCGAGCGATACAATAAACCCAATGTAGGAAGGTTAAGGATCAATCGGAGTACAATGTCGGTAACCTTCACGTACAGTTACACTTTTAGGTCTGATGGATGGACAGACTTATTTTTCCGACTGGTCATAAGGAAAATTTTGGTTTGTAGTTCTCTTCCTCTCGACTCCTTCAAGGATCCGTTGTATTTGGCATTATAGTTAATGATATAATTCAATCAGTAATCAATTAAAACTGATAATCAGTAAAAGCAACAAATCTCTCAATTTGTTTACATACTTGATTGCACAAGTTTTTAAGCTTTAAATCCTTTATGCTTTTAAACTATGTAGTTTCTTTATGTAACTAGCACGAGTCCAAAATTTCTCTAGGGTCGCTAGTGTCGCATTAGGTGTATCTGTAAATTTCTATCAATCACATGTCAGTAGCTTGTCCCTCATTGGTGAAAAATGCCTCCATTCAGATAATCACTTAAAAGCAATTTACTTTTACGTTACGTAAAACAGCTATGAACTGTCAAATAAACTATTAATTATAAACATAATAGGATTAGGCACTGCGCAAAAAAATCTAAAAACCACTAAAAAAAATTAAGACATGAGACAGAGTTTGCCTAAAACTTTTTCAACCTGTTTGCCTTGAATTTTTTATTTCCTTATGTTAAACGAGTATTTATATCTCAGCCAGATAGCGTCTGCATATTTTATAATAATGTTTAAGGTAAATGGTAACATTATGTATTTTTGTAGTAGCAACACTGCCTACAAATTAATTGACTGGCGACACCTAATTATGTGTTGACTGAAGTAATTAGTTACTTAATTAGGGCAACCTAGATCTTAATGATTAGTGGTGTTTAATTAGATTTTTTTTTATTGATTAGCGATGGTAACTTACAAGTAAATATTTGTAAGGCTGCCTTAATTATCTTAGTTTAAAATCAGTATTGTTGTCGAAGAATAAGTTGTAATCCATCATGTAATTAGAAAAAAAAGGTCATTTTAAATAATAATGCTATGATATAACTTAAAGCAATATTGCTTTTTCCTCGCAATTTACATTAGTCTCATTCATTATATACATAACAAAGTTTAACTAAAGTGCGAGTAGATAAAAAACAAAAAGTTTTAATTCACTCATTGAATAATGAACCAAAAAAACTGTTGCTATTTCCCTCTTTATTTAATCAGGTAAAATCGTAGCGGGCAGCGGTTAACCGCGCATTTAGGCGAACGACCGCCGCCGGCCAAAACCGCCGAGCAAATGTGCAAAACCTTGGACAGTTGAACACAGTTTACATCAAACTGAGTTTACGGGAAACTGGCGTTGTTGGGTTAGCTGCGGTCGGGCAATCCGCCGCGGTGGTCGCGGCCCACCTATTGGCGGTTTTGTTCGAATGACGCTCGGAAATGCAGCTTTGGTTCGAAATGTTGGTGTTAACTGAGTGCGAATCGAGTTGTTGGGTAGTTTTCTGGTATTCAATAAGCCAAAACAGGATAGTAACATTAACTACAGTTGAAATGATTTTATTTTTTATGTGTAGAGTTCGGCATCTGGTTTAATTTCCGAAAGTTTGATTTTGTGTTGCCCAAACTTTCATCCGCTTTCAACCAGTACAATTTCAATGATTGGTTGCTATAGTTTATTTAAACAATCATAAATAATAAAGAAAAGGTTCTTAATAATACCTAATAATTAAAAGTATTTATCATAAGAAACATTATTACGTTCAACTGCAGAATAATTTTATATTAGCCATTAAAGTAATTACAAGCAATTTTAAGATGGCATTTATGGCGCATGTTAAAGAAAAAAACACAGTTATCAATTATTTTAATTATTTAAACTCACTCCATTTCATTCATTACATATTTCAAGATAGGAATTCAATTTCAACCATTGGTGAATTTTAATTACTGAATTTTAATCAACTAATTGCTTAACCCTAGGCCTAGCATAAATTAAATACAACACGTTGAATTTTAAATACCGACACCATTTTTTTTCGTCTTTATCTTACAACTCGCCTTACATGTGGTAATAAAAACTTTTTGCTGGGACCTCCTTCCAAATTTAGTTTAAATTGATTAAGGCCAAATTTTTTCAACGCCATATTGTATCCAAGGAATAATTTTGAAACTTTGACAGTTCCTCAGAATCTTTCAATCAATGAATTTTATCTCGCATATTTTTTTTTTTTATTGAAATTGACCCTCAGTTAGTTACCATGAGTGACTTATGTTATGAGCGGGTATAATTTTATTTGCACCTCAGTTCCCCGTGCACTAGTCTCGCCCCCACGCCCGGCTCGTTCAAGAATAGATGCCAACGTGGTTAGACACGTGTTTCATAACTGCCATTTGTGTAACCTCCACACTGCAGTATGATACCGACTTGCATCTTAAACTTATGTTTATTTGGTGCTTTTGGTCTTGGGTTTTTGTTACCTCTACTCTTTACGCTCTACTGTTCAAAGCTTTTTATAGGCTGACGACCTCCGTGGTCGAGTGGCGTACGCACCGGTTTCAAGGTGTCGCCAGCTCTGAGGTCCCGGGTTCGATCCCCGGACGAGTCAATGTAGAAATAAACTTTTCTACATTGCCTCGGGTCTGGGTGTTTGTGGTACCTTCGTTGTTTCTGAATTCCATAACACAAGTGCTTTAGCAACTTACTTTGGGTTCAGAGCAATGTATGTGATGTTGTCCGCATTTATTTATTATTTATTTATTTATTATAGGCGTAGTTTTATTTGGTCTTGGACAGGTTTGAAGTGAATCTGTTACATCTATTTCTTCTTCATTACCTTACCTTATGTCTGAAAGTATAACCAGCCCGTTCCAGTTTCGAACATGTGAAAGTACTAAATAGAATCTATCCTGTATTGGTCTTGAACAATGCATTGCACTATCTAGATCATCATACAAAAATCTATTAACTCAAGGGTCAAAGTAAAGCTAAAAGTCTATTAAATATTTCTTTATCCAGTTTCCTCCAGGGATAGGTAAAGACGGGCTTGTTTCTTCACTTAATTTTAAAACATTCCGCTCACACTTCATTTTGTTCAGTTTATTAATAAAAGAAAAAAACAACTTCAAGTTACAAAAGTTATGTAAAGACTTTTTTGTTTTTTTTTTTTAACTTTTTTGGCCTCAAGTTTTAGAGGAATATTTATTCTGGCCTTACTGAAGTCCCATTCAGAGACCAAGCTGTGACTTAGTACTACAATAGTCTGGAGGTACGTGACTTACGGTGCTAGCATAAGCGATGTCTGAAGTTAATTGAATTTAAATCTATTTATGGGCTTCATACTCCGTTCTTATTTATTAAAAATAAAACTAATTCCTTTTTTTTGGAGATCAAACGTCCTCGCTCCCAGTAAAAGAATAGAGAGAGATAAAAGAGTGCTTTTTCTTTCAGATAAGAAGTAGTCCAAACCGCATTTGCATTTTACCTAAAAAATCAATTCAACGCGTGACTTAATTACGTTTTTCTCTTCTACTATGAATTTCTTCTGAAATCTTTCTATCATCTATAGTACAATAGCCCAGACAAAATTAACCGTACAATATAATCCAGTATTTTAAAAGTAAACAACCCTTAGTAGGCTTAGACGTCTGACCTGTTCTAATTCGGGATCTTGAGAATAGACCGCTGCCTCGGGCTTCAGTGGAGCTATATTTATTTGTTGTGGGTGTAATATTTACTGTTATTTTATGTTAAACGTTTTACGTTGTATTAGTCGTAGTATCGTTGTATTATTAGTTTGAGGGTTACGTATAAAGTGAGTACGAGAGAATTCTCGTCATTTCAACATACTGAAATCGAACGAACCTGACAGTATGACATTATATTCCATACACTTCATCATAACGCTGTTGTGTCATAGTCAAATATATTATGTGTACTTGCAGATAATAATATTAATATTTCGGGACACCTCACACACGGTTATCTGATCCCAAGCTAAGCAGAGCTTGTGTTATGGTACCCAGACAACTGATAAATATACTTATATATTTCTAAATACATACATATTATAGATAAATTACACCCAGACACAGTAAAAATGATCATGCTCATCACACGAACATTTGTCCTGGGTGGGAATCGAACCCACGACCTCCGGTATAGCAGTCAGGGCCACTAACCACTAGACCAACAGGCCCGTCTGCAGATGATTGAGAGCTACGTACAATTAGTAGATATTCCCGTAAATTTCTCTGTCTAAGATAGTTCAGAACATAAGACGGGCTAACTCGATGACTGAATAAATACAAATCCTGCAAACTGAACTTAGGTAACTCTGCATTCCTATTGCTTGCTTTTGGTTTGTAGAGAATATTACAGATACAAAATCATATCATAAATATATTTAGAAGCAATTTAATCTACTCAAATCAATCAATTTGTCGGATTCAATCATAAATTCAATCGGAGTCTTTTAATGTCAACAAACCTTCTGAAACAAAATTATCGATCTCAAAAGCTCTTCATTCCCATGAACTTAATTTATTATAATTTACAACCATACAACATTTAATTATTTTATCACAATTTTGAAACATAACAATAAAATGACGTATACGAATGAAATTCATAAATCTTCAGTTCGCTATCTATAACATTATAATTTATTAACAAGTGTAGTACAAAATATTCTATGTAAAACGATTATCTAGAGAATACCATTCTGTCGCGGTTAGTGATTCATTCACCTTTGGTTTAGATTTATAGCGTTCTATTTGCACGACACGATGGTATGGGGTAGCTTGTTTGACAGTTTTTCTGCATTCATGGAGGGATAAAACCTAATGGGTAGGTTTAGAAAGTGCTGAAAGTTCATTCAACATTCATCAACTGCATTTTTTCAGTGCTAGGTCTTTTTCGCCTTTTCGCACCTTGGTCATGCCTTTGTCTCTTGGCAGGCCTTCCCATTATTCTTCTGAAATTTTCTGAATCATCGGATTGCAAATTTCGCTACCCGTCTCTTGTTCACAGGAATTTTGATTTACTGATAATTCAAATTAATAATTTCAAAAACTAACTTTTTCAGTAGAAAAATAGATTATTGCAAGATTAGGAACTAGACAGGAAAAAATAACTCTCCTTCGTCTTTTAATGTTATCTTTAACTACTCCAAACCTTTACCTCGACCTATTAAACAAATGTTTCGTTTCCAAGTTACGTTAGTTATTAGTGTAGCCCTATGGAAGCCATTAATTACGTGAACTGTCTGATAGTGTTATCTATTTGGGTCGTTGTTACCTCCAAAAATCCGTTTGATCGATCAACGTAAACAACCCAGTTAACACTGATAACGATTATCTTTTAAAAATAGACGATTTTTGGGATTGGTTCAAGATATGTTACGTTTAAAATAGGTAGGTACTTCATTTTTTTGTTTACTAGTAGATTCGGTAAAAGAGTTTGTTACGCTAGTTTCATAGTTATCGAAGCCTAAACTTTATAGTTTTTAAATTGCGTGAAAGTTTAAAAGATTTATGAAATATTTTTGAGTGGTCCTATTGCACATCTTGGAACTATATCAATATTTTTAAACTTAAAGTTACTGCAGTCATCTTTCACGCTGTTATTTCCTCTCCTATAGGAAATATCTCAGTTAAATACCAAAATTACCTTAAAACGTAGCTATTAAAAATTTATCTCCTAATATATTTTCCACAAGCTGTAAAACGGTAACGGTAACACTGATGTGTTTGACAAGTTACCGTGACGTACTGACTGATGTCAGTACGTCAAACGCGGTTGTTATTTGACAAAAACATTAAACAATGGAACACCTGTTAAGTTTCTTTAGTCAAAAAATGTTATTTACAAACTCCAGTTTCATAACATTACGTGAATAAGAGATTTCTTAAGGCTTGTTTTCTATTTTAAACTCTTTTCATCTTCTCTTAACACGTTTTTATTAGCTTCACCTGAAACGTGAAGATAATATTTTTTTTTGTTAGTTTAGTCATATATTAAATTATAATTATTAAACTGAAAATATTTACAATAATATAAAAACTAAGACTACACAATAAATAAGAAAAATGATAAACTAAATAAAACTAAGAAAAATAGAAAACTATATAATTTTTTTTTATATAGTTTCGCCTGAAACTATATAAAAATATCTTGGCTAATAAATTTTAACTTCCCGGTTTCCGTTTAAGTCTGAAACTTCTGTATAAGTACATGTTTAGTTTGGATGACCTACAGGGTAAGCTATTTTCGATGTGTATATCTACAATTTAACGTTTTGTTTTAACACACTCAGAAAGTGCAAGATCAGGTTTGTAGGTTCAATTTTCTGTTAGGGAAACCATCCAAAATGTATTTAAATCATGTGATAAAACACGTGTGTAAAACAGTATATTTTCTGACATAATAAACTAGTTCTAATAACTCCAACATATAAAATAAAACAGCCATGATATTTCGTAAATCTCGCGACAGACATCTCGTAAATTTAATTTATTCAACCGTAATAACCGCGGTGTATTTATTTTGAAATAAAACTTCGTAAATTGTATCGCGAAGAATTACTAGCAACGTAAATCATTGCTCAGAAAACAAACAATGAGTTGGATGTAGAGTAAATACCGTATATTATTAATGGCCAGTCACGAATGTATTACGGTTTTGATGTTCTGCCAAAAAGATCAAACGATGACCTTGTTACTCTATAAGCAAGCGATCTACAATGTTGTGAGGATTAAGACTTTATTAAGGATATTATTAAGTCGCATTTTTTATTTTATATACACTTAATATCATAGAAAAATCTTAGGTAATGTCTATTTACAACATCATCATCATCTCCCGAGCCTTTTCCCAACTATGTTGGGGTCGGCTACCAATCTTACCGGATTCAGCTGAATAACGTATTTTACATGGAGCGACTGCCTATCTGACCTCCACAACCCATTTTAAAGGGCAACACAGTATCCCATAGTAAGACTGGTTGTCAGAATTGACTTAACGACTGCCAAAGATCAGTACACGTATGACAGTCGGGACCTACGGCTTAACGTGCTATCCAAGGCACGGAGGGGTCTCGGTATGTTATAAATGGTCACCCATCCACGGACCAACCGCAGCGAGCGCGGCTTAACATGTATTATCGGTCAAACCGTACGGCTTACACATAGCCACGAGCCCCTCTATCTATTTACAACATAAGCTTCCTATTTAAGACTAGAGTGCAAAATGTTTGTTTACTAAAATTCCTTTTAATAATAGTCACCAAATATTTGTTTTAATAAACTGTTGAAACAATGGTCGAGGCAATAAATACCACTAAGTGGCCGCTGACATTAAGGCTTTACGAAAGGATTATGATCCCAATTCGTGTTAGATCCCGAAGACAATTAAATAAAGCCTAAAGCCAGTTACACAAAGTTGGACAATAGAGTTCCAGGGCAAGTTGCGGGACAAAGGTCCTTTGTTTACTCTTAATGTACGGCCGCTTTGTCGCCGAGGATAAATTTTGACTTATTGTCGTGGCCTACGTGACGGCGTGTGTACGTCTCGCACGTTCCACATTCCTCGCGCAGTGACGACAAAAATGTATGAAAAAACAAAGCCAGGAAAGCTGAATTTGAACTGCGAACGAAATTCGAAATAGCATTATTATCCGATGTTTGACATTTCGTAGTAGATTTTTCATTTCACTTCCCGGTAAAAAGTTTATGAACTTTTTTGAGCAAAACATCGGTCAATGTTTAAAAGCGCACTTTACACCAACTTATCGCTGTTATAAGTCGCCACAAATTGGCACTTACGACGTCCAGGTGCCCGGCAGACACTTTAGTGTACTTTACTAAGAAAATAGCTTATGAAACGCCTCGAACATGCTGTTTTCTGTCCATTAAAATGAAGTACACTTCAATTACTGTGAATCTGACGTCGTAATTGCATTGAACCAATAATTTTGCGAGTGACTGTCGACGAGAAGTCGTGATTGGTGCACACATTAGTAGGTATATCGACGTTTAATTCACACACCTAAATTCGTACACCTAAATTTGTATGTCAATTTACCTAAATCAAATGTAAATTATGCTCATGAGAATATATCATAGATACTACTATTACGAAAAGAAACAAGAATGAAATTCAGTGCCAATAAATTGCCGTTGTAAATCTCTGAAGAATTTAGTTAACGACTTTTGAAATTCAAGAAATAGATTTCATATTTCGAACGCCTTTGAGTGTGTGCATTTTTATAGAATTACTTTCTTCGATACATTGCACAATGGGCTTTTAATTTTTTAGTTATAGAAATATGATAGTAGTATTTAAAAATCACGGGAGCATATAATATGCATTCGGCAACCACAGCTGTTATCCCAAATGTCTAAGTAATGTGAAATGCATTCAATTTGTTCACTGAAGTAAGCGATATTATATTTTTCTAATAGATTTTGAAAAGGAGAGTATTGCATATCCTACAATTATTCAATAAAGACTTTTTTGTTATGAGTCATTTCCATTGTTAATGCTTATTTTGGATAGGATTACAAAAAAAAACACTTAAGAAAAGGTAGGTATAACAAGATAAATTTTTGCTCCTTGAATTTTTTTTTAACTGCAATGCCTTAAAATATATTATTATGCGGGCTTAAAAATGATTAAGAATGATTGACGTTTTTACATTTTTGTAGTGTATTGTTATAAAATTATGCGATCCATTATGATAAGACAATGCGTTAACCTTGTCTTGCTTTGATTGATTACAATAATCTTACAGTGATTAAGAAGATAAACTGTACACACATCGAATCCACAGATAAGTATCCTAAATCAGCCCATAAAATGGTACATTTCTAAATATAAAGTTGTATGTTACTAAAGTAACGTTGCAGACTTCACAATTCATGTTCAAGAAAGCAAATAAAACTATGAGTATTGAGACATTTTCAATTTACTTTAAGTTCTCATACCTGTTTACTCAAAGTACAAACATTACAAATATTAAAGCGGACCGCAAGAAAAACAATCTTACTCAATCATACCCAAAGCAAAGTATTGCAACATTCTGAGTACGGATTAACAACGCATTCCAACCGGTAAACCGCTATTTATATAACTAATACACAGAATCATAGTCACAACACTCATTATACCATGTAATATCTAATAACTGCTCATAACGTATAATTTCAAATTTTCTATTTCCAATTTTGAAATTACGAAGCGCAATCGTTACCGTTCGGTCCGCGCTCGTCGACTGTTTCAACGGTTCAACCAATCCCAGCGTTGTGTTTGAAAATGGAATATTCTGTGAGATAGATAGGCTGAATTACCGTTAATGTTCGAACGTTGGTTATTACTGGCTGGTTTATTAAAGAAACCTTTATTAGGAATAATATAGGTTATAGCTTTAGTTTGCGTGAAAGTGGCCATTCTGCCCACTCTCTTATTATATTAATAATGCTTATTATAGTTTATCCTCTTTGTTTATAGTAGTTTAGTGTAATCTGTAGTAACCTTTCTAATGCCTGTTTATGTTCACTTTCTTAGTTACTCTATTGGCAATATCTTTGTTATGCTTGTAACATAGATTGCTATTTATCACCCTTACATTTCCTTGATTTTAACAACTATCACTTGAAGTCTCTCGAAAGAAAATGTCACTCACCTATGGGCATTGCTTAGTCTGGATTTTACTTCTTTCTTATTAGTAAAAGTTTTCAAATCCGCCTCCCCTGGCCTTTCTTGGACGCCACTCAAAAAAACTACACTTCTCTTCTGTACGGAAGTACAGAAGTACAAACCAAATACTTTTTCCTTGGGGATTTTCTCCTAATTTTTCTAATGTACTGTCCCTTCCTCAGAGTTACCGCGGCCGCAAGCCCCTCGGCGGTACAGCGGGAGTGGCCGGCGGCGTCCCCGGCGTGGCCGCGGCAGCGTCGCCCAGCCCCGCGCCCCAAGCACCGGCAGCGCCCAGCCCCGCGCCCGCCACCACGCCAGCCATGAAGCAGGAACACCCCAGTCAGCCAATGGTAAGTGTCTAAGCTGACTTCTATCTTCACCTGTCAATTATCTTTTGCCTTTTCCTGAGGCCTATCTTTACTCTTCAATGAGTCTTAATGACTATATTGTCAGGACCTTAGTGAGGCCTATACTCTTCAGTGAGTTTACTATAACAGCGCTGAATGGGAGGCCTTTGCCCTGTAGTGAAACTAATGTAGACTGCTGTTAATGGGACTATGACTTCGTAATAAGTAGACTTTTAACTGGGCCGACAAGAAACCTACATTCCTAATAGTGGGCTCTTACCCGTCCCTAATTCTTTATATATTTTGTGAACTTTCCACTCTTTTCTCATTTTCCTCTCTAATTTTGTATCCACTTTTTGACGTATTAAAGACACCAATCTCCTACGTTACTGAAAAACACCTAAAACTTTAAAAAGGATGAATACTTACATACCATACCATAAAGCACCGTACATACCATAAAGCTATTCGATATGAGTAGCAAATTATTTAAATAATGTGTCTAGTTCAGTTGATCGCTTTCCGTACTATCCTTAAGTCGTAACCCTACGTAATCGGTACCAGCCCTTACCGATCAATTGCAATTCTCACGTCCATTTTACTTAAAGGAAATGAGAGAATCAATTTAGCTCGTTCAAGTCAATCTCAATCTTCAGCCTTGATTAGGTTCAACGTTTAAATTAAACCAAGGAAATGGCGGTTTCCATTGCACAGGATTTACTATTGCGGAATTATGCAATCGAAGTGAATGCATTTTCTTTGAGGTATTCCTATCTTAGTAGTTAGTGGCAATAGATATTCATGAACTTTTGCTCTAAATTGGTCGTAAAATACATTGCAGAATGTCCATTCTGCTCAGTGTTAAAGATTTAAAATAATTACCTGTTCTGTTGTCCGTCTAGGTTGACTAGCATTGTATGTAAAACAACGAACATGTCTGTTAAGATGTCAAACTGCACTGATTTGCATAAATGACGAATATTCATACACATCTAGTAAATCGAAATTAAATTACAACAAATTAAATTACTGTTTATAGAGCTGAACTGTCTATTATCTTCGTAAAGCATTGATTACTTCAATTAAGTAGTTCTAACATACTTTCGTGTTAGGTATGTTCTTATTATTTTTATTTGCTTTACAACCTTGTTGTACTCGTAAAGCACGTTTAACAGCACTCGAACATAACGGCATCATAAAAATTTATCTGTTTTCGTAGTTTGTTTGAATACAACTGCAATCATCGCGAATGGCAGACATCAATGAGTTATTCAGTCCAAAAGTTAATATTAATATACCAATAAAGCTGTAGTACATATAATTAAGTTAATTGTAATGTTTATTGGTCAGTTGAGTTGTCGACGTTAAAATAAATAGCACGATCGCCCTTATCCACGGTAATAACATTTTGGAAATAAAAGCAACCGCGAAATACCGAAGTATGTGCATTATTACGCTCAGAATAACACATAATTATGGTTTTATAAGAGTTAAGTGAGGGATTTACATAAGTGTATCGTAAAGAGCCATTACCATAAGCGTTGTCATTTAATCGACGGTTTCAACAAGCTGCTTAATCGCTTTATAAATAATTATAGGCTTCGAATTGTAATCGTATTTTTAACGTGCGCCAGGTTAATTGCGAAGGCAGATAGGAACACCAACGAAGCCTCTTTAAATAAACGTCCTTTTGTGCATGCAAGCTATAAATCAAGTTTATTAATGTAATAATGTACGAGATAACTTAAACAAATTGCGAATCGCCAAAAAAACAACAGATACCTAACAGTCAAAACATTGTTTTTTTATTTCCGTTAGTCGTTCAACAAAACTTTTTAATTAAAACTCTTTTAGTTCAGTTGATTGAATTCTTTTTTTATTGGTTTTTTAAACAGTTTTTTCTTTCGGCCAGTTTTAGAGCAGGTAGCGTGATCTTTTCCTTAAAGTTTGGTTGGAGATCATTTAAGATGAATTGTGAATGAGTCAGATACTTACTTATTGTACATAACTTAAATTGACGATTTGACGACCTCCGTGGTCGAGTGGCGTACGCACCGGTTTTCAAGGTGTCGCTAGCTCTGAGGTCCCGGGTTCGATCCCCGGACGGGTCAATGCAGAAACTCACTTTTCTACATTGTCTCGGGTCTGGGTGTTTGTGGTACCTTCGTTTTTTCTGAATTCCATAACACAAGTGCTTTATAGCTACTTACTTTGGGTTCAGAGCAATGTATGTGATGTTGTCCGCATTTATTTATTTATTATTATTTAATTGAATTAACCATTGTTTACTTGATTGTTAAGAAGTGTAACCTAAGTTTTATGCGAATGATTTAGTTTAATGATCTTTGCCCACATAAATTACGATACCAAAAAATAAAGTATCATCCTTCTATCAAAAGCTAATTAAATTAACAAGCAGATTATGTAACCGGTACACAGGTACAAAAGACCCCAACAAAACACAGCTTAACCCTCTAAAAAACTAAAAGACGTATTCCAAGAACACAAATTGAATTGTAGAATTATCCTAGGTGCGCTGAACAGAACAACTCCTACAATTTGGTTAACCTTTTTTTGTTGTTTGCATTTGAAGAATAAAATGTTTAGCGAATGTTTTTACGCAATCATAATTGAGTTTGTTTTGGACAATTACTTTTGGGAAAGGGTTTGGATTATACTGGTTGTAAGATCTTTTTGAACAATTTGAACTTACTATGGTTTTTTTTAAAGCAAAAGTTCTATTGTCAAGTCTTTAGCCTAAGGCTTTTGGGTTGTAATTGTTTCTTCCTTAAAGTCGCTTTACTTCCCAGTCACTAAAAGTCGTTTTTAGGTTTTATATTTCCTTCTTTATACTCTATATTGAGAATAGGACCTTGACCTATCGGAAACAACACATAGTGAAGTGTTTCCCGATAATCCTTAACAAACCTCAACTCAACATTTTCTGTCGCTCCAAACCCTTTCAAAAATCTTAAACCATATTTATTTCAAGCAACAATACTAAAACTACTCTAAGAAGTAATATCAACTACTTCCACCGACTAGTTTTCCATAACTATATGTCAAAGTCAATTTTTTTTTAATTTGCGCCGTTGCCTCAACTTTGGCAATTTCAGTGCAGTGCGCCCCCAATTTATCGTCGCGTTCCTACCTCGCTTTTGCTATTTTATTTAAAACTGGCTCGTTATACTTGTTATATGACTTTTGTAATAAGACTGTCGACTTTGCTTAATGAACGAAAATGTTTTATAAGTTTCGAAGTATTGGAATAAATATTTTCAAGTTTATTTTTATGGGACAGCGAGATTTTTTTTCTTTTTGGTTTGTGTCGACGCTTATTGAAACTCATTTAGCAATAGGACATTTGAAGATATTGAATAAAATATGTTTTTGGGCTATCAATGTAAAAAAGTCGTATTAAATTCAGCAATTTGATGAGTCGTCTAATACATTTGTGGCACTGTAAGTGAAAATTCAAAGAAAATTTTCATTTTTATGTATGCCTTTTTTGTCTTAACTCGAATTCGACATTAAAATACATTTTCTATCCATTTCCCACATTAATTCAATAAAACAAATAATTTAGAGACACATTAAATTGAATATAAACGGGACAATGTATTGGAATGTTCATAACCAAATACCAATATCTGGTATGACCGTAGTTAGCGGAGAACATTGTTCAGAATGCGATATCATTCATTAATAATAACAAACTCGATAAATCGTTGTTTGTTATTACCGCTGTTATTGTTCTGATATTATTTGTCGATAATAAATTTATTTATATACTTAGCTATGAGAATAAGGAAGTAGTATATTGAATTTCATATTTTTTTAGTTAGTTTAAAGTTCTTAATGGTTTCAATTGATTTTATTCGATAGTGCCATTTTTGGAAAATTTAAATACCCACTAATCTCAAATTATATTTTCATGGGTAGCCCATAAATTTTCCTTCGTATGTGGGGGAAATTCTCCATAATTGCGTTCAATTATGCACCGAAAGCAATTGCGCATAGCGATGGTTATTTACGCTTACATTGTAATTGCGTAATAAATAGAGGTCTCACACGAAATTGCACTGATTTTCAGTAGTTGATAACTAGAAGAAACTATGTATGACTTTTATTGGTACCAAAAAAACTACTGCTATATGATCTTACAGTAATTGATATTTAATCATTATCAATGTTTACATTTGTAGGTAGTACGAGTAAGTAGTATTGGTAGTTATCGGTTACTGGTTCAATGTAGCAAATACTCTAGTTAAGAAATACTTACTAAATCAATCTATAGCGCACGCCCAAACAGCACGTGTCTACTTACGTAATAAACAAGAATAGTCTCGTTATAGAATCTCATTACGACGACATAACAAAGTTTTAATTACGACCGACGTACGTACGTCGCCATGTTAATAAAATATTACTTAACTTGGTAAAAGGCATCCCCTTTGCGTAGAAATTAAAATCTTAGGAACTCGAACGAGTTTGCAAGAAGCGTTACATCATAATTTGTTACATAACATGTTTAATTTGGCCTGCCGACGCTTATTATGCTACAGTTTTGTAATTTAATCATTTTCCTTCTGAAGCCGCCCTTTATTAGAAAAACTTGAACGTTTGTAACTTTATTTTTTAATTACGTGTCAAGTTGCGGCTTTGTTGATTCTGAACAAAGTAGTTTACATCTTAATTTTATTTAACATAATAATGGAAGTTGGAAGTGTCAACGAAACTTAGTTCAAGTGTTCGCAGTGCGCGCAAGAGTGTCCTTTAGAACATTTTAGCTTGAGAACATGTAACCTCATTTATTTTAAGCTATAACTATGTAGAATATAAGTTTACCTATAATACTGGTATTTTGCTGTTGTACAATAATCCTTATGACTTAGTATTTTGCATCACTTAGTTCCAACTATATCTCAAATAAAATGAAACTATACGCCATAAGAATCCTTGGCGGATACAAGTATTTTATTTTATTTTACTTTACTTTATTTGGGAAACAAACAGATATAAATTACAATTATAAGTATGAAAAATAGGTATTACAGTATCCAGAGACAGTTTCCACAGATTAACAAACGAACATTTTTTTTATCTCAGCAACAGTATTCATAACATAATTATATTAGCTAGATACTATTTTTAATGACTGCTTACGCACGATGTGTCGTAAAAAGCCTCACTGGCCTTTTTCGCCCTTACCATTTACTATCTAGATAACTAATACTAGTTTGCTAACCCAGTATACCGTCATAAGATATTCTTAAATGGAAAGACACAAATCTGACTCTTATTGTAGCATTCGACGTAAATACTTTAGTCTCAAGCATAGCCTCCAGATGTCACTAGTATTTCAGTACCACGTTATGTAAACAACCTCATCGTATGATTACGTTGGGCAGTTCACACGATACATAATGTAGTAAACAATGCTTCAACCTCGACACACATAACAACGTTATATTAAATGACGTGATAATTATCTAAAACTGTATTCTATGTAAAAATATGGAGGATATTGTCATTTGTTTTAATTGACATAAGAATAGGTTGTTGTAAGGTTGAGTTATGGAGTTTCGATCCTTCTGAAATAACTGACAGAGCTTGAACTATACGAAGATTGACTTGTTACAAATGAGGCAATATAATTAGTTGACATATTGCAGCCTATACCCACCAATGCACTGCAGAATGATCATTTATCAAATGTATTGATGTTTGCAATGTAAAAGAAATTTAAAATGTATTAAAGACTTGTTTTATATTTAATCTGTAATGTTGTTAATATTGTTCCACAGATAACAATAACTGTTGTGTTCTGGCTTTGAAAAATAATTTCAACAGTGTTTTGTGTTGTTTCAGGCTCCGATGCCGTTCTACGCCGGCGATCCGAACCGGTTCCCGACGGCGTGGCAGACTGACCCCTCTCAAGGTAAGAACCCTTTTCTATTGACTATGGTCTATTGGTGGTTAGTATGGCTGCTGAAGAGATACCCTTGTCCCAGTCACTGGATGACAAATTGTGAGCACAAAATTACAATAGTTAATTTAAATGCATCATATTTTAACACCATTAAACTAATTTCCAAAAAAAGTCATCAAAACTTTAAACAGCATTGTTGTAGTAGAAATGCATGCAATAACATTGATTACTTGTTTCCCTCAGGTTGGCAGAACCAATTCATCCAGCAGCTACCGACACAGACTGGGCAGACGACGTTGGACTACCAGGGCAACCACACGGCGTACGCCACGTCGCCCCACTACCAAGCCAACACCACCTACACCGTCCAGAACGTCGCCACCACCTTCGACGTGACCAACAACACCTACTACCAGGCTGGGATCCAGTCTGTGCCGGCTCAGCGTCCGCCTTCCAACCGCGGAGCTTACGCCACTGTCCCGTCGCCGCGAGCGCCGCATTACACAGAGTACCAACAACAGTACGCCCAGGCCGCGACGCCTGGCGCGCAGTCGGGAAACGATTCTCGACCCGCCTCGGCGGCTTCCTACCAAAACTCCGTACCGACAACAGCGGCATCTGGCTACAGTGTCAACCAACAGAACTATGACCGCACGGATTACAACCAAGACCACCAAGATGAATACTCAAACCCCGAAAACGGTTCGGGGGATACCAGCAACGAAGGCGAGAGACAAGAACAAAATACGCCTAATGGACAACATTCGGGAAACGCCGAGCCTGGATACCTGCAGGGGAGCAACGGTCCGCGAGCTTCACTCGATTGTAGCGGGTATTCGGGCGGCTATAATAGCGGGCAGTATAGAGAGAATGGTCAGCCACAAAACCAAAACGAATGGCAGCAACATCAGTGGCAGCACAACCAAAGATTACAGAACCAACAGATGCAAAACCAACAACAGCAGATGCAAAACCAGCAACAACAGATGCAGAATCAGCAGATGCAAAATCAACAGCAGCAGATGCAGAATCAGCAACAGATGCAGAATCAAATGCAGAACCAGCAAATGCAGAACCAACAGATGCAGAGGCAGGAAGATGAACAGCAGATGTTCTCGCAATCAGACAGGGTGAATTTGAACTCGAGACTGAAAACGATGATATTAAACAAGCAAAACCACACCCGGGATGGCACTAACACGCCGCCCGACAAAGGGGACCCCGGAGAGGGACCGCCTCGAGTGAACGATGACAGAAAGACCGGAGCAGTCTCTGTCAATGATGATAGGAACACTACCGGTCATTTTTTATCGTATAGCCACCATCTCCGAGATAATTACCGCTTAGGCGACCAGACATATCCGGTCGCTGGTAATTATTCACAAAACACCCAAGCTTATGGCTCGGGTGAGTTCGGAGGTGGTGGCCACCACGTATGGGAGGGGGGGACGGAGGTCCCAAAAAATTATGATAAACACGCTTCGTCTAAAAACGTATCTAAGACACCTCAAAAGTTGCCGTCTTATGCAGATATGAGAGGACACTACGGTACATATTCTAATGTACCTTATGAAGCGCAAAAATATGCAGAAATTTATGGTAGCGATAGTTTAAGTTATACTCAACAAGATAGTAAGGATTTTCAATCAAAAATGCTCATTGGACCAGTATCGGAGATGAACCAACAAAGTTGTAACCCACCTAGGGACACGAACGCACAAAGAAGAGCTTATGAAAGTAGGGAATCTTACGACGCTAAATTTAGGCATCCTTCAGCACCCTTGATTCCTAAATTGGAAGCGCCTGATACTTACCAGTATCACAAAGATGATAGATTAATAAAAAGCGAGTCACAGAGGGTAATGAACCAAGCCCAGTATCCTAAAGCCAACGAAATGCCAATTAATAGCTCGTTTCGAGAATATCCAAACGGTGTAGCCAAACCGCAACAAAACACTGTGTTGCCGCCAATATCAACAATTAAACAGGAAAACTTTGGTCAAAAACAACAGCCTTTTCAAAACTTTCAAGGCTTTCCATATGATATGGCTAGGCGCCTAGAGCCTACAGAAACATTTGCACAAATTCCACGCGTGCAAGAGAACATGGGCTTCCAAAAATATCAACGTAACTTCCCTGATCCAAAATTAAATAAGGAACCAGAAAAGGCTAATGAGAGATTTGCTCCAGTTGAACATAAGCCGCCATATTATATTGAACAAATAAAATCGGAGCATTCTCCACCGGGCCACAAGATTTACAAGAACTTGCCGTACAACATGCCTCCACGGAACGAGCCATACCTTTACTCGGGAGACGGTGGACCGGCTATAATAAGAAATGAAGTAGGATACTCTTGCTGTCGCCAAGGTTCCACCAAGAAGCCACCTCCAGAACATCTTAGAGACGGCGCTTGCCCCGGTCTGCAAACCAAAGATGAAGTAATAGAAGACGACCCTGACGCAGCAGACAAAGGCGACTCCAAACCAAACTCAAAACCAGGCACACCAGTTCCAGACTTAGTAAAACCTAAGGAAAATCACTTTAATTATTCCAAAGAGTATCTAGACAATTTGGAAAGGCTAAAGACTAATTCAAGGACTGAAGTCCCAGATTGCAACTGTTTTCCGGCTGATAAAAACCCTCCGGAACCTGGCAGCTATTATACACATTTAGGTATGTTAATTATCAAATTTTTCTCGTTTTTCTTACAAGCTAGAATCTTTAAATAATGTTTGTATTTTATATTCAGGTGCTGCATCAACTTTAGCAGAACTAAGAAAAGAATTGGAAGCCCGAACTGGTTTGTCTGGCAAAGAGTTGAGGATAGAGAAGATTTGTTATACGGGAAAGGAAGGAAAATCGGCACAAGGCTGCCCAATGGCTAAGTGGGTGAGTGTATGGATCCCAAAACTTCCTTACTTTATATGACAACTGTTAGAAGCTAAAACTTCGAACCTATTTGCATTCATTTTCCCTCAGTTAGTTACAAATAAATTAAGGAATGTAAGTTTTTAAATATCTAAATTAATATTTAACTTTTCAGGTAATTAGACGCGCTAACTACACAGAAAAAGTATTGGTTGTCGTGAAATTCCGTAACGGTCACAAGTGTCCAACATCATGGATCGTCGTATGCCTAGTAGCCTGGGAAGGCATCCCACAATCAGAGGCTGACCTGGACTACACGCTATTGTCACACAAGCTCAACAGATACGGTCTTCCAACCACCAGAAGATGTGCCACTAACGAGAACAGAACCTGCGCCTGTCAAGGTAAGTATCTTCGTCTTGTATTTTTAATTATAGTAATTACAAATATGAGTCGAAACGCACCATGCACCTGATCTTAGGCATGTGTCAAAAAAAGCCAATGTATTTTACAGGCTTAGACCCCGAGACTTGCGGCGCTTCCTACAGTTTCGGTTGTTCCTGGTCAATGTACTACAATGGATGCAAATACGCCCGTTCAAAAACCGTTCGCAAGTTCCGCCTGTCTGTGAAGACGGAGGAGAGCGAGATAGAAGAACGCATCCACGTGCTGGCCACGTTGCTCAGCCCGCTGTACATGAACCTCGCGCCGAAGGCCTTTGAGAACCAGTGCCAGTTTGAGAAGGAAGCCTCTGACTGCAGGCTCGGGTTTAAGCCGGGAAGACCGTTTTCTGGTACGTACTGTTAGCCACTCTTAAACTCTCATTATTTACAACGTCTTAAATAAGAAAAACAATATTAGTACCCTAAAATTTCATATTTAAAGAGTTAACGACTGGAAGAATATGTAGTAATAGGTGTATAAACTCACAAGGTCCATTAATCAAGATGACAACTTCATTCACAAAAACAAATGATTGGAGCATATATAATTACAATATATAAGCAGCATATATATATAATTATCTAATTTTCCAGGTGTGACAGCATGTATCGACTTCTGCGCCCACGCGCACCGCGACCTCCACAATATGAACAACGGATGCACCGCCGTCGTAACGCTCGCCAAGCACCGCTCACTCAACCGGCCGCCGGACGAACAGCTGCACGTGCTACCACTCTATGTCCTTGACACCACGGACGAGTACGGCTCCAAGGATGGGCAGGACGAGAAGGTCAAGAATGGAGCGCTTGAGTTACTCGATAAGTGAGTGGTGATGTACATTCCTCATTATATTATGAAGACAAATAAAATGTACTTCTTAACAATATTTTTTAAAATTCACAACCTAAATAAAAATGAATATGATTTGCATACTTTCTAGAGCTTAATTTGAAATCAATTCGTATGTATTTATATGTCCATCCTTTATGTAATGTCTAACATACTCTACATTATTTCCAGATACCCCATGGAAGTGCGCGTACGCTCGGTACCACTGCAACCTTGCCGACGTCATGGGAAAAAACGAAAAGACGACGACAACTCTGAATCGAACACATCAGCGAACAGCAACAACTCGCAGAGTCCGGGCAACCAGAAGAAGTCTCAGCAGTCACCAGCGCCGCGAACTCCACAGCCTGCTGATGCGAGGAATAATGCCAGTCCACGCAGTCAGAGTAGTGCGTCACCCAGAGCTCACACGCCAGCCCTGAACCAGTCGAACCCTTCAGCGTTCACCAACAACCCTCATTATAACTCAGCTTTTGTAAATCCTAACATGCAGCACCAGAATCCTGGACTCATAAATCCGAATTTGGGCAACCCTGCGTTACTGGACATGGCGACAATGATAGACAACTTTACGGATGCTCAATTACAAAGTAATCAGATATCTAGCACCGTTCTAGACTCGCCGTATAACTCTTATGATCAAAGTTATAATTTACATCATCAGAATGCTATTTATAATCAAAACCACGTGTCGCCTATAGTCGAAGGCAATCAGCTTAATCCTCAGAGTCAGATTCCAAATCCAAATCAATTGCCAAGTTTCGCAGCAGGACTGCAGAAGAGAGAGCATCAGTTTACTAGTCAAATGGCCCCTCAAAACCCTTGGCCTGATTTCGCAAATCCAGAAATGTTCAGTAATGTAGTAAAGGAAGACCCTGATTCAACTACCGCTCATTTAAATGTTGCTCCAAACAATTACAGTCCTGACTCGAGTAGAAGTGAAACGAGTTCGGACCCAATGATCCCAAAACCTAACCCTGAACCTGAAAAACTCATGGCGGAAATTACAAACAAAATACCAGAGTTCGATATGCCTAGTTCGCCGCGACTGACGGAGATTTCACAAAACTCTCAGAGTACGCCTGCGTCTCCGGCGTCGTCACAGATACCAGATCTAAAATCGCCAAACAACGAAATGATGAACGCCGATGTTCGTAAAAGCGTATGGAAGTCACCTGATTCAAAGAATTGGGACCAAAAACCAAAAGACCAATCGACGCCAGAAAACGAAAATTCCTTATTTAGAGTTCCTAAAGCAAGACCGCCATCTAGGTCTCAACATACTATAACACCTGAGGCTGTGGAAAACCCTACGTTTCTGAAACCGTATCCGCCATCTGAGAGGCCTCATCTGAGCCAGGGATATGAGCACAGGAGTCCGTACGATAGCAGACTGAACAACGCTGCCCCTCAGACAGCGACTTCCCAGAATAACTTTACAATTAACCACGACGAACAAAACGCAGCGGCTAATAAAACAATATCTGAGTTTACCGGGAACAATTTTCACCCGGTCAGTCAAAACAACTACGGCAACCAGGCGCAGATACAAAGTTATGGCAACTACCCGCAGGTAGCGAACGCCTATCCATTCCCAACGACTCCTTATGGACATTTCAATCCCTACGAAAACACGTACAACGATTATAATAGCTTAGCATATTACAACGCTGAGAAATACAAAAGAGAAGAGCTTCTAAGAAACCCACACTGTTATAATTCGTATGGGTATCAATATAATCCGAATTTTGCCCCAAGCTTCTACCAGAACCCAAGTCCAAACTGGTGCCAGTCAACGCCAAACTGGTGTATATACCCTCCGCCATTCTCCATCCCCTACCCACCGGAGCCGCCCAAAGCTGAACCCATCGGTGAAGTGACAGAATTTACAGAAAACTTGGATTGTTTTAAAGATAGCCAGATGGGCGGCGTAGCAATAGCATTGGGACACGGAAGCGTTCTGTTCGAATGCGCAAAGCATGAAATGCACTCGACAACAGCTGTGAAAAGTCCGAACAGAGTTAATCCGACGAGAATATCGCTGGTATTTTACCAGCATAGGAATTTGAATCGTCCGAAACATGGTCTTGAAGAATGGGAGGAAAAGATGAGGTTGAAAAAACTAGGACTGAATCCACCGACGCCAGGTACTCCAGGCACTCCGGTGACGCCGGGGCCCGCGTCGGCGGGGGCGAGCCCGGTGGTGGCGGACAAGGGCAAGGCGGAGGCCACAGTGGGCGGGTTCGCGTCGCTGGGCGCGCTGGTGGAGGCCACGGCGGCGGCGCGGCGCAGCGGCCAGGTGCGGCTGCGCGCCGACACGGCCACCACCATGTCGTGGACCACGCTGTTCCCCATGCACCCGTGCACCGTGACGGGCCCCTACCAGGAGGCCAGCACCTGACGCAAGCCCGCGCCGGCCGCCGCGCATGCGCCCGCCGGCCGCGCCTTCTCTATGTAAGCTCTGACGTTGCCTTTCCCTTCTTAGGAGTTTTCTAATCGTCGATTAGATCCATGTGCTTTCCAATATATTTTGTAGTTCCTCGATATATGATAAGTATTAGGTGCGGCACGGCCCTGGTCCGTCGTGCCGTAGAATTGAAAATCCAGCGATTCCTTTTATGCATTTATAAAAAATTGGAATTGAATACCGTTTGTAATTGAAATATTTTTTAAAACGTATACTGAGTGAGTTTTAATCAAAGATGTATGTATAAGTTTTAATTTAAATAGTGTTTATCGCATTTCAGCTAGTCTTACGTTACGTTAGTATCGATTGTGTATTGTCAAAGTGACCGTAATCGTGTAGGATTTTTTGTATATTCTTGTCGTATTTTTTTTAAGTTGACGTAAGTTGACCCGACCACGAGCTGGTTTGTTTATTTTTATCAGACTATTGCTGTATAAAATAGTGACGTTATTTTATTGTTTGTCTGCATATTTTGTCGATGTTTTTTTTTCTAATTAAGCGCATAATCGAAAGTTTTGTGCGACACAATGATCTCATAAACTACTAACCCTACATTTATGTAACGTATCCAGAACAAAAGTACAAAACACTACATTGAGAACGGTTGTTAGCCGCGCGCAGCGGACACACTCGGCGGTCGTGTTTATTCATATTTTTGTACCTTTGTTTGACAATGAGTTGTTTTAATTAATTTGTAATTTTAATATTACCATTCCTGTAATTCTGATCGTTTGTTTTGGCTTATATTTTAAATAGATTTGATTGAATGAAATCAAGGCGTTATCGCCAAATGTATTTTACCACAAGATACGAGTGCTTTTCTATTAGGTTAAGACGTGTGTATTTTTAACTTTTTAGAATATTTAACTTATTTATATTGTATTACGTGAACCATTATCGTATCATTTGCTTTGTAATAATTTAGTGTTACTGTAGACTTTAATATTTAATATATTTGCTTTACGGCTCGATCATTAAATTAAATTATTACAGTTGTTTTATGCATGTTTCAAGTACGCCTTCTTTACTTGTCAAGTCGAGTGCCTGTATCTGTATGTTTGGCTAAAACTATTGATTGATATTATGATGAATCTAATTTTTCGATTAACTTATTGTTTAAGATTTGCGATTGCATTATACGAACATTCTTCTAACTTAGCGATGATAAAATTTTATAAAATTAGATACCATACAATAAAAGATGAATAATAAATTACATACGTTTATATAAGATAGAATATTTGCGAGGTTAAAAAACAATTTTCAGGCGCTTGGAAAGATTATAAAGTAGGCATGTTATTGAAAATGAATGAAACCATACTGATGAATAGTTATTAATATATAATTAGAGTAAGGAAAGTTTGTTTTAAAGATTAAACTATTGATATAGTTTATATTTTTTACGTGTACGTATTTATTGAATGGTAAATTTATTGGGACGAACGTGAAATTATTTATAGGTAAAAGTTTTGGATATAACAAAACTTATAAAAACTAAGCAATAATAGACATCGGGGTCTATGTAAATTGTAACGTAGGAGTGAAAAATATTAAAATTAACGAATGGTGCGATATTGTCGACGGTCTTATGGTAAAGCGTGACGTTTGGTAACTTACCGAAATTTGCCTAAAAATGTATTTGGATATAATTTGTATAGCATTGGTAAAATGCCCTTTAATTCTTGCCATTAAATAGTTGCCAATCGTGGAAACACAACAATATTCAATACATTGACAAGACATATCAAAAGCAATCACAGTAATTTTAAATTGTATAACTTGTATAACAGTGCGACAGCTGGGATATTTGTATAAGTTTATACATATTACCGCAGTGGCAAACTTTTGACACCAAATATGTGGAATAGTGATGTCGAGACCTCATTTGTTAGTAATTGTATCATTTAGGTCACACTAGAAACCTGTGATATACATTAACTCACGAGTGTCTGTCTGTATGTGTGTCTCCAGTGTGATTGACAAAGCTTGTTGATGTTGCGGTACATGAAAACTTCAAAACCAAAAACGACCAGTATTGTCAGATTGTAACCAAAAATGTGTTTTTTTTTATGTTATTATTACTTGATAATTGTGGAAATGGGTTTATTACCAATGTCGTTTTTTAAGAATGTTAGGTTGTGGGCTCTTCGCCCGCCGCGTTTGATTTAGGCGAACTTATTGTGTAACAATATTTTTATTGTCTTTGCCAAAACAAAAGAGTAATCGAATGTGTCATGTAAATAGAACTACCATTATTTATTAATACAATTAATTTAAAAAAATGTTTTCATGTTTTATTTTTATACACCTTATACCTTTAATTTGTATGGCCATTACAATATCTACAAACTAAGTTCATAAGGAGTGTGTAGTGGATTCGATTTCCACTCATATTGATATCTTAAACGCTAAACAATCTAGGAACACGCATTAATAGGTAATCAAAAGAAAACTCAATGAACATAAAAAATTGTATATTTAAAGTAAAAAAAACATTTCTCATATTTAATACTATTGATTCACATTTATTGATCCATTATTGATCCACTTAACTGAAATTATACCCGCTGAAATAATTTTATTTCAACGACTATAATTTCATCTGAGACAGATTAATACACGCTTCTAGACCACAACAATATAACATTATTAAGTATCCCGAAAAATATAGTTTTTCGATTGATACAGTTTTATACATCTGGGCACAGTTTTTAAGTAAACAGGTAGCATATATTATGAATTCCAAATTATATTTGATACACTTGGACGGTAAGTAGTAGTAGCCTCTGAAAATATATCTTTATTTTTTTCCTATTCATATTAATATGCATAAATACAAAATGTATAAATGTGCAAGTTTTATACATTAGACATTTAAAATACATTAAAAATATGTTTTTTTTTTTTTTCTACATTTTCTTGAACTTAAATACTATAATGATTTACATAAAAAGTTAAAATAACTTAAAATACTTTGAGCATTATTTTACAATGTCATTTTCTTTTCTTAAATCATAGTTTTCTTTTGTATAACATTTCAATAGAGTTCTTTTATCTTATGGTAACTCTTTACGTTTCATTAAAAAAAAAACTTAAGTATGTAAATATAGTTTGATAAGAACAAGATACAAAATCTTATATACATTTGATTAGGATATAATTATTTGTATACATACATAAATACATTTATCAAAAATTACAATGGCCACAAAATTTACATAAAAATTACTCAGAATATTCCTGTAATGTTGTTCCCATAACCCATTTACAATGAATTCTCGGTAATTTTCAATTAAATGGTCGGTAGCCTGAGTCACAACGAATTGAATCACATTAAAATACAATTATTATTTTCTGTTTGTTCCAATCGAGCGAATCCAAATTGAATCATGAACTGATTATATATTTTTATAAAAAAAAGCATTCTTTCAGTTTTCTATTGAATTGAACTGCCGGCAAAAGAATTCAGTACAAAATGTTTCTTATGCATTTATTCTCATACGTTTTTTGATCTTTAACTTATACCAAACCTGGAAAGAGTTTCTTCAGAATTAGTATCTTAATCGTTTGAGGTGCTTCACAGTTGAGGAAGCTGTCTAGACTGTTGAAGACGTTTAGTTTGTTTTGTCCCTTTCAACTGAGTGTTGTTAATAACTACGGTAACTAGTACCCATATGATAGATCTTCAGTAATTTCACAAGTGTTCACGGTGCCTAGCATCGAATAATGCTACCGATTGGTGGAGCTGTCTAGACTGCTGAAGACGTTTGGTTTGTTCTACCCTATTAACTTAGTAGTGCTGCTGATAACTATGATATCAAGTACCTATATGATAGATTTCCATCTTCAGAGGTGTTCATGGTGCATAGCGACTATGATGTTGGCGAGGGCGGTGCGGGCGTCGCAGTTGGGGAAGCTGTCGAGCACGTCGACGGCGCGCGCGATGTGTGAGCGTTGCAGGCGCTTGGTTTGTTCCAGACCGTCACCTGCTAGTACTGCTGTGTATAGCTGGAGACAAAGATGTAAGGTTACCTTTGTTTGTTACGAAAACAGACATAAGTTGAAACGTAGTGGAACAAAAAAATAAGCTGAAGATTCCCTTTAGGACAAGGAAATATAATATAACTATCTCGCGTCAGTGACAATTTTCCTAGTCGCTTTAGTAAGTTAATAATACAGGCGAAATTCTGAACATCAAATAAGATTAAAAGAAATTAAACCAACGTCTCTTAGGACTGAAAATCTAAACTTAAACTTGGTCACTTGGTTACAACACCATCATACATGTGGGACACAGCTAGAAAAGATAAAGAAAACACTAAAAAACTAGTAAGTAAATAGTATCCAGTCTGTTACAACCAAGATAGGATAAAAAGATTAGATTAAGTACAACTAGAAAATCAAACTTACAGCATGATAATCGACATCCTGGACACTCTTCTTCCCTGCCTCAATATACTCGTACAGTTCAGGTCTGGCTTCCAAAGTGAACGCTAGTGGCGCCCCGACGAGTGAGAAGCTGGCCGGCTCGGGGCCCGTGAACGCTTCCAAGTCGAGGAAGGCTTGCCATGCTAAGGCTAGGTGGCAGCCGAAGAGGTAGCCCTGGGAATGTTAAGTTTGAATAAGTTTGTAGGTATGGTAGTGTAGAGGGAAATTTATGATTTAGTGGTAGATATTTCCTCTAAAACGTGGAAAAATAATGCTACAGCAGTTTTGGTTATTGTCCGTACCGAATGCAAATTCATCATTTTCCTCCCCGGTTATCAGTAATCCGATGCATCGTAGGCGATTCTTTGCTACCTTTTTCAACCAATCAATCTCTACATCACGACTGTTCCTTTGCGAGACATATCTAGCTGTGTACAGGTATAGTATAGATAGGCTACGGTATATGCATGGCATATACCGTAAAGTGATTCAGGCGTAAATGTCCTGGCCATTTGCTTGGAAATTTACGCATTCGCTTCTGACTTGAAAACGTAAGCTTCCCCATAGATCACTTTATTGTTGGTTAAAAACTTTAATCCACTTTTAAACTTTTTTTCCAACATAATGTGTAATGTTTTCTATTGGTCATCTATATTATATTCCATGGACAAGATCTTTTTGTATTTGTTATTTATTTTCTTTTACCCAAAAACAATTATGTTTTTATCACACAATCTTTAGTATGTACTACCTCTTTAATATTCATTAAAAGGTAGCTTGCTTCTCATGTAGGTTTTTATGCGTACATGATGTTTTATTTATGTGTTTAAATTTAATCAAGTTTTTGTACCCTATTACCGGAAGGTTGGGCCAAAACCCTAAATAAAATAAACTTTCTATCGCATTCTCTACATTTTAAAATATATACGTACGGTATTTAAGCCCATCACCTTATGCTGCACCTTACGCTTAATTAAGCGAATTGTACAGGATACAGCCTCTGACTTTTATCAGGATAGAATGAGATTGTCCTTGGACAGCTATTACTTAATCTTTCCAAACAAATAATTTTAAACACAGTTTTGGTAATTCTGCCACTGCGCCTCTCAAACCGTACGTCAACTTTTTGTAACTACCTCCTCTTTCAGTTTCATGGGTCTCATGTCAGTCACTGCCTATTTGATATCCACTCTGAATTTAACTGCGTAGTTCATTTTCGAGGTTTCGCACCAAAACCTCGCGCCCTTTAGTCTCACTAGGGACTACGATACCAACAAGAACTATAGCATAAAAAATGGACTAATTTGTTTTTATGGATTCGGTTTTTAGGTGCCCTTTGCCATTTACTGCCTAGAGCGACAGCTGCTTTCACTTTAACTCAGAGTTGGCGCTGCCAGTAAACTCAATACAAAAACATAACATAACATAAACATAACATACCATCACGCCTGTATCCCCGAAGGGTTAGGCAGAGGTGTACCAATGTACACCCACAGTTCGCCGGTATGTTTAGGTCCCATGTAATAGGGGGCGAGCCTATTGCCACTAACCGGGCACAAATCCAAACTCCGACCTGCTACTGAGAATTTCATAGAAAAACCTAATAACACCTTGGTCGACTTGGGAATCGAACCCAAGACCTCTAGCGTAGCAGTCGCGCTTAGCGCCACTAGGCCAACGAGGCAGTCAGTACAAAAACATTGACCTTCAATTATTGTAACCAACTGGGTAAAGCACAAAAGAGAAAACATACTAAATATATAAAAAGAAGATAAAAGAGTCAGTTCAAAACTGCCCAAGGTAGACATATTTTGGACATTGACATCGAAAGCCACCATGAAAATGATAATTTTTTCTCACGGTTCTGGACTTTGAAGATAAATCTAAAATTTTTAAACATAGTAGCATCAAAACCAATCCTTAAAATTTTTAGAGGTAAGCTAATTATGTAATTATGACGATGGTACTTTTTTATTTTGAGAATTTATACAAACAGCAACATTTGTGACAAAATTTACTCGGCAGTAGGCAGTTCGTGTTAGTGGCCCTCTATATCACAGTCAAATATTTATTCATAAAGATGAATGATAGGTATATAAGCGAACAACGTCGCGGGTACAGCTAGTCGCTCATAAAACTATGCCTTTATTAGCACGCCCGATACTTAACTCGTCTACTTAATAAGCTAATTTGTTCCATATAGATTTTACTTGTAAAATCTCGAAGCTTTTCTTTAATAATCACAATTTGAAGGGCTATTTGCCTCCAACACGTGTTCGATCTCTAATCGTGATTAGAAAAGAGAGCCCAGATAAACAAATGACATCTCAAAAGGCCAGGAATGAATAATACAAAGTCAGTACCGTCAATGAATAGACATGTGATGGTACTTAACGCTTTCACCTTTACTTGCAATTCGTCTTCAAGTCATATATGGAAGCGTAAACACAATAGCAGTGTTGACATCCTACTTATATTAGACCTTATACAAATGACGGTAAGGTATATAATGGATGATCCAAAGGCTGATAAAATCAAATGGTCTGGTGACTTCGGATGCACGGGTCAGACAACAAGTTACAAATGTACGTCCCATTATGTAGAAAATGTGTGAGTCGGGCTCACACACAAAGGGTTTCGTACCAACATAGAAGAAAACACTCTCTACTGTCTTATTATTCTAGCGGCAAAGATACACTATAAAAAATGCCTACATGACATATAGCCCACTGACAGATAGATGGACGAACAGACAACACAGGCTTAAGTATAAAGAACCTTTGGCAGAATTTGGATCCTCCGTTGGTTACAGAACTCTAAAACGGTCACTTGCGAGTATGTATTGAACGGAATCTGGTCTATGTTCTACTTATAAATAGGTACATATTACATAGTTAACTTGTCCATGAGAATAACATTTAAGTACGTGTTTGAGTGGAACAGGTTCGAAGGTCGTACGGATGTGGATTCGTTAATTAGCCTCACTGCAAATATACTTAAGCTAAGCAAATTGAGGTGTAGCTGTGTGCACGCTAACTATACAAGTGACCACATTGTAGGTTGAGGCGAGGTGGAATGAGTTTATTGAATCTGTGATGGAAAATCTAGGAACAAAACGTCGAAATTCGTTGTTTTGGAGTTATGTAGATTTTCATATTAGATAGAAATCATTGTATACTATTACTTATTATTTTAGAATTTGAGGTTTATTTAGAGTATTTGGTATTCATCACTTTGATTGCCTTTATTAAACGACTGGCCTGCTGGCCTGTTGGTTAGTGACCCGGACTACTAAACTAAAGGGCCAGTATTCGATACGAACTCTAAACTTTGTGTGATAAGCACAATCATTTATCTGGTATCCGTTGTCTGGTAGCCACAATAAGAGCTATTTTTATTTCGGGATCAGATGGTTGTGTGTGAGTTTTCCCAAGAAGAAAAGCTAAATAACATCTTTGAAATGATTCATATCTTACCAGTAGCCTCTTGGATCTGCTCCTTGGGTAACGGTCGTGAAGGCAGAGGGTTGTTCTGCTCGTCTCTCTCGCCGAGGAACTCTGCTTCAGCAAGATCCCGTACTGCTGATGACATCAGCTCTACCAGTTCCTGATTCCTGAATATCATAAAAATGATGTAGTGGTACTATTTGTAGTGCAAAAGGATTTGTTAGCTGCTGAAACATATTTTTTGTTTCAGTCTTGTCGAAAAAGGCAAATTAAGTAGAGAAAATTAGTAGCAATAAAAATCCTTCTTTGCAAAAATAATCTACAATAAACACTGCCTTAAAGGGCAAAGAGTAAGTGTCAACTTAGAAGTACGTATATAGACAAACTTCTGTTGTAACGCTGAACAATTATCTTGATAAAGCCCAAACTAAAGACATACTTATACTAAATAACGTGTTCCTTTGATATGAAAATTATCGACATTAAGGCGTACCTAATAGCTCGCGTGTAACAATAGATGATTCGTCTTGTTCTAAGTTGTATGATGTTGGAGGCGGGCCAGTGGGTCAACGGCTATTGCACATTAACACTTCATTTAAAGTTATATGCATTTAATTTTGGTACCTATTATAATAGTTATTTATGTCTTCGATTATATTCAAGGTTCGCTAAATGAGGTTTTAAATGTTATTTGAGTAATCTGTTGTTGACGGTGATTTATGTTACGAAATACAGCATTGCTATTATGATTTAAGAATGATCTTTGTACCATATCATAGTAATTTCAGAGAAACTAGAAAACTGAAGGTACTGTTTAATGACACTGTCTTATCATTAAAAATAAAGATATGGCCGGTCGCAGAAATCAACAACGCCGTGGCACGATGGGATTGACATAGTCGCAATAGCGTGCTTAAATCCCTAAAAATAAAATAGATTAAAAAAAAAAAAAAAAAAAAAAAGAAATCAACAATATCTTTACTAAGTATACAAACTGCAATTGCTTTTAGATTAAAACTGTCTGTACATACAGTCATCGCGGCATCGTTTAAAATAATAATATAGTATGACGAGTTTTGTTAGCATTACAATCAAAAGTTGAAACTTACTGTCAAGCATTATGTAACGACGATTTGTTAAATTTCATTTACCTCATCTTACATTTGTGAAAGTAATAAGCTTATGTCTGAGTAAGTTATGATAAAATTATAGACAAATCATACTTATAGAATTATTGCATATTAAATGTTTATTGAAGCTTTAAAATAATCATTATGTTTGTTTATACTTATTAATTTGCCATCAATGTTTATTTTATGTATGTTTTTGTATTCGTCATGGTTGAATTAAATAAATGAATAATAAACTTGTAAGTTTTACATTTACGGTATTGTTTATTTACGATAGGTACAAATTAATTTTCTTCAGCATTTAAGTCTCTCTTTGATCTGGTCTTAGTCATGTCTAAATCGTAGACAATTTTAGAAAAAAAGGTCTTATCATTACCATAGTAAGCATATCGCTAACATCTTCACTGACAAAACCATCCTAATTTGAAGTTTCTCCTCCAAATTTACCCACTAACACACATACATAGGTGACTGTCACCTATGGTTTTTCTTGTCATCATGATTGGCACATCAGTGACCTATTTAAAGCCTATTACAGCTAAGCCGACATCGTGTAAACAAGACTTTCACTGTTACACTACGTTCGCATCACGTTGCGTAACGCAATGGTATGTTACGCTGCTAAACCGGATTGTGCATCAGTTGGGAAGTCAAGTTTATAGTTTAAACTAACGTTTTGACCAACATACCTGTTGAGACTGGTATTAGTATGGCAAGGGATTTAAAAGAATTAATTATCCAAGTGAATGAGTTTTGGTTAAATAGGCAGTTGCTCCATGTTAAGTACGGTATTCGGGAGTACTGAATCCGGTAAGACTAGAAGTCGAGCCAAAAAGTAGCTTGGGGAAAAGTCTAGGAATAAAAAGATGCCACTACTAAGATAGGTGCATAAAGAAGGTCGTTTTAGTTTCTAAAAAATCACAATACTTTTTAAATAAACCACTGTGTTGCAGTGACCGAATTTCTGACAGAAGGACATTTTTAAATTTAGATTCAACACACCACCAACACAAATCATCACAGTGTAACGTAATAAGCAAATCATAATTCAATGTTCAATCAAAACGTTTAAGCAAACCTCAATATGTATTACTTTCTCATACCAATGACATTGCAAAAACGATGTAAATAGATTTGTTTTGCTTGGTTAGAGCGTTTTACTTTAATTTCGCTCGATATAAGTCCCCCACTACCTGCTTCATTATCATATATTTTCAGCTTGACTGAGTCCTCCCCTTTCAATATGTAGATAACACAAACACCTTTTAATAAATGTTTCGGGACGATTAACTTAGATACATGTATGTACCTACCTAGATATAAATATATCTCTAGTCGACTATCGATTTTTGGTGATGTATCGGTTTCAATAAGTCGATAGAACGAAATCGCCCTGTTTTTATGTTTCGAAGCCTTTCACAAGTTGACTGAGTATTTGGAATATAGAAGGACAGCATTTACATAATTTGGTATCTTATATCATAGAAATAGTGTTTTCTCGAACATTAATAGTTTTTTTTCCTCTCTTCCTATTTACTTCTGATAACTTAATTTTTTGCTGGTTCCAAGACGTGTAAGTACGTGTCTAGTTGGTACTCATTGGTTATAATTGTGGATCCTGGCTCACAGATGTTGCAATGATGGGCAAGTCCCACCAAACTTGCCACCAGACGAGCCCACCGGCTAGGCCCGATAAAAAAAAATACATTATTAAAAACTTACCTCAAATTAGCCAGCTCCGAACAAGAGTTAGCCAGCAGGTAATCCCCGCTCAACAGCGCGATCTTGTTCCCGAACATCATATCATCAGGCTCCGCCGCGATCGGCTGGCGGGAGTTCATGTTGACCAGGCCTTTGTGCACCAAGTGCGAGGTACGGATCATCTCCGTTACTTCGGCGAGGGCGCGTTGACTGAGGAAGAAAAGGATTTGTTAAGTTCTGTCTTTAATATTTCTATGGGTAAGATAGTTATGGATATAGTACATTCTAATGCATCTCTACATGCTGTTAACCAACTCGTTGGTTTGAAGTTATTTCATAGAGTTAAAAGAATTAAGGAAGGATTTAAAAAAAATTGACGACTAGCTAAACACTTGTACGCTATTTTTGATACAGACAAAGCTTACTTGAATAGTTAGCTGCAGGTCACAGCACTTATTTTTTTCTGATGGGGGAAAAAAATCTCTTCTTTTACCCGAGTTTAAATTACCTAATTGCCAAAAGACAGTTATACTATTTTTTTTATAAAGTTACCCTGCCTGAAAAACACTAACTTTTCTTGCAATGTTGTCTGCAACAATAACAGTGCAGCACTACTTAAATGCATCTTTATCGAACAATGACCATTTTATCGTACAATCAAGGACCTGCTTTCTTCAAGTGTTTCAATTATAAGTAACAGTTCATTTTATTGAGGTCATATGCAACGTGCGCGAGTAAAGAAAGTTGTCCCTTTTTGGCGAGTGGTCGAAATAAATGTTACTCAGCCTCTTTTTACGTCAAAGTGGTCAAAACAGGTTTACAGTCAACCAGTGCGCATTAAAATTCCGGGAAAACAGTTTTTTGAGCAAAACTTTTTTAGAAGCACACGCAAAATATGACTTCATGAAACAAAAAATGAAAATATCATGTTATACACATGAGATTTTCATTTACTATGACTGTTGACTGTTGTGAAAATAAGTCTTACACAATGTCAATGCTTAGGAACCATAAAATACATGATAATGTACAAGCGCGGATCCAGGGGGGTGGTCATGGGGTCATGACCACCCCCTGGGCTAGGTCCAGGAACTAGGTAAACCACTTATTAAATTGTTTTCTTTTTCTAAAAGAGGACAGAAGAGCAGCTGGACCCCGAGCAGTTCAGTAACAAACCCAAATATAACAACAAAATATGTACCTAATGATGTAAAAAAAAATCGAAAAATCTTAGGAGAACAACGATTTTTTTTTTTTTGAAAAATTAACGAGCATTAATTGGGAGAAATAATGTTTAAAAATTATTTTGTGTCGGCTTAACAAAATATGGCTAAGTTAAATCTTATTAAAAAAAATCTGATTTCTGGACCAAAAGCTGAAAAACTCTTGACTTGGCCAAGACTATGTGACCCCCCTGGCACCAATGCTGGATCCGCCCTTGATAATGTATGTGCCCTAATAGATTAATACTAGGTACATTCTACGTTAACTAATAAACCACAAATTATGTGCACCAAAATTTCATGTAATAAATATATCCTTGATCGGAACAGTTTCTCTGGTCAATGGCAATAGAATGGTGCAATAGAGGTTACACTGTTATTTAACCTTAACTGTTGCAAAGATATCGTTGCAGGTGCTTTATATGCCTAATAATTGTCTTAAATATACCGAATTCACATAACATAACATACCATCACGCCTATATCCCCGAAGGGTTAGGCAGAGGTGTACCAATGTGCACCCACAGTTCGCCGGTATGTATAGGTACCATGTAATAGGGGGCAAACCTATTGCCACTAAACGGGCACAAATCCAAACTCCGACCTGCTTCTGAGAATTTCTTAGAAAAACCCAATAACACCTTGGTCGACTTGGGAATCGAACCCAAGACCTCTAGCGTAGCAGTCGCGCTTAGATCGACGACGACTAAACGAGTGAATTTACTAATTAAAAAATATCTTTGTCAAGAATCAATCAATCAGAGTACCTACTTAGTTGACGTACCTACCTACTTACCAAATAACCGCGACTGTTTCCAAAATCTTTAAAACAAGTAAATCCCAGTTATGATGCTGTAATAAATTACAACTGTTTCTGATCTAGGCTACTTGAGTAAGATAAAATTCTGATTGAAACTGCACTTGGTTCGATAGAAAGTTGTTAGTTCTTGTGCCAATTCTACGTGAGCTACGATTATGTACTTAGGTTTATTTTACACAGTCACACCGTTTTCTTTATATCTGGCGACCAGTGCCCTTACTCTATTAATTAGAATCAATGCTGGCAATGCTGCCAGCCTTCTAGGCACGTTTCCCGCCATTAACAAGGATGACGATGAGTTTTTTGACGCGTGTTAGTTTTATTTATTTATATAAGATTTAATTATAGTCTTTAAATTTATTTTCTATATTTAAATTAAACTACTTTATTAATGGAATTAAACTTAAAATATTTACAATATTATAAAAACTAAGCCGAAGAATTATAGACTAAATGAAACTAAGAACTAAAACAAGGCATCAAAAAATTCATCCACATCGCTGTCGACTGGGAGTGTGCCCAAAAGGCTGGAAGCATTGCCACGTTGTATGGCAATGCTTATTCGCTGACCTTTGTTTGTTCTTGTATTAGATTTGAGTATTGAATTGTAAATAAATAATTAATAAATTAATTAGAATTCCAATACAATATCAAAGCTGATCGAAAAAGAGAAGAAAAAAATCTGATCATGAATAGAACGAACTGGTATTTTGGACACTAAATATGTACTGTTTTGTGTGCTGAAATGAATAACAATTTTGCATTGGCATTGTATTAGAATTGAAATTAATTCAAGAGTAACCCCCCAGGTCGTCAGCTCACTACTGTCGACATTGTTTATTTTATATACACAATACACATGGACTATAATATATATTTTTTTCTTAGAAGACGGAAAACACCTGCACTACTTCTAGGATAAATTCAAATCAAAAAATCAAAAAATCAAAATCATTTATTGGAACAAAAACCAGTAAGTAACATTAATTATGCGTTAACAGCCACATTAGTTACAAAAAACTGTGTCGCAACTGTTAGCGCCCACCTCCGAGATGGGGACTGTTCCAACATAAAATTGTTAAGTATAACAATTGTGATAATGTTTGATAAACCCGATATTTGGGACATTACTTGCTCAATTACTTGATTTCCTGAACACCTAAAGACCTGCTGGACAATAAATTACTGTATGCACCATTAATATAGTCCATGTTTACTCAGGAAGTTTTATGGATAGTTATGACAGCGATAAATAAGGAAGTCTTAAGTTGTGGGTTCACTTCACAACCTTCGACCGGTCGACGCCCTTTCGATAATTTGTAAGAACAATTTGTATATTTAATATCTACCATATAAATGCGGAGGTTATTGATGATTATAAACGATAAACTGATTAAAAGACCATAATATCGAAAAGATCAGTCAATGTCCCTTTTTTGAAGGTTAATTGCCTGAAGGAACACTAATTACAAGGATTTTGATAAAATTATATAGCTCTGTGTATGAATAATGTATCAAAATTCATAGGACGGAATTTTAAAATAGGTAGGTTTTCAGTAGATTGGTTAGTTTTCTTGCAAATGGAGATGGTGATTTGAATTTAGCCCGCGTCGGTGAAAAATTGATGAGGTGAATTGACAAATCATTTTTTTTTCCTACATACGGAGGAATAAGAGTATTATGTGTAAAGAGTTAAGTTGCGTGTTCCTTTTCACTCTAATGTTTTGAGTCAAAGATTTAAAAAGATTACAGTCATCGAAAAATTGGGAACGGACATTTATATTTTCTTTTTATACACGAGGAATTCTTGGGGAAGAACCTAGTTCTGTCTTACCTGTGCAGGACCCCGGCGGCCTTGTCCTGCTCCATGTCCGGTATCTCAGGACTGTGGCCCGCAGCCTTGGAGACCAGCAGCACGATGAGGCCCCACGCTTGCATGTTGTTCTTGCCATTGTAGATCAGATTCCTGGACAAAAGAAATACACTTATAAGTACACACATAAGATGATTAAATAAAAACAGGGAACACAATGTGTTCCCTGTTTTTATGAACACATATCATTGTAAATGGTTGATGTTGAATTGTTTTAAAAGGCGTACCGCAGTTAGCTAGATCGCTGACTTTGACTCGTTATCAGAATTTTTTACGAAAATTATTTTTACGAAAAAAAGGATCTCCACTCTCCGGCCATGTTTTATGCTCATTTATGACTAACAAAACTCCCTAATTTTCAATGATTGTCATAAAACAAATAACATTGATTTGTCATCAAGCCAAGTTGGGTGATAAAATTTTAACCGAGATTAATGCACGGTTTAATTACGACACACTTTACTTAAGCAATATTAAGAAACTATTTGCAAGAGATGAAATTAACTGCTTCAACATTAAATATTTATGTTCTTTTTAACTGTATGAAAACAATGTCTGAAGTACTTTAACATAATAGGAGTATGACGAAGTTTGACTATATTTACGTATGATGTTACTGTATCGGATGTTCAGGGAATACAAATTAAATATAAAGCCTGATACACACGATCAAACCCAGTGAACACCGTTTACTGACATTTAGATAAAGATTATGGCGGGGCAACGAATAAATTTTAATTGCTTGTGAAACGCGTGAACCGAAAATGCTATTGACATTTGCGGTTTCTCGTTAAGATCAATAGCTTCGTGAGGTTATGTGTACTTAGAAACCTCTGTTGTGAGATAGTCAATAACAAAACCTTGTACATTGTAGTGTTTTTAGGCCATACTCTTTCTTTGTTTTTCAATTAAATATCCAGGCACGTATCTACACAATGTACCCTAATCACTTGATATGCAAGAACATGTATCATATCAACATTAGCCTTATTTTATTCCAGAACTTCTTCTTTTTAACCGACGAAAACAGAGGAGGTTCTCAATTCGTCTATCACTATCAACCGTCATTGCAACTGTTGCTACTTTGGCATTTTCTCTGATCAATCCTAATAATTGGTGCAAAAACGACATAGATTACATATTATTGGTAGGAGATAGATAAATATTATAGAGACTGTATTGTACCGATGCGCATCAAGCTTTACGTAAGTATATATTAATTTGCCTGTTTGGCGCCGACTCAAAATTACTTAGGAATACTTACATTAGTTTAAGAACTTAGTTATTAAGATTAAATAAAAAAAGGTTTGTTATTTGTTGCTTTTCAGTTTTTTCGGCGGTTTAATTTTTTTGTTAAAAAGTTTTTTTACACATACAGAAGCACCGATCATGCCATCAGCTGACTCGTTAACTAGATGCGTGTGCAACCAGCCTAACCGATTTGATGAGCAATAAGGAATGCAACGTTCGACAGTAACCTCTGCACGCGATTTGTTACGACGCACAGAGGTAATTTATTTTGTTACAGAACTACTTCCTACGTAAAAACATGTTACCAATGTTTTGGTGCTATTCGATGCAGTTTCATTGTTTGTTTTTAATACCATTTTGATCTGAAACTTAGATAAGCCACTAGCCTATAGACTGTAAAACAAGATATGTGAGTATAGCAATATAATGCTAAACAGGGTCTTTATCAAATTATCATACCCCTTTGGTTATAGGGCCGATCCTCTTGAGCGTCATATAGCTCTATGTATATTGACCCCAAAAAATGCCCGGAACTAAATAAATGACAATGTACGGAATAAATGTAAAACTGCAAACATAAATTACAGTAAACACTTTCATATACTCACAAAAGCAAGCAATAAAAAATTCACTTATTAAAACAACTATGGAAGGATCGCATTCTCAACGACAGCAACAAATTTTTATGGCGCATTTTACTTACAAATGTACAAGATCGCAACATTGATAATAATATGCAAGTTTGGTCAGCGGTGTCCCCACTTTAAATTTCTGAATTTATTTTTCCGTTACGGCGAAAGCAATGGACCTGTTCCTGAATCAGGTTGCAGTAATGCGGAACATACTGAATGGGTTTTTTGAACGGATAATGTGGAAAGGGGTCATCATGAAAGTTGTATAAGATTGTAGATGTATGCTGATAAAATGTAATTAAATGTTAGGGATATATTTTCAGTTAATAACATAATTATAGCATGTAAATGTCTAACTGCTGGTCAAGCTTCTGCTCATCTCAGAGAAGAAGTTATTCTTTTTATCTTTATCACAAATGATAAAACAGAATTTAATCTGCAATGCCAACAGAAGACTCTTTGAAAACATTATCGATTTATCTGTCGATCTATATCGTGTTCAGTATTTTGCAGATATTTCAGACTTTATGCGTTTATTTCTTCTCTATGAAACGTGCTTTCGGTGTAGATTTAAGTGTGGTCTTGGTTTACTGAGAAAATTAAGAGATTGACAATCTGAACGTATAATTTAAGTTTCTTGCGCTGTTTGTGTCGTTAGGTCACGATGAAACTTTCTATATAGAAAAAGTACTGCATGTTGGTTTTCACACCTTTTGCATAAGCGACAAAGATGTCAACAAATTCAATTCAGAAGAATATTTGTATACCCTACTATTAGTATAAATATCGCAGAGAAACGATGTAGCTATCCATACATTTTTATGGATATTTGAATTTGAACTTCTAAGCTTTAACGGCTTTGCTATAGTAATAAAGAAAATAAACTGCAGTTAAAAAGTGTTAAAACACCAAAGTAAAAGTTAAAAGTGATATTTGAATTGTTAGGTTAACGGCTGTTAAACCGTAAACTGAACATATTTGGTACATTATGACCGTTTTGTTACTTTCTCTTGTTTGATTATAATTGCGCCATTTGTAATGTTTAATTAGAAACTTTAGGAAATATATTTTCTGTGTAAAAAGTACGTTCGGAAAATAGCTGCCGAAAATAAACCTTATTTTCCCCGAAACTTTATCTATAGGTACTTCCATTTTGTTGTAAGGAACGAAAGGTTAATAAAATAGTGAGATTATCTAAAGTTTACAGATGAATAAGTTACGCCATTAGATAGAAGCAGATAGAAGATTTTTATGGAAGGTCTAATGTCGCAATTTAAAGGTAGGGTCGCATGTTGCTAAACTCGGTTTAAGGCGATGGTTTTATTTTTGTTAATCTAATATTACAAAACTGTTCAAATTAATAACTCTTAAAATATACATATTCTTTCCAACCAGACGCTCGTGACGTCAACGAGGATTAAAAGCTGGATAACCTACGTGTTGCCTAAGTACTCTACAGGAGATTTCAACGTATTTTAAGACTACCTATGACTTGTTTATGAGATTGTGTTTTGTTTGCTGTTTCAGGTCAACATTTTCCACTATGTATTTTTTTTCAGATCAAGTTTTTTTATTTAATATAAGAAAAGAATACCCATGTAGAAATATTTTTTACCAAGAAAATCTTACACGTACTTAGCTGTCTTCAGCAAAGGATGATTGCTCCCAACCAATTTGCGCAAATGGAGTGCTACGTTCGCAATTTCGTCGCTCAGGACCCATCGGAGACTCAGGAAGGAGGTGGGATATCCGACAATCTTCTCCGCCTCACTCACGGCTCTGTTCCAATCCGGCTTCGCACTGTGTTGTGCAATACTGGCTGGTTGCGTGCAGCTCGTACTCACTTCCCTCCCGATACAAGGTCCCCAAAGTTTCGAAACCAATGCACTAGATGACTGAACTTTCACCAAATCGCATTTAACGACACGACACAATCGACTCAAACTCATTTTCCTGACTAACTACGGTCTACGCTGGCTAGGAAAATCGAGTACGAAATTCGTATTTCGAAATCGCAAACGGATGAATTTATTAACTGACTGTAACACTATATTTACACACGAAAATATGTATAAACAAGTATTTGTATTTCCCACAAAATATGTTATCACCCTTCTTCTGTGAAACTCTTAATAACTGCTTTATTATGTACCAGTATTGCACAAAATGTATTGTTTCCTAAATGATTTGAACTGCGAAATCCGAACGTCCACAACTTTCGCGCGTAAATGGTTGACTGAACGAATGGCGAGCGGGATGCGATTGGTGAACGGTTATAAAGCAAAGTGCAAACCAAACTGACGTTGGATTCGTAGATTGTCGTATGACGTCATACGTTCACGGCGGTTAGAGGCTAAAATAATATGAGTAGTATAGACTCCGGAACCAAGTCGGCCGGTATAAGATATATGTTCTGGTAGGTCTAAAGCAAATTATCCGAGCCATGTGAGTGTGGCTGTTCTCTCCTCAAACCAGGGCCTGCATGTCCTACCATCTCCTTCCGTGAACACCTGTAAAAGGTCACCAGCAATGCTGTCTGCGTGGCTAAGTGACAAATCAATTAGTATAAGGCAGATGAATTATTCACAGATTGGTTCAGTAGCTAACCTCAGAAATTTCTTCGTTTGTCAAGAATAGGTACTGTTCGTTTCAATATCGTTTCAATTTTTGAGTGATTTTGCAAAATGCTAGGGTATTGGGATGTATCGATTAGAACAAACGAGAGATCCTATCCTAAACTTTGAAAGGTGATATCAGTTTTTGCGCTTGTGAGTGAGCTGCTTAAAAACGCGTTAAAATTTTCCACAACTATTTGAAAATGTATGTATTAGTGGGAATCTGTGCGACGAGCGTTACTTTAGCCTTTATAGCGCCATCTATTGTAAAAAGCCTGAAGTAAGTAAGCAACAAGAGAAACAATATATAACATGATGAGTTAGTATATATAATTTCTGTTTTTATGGAATGAACTTCTTATGCCATTAACGTAACTACATTTTCGTTGTCGAATTATAAAAGCGAAAAAATGTCTCATAGTTTTTTTTTTATATTTCGTTTATCGATTCCTTTGACACTTTGACAGAACAAAGTTACCATAACAGTACTATAATTTCCTGAGAAAAAAATATTCATTTGAGTTTTAAATAATAAGCAACCATAGTAATAATACAAATCATTTCGAAAATATGAACGTCAACCATACTATTGTACTACATATAATTAAGAAAATAAGAAAAAGAAAATAATAATGAAAGCAGTATTGTGAATTTTTTGTTCATAAACAAATACGTTGTCAAGTAGACTGAGGAAGTAAATTACCAAAAGCAAGCCAGAAAGCTAAAACCGCTCGCTTGCTTTTGGAAACGATTGTTTCTAAAACTGAACACCCGTGATTGCTTCTGGCAACAATCGTTTCCAACAACCAGTTTTTATTAAACAACTTTAAACTTTATTATAGAGGCCATAAAGTCCTCGTAAAACGTTTTTAAACTGTAGATTAATATATTATCCGACCTTCAAATACAAGTTGGCATCATAATAGATCTAATTTTTATTACACCATACGAAATAAAGCTTGACATCGCCATTTTGTTTTTCTAAGTGAGCGTATGTGTGAGTTTTCTTAGTTTTTATTTTTTATTAATTGTATATGAATACATTAACAATAAGTATTGTACTATTTTAATACTTGATTATTATACATATTTAATGTATACATTTGATTGGTAAAAATGTTGGTCATAATTTCTAAATTAGCAAATAAAACACGGTATGCGATTTGACCTTGAATTGACAAAAAAATTGCGCTGTTTGGTTTTAATTTGTAAATATTGACTTGAATTCACAAAAAAGTCTATAAACTTTTACATTTAAAACAAAGATAATGAAATGTCCTTTACATATATACTTTTATTTTAGTTCTATGTATTACATTTTTCTTACAAAGTCGCATGGAAGTTACGTACCTAAATATGTAGCGGTAAATTACTCAGCCAGCGCATTCTACGCTAGGATTCCCTTAATGTTTTAAATATTTTAATCCACATAAAATAAATCCATGTATGATTAAATGTGTCTAGTTATTAATCTAGTTTATGAATAAAATAAGAAACAATGCTCTTGTCGATCTTAATTTTTAGTAAAACGCATTTTTCCATACAAGTAGCTCATATTTTGGGTAGTTAAAGTTTCAAGGTTCATTGAAAAATACGGAATCAAGATCTATTAAAAAAAAAAGATATAGTGTTTAAGCTTGTTTTAATGGCTATTCAGAACAGTTAAAACATTTGAAGTGCGCTTCTGGAATGAGTCACAATCAGGGTTTTATTACGGCGCGTCGTCCGCTCAGATGCGGTCAAAAATCACTGGCAAACGACCCTCTTTTTACTCTTGCGCCGAGCAAGCGAGCGGATAAGTGGCACACGTACCTTTTCACATCATTTATAAATATGTCGGAATGAGATAGATCATGTGCTTAGGAACAGATAGGATATCTTCAGCAAAAGTGTCCCTACTCCACCTCCGATCTCCGATGACCGCTCGCCGAGAGACGTCCCCCTTGACAGCCGTCAAACTCCATTGACAGCCAGGAATGATTGCCATATTACTCCCTCGCCGACAAATATGTTACATTTATTAGACTTTGTGTGTGGACATAAATTATTAAATAAATAAATATATTGAAGATTATAAATATTAGTCTTATTATTAAATATATCGTATGTATCTTAATTCAATTCAACTAATCAATCAACCAAATACAAGCTGTGATAATATATTAACTTTTTAGAATAATGTAATAAAATGATTATGTCGGAGTAATAAGGCAAACAACACTTTTTATCTTGCCTTTTTCGATATACCCCGAAAGAAACGAAATCGCTAAAATGGCAACATAGCTATGGTAATTTTTCAATCCAAATAAGCGGCCAATCACAACGTTTGTTCATTTTATTCCGTTCAGTCAATCTCCTGTTTCATCCAATCTTGTTCGAGCAGTTCGAGCGCGAGATATAGTTCAGTCATTCAGTTCCTCGCGTTCTGCCGGTTATCGCAGTCGTCTGTAGAGCGGTCACTGCGCCCTACCGGTGTAATTCAGTGTTCTATTTGATTAACTCTCAGTTCAGCACAACTGTTGTTATTTAATAACAATTTTGTGTGAAAGTGAGAACTTTAGGTTGTGTGTAGACGAGAAAAGTTCATTAAATTTCCCGAACGTACTTTGAGGTAAGGGTTTTTTTTGTTGAATTCTTTTAGATATTTTACACAGGCTATGTCTGGCACTTCTTTCGCAAGCACTTAGTTCTCCTCAGTCCACGTGTATTGCATACGTGGTGATAAATCTTTAGAAACGGTCGATAACACAGATCATTCAGCATTTATTTCAGTAGATTCTTGATCGCAATAAATTTTTATCACTTATTGTTCATTGTATGTTCAATCTAATTCATTTTCTTATTTTCCTGTAGGCCCGCCTGTGCATTGTTTATTTCTAATTTGCGTAATAATAACATTGTTTACCGACTTTAAACCGAGAACGGTAGTCTGTTGGGTTCCGCCTTCATTCTTTCATCTATTGCGGCTACAAATCGTATGAACTATTTTAAATGAATATCTTCTAAACAAAAGAGCATCGTAACAGTAAATTGATACGTCTTAAATGTTTTTTTCCGATTAGCAACCGGCTGCCAGCCGATTAGCGCCAGCAATGACCTCTAGAATTCTGATTTGGACGGTCATTGATCTGTCAGCTGGTTTGTGTTCGTAATTTGAATAATTTAATCTTGAGTCGCAGTACAAAATTTTCCGATCGTAATATAATAGGTATAACGACATTTTTTTTTCTTATTTGCGACATATTTTTTTGTTTTTTAATTATTTCGAAGATCTTTAAATAATTGCAATATTAGTGTCGGTATATGTTTTTTTCTAATTATTTCTTAGTATTCAGATAAGTTAGTTATTTTTATTTTAATAGAGCAATATTTATATCATTAATCACCATAAAGGACAAGCCCTTTGACCTAACTAGTGTTTATCATTGTTAATGTCAGTCTATAAAACAGCTTTGTTTAACCACTGTGTAATAAACATGCTGGATAATATTATGTAATACTTGTAAGTGGAATGTTGGTGTGTCTTTCTAGCTATCAACAATCAACTCGGCCTATTGTGGTCCACTGCTTGGCAATGAACTTCCCCTTTTGTCCAATTTCCTTTGTCCAATTAATTGAAGGGAAAAAGATGTGATCAAATTCTTAATCACCGTACTGTGCAATACAGTACTGTATTGCACAGTACAGTATATAAAGTACCAGTGTGTGATGGAATATTTTAAATCAATTTGGTTTCAAAGGTCACCAGAACACATAAACGAGAAAATATGTCTAGTCTAACTGGTGCACTCAGGGAGTTTAATGATTATATAAAAATTTATTATAGATTTAAGTAAAATACCTCTCAGCCTGAGAGTTGACATAATTATCTGAATCAATACTAAGTAATCCCTTCATTAACCCTTAATTAAAACTGTTATTTAACATATCTAAGTACAGCGGTAAGTCACTATAATGCAGTTAGGACTTAATTTAAACATATGTTATAACTTTAAATGCAAGTAGTATTTGAACTATCCAGCATTTTCTGTACGGCTTTATTTGATTTTGAATTAAATAGCTAAATACAAAGTCAAATAAATTTATCACATGCTTTCAAACAACAAAACTGCATTATTATTTGTAGATATTTTTTGGATCTACATGCACACACATGCAGAAACATAAAAATATAAATAAAAAAATATTATTTTTAAAGTCAGTTCACAACAGCTTTTTGGCCTTATCATGAAATCTTTGACCTTATTTCAATTGCATAGTATATAGCTGTAGCATTACCTGCCAGTATTAATCTTTACAACTTTAATTTCCATCATAATCTTATAGCACTAAATAGATGATAAAAATTAATATTTAACAAGGTAACCTCGACCTCAAATCTAATATCCTACAATTATTAAGATAAGCAAGATACACATCTAATATAATTAATTCTTGTTAACACTAATTAAATATAATTAAGTTAATCAAAGCAAACACCTTGTTAGACATGTCTGGAATTTATTTGGTTATTTTATTGAGCAATTATGATTTATGAAATGGTACTCTTCACTAGTAAAGTTAGCTTGTGTGTGTAAAGTGTAAAATTTATTGTATGTACCGGTTGTGAGATTATAATTAAGATTGAAAAAGCTTAATTAATAAAGTGTTTGGATTTAGATGTATCATGTATTGTATGTAGTGTCATGTTTTTGTAAAGTTGTTGATTTAAATTAATGAATATTGCTAATAGAGACAAATTGATATTTTACTTTTATTCTCCCATTAAAAACTAACATATTTTGCAACTATATTAGCTGAACAGAACAAATTGGTATGTAATTCATATATCCATATTATAATATAATATTCTTGCAAGTAAAAAATATAGTTTCTTCAAATATAATATTTTATGTCAGCGGAATGTCTAGAACATAGAGAAAAGTAAGTCTAGAAACGAAAAGTGGCCCACGGAGAGCCGCTTCGCTATGTTGAATGTAAGAGGAGGAATGGATGGTAAGGTGATTGAAGTATGTCAGATGATGGATGTTGAGACAAAAATTAAGAAAGGTATGCTGAGATGGTTTGGCTATGTTGAGAGAATGAATGAAGAACGATTGACAAGAAAAGTGTATAAGGCGAGTGTGAATGAAAAAAGGGCCAGGTCAAGAGTACCATAAACCGAACAGCATGTATGAAGGGAAATAATGAAAGTGGACAAAGCGAAACAAGTGTGTAAGGATCGTAGTAAGTGGAAAGAAGTGGTCTCTGCCTACCCCTACAAGGGAAAGAGGCGTGAATATATGTATGTATGTAATGTCTAAAAATTATGATTATAGGTTACAATTTAAACTCAGTTCTCCTTAACCTAACCAATATTAGCTTAATCAGAGTGAATTAATGTTATTGTCTGTTTTAGCTACCTCATAGGGAAATCTATTTCGTGTTATCAGTGCAAGTGAAAAGTTTCCGTCTCCTCCAATCAATCACTGTCATTTATGTGTACAAAACAGTACAGTAATATATTGGGTGTGTACATTATGATTTGAGTAACTTTCAATGTCAACTACATTTGCAGACGGCTCGCAAAAATTGGATTGCTTTGTACAGTAAACCACGCCCGAGGCTAAAAAGAATTACGAAACACGACCTTAGTGATTTGAAATAAGGGTGCTGTGAAAGTCACTTTACATAGAAATCTATAGTTACTGAAACTTTTCCTTTTGTCACCATTACGGTAACGTCGACAGTTCTAGGTCACTAGAATATAACATGATTGACTTAAGTTATGTCACATGTAATACTATCCCTGCCCCGCGATTTCACATCTCTTTTTTTTACCCAAAGCATAGAACGTAATGTGACATACCTATACTAAAGCCAATCTGGAAAGAGAATTAAACGTTATTACTAATAACGCAATTATCAACTTTGACAACATGTGTTTAAGTTCATTTTAGAATGACAAATATTACCGAAAAGGGCCTAAAAGTAATTTGAATGTGATGGAAACAGAACTGTTAGTCATTGAATTAAGGTTCATAATCCCAAAGCACGGTCATTATTTCTTTAAAGTGGCTGATGTATAGCATTATTGTACTAGTAAAAATACAAACCTAACTTCTAAACAATTAGTCACAAAATAAGTAAGGAATTCAAGAAATGTGCACAAAACACGCTATACTTTTATCGCCAAGAAAAGTTAGCTCGTAAACACGCTATTTGAACCGGTTCGTGTTTTTCTAATCATAATATTCTTTAATAGTGTGTCAATGAACTTAATATTTGTAAAACAAGGCAGTAGGTATTTTTATTTGAACCTGACTGACCTTCACACATGACATTATGAACATGCAATAGAGTGAACTAGTGCACTATTAATGCAAGTTCGTGTAAATATTTTCTATGTTTTATAGTTGAATGTTTCAATCCTATTGCTATCAGTCACTGCAAATGTTTGTATAGTTTATATACGGATGTTTGTTTAGACTTGGATGTAAATATGATAAAGGAATAATTGTGTAAGATAGCTGTTTTCCCAAATAATAAAGCTTTGTTAAAAGGAACTAGATTTTGCCTCGCGGCTCCATCTGTGTGGATGACGATGATCGCAGTAATCGTGGTATAAAAACTAGCCTAATGGCTATGTCCTTTCTTGGGATTCAAGTCTCTCATTTGCTACAAGCGGACACGGCTCTTTGCAAGATCCCGCCATCTCCCTATTAACAGATAATTATTATTAAAATAACTTAACGCACATATTATAAAAGCGAAGGACCTGCATGTGGGAAGCGCAGACGGTCATTGCGGAAATCCTTGGGGTAGGCCTTTGTCCAGCAGTGGACGTCTTTCGGCTGATATATTATGATGATCAGGCGAAAATTACACGAGATAAACTTTCTTTTACCAGGTGTTTATAATGTCCTGTATGTTTGTGCAGGTATGGAGTGGGAAGGGCCGCCCAAGCAAGGCTTGTACGACCCTCAGAACGAGCACGAAGCTTGCGGCGTTGGTTTTGTTGTTGCTATCGACGGTAAACGCACTCATAAAGTAAGTATACGAGCATACAAGATCTATCTCTTTACACATGAAATCTACTTACTGTACTGCCTCACCGTAGTGATAAAAATCGTAAAATTTCATTTCCGGACGAAGTTTATATACTTAAATCAATTCAAAAATCTTCAGTTTGTGTAATACCAACATTAAACAGCATTTCCGAAATGCTGTTTAATTATAATCAATATAATCCATATAACATAGAGCGAGTACCTACACGCCCACAACGCGATATTAAACCACACTCGACCTGTCCAAAAGTACATTTGCAATTGCATCCCCTTTTACACTAATTAGTAATGTCAGGATCAAAGCAACATACACAATGCACTTAGTCTGGACGCCATAAGCTCTAGCCTCCCCTATAAACTGGGGTCTCACCCCATCTTCCGTTGCTAGGCAACGTTAATTAATTGGTAACCAAATCTGACTGCAATCGCCATTGTCCATCAGACATTGGAGAGTTTAATTTTGTACCAATTACGTAGGCTGTAACTAAGGGATAAGACGAAATTGGTATAGGTACATAATATTTTCTCAATGTGATTCGTTGTTCTTTTAAATAGAAAAGAATATATTAAACGGTTTTTGTTAGAATCGGAGATTTAGTTAAGGTCATTGTCGTGGAACAAATTGTTATTTTAAAATCGTTTCGTTTTGTTTTTCTTTACAGTTTTGTAAGAAGTAATCTCGTCAATCTAAAATTATTAAGACATTAATGGTTAGATAATTGCTCTCTTGTCTAGTAAATACAGTTATTACGTTTCCTTTTATTACGTCATCAATTCAGATCTTGACCTAGACACATTTACATTTTCTTCTGTCATCCGAAATGCTGCAGCGGTCCAAAAAATGAAATTGTTTGGCCCTTTTCCTGTATATAATTTTAGATAGTTGCCAAAATGTCTAGTCAGTGCTGAGTTGTATTAATTTATTACTAAATCTCCCCTGCATTTGGCAGTTTTCCACACTTAATAACTCAATATGCCATGTTTCTTATAGAATTAAACATTTAACAGCATATGAGTTGGAAACCGTTCAAAGGGAATAACTTCTTATCCAGTTATTTTCCAAGAAAACAATTCTTGCCAATTGTCAAAGCTTACATACAGCATTTTTGCGGTTATTGTTTTGCTGAGCAACTAATTATTATTATTTTTAAGTTGCACTTAAATTTCATGTTGTCTCTAGAGGATATAAATATGCATCGAATCAATTAAATTAATGGTTAATGGAACAATCCATTATAGTGGTCTTTCTCAGACTACAGTAACATTACGTACAATTTTTTTTTACTGTTGAATTATTAAGGAGATTACAAAAGCATTATAACTTCTAAAATAACTAGTTTAGGCCAGTACATATTGAATTACAAGAGAATATCATCTAAATTTCTCTGGCTTGTTCTATTTATGTGCACGTTGATTAATGAATGCAATTAAGTAAATAAGTTGTTACTAATTATTCTCAATTGAAAATTATTTTGATTTCATATTATGTAAGCTGGGGACAGTCACGAGCAAAAATATATATACCCATAGCGAAATTGTAACATAAAATTAGCGAGTATTTTGTGTTGAAAGTCAGAAAAAAAACTATGAAAATTAATAATGAACTGTTTTTACACGACTGCCCAAAAAGGAGTGTTATGTTTTCAGGGTTCATGTATGTATGTATGTATGTATGTATGTTTGTGAGTTTCTTTATTCCACCATAACTTCTAAAAGGCTTGACCGATTTCAATGTTTGTGGTATCGTTAGAAGCTTTGAGTTATCCCGAGTGACATAGGCTATGTGGACATTAAAAAATGGTCAAGCGTGAGCCGAAATCGCCTGCAAAGGGTTCCGAACGATTTTTTTTTTGTGTTGTGTCATGTTTTTTTGTTGTTCACTAAAAGGTATTAAATAAAAAATTAATAATTAAAAAAATTAAAAAACACGCCTGCCATGTCAAAAAAAAATTAAAAACAAGTCAAATATTTGCAGTCGGGGTCGGTTACTTGGAACAATTCATTACAGGAACCCCGACTGCAAATATTTGACTTGTTTTTAATTTTTTTTTGACATGGCAGGCGTGTTTTTTAATTTTTTTAATTATTAATTTTTTATCAATAATTTCTTCTTAGCACGTCTATGCTGCACAGGTCTGCAGGCTATGCACGTCAATACCAATCTAGAATTGAAGAGAAAATCGATGAAAAATTGTAGTGTATACATATTTTTGCTCGTGACTGTACATAAATCGTTTTATTTACACAGCTATATTTCAGGAATAAGTTTTTAATATCCCTTATTATATATTTTATGCTAAGTATCTAAATAAAATAAAAAAATGTAAAATTTGCATTATCGATATCCTTTTAAACGATATAGCGATACTTTAACAGTACATGCACAATTCAAATTTTTGATGTTTTTTATTTTTCATGTGTTTCATAATATTATCGTTTCTTATTAAACTGTTATACAACCTTTGATATAGTTATCACAATATTACGCGTTTTATACTGAACCCAATAAGCTTATTCTGCCCTAATCAGTTGATTTACGATCAAAATACAATGACAGCTCGCGTTAGGATAGATTGATGACTAGCGCTTTAACCGCTAATACATTTATCAGCAATATTTAGTGATGCATTAAGCGATAAAGATAAATTAAACTGATGGGATATAAAAAAAGACAGATATACAGACACTTCAAATTTAAAATACCTCTTTTTTGCATCGGGGTTAAAAAAGCAAAAAAAAGGATAGTTGTGTAATAATATGTTAAAAAAATTGCTTATTTGTAACTCTACTTTAAGCAGAATTAATTTTGGTAGGTCTATGGTCGGTGAAGGAAAAACATCGTGAGGAAACCTGGATCCCATAATTTGGAATCTGAAAGCACCAACCCGCAGAGAGCAAGCGTGGTGATCAATGCTCGTGCCTTCTCTATATGGGACGAGACCTGTGCCCAGTAGTGGGACATTTATAGGCTGGATTATTATTATGATGGAATTTCCATTAGGTACTCTCTAGTGCCAATAAAAGTGCTGCATAAGCCTTAGATTACATACATAACGTCATTTTAAAATTTACTTTGCTCGAGGCACAATTTAGTTAAACAGGGAAGGGTTGAAGAGAGCTGTAAATTCATTGGCTAGCTGCCAAAATAAAAGGGGTTTTATAATAGGAAGACTGCATCCATAATCCATAGGTACCTACTTAATCTTTTCTGTCTTGTAGATAAATTAATCATCATTATCTTGTGCTTTTGACTATGGCAAATACTTTGTCTGTCCTGACAAGATTTTTAATATTTTTAATAATCCAATTATAATAACAATATCCTGGGACAACTCACACACGGTTATCTGATCCCAAGCTAAGCAGAGCTTGTGTTATGGTAACCAGACAACTGATAAACTTACTTATATATTTCTAAATACATACATATTATAGATAAATTACACACAGACACCAGAACAAATGATCATGCTCATCACACAACATTTGTCCTGGGCGAGAATCGAACCCACGACCTCCGGTATAGCAGTCAGGGTCACTAACCACTAGACCAACAGCCCGTCAAAATTAGTGAAAGTATAATAATAATATATAATATTCCGGGACAACTCACACACGGTTATCTGATCCCAAGCTAAGCAGAGCTTGTGTTATGGTAACCAGACAACTGATAAACTTACTTATATATTTCTAAATACATACATATTATAGATAAATTACACACAGACACCAGAACAAATGATCATGCTCATCACACAACATTTGTCCTGGGCGAGAATCGAACCCACGACCTCCGGTATAGCAGTCAGGGTCACTAACCACTAGACCAACAGCCCGTCAAAATTAGTGAAAGTATAATAATAATATATAATATTCCGGGACAACTCACACACGGTTATCTGATCCCAAGCTAAGCAGAGCTTGTGTTATGGTAACCAGACAACTGATAAACATACTTATATATTTCTAAATACATACATATTATAGATAAATTACACCCAGACAACCAGAACAAATGATCGTGCTCATCACACAAACATTTGTCCTGGGTGGGAATCGAACCCACGACCTCCGGTATAGCAGTCAGGGTCACTAACCACTAGACCAACAGGCCCATCGTCGTCTTGTGACAATGTAGTCACAGACACACTCAACAGTCTGTACTACTGTTTTATGTGACACTGTATTGGTCCATTAGCTTACTTGTCTTTAAGTGCTTAAAAAATCGTGCTTAAATAATTCCTATTCTTATTTTTTTTCCGGAATTAACTTGAGTATTGTTTTTCACTAGATCGTCCGAGATGCCGAAACGCTCGCAAAACGCATGGAGCACCGCGGCGCGTGTGCATGCGACAACGACACCGGCGACGGCGCGGGCGTGCTAACCGCTATCCCGCATCAGTTCTACTGTGCTCAGCTAAGGTAAGACTTAAGAAATATGTAGGTATAATATAGTCAAAAAATATAAAAAAAAAAAACAATCTGATATAAGGTGGACACACAATCGTGTGCCTGCTAGGTATTCTGTGAAGGTAATATGGGCCTGTAACTGCCATAATTTTAATGGCAAGCTCTTTTAAGGAATAAAATGCATATTTAGGAGTTCAGGATTGGTAATTGGTAACCACGAAGTTGTGGCGGAAGGATGTAGAAAAAGGGTAGTGAAATACACAATGACTTCTTAGTTAATAGTTTATACAAAAGATCATTTTATTTAAGACATTTTACTTAAAACAGGTTAATGCACGTGTAATTAAGGATTTATTATTTTGTCTTTAATTATAAACGGTCACGGTTTTAATAGGTTTTGTGTACTAAAACGAGACGGTTCTAATACATGTTAGTATTTAGTACCGAGACGAACCATTGTAGAATATTATGGCTTACCTAAATATTGTTTGTACTGTCGAGTTTATGCTGAATGTTATTATTATTTTAACAGTAAACAACTGCTTCAACAGTTGAGTCTGATTTTGGTTTATTGATGAAGATAAACTTGAGATGTGCTATTTGTTAAGACAGACAGCTATTTATTACATACAATTCGTATGGTAGACAAACTTTACATCACGAGTACTGAAAGGAAAAAAGGAGGTTAAAATGTAAGAAAAGCTGTAGTATATAAATATAATTGTCAAGCAGCTGTATTGCATGCGAGCCGAACCACACAAAAAGTAAAACAAATAACTGACAAAAAGAGGTAATAGGTAGTGTAAAGAAAACTTAAAAACAAATGAAACATTGAAATTGATGAGAACGGCCTTCCGTGCTATTTGGCAAGTTGCCAGTGACAATTGTGCCCACAGCCTTAAACTTGGCATTCCGCCAGACGGTTTCGAGGGAAAATCGATATGCCATGACAAAGTGGAGCAACGTTTTTCCAGCGTGCGAAATGCTTACGATTATCTTTTTTCTTATGTGTCTTTAAGATGGTCTATTAAATTTTACTAGTGCCTGTGTGGCTACCTAAACTTTGATGAGATAGATTTCCACTAATACTTTGTGATGGAGTTTTTGGATCAGGTTCTTAATCAAGCAGGATGATTTATCAATTTCTGGATCGTAGTTTGTGGGAATTTCTCTGTCTATGCTGATGTTTCTTCTACACATAAACGCATATGTTCCTAATAAAAATCTTCGAATCAAGTAAATTCTACTTAACTACTTTTACGGATTTTATCGCGGTTTGTATTTGAATTTTAGTTCCCGACGTTTCGACACCTTTGCAGGTATCATGGTCACGGGCAGACTGAGGTGGTGTTCGTCTTGACGGTTGTTGTTGCTCGTTCTACCTTCATATTTTTATTGATTATTTGTGTTCCGGCCTACGCAATATGAGCTCACGGTGTCTTGAGGTCTTGCAGCGCTGCTCTTGGGTTTGATTTTGAGTTTGTTAATTATCGGATCCCAAGTAGGTGATATCTAAACTAAAATTCAAATACAAACCGCGATAAAATCCGTAAAAGTAGTTTTATTTCAATGTCTAACATTCGCGTAAACCTCAGAACTCAATGTGTAAAATTCTACTAATTTATAATATTTACTTAAGATTTTCGATTGAGCACATACCAAATAGGCTGAGAAATAAGGATAGCCTATAAAAAAAAAGTTCAACATATTTTTTTGTGTAACTTCGTAAGCCATTTAGATAATGTTTTTCTAGTGCAATGATTCATAATGTCAGTTTTAGATTCTGAGTTTGTTGTTGTGCCACTGCCCTAGCACTTTTAAATTATGTAAATTTAGAGTAGTCGTGGAAAAAGATCAAGGATTATATTTAGACTCCTGTACTTTTCCTTTCGATAACAATATTTTGGCAACATGATCTAATACTATGCTACGACTAATCGTACCTAATTCTAGAGGGAAAAACAAATTACAAAAAATAACCATAGGTAATTCTGCTGAATACATGCGCTTTGCACGGTTAATGTCAAAAGTGTTACCACTGATGTGTTTTTCAGTGCCTATCTATGTTATAATTATTTTTATTAATACAAACAAAATTAAGCCATTGACGTCATTATCACTGTCCACGAGACAATTGACTGATCGTTTACCATAAAAATATATCAAATCGCTGTTTTTGAGGTCGCCTTGATAACTTTTAAGCTTACCTACTATAAACATATAGATTTTCAAGATATTGAAATCTTTTCAAAGAGTGAAGCATGGTGTGTTAAATAGTCGCATTATAGTAAATTTATTTAGATCTTCTGAGATGTATTACAATCCAAGTAAAATAAGAACATAAATCTACTTCACAAAACACTATATTCGTACGTATGTTTATTTTTCAATAAATTAACAACATTATAGAAACGGAAACTGATGTGGGAATATTTGCATTTAATTTATAACTGTAACTAGTATGGAATCTCAAATAAATAACATGAAGACAAGAGGGCTTTTGTAATAAGATTTACGTCAATATTTATGAGATGTGCAAGTTGTTGATGACATTTCAACGTTGAAGGAATCTTGTTTTAACTGCCATATATTGATGGGAATTGATTTAATAATATCATTTGCAAATACCACTCTGGTGAGAGCTTTCAACTTATAATTCGGTTAAAACATGAATTAATTATGTAAGTGTGAACAAGCCTTGGTCATATATTTTAAATAGTTTTGTTGCGATTTGCTTTTCTTTAAAGGTAAAAAGTTAACCACTAGCCCAGAAAATAGATTGTGAAGGTTCGAAAAAACCCTTCTCGTGTAGTTTTTTAGGCAAAAATATTTTAAAGACTGCTGTAACTCTTGTCATGAATGTAAAGGAAATTATATTTTCTATCTTTAGAAGTATAGACTATTGTGATCTGAGAATGGCACAAATCGCTGAACCGTGACCTATTTTCGGCCAGCTTACATTGTCGCTCTCGTTTTCGCAGTCTCAAAAACGTTATACAATAGGAACGGAGGTCTAGATCTCTTGAGTTCGCCTGTACTATACAGTCAATTTATGTCTGACCCAGTCACCTATTCACTGGCAAATAGATAATGCCACGTTCTGCCAGCTACGCAATAGTCTGATTTATCAGAGAATAGTGATGGGAGCTTATCGATAGTCCGTGTGGGGTGGGCTTGTTTACGTCTGTTAAACTGAATGATGAACTGTTGTAGAGTCCGAGCTCAATAATTTGTAGATATTAAAGCTGAAGAGTTTGTTTGAATCTCGGAAACTAACAGCTGGAAAGACCTTTTAGTCTAATTCTCGAAGAAGGTTATAATAACATCACGTTATATGATAGGCAGAGTGCTGCCAGGGACATTGTTGCGGTAAATTAAGACTTATGACAAAACAGTGAATACAATTAATTACAACTAATTACAAGTGCACTATAACCATTAGCCTTATTCAATACATGTTATTATAAAGTAAATTACGCACTTAAACTCCGAACCAGAGTGGACACATAAATATCAAAATTAATTGGCAATAAATAAAATAATTTGGCAATACACATGAAATGTAAATGCATTCTGTGTAAAACATTACCATCATGGAATAATTCAGCATCATACCTATAGACATAACAAACAGGAAGATAATAAACTACACATTAGCGGCGCAATAACTTTGCATAGTAACTAACTTGACATTCAGCTTCTATCCACTGATATGCACATGCTAATAAGAAATTATCGTATTCTTGAATAAATAGCACTCGATACGAAGGCATGTCGCCTCACCATTAGATAACATAATTTGTGTTCAATTATAGGACAGCCTTGTTCTAAGACCTTGGCTCTTGTCTACGGGAATAGCTTAAATATTTAAACCATTTCTGGAGAATTCACATTATAACCTATACCGTAAAAAAGTCATAGTCAAAGGACTTCCAAAAATATTTACCTCATAAACCGAACCAAAATACCAATATTCTCCTGAGCCACAATAAAGAACGTTATAAATTTTCATATAGGACGATCTGTCGTCTGTCCCCCTCTGCCAAATATCATCCGAGCAATATTGTAGTCAATTAGATTCCCACTCAGCTATGAGTACCATTGCCCCCTGCCCCGTCGCTATTGATTGACTCCCACTTCAACCTATCAATATATGCGAAACAAACGATACTCGATTTCCAATCTGTATTGACGAATGTTTTACGAACTCAATGTATTTTAAAAATAGGATTTTGTAATGGGATCTAAGTTCGACACAAAGTCGTGTGACCACTCTTTACACACGTTATTGATGGCGCATTAACTCATTATGTTGTTTTCCGTATTACGTAAACACGCGATTACAGTTCACTGATAACTCGGCCTTGGCTTCTTAAAAAGAGAATAACGAATAACAAGCTGTAAAATCAATGGCCTGCGTAACCACTGCATTAAGGGGCTATTCAGTCCCGTCTCAAAGAACTGATTCAAGGACACTGTGTTCCCAGCTATGACGCAGTTGCCTCTGTATAGACGACACAGTGTTTCTTTGTGATAGACTTTGTTATAGTTGGAAAACGACTTACTGAAAGCAAGGCTCGAGATAATACCGCAGTCTTTTTGCAATATTTCACAATATACGCTTAGTTTTCACTGCAAATAAAAACTGTAACTAAAAGTCTCTATCTGCCCATGTAAATAAAAGGTCAATTGGATGGATGTTTATCTCTGTTATACAATCACTCTAATAGTCATCGAAAATCCTTTAATGGTTTACAAATATTTAACAGCACTCAACGCGAGTGGTGATTAAAAATGTCGCCCTTATACGTTTTAACTTTGGAAAAACAAAATCTTGTGTGAGAATTTGCTTCTATTAATATCATGTATTCACACTTTTCTTTGCTTGAAAACCAAAATAATCTTTTTGTAATCCTTCTTTACACAGTGTTAATAGTCCTTATCATCTTTGAGATATAGTAAAGTATAGTCGAGTGTTTGCGAAGGAATTTAATCCACACAATTCAAGAATTATGTATTATCAGTAAACATAATAACTACTCATTGATACAAATATTGGCGTGAGAATCATAACAGGAGTACTTTCAAGAGCTATTAAGGCACTTAAAATACGGGTAACCTACATTCGTAAATACTCATTACCAATATGTAATGAGTATTTACGAATAGAGTATAGTATATAATATATTAGTTTCGGTTCCAAGTCGACTATTAAAACGCAAATAAAGTTTGACCAGGTCAATAAGCGGATGATCTACATACTGTATAGCATAAACTAAATCTGTATGTTACTGGTGCAGTTCATACTGTGGTTACATTCATAAACAGTGTAACGTCTGGCAAAGTCTTTCAGTAGGTTCACTTTAGATACTGCTAAAAGTAAGAGGCTGATGGAAGTGGTAGAGATTTTTTTGAGAGCAATGACAACTATTGGCAAGAAAATATGGAAGACCATCCTTCCTTCCTTCCTTCCAGTTCTTTACCATCATTTCTGCAGCATTCAAGGAACAAGATATCATTGTAACATTTTTAGTCTACTACAAACAAAACAGGTTTAATAATATAATAATAATATCCTGGGACAACTCACACACGGTTATCTGATCCCAAGCTAAGCAGAGCTTGTGTTGTGGTAACCAGACAACTGATAAACTTACTTATATATTTCTAAATACATACATATTAGATAAATTACACCCAGACACCAGAACAAATGATCATGCTCATCACACAACATTTGTCCTGGGCGGGAATCGAACCCACGACCTCCGGTATAGCAGTCAGGGTCACTAACCACTAGACCAACAGGCCCGTCAATATACTCTAACATAGTTTTCTTATACATTAAAATGAACGTGAATAGCAAGTTAAGATGTGGTCACAGAATTAGTATCCATTAGAACAGTTTACGTTTGCAGAGCGTGCTGCGTAGTATTGACAAGGTCGAATTTGTTTGTATTACTGGTAGCCACGATTGCGTGAAAGTTATACATTTATAGGTATACTAGCTGATCCCCGCGACTTCGTCCGCGTCAATTTCTGTTATTATGACCGCGATTAAGAAGTTAAAAAAAAAAGTATTTCTGCGTAAATGATAATTATATATAATTAGTATAGATTATGTTGATAAAACTCTGTAGCAAATAATTGGCAATAATGCATTAATTTCGACCAAATGATTACCTTAAAAAAGGTTATAGTGAGTCAATTTTAAAAGATAGACATATACTGTCGGAGACATTTTTTTAGATCATTCAAAGAGGAACAATTCTTTCATACATATATTTTGGGTAACTCGAACCGTTTACGCAGCGCACGCAACGGAAGCTTTCAAGTATGAATATTTTCCCCCGTTTTTATGACATTTTTCACTGCTGCTTCGCTCCTATTGGTCGCAGCGTGATGTTATGTATCCTAAAGCCTTCCTCGATAAATGGACTATCTAACACAAAAAGATTTTTTCAATTCTATCCAGTACTTCCTGAGATTAGCGCGTTCAACCAAACAAACAAACAAACAAACTCTTCAGCTTTATAATATTAGTATAGATTATGTTGATAAAACTCTGTAGCAAATAATTGGCAATAATGCATTAATTTCGACCAAATGATTACCTTAAAAAAGGTTATAGTGAGTCAATTTTAAAAGATAGACATATACTGTCGCAGACATTTTTTTAGATCATTCAAAGAGGAACAATTCTTTCATACATATATTTTGGGTAACTCGAACCGTTTACGCAGCGCACGCAACGGAAGCTTTCAAGTATGAATATTTTCCCCCGTTTTTGTGACATTTTTCACTGCTGCTTCGCTCCTATTGGTCGCAGCGTGATGTTATGTATCCTAAAGCCTTCCTCGATAAATGGACTATCTAACACAAAAAGATTTTTTCAATTCTATCCAGTACTTCCTGAGATTAGCGCGTTCAACCAAACAAACAAACAAACAAACAAACTCTTCAGCTTTATAATATTAGTATAGATTATGTTGATAAAACTCTGTAGCAAATAATTGGCAATAATGCATTAATTTCGACCAAATGATTACCTTAAAAAAGGTTATAGTGAGTCAATTTTAAAAGATAGACATATACTGTCGCAGACATTTTTTTAGATCATGCAAAGAGGAACAATTCTTTCATACATATATTTTGGGTAACTCGAACCGTTTACGCAGCGCACGCAACGGAAGCTTTCAAGTATGAATATTTTCCCCCGTTTTTGTGACATTTTTCACTGCTGCTTCGCTCCTATTGGTCGCAGCGTGATGTTATGTATCCTAAAGCCTTCCTCGATAAATGGACTATCTAACACAAAAAGATTTTTTCAATTCTATCCAGTACTTCCTGAGATTAGCGCGTTCAACCAAACAAACAAACAAACAAACTCTTCAGCTTTATAATATTAGTATAGATGACCGCGATTAAGAAGTTAAAAAAAAAAGTATTTCTGCGTAAATGATAATTATATATAATTAGTATAGATTATGTTGATAAAACTCTGTAGCAAATAATTGGCAATAATGTATTAATTTCGACCAAATGATTACCTTAAAAAAGGTTATAGTGAGTCAATTTTAAAAGATAGACATATACTGTCGCAGACGTTTTTTTAGATCATTCAAAGAGGAACAATTCTTTCATACATATATTTTGGGTAACTCGAACCGTTTACGCAGCGCACGCAACGGAAGCTTTCAAGTATGAATATTTTCCCCCGTTTTTGTGACATTTTTCACTGCTGCTTCGCTCCTATTGGTCGCAGCGTGATGTTATGTATCCTAAAGCCTTCCTCGATAAATGGACTATCTAACACAAAAAGATTTTTTCAATTCTATCCAGTACTTCCTGAGATTAGCGCGTTCAACCAAACAAACAAACAAACAAACAAACTCTTCAGCTTTATAATATTAGTATAGATTTTAATATGTTCCCTTTCATCTGATCTTAACTTCTATTTAGTTTTTTTTTTGTGGCATAATTGCTAACCCTCGAATTTCGTGTCAGATGTGTCGCAAGATTTTGGGCGGAGAAGATGTCAATAACTATTTCTCGACTTTATATGTAAAAGAAACTAAAATAAAACGAATATTTGTTCATATGTACTGTGTGCAAAGTATGCAGTATATTCACCTTGAAACTTTAAATACCATTTATTGTTACTACCATGAAAACATCTCTTATGATTACAGGATTATGATCTCAATTTTTATCTATAACTGCTTCCGTTGGTTTGAAAATTATTGTAATTTATGTGAAGCATTATTTATAAATTCTAATAGAGTGTCGTGTAACAAGTGACCTGAGTACAGAAAAACAATAACCGCTAGTCGAGCTAAACGTTATAAAAATAAACTGAAGGAAACCGGTTATAACTGCAAGTTTATGGAAACATGTGGTACAATTTATCTTGGATAAATAAATTCTTGGGTAAGTATATCTCAATAAAACAATGTGATAAATATATGTTGCTCTAACACTATATTTTCAATTTGCATTAATTAATTAATTATAAACTATGAATCATCATCATCATCTCCCTAGCCTTTTTCCCAAACTATGTTGGGGTCGGCTACCAGTGTTACCGGATTCAGCTGAATACCGTATTTTACATAGAGCGACTGCCTATCTGACCTCCACAACCCATTTTACTGGGGAACACAATATCCCATAGTAAGCGACTGCCAAAGATCTATGTATAATCTATGAATATAAAGCACAAATCTCTACTTCAATAAACGTGAAAAAAAATTTGTCTAACAGTGCTTAACTTTAAAAAACAAGAAAATATTAAAAAAAAAACAGACAAGGAGTTCCCAGATAATGAGATGAGGCTTAGGATAATGAAGATGATTTAGAAAAAAAAGCAGTAGTCTCCTGAAAAGATCCCAAGAATCAATACAATACGCTAGATCTAACTTGTTTACCGAACACTGTTGCAGTGTATTTGAGAGTTCTCAGCGGTTCATGTGTCAACAATGGAGAGTCCCTACACCGCTTTCTGAAGATAAAAATGTTTACGGTCACGAAAGCATTGTGAGAACAAATGACAGCAATGAAACAATTGATAAAAGCTTGGCTTACTTCCTTGAGGAATCCTTGGAATTGATAAACCGTGAAGATACGATGTAACCAAATAAAAATAATGGCAATTACCCCATCCGACTATGAACTCTGAAAGACTCTGAATGTAAGGTATAGGGGTTCTGTGTTCGTCGACATAGTCAATTATTTTCTACACGGATTAGACTTTTATTTTTAAATTCTGTAAAAAAATGTTATTCAAAATCACTAGCAAATTGTGAAATAAAATTGGCATTCTCATAAGCAAATTATGGAAGGTTCTGTCTTTGCGGTTCAATCGCGTGTTTTGCAATGTCGAGGTTGTTTGTCAAAGATGACAGTTAATTTCTCTCTAGTTAGCTTTATAGTTGTTTTATAGCATGCTGTTTCTTTATCCATTCTTTTTAGGTTTTTATTGCTAGTTTAAAGGTCACTTGCCTTAAAAACTGTCAGTTGCAACCACTAAAAACTGCTTTTTAGGTTTCCTCCAATGTTGTTTTTCAGCTAGTTTATCGAAGTTATTCTTGTCTTTCGATTCTGTCCATAAAGGCGAGGAATATCTGGTATTTGTAACAATATATATCACGTGAACAAACAGTGGCATTTATTAAGTGATCATCATTATCTTTATTGTTTTACACCTTAGGTTACACTACGCTATAATCTCAACGACCTTGTCGTAAAACTGTATTGCACACTGTGCATATAAAATTTTATTATTCGATGGAATTGCATTCTACGAAACATTGTTCTGTTTATTTTCTTCTTTTAAACTAGTACGTTTTTAGAATTCAACTATGTTGCGCTCCTGACAATATTATATAACTAGAGCAAGATTGAAATTAGTTCACAATAGTCATGTTTCTATAAAAAAAAAATGAATTACGCTTTTCGTTTATAATTGCAGATTTTTTCTCTCTTCCCTCGTATTTTATAGGTAGTTGCTGATTAGCTTTGTCTAACCTGTTACAATATTATACATTCGTTTAGGTATCAAATGCAGAATATAAGAAAGAACTACAAAAAATTAAATACTGCAGAGCAAAATCCGAGTTATGTACCTACTTGAAAGATGACAGCCTCGTCTGTTCACGGTTCACTGCTAGACAATCCATCAATTTGACGTGCACTATTTCTGCGCAGTAGCTAATCGTTTAGCACAAGTGAAATAGTGTTTAGTTCCTACATTATACCAGTTACTACTCATTACTCATTAATAGGCTTATGTCTGTTACTGGTTTCTATGGAATGCTAGATGCAGCATGCAGTTTCTAAACTAATATCATGGCATAATTTGTAAAAGAACGATTTGAATGTTGATCAAACATTATATAATCAGCTATTTTACGTAAATATTTTATTAAATATTTGTTATTCTGTTTGGAAATTTGGCTTGGAAAATTATTTTGTACCCTGTTGAAGTCATTAAGATATTCACGAAAATTATAACGAGAACAACGAAATTATTTTTTGAATTACACTATTATCAAACTATTCTTTTCAGACGCGGAATTTATCTTGCGAGCCCGAAAAATTCCTCGGACCTCTTGCGTCACACCCATTTGTTTTATGTCAATCGACGACACTCAGCTGTCGAAAACTCATTGTCGTCTCGAATTTTATGTAATTTTCGTCACATCTCACTTTTGTGGACTTTATATAGAACAATAAGATAATACTCGGAGTGTAACGAACTAAAACTAGATCGTTGATTAGCCAGCTCCAACGATTTACCAAATGGACCAAAATTGTGTAAGTTACTTGTAAGGTATCGAGGGAATAATACAGTCCACCCTTGCCTAGGTAATTTATATTAACAAGCTCATTAAAATAAACTTAGAGGGTATAAAGATTATGTTACGGAGCCTTGATAAAGGATTAATGCTCGGTACAGCGCAAGCGCGCCATTGAGGTGAACACGCACTCGCCGCGTGGTTAGGTAGCCTATCTGATTAGCCGATCTAGGCATTAGATTAGGTAGCTGTGTGAATAACCCACATGGGGCACGAACTTCAATATTCGTGCAAGTGTACTTTCTAGCACCATTCTAACAAGCAAAACCGGCACAAGTTTCATTTTCAGTTACTAGGCGGTAACTGAAAACGAATCTTTGAGTATAAAAGCTTTCACTTTCCTTATTAAATAAAAACCTCTATTTTTGCCCATACTTTTTTACCATTTCGAAATCAGCGCTAGTTTGTCCATCGGCATGTCTTCAAAAAATCTTTTTGTTTATCCATGTTTCAAATAGTTTAGGCGCGGTAATCCCTATGATTGTTTCTATAAACGCATTAAATTTTAATGTGCTTTGCTACCTATGAATTCATCCTAACAGTCCTCACACTGCGCACCTGTTTGGAATTTTTCCTTTCTATTTTATCGCTAATTTTTGCGTCCTAAACTTAGACAAGATAACTAATCGAATGCGTTGTTATTTATAAACTGGTATCACTACAGCACCACACGGTGTCGGCACACTCGCCACGTGGGGTTCGCGTGGGGGATTACACTATCTTTATTTCTTTTTTATCTCTTGCCTATGACCACCATCACCAATTACTCGATTGTTTTATTTATTTATTGCTATGGCTACTGTTCCTTATCTATGGTCGTGAAAATTAGCCTTGGAATGTTTTATGGCAGGAAATCTGTCTTTTTTTCTTTTTTAAGCCGTTCTGAAAGGGTTTAGATTATTTTTTGTTTATTTATTAAACTTAAAGAAAATCATAAAACAGTTTGTGGAATACAGGTGACCTTATGTTGTCCTTATTAGGTATCGATTACATAGTTTCACTGAGTAGTAATTTTGGTTACTATGAGAAAGGCGGCGAAATTAAAGAGATGTCATTTATCTCAACAGTCGTTGGGGATAATTGGGGATTATCACTAATATATCACATTATAATGTTGTACAAGTTGTTCTATAGGAATATGAGTTACATGCGATAAGATAACGTATCGCCACGATCAGTGGGTCGTGATACTGTCGCACGACTGATTGCGATTGATAATATGTATACAATCGATAAAGCTTCATCATTGGAAAAATATCGCCTAGGTAATATTGTTTACCCGGATTACTTGTTACTACTTACTACCCTCTTTACTTCTATTTATATGTGATTTTTTTCTATGGTAGTGCAATAATAATGTATCATTGATTGACTTCTCAAGCTCACTGCTTTTTCAGGTGGACTGTATAATTTCTGTTTTATAGAACAAAATTAACTAAATCGAATACAATTTTAACTCAAATGTACCAGAACTATTTAGGTCAATAAACGGCTAAGATTTTAAGAACTTTACTTGGAGTTATAATAGCTATGCAATAATTAACACTTCGATAAAGTTCATACTGTCATTTACGTATTTATAAATCATAATATTTGTTTTGACTGACATCATCCCTGATTGTTTTTACAGACAAAACTGATAAAAACCAGACGAAGTAAAAATAAATAATGTTACAATATATCAGCTGATAATAAGATTAATTAAATGTAATCATCAAGATAAACAATAAGCTGTAGTACGCTAGACATAAGTAATGTAACACCGTTAATTTGACATCACCATGTATAAGACAAGGTACGGTAAAGCGCTTATTGGAGCACGCTGTATTCAGTCTGTCTGTGAAAAACCACGCCTAGTAATAAGCGACGGACTAATTAGACTTTTGATATTAGCAGTAAAGAGAAATTTACTCTATATTTGTGACAAGGTATTTAAATAAATAATTATTTGTTGAACGGGTAAAGATGGTTTCACGTGTACGAAAAGTTTGGATGGGTGCCAGATAGGCGATAGTAAATGTCACAAAAAAGTTAATGTCATAAAAAAATAGTTTCATTCAATAAAACATTCAGACATATTAGTAAGCGCTGATTACTTGATACAAGAGTCTCGTGTAGGAGTCTATATATCAGCCACTTTAAAGAAAGAATGAACGTGCTTTGGGATTATGAACCTTAATTCAATGACTAATAGTTCAGTTTCCATCACATTCAAATTACTTTTAGGCCCTTTTCGGTAATATTTGTCATTCTAAAATGAACTTAAACACATATTGTCAAAGTTGATAATTGCGTAATTAGTAATAACGTTTCATTCTCTTTCCATATTGGCTTTAGTATAGACAGATGTTTTCTTGTATTCGCTGGTTAGGCTCATCAGCTCTTTAACTTTCCGCAGTCTAAGCAAAAAGGCGAACATCAGAATATCCATTGGGTTAGTATTTAGGCAGGTAAGAGCAGAGTAGAATGCACTTAGTTTATACGTATACCGAGTAACAGTTATAATATCCTATTGAAGTTCGTTTCTCTTCGTTTTCATCTTGGTGAATTAATCTGGTCGTTGGTCTGATCATAAAGCCTCAGCTTCTGCCTGTAAAAAAGTCGTTACGCTTGAGACTATTCTATGCTAGTTTTATTCTTATAATAAAGAACGTATTCGTCCTTATATCCATATCATTACTGTGAACGTTTAATAAAACGGCAGGTGCATAAAATGTCATCTAAATTCATAACAGACGGGCAGTTGGCAATCAATACCCACGATTGTTTGTTCATAAAAGATGATGACGGTTCGCTTGGAGTGGTTAGAAAAACAACGCCCGCACAAATTGGTAATAGATTGCTGACGGAATGTACTCTGAGAATTACTTGTATGGACTTTGAACCCGATATAACTAGCTAACAAACCAACGTCGTAAGATCTTTGAACAAGAAACCATATTTTTTAACCGACTTCAAAAAAAAGGAGGAGGTTCTCAATTCGGATGTTTGTATTTTTTATTTTTTTTTATGTTTGTTCGCGCATAACTCCGTTGCTTTCCAACCGATTTGAAATATTTTTTCTTTGTTGGAAAGGGTATACTTCCCAAATGGTCCCATAGTCACCAAGTCGGGATCTGATGATGGAATCTTGGCGAAATCAAGGGAACTCTTCAAATTTTATAGGAAAACGTATAGCGATTTTGGTATTTTCTACAACAAGTGAAGCATTTGCGTTCAATAAGAACCATTCGAGTATCAGATCTGATGATGAAGCCAAGATGACCTCGTGAATGTAGCGGGAATTCGTTGGATGTGAGATGCGTGGCACTGGATTTCGTTTGATGGAAATTATCATGAGGATGATGAAAGGGTGTCAGCTGAAGGCCTACCCATATTATCTAAGATTAAAAATATGTCACTAAAAATAAACAAATAAAAATTATTTTTGCAAAAAAAAAAAACCGACTTCAAAAATCGATAAAAGCACTAAAAAGTTAAAAATAATACTATAAACTGACAATATTAATAAACCTAACCTAAACTACGATTAACCTAAAATACAATTTAACATTTTTTTGGAGTCGGTGCCAAGCTTAGTAATGAAACGACTGGTAATTAGTCTGTAGGTATATAGTGATTAAAGTTTTGTATATTGCTTGGCACCAACTCCAAAAATTGTTAAATTGTATTATAGGTTAATCGTAGTTTAGGTTAGGTTTATTAATATTATCAGTTTATAGTATTATTTTTAACTTTTTAGTGCTTTTATCGATTTTTGAAGTCGGTTTTTTTTTTTGCTAAAAAAATTTTTATTACTGAAACCTTTCTCAGGTTCCCACATTGTTCGTTGGTAAAAGCCTGACCTTTTTGTTATGACGCTCATAACTTTTCAAGCCAACGCAACAGTTGAAAAACCAAAGAAAGTTTTTCACTCGCTGACGTAGGTACATTTTCACGAATTTCCATAGTTATTGGTAATTGAAGTCTTATCAGTGCTGGTTTGTAATTAAAATATATTTTGTGACGTAACAGTTTCCTTGGAAGTTTAGCACAATATTTAACAGTGTTATTTCTACTGCTTAAGCAGTATCAAAACTTAGTGTTCATGTTACGATGACTAAATGCTACGTTTCCAAAATAAATAATATTAAATGTGAAAGGCATCGCTTTTTCAGCGACTGAGACAGCCAATTTCCTGCGACATCAACTTATTGATGTTTGTCCTACATTTACTTGTGACATTTGAAACCTGAAGTATTTATAGCACAATCAATAAAAGCCCTCAAGATGCTTGCTAATATAACAATGTTTGTCGGTACGTTCATAAAACTAAAATCATTTGTGGTTATAGTCTTCAGCTTAGCTTTTTGTAATGTTAATAGCTGCGTGGAATCTATTTTGTGATTAAACGTAGGTTGTGCATTATGTACTGAAAGACATGTTAGTCTGATCTATTTATAAATAACTAGCTCCAGCTAGAATTGTCTGAGCTAACTGGACTGGAGTGAACTCACATAGACTTCATTATTTAGTTAAATGTTCCTTGCTATATGGAGGAGGAAAAAGAAAATTCAAGTATTTAATTTGAATTTTCATTAGGTCCTGCTTTCTATAGCCCTTTTGTTGTTTGTTACTTCGTTGTTTGTTCATATCAGTTACCTGTTTAAAATATTTTCATAAAATAACTTGCAAGCATTGATTGAACTGTGACCTTTACTGGAGATGGAAATCTAATTATACCTCTCGTGACATTTAATGAAATGCTCTACATTTCCACCACCGAGTTGTTTGCTTCGTTGGGTTTAACGTTTGCTAGTAATACGGCTTGTAATGAAGTCTTTTTATCGCGTCTGTTCTAGATCGTTAGTGACAGACGTCTTTATCCGACCGGGTCTTGATAAGCTAGCTATCCTTTGATCTTCATTATTAAAGTTGTTTTATAAGCGGTAAATTCCTTCATATCTTTGATCTTATTGTTTTTATCATCAGCATTTTTGATGCTTTCATTTCTATTCTTCATATTTGCTTTATTTTTATTAAAACGTCTTTTATCTATTTCCTTCTCGGATCTTATATTTTGAGAGTAGACTGTCCATTTCTGTTGTCCTTCGTTGAACGACCAGTATTTGTCAATGCAGTCCACTTTTACCTTCAATAATTAAGTGAATTATAAAATATTTTCTCATTGATTATTGAGCAGGTCCTATGTGGGTCAGCTGTCGGTCGTTCAACGTTCACCGTACACGATAACCTGTGTTCATGTATCGATTACATTGACTCACATGAACTTCAGTTACGTCATTGAAGTTATGTTATCTTTGTAAGGTAAACAATCAGTGGCTAAACATTTAAGTTTAGAAGATAAGATCGAATTGTAACTACATCTAAATTTGGACTTTTTAGAAAATTGATGATGGCAACAATATTTGATCCTGTGTTGTAATATAATATGAACTTTCTTTAAATCATTTTGCGCGAAATCCGCAAAATCTTTAAATAGACATTGGTACAATACAATATTCAGTAAACAACTTATCTAAATTGACTTTTATTAATCGTCTGTAGTTCATATTTTATTTCATACTAAAATTTTAATACTTTTTTATTAGCATTTTCGTATTAATGCTTGCATTCCAAGCAATATTCGTCTAATGTTGTATTATTTACGATGTTCACTAGTTATTTCTTGTTCGTACAGTTGTTCAAATAAAACATTACGTTTATTGTTTTCGCTTCCACTCTATTATTATAGACGACCTCCGTGGTCGAGTGGCGTACGCACCGGTTTTCAAGGTGTCGCCAGCTCTGAGGTCCCGGGTTCGATCCCCGGAAGGGTCAATGTAGAAAACCACTTTTCTACATTGTCCCGGGTCTGGGTGTTTGTGGTACCTTCGTTGTTTCTGAATTCCATAACACAAGTGCTTTAGCAACTTACTTTGGGTTCAGAGCAATGTATGTGATGTTGTCCGCATTTATTTATTTATTTATTTATTATCCTTGAAAATAGATTTGTATAAACAATGAGTATTGCATCTCTCAATTTACAAACAACTCCTGTAATAATTTTCTAATAGATACGTTTAAAACTTACAACAATAATGACTTGGGCTGTTAATGACTTATTAACTATTCATTTTCCTTGTGCGATCGTCACATTCGTCACGTCGTCGTTTAGCGGGATTTCCTCAATAAAACGCATGCATGTTGAAGACGAAAAAAGATGGTATTAATGCCACCGCGTAATCATGATATAACTCGCGAATTTTGGCGATTAATCACCCATTCTGCCGCTCCTAAGTTCAGCGTCCGCAGCGACAATAAGCGCTAGTAAATATCCCGATTCGTCCGCCATCTTGGCTCGCTGCCAGCGTTCCCGCGTCTCCTACAGAAAGATCACGCCATGTGCGTAGTCACATGGTGGTATTCCGTCCATCAGATATGATGCGGAGATTGAAGTTGTGTGATTGTGTCCTAAAGCCAAGGTGATGCAATTTTGTATAAACAGTAAATAAACAGTTGAGCGCGAGATTTTACGCTCGACAGACTTGTCGGTGTGTGATTGCTTTTTAATCACAAGGTGTAGTTGACTTGAATGTTCTAGAAATCTAGAGGTTAGGTTGGTCAGCATACAAAAATCGTGCTACTGATTTCTTTTACTTCAAAATAAAATCTAGTTCCGTAAATATTTCGTCTGCTCCTAAATACCTAGACCATACTTACGCTTTCATACATAATGTTAAAGAAATCCCGATGAAATGGAATAGACGGTCAGCTCACATGCATTTGTTTAACATTAAAAGTTAAATATCTACGAAAGTACAAACTAATCAAATAGGTTTATTCTATTACTTATTACTATTATACTATTGTCGGATACGCTTCTCATTCACGTACATTATCAACGGATGTTGGTGGCTTCGTACGCCGAATACGCACGATAACGCACTCACATTCACCTTGGTTATCTGTTGCACTGTGTCATATTATGACAGTTATTGTTCAAAGTCGTCTCATATGATAGTGCGGTTATGACTTAATATGGTAATGGCTCAATTACACTTGGTCGTTAGCCGGTATTCGGGTGCACGAAAGACGTCACTCGAATTCGGGCACCCGATGCATTAATTACATTGTTTTACTCACGTTCGGTTACTGTCGGTCGGAGTTACTGTCGGTTACTGAAAGCTGTTCGAATACGGGCTTACTCGACTCCATTCATTTACACTTAGTCGTTTGTCCGAATTCCATAGGCAATCGAATACGAGCTAACAACCAAGTGTAATTGAGCCCTAAGGTTTAATGAATAGGGTAGCGCGCGATAGAGATTTATGGAAAGACTTGATGTAGGCCTTTTCTTAGCTTTCGGATAGCATAGCCCAAGCGGTTAAAATATAATTCTCATCAATCTCCTCAATGTAGCCAAAAACATGTAAACAACATATTTCATAATCACTTTATCTAAATTCAAATAAATAGTTTGATATAGGTGTTACAGTTTACCCAAAAAATCTACAGACATTTTACATCACTATTCTGTCATCAACAATGCGTCTGCTATCGCGTTTCAAAATTTGTGAGTCAATAAGTCGAGACACACGCGCGGTTCCTGCGGCCAGACACACCGGAATGTGCTCAGAAAGCATTCATGGAAAAATACTTGCTTTAATCACGGAAAAGTAACGATAACTGTCACGGGATATCACGATGACGTCACTCCATTAGCAATACAAACAAGCCTTTACTTATTCAGAAACTTATGCTATATTATGCATAATGTAGTCAACAAATGTGATACGAGGTAGCAAGTAAATTGAAATAATAAATTGTATTGGAAATCTTCTAGGCTTCTATAGTTTAAAAGGATTTAATTACCACAGTATATTTTACAGCTTAAAATACATATATTTCAGCGAATACTCTGAGGTCTGATAATATTCTTGTCAGAAAGACAAAAGACTGGAGAGCAATATCGCATCCTGCCACATAATAGCTTACAAAAGAATTCAATGATCCACGTCGACGTGACGATGGTCGGAATTCCTGGCGATCCATAAATACAGCTCAGTGTTCAGCCCACGATCTAGGTCGCGAATACCGCATAACTTTGAAAATACTCAAGTATTCTGCTAACCTTTAATATAGAGCTTCTATATAGTTTCATACTTTTCTGTATTTTACATTGGAATCGGAAGTTGCCGACCAGCAAAGAACATTTATCACCACGACGTTTGCACGTAATTACATCAGCCGGAGTCTGTAGTTCATTATTCGTTTGTAAACAAGTAGCAGTAATAACTAATACAAACATATTGTTTGGTCTATAATGACGATACTTTACAACTCATTATGGAAAAATAAACATGTCAATTATTTAGACACAAAAAAAAATCAAGTTACTTAGATGTGGGATTTGATGTACACTTTTTTACCCGACTGCGGTGAAGCCACAAAAAAGGGTATTTTTGCTGCAGTTCCTAAGTTACGTAGACACCAATTTGTAAGTTATCTGAGCTAACGAAGTAGAAAAACCGCATTTTATACGGAGACGCAGTTGCGGTTCATTTACCAACATATGCACATACATTGACTGGACTCGTTTTATATCATGGTTTACTTACCTGTAGTCCTTGAAAACATTAACCAAGTAATATACTAATATGCCAATACACTATCAAGTATTGTCAATTTTTTTAGTTTCTATAGTTTTGAACAAATTTTTGGATTATTCGGAGGACGTCCAAAAAAATTCAGGCGTTTTCGTAGAATAATAAAACGCACATCTACACATGGAATCTATACTAATATTATAAAGCTGAAGAGTTTGTTTGTTTGTTTGTTTGGTTGAACGCGCTAATCTCAAGAACTACTGGTTAGAATTGAAAAAATATTTTTGTGTTAGATAGTCCATTTATTGAGGAAAGCTTTAGGATATATAACATTACGCTGCGACTAATAGGAGCGAAGCAGCAGTGAAAAATGTCACAAAAACGGGGAAAAATATTCATACTTGAAAGCTTCCGTTGCGTGCGCTGCGTAAACGGTTCGAGTTACCCAAAATATATGTATCAAAGAATTGTTCTTCTTTAAATGACCTAAAAAAATGTCTGCGACAGTATATGTCTATCTTTTAAGATTGACTCACTATAACCTTTTTTAAGGTAATCATTTGGTCGAAATTTATGCATTATTGCCAATTATTTGCTACAGAGTTTTATCATCATTACGCAGAAATGCTTTTTTTTAAACTTCTTCATCGCGGTCATAATAACAGAAATTGACGCGGACGAAGTCGCGGGGATCAGCTAGTAAATAATAACCATTTTGAACGGATTCTGTCTCGTTTTATGATTTAAAGTATGTTACGGACGATTCGATTTCTTGTATGATTTTTTATGCTGAATTTCAAATTTTAAGATAAATTATGTTAAGGTCAGGACTGTGTCTCTTGTACACAAAATAAGAATATGTGTGTGTTCTCTAAATTCCTGATTTTTATATTACCAACACCGATTTAGGTTATAAAAGGCAGTAGCGCAATTTTAAAATGTTGTTATTAATTGAGGTCTTGAATAGAATTGGATTTACATGCGACATTAAATTGTCATATTATGATGTTATTGTCCGATACTGTGCAAGGTCATAACAAAACGATATTCACATGTGTAGAATGTTAGTACTACTACTTCACTTTTCTCCAGAAGTATATGCTTAAAATTTAAGTAACATGAAGCTAGAAGCCTTAAACCCGAAATAAATAAACCCAATATTAAATTTGTAAAGAAGGGATCCAACGAAGTAACACGTAATACATAAAGGCAAGCCGAAAGCACCAAAGGAAATGTATAGGGAAACATATAATAATAAGACATATACAGGGTGTTAAGAAACCCCTGTTCGATCCGGAAGGGTGATATAGGGTTCACAATCACATGCCCTAATAAAATATCAAATTTGGAAAATTCATGATAGAAACAATAATAATGGATTTTGAAATAACCATTTTTTGCCCCAAAATTCCCTAAATTTGAGATTACAACAAAAACTACAACACCAATTTCTTCTTTCTTCTTTTTTTTCCACATTTTTGTAATCCGATATCGATACCTAACAACTCCTTCACGGATCGGACAGGGGTTTCTTAACACCCTGTATACACCTCTTATTACCACCCTCTTACGGGTACTTACTTGCTTACGCTTAGAGGGACGTAATAACAAGATTCTTATACAAGTACTGCGCATGAACAACCTTCAGGCATCAAACAGCTCCAATGTTACGACTATCAAAGCCATAACAGGGAGCTAAACTGTAATACCGAGTTAGCTCTTCAAAAACCAATTAATATCAATTTATCGTCGTCTCGAGTAAAATGATTGATCGCAACATTATCATCTAAGAAAGTGAATGATAGTGACTCGGTTAGATAATAGAATACAATGCACACATAGTAACGAAGCCGTTACAGAATCTTTCAGTATCAGTACGAAAGGACAATGGGCTAGAATCTAGATTATTGAATCGATCATCAGTTTAAATAACTAAGAGGAAAACTGGCCAAGTGCGAGTCGGACACGCGCACGAAGGGTTCCGTACCACCGTCGTATGAGAGCCCCGCTTAAATATTCATTTTATGTGGTTTTTAGTATTTGTTGTTATAGCGGCAACGGAAATACATCATTTGTGAAAATTTCAGCTTTCTAGCTATCACGGTTTATGAGATACAGCCTGGAGACAGACAGACAGCGGAGTCTTAGTAATAGGGTCCCGTTTTACCCTTTGGGTACGGAACCCTAAAAAGGGTCGTTATGCAATCCAAAAAACACAACCTAATACACGTTGTGTTTATTTTTTAAAGCGTTGGTGTGTTTTCTGTTTCCCCAATTAAAATTGTTTTCTTTCTTGGATTGCATAACGACCCTTTTTCCTCTTTGTTATTTTAATTGTTGTCGAAGTTTTCACCCTTTAGGTGGAAGCTTGTTTCCAATCTGTCGTCATCAATTCAATACGTTAATTTACTCATGCTTACATAATACATCTTGTAGAAAATAGATAAAACCATTTGAAAAAATATCAATTTGCTATCTAAATAATTTACATGCTTTTCCATGGCTGAGGGACCAGTTAAAATTCAGATCTTAGTCTTTTGTTCACAAAAATATTGTCGAAATTTTCGTTCTAGAACCGTACAAAACGGCCAACCATTTTCAACCTGTTCAATATATTTAATCTAGACTCCCAAACTTGGTACACAGGGAGATACCTAGATCGTCCTATCAGCGCTACCGTTCCGCGCAGCCGGCTTGTTGGTCAATATAGCGGCGTGCTCGTGACATCATGCGCGCGCACCCGTCCCTATGACCTTTGCGATAACGGTTACCGCACATTGTGTGGAAAAGCCTCTATGGATTATGAATTATGACGTTGTGTCATTAGTTTCAGTTCGATATTTAGGGGAGAAATTAGTTTATTAATGGCCTAAAATCGAAAGCTCTCCTTCTTCGTCGCCTATGAGTTAAAAAACTTGTGGTAGGGCATTGTTGGAAATACGTGTTACATAATAAGTTTATTTTATGTATCAGATAATAATACTCGATTTTTTCTTAGATCTTAGGACGATTATATTTTTACTGTATCTTCTTCAGTAATCGCAAATACACTGAAATGTAGGATCACAAATACACTGAGGTATTGAATGCACGGTCTTTCTGTGTGTAAGAGGCCTTTTGATTTTCAGTGAGGTACTTACAGTCTTGTACAATTATGTACAACACTTGTATTGTCTTACCTATATTCCACAATCTAGTATTCAGCAATTGCATAGCAATACATTCTATTATCGTAGTAAATATTCGTCTCTTCTTGGTATGGGAGGCCTTTTGTCTTGCAGTAAAGCAGTTACAGGCTTGCACTTATTATGGAACAACACTTCTCATACCAAACCACTAACAATACCTTTTCTCCAACAGAGACACACACCAGATCGACTTACCACCGTTCGGGCGTTATGCTACGGGCATCTTCTTTCTCGACAAGCTTCACCACCAGGACATCGAGAAGAAGTTCGGAGAGCTAGCCGTGAGCCTCGGCCTCACTGTACTATGCTGGCGCACCGTACCCACCAATAACTCCACCATCGGTAAGATAAATAGCCAAAAAATAACTTTAACTAGTTCATAAATAGCTAATCATAAAACAGTTCAGAAATTATGTCCTCGTTGCTTCTAATTTTTAGTACCAAACAACTCATTTTAAAGGGTTCCATTTTCAAAAATAGATCAGGCAGCTTATATTCTGGTTGAACTATCATTTCAAATCAAATGTGGATTTATCACGCATGTCTGTTATGGGGCCTCAAATCATTCGTTTTAGGGAGAAAGGGCATGCACATAAACGATAAATGTTTATTATTAGCTGTTACTGTGTATGAACAATATCTAAGTTGATATTTGATTAAAAAAAATATGTTAATTGGTTTGATTCGGCCAAAGTAAAGCAAATTAGAGCCTTTAAAAATTTTAACCAATAAGTTTACTTACAAATAAACATAGCATATCTTGAGACTTAAAGGTATATTGTAATTAAAAGTATAATTAACCTTATATTCAATCCAATAACCTCGTTTCACGGGAGCAAAGCGCAGTCCAGTGCAATCATTAAAATAATGAACGGTTATCGAAATGAGAACTGTGGTCATTAATTTGGTCAACAAACCACATACTTAATGACGTTACTGTTATAGTTTATTGCTCATTAGTCCAATTTGTTATGCAAGTCTGCGATGCAGATATGCGTAGTTTCATTTTAAATTTATTTGAAGTATTCTTATTATACTTGCTAGTTTCTATAGCTGAACACTTCTGAAGTAGAATTTGTTATACATTATTTAACTCTTAACTTATTTTTAAACGCCATCCATTTCTCTTGTAGAATTAAAATTTCGTCAAATTAGAATAGCAAGGTATATCTACAATTTATTCCATAGATTTGTTTGTTGTCCCGGAATATTATTATTATTATTTCTATATATATTTTTACTATAAATCTAAGAAAAAAGGAAACTAGCTAATTGCCGAAAAAATAGGTAATACCTGTTTACTTCTATCTGTGGAGCCTTTTTATGTTGCCTATTTTTAATAAACAAGTAGATCTACAGTTCTCCCAAAATAAGCGTCCAGTACACATACTTCATAGAAAGAAAACTGCTTATATGAACTATACAATTTTCATTGATTTTAGAATTTATCAGCCTTTTCATTATGAGTAAGGTTAGATAAATTGATTCTGGCACGAGTTGTCCAATCAAATTCATCTATATATCGCAAAATATCCATACAAGTCAATACCCGAACATTAATCCAATTTCCAAGCCATCTGCTGCCATCAAACATAAAAAGGCTCCCAGTATTCACGCCAACGTTGGCCCAACATTACCATATATATTGTCATGTCTATCACCAACGTACAAATGTTCGTCATTCGTAAGTCCAGTTTCGGCGTTGCGATTTTTCTTTGCGACTATCATTGCAGGTCGTACACGTAGTATTGTCGGGTCGTATATACGCGGCTGAACGCGGTCATGCGATGCTTGACCAAACGGTTTGTTCGATTTGACATCAGATTCTCGAACTATGCGTTATTGACTCACTTTTCAAGTTTTTTGCAGTAGTACAAATTTCTAGTGGCCAAATGATCCATATTATAATATTTCCAGATTAAGTTTCAAGGCACAGATATTTGTGTTACAGCCAGTTGTAATTTGTGTTGTCACAGTGATTCTATTACGCATAGTAGGTTCTTATATTAATGTCCTTAGATTATCCACTTCATTTGCTTTTATAATTATTTCTCGACAAGTAATGGCAATATTGCATGAATTACTAATTTGATTTGCATCACAAATACGTGGATACTCTTAGGACATTATTACATACATGGTACTGTTATAAGCATTGGAAAATAAAGTAAATGTTTCATATAATTGATGTCCAAAGAATATGTATGAATCCCATGCTTAGATGGTACTAATTGTATAAAAGCAAGATGATTTCGTTAAAGTTCTTTTGATTACAAATTATATTATATAAATGTGTTGTTAACTTAAGATTCATTAGATGTTTCTAGAAGATATTTGTTTACATTAAACTTGCATCATTAACTTTTTTGTTGAATCTTGAGTTAAACATGCCAATTTGCAAAGTATAAAATCCAGCCATCGTCATTGTAACAACGCTTAAATGGTATATGATCATATTTACATTCATTTCAGACTGTCAAAAATGTCATCATTTGTTGAGTTTAATCCCAATAAATATAATTACTGTTAAGATTTAGTTTTGCGAAACATTTATGACATCTCTAGATGCTACTCAATTTTTATCTGCCATTAAAGTGTTTTAGACTTAAGATTATAAGTAGGATATAAACCTTTAAGCTAAGATTATACAACTCCCCTTGGTGAAGTTAGTAATGGGCTGTTTTGGCTCGCTTTCAGGTCAGGTGGCTCGTAACTCGGAGCCATTTATGCGTCAAGTGTTTGTTACCGGAGATACCGACGATGAACATCTAGCCAGACAGGTAAGACCAAGCGGGAGCCGCCACCAGCCACGGTATGAAGAGTATGAACTCGCAACACGACGTGCGAATTCATCCTCTTGAATAAACGTAGATGCGGACTTAGACGTAAGGAACTCTTATAGGTGTTTTTTCAGATCGTTGCGCGCGCACTGGCCGGCCGGACGCGACCACTTCGTGCCAAACGTAAATTTTACACACCCTTTCATAATCCCTATGGGATGCTTGTATTAAAAATACGGTACACAAAATGCTCTTACAATACATACCATGTAACACCTCTCTCCAGTTCAATTACTTAGTCTCCACAGAATTACATGCAGAAAATAGATTGTAAAATAATCTTGCCGAACCATTTTTTTTAATATAGGCATCCTACCGTGTACTGTATTTTCAGGATCTGGACTATGTGACCGTGTTTTCAGATATTTGTGCTTCGCAAGCGCGCGTCCCACGAGCTCGTGGTGCCCGGCGCAAGGTTCTACATTTGCAGTCTTGCCCTTAAGACGGTCGTGTACAAAGGACTGCTCACTTCTCAGCAGCTATGGGTAGGTGCCATCCGCCAGTTTTTCCTGATATATCCTTCTTGTCTTCCTTGTTATATTGCATATTATAAACAAACTAGAAAACCTATTATTTTGTTGCGTCATACAGGAATACTTCAAGGACCTCACCAACCCAGCGTTCACCACGTACCTGGCGCTGGTGCACACCAGATTCTCGACCAACACCTTCCCCAGCTGGGAAAGAGCACATCCTTTGAGGTTTGTACACAATCATATCCTTAAGTTTCTGTCCATTTACTTCACATCTGGAATTCTGGGAATATTTTTCTGAAGGACGCAATTTGAACTTATATCTTATGTAATTGATTGTCATCTGTGGTGTCATATTTCAGAGTGCTTGCTCACAATGGAGAGATAAATACGTTGCGAGGTAACGTGAACCTCATGAAGGCTCGTGAGGGTGTCATGAAGAGTGAATTATTTGGAGAGGGTGAGATATATAAAAACATATTTTTTTTAGATCTTTATTAGGGCCAACCTTTGTACCCCAAATTGTACTGAGATATTTTTAGTACTATATTAAGTTTGCAATCTATTTGTACCCCGACAAATTTAAAGCCGGCTTGGGGTTTCCAAGACCTTAAGTCTCGAGCCCTCAAGTCTTATGTTTATGGGCAGTAATGTTCTCTCATCATTAGAATAACAGCTTTCATATTTGTGAGCTAAGCCATAAAATAAATAAAAGGATTGTCGTTCATCTACTCAGATCTGGTCCAATATTTTGTCCTTAATCTTCCTAAACTCAACTTAAAATCGTTCTCCAGACCTCAAGAAACTCTACCCGGTCGTAGAGCCCAACCTCTCTGACTCTGGCTCAGCTGACTGCGTGCTAGAGTTCCTCCACCACGCCGGCCAGCGCTCCCTGCCCGAAGCTGTGATGACCATGGTGCCCGAAGCCTGGCAGAATGACGTCACCATGCCTAAAGAGAAGAGGGACTACTACCAGTGGGCGTCCTCCTGCATGGAGCCGTGGGATGGACCCGCGTTGATATCGTTCACTGATGGACGGTACATTGGTAAGTGGAAATAATAAAGCTGTTTCTGGAACGTTCATCAACACAAAAAAGATTGTATTACATCTCAAGCTTTATGTTAGGAGCTGTGATTTGCTGGTGTGGCTTTTGGTCATCCAATCACAGTCGTGATCAGTTGATTTGACAACAGATTAAGTTAATCAGCCTTCCGAAACCCGATCTGATACTCTAAATGGAAAGGAGGACAGGCAGGTCTAGAAATTAAAGGTCTTCTAGCAATTCAAAACATAGCTAGTTAAAAGCATATTACTCAAAAAAACATGATAAAAAATTATCCATCCTATTCAAAATATAGTTTGAAATAGTAAGATATGACAGAATTAAATTAATTACATGTTTTGTTTTCAGGTGCTATTCTGGACCGTAACGGTCTCCGTCCGTCTCGTTTCTACGTGACGAGTGAGAATGTCCTCGTCATGGCTTCTGAAGTCGGAGTCTATGACGTGGACCCTGAGAAGGTCATTCTTAAGGTAAGTCACTTTAAAAATAAAATACTTAGATAATTTCTGACTTCTAAATAGCTATATTTACCTTATGCAACATAGTACCCACTGAAAAAAAAGTATCTAATAGATACATTGAAATAAAGCTACTTTGAACTGATTCTATCGTCATATATTATTGGTGTCATAGTCACGGGCAGACACCTGCAAAGGCGTTGAAACGCCACGACAGAATCCGTTCAAAGTAGATTTATTAAAATGTCTAACAATCGCGTAAACCTCAGAAAGCAATAATTATAGAACTATAGACACATACATAGGAATTTATTTAACGATCAACACGATTATTTTCCTATCTAAAGACAAAAGCATGTCTCCTGGTCCGATGTAGTTTTGTTAAAACAAAAGACATAATTCTAAAGAAATCATATTTAAAACTATGTATGCAGTATTGCATCAAAGTATGTAATTTGTGTAGCTCACATGCACCAATATTTACAATACAACGTATTTGTTGTGTTATGATGTTCGTTGGATCAGTTCCAAGGGCCAAACATTATTCATAATCGATTTATTTATATACTTAGTATAGTCAATCATTGTTTACTACGAATTTTATATTTAGAACAACAACAATACCTATTTATGATTGTAGACGCGACAATGCATAAAAGGTGAAAATTACAAAATGAAACAAGATTAGGAACATATTATTCTCTTTATATTTTAATCACATACATGTTAGAGCTATTTAAGCACCTAATAAGGTGTAGCTAGTAAAAGTAATTATTTATGGTTTCTCTGAAAAGAAAGTAAATTTTCCTTTTTCCGACCAAACTATTACAATGAACTTTATAACTTTATCGGGATTTCGATCAACAATGACAAAATGCGATAAAAAAAAAATAACCTATTGAACTACAAAGAAATGTTCTATAAATTGTATCATCCTTACTAATATTATAAATGCGAAAGTTTGTTTGGATGTTTGTTACTCTTTCACGCAAAAACTACTGAATGGATTTTAATGGAACTTTACAATAATGTAGCTTATACATCGGAATAACACATAGGCTATAATTTTTAAAGATAGTGTATGAGTTGTCATCCACGCGGGTGAAACCGTGGGGCACAGCTAGTAATTAATATTGCTACAATATCCCTGTTCTAATAAATATTGTTTTTTCTTGCAGAGCCGTCTGAAACCCGGCCGTATGTTGCTAGTTGACACTGAGGAGAAGAAAATGATCCAAGATGTTGAGCTTAAGATGAATATCGCTCGGAGCCGACCGCATTCCGAATGGCTGCAGGATAAGGTGACCATCTCTATAAATATAGTATTTATCTTATGGAGGTTAGTTAATATTAAAGTCCGGTAGGTGTCGCTAGTGTCGCGTGAGGTGTATCTGTCATTCTCCACCAATGAGAAACAAGCTACTGGCTTGTGATTGGTGGAAATTGACAGATGAATCTGATGCGAGACTTGTGATCTTAGCGGACTTTTATTCCCGGTATCCCCATGGATAAGTTCATTAAATTCTTCCATAGTCTTTCAAAATTGTTCATTATCTATTTGACAAATCATTCAAAAAGTCATTCACAACTTAAAATTATTTCTCTTTTCTATGCATTACCGTACGTGGGAAAATATATACATTTTATCAGATGGTGAGTTTGGATTAGCATGGGGAGTGACGAATTTCGAAATTGCTGAATATGACAAATAATAAACAAAAAGTGGGAGGGGCTAGCGACGCCCCGCCACTTTCAAGACTAGATGAGGCTGTCAGACACGTATATGACGAGGCGAGAAATGTGACGTCACATCTTTTATTCTAAGTTATTTTGTTAAAATAATACTGGCTGTAAATGTCCCACTGTTGGGTACAGGGCCAATAATTTGTATTAATATAAATTTAAGGAAGTTGCGTCTCTCGCTCCGTCATCTGTTTATCAGATATGCATGCCTAACTGTTACAGTTTAAACTGCTTCGTCTAACAACTATCAGTGAGAGTTTATAGCAAAACGTAGTTAAACCTCCACGGAGAGAGTACAAATAATCGTCGTGTTACAGCTTTATTTGTTTTCAGATTTCTTCTGTTTTAAGGCTTTTGATATTTTTGTAGATTTTTTTCTGCTGATAGTTCAGTCAATAAATCACCCATAAGGGGTTGTAGAGTGCGTGAGCAAGGCCCTAAGCAATTACTTCAGAAAATTGTTCAGGGTGCTTAGAGAGTTAACATACTAAAAGTCCTGACATCTAGGGGGTGAGGCGGAGTGGGGGGAGGGGGTTAAAGTTCCCATTTTTCAGTTTTTCGCTAATATCTTTTAAACGGTGCGTCATGGAGATAAGAAGTCTTCTACGCAATGAAAGCTTATAAAATTATGTACAACTTATATCTTATACACTTTTTCACATTCCTACCTATTTTCGAACTACACGTTCCGGAAAAGTGAAAATTGAAAAAAATACTACTTGAATTGAACACTACCTCTTGTATACTACTTCCTTCACGTTATTTGGGGATAAAAATTATCTTATATCTTAAATCAACTCCTACTATATCAATTTACTAAATTTTATCCAAATCCGTACAGCTGTTGGGATATCAAAACTTTTATCTACACTTGTCTTATACACTTTTTCCAAATTTTCACCAGTGTTCGAGTATTAGTGTGATGTGACAAGCATTACCGAATGTTAAATATGAGCTAGTATATAAATTAGGTATTTTATTGATAACATAAGCTGGGAGTACCTCCAAGCGGTGAAGGCGGTAACAGTTTGAGATCTCGTTTTCTACCAGTGGTAATGGAGCAGAAGCGGGTCGTCACTTTTCATTCCATATTTCCTGTCGTAGAAAACGGGATCTCACTGGCTAAAACTCCCATAATCATCCATGCCTTCGGGCTTATGTTATTGTTGTCGTTTATGATTCAACCTCTTTGGCATGGTAGCCTACCCGGTAAAGCAGGGGAGCAGCCAGAACAGTTCTTTGCTTTGTAATCGTCATTAGTTACGCAATTGGATTATCCATCATGAGTGCTAATAATAATAAGTGTCCTGTGTGTGATAAGGACATCGTTAAAGGGAGTAAGGATGTTTCTGAGGTGAAACAAAAAGGAATACTCGGCCTTATCAAAGCTAGTATAGATCGGAACGATGATAAGCACCAAATTTTTCGCGCCTTGACATCCGTTTTTAATTAACACTAGCTAATTGTCGTAAAAACTACACTCGAGCCGATACAATTAAAAAGATGTAAGTGTTGCATCTACATCTCAAGAAGAGGCAGGCCCGTCTCAGCTCAGGTCTTCAGCTCCCCAATTCGACTTCATGACTAATTGTTTATTATGCGCACATAATGTAAAAGAAGAAACCAGAACGCTTTTGAGCAGAAGAAGAATAGTACATTCAGTTAAAATGGATAATCCAATTGCGTAACTAATGACGATTACAAAGCAAAGAACTGTTCTGGCTGCTCCCCTGCTTTACCGGGTAGGCTACCATGCCAAAGAGGTTGAATCATAAACGAAAACAATAACATAAGCCCGAAGGCATGGATGATTATGGGAGTTTTAGCCAGTGAGATCCCGTTTTCTACGACAGGAAATATGGAATGAAAAGTGACGACCCGCTTCTGCTCCATTACCACTGGTAGAAAACGAGATCTCAAACTGTTACCGCCTTCACCGCTTGGAGGTACTCCCAGCTTATGTTATCAATAAAATACCTAATTTATATACTAGCTCATATTTAACATTCGGTAATGCTTGTCACATCACACTAATACTCGAACACTGGTGAAAATTTGGAAAAAGTGTATAAGACAAGTGTAGATAAAAGTTTTGATATCCCAACGGCTGTACAGATTTGGATAAAATTTAGTAAATTGATATAGTAGGAGCTGATTTAAGATATAAGATACTTTTTATCCCCAAATAACGTGAAGGAAGTAGTATACAAGAGGTAGTGTTCAATTCAAGTAGTATTTTTTCAATTTTCACTTTTCCGGAACGTGTAGTTCGAAAATAGGTAGGAATGTGAAAAAGTGTATAAGATATAAGTTGTACATAATTTTATAAGCTTTCATTGCGTAGAAGACTTCTTATCTCCATGACGCACCGTTTAAAAGATATTAGCGAAAAACTGAAAAATGGGAACTTTAACCCCCTCCCCCCACTCCGCCTCACCCCCTAGATGTCAGGACTTTTAGTATGTTAACTCTCTAAGCACCCTGAACAATTTTCTGAAGTAATTGCTTAGGGCCTAACTCACGCACTCTACAATGTCTTTGTTGGATGGACTATGACTGAAACTTTTTATATATCAAAAATATTTAAATTTACCCAAAACTAAAAAACTACCTAAGTGTTATTTGCTACTGCCACAAGGCAAGCAGACCTTAAGCTTAAAAATTAACTATCTTCTGATACAGAAAATAAACAAGCATTGTTAACTACGCTTATTTACAGCAGGCTAATTTTGGGTTTGTTCAACAAAACTTATTATTTTTTTTTACATTTATTTAGTATTTCCATATCAATAAAAAGTTTCATAGTTCTTTAGCATACCAAACCAGTGCCCCCTTCAAACCCATAATATAACTCTCCAAAAATTCTAGATAACAATGGAAGACATCCACAAATCCGTGGCCGCTGAGAACGGCACATCCGTGGTGGCCAACGGCACGAACGGCCACACTAACGGCAGTACCATCACTGGGCTCGCGGATAGACGGCTCGGACTGTTCGGTTATACCATCGAGTCGATACACATGCTGCTGCTGCCTATGATACAGCATAAGTAAGTATAATATTTATTACAGTATTTATGTACTAAGATTTTACTTTGTAAAGTTTTGGAGATTAAGAGGCAGTTGGCCTATGTAAGATACTGATACCTTGAGGACTATAAAATCGATGCTAAAAATATGCATGTAGATAAACGCTTATATAAAGTAACTTTAGTGTCCTATGTTAATGAATTGGCAACACTTAATGAAACCCCTTTTACACTGTTGTAAAGAAACGATCATCACCAACCAAATCTTCAATGTCAATAGATAATGAAATTGTTTATATTGCAAATGGGAGTACAAAATCACTTTTACACGTCTATTTAAGCTAGATGAAGTCAACGTCGAGTAAGAAACTACATTGAAATTTGAAGACGGATGAAATAAACTATACTCAATTTTGAAGTAATGACCCACGAAATAACAATTCTAACTGCTATTTTAATGAACATATTAACAAATATATAATGTATTTCCCAGGAAAGAGCCCCTCGGCAGCATGGGTAACGACGCCCCGCTGGCGTGCCTGTCGCTGTTCCAGCCTCTACCGTATGAATACTTTAAGCAGCTGTTCGCTCAAGTCACCAACCCTCCTATTGATCCCTTCAGGTAAGAATATTATAAAACAGTAAATATACAAAGTTTATTTTCTACCAACCTTTAGTTTTTAAACAAGTTCTGATGGTTGTAAAAAAGTCATTGACTATAAGGTAAAGAAAACTCTTAATCTGAAATTAAATGAAAAAATATTTTCCAACGACGCGATGTATCACCCTTTGCAAGATATGATAACAGTACCGACTTTACTTACGCGAAGATAGAGTGGTGGAGCTCGGTGGAGCCCAACGCCGAAGTGTAATGAGCTTATGATCTCATGATTAAGGGGTCCGTTTGATCCAGCACTTAGTCCAGGTTTCAGATATTTTTGGAAGAGCAGGACTCTTCTGTGAATGTGAATTTTCTTCTCTGACTAGCTTACTTTTATCTTTATTTTTCACGCTTTCTCCTTTAGCTGCAAGGGAGGTTTTGATTCACCAGTATAAACATGAAGTTTAATTAATATTATTTCTCACAGGGAGAAGATAGTGATGTCACTGCTATGCCCCATCGGGCCCGCGCCTAACATCCTGCAGCCGAGCGCGGAGTTCGTGCACCGGCTGTTCCTGCCGCAGCCCATACTGTCGCTGCCCGACCTGCACGCGCTCAAACATACCACTCATCGCGGATGGAAGGTAGGCTAGCCTAACTTAGATGCTGATAATAACTAAATAAAATTTCGATAAGGTAACATTTATTTGTGAAAACACCATGTTTTCACAAATAAATGTTACCTTATCGATTTTTTTTTACATTGATTTTGATTGAGAATTTTGACGACCTCCGTGGTCGAGTAGCGTACTTACCGGTTTTCAAGGTGCCGCTCACTCTGAAGGTCCCGGCTTCGATCCCCGGGCGGATCAATGTAGTAAATCCACTTTTCTACATTGTCTCGGGTCTGGCTGTTTGTGGTACCTTCGTTGTTTCTGAATTCCATAACACAAGTGCCTTTGGGTTCAAAGCTGCGTATATGATGTCCGTATTTACTTACTTGTCACGTTCTCTCCCCAGACAAAAGTAATAGACTGCACATTCGAGCACTCAGCCGGCCCCTGCGGGCTGGAAGGAGCTCTCACCCGCATCGCGGCCGACGCTCACGACGCGGCCTCCCGCGGCTACCAGCTGCTGATCCTGTCGGACAGGGCGGCCGGACCCACCAGGGTGCCGGTCAGCACGCTGCTGGCGCTGGGTATGTACCAACTGTTTAAAATAACATGATATGTTTATAAGGCCTTCAAAACAGTCTTGTCTTGTGCTACTTGTTATAAAACTGTGCCGAATATTATGCCAAACCACCAAAATGGATACAATCTCGATAAAAGATCTTAATGGCCGCAACAAATTTTTCTTATACGCTTCCTTGTATTCTTTACTAGGTGTCGCCCGAGACTTCATCAGCATATTTAAGTTTCATAAATTTTCTGTTTTTTTGCGACGCCTTTTTTTTTGGTTATTCTCAAAGTTGTATGTATTATATATCACAAAAACCTAGCTATCAGCTAGTATTATATGTACGTTATTGGTTTATTAATTTTCACCTACATGGATCCTTCATTTCGATTATATAATATCCATATTTATTTATAATGTAATTATTTATCATTTACAGGCGCTGTTCACCATCACCTAATTGAAACTCGTCAGCGTATGAAAGTCGGTCTCATCTTAGAAACTGCTGAAGCAAGAGAGGTACACCACATGTGTGTGCTACTAGGTAAGACATTATTATATTATTACGGACATTCATATAAAACACCAAAACTATGTATTATGTTTTTGAAATTCAATTATTTAAAGATACATTACCTTAAAAGGAAAAGAGGAAACGTTATGGAATCACTTTGTTGTTCATTCGCCTTTCTGTCTATCAAATATTTATTCAAACACCAATTTGAAATTAAAGAATATAAACTTTCGTTTATTTATACATTAGCAAATATTTAAGTTATCGCGTAAATCTTTTCTCAACCTATTATTACCCTCCAGGTTACGGCGCCGACGCCATCTGCCCCTACCTCGCCTTCGAGCTGGCCTTCAACCTGCGCAACGACAACATCCTCGACCCGGCCCTCACCGACGCCGACATCTACGCCGCGTACCAGGGCGCCATGGAGACCGGCCTGGCCAAGGTCATGGCGAAGATGGGTATCAGTACGCTACAGTCGTATAAGAGTGCGCAGATATTTGAGGCGGTCGGACTCAGTGAGGAGGTTATTGATAAGTGCTTTAAGGGCACGCATTCGAGGATTGGTAAGTGTAAATTGAATTTGTTTTTTGGAAATAGGTTTTAAAATCATATTTTTTTTTTTGAGTTTGCTTGTATCTATGAAAAGAAATATCGAAAAATCAAGGGTCTTTTTGAAAGTCCAGACGATTTAAAAGTGAATCTTTGCGAACAAATGCAGCGTATATAGTGGGTTTATACTAGAAAAATATATTTTGTTAAACAATTTATGGGAAAAAAGTACCACTGACGGAATTTTCAAATCAGCGAAGCTTTATTTACCGACTATTACTGTTAGTGAAAAGATGAAAACAACAAAAAAACATAATGATAAAATTTCCAGATTATTAAACAATGTTTAAATTCTAACAAATTATTTTCTTTAAAGGTGGAGTTAACTTCGAAATCTTGTCAAAGGAGATATTTGAAAGACACGCTTTAACCTACAGCGAGAACAAGGATGCTTTGGTTCTAAGGTATGTACTATATTCACCCTAGGAATTTACTTTACATAGCGTAAGACCTTGTATTATGGCAACCAGATAACTGATATACATACTTACATAGTTCGAAATACACACATACATGCTTTAGATAAATTACACCCAGACACAGAAAAACAAAGAAATAATAAATAAAAAAACAATATCGGAATCGAACTCAAGCCCTCTGGTTCAGCAGTCAGGGTCACTAACCACTAGATCAACAGTCTAATAATGTATGTATTGTCAGGAACCCGGGAGTGTACCACTGGCGCGCCGGCGGAGAGAAACACATCAACGATCCGATGTCCATCGCCAATCTGCAGGAAGCTGCGCTTAATAAGAGCACGTCTGCTTATGATAAATACAGGTATGACTTTCTTACCATTGACTAGACATGTTATTTTATATACTTTTAGTGCTCCCTGTAAATTACTGTCAATGAAGACTCTTGTATCTTTGCAAAATGAGGCTCCATCGACTTTCTATCAAAGAAATTACATGTGTTACCGAGAATCTGTCCCCTTAATCACAGGGTATTGAATAAATTGTCAGCAGCGTACATAAAACCTACAACACCACTAGAGATGGGTTTTTTTTAATTATTGAACACATAATAATATCATCCCGTCGAATTTTATTTTATTTTTATTAGGGAAACATTAAATGTTATAAAAGATAGAGTCATGCAATATCCTGCATATTGCATGAGGGCGGGAGGGTGGGACTGCATCCTGCTTCCAAGCTTGGATTTTATTAGCGGAATTAAAGCTAAATATCTTTTATAACATTTAATGTCATGGATTTCCGCAAAGTAACGCCTGATTCTATAACTTATTAGGGAAACAAACAGATACTATATAAAAACAATTACAATCACATAACCAACACATAATCCAAAACAGTTTCCACACTTAAACAATAAATTCGCGCCAAGAACAATGTTTAAACAGGTATGAAAAAAAAGCAATATTTGAATTGAGAAGCTCTTCCTTTTGAATACTGTTCGTTCCCCATTTCTAATATAATATTGTATATAGGGAAAGCGCCTTGGAGTCTATCAGGGCGTGCACTCTTCGCGGACAGTTGGAGTTGGTCAAGCTGGACGAGCCTATACCTATCAGCGAGGTGGAACCCGCTGCGGAGATTGTTAAGAGATTCGCTACCGGTACGTTTTATAGGGCATTGTAGTAGTATATAAAAGGTTTTTTGTGAAAATACTTAAGTTGATTAAAGTGATTGTGTTAATTCTATAATATTTAAGATTTTTACAATGTTTTAACTTCATAAATAAAATGTGGAAAACATCATGTATATTGCTCTGAACCCAAAGTAGCTGAAGCACAAATTATGAAATCAGAGGCAATGATGGTACCACACACACCCAAACCCGAGACAACGTTGATCGGTTTTCGGTTACATAAACTGCCTTGGATACCCCTTTTATAGTCAGCCGTTTAGTAGATTAGCTGAAGCAAATTGACATTACAAACAGACACTTCTATAATATTTATTTGTATCACTTATACAACCATACACATATATCCCCAGGTGCGATGTCCTTCGGGTCGATCTCGCTGGAGGCGCACACGACGCTGGCCATCGCCATGAACCGCATCGGCGGCAAGTCCAACACCGGCGAGGGCGGGGAGGACGCTGATAGATATCTTAACCAGGTGATAACTAACTCTCTACATCAATACTGAATAAATCAATCAAGTTTTACCCACTATAATATACTTAATCACCACTATAATATATTTAGAACATTGTATGAGCGCCATCAGTACATGATATATATCTCACCTATGTTGTATATATTTCCTGTATTGAAACAGAAATCAATTCAATAATGTAAAGTATTCTTAAATTGGCATCAATTACCAAGTTCTGATGTATAACCATTTCCCAGTTTTTGAGAGAGAATGTTTAATTAAATCTTTTGTCAACCCGATATTTGAAACTATTAATATCTAAATATGAAACTATTTTAAGAAACAAGCACAGCCCTTGACACGAGATTTAAAAGATTATAAGACAGTTACAGATATTGATCAGTGTAACCATTGGTATATGATAAGTTCGATATCCATCCCAGAACTACTTGTGTCATAAATATCTGAAGAGGTTATAAACCTTTTCAGATATTGATTGATGCTTGTTTTTGTCAGCCTTTAGACATTACATGTAATATTTCCATTTAACTTCCCCTTTGATACCCAGGACCCAGAATTCAGTCGTCGCTCAGCCATCAAGCAGGTAGCGTCGGGTCGCTTCGGCGTGACGGCGTCGTACCTCGCGCACGCCGACGACCTGCAGATCAAGATGGCGCAGGGAGCCAAGCCCGGCGAGGGCGGGGAACTGCCCGGTAACGTGGACTTTATGCCAGTGGGAATAGGGCTCATTTCAGACTGACTATAGCAGCTTAAAAAGTAAAAAAAATATGAAGTTGTATCGTTAACTGAACAATATGTGCAAGTATACCACTTTATGATTGTGTTAATAAAATTCAATCAAATGTGTAAATATTAAAGAAGTACACGACAGCTAATATGCTTAATAACTAGATTAAAGAAATCTACGTGATTATAACCACTCAGTTCCTTAATACGAATTCACAATAAAAATTATTTCGTTTATATATAAAGTATATTTTACCGTATAGAATTTAGGACTAGAAAATGCCTGCATCGCACATTGGAACCGGACATCAGTTTCAAAACTGACGTGGATAGAATCTTTATTTCAAAGACCTATTGTAAATTTTCGCACACATAATTACCTTCTGCCCACCCTACTATAGTCGTCTAATTTACCATTTCCTTATTTCCCAGGTTACAAAGTAACAGAAGACATAGCCAAGACGCGTTGCTCCGTCCCCGGAGTAGGTCTCATCTCCCCGCCGCCACATCACGACATCTACTCCATTGAGGACCTGGCTGAGCTGATCTATGACCTGAAGGCTGCCAACCCTAGAGCCAGGATATCCGTGAAGCTTGTGTCCGAAGTCGGAGTCGGTGTTGTAGCTTCTGGTGTTGCTAAGGTGAGAATACAATACGTGATGGGACTAATATAAGCGGTGTTTAAAGTGAAGAAATATAAGTCATTATTTTCTATACTGTATAGTAGACATTATGCATAAAGACTCTTGGGAAAAGTGTATCTTTAGACCGTAATAATCGAAGCAAAAAGCCATTTGTGTGTTGTAATCGACGCTGCGTAAAGCATTATATCATCCCGCATTATAGCACTACAGCAACGATTTTATTATTTATAAATGACAATATATCAAGTTTCTAATATGATTATCATGTACTGAATGGAATCTGTCAATTAAAGGTGACGTCGATCGTGCCAGGCGCGTTTAGCTACTGCAAACCGCTGTTTTGTATTACGAAGTGATGCAGCTTCGCTATAGTCGTGATTTTTCATGTGCACAAGCCGTCATTCTCATTTACAGATTTTATTTGATACCCCTTATTAATTTAACGTGTGTATTTCCCAGGGCAAAGCCGAGCACATCGTGATCTCAGGTCACGACGGCGGCACGGGCGCGAGCTCGTGGACGGGCATCAAGAGCGCCGGCCTGCCGTGGGAGCTGGGCGTGGCCGAGACACACCAGGTGCTCGTGCTCAACGATCTTCGCTCCAGGTAACTTACATACGCACATACGTGACTTATACGGTGGCAGAAATACTGCGATATATAAATAATAATCAAAAAAGTAAAAGTTTACTAGCTATATTTACCGCAACGCGAAGCGCGGTATAGAGCTGTGGAAAGTTGTCTACACACCTATACCGCTGGTACAAGGCCGGCAACCTGATGCAACTTCCTTTTAATGAGATGTTAGGTGTGTAGACAGCTTTTGTCAATAAAAACGCACGACAAACGGCCCCAAAACAAGGTAACTTTGCATAAGGATTTGATTTTTCTGTAAAATCAAGAGAAATTAGATTTCAATTTATTGACTACTAAAATCACTAAAGCAAGAACTACATTTCATCAATCCCAACGTACTTAATAAGAAACACATTTCAATAAATAATATCTACTAAAATACCTACTCACTCTCAGCCTTTCCTTACATGATTCCTTATGATCTATTAAACAAAGACAATATAACCTTCCAGAGTGGTGGTCCAGGCGGACGGTCAGATCCGCACGGGCTTCGACGTGATGGTGGCCGCGCTGCTCGGTGCTGACGAGTTCGGCTTCAGTACCGCGCCGCTTATCGCTCTCGGTGAGTTTAGAGTAGATAAATGTCTTAGATAGTATAGAGAGAAATATTTTGAACATGTACCTAAGTAAAAAAGGCAGTAGAATATATAGAAATATAAATTTTAAAATACTGCCCCTGGTTTTGTAAGCCATAAATATTTGTTTTAGTCATCGAATCATTTATGGTTGATTTGACAATTTGTTTCAGAAACTGGTGATAATTTACTTTGATAATAAAAACTTTTTTAATACATTAAAATTCTCAATTACGGTTTTCACAATTCAGAAATCCCTTAGAGCTGCTAGTGCCATTCTCCACCAATGAAAGACAAGCTAGTTCGTTGGAAACTGATGACTGAGCCGGACTAGCAAACTTACTTGATTTCTTTAAATTACTCACACCTTTCAAACCGACAATATACCATTCATAACCACACTATTCCATCCGTAGGCTGCACAATGATGCGCAAGTGCCACCTGAACACGTGTCCGGTGGGCATCGCCACGCAGGACCCCGTGCTGCGGAAGAAGTTCGCCGGCAAGCCCGAGCACGTCATCAACTTCATGTTCATGCTCGCTGAAGAGGTAGGCATCTTACATTATATAACGTGTCAAATCTAGAAAAGAGATAAAAGATAGTTTAATACAAATGTATGGTGTGTAAGAAGAGACAGCGATATCTTGTAGCTATTTCGAGCTATGAGTTGTATTTATGGGATTATTAAAACAATTAAAAAAATAACATGAAAGTACGCAACTTAGAGCGGGCAGGGCAGAACTAAGATTCAAATTATCACACATGTTGAGAGCCTAAAAGAAAGATCATCAAAAATTATATAACGACCTTTCACCGGGTCCTTTTTAAAATTGTCTATTACATAGCATTTCAGTTTGTCATGTATTTATATTTCTAACACCCTTAGGTCCGCACGCACATGGCGGAGGTAGGCGTCCGTCGCTTCCAGGACCTGATCGGTCGCACCGACCTGCTCAAGGTGCGCGAGAACAACGACAACCCTAAGGCCCGCACGCTCAACCTCGGCCTCATACTGAAGAACGCGTTGCATATGCGCCCTGGAGTCAATATTATTGGCGGGTCGAAGACGCAGGTAAATATCATATTCATTTATTAAAAAACTTTGTAGCACTTTTTGAAGGTCAGAAAGTCAATTGCTGGAATAGATAGTACCCCTAATCGGCCTACCTTTCACCTTTTTTTATGTGTCCTGGCTGTGCGGAAGAAGCCACGCAACAAACTCCCCTATCCTTCTTGTTTTGTCATATTGCATATTTTTATGATGCATTGTAATTATATGAAAACATTGCATGATTGACGGTTGATTTATATTATGCCAGTAATAGGTTGTGACAAAAGAAACAGTATGAAAAGACCGGAAGTGTTCATTCAGCACTGACTCAACTAAAATACATGTGAAGCGGAGTAGGTTAACCATGTAACAAAAGACACTTTACATGTGAACTTATTTTTTTTTAAATAGAACATTCGGAGCTTGCCTCTTATAAAGTGTGCTTTAACAAAAATGCTACTATAAATAGTCTCATTCCATAACATTGCAATGTTCTTGAAAGATTGAATTAGGTACTCGTGAATGTTGTCTAAAACTACATAATAATCAGCCGCCATCTACAATCTATCATCACCGTTGACCTTTGCGAATATTATAAACCTAATAAATACCATCTCTTTCCCAGGACTTCCAACTGGAGAAGCGTCTGGACAACCAGCTGATCGAGCAGTGCGCTGGCATCCTGGACGGCTCGCAGCAACACGCCGACATCAACATGAGGATCACTAACGAGGACCGAGCCTTCACGTCCACGCTGTCTTACCATATCGCTATGTAAGTACATTACAATCTTTGTAAGATAAACAGAACAAATCACGGTTAAGACTGCTCTGAAATGTCTTTGCTATGTTCCTTAGAACTTATTTCCATTTATTCGTCAAATCCTTACTGGGTCTGAAACAACTTACTGAGTTTAAGTCTTAAGTAATAAAGGTTAGTGCTAAATACTTGCTTACTTAAAAACCAGTTACCAGTTTAGGTTCTTCAAAGTATTTTCCTGAATAATAAGAATTAAATTACACTCTTAAAGTATTCGACCATGGTAAGGTAATTGATTTTAAAAACTGAAAATAAGTTAGCAGTATTGTGAAAAAAAACTTGTAAGAGATATATTGACCCTATTATTTATGTCCCTTTTCGCATTAAATAGATTGAACACTTGTGTTGACATAGTTTTTACAGATTCCGCCACACTACATCGCAAATGCTATTACTTTACCTTATTAAAATAATACTAATTTGATTGTTAATTAACAGGCGCTACGGCGACGACGGCTTACCGGACGGCAAGACGGTGAACATAACGCTACAGGGCTCGGCCGGACAGAGCTTCTGCGCTTTCCTGTCTAAGGGCATCACCGTCACGTTAGAGGGCGACGCTAACGACTATGTCGGTAAGTTAACCAGAAGCAAACGAAGTATCTTACATGCATTAAATTATTCATGAAATATGTTTGATAATGAGATTAAAAAATTGAGTGTCCGTCAAAATTTACTGTTTGAAGACTTGATATTTAGCCCTTTAAACGGCTGAATACTCTATTTAAAAAGGATCTGACTATGTTCTGGGCTGGAGATATATGAAAAAAGCCATCGACACGAAAATAATAAAAACTATAGTCAATACTGTTTCACCCGTTTGTGAGCTATGTTTCCACACACAGAGACAAGTTATTTTAAAACTTAAATCTGATATTTTAACGTTAATATTAGGTACTGTTATTTTAAATATAAGTTTATTTTCAGGCAAAGGCTTATCTGGTGGTAAGATCATCATCTACCCGCCCAAGGCGTCGCCTTTCGAGTCGCACTTGAATGTTATCGTAGGAAACGTGTGCTTATACGGAGCTACCTCTGGACGCGCTTATTTCAGGTTTGTTTAACGTTTTAGAACACTACGCTATTGTTATAGACCAGTACTTTCTGTATCCTTAATGACTAGTTACTTTTGTAAACTTTGATAAGCAATATTTGCCTCGATTAATATTTGAACTTCAAAATCGAACCATAACAAATTTTTAACAAATTTCGATATGTTATGGGTTAGGCTCCTAACTTAAAAACTAATTAATCTGCAAGTAAATTAATGTCAATACCTGCTTTAGCAATGTCCAAGTGTCATTGCTAAAGCAGTTTTTTAATATTTATTTTTAATTGTTAATTTAACTTTTTTCGCTGTGGACCAATCTGTTGCATTGCGTGTTCTAAAAAGCGTGTTCAGATAAGGCGATTTAAGTCGACGAGATTCACTACGTATACCCCTTTAAGAAATTTGCACTAGAATTTTCACTAGTGTGTGTTATAATGAGACCGTTTTCCTTATACACAGAGGCATAGCATCAGAGCGTTTCTGCGTCCGCAACAGCGGGTGTACGGCCGTAGTGGAGGGCGTCGGCGACCACGGCTGCGAGTACATGACGGCTGGTGTCGCGCTCGTACTCGGTCTCACTGGCAGGAACTTCGCTGCGGGGATGAGCGGTAATAATATAACATAGTTAATACTTATAGACAAAAATAATGCATAGAAAGACTAGTTGGAGAAAAAAGGTGCCCATAGCAGACGATTAACTTAACATTCATCAGAGGACTACAAGATAACCAATGTGGCTATCACAAATGGTCCAACAACCAATTATGAAACAATATTTAAAAGACAAAATTAAAAAAAAATCGAATTCCAGACTTGTGCTTATAACTGCTCCGTGTCTTTCTCTGCAACCAGAGCTTTTTTTTATTTTTAAATAAGATATAGACAGATACCATATTAGCTACCTAATCAATCGTTACAAAACCATATTCAAAATCTGAGCAATAAACTAGTCATGGTCCTTATTTCCAAGTTTTCAATGGCAATATTTAACATTAACATTTCACCGACGATTGACGAAAAAAGTGTATAAGGCGAGTGTGAATGAAAGTGTTGGAAGGGGTAGACCTAGGCGGACGTTTCGAGACCAAATCGGAGACGTCTTGAAAAAAGGCCAGGTCAAGAGTACCCTAAACCGAAGAGCATGTATGAAGGGAATAATGAAAGTGGACGAAGCAAAACAAGTATGTAAGGATCGTAGCAAGTGGAAAGAAGTGGTCTCTGCCTACCCCTACGGGAAACAGGCGTGATTATATTATTATGTATGTATGTATGTAACATTTCACCCCAGGTGGTATTGCGTACGTGTACGACATCGACGGCTCGTTCTCTGGCAAGTGCAACCAGGAGATGGTGGAGCTACTGCCTCTAGAGCTGCAGGAAGACCTGGACCATGTACAGCAGCTGCTGCAAGAGTTTGTCGAGTACACTGGGTAAGTACACTTACTAGTGTTACTTATTTTGTAACTGTCTGCGATTTTATATTTATTTTTTCACTTATATTTGACTAGATATCCCCGCGACTTTGTCCGAGTGTCTTAGTTTCAATGGTTATGACGTAAAAGTAAAAGTAGCATATTATTATATTATGTCCTATAACCCCAGCTAGCCTTTGCAGAGATGAGCGCGTTAAATCACAATCAGACAACTTCTCCGCTGTATTATGTTAGTATATATTTTACGGGCATTTTCAGCAAAGGCTTTCTATTTGAAATCACTGTAAATTTGGACAAAATTGAAAAAAATCGTTTATAATCATATTAATCAAACATAACATGCTCTCTTAGTTATGGAAAAGAGTAAAGTCCAACTAAATCACTTAACTCGTATAACAGCTATTATGTTTCTGCTATATAAAAAATAAAACCAAAAATCTTTATTTCAGCTCAATAATCGCAGAAGAATTCCTTAAAACTTGGCCGGAACCCGCCAAGAAGTTCGTAAAGGTCTTTCCATACGAGTACCAGCGCGCTCTCAAGAGTATGGCCTTGAAGCAACCTTCTCAGGCCAAGGTCGAGAGCAACGGCAAGGAGAATGGAGTACTGGATATAGAGGAAACCGTGAGGGACGTGGAACTGGAGACCAAGAACTTGGAGAAGATTCTGGATAAGACTAGGTTTGTTGTGCTATGTACTAGCTTTTTATTAAATATTTATAATAACAAGCAAGGCGAACTTAGAAAGGGTTTGGATTTTGAAAAAAAAAAAACGGCTATAGAAAAAACAGGATGCATAGATTATAATGTGTTCAAACTCGTGTTCAATTGCAAATTCTGTTATTTAAAAGAAATATTGACAAATGTTTGAGTATGTGTGAGTATGAGTATGAGTATGTGTTATCTTTCGAACTTAGTTCTTTAAAACAAGAATATTTCATAAAATTAAAATTGATAGTAATTTATATCCATCTTCAATTATTCTAAGTTTCGCTCGTCTTTAAAACTTGTACATTTTTGTATGTCGATCTCCACTAATAACTTATCTACTTCTGCATACAGATACGACATTAAATAATTTGATGGGTCACTGAAAATTCTGTATATTTGGAAGTTTTATCTCCGTTGTTAACTATCGTACTATCTTACAGGGGCTTCATGAAGTACCCGCGCGAGAGCATGCTGTACCGTCCGGCGGAGAAGCGCATGCGCGACTGGGACGAGATCTACAACACGGCGGGCGTGCGGCGCGGACTGCGAGCCCAGGCCGCGCGGTGCATGGAGTGCGGCGTGCCCTTCTGCCAGTCCGCGCACGGCTGCCCGCTCGGGAACATCATACCCAAGTGGAACGACCTCATCTATCAAGGCGACTGGCCTCAGGCGTTGAGCCAGCTGCTGCAGACTAATAACTTCCCTGGTACGTATATTTTAAGTTCCATACCCAAAATGAGCCGGACTCTTTTACTAAACCTCTATGTCTGTTCTGTTTTTACTAAGCTAACACTATTTCATTACGTTTTTTTTACTTACACAATTTATCCCATATCTGGGCAATGCTGGGCAAAGACTCCCCAACATCTTTTTACAGCGCGCCACATACACACGCCAACCCGCACACAGCAACCCCTTGCGTAGTCAGGGACGAGACAAGATCATCTCTCTAGCTCTGTCTGGAACAGCCTCGGTGGGTCGTCTATCTTGATGGTCCACACTCAATATCTTGCAATTTTTGCCCAGCGGTCACTATGCATAAGTCAGACTTGACCCACTCAACACTATTTGGCTTGATAGTCTTTTTACCTACTTTTATTGTAGCCGTTGTGGAACACAGTATGGTGTTCAGATTACGCTCTACATCCTTATGTAACCTGTGTGTTTGTGGTGCAGAGTTCACGGGTCGCGTGTGTCCGGCCCCGTGCGAAGGCGCGTGCGTGCTGGGCATCTCGGAGCCGCCCGTCACCATCAAGAACATCGAGTGTGCCATCATCGACCACGCCTTCGAAAGCGGCTGGATACAGCCTGACGTACGTACTAGCTACACCTTACAGCACCAACATATATAGCCCGGTCACATTATCTCGAGACCTCGCTGGAATGCGAACCATTCATTTATTTTTCATCATTTTAATCATATCATTATAATAATATTACCTACATTAAATTAATTAGCACAATATTTGTTTTGTTGGAAATCTTATTGTTTATAATAATATCCTACTAGAGGATACTTGTTTTGCGCACAACGCCAGGTCTCGAGATAATGTGACCGGGTTATAATTAACAACGTTTTTAATAATAGGAAATTCAATAAACACTCTATTTTTATTTATTTAAAATGGGATTTCTATATGAACTTTTTCTAACCGGAGAACAACGGAAGCGCTTGCTAGAATACCTAGCTATGATACAGTGCTTTTACTACTCAGTGTTATAAAGAAACTTTCATGGTATGTAACCATGGAGACTGAACAATTTCACCCGTCTTGAAAGTGTTATTTATTAAAATTTCCCTTACAACTGTTATTACAGGTATTTTATACTTAACGCAAAAGTAAAGTCGCTTATATGTACTCATGAACTTTCGACAATGTCACTAAGAATGGTTATATAAAATTACCTACCTTATTTTTTATATTTCTTTTCAGATTCCAACCCACAGGAATGGAAAGACTGTCGGTGTCGTGGGGTCCGGTCCCGCTGGACTCGCGTGTGCTCACCAGCTGAATAAGGTACTAAATCATACAGTAAATATGCTGTGAAATTCACATAGACTCTAGCTAGGTGGATGACTGGATATATGAAGACAAAAACTATTTAGTCCGACTGGTAAATATTAAAAAAATATTGGGCACGTTTTTTTTACATTAGAAAATACTTATCAAGTAGAGCGAATCGAAGCTTGCGTTAGGGGTCATTTCAACTATGAGACACTAAACAGTACTACATATAAACTACGAGTCTCATGTTTTGTAATGATCTACCTAAAGTACTTTTGAAAAAACATACCCTTCTACCTATTGCTAGGGTAGAGAACCCCAAATAACGGTAATTTAAGGCGTATTTATTTGTTTGGCTACACAGGGATTTCAAATTACTAAACCTTAACATTATTCCCTTCAGGCCGGCTACACAGTAACAGTATTCGAGCGTAACGACCGTCCAGGCGGTCTGCTGCAGTACGGCATCCCGACCATGAAGCTCAGCAAGGAGGTGGTCGCCCGCCGCATCAAGCTGCTCACCGCCGAGGGCATCTCCTTCAAGTGCAACGTCGATGTTGGGAGAGATATCTCTGCTAGCGACCTGGCTAATGAGTAAGTTAGGGTGTTGAACTTGGTATAATGGTGTTACCAAATTAACTTTAGGAATTCAGCGAGTCGCCATAGCGACCGATACACAACAGTTGTCGTTGGATGACTTACCTTGGGACTGTTTAAAATGTTGCCACATACGTTACCCCGAAGTGAAGAAAACTTTAAAGAAGAATCTCTTTAAAGTTTCCTCGCGTAGACTCTGAGTCGAGTTGAATTCGTTTTGTTCTGGTAACCGCTATAATGTATCAAAAATCCCGTAGTTCTCTTTAGGACTGAAATGTTCTAACTAGCTAAATTTGGGGCCCCACGGGTTTTATGGGAATTGTCGTGTGATGAAGCCTGCGGAAGTCTGTACTCGCCCGTTGAATTCATCTAGAGTTGGTTAGTTTAAAGATAGAACGCCCGCCAGAGCATCAGTAGGCCGCAAGAGGTCTTGCCAATTACTAAGTCATGGCCTTACTTTAACAACCAGAACGTATGTGAAGAGGAATAGTTGTAATAGTTAGCATTTGTTTCAGATACAACGCTCTAGTCCTGTGCATGGGCGCGACGTGGCCCCGCGACTTACCTCTAGCAGGCCGGCAGCTCGGCGGCATCCACTTCGCGATGGAGTTCCTGCAGACGTGGCAGCAGAAGCAGGCGGGCGCCACGCCGCACCACGCCAGCGACAACCACAACGACCTCTCCGCTAAGGACAAGGACGTGCTCGTCATCGGTGGTGGTGATACCGGGTATGTACAATAAACAACCAGAAATCTGAAAGACAAATATAAATCGAAGACGAAAACCTCAACAAGTTGCATAGTTACATATGTTAAATTACACCGTACCACGCTTTTATGTGTAGCTAAATATGTGCTACAATGGTCAATCGTAAATTTTTATTTATTTAACTTTAAATATTTACAATGATATAAAAACTTAACTATATGCAACTTTAACTATAACAAGTCTCAATTCAAATGTAGGTATACATGAGAGTTCTCCAGACTTGGAGCTAGGGCTATATCAGACTCTTTTCTGTTACATATACACATTTACAGTTTTCCCATCATTCTCTAAGGACAAAGCGAACCCGCATTTGTAATATACCCCGCGGACGCACACCGAATTCCAAAATCGTTGAAATTAAAAACAATAGGTCTGTGTCGGTGCTCCGCAAAATAACACTGAAAACAATGTTTATTTGTTTGAATCACCATTACTAGTGTAAATATTTCAATGTTGCTTATCTATGTTAAACAGGTGTGACTGCATAGCCACATCTCTCCGTCAAGGCGCGAAGAGTATCACGACCTTCGAAATCCTGCCGGAGCCCAAGAAGACCAGGGGACAAGACAACCCCTGGCCGCAGTGGCCTAGAGTATTCAGGTGAGTGCAAGTTACAAATAAACTTTGGCTGCCAAATTTATCGAATCTGCCAAATATTTAATCATCTCCAGCGACAACAAAGTAAATAATTTTGGTGCCATTATGGCATAAGATAAAAAAGGTTTTAAAGTTTTCTTGTACCTTTATTTTACAAAATTGTTACGTGCATTGTTACAGGGTGGATTACGGACACGAGGAGGTCAAAGTGAAGTTCGGTAATGATCCCAGGAAGTTCTCCACGCTCACCAAGGAATTCTTGGATGATGGTAAGCTTTATTTTCTTGTCTTATAATAATAATAATATTCCGGACAACTCACACACGGTTATCTGATCCCAAGCTAAGCAGAGCTTGTGTTATGGTAACCAGGCAACTGATAAACATACTTATATATTTCTAAATACATATATATTATAGATAAATTACACCCAGACACAGAACAAATGATCGTGCTCATCACACAAACATTTGTCCTGGGTGGGAATCGAACCCACGACCTCCGGTATAGCAGTCAGGGTCACTAACCACTAGACCAACAGGCCCGTCAAAATAAATTACTTTAATTAATTAAATCTTAATTACTGAATCACCTTATTTAACAAAAACTCAATGGCTGTATGCAACCGCCAATAAATATAGCATCGTGGCATAACCGAAAGACTACCAGTGGGTTACAGCAGGCTAAATAAAATAATTGCACACGTATTCAAAAAGCTACGGTTTATAATGATAGAAACTAACAGTTGGTAGTGGATTAGCTCCCAAGAAATTTTTAGATGGTAACCAATTATAACGTTTTCATTGTACTTCAGGATTGAATAACGTATAAACAATGGCCTATTAAACTCAATTTACGTTCAGATATACAAGGAGTTAGCTATTTAGTTTCATTGAAAGACAATTTTAAATACATAATAATGATACCATATAATAACAATAAATTTGAATGATTCCAGGCGAGGGCAACGTATGCGGCGTGTCCGCAGTAGAAGTAGAATGGACGCGTGGCGCGGGCGGGCGCTGGGAGATGAAGGAGGTGGCCGGCACTGACAAGGTGTACAAGGCCGACCTCGTGCTGCTCGCTATGGGCTTCTTGGGGCCTGAGAGATACGTCGCCAACCAACTTGGTAAGAGAATATACTGATTTTACGATTTTATATAGACTTCAAACTTTAAAAACTGGTGTAACACTTCGATGCTCACTTCAATTCGTAATAGTCAGGACTACTATGTCCTGTACCATATTTAAACAAACAGCTGAAAACAATAATATTCTAATAAGTATGTAAAAAAAACAGCACTCCATTCTCTCTTGTTACTTATCCACCAATCTCATTTACATGACATACTATTGATACTGCTGTCAAGAATTTAAAATACTTCAACTTTGTATTTTTTGTTTATAGACTTACCTCTGGATGCTCGTAGCAACGTGGAGACTGACAAGTCTAACATTTACAAAACACCTGTCAACAATGTATTTGCTGCTGGAGGTATTTATTCAGTTACATATTATATAAAACATTCGAACTTATGGTTTTTTACTAAACCATCCTCAAAAAGTTGAGCAAAAAGCAGGCCGGTCAACGCCATATATGCCCATGATTGCAACTCCTAAACCTAAACCATCAGTTTTAGGAAAGCGATTGACTTTCTTTAAAATAAATCAAAAGAATATACTATCTGAGGTGATGTACAATGTAATTTTTCTTTCCAGATTGTCGCCGCGGCCAATCTCTAGTAGTATGGGCGATATCGGAAGGTCGGCAGGCGGCCAGAGCGGTGGATGTCTTCCTGTCCGGCAAGTCCACGCTGCCCGGCCCCGGTGGCGTCATCCACGACAACTGAACACATACGTACGGAACACGGCGACCATGTATTACAACTACACACAATGACCCATGGCCCATGGCCTGATGACTGCTACTACAAACAAAATGAAGAAACCTTCGCTCAAAAGGTGTTTCAGGGCCTATAACCCAGCTAGATGACTGCTACTACAAACAAAAAAAATATCCATGGATAAAAAGGTGTGTCAGGGCCGGTCATGTCTCATTGTGTATAGATATAGTTTAGCACAAGTTTGTGACTATTGATATGTCACTATGTATTCGCGTCCGATTTTGTGACGATTCCGCGGCTGTAGGGTTGAAAATGTCAAAGCGAAAAGGCTTAAGACATTGTCCAGTTTTTCAGATATTCTGGAATAAAAGCTACCATTTAAAAAACATTTCAATGTAATGTCGACTCAATCCCTCAGTCGTTAAGAATCAAATTCACAATAACAAATTATTACGTCTGTAGAATTAGAGCGAGATTAGGGCCGTTGTATAGACGCTTCGATAGACCGGCTTAACAAAATAGATCTCTATTTATATCAACACAAAGTATAAATTACAAAAACAAAGTTATTTACATAAAAATCTTATATCTAAAGTTATAACATGTTTCACGAATCAACAATGTATAGTCGTATTTTAAATTTGGATGTTAACTGTTAAATTATTTATTTCTTAATATACAGTTTGGAATAAACGACAATAATGTTTAGGCTGTATTTTCTGTGTTAAATAAAGATAAAAAATATAATTTTACAAATTATTTTTAGTATCTTTGACATGAACCCAAAATGTGGCGAAGTTAATAAACATTTGTCGTCATGTCTGATTTAGCAAAACATCTGTTCCTTGGATCATCTTATCTGACGTACATAAGACGGTCGAATACAATTAAGATCTTAATTTTACTTTAAGATACTATATGCAGTTTGATATAATCGTTTTATGTGTAATCACATTCCGTTTTTTAGACTTTTTGGTCGTTTTTACGTTTTAGAAAAGATTTTTTCTGATTTATCATGTCCCGCGCTAAATACCATTTGGATACATTTTCAACTTTGCAAAGACGCTCGTTTTGACAGTGACGTCTTCTGTCATAATGACAACACATGTCAAGTTAATACCGACGTCAAGTTGTAGAACGAAATGTTCTCCAATTGTTTTTTAATTATAATTTAATTGAACGGATAGTGATCTCTCGTGTCATATGAATTTCGATACATTGTTGGTTAAATTTATATCTGTTTTTAATGTTATTACATTGTTTTAGATTGTATGACGTGTAGTCAGTATTTTATGTTAAAAATATACCATTAATAATTTGCGAAACATGTAAGAGTAACAAGTTTATAGTAGTTCGTAACCCTATAATGATATCAGAAAAAACACTGCATAAATGCTATTTAAAAATCTATTTTTTTTTTAATTGGTTCACGTATTCTAATTGTTACTCTTAGGCATAGGAATTATTATAATGCCAATGTATTCGATGTTTTGTAGATACATGTTACATTATTTCAACTAAAATATAACATACACTTGTTTAAATCTACAGCATTTATTATATAAAAATACCATTCATAAAAATATCGTAGAAACGAAAATAACACTTTTGTTTATAACTCTCACCATTAATTAGGACAGTCGAGTCCAAAAATGTTTGTAGTAACTAGTAAGAACCTCGCATACTGCAACTGAACACTAATTATTATGTATTATGAAATAGTACTAAACATATAGTTTTATCATGCACAGATACATTATAATATGTTAATTGTAAAATATATTTAGTTGAAACTGTGATGTAAGTTAAGCCAAAGATACACTAGAGGATATTGTGTTCTGCAACAAGACACGAAAAGTTCCAACCTACGTGTTATGCAACTCCTGTCGCAACACGTTACAAGTCTCGGGACATTTCAAGTAGTTGTTGGGGACTTGTTACGCAACATGTTGCACCATTTATCCGCTAGTGTATCTTAGACTTAACAGTGCTGAGATTGGTTTATTAACGAAATAGCAAACGAAATGTTTATGTGAGTGGTAAGTTCCTACGTAATCAAATAAGTTTGTTGTCTCTTCAGTAAGAGCTGTAACAATTAAATTAAAAAGACAAGATTGGTATACTACTTTCAATGAAATGTATTGATAATGTACTATTACATTTAACTAGAGATTTCTTCGTTTTACTATCACATATAAACTTATTTGTTGGTTTATAAAATAAAAACTTAGTTTTCGAATACCTATGTAAAAGCAAAAAAAAAAAAAAACAGAATGCTTTTACAATAGATCCATATTAGCAATATGCCAATCAATGTATTTCAATTGTATGTATGATCAACTGAAGAGACGGTTATGTATATTTATTTACACATTGTAAAAACGTGTTATTAGCAATAAGCTTTATGTAACATTAATTTATGAGATAACCAACAGAATGTATTTGTAGTATAAAATCAAAAATTCTCATCAAGTCATATTAAGATTCACAAAAATATTTAAATTATTATTTCAATGTTTGTTAATTTGATTTTATTTGAATAAACATTTTATTTTAATTTCTTCTTTTTTATTTTCCGTATTCGTTATGTTTCATTATTTCAAATATTTATATATTTCATAGATAGGTGTACCGTTTTGTATAGGAAAGGCAATAGACATATCTTATGAATTATGTTCCTCTTTTCAATATTGCATTCTTCTCGCTCAGTAGGTACTAAAATGAATCCAGATTCCGAGCCTATAATGTAGAGATGTGCCAACAGTGTGTGGAACTAGGAATGTAAAAGATTATCATTATGTACTAAAGTACTCATTATTTTCAAATACAAATTACTACTAACAGCGTCAATTACCTTTGCCCTGAAAACCAAAACACTCGCTTAAAACTATATCTTACGAAACATATTCAATGTATAAATGGTGTTACAAAATTAACTCTTGGAAAATCACATAGACACGACAGGCAGTATTAATTTTATACAATAAATTAAAAAAATATATTTATTATTATATTCTTATAAGAAAATTTTAACAAATTAGGCTCAATTAACACCGCGACGGAAGCGACTTTTTGCAACGAAATTGTACATAGCATAATGCATTTTATGTCAATGGTATAAAATTATAGAATTCTCGAGAATGCGCGAGGCTTCCGCGGAAGACGCGCGTCCAATGTTTTGGCTCGTATTTAATTTGTGTCTTATACCATTGACATAAACTTCATTATGCTATGTTGTACAATTTCGTTACAAAAAATCGCTTCCGTTCCATTCCGCCGCGGTGTAAATTGTGCCTAAACTAATTGAAGGACGCGCGCGTTCGCTACTTAGGTACTTACCTACAGGCTGTATAATATACATACAAAAAAAAATACGTACTGTATAATGCATATTATGCATTATACAGTACGTATTTTTTTTTATATTTCCTTGGCATATTAAATAGATAGAAAAGTTGTACTTTTTTAAAAATAAATAAATCCCATATTCAATAATAAATATACAAACATTAGCCCGTTACTAAAACTATGTAGTGTTAATATTTCAAGGCTTAATTTTGTAACACCTACTATTTAGGTAAATGTTGATACAAATTAGTGTTGATGTTAGTTGTCGGTTAACACGGAGTGTGATGTTACATATGATTGACAATAATATATGTCTATTAGGAGGGGTTTCCTGTAACGAATACGATTGTAATGGATGAATAAATATTTCAGCAAATAATTTTGTTTTGCTTTATTTACCTGACCCAGAATCAGTAAATGTAACCTATAATTTAAATCAGCGTAGACGAAAAATTCACCAAACTTGGGTACAGTACGATTCATGATGGACTGGCCTGTTGGTCTTGTGGTAAGTGACCCTGACTGCTATACCGGAGGTCGTGGGTTCGATTCCCATCCAGGACAAATCTTGTTTGTGATGAGCATGATCATTTGTTCTGTGTCTGTGTGCAATTTATCTATAATTATGTACCTATGTATTTAGAAATTTATAGGTGTCCTTATCAGTTTCACAAGCTCTGCTTAGTTTGGGATCAGATGGTGACCGTGTGCGAGTTGTCGCAGGATATTATTAAATTTCTTGGCGGCTGTGAAGTGCGCTACACTTGGCGCAGTACCTCGCCCCGCATCTCCGCTGGCGCATGAGGTCTTTACTGCAGCGACTCGCCTCGTGTTCAGAGCCGCCATCAAGTTGGAAACCCACTTTACCTTTGTAATTAAGAAGTATTAAATATAAGTAGCTATGTAACTGTATACTCAAATACAAATCAATCAATCATTCTATAATAATCTTTCAATCTTCTTTTTTCTACCTATACATTTATAATTAAGCGCTGATTCAATATAAAATGTGCGTTATTGACGTTCTTCTGCAACTAATTGCTATGGTCATTTTAATTGCAGATGCATCGCAAGAACACATGTTAGCCATTAATTATTCAGTGACATTCTTATTAATTACTTGACGTGTGACCTTGATACAATCATATTGGTTATGTACTACCCTTAAAATAATAAAATAAGGTATCAAACAATTCTTTATTCAACGTTGTGTTGTAAGTTTCACGTGTTGGTCTGTCTTTCTTCTATGTAGCTAGTATATAGCTCCTAAACGAAAGGACCGATTGTAATGCGGTTTTTATGTGTGAATGCTGACGTGATCCAGGTTTTAAAAAGCAGTGTTCTAAAAAATCGCTGATTTCTATTCCAAATTCAAAATTTACAGGTGTGATGTACACGATTACAAATTAATAAACAGCGGGTGCGAGCCGTCCGCGACTCCGCGCGCCCCGGGACTCCCCTCAGAGCGGTCGCGGCGGGCGGACGTGTCGCAGGCGCATTGAACATAATATTTGTTTTTATTTGTTATCCTACCTAAACCACTTGTGTACGTGGGAGACAGCACAAACTGGCGACGAGGAAAAAGAACGTGAGTAAATAATTACATTTTACACGACTACAATATGTAAACCTGATGTTATCAGTATGGTTACGATTTTTTTAATTAGACGAAAGGGTTGCGGTTTCTTAATAAATTCCAAATAAATAACAGCTTAAAATCGTTTCATAATCATATTTAAAAGAAAAGAAAAGGTTAATATTTTACAATAACAAAGTACCCACTTACCTCAATTTACTAATGGTAATCAATTACGTAATTATTATGATAAATAGAATGCTCTAATTTATGTTAGGTATTGACTGCAATAATATAGCATTTACGTGATAAATATATCCGTATTGATAGCAAAAGGTTTGCCTGCGAACATAGTCGTGAAAATTATGCTATACATACCAATATAATTAGTTCCATTGGTGTATAGTCGGTGCAGCCATTAATTAGCTTGCTGATTTTTATCCTAATAAGAAACTTACCTACCTTTCGTTGTGAAATTATCCAATTAGTTGATAAATAACTTTTACTTATAGTGACGTCCTATTTTAATTTACCCTCATAAATTTATCTTAACCTGATTTAAGTCCACAAGTAAATAGTACACACCTACCTACACTAGGAGGTAGATAAACGATGCAGTAATTAAGGACGTACCTACACGGGTACGTGGTACCTACTTTACTGTCAGATTGTACAAGCTATTGGCATGTACCGATTATACATCCAACAAGATGTGCCTGTATGTATTAGCCTAGTCGGGATAACGATCCGACCGAGTTAAGTGCACCGTACAACGAACGAGTGAAAACTCGTCAAGTTTACGTAAACTGCCATTCGATTTTTATGTTCTAAATGTCAGTTTATGCTATTAAAAGGTCGTTCCAAATTGAAACTGAGATTGCTTCCAAAATAATAAAAAGTAAGCCTCCAAAATTAGATTCACAATTTAAAAATTACATACAAGCTCTATTAGGTTATTTATTGATGCACATTAAAGTAATAACTACCTACAGTTGGATAAATAATAATTAGTTGTAAATACACATTTAAATGAATAAAGAAAAGGTTTAACAGTTATACCAGTACCTACAGATAAAAAAAAAAAAAAAAAAAAAAAAAAAAAAAAAAAAAAAAAAAAATCTACCTACCGCATTTTATGTACTTACAGATCGTCCCATAATGTCGTCTCAGCTACCGGCTATGGATAATTTCGACTGTGAAGGCGATTCAAATTCACTAGGCCATCGTTGGGAGAAGTGGAAACGCGCCCTAGAAATTTACCTCCTAGCTGCTGGTATAGACAAACCTTTAAAGAAACGAGCCGTTCTTCTGCATACTGCCGGCCTCGCGTTTCAGGAAATTTATTACAACCTTCCCGGCGCACATGTAGAAGAGACGGAATCTAACGACGTTTTCAAAATTGCTATCGAAAAACTTGACGCGTACTTTTCGCCCAAACAGAGCTTTCTGTATGAGAGACACATTTTTAGACTGTTAAAACAGGAATCAGGCGAAAAATTCGAAAAGTTCTTGGTCAGGTTACGTAACCAAAGCAATAAATGCAATTTCGCGCGCAAAGACGACGATCTCATAGACCAAATAGTGGAAAAATGTAGCTCATCTGATCTTAGAAAAAAAATCCTAAAGCTAGGAGATTCGGTTACCATAGACCAAATTATTTTGGAAGCAAACACGATTGAGACTGTCGAGAGACAGTTCCAAGGATTTCAAGGAAATTCCAGCCTCGATGTTAACAAAATTGGAACAAGACCAAAAAATATCAGTATACGGTGTACTAGATGTGGAAGTCAATATCATGACGGCAATAGTGATAAATGTATGGCAAAAGATAAAATCTGCACGAAGTGTGGGTATACGGGGCACTTCAGAAGTCAATGTCGTACCAGACAAATAAAACGAAAGGCAATGCCGGACGCTCATAGATCACATAATGCTAAAAAATCTAAACTAAATGATCCTTCACCTAGAGCATTGAACGAGAACACTACAACTACCTTACACACTAAGGAACAAACAAAATCAATTCCACCAAATGTCAACTACGTGTTTCATATAGACGACGATGCGGAAATAACGTGTCAAGTCGGGGGTGTCAAAGTAAAAATGCTCATAGACTCGGGTAGTAAGACAAACATAATTGACGATAAAACCTGGGAATACTTGAAATCAAACGCGGTTGGTGCAGTAAACCAGCAGAAAGGTTCCGATCAAGTTTTTATGGCATACGGTTCAAAAGACCCGTTAGAGGTGCTTGGTTCATTTGAGTCTACAATCGCAATAGGACCCGAAAAACAATCTGCCAAATTTTACGTCATCAAAAATGGTACTCGAAATTTGTTGGGTAAAGAAACTGCCATGAGACTTAACGTATTAATATTAGGGGTGAGTATAAATTCTTTAGACACAGAGACAGGCATATTCCCAAAATTTAAAGACGTTCAGCTTGATATTGCGATAGACAAATCGGTTACTCCAATTTGTCAACCATACAGGAGGGTACCCATCCCACTTGAAAATAAAATCAATGATAAAATCGATAAATTAGTAAAACAAGATATCATTGAGCCTGTCGATAAAGCTTCTAGCTGGGTTTCTCCGCTTGTACCAATTTTAAAAGCTGATGGCGATGTTAGGCTTTGCGTTGACATGAGATGTGCCAATAAGGCAATTCTACGGGAGAATCATCCTTTACCTACTATGACACAACTCCTTCCGAAATTGCACAAAGCTTGTGTATTTTCTAAGCTGGATATAAAAGACGCATTCCACCAGGTGGAAATAAAAGAAGGATGTCGGGACATAACAACCTTTATTACTAGCAAAGGGTTGTTTCGCTACAAGCGGTTAATGTTTGGGATATCTTGTGCACCAGAACATTTCCAAAAAATTTTGGAAAGGATGCTTCTCCCTTGCGAAGGTGTCATAAACTTTATTGACGATATCATCGTGTTTGGAAGTAGCGAGGAACAACATAACGCTAGATTGCAAAAGGTTATGCATACATTAAAACAAAATGGTGTACTACTGAATAAAAACAAATGCATGCTCAATAAGTCTAAAATTGAATTTCTTGGCCATGAACTATCTTCAGAAGGTATTCAACCTCTAAACAAATATGTGAAAACTATAGCGTCTTTTAGAGAACCAAAGTCAGTGGAGGAAGTTCAAAGCTTCCTGGGACTTGTTAATTACATCGGAAAATGGATCCCGAACTTAGCCACTGTTACTGAACCGATTCGCGAAATTTTGAGACTCAAGCTTTCCAAACACGCTGATATTACTGAATTCTGGAAAGATAGACAAGCAAATGCGTTTGCTGAATTAAAAAGAAGTTTAAGTAACCTACGCACCCTAGGATTTTACGACCCTCATGACAAAACGCAAGTGATTGCAGATGCCAGCCCTGTAGGGTTAGGAGCAGTCCTCATTCAATATGACATGCATGGTCCACGAGTTATCGCTTATGGTCACAAGAGTCTCAGTGATGTCGAAAAGCGATATTGTCAGACCGAAAAGGAGGCTTTAGCATTAGTTTGGGCCATAGAACATTTTAGCATGTACCTCTATGGTTTAAAAGAGTTTGAATTGGTCACCGACCACAAGCCTCTCGAGGTAATATTTGGGCCGCGATCTAAACCCTGTGCGAGAATAGAACGCTGGGTATTACGGTTGCAGTCCTACAATTATAAAGTAGTGTATTGTTCGGGGAAAAACAACATAGCTGACTCACTTTCTAGGTTATGTCCCAATCAGAATTCACAGCCTTACGATGATGGTCATCATGTTAACCAAATAGTTCAATTCGCGAGACCCTTAGCAGTATCCACGGAAGACATCATCAGTGAGTCCATAAAAGATGTCGAAATCCAATTAGTTAAAGTTGGTTTGTCAGATAAACGCTGGGATCCAAAAGTGAATAACTATAAACTCTTTGAGAATGAACTCTGGGTTCACGAAGAGATATTATTACGTGGAAATAAAATCGTAATTCCTAGAAACCTCCGTAAACAAGTGTTAATATCGGCTCATGAGGGTCACCCTGGCATTGTCGCTATGAAAGGCAGACTTCGAACTAAAGTGTGGTGGCCAAAGCTCGATAAAGACGCCGAAAGTATGGTAAAAAGCTGCCAGAGTTGCACTTTAGTGTCAGGGCCAAGTCCTCCTGAGCCGATGAAAAGACGTGAATTGCCATCCCAACCATGGGTCGATATAGCCGTCGACTTTTTAGGTCCACTTCCGAGTGGGCACTACCTGTTTGTTATAATTGATTACTTTAGTCGATACAAAGAGATCAAAGTCATGAAGTCAATAACGTCACAAGAAACAATTGCCGTATTAAAAGAAATCTTTTCAAGGCTAGGGGTACCCGTTAGCATGACATCTGATAATGGACGTCAGTTCACTAGCGAGGAGTTTAAATCCTTCTGTTCAGAATTTGGCATTAAGCTTTATCATTCTATACCGTATTGGCCACAACAGAATGGCGAAGTCGAAAGACAAAATCGAGACATAATCAAGCGTCTTAAAATAAGCCAATGCCAGAGATCTGATTGGAAGGATGATCTCTTAAGCTACCTTATGATGTACAATAGTACACCGCATAGTACAACCGGAAAGACACCATCGGAGCTGTTTTTCAACCGTCAGTTTAGAGATAAAATCCCTTCTGTTGTAGATGTCGAAAATAGGCAAGTAAATTTCGAAGTTTATGAAAGAGACAAAATGATGAAAGAAAAGGGGAAGATAAGAGAGGATAGGAAAAGAAAAGCACGAAACAACGACATAAGTATAGGAGAAAAGGTTTATGTTAAAAATTTTATTAAAGAAAATAAATTGACGCCAAATTTCAGCCCTACACCACATACCGTGATTAGTGCCAATGGAGGAGATATAAATATCAGAAATGATGAGACTGGACAAGAACTGCGAAGAAATATAATACATCTGAAAAGGGTGGAAGGTCAATGGAAGATACATAATCAGGAGGAAGATGAAAATGATGAATCTAAACATAGTTCAGGAATGGAAACAGATGAAGAAGAATAGAACAACATAAGCGTATCCATCAAACAATACAAATTGCGCTATTAAAGTTTAGGATAACCATGATTTGTAACTAGGCATAAATATAATCGGTTAGGTATTTAATTTGAAGATTTATTGAAAAGGAGAGATGTGATGTACACGATTACAAATTAATAAACAGCGGGTGCGAGCCGTCCGCGCGCCCCGGGACTCCCCTCAGAGCGGTCGCGGCGGGCGGACGTGTCGCAGGCGCATTGAACATAATATTTGTTTTTATTTGTTATCCTACCTAAACCACTTGTGTACGTGGGAGACAGCACAACAGGTCTAGTGGTGGAAGCAGTGTTTTATTTTTCAGACGTTTTCAAAATTTACGAAGAGTATTCTACCGACTTTAAAAGGAAGAGGTCGGAGTTATCCAAAAACGGGGTCTAAAAATTTTAGAGAGTTTTTCTCCAACCTGCAATGAACAACGAAACCAGACTAAAAGACAGTGCAAAAAAAATAGGTAGCTGATTTGATGATGATGATTTAAGACAGTTCCCCGCAATAGGTAAGTATGTAGCTTTACAAACGCACTAGCAATCGCGACGAATTTACAAACCATATTTTGTTTGAAAAATGATTTGGGTGATAACAATTATTCCTTTACATAAAATGTCTAGACTGGAAGCCTTGACTTTAGTAGGTACCTATCTACTAACTAGTATCTTCACATTAAATGCCGTTAAGAACGAAATGCCAAACACAAAAAAAAATACAAAATATAATTGAAAAAATTAAAAAAAAAAAATTTTTATTTAACACCTTTTAGTGAACAACAACAACAAAAAAAACATGACACAACACAAAAAAAAATATCGTTCGGAACCCTTTGCAGGCGATTTCGACTCACACTTGACCATTTTTTAATGTCCACATAGCCTATGTCACTCGGGATAACTCAAAGCTTCTAATGATACCACAAACATTGAAATCGGTCAAGCCTTTTAGAAGTTATGGTGGAATAAAGAAACTCACAAACATACATACATACATACATACATACATGAAACCTGAAAACATAACACTCCTTTTTGGGCAGTCGTGTAAAAAAGGCAATTTTGAGCTACGCGTTCGCAACTATAACAGCCGCTAGTATGATTGTAATGTGGGTGTTACTATCAACACTTTAGGTTAGATGAAGGTTAACCAAGGGTGCTTCAGAAGTGTTTTGATGAGAAATACACGTAGGTACCTTCCTTATCCGAAAAGTTATACCACCTAATTCGACATTCGATAGTTTTATAATGTAAAATCGAGCTTCAACACAATCCAATAAGTACACGACTAGTCGATTGATAGATCTATCAACTAGTCTAGTAAAGTAGATCATAGTGTCTTGTCAATGAAGAAATGAGAGGCAGTATGACAACTTGTCATACTGCCTCTCATTTCTACTTAGGAATTAGCTGGGATTCAAGTTCGCGCTGTTTTTTTTTCGTAAAGTCGTGAAGGGTGGGCAGGGGTGCTAACTATTCATCGACTGACCATCAAAAAGTGCTACTTCGTAGCCCATATACTTCATATATTTTTTGTGTGAAATGCGGTATTCAGTTGAATGCGGTAAGACTAGAAGCCTTAGAAAAAAGCTTGACAGGAGATAAATATAGTTTTTATTTTGATTTTATCTTATTCCAGAGCAACTCTTTTGGAAAGAGTAGGTAAGTGGTGAGTATTAACAGAAAGCATATTTGTACTAAAGCAAATCGGCAGTTGGCTTCGAGACATGATTACCATAATGAAACTAACGTTTTCCTAACATGTTCACACGTGTAGTCTGCTGTCGCTATGCCCATAATTAATGTGACGTTATCACCTGTTTGCTGGAGCGTGGTTTCAGAATATTGTTTAATGTAATAATTATGTTTGAAGCTTTTCATACCTTCAGTTGAGCTTGGAGTTTCTTGGAGAAAGCTTTCTCCTAAGTGATTAAAGTAGCTCCGGTGAGTATCAATCTACCTAGTTTAATGTACATATGTATTTGGTCAAAATATAGTTTGCCAGTTGATTCCTATTTCTAAGCTTTGCCTGATGACATTGAAATCTACCTTAACACCTAGTTATTGTCAATCCTAAAGAGTAGCTGTAGGTTTCTATAAGAAAAAATTAGGTTTTACTTTAATATTAACAAACATCTGCCTTACGTACAGTAGTAGTATAAACAATTTCCACCATTAGACTCGCATTTTTAGTTTCCTAAACGGTTAATATATTAAAATAGTCAATCTGGACACAGAATTAAAACATATTTAAACTCCTACTGCACTTACTTACCTATATAAGGTGCTATAAAAATATCTGCCACGGCTTTAATGGGAGGTAGTATTGTGTTTATAGATTACAATAGTGAAGAACTTTCGTACCCCGGAACAGTTAATTAAATTTTAGAAAATAAAATTGTTAAATTAACATTGACTCTATTCTGCGTAACGTGGTTCACAAATTACGTGAATTCGGTGCGGAGCGGCAACAGCTTAGGACACGGGATGGTTTTATACTAATAAATCAATTCAAATTTATACGTTATTTTTTTTGTATGAAAAAAAATATGATAAATAATCAATAATTTATCTATACTATTGTAATCTATAAACACAATACTACCTCCCATTAAAGCCGTGGCAGATGTTTTTATAGCACCTTATATATAAGGTGCTATAAAAATATCTGCCACGGCTTTAATGGGAGGTAGTATTGTGTTTATAGATTACAATAGTGAAGAACTTTCGTACCCCGGAACAGTTAATTAAATTTTAGAAAATAAAATTGTTAAATAAATTAACATTGACTCTATTCTGCGTAACATGGTTCACAAGTTACGTGAATTCGGTGCGGAGCGGCAACAGCTTAGGACACGGGATGGTTTTATACTAATAAATCAATTCAAATTTATACGTTATTTTTTTTTGTATGAAAAAAAATATGATAAATAATCAATAATTTATCTATACTATTGTAATCTATAAACACAATACTACCTCCCATTAAAGCCGTGGCAGATGTTTTTATAGCACCTTATATATAACTTCAAAACATGCGCTCAAATCCCATTGTAAAATTTGTGTAAAATCACCGTGACGAGACATTTAAAGCTTTTGCGATTCAGAAAAATATTCCAATCTATTTATACACAAGTATGTAAAAGAACCTACCTCTATTTATAAGTACACCTCTAGTTAAGCCTACTCAGGTCGTCTAGAGGGTGAATGCGTGATAACTTAATGGATGTCTAAAAAGATTTACAGCTTTCGAGATATGCGTTTTTCTTCTTCACGTGGCTTCACGTAGAAGAAATAAATCTTGTATAGTTACGATCAAAATACATTACTTACCTTAAATAGCTGTTAACAAAAGCTTGTTTTATATGAAATGTAAGATTTTTTTCTGTTTTTTTTTTTTTTTGGTAGAGGTCTTTGCAGTTGAGCCAGCTTTGCCTGCTTTACCAGCCAGCTTTGCCTGAGCGCAGGCTTTGACTCCTTTGACTGCTTCACCGGACTTTGATTTTTTTCTTTTTCATGCGAAACACACAAGGAGGCTATTTACCAACAATGTTTTTTATTTCAAAATAAGTTTCGTTTAATCTAGATCACTCTAGGTAATATACTAATAATAATTATTAAAAAGTAATTGGTATTTTTTTGCGTAGGTACTTTTTTCTATAAACATTTTCGAATCAATTGAATTTTATATTGCTTCGTGCTTATTCAGGGCCGCGATTCAGCTAATTTAAATGCATGTCAGTGGTCGGTCAGTGTACTTGTCATTGTGCCTAATTTTCGTAGGTATTCAGATAAGCCTACAATAAAATCTCATTGAACTCTCGAAGAGAATGATCGTAATGACCAATTAATAATCGTAATGACAGTTAGCAGAATGCCAATTATCGTAAAAATTACCAAATGAAGCAGGTTATTCGGTCAATTCAAGCAACTCTTAAATAGCTGAATCGAGGCCCAGGCAGTGTTTTTCTTTAACTTTTTGCTAATTATCACTCTTATCGTGTAATTGATTTGATTGAAAAGTCTAATATTTAATGTTAATGACACAACCTTTACGGTTTATACAAAAATTAAATAGGTGTTACAAGGATACGGATTTATTCAATAAAAGGTATCTGCTACAAAAGCAGTTTAGCATTTAAGTGCCAAATCAAACATAACGTAAGTACGCGTTAATACGTCATATCCTTAAGATAAGTGTCGTAGAACATCTAACCAAATATTATTGACCTGTAATGAGTACTTCTAGTTGTTTCCATTCCATGTGCAAAGTTAATGAACGAGAATCATGACGAATTAAGATGATTTTTAGAATTGAGTTTGTTTGTCTGTTTAGCTCCTGTATAGAGGCCTCTATTAATTATTTATCAATGCCTATATTGTGTTATAATCTCTACCATAACTGGTAACAGGTATTTTCCAATCATAATGTTTTATAACATTTTGTCCTTTGTGGCGGGCGACCATTGATGTTTAAGTAGCACATGATTGACTTGTAAGGACAAGGTGTAGGAGCCGTATCAGGCTCATTAACAGTTGGAATAAGACTTTAACGTATTGTTCTACTTTTCCATTAGGTAAAAAATGTTAGCCTTCGCCATTTAAAGAATAAATCTTTCTAAATATATGACAATAAAGCCTAGTCTCTTTTTAATAGAGTGAACATAGTTTGAGTGTCCCTCAAATCAAGTAAAGTCAAACTTTACTTTATTTCTGGGTCGAAAACATGTAAATTTTTTTTTCGTGTTCTAACAGTACCTAGATACCTTTTTATTCCCTAAGTAGTTCCTTTTGCTCATTAACTTTAATTCATTTCCAACGCATCCTTACATTTGCACAACAGAAAATCCATTCATCTCATAGATCTACGATCTACACTCAAAGAGCTAATTAGTGTTTTCCAATCAATACTTTGCGATGGAGCGTGGTGATAATCCCCATTACCATTCCAAATGAAAGAGGCAAATATCGTATTTCAGTGGTACAGATGTGTTATTTGTTATTTCAGACATGAAAGCAAAGGAAACAGTAAAAATATTGTACCACAAAGTAGATGATAAAGTTTTGGAACAGTTCGGGTTTAAAATAAAAGATGTGACGTTTAATAAGGTGATAGACTATATGTATAGCCCGAAGGATTCGTCCAGCTTGGCTGTCACTAGGATTTTGTTTGGTAAGTGGTTCATACCAATTTTTTTTTTAATCGTAGAAACTAGTTGGTAAATTTTTTTAGTTAATTATTTCGAGAAATAAAGAGTAGGCACGACAAAAAAAAATCTCCATATCTGGATTCAAATCTGCACCGCTGTGTAGGTATACGAATCCGTTTTATTTAATGATGAGTTGAGCCACCACTTTTGTGCTATTAATACTCTTTATCTGGATGACCTTTTTTTGTGTTGTCAATAACCTTTTATGTATCCCACTGCTGGGCAAAGGTCTGCATGATCTTGGAAAGAAAGGGTGATCTTTATTCTGATCATTTATATCTAGTTTCTTTTTGTTAATTTTCGTACTTAGGACTATTGATGCTGTTCGACATCCCGGACGAGCGCGGCGGGGCTATCATGGACAAGCGCTGGGGGGACCCCATGGTCTGCCACTTTCCCTTGCTCCCGTCCCTGCGGTCTGTAGGGATGCCCTACATGGCGGTCGTGTACGCTGCTTTATGGCTAGGTAGTACTGGATTATTACTTAAATATGCATATAGACTATTATAGACTTACTAATAACGGACAGACTTAGATAAATGCCTCATCAAAGTTGCGACACGGAGAATATGGTTATTCTTCGTCTATATCCATTCTGCAACCAAAGCCAACTAACTGACTACGTTCTGAATCATTTCACTAGATCCCGCTGTATAAAATTAATTCGTACATTTATTTTTTCTTAGCCTATTTTATATCCCACTGCTAAGAAAAGGCCTCCACTTCTATAATAACATACTGTAACTGTAAAATATTGTTAAGACTTTTTCCATTATTTCTTCTTTTCCCAAATTTTCATTAGTACCTACATTGACCCTTCAAACCCTCCACATTTCTAGGTGCTCTAGGCATAATGCTAGGCTACAAGTACCGGCTGTCGGCTCCGCTGTTCACGGCCTGCCACTGGTACCTGTTCCTCATAGAGAAGAGCTTCTGGAACAACCACAGCTATCTCTTCGGCCTGGTTGCCATGCTACTGTGCTTTACGCAAGCTGAATGCTATTGGTAAGATTTAAAACCGCAGAAAGTGAAAACATAAATGGTCTAAAATAATAACGTTTGGTAGACTCTACTCGTGATCAGAGAGCTGGTTTGTGAGAATCGGCATAGCCATTCAACGTGGCATTGCTGCCAGCCTTCTGGGCACGTTTCCCACCATTGACAAGGATGACGATGTATTTTTTGACGCGTGTTAGTTTTATTTATTTATATGTATAAGATTAAATTTTAGTGTAGTTGTAAGTGTTTGTTCTTGTATTAGATTTATTTAAGTATTGAATTGTAAATAAATACTATTAAAGATCTAAAATAAGAAATTGCAAAACTGTTTTTAAAGTCATGGCCTAAAACTTAGAGGCCTAAAATTATGTTTTTACTTTTATCCCATAGGTGTTTATAGTACAGCCAACTAGCGCTTAAAAAGACGTTAATTCTTTCGTCGCAGATACATTTTTTTTAATGGGTCTTAAAAAATCGTACCATAGTATGTAACATTTATATGCAAGCTGACTTCTAAATAATATATTTCCAGGTCACTTGACGCTTACCTAGACCCAAGCAAGAAGAAGCTGTCAGTGCCATACTGGAACTACTTCCTCTTGAAGTACCAGTTTTTCATCCTCTACTTCATGGCGGGAATGAAGAAGGGATCCGCGGAGTGGCTCGCAGGATACTCCGTCCTGAACATTAGTGAGCACTGGGTGTTCGCGCCATTCAAGTAAGATTTAGTTTATTTAGACGGAGTGATAATATAGTGGGAATGGCAGCACATTGCCGTCCTTAATCGAAGACTTATGAGATGCTCGCGTTGTTAAAATAAGGCCTTAGAGAGAGGGATGGAGCTATGAAAACAGATAGCGTTATTTTTTTTTAAAAGGACAAACACTTAGGTAAATACAATTTATCTAAGATACTTTAGTTGCAAAATAAAAGAACTTAATTTATAAATTTTAGAATTTTAAAATTAATTTGCTTTACGTAATTTCTAGATGTACCCACTGATATTAAAATCATAATAAAATTGTACATTTTAATTGAATAGTACCTACCCATTATGTAATATTTATTACATACAGAGCGTTTAAATGAATATCTAAATAGGTAATAATTATCAGCTACACGAACAATCACTTGTTTGAAGTCTGGTAAGTGGTACTAGGTATTACGTGACATAGGTATCTAACAATTAAATGAAAATTACGAATTTTAATTCTAAACATGACTCTCAATCAACTTATACATAATACAAAAATACAAGTTACCGTCTCACCAAAAAAAGTAATGTATGTCGATAACTGCATTCTAAACAAATTGGAATCTGAAATTGAAAAACCCGCGAAGTCAAAAGCGTCGTTATCAATGCTCGTTTCTCGTCTACATGAGAAGAGGCATGTGCCCGGTGGGACTTTTATAGGCCTTTATTATTATAACAAAAATCTCGTCATCTACATTTCGACACATGTAAAACCCACCGAAGGTCTTTTTCTTTGGCCCAATAGTCTTCACGGTCTAGTGCCCTGAAGAAGCCGCAAGAAGTACCGAACTCCTACCCTGCTAAAGCCACTAGAGTTATTTTCCATCCTGTTTGTCGACATCTAGAAAGAAACGCATTTCTAATCTGCTGCGATACAGTAACACGTTTTTTTTAACCGACTTCGAAAGGAGACGGTTCTAATTGTTACTATTGTTTTTTGTCATCGATAGTATGTAACTATGCCTTCGAGGTGATCCTATATTATTAAAGTCGGTAAATGTAGACATTTAGTTGTAATCAACTACCAAGTATTAAAGTAGTATATGTATTTCTCTCAGGTACTTCCTGACAGTCTCTCAGACGGACTACCTGGTGGTGCACTGCTTCGTGTTCGTTTTCGACCTGACGGTGGCGGTTTGGATGATGTGGGCGCACTCGCGGCACGTCGCAATGCTGTTCTGCGCCATGTTCCACTTCATGAACAGCCGCTTGTTCAGGATAGGTTTGTTGCTTTACTGTTTTAAGGCAAACTATTCTATTGGATACGAAAAATTTAAAGAAACTAGTATTTACAACAATAATAACTTTATATTATTAGTTAGTAGAGACAAAGGACTTTAAAAAAAAAGGTAGGTCTGGACCAACTGAGAAGCGAAAGAGAGATAGCAAAATTTTAATTGGCATTCTTGATTTATAATTTCTGGTAACTACAATATTATACATTTTACCTTGTGAATAATTTTGGAGTATTGTTAGGATACTGTTTGGTTTCAGGTATGTTCCCGTGGGTATGTCTTGCTACTATGCCCTTATTTTACCCTTTCGACTGGCCGAAGACAATCATTAAACTCTCAAAACTTTATTACGCAAAACTGAAAAAATATATTTGTAAGAAAGTTAACGAATTTAAAACAGTTTATATTTGTCGACATACACGTAATCTCGAAGAAGAAAATAAAGGTGGAGAAGAATATGAGAAAACATCAGCTATTGATAATGAAAAAGAAATATCAGAACAAAATGAAAAACTTGATAATGAAACTAATATTGGTGATGAAACCCTGGAACAAGAAGATAAATTAGATCAGGAAAATAACATAAATGCTCATATAGATGAAAAAACATCTATAAATGATACTAAAGATGTACACAAAAGCATAAATCATGATGACTATAAGAAAAAGAGGAGAACAATGTATTGGATTGCGTTGTACGTTTTTGTGCAGGCATTTCTGCCGTACTCGCATTTTATAACAAAGGTGAGATTTGATTTGGTATCATCAATAATTATTCATCATCGTTAAATTTTCAAGAGTATACTGCAAGATTTATTTGTAAATGTAGGTCCTTAGTTTTGAATAAAATTCTAAGCCAATGTTAATGAACTAACTTATACAGGGTGTTAAGAAAACCCTGTCCGACCCGAAAGGGTGATGTACTCTCTCTCTCGCCTTTAGAGAAACTTTTTTTTTTTAGGTTATATCTTTTTTTTCTATTTTCCAATTTATTTTTACATTAATGGTATCAGTTATCGACACCTAAAAACACCTTAACGGATCGGACAGGGTTTTCTGAACATCCTGTATAAGATACTTTTGGCAAACACTTTATTTTCAGAGACCATCAGTGAATTGATTTTGCATGTGGCTCTAATCACAATACATAGCAGCAAAATATTTAGTGCAATATTACCTACTCTTTAACCATTAGGTACCCCAATACCCTTCACGTAAATATTTGTACCTTTGTGTATGTACATACATTTTAATTACTGATGGAATATTGAGATCTATACTTATAATAAATCTGTAGAAGTGAAAATTCTGTACATTGAAAATATCGAAAAAATAAATGGCGGGGGGTGTTACTAGACCAACACCAAACCCAAAAGTGTGAAAAAAAAAAATTTTGTCTGTCTGTCTGTCTGTTTGTTCAGGTATCACGCAAAAACTGCCGGTTCGATTACGATGAAACTTGGTATAGTTATTCTTTAATATTCTGGGCACCACACTGGGTAGTTATTATCCCGACCGATCAAACTTAATTTTGCGGTTAAAAACTCATTGATAAGTTTCGTCATCCACGCGAACGAAGTCGCAGGCACAGCTAGTAGACAATAATAATGGTGTTTGCGTTGAAATAAACGTCACTACGTGAGTGTAAAGTAATTAGAACCCACACCTTCATTTCACTGTTTTTATAAGAGAACTCTATTTGATTGACTGCAGAATTAATTTCACACTGAAGATAGTTATCAAATAGATGTGTATCGAAGTAAATTACTGTTGTATTGGTAAAATTAAAAAATGATTACCTATGTATTTTTTTTACCGCGAAAATAACTTATTTCAGTTGATGTTTACGGTACAGAAATCAGCAGAAAAATGTAGATTCAAGGAACTTGTGCAAGTATATTAATTTTATATAATGTGGAATTTATTGAACCCTCCCAAATGTAACTGCACTTTTGTACAATCGATTCTGGGTACTGTACTGTCTATTCATTCTTGACCTTTCCGAAGTATTGCTTGGTAATCCATTTTGAACAAATGAGTCAAACTATCTATAAACTAGGAAGTGTTAAAGGGTAATCTAATTTCAGCGCTGTCTGATGCTCTGAGCAGAATTGTAGATATTGTGTAATGAATATATTTTTATATTACATTTTAAAAACCATGTGATTTATATTTTATTGCCAAGAACCTAAAACGTATCGTTTTAGCTGTGGTAACCAACTTATAATAAAATCGTTTTAAAAGTCGTAAATTGTAATATTATTCGCTTGTACCTAACCTATGGAGTTTCTTGCCGGATCTTCTCCATAGGAAGGACACTTTGGAACCGAACAACTAGAGTCAGTAGATTTAACGTAACTTTTCTTGAGCGCCTTTTTTATTTGGTTTATAAGAAATAAAAACATTTTGATTTTGATCTTGTAAAATACTTTGAAAATTGTACAACTACGCTTACCTATGCTTATGTCCCCTTAATCTATGTATGATGATAACGCACTTTTCAAAGCGTGATTACGTCTGTAAAACGACCAGAAAAATATATAAAAAGGGTTTATATCTACATGGAGAATTCTGTGGGCGGCTTGTGTGGGCGTACTTGCGTCGCTCGTTGAAAATCAAAAGGCTTACATTTGACCTAGAATTGAAAATACACTAGTATTAAGAAACTTTTCAATCTGTAATCAGACTGCTCTTTTGTCTTGCATGGCTTCCGAAGAATGATTGAATAAAATATTAACTAGGTACTCTTTGAGCTGTACCATTGGTCTAGCAAAGTTATCACTGGCTGCATTATTTATATTCTGTGTTAAATTCATCTTTTAGTTATCTAATTCTTTATTTTAACATAGCTTTACTTTCTTGTGCCTCTGTCCTACACCAGCTAGTAAAGGTTGGATACCCCCAACAACATTTCGGACATCTCCAAAGAGGTATATAGAACTGCGCAATCTAAATTCCAACTTGCATTTTTTAGGGCTACAACAACTGGACGGACGGCCTCTACGGCTACTCTTGGGACATGATGGTGCACACTTGGGACGTCCGCTCCATGATCATCAAAGTCGTAGACAACGAGAATAATAAGGAACTGTACATTGATCCACAAAGACATGCTCTGAACGACCGCTGGTCGAGACACGGAGACATGGTATACCAGTACGCACAATGTTTGAAAACCATAGTCAATCCAGCGATAGTTTCAAAAGCAAGCAGTCCATTGAAGGTTTCGTCAAAGAACATTTCAATATACTTTGATATCTGGTGCTCATTGAACGGCAGATTCGTCCAGAGGATGTTTGACTCCAAAGTAGACCTTCTCAAGGCGTCTTGGTGTCCGTTCCGTAAGGTCCCATACCTGATGCCTCTGGTGGACGGAGCGGATGATTGGAGGAGCAGGTTGGATGAGATACGGGATGATGTCCATTCCTGGAGTCAGAATAGTGATGTTGTGTTTTATGCAGACTTTCCAGGTTAGTTTGAAAAGGCCTGGGTAATACCTCTATTTATATGTAAAACGGGATCCTGTTTATTATTCGAATGTGTAAGCAAATCGAACGATATTAAAAAAACGATATTAAAGCTATTTTATTTATCTGGACCTATATTACTCAAGAGTTAAAGGTGCCTTTGTTTCAGGTTATGATCAAGAGAAATTCATTCCAATAGAACTGAAAAATGTTACTCTGACTGTTTTGCAAGGAAAGGTTGTCTACGAAACACCGGGCACAAAAAAGAAGATAGGACAGTCGTTTTTGTTAAATAAAGGAAACCGGCTTCCCGTCGAGTCAGGAAAGTTCCACAAAGTATTGAATGTTGAAGAAAAACCCGTCTTTTATATGTATAACTTCTATAACAGCTCTGAGCTTATTTTAAAACAAGATCATCCTTTGTCACAACCCAAATTACCCATTTTCAAAGAATTGTCAAGAAGATTTAATAACATGGTCCTTTTTGCCAATTTAGTTGCTAGAAATTTGTTTAAACTAATTCAATTTAAACAATGCAGTTTGTGAAATGCTTTGTTTTAAATCTAAATATAAAAATAAACCTTTATTAATGTTAATTTGTATGTCAGTGCAAAATAAGTTATGATATGTATGTGAATGTATTGCATTTACATTGTATTTTAATCCAAAAATTACTGTCTAACTCGTTATTAAATATTTAGCTTGTTATGTTTTAATAATAAAAAAATAGTTTAAATAAAAAGGTTTCATAATTTAATAACACCTACAATGTTTCGAGTCGTATATTTGAACGCATCGCTAATCAGTGTTGCCCAGATAGCTACACATGCGATACTTTCGGAAGATTTGGATTGTGTTAAATTAGACACACTCTGAACTTGGCTTAATCTTATCTTCAATGTACAAAGTATTTGTCTATTGAGATCATAATTTAAGCAATTTCTTTGAAATAAATTTTGGTGTAGGGCTAAGGAGTATAACAACTATTTATTAGGTTGATGAATACATTTATTTTCTCGATTTATACTTGTTATATTTATTATTCATCTAATTCTAAATAAGGGCGTTGGTACTATGCAAAATAAATTAACTAAAATATTACATGAAGGGTAAATGGGATAAAAATAATAAAATAATTTCATGGTACTTTATATTTTGAAACTTGGCAACCCAGTGCGGCGAGGCGGGCGGGTTCTTCTGTCAAATAGAAAATGAAGGCGACACACGGCGTGGCGTGAAACGAGTTCATTCATCTTTTCCTCTTGCCGCTGTGACGAGTCAGATAAGTTCGGGCTCGAGCCGACGCCTCGTCACTGTGAATAAATAGTTAAACTGAGGACATTCCGTATTCATAATCGAAATTAGTGTCATGAAGGTAGCACGCCTCACCGCCTCTTCGTAATATTGTCATATTTAGTCATCTGTGATATAACGATACAGCGGTATCCTGTTTATACATTTTAGGTTAAAATTCTCATGTGATGATCAGTGTAACATTTCGGAAATTATAAGAACTGTGCGCGCTCGTCCTCGTGACCGGTATTCGGACTAAACTCATTGAAAAATGGAGTCTCCGGTGATGGCTTACGCTTACGATATAACACCGAATTACTCGTATATTTTCGACTTCGAAAGCGAATTTATCCATACCAACTATAGGAAATGGATGACAGAAAATTGGACTGTGGCGTTTTACTACGTAGGGGTGTACATGGCGTTCATTTTCGGCGGTCAATATTACATGCAGAACCGACCCAGGTATGTACTACAAAACTATGTTTATCCAAGTTGAGTGGTCCAGTAACCCACTCATGACGAATTTGACGTAATACAGGAAGTAACGTAAACCGAGTTAAGAAATCATAGATTCATGCTTTGGAGTATCTTCATAAAGAGATGTATTAATTAAATTTTATTACTCACTTTCTTATTAGAACGATTAGTAGTTCTTGTAATTACAATGAATCAATCATAATTAAAACACAGGTGTGATAGTACTCTCTCCTGTTATGAGTTTTTGAATGTTTATTTTGACTTATTTACAAACTTGTTTAATGCCTCATGTATTTTCCACCAATCAAACTTATGTGAATAATTTAAGAATATTTACATTAAATCATCAAGAATAATTTTAAACACTCTTCAGGACCTATTATTTTAATATTGATTAATTGTAATCTTTTTTAACTTCCTAGTATAGTAAGTACTTAAAAATCATAAATTAAGAAAAATACAGACATCTATCAATTATGATTTAGCATTTAAATATTTATTCAATGAGCCTTTCTATAATTAGTAAATAATTTTAATTTGTTGCATACATACCATTGTTTTACATTGTTTAAAATATAGTTGTATAATAGAAGACAGTGCCATATGTTATACAATATAACACATTATAACTACTCTATTAAAACATCTATTGTGAGACCTGTAATAGTTTTATGAATGAAAAGATTCTGCCGGTCAGTTAAAAATAATATTATGGTATAAATTACTACTATAATATTGTACTTCTAATTATTTATAAGTGATTCAAGCCTATTTCAATAAAAAAATATAATAAGAATTTTTTTTTTTTATATGATATATTATACTCAATACGTTTATTGCATTCCACAATGTGAACTTAGGTGGTAGGTACATTAATATGTCTGATAAGTGGCCAATATTATCTATTTATTTATTAATAAGACCATTCACTGACACCATTGATGTGAAGAAATGGTGAAAAACTGGCCTGTATAATTGTTAATATTTCTTAAGATGAATCCATGCACGAAGAATTAAAATAAAATTCTTAGACATTTTGTTACTTATTGGGAAGTGACATTTATTTTGGTGCATAATGAGAAACATTCGTTTAAAATTGTATTTGTTTTAAATGCATATTTTCTATAAAGAAACTGGTTAGTCAAAAGTATCAAACTGCTGCTGTCAGAATATTTAAATATGTATTATGCAAAGTTTTAAAAACTTCTTGAATGCAAATTCATAAGAGCACAATTATTCAAGATATTAGAAAAATGCTTCCTTGTGTAATAAACTTTGTGTTGCCATGGTAACAGAATCACTATGTAATACATAGCTACTATATTTTATCATGCTAAGTTGAAGATAGAAGATGCATAGATTTATACATACAGTATACACTGATGAACAAAACTGCTACTTTCTAAAAGTCACACAAAGTTTGGTTATTATCAAATACATTATTTTTGTCATTTAATAAGATTAATGTCTAACAAATTAAATAAAATGTACGACAAATATAATGAAAAAGTGCCGTAAAGTTTAGCGTCGTTTTACACGCGCCATGCATTATTATCAAATACATTATTTTTGTCATTTAATAAGATTAATGTCTAACAAATTAAATAAAATGTACGACAAATATAATGAAAAAGTGCCGTAAAGTTTAGCGTCGTTTTACACGCGCTATGCACTATCCTCGATTTCTTTAAGTTCGTGGAGTTTTCATTCATAAGTTTTCCGTTTTCCTGATCTTTGTAAAAGAGAAAAACTACCTCATGAATTGTGGTCTACATTAATATTATTTATTGTAAATTCTGCATTTTATATTCAATTGGCGCGTAATCGAAGTAATGCAGTTCTACTGCTATACGAATAGTTGTTTGAATCCTTAGAAGAAAGACGTACTTTTATGCTTACAATTATACAAAAAATAACGTTAGCATCATGATTCCTATAAATTATTGAGGATGTAGCAAAAAAAAAACACGTAAACACTTGTAAAGATTTGTACAATAGATCAGTCATTTATAGGGATGACTAGACCTTACTGGATGTAAAATGATTTTGTAATCATATCAGAAAGTAAATAATCAATGTAATAATAATCTCGATACAAGTAGGTACAATTGTCATTCACTGATAGTCTAAAGATCGTTAACGCAATTGCTAATTTGAATCGACATTGAAAACATAGGTGGATTTTTTTTCAATGCGTGGAGCATACCTACTATGGATTTGAAAATACATATTAAATATTGCAAATTATAAATCTATTTTTAATATTTCAGATATTTATAACAATGTGCTTACTATCAAAATGACAATAAAATAATATTTTTCTTGTTTTTTAAGTTCTGCGTAAATATTAAACTGCAAGAAAATTTCGATTCCGACGCAAAAAAAAAAAATTAAAATAATTTGAAAGCCATCGATCATATGTATAAGTAATTTTTAAAAGTCTTTTTGTAATATTGCAATTGTTAAAAAAAAAATGCGCGATATTCGACTAAAATCGAAAACGGATTACCGATCCTTTGACGCAAACACAAACTAACTCGTGTCTAATATAGTTAACTGTTACGTCCATAACCTTCGGATTCTGGGAATCAGATCTAATTATTATCGATCCCTGTTACCTCTAGCCACCCTTCACTGATGAGATTTATTTTGTCTGTCTGCAATCTGTAGTATCAATAGTCAACTTAAAACAATAGACATTGTACATTGTAATAAGTTAAACACTACTGCTACAGTAGTATTCGGTAACCTTATTTATCACTGACAGTCGAGTCTGCATTTTTTATCTAATAACCTTGTGAAAAGAGAAGCAATAAATTAGTATCACATAAATTCTTATAATATTATGTCCTAAAAATGCAGTAATACATAACCTTAACATTATTTTATCTAAACTGGTGCATGCAAACTCTCCTATCTTTATGAAGCACTTAATTAGATACAGTGTAACTTCAACAGTTGCCCAGTAACTAGATTTATTATGTAGTTATGTACCACTTGATACATACACACACACACACACACTTGATATGTAGATACATAGTATCTATAATTCCCAGCTATCGATATTGACCTGCGACTCCTTTACCACATGATCGTATGCAACAAATCATCGCTTATTTGTTGTTGTGATATTAATTATTAACCTTTCACATACGTGTATAAAAATAAGGAAGATAAACTTTATTATGTATGATGTACATACTGCATTACACATCACGTGTTGTTATTTTAACATTACGAGTTCAACTGTTATTATCGATTATGGCATGGAAAAAGCCACGCTCTTTTCTAAACACTTGTTTTTATGCACTGCTGATTTATTTAAACTCTGTGTCATGGGGTTTCACGATCTTTCAAATCACATACTTGAAAAGCACCAAGGCTTGCAACAAATATTTGTCAATCACGCCAATGTTGGATCCATATATGCGAAGACCTTACTGTGCTGTCAGTAAGTTAAAAATTATATGCATGAGTTAGTATACATAGACATTGTTTCACGTTAGACCGTGCTTAAACGTTTCCGCTTACCGTTATTAACACCTACAATAAGAAAATGCGTTGTTATTTACATCTTAACTGTCTTCTATTGTTTTATTATGTTTACAATAGTACCTAGATATTCAACCTTTTAGTTTCTAGTGTCTTTCTAGAACCAATTAATAGCTACCATGTCAATTGACAAGACGGTTGTTCCATTCAATTGAATATTATTGTCTTCGAGTCGATGGCAATTAAATATAATTATTGTAGTAGTATTAGTCTCTGTAATAATCTCAAACATCACTTTAACAATAGTTAGGTAAATATTCTTCTAAACTTTGATTTACACTACACCTTCCTATAGTAATGAGATTTTTGAGCTTTATTCAATTCCTTAAAAAAAAACATTTTAATTATGTTCTTCCGATTTTTTATAAATTAAGTTGTTCCTCATGTATGTTTTAATGTGGATCTTTTACACTCTGTAAATATGTTATAAGTTTATTTTAAGTAGTAGTGCATACATTTACTTTCACCTGTTTAGTCTGAGGGCTTTTATAATAATTAGAAACGTGATACTATGTCTTCATAGTTTTAGGGACAGTCGACCCCACATGTTACCGCAAGTGTGGTAACTACTAATTACGATAATCAACCTAACTGGATTGAAATAAAGGCGGAGTCAATGTCAAGTTTTACCGTTGTGCGGTTTACTGCATATACGCTGCGCACGCGTCGTTCTGTTACGTGACTTTTGTTATTCTCACTTCCTGTTGCAGATGGATCCATTAAGATATTGATCGTGGTTAGGTAAATGAAAGAAGTCTGTAATTAAGCCCAATAAAATACAGCAAAACTTAAAAAAACCTAATATATTTTTGGAGGTAAACGTAATACATAATAAAATATTGTTTCATAAAAAAATGTATAATAATAGTACTTTTATTTGAGAGAGATGTCACAGACGGATGATACTAACGTTAAGTTTGTCATCGCTCTTTTTAGTCTGAATGGTAAGAAATCATCGTACAGCAAACGAATTATTTATCAAATTTTTCTGTTGCATAAATAATCCTAATAAGTAAACTCAACCAGCTCCATAATAATATGTTTACAAGCTACATTATACAGCGTGGTGCCGAGACGGGCTCTTTACTTTAGCGGGTGGGGTGGGTCGGGCGATATCATGAATGAAACTCGGCAAGTCCGCATCTGATCTGCAATGTTACGTAACTTACTTTGGCACGCTTTATGAATAAAACCAGTTTCACACTGCACTCGTTCATTCATTTTATCCGTTTCATTTTTGTAACACCCTATATTTTCTTTCTTAATTCTGTGAGCTGTGTAGGGTGGTTTTTAAATGACGCAAATGATTTTTCAAATTGTGACTTGATCGCCTTGTATCCATATAAACCCTTACAAAAATTTATGATGTCAAAATGTCGATCTTCGAGCCTCAATAGTCATGCTAATAATTTATTAAAATAATAATATATTAAAATTATTCTATAAACAACTACCGTTTTACAAAAAAGTAGTCATTATGTAAAGAAGCTACATATATCTTACATCGTCATTAAGTAAGTGAAAGTTGTTACCAGTCTCTATGTTATGACGTCACAAGCGTCTGCCATCGATGTTTTGACGAGAATATTGAATAACGTTTGATTTACATCAGTTAGGATCTATTTATTCATCGGAAACTTTGAAATCACAATATGTAGGCGTTCTAACTCAATCTATGTGTACTGTGTGTATCATTTCGATGTATAAACTTTTTGGAAAGATTAAAGGCTGATCTAATACGTGACGTTAATCGTCGTCATCATCTTTTTTCCTCTGTGGGTAGTCACAAGGAACAGACGTGTTTTAGTGTGCTCCTAATTATTAATTAATTAATTTATAACAATTATTTAAAGAAATTAAATGAAAAACACCTAGCAAGTACTCCGCACCACCCTCTTGCTATTTTAAATCAATTTTATTAACAACATAACACAAAATGGACAACAAATTCGCAAGCAGTCTGGCAGATCTGGAGCAGCTGTTCCATTCCCGTATGGCTGAATATGAAGAAAAGCTTGTTAAAGCTTCTGCAGGAACAGGCTCAGCACCAGTCAGCATCACCTCCATCGGCAGCGATTTCAAGGACTTCAAGACCTTTGTTTGGCAAGCACTGTCAAAGTTGAAAGCCCAAGTCGAGTTGCTTGGTCATGGTTTTGACAGGCATGAGACTTTCATGAGAAGAAAAGTGCTGCTGCTTCATGGGGTGCCTGAGAAACCACAAGAGAATCTACATGAAGTGGTGAGCGACATCGTGACAAGCAAGTTAATGTTAGGAGAATTAAAAGACTGCAATACCTTGCATATTTGTCACCGCCTAGGCCCTTCCAGACAGAAGACTCGACCCATCTTGGTAAGATTTTTCAAAGTCGAGCATCGGCAGCTTGTTTGGGAGGCCAAGAAACAGTTAAAGGGTTCCGGCATCACTATTTCTGAATTCCTGACCCAGATTCGACATCAAGCCTTTCTTGCTGCTCGAAAACACTTTGGCGTCACGAATTGCTGGACCACTGAGGGCAGGATAGTGATCCTTTGCCCTGACAAAACTCGGCGGAAGATCGAGACGGTAGGTGAACTCAACGTGTTGACGACCCGTTTCCCCTCTGGCGCCGTCGAGTCCGCCGGCTCTGAACCTGGTTCTCCTAAAGTCGCCCAGGAGACCTCCAAGGTTCAGCGAAAGGCCAAGCGTCGGAACTGAAGACATTATGCACTTTGGTCCACAACTTCTTGCACTTTAGTTATAGCTTCAATCGCGCAATCTCATTCGCTTTCTGTATGTAGGTACTTCAATGTTAACTTTTATTTCGTTACTTTTACATTTTGATCCATTTCTTATTGTAGGTATTTTTAAATTTTGTTGTGCACAGTGTATTATTCCATTTTAGATTGTTGCTTCTCTATATTTCTTATTATTTTTAAGGCCGGTGCACTTATTTGTTTGTTATTTTAATGATTACTTTACTCTGTGGTTATTTCCTAGTAATAGCTGTCATAATATGTCAAGTTGACATCTGCTTGCTGCGTTTAGAAACGTCGTGTGTAAGGTTGCGCGTGAGCGTTTCTGGTTTATTTTGTAAACGTAATTTTATTTTTTAATTCTTATAATTGTATGTCGTTTTCGTGTTTGTTGTAATGTATTTATTTTTATCAATTCACCAGCGATAGAGGGTGGTCGTTGGTATTGCTACTTGTTTATTAGTTTTTAATTCACTGGTAAATAATAATATTGATATATTAATTTATTTATAATTATTTATTTATTTTAACTCTCTTATGGATGCTCTTGATGAGCTTAATGATAGTTTTTTTTCATGCTCTTCTGAATCTTGCGGTTATGTTAGTGCGGATGACTTGAATTCTCCTCCCACTTTACACGACCAAATTTCCTCTCTTTTCTTTGACCATCGTAATCACTTTAACGTTGTGCATATTAATGCCCAGAGTGTTCCGAGTCACTATTCCGACCTTCTAGCATCTTTTAGCAATGCAAATGTTGACGCGATTTTGATATCGGAAACGTTCCTCAAACCTTCACTCCTCTCTACTCAATTTCCTCTTCCCGGCTTTGTTCTTATTCGTAATGACAGAACCGGGAAAGGAGGTGGAGGTGTTGCCATATATTTGCGAGCCGATTTATCACATAAAATTGTTCTGGCCTCACCCTCTTTATATTCCGAGTCACCTGAATTCCTTTTCCTTGAAATTTCTCTAAAATCTTCTAAGATTCTCCTTGCTGTCCTCTATTCCCCTAACTTACGTATTGACTATTTTAGCTCTCTTGATTCCACTCTGAGTGAACTGTGTCCTGCTTATAAACAGGTTATTATTATGGGCGACTTCAATACATGTTTGATTAAGAACGATTCTCGTTCTTCCAGACTTACTTCTCTTCTTTCCTCCTATGATTTACATGTCTTGCCCCTCTCTGCTACTCACTTTTCTCCTAACTGTACTCCTTCTCTATTAGACCTTGCGATTGTCTCCTCTCCTGACAAGGTCACTAAGCACGGTCAACTTACGGCAACTTTCTCTTACCATGATCTCATTTACCTTTCGTATCGTGTTCGCACTCCTAAGCAAAAGCCACAGTATTTGAATCTGCGAAATTACAATGCGATTGATATTGAAGCTCTGCAAGCCGACGCCATCGCACTTGACTGGTCACCTATCACTGAGAGCCCCGGCACGGATCAAAAAGTGTCTTGCTTGAATTCTCTGGTCCTCGGTTTGATGGACAAGCATGCACCAGTTCGTCGTATTAAAATCAAGCATAAGCCTGCTCCGTGGATTACTGCTGAAATTAGAGCTCTTATGGCCCGCAGAGACAGAGCTAAAACCAAATTCAAGGGCAGGCCGTCTGATGTGTTCCTTGACTATTACAAGGTTCTGCGTAATCGTTGCAGTCGTCTGTGTAGAGATGCCAAAAGACGCTACTTCCATGAATCACTTATTAACCAAAGTTCTTCCGATGTCTGGAAATTTCTAAAATCTGTTGGTATCGGCAAATCGTCAATTAACTCCTGTATAGACATAAATCTAAATGAATTAAACTTTTCACTTTCTCTACCACCTATCCATTTAGATCTAAATGTCAAAACAGATACTCTTACTGAACTTATGAACTTGCCGGTACCAAACTGCCCCATTTTTTCTTTTAGCCCCGTTTCTGAGGCTGACGTTGAAAAATCACTACTTGCAATCTCTTCTAATGCAGTTGGCAGTGATAATGTGTGTTCGAGAATGATCCATCTCGTCCTTCCCTGTCTGCTCCCGATCCTTACCCATATTTTTAACCACTCCCTATATTCTTGTAATTTTCCATCCGCCTGGAAACAGGCATATATTATACCCTTACCCAAGATCTCCAATCCTTCTCTACCATCTCATTTCAGACCCATTTCCATCCTCCCTTACCTCTCCAAGGTACTCGAGCATATTGTTCACAGGCAGATCACTGGTTTTTTGACGTCAAATTCTCTCATTTCTTTTTTCCAATCTGGCTTCCGTTCCGGTCACAGCACTGTCACTGCCCTGTTGAAGGTGACTGATGACATCCGCTGGGCAATGGAGAATAAGATGATGACGGTCCTTGTCTTGTTGGATTTCAGCAGCGCCTTCAACTCGGTAGACTTTGATGTGCTGCTTGGCATCCTAAAATCTTTAAATTTCTCTTCTTTATCTCTAGCCTGGTTAGATTCTTATCTTCGGGGTCGCTCGCAGTGTGTTCGCCTTGAAGAGTCTTACTCTGATTGGTGTGACCTCACGGCGGGTGTTCCCCAGGGTGGCGTCCTTTCTCCTCTTCTCTTCTCTGTTTTCATCAACTCGGTCACTAGAGTAATATCTTCTCACTTCCATCTTTACGCAGACGACTTGCAGCTATATCGCCACTTCAGACTTGCTGAAGCAGACTCTGCCATTGCTGCCTTGAATAAAGACCTGGCCTCCATTTGTTCTTGGGCTAATTCCTATGGTCTTAAGGTGAATCCGTCAAAGTCTCAGGCCATTATCATAGGTAGCAAGCCTATGCGGAGTCGATTAAACTCCTCATCGATGGCGCGCCTATACTTTGATGGAATCCCAATAAACTTCTCTGATACTGTAAAGGACCTGGGAATTGTAATGGATGCGAATCTTTCGTGGTGTCCTCAAGTTGCCGAAGTTAGCCGTAAAGTCCATTTTTCCTTTCATTCTCTTAAGTCCCTTCAACACTTCCTACCTCTACAAACAAAGATCTCTCTAGCCCTATCTGTAATCCAACCCATCATCGATTATGCTGATGCTTGCTATTTGGATGCTACCGAGGAGCTCCTTAATAAACTTGAGCGCTTGCAAAATTTGTGCATTCGTTTTATATTCGGCCTGCGCAAATATGACCACGTATCTCACCTTCGCAAGCAGCTCAAGTGGCTCCCAATCCGTCTTCACCGGAACACTCGCATTTTATGCCTCCTTTACAATGTCCTGTACAATCCAACGTATCCCTCTTATCTGCGTGAACGCTTTACTTTTAACCGACCTCCTAACGTCCCTTGCAGAACGCAAATAAAATCCCTGTTACATTTCCAATCCCACTCCACTGACTTTTATTCCTACTCCTTTACCGTTCACGCAGTAAGACTTTGGAACTCGCTTCCGCCTGACATCCGTGATTCGAAATCTCTGTATATTTTTAAGAAACGTATCAAAGAGCATTATCTCTCCTTATAATTGAGTTATTATATATTATTTATTTATATATATATATATATATTCGTTATAAGTATGTAGTATTTGTGTATTTATATTTATATATATATGTATGTTTATAATTTGTAGTTTTCATAAATTGAGTCGCACACTGACTGCCAATATTAACGACATCTCCTTTCGCGGGTCTGCTGGCAGAAATTTCTTAAGAAATAAGCAGTACCTTTGTACATCATTTGTAAATATGTAATATCTTTTGTTTTATAAACTATTGTGTGTGTACATAAATTATTAAATAAATAAATAAATAAATAAAGTTGACTTTCTACTTATAATTATGAACTGTATGGAATATTTGATCGCTCGATATAAAAGCTTATCCTATACACACTTCACATCGATTACGATAATGTTATTAAAAAACAACTGAAGTGGGTCAAGGTGGATGCCATCTATTTCAGTGTAAGCCGTAGGCTTCAATGTGACATAACCCTTGACGGTAGAACGTGTAACGTTTGATAGGATGATCAGCTGTTTACGTAAGCTGAGGAAATCCCTAGTAAACTTTATGGCCTTGTTATTGAATTTCTGAATAAGGCTACTTAAATTTAAGGAATATTTAAAGTACATTGATAAAAATCAGAATTTAATAAATTGGGATCTGTAATCGAAAATCCGCACATGAGCAAGCGTGTGCTGTTTTCTATATATGGGAAGAGGCTTGTCCCAGGAGTTGGACGTTTATAGGCTGGTATTATTATTATGAAAGTTTATGAAAATGTCTATTAAGGCACCTAAGCAACGGCGAAAAATATAATTATACATCTTATGCGGACGTGTCCAAAGAATAAATATCCATTTCGCAAGGAGCAATCTGGCTTGCAACCAAATGTTGACAAGACAGTCGGAATCCCAACTATCGATTGTTTTGTAAAGCTGACATTGACATCAGATCGAGAGCAGTGGATCGCCCCAACGCTATAAACAGTTCGTGCAACGTAAACGTTTTTATTGCTTCCATTGCCGTACATACCCCCTCCTATTTAGACATTTTGTATACTAAGTTGGTTATCGCTATTTGATTTTAAACAGATTTTTTTCAGAAACATAATTATGTGTTTTAGCCATCAACGCGTTTTAATGGTACTAAATCAGTCTATTTATCACCATTTGATGCATTTTCATCATAAATAGAAACTGTTTTTATTAGAAATTCATTAATACAACCGTTATTCATCAAGCGTATTTCGTAGTATAGCTATTTATTAAGGAAAGTCGGTATTATCTTCCAAACGAATACTTGTGGTTTTTAAAGCAATCCATTATATGTATTTAAAAGCGCGAATGTTGCAATGTCATTTAGTTTCCTCTTAGTAACTAAAAAAAACTTGGCCATTAGTTAGTCATCGTCTATTTTAGTGTATTGCAAGGTTTACGTAACAGAAGCGCAGTTTCTGTGTTCGTCGCTTGCTTTGGAGTCGTCTGTGGCATAATGTTCCTCAAATTAATTATGACGTCACTTCATTGTAGGAGTCATTCGTGTGCATTCAAGCCCAGTCTGCACGTGATGCCATTCATTGTTCGTGTCTCACTATATAATTTCGTAGTCGTTGGGTTTCGACGAAGTTTGTTTACTCTGTATTCATTGTTGAAGTTAGTTGGAATATCGATCGCAATGTGTTTTCGATGTTTGGTTCCCTTTTGTGGCTTTTCGCTACCCGCATAAAGTTCCAAAAACTGTTTTGTTCACTTTCCCTTGATTTATTCAATACGTATAACTTTTATATTAGGTATTATGTCAGGGGTGAATCTATTGCCATTTGTGGGCACGATATGAAAATCCGTTTGCCTTTTCTTGTAACGATTTTCATCAAAAATCCAATATCGCTGGTCCGTCTTGGACATGTACCAAAACTTTCTCTCGGCAGCTGCATCTGACTAGATATGAGAACTCAGCTGTTTATTATATTTGTGTCATCTTCTATCGAAGTAATACATAGCTCACGTAGCAAGAGGCTACAGGAATGTCAACTGATTGATGTCAATTGATAGAACAGAAATACACACGTTTTGGTTTGCGATGAGGAGCGCTTGCCTTCTGCACTAAAAAAAGATGATCGATGAACTGGAACATCTTTTTACATGCTCGATTATGTATGTTTTTTCTATATTATGTTCTACATTAATTAATAAAACAAGCACCTATACCTATCAAAACACATCTAAAATCAGTAGTATAGCGATGATTTTGAAGACTGGCATGCATGTATCTTCCACATTAACATTAATTTTTACTTTGATTTAAAGTGAATCATAAATAATAATTAAAAAATACTCAAAATGATTTATGTATGAAGTTATTATGTAAGTGGGTTTATTTTATTGGAGACGTGCCCAACTTGAATAGACAAGTGTTTTGCATCGTTTTTCATTACGTCACGTAAATAATTTACTGTATCGCAAACCTTTAGTGACACTGATAACAATAGTTTCGCTAAGCGTGTTACTTAATTAACATCCAAATTAAATACGTCTATTTTTATCGTATTCATTAAGCTATCAATAGATATCTATAAATAATTAAAACGTACTTTCTCTATTTTTTCTTTAATTAGTTTTTGTTCTGTCAATTTATAAATAAAACATGAGTTGTTTTTTAATTATTATACAATGTGTATACCTACCTCATTAAAGCTAATTGTAACCAATAGGTTTTAACAGTCAAAATTGCGGTGTATCAAATGTTTCGCAATCGGAAGTAAAACTAAACAAAGCACCAAATCATTCATGTAGGTAGAATCGATGCTGCATAATAAAAGTATGCTTATATTTTGGCACATTTCGAGTGAAAGCACATATGGATATTAAAATAAAGCAATCAAGAAGCAATTAAAAATAATCGCTTTTTTAACATAAATACCAGAATACGGTAGAATCTATTACGTTCACATGTCTACCTGTCGTCAAACACACGATAGCCCCAATCGGCTTACAGAACCTTTGACGCGGATTAGCGAGCTACTAAGGTCACTAACCCCATTCCATTGCCAGTTAGCTCAATGATATTGACATTCACAATCTTAACATCAACTACGTACATCAATTAACCATGATAATGAAGTGAATATATTCTGTCCTTATTTTCCTACGGCATTAGAAAGAGACCGAATTTCATGCTCACTTGGCCCATATTTGTTGTTCATTCAACAATTCAGGGAGTGACTTGTGTAATGAGCAAAGTAAATATTAGATTTATTGTGTATTTCTACTTCGATAGAATACGAAATTATGTCTTGGAATATATAAATTTCAGCTGCGACGAGTATATGTTTAAAAACTTTGTTCAAACGATGTCACGTTCGCTTGTGATGTGTGACAGTATATTCCGATTGGTGAAATATGAGGCTAGTATCTTTATTATTCTACGTGATAACATATTTTATCTCACTTCGCTGAACATTATTTATTTTTGACTTAAACTTATTTATGTTGTACAACGCGTGCAATCAAATTTGCGAAAAGTTTTTGCGTCAATATTCTGAGCGAGTTTGGTCTATTCTTTCTGTTGCATATAAAATAGATTTCAGGAGACGCTTGAAGCTATGCGAAATATTTAGTGAGTCGAAATGTTTATAATAACCTTGTGAAGATGCTGCGAGTATTGAAATTAACGCCAAGGCCGAGGGTAGAAAAACCGCAACCATTTTCTGGCTACCCTCTGTGAAATGTATTTTGCACGAAACAACTATAAACAGTATAATGAAGTTTATTGTTTCATTGCGAATAATGCTCACTCTTTGTCTAACTATGGAGATGGTATTGATTTTTCGAGTTTGTAATTCTTGTGTTGTAAACGTTAGCGATTTTGCGACCTAGTTAAGAACTCTCCAGTCTTTGAGTAGATTCTGAGAGTCGACCGAGAGCTTCTGGACGTCCGGGCGACCACTTATAAAAATGGAGATTATGATATAATTCCGACTCAAGTAGTATCGATCGTTATAAAGCTTTGTACCTACTCACATAATTATGTCGCCATTACTGCGCAAAAAGTAAAAAAGTGAAAGTGAAGAAATTTTCCTATCTCACAGTAACTCGCACAAACGATGCTTCAGAGCATTAAATTAATATTTCAAATTGTCGGCAAATTGTAAGGACATTGTCCCATTTTCCTTTTCGGGATCGTTAATAAATTGGGTTTGTATAGTCACGTTTAGCTACAATAGCGTGTCTGATAGGATAAAGAATATCTGAAACAAAACCCGGCTGTACTTTGGTTTATAGCAAAATATGTAGATGTTTTTTTACAGCGTGTATTTTTCGGGCATTGACTCTTACACTTCCGATGGTAACAGCCGTTAAGCCAAGGTTCTCTTGTAATTTGCGTGCCTTGAACCTTCTACAAATGTGATGGGTGAAATTGCGACGCCTTTTTTTTCCACTGCATTTTCAAGTTGCTGCAATTTACGGACCTCTACCGAAACAGATCGTATTTTAGACTTTAATGTGCTCGTGTATTTTAAGAGGGATTTTAAATTGCTTTTTCCTGGTTTTCTTTTTCGTTCGCTCGTGTCGTTCGTTGCAAGTAGGGTTGGAAATGAAATATGTGCAGAGTTTTATTTAACTTTAAAGTATTCTGTACTGATAAGAATAACGCGAATACTCACAAAAATGTATTTTTTATGTATTACGTAATTATCTACTCACGTTATGTGGGTAACATCACGGTACGGTCACGTTTGACTTCGTTCACCCAAAAAATGAGATATTTTTTTCGAATGTGTGTTCTGTTGTTGATAAATCTGGATTGTCATAATAATAATGGTTAAAACACGGAAAAGTACAGGCGATAACTTTGGTTGTAAATAGGTCTTGAGTTATCGGAACTGTTTTCAATATATCAAAATTTTATCCCGGATGTTTATTAATTATGAATCAAGATATAATGAGTTCAAATTCATTTCATTCTAAGTCATTACGCGAATTAGGAGGCCTTGAACATAGAAATTTTCTCTGAAATGCCTAGTGCTTGGAATATCTGACGCGTCAGATAAAAATATTGCTTCAAGATTGTCTGGAATTTAGCTCACTGGAAAGTTTTAATGAAACTTTCGTAATTAGTTTTACTTTTAACTACCTCATTTCTCATTAAAACTGGTGTTTTATTATCGTAAAAATACTTATTTTATTAAAGTGAAACTGTCAATCTTCGTTAAAAATGTTGGTAGGAATCACTATTACCCAATAATTTTCAGATATGATGTTATTATTCTACTTTTGAATTAAATATGATTAATTCTTACCACCCACTAAGATCTTACTCCATTTCTAAGAGGTTAGATGTAGACCGTGTAGTGTGGGGTAAAGCCCCTCAGTCCACACCTAACTTCTTTTGTTTTCACTAACGCTTCTTTTGTTGCCAGCAAGTAAATATTTTTGTATGACCTCTTTTATTTAAAAAGGACCTAGAAGCGTCAACAACTTCTGTATAAAAGAATATTTGCTTACCACATTATGTGTAAAAATAAAAACAGGTACGTCTGGCGCAAGATTTTTGACTTTGCATGACCCTTGCGTGCGTACTTCGGAGTCCTTTCATTCCATGAGTTAACTATTTTAACAATACAAGCTTAAACTCCGATAACTAGCTCATACCAACACGATCATAATGTCCATCCATCTATACTTACTCCTTTTAATTACATAAAAAAATGCTTATTTACCTGGTTTTACTTGAGATAGACTGAACTTTGTAAATTGGACTTATAGGGGAAAAACTTTAAAACTAATTGTAGTCATTACGCATGAAGCAGGTGTCGCCAAATTTCCTTGTTTTATTATCAGTGGCATGGTGATAAGATAACTTACTATTGCAACCTTTTAATCAGACGTATTTTTATCATGAAAGCGTCTGTAACTGGTTCAAATTATGCCATTTAAACACCGCCAAACAGACAATTACCTACCTCGTAATACTTAGTACTTTTTACTCGTGTCGTACATAATATGAGAGAGAAAAGAAGAGGTTTCTTCCCTTTGAAATAACTTTATCCAATCCATGGACAGTATCCCGAGTTATTAATACATATTTATGCATTGCTTTCAGTACTGAATGTAATGGCACACTGCCATTATCAATATCGCACCATTCGGCATCATGCGATGATAATGCCTATCTCTGATAACTGAGGTCGGCGGCTTTACTAATGATATAACAGTTATAATGACTCATTTGTTTAATCCATGCTTTAGACAGGACCTTGAATGCAAAGATATAAACATTTGTCGAAATAAATTGGCAATAAGTATCCTAAACAATATAACACGTTGATGTATTTTTCAGGTAATATTATGTATGAAATGTTGTACAATTTTTTACAATATGAATGGATAGTTTTAGTAAAGCTTCAGACCCGGTTATTTGCAACATTTTCCATTCATACCTTTTTTCGCTATTGTTCGAAATCTCTTCTACTCGAGGCATGAGAATGATTAAAATAAAACAAAAGAACTCTGGAACCATATAAACTAAATCTTTATAAGATGGCTTGAAAAACATTTTATGTATTTATATGACTGTAAAATTGCAATTTGGAACTAAATCAAGGAAGTACTGGCAACTTTTATGAATAATTACGATTATACTTTTAAATGGGTTTTCCTTAAAGTTAATATATATTATGGTATATTCTGTAAGACGGCAATTACGAAGTTTTCCAACGTAAAGTAAACCTTGTTATAAGGAGATCAAGACTTCCTACTTAAGGTGCCTACACCTGTAAACGGCCTCGTTTTAAGTGCCAACGGACAGTACACAATTATTTATTCCATTATTTAAGAGATTCTATGTTACTCGGTAGATCTGCCATAATACCTTTTACTTCGTGAAGAAAGTTTGGGGTTGTGTGCATTTCATTATTTGGTAGAGTATTGTAATTGTTAATGTATAGCTGAAAGGCATTGAGGATAATACTAGCTCAAATGCAAAAAATATAATTAATTATTTATCTTTTTATTGATGTTCAGATTAAAGCCATAAATGACGTAGGTACATAAACGATAATTCTAATAGTAATCATTATTTAATTTCTGCTGTCGTAGCTCTTAACAATCATTAACATGTAACTGTACAATATTATGATGGTCATAGGTAAATAAGACGACAAAGTCTTGACAAACTTGATATTTTTAAACAAATAGGTTACAATGACCGCGGTGTTGGGTGTCAGTAAATTCGAGACAGGTTCTAAGTCAATGACCCATCTTATACGTCAGTATATCTGTTTTATTACCAATGACGAGTAAGCTAGTCCTGATCTATGAGATTTTATTGCATGATTCGCAGATTTTGTTCGGCAGATTATGTTGTATCTGATTGTTTTTTGTTATACAGGGTGTCCGGTAAATAGTCCGACAAACTGTGGTGGCTGATACCTTAGGTCAGGTCCTATCCAATGAACACAACATATGGTCCCCGAAAAGTTACAGGTTTCGAGTTACAATCGATTTTTGGAAATTTTAGAATTTTCTACCTTGCATCAGACTTTTCCATTTTTCATGCTGATTAATAGCCTTCGTAATACTTTTTGTACATCAAATTAATCTTGAACAGTTACTCTACGCTTTAGTAAGTCTCATATTTATCTAAAAGAAGAATGTATTGACAAAAAAGCCATTTGCTTAACAATTTTCACTTTTTTCGTTTTTCTTACTGCTCAACTTTGAACTGCAGTGGTGAAAAATAAATGTATGTAAGAATTTTGTACAACAATCTTAAAAACTTGCTTGAATATTGGTGATTTTGAGAAGGTACAATACTTGCGTAATTTCCTTACAAAATTTGACAAAACAAGCTGCTGAAGTACACACATGGGCTTATTTGTTGAAATATGACTAATGTAAATCTGAGGAAAAATGAGACGGTGAATCATATCAAATATATTTTAGTAAAAAAAACTGTTTCAAGTATTTGATTTTATTGTTTTTTTTTAATAACACAGCATATATACACTTCCTGCTTTTCCCTTTAATGGTAGACATAAATAATGTGGTAATTTAAACAGAATTTATTATCTTTAATGATTTGCATACAATATGTTACCTGTCGTATTATTTATAACATTATCAACATTCAGATTTCAGTTATCAGTTTGTCGGAAACTGTTTTTATCTCAAAGTTATGACGCTACGATGATTATGACACGTGTTTCGTGTTGTCATTCAAATTAATCAGAAATCGGCAGATGGGTCAAAAAATGGCAAGATATTTTCACAAACTCATCGTTAGTGACTGGTAAAGCTAAAAAAGGCCTGTTAAAGAAAATAAAAAGCCTAGACGCAAAAGCGTATAATGATAAATTATTAAATTAAAAATAAATACATTTTTCCGTTTGAGCTAAGTGATTTTATCTATACAATACTGTAACGTTTTATTACAGGTTATAAGCATTTGAATTACGCAAACATTGTACGTCCTTAAGTATTTGTATTGTACACTAAAAGGTTTATTATAGGGCATAAATGCATAATAGATATGAAAAATAAAACGATGGAAATAAGTGGGTGTGATTGAATTTCCGTAAAAAAATATTTTTTTACCGTATTCGGCGATAAGTCACGTCCCTCTGGCGAAATTAAATTATGTTTTCACGTTTCGGTCTCAAGTAAAGGGCATCGATTATAATAAAAAAGAAAGGTGAGCAGGTACGGCTTATTTATACAGCAGCAATTATTTTCTCTTAGGAACAGTGGCAGATGTTTTCAATTATATTTTAATCAATGTCAACATTTAAACTACCGTTTGTTTAAATTGTTTTGTTTGACAAATATCTGTGCGAAATGCAATCTCGGCGAAATTGACAATGTAGTACAGAATTGTTTCGCACAGTACAAGTCAGTATTACAGTGGAATGAATACCTGTAGCATTTTCTCAGGTTACCTACTGACAATGCACGTTTCTGAATAGAAATGTGAAAGCACGTCCTAATAAACTCTCGTTCGTTTTGCACTCTGTTGAACGTTACGTTTTAAGGCAAATGGCAACGTTCGTGCGAATTTTGCGAAAGTTAAAAAGATTACGTTTACAGATCCGTACTTTCAAAAGTCCGGTGAAGCAGTCAAAGCCTGCGCTCAGGCTAACCTACAAAAAAAAAATCCGTACTTTCAATTTTTATTCTTCTATTTTTGTAGTTGCCGATAAATGGTGCACTTACCCTTTAAAACTTGTGCGGGAAATGTATCCGCATGTTTGGATTTGATGCATTAATATTTTTATATGAATGCAAAAATACTTATCAATCAGTATTGTGTTTGATTTAGATTGCATATCAAAAAGTATTTCATGCTTGAATAATATTAAACGCAAAATGACTTTCATGACTAACTAATTATATCAGAGTCAAAGCAAACAGAGCAATTATAATTTATCTTTAACGAGTTCTACATTCAATTTGAAAGAGGTGGTTCAGGAAAACCGTTAGTTAATTATACCTAAAGGTGACGGGTCAATGTTAAGCTACAATAACATTACCATGTGTACATATAATCTCTGTAAATCCCGGTATACAAGTTCGAAATGTTTATTTAGCAACATTGATCTCAATACATGAAACGTCCAGGCTATGTCAATCATCAAAGTTTGATCATACAAAAAACAAAAGCTTTTTAATTACGAAGAGTGGAATATAATTGTGAGTGGAAACGCGTGTATATTGCCCTAATACCTAGTACTTGACGACGATTGGACCGTCCCCTTTTTACCCCAGGGCGTCATAAAAGCCGAGTAAGGGAAATCAGGAGGACAACTATACACGAATATTTATAAAGGGAAGCTCGAAGGACGACCTTCGAACATTCTACATCATGGTATTTTAGTATTATACTTACTCAGTATAATGTATGTAGCTCGCACCATGTCTTTGATCTTTTCTACTTGAATTGCAAAATATGTATCCACATACTAATTACGGTAGGTCACCGGCATAAAGCTAGTTTATATTCACTTGACCTTTAATAGCGAGCATTGACCGCGTTATCAACATTATCCAATACACTAATCACCTTATTACCATTGTAATTATGTCTTCTTGATAAGCACTAGAATTAGCTATTATCCAATTTGTATACATCAATAATGTGTATGTTGTTTGATGAATGAGTTGTGACTACTCCGTCGTGTACGATTAGCATGATTAATTGATTTGTTCTTATATCGATTAATTCGGTAAATGTTTTTATTTATTTATTTATTTATTTATTTATTTATTTATTTGGATCTCCAACAAGAAGTACACCTTACATGCTAATAAGTATTAATATCTATAAACACTTTTAGGTGCCTCCTCAATTACAGGAGACCACATCATGCATAATAATTATTTATAAACATTAATGAGAAGAATACAAAATAAAACATTAAAATCAAACATTAAACATTAAAATACAATATGAAATAAAATAAAACATTACATTAAAATATAATTCAAAAACAGAATCTAAAATTTAAAATTTAAAACTGGTAATTGGAAATATTCAGATTATTGTTTAGATATGTATAACAATTTTAAAGACGTAAAACCTTCAACTGTGCATTTTGTACAGTAAAGTTTGATAGCTATTGTCGGGAACGAGATCATAAGCATATATCTTTCAATATCATGATTACTTAGCTAATTAATTGCCTTTGAAACAAAACCATCCCTGGGCAATGTAATGGTCAAGGCTTCGCAGTTAAACCAAGCTTATAAAGTCGAGTTATGCGAGAACAAGAGAATGCGAGAGTGAATGAAGCGAGAGCGGTATTTCAGGAACGTAGCCAATCGGAATCCGAGTTTCTGTTCCTTTGGGAAACCGGGTTTGTTGACCTTGGCTAATATAACTTTATTTCTTAGAGGATAAATTAGAGCGTTCTGAATAAATGCTGAGCTGGCTGATGAATATTAAGGACTTGGTGAGCCAGTGTTTCAAATGTGAAAACTTTACAGGGCATTATGGGGAAAAAATAGTTTGTATAAGAGATTATGTACCTAACCTAAAAGATCTAGCTTTTTTGATCAGACAAAGAAAGATTAATCTTCATTTAATAGTATAAAAGTTATAGTAAAAAACGTAATAACAATTTTTATCGTATCAGTTTTAATATTAAAAGTTTTTCACGCCGAAATCCGTGAACGAAGTTAAATCTGAACGAATCTGTATTATGTAAGGTTGGGCTTTCCCACGGCCTACGGAATAACAAAACCATTTTAGATATGCTAGCTACTTGCCACCTGAGAACAAGTTCACTAGGAAAATATCCATCTGAATTTATAACCGAAATATAGGTCTAAAATATTAGTAAAACAGCTATTATATAACTCACAAACGACATAGTTTTTTCGATATAAAGCGAAAATAATGCTGTTTATAAAGTCTTATCGGAAGACACAATAGGAAATCCATTGTGTCACTGTATTAACATATTTTGTATGGCTGAATCACTGACTGCCCTCACAATAGTGTGCTGTATTTATGTCTACACATTTGACGGGCCTGTTGGTCTAGTGGTTAGTGGCCCTGACTGCTATACCGGAGGTCGTGGGCTCGATTCCCACCCAGGACAAATGTTCGTGTGATGAGCACGATCATTTGTACTGTGTCTGGGTGTAATTTATCTTTAATATGTATGTATTTAGAAATATATAAGTATATTAATCAGTTATCTGGTTACCATAACACAAGCTCTGCTTAGCTTGGGATCAGATAACCGTGTGCGAGGTGTCCCGAAATATTATTATTATAAAAAACATAATGTGTTTGTCTGTTACGGATTGTTACGCTCCTCTGACCTTGACCTGTCGATGAGATAAATTACGATGAGTATTTTTAATTCAAGGTCACCGTTTTTTGTTACTCTTATTTCGTGGAAAATCTTTATGGATTTTGTCTGTATACTGGCTAAAACCGTTTCGGATTTTCCTTTATGTAATAGATTCGCTGAGCACGTATTGAGTTTATAACTTCAACGTTTTGTAACCACTTTTATCAGTTCTCAATATGTGAATGTAATGTAATGTTTTACTCTGAAGATTGTTTTTTTATCGCCTGAACATATTTATTTTGATATTCCTTTATTTTTTTACTTTTCATTCGATAAGTAACATGTCTTGTTACTACCCAGACTTTTCATTAGTTTTTGTTTTCAATCGTAGAAACGTATTGTTTCAGTAAATAGACATTTCATCGTAAGCAATCGAAGCAAAACTCCATTAATTTTTAATAACTCCCATTTGAGTCAAATAGTTAATTGAAGACCTTCACAACCAACGAGTTTAGTGCATTAATTCTGCAGTCTTCGTGTTTCTATCCAATTACATTTTATTTGCCGTAATATTTAATACAATATTATTTTTCTTATGAACATTAAAACTTGAAACTAAAATAACTTACAAAAGGATACAAAATAAAAAGTATAAGTATTCTAACAAGAATAAATATTTAATTACCTATCATAACGTTAATATTTAAACTCTTAGGTTTAATAATAAAGGTTATTGTCTATTGTTGTAAAATTAAATAACTTCGTTCATTGTTAGAGTCGACAAAGCTATCTTTATTAAATTGTCGCTAGTGTATCCGAAACTCCTTTGTAGTTTTATATAACAAAGACTACATTTTCGCAATTAAGTCTAAGAGCAACAGGTGGTTTCACCCTCGTCTATGATATAATTTAAACTCCATACGTTTTCCACTTTATGCTTGATTATATAATAGAATTGTTACTGAATAATATCGGTTATCGTAACCACTGATAGTATCTCTTATCAATCGACGTTATAGATAATATACTGGCATAGATACTGCCGCTGTTTATCCACGAAACATGAAACGTGTTTGTATTTCATTTTGATTCTCCATGTAGGTCTTATGGAAAAGGCTGGAAGGATTAAAAAGCATCTATGGATACTTATTTTTGTAGCATCTGTTATAAGTACATTTATAAAATAATCAGGAACTATTATGGAAAAAAAAAGGTTGTAAACAGGTTAATTGATTATAATTAACTTGTTAATAGAAAAAAGTATTTATATTAATAGCGTGTTTTCATGTTCGTCTACTGTATGTAATAGCTATGTGAACCTCTGAACTTGACATCACAGACCATAATTATTTTAACAACATAGCTGTGTTATCTTTACTTTAACTGACCGATCTTGGTAATAATGATGGGAAGAAAAAACCATATGTATGTAAAAAATAACTTATTTTCTTTATACGTTGAAAATATTATGGTAAGATTTATAAGTCCTGTTTAAATTTGAATATGAAATCAATTTTAATTCAGTATGCCATAGCTTATAGTCTACCGGTAGAAGAAGTCGAATGTTTACTTTAAAACATGTGGGAATGACTATTGTAATACCTTTGTGGCATCAGCTGCAGTAGACAACTGGCGTCAATCATATAACATAAGGACAGACAAAACAAACGGTTTCATATATTATTATGATTCTTTTGTTCCAGATTCGAGTTGCGACGGACTCTAATGATATGGAATTGTTCGTTAGCAGCGTTTAGTATCATGGGCGCCTGCAGGACGTTGCCGGAGTTCATCCACGTGCTACGGAATTACGGGATCTATCACTCTATTTGTGTGCCAAGGTAAGGTTATTTTGTAAGTCTTATATTTACGCAGATTGACTTATGTAGTGTGTATTGAATTGTACTTAGCTATTGACGTGTGTGCACTGAGCGTGAGACTTGATATCAGAAATATTTAGGTAAATATATGACAAAATTACATTCATTAGCTTTGAACCATTAACTATTTTAAATACTCCGCAAATTCTTCAGTTTTTTTTTTATTTTAAAGTTTAGCATGTTACGAATCTAAATATATCTGATGCAGAACAAGTTTCTATTTAACTATCAGGACTGCGAAAGTGGAAGTGCCTCAAACTTCGGGAAATACGAAAAAGTTTTTATACGGCGGCGGCGATACATTCGGAAAATGTAGTTTCATTTATATGTTAAAGTTATATCGATTTTTACGAGAAAGGTTTATACGTATTCACGAAACATTGAACGACAGTTTTCCATCACTTTTACTGTATCTAACCCATAGACTTTAGATATTTTATACTATAGACCGCTAGTATCGCTAGTTTTCCTTCGTGCCAAGCGAGAGCACTTTTTGTCTGTAGATATCTAGTACATTCGTTTACTGATTTAAAGTCATTTTTCGCGCAACGACAGACTTACATGCGAAAATATCGATGATTTCAACATTGTTAGGATAATATTAGGGTTTTAGATAGTTTTATTAAAACGGCGCGCTCCGTCTTGATACAAAATTTACGATAAAACTAGTTCATACTAGTGCTTACGGTTCATACACTGATAGGCTCACTCTTTAGTTTCCTATACTCTAAGATCTAACCACAAAAAGAAATAAAAAGGACAAAACAAAGTTTGTATAAGTGATTGCCCTAATATTTTTATAAGGGCTTTGACGTAAACAGATCATAGATAATGTCAAATAACTGGGTTATAGGACATGAACATGTTATGTAAATAACACGGAAGTATTTCCATAATCATCAAGTACATTGATGTATTTGATGGTATCGTATAGTTCTATATTGAGTTCCATGTTACAGCTCAGTGACCCATACTCGTTCGTAAGTTATATAAAAATAGAATGATCATAATATTATCATAATTTATTTGCTAGTAGTTCTGCTGGACGGGTTTTCCTCATAACCTTTTTTATTAAAAGTTATTATTATAGATAATTGCTTTAATAACTACGTGCTTGGATATTTTTATTTTTATTAGGGTAACAAACGGATACTATATAAAAACAATTACAATCACATAACCAACACATAATCCAAAACAGTTTCCACACTTAAACAATACATTCGCGCCAAGAACAATGTTAAAAACAACAATGTTAAAAAAAAAAACAGGTTAAAAAAAAAATTAGGAAAAGAAAGGTGAAAAATATCTATAAGGGTATTAATATTACCGTTAAATTTATAAGATCACTAGCGACCCGCCCCGGCTTTGCACGGGTGCATTGCTGATATTAAATATACTACATAATCATAAAGTGTTGTAGGGCGAAGCGCGGCCTTCGTCGACGCACTATTTGGTATAGGCACGCGCTCCCCGGCCCCCCGGCCGGTACCGCCGCAACCGCTATGTCCCTGTATTTTAAATCTGTAATATCTTCGAAAATATTCATTTAAATTACATGCTGTAAAGGGCCATATTGATCTTTATTACATGCACAATGTATTTAAGGTACTAATTGGATAAGGATTAATGCTGTATTGCTTAAAATCGCTTTTTCGTTAATAAGTAATAAATAAAGGTTAAAAATGGTTATTGTGGGTTATCCTCAAGAGATAGACATATACCATTGCGGACTTTTTTGTAGACCTTTTTAAGGTGTACAATACTGTAGTACATTACTTTGATCTATCTCGTAGGGTTCAGCCAGCGTTTGCAATGTAAGCGCAAAAAAGTGTGTTTATTTACGACCTTACATAAAAAAACTCTAAGATTATCAGTGTTTCTCTACTATATTATGCATGTATTATACATATAAACCTTCCTCTTGAATCACTCTATCTATTAAAAAAACCGCATCAAAATCCGTTGCCTAGTTTTAAAGATTTAAGCATACATAGGGACAGACAGCGGGAAGCGACTTTGTTTTATACTATGTAGTGATTATACAGTCAGTCAATCAGATAGATGCTCTTGAAATAAATACATTTTTTCCATAATTAGTTCTTGCAGTAGGAGTAAAGAATAAAGATTTCTTTCGAGAATTAATACGTGGACATCCCAAACCTATCCTACTTAAGAGGTAAGGAGAGTCAACTTGGCTTCTTAATATTTTATATAAAAATAAAAGGTCTCGTTCCTTTTGTCTTGTCTCTAACGAAGATATAAGGGGAATGATCACAACACAACACAACAAATATTCGGCGCCTAAGGAATAATTCCTACGAAAATCCAGTAGTAAACGAAAATATAACTCTCCGTAAGCATATATTATGTATTAAAATGATATGATTGATGATGGTAATCATCAATGCGCAATGCTATTCATATAATGGAACTCGAATTAAAAGAATACTTATGTTCCAAGTAGAGATGAAACCGAAACTGCAATTACAATGATTAATATGCTCAATTACTTCACGGCCGTTTATTACCGGTTCATGATCAGCCAGTAAGATGGTCTATAAAAACCGTATCACTTAACATAATTTATGTCTGTATTTACTTACTATACTCTTCATATATAATCGATCTGACATTGGAAACAGTTAAAACTTTCGATCTATGTATGCTCCTGTACAGTTATTCAACTTAAATGCAAATGAAGTTATATAATTCGATTTGCGTTCGTTTAAAAGTCGAAAGCAACATTCCGAGGTGTAGGACACATGTGCGAATGCCATTTGGTGCATGTTTACGTTGAAGGGGAAAGGTACGGACCCCCGTTCGTGTAGCCATTATGATAATTAACATTTTAAAAGGTTGACAATTTTCGACCGCGGTTGAGTCAGATTAAATAAAGCACATGTTTTGCTCTTTAAATTTGTTTCGGTTTACAGAAATGTGCTTAAAGTTTTATACTGGGTTTGTAAATTTTAATAAAAAAACAGTATTGTAACAGTATTATTTATGCCAGTTGTGGAGAATGAGCGTTATTTCTTTAAGGCATAGTTACAGTTAATATTAATAACTCGAGCCTTTCTCCTCTCATTTTTTTGCTAGAATAATATTTCTGAACAAAGTCACTTGTAAGAAACCTTCTTGGCACAGCTAGTCAAAGAGGTTTAGAACTCTATGAAAAAATATAAGAGCAACTATTGTGTACTAGCTACAAAGGCAGGCAAAAATAAAAGGCCAGGCTTTATACTTTCTCTTTGACGTCATCTAAATAATGCTATGTATAGGCCTGTGTGACTAGTCTAGACTGTCGGACTGACCGACCTATTTTTTAGGTAACGTATGTGACCTAAATAAATGTTAAAACTGGGTTTTATTTGTTTTGTTGTTTTTGCTCTGTTGAGACGATGTTTCATGAAAAATAGTCGAGAATTTTATTTAGGGTATATGAAATTTAGATTCGCATTTATTTTCCGATTTTTGTTGCAACAGTGTTTTGCATTTTTTTTATAATAATAATAATTTATTGAAATAAAAACGTTTACAAAGGTGTAATTCAGCTTACAATAATAAGTTTGAAGACAATTATAACTTAACATAAAACTAGTACTAAGATGAAAATTTTATTGGTGAAAATATGTTGGTTTGGGATTGCGATGTTCGGCAGCGACCCGATTTTAAACCTAAAATATACTAAACTATAATAAAATCGATCAAATTTTAATGGTTTTGTGGTGAAAATACGCATGTAATATGTAATAATATTATTATTTATATAAAATGTTGCAGTAAATAATATTATTGTACGTGCATTGCGATAATTAATGCATTTCGTATTATGATCAATCGTGCTTTATTGGCATGTTGACATCCCTATAATTATTTCTTTAGTTTCATAAGCAAATAAAATATGACTACTAAGTTATGAGCAAACGGCAATAATATTCAGTGGCAGTGATTTCTCTCCGCTTACTTTTATGTAACTGTAAATTCAGTGACCGCTATGTGAATGAGAGTGACGGGTTTTTGGACTTTGCACAATTTTATGTCTCGTATCAAAGTCCACTCTTAGTCACTTTTTTTTATATTATATTTAGGTTTAGCCTCCGTTATCTAACTTTTACGTAAGCGGTAAGACCCAAAAAAATCGGCCAAGTGCGAGTCGGACTCGCGCACGAAGGGTTCCGTACTATCACATATAATAGAAAATCACGACCTTATGGAATGTATTTTTACAACGCAGTGTACCTTAATATTTTTTTTTTAAGTTTTAGTATTTGTTGTTATAGCGGCAACGGAAATACATCATTTGTGAAATTTTCAGCTTTATAGCTATCACGGTTTATGAGATACAGCCTGAAGACAGACAGACGGACAGACAGACAGCGGAGTCTTAGTAATAGGGTCCCGTTTTACCCTTTGGGTACGGAACCCTAAAAACGGTATAAGCATAACGATTCGAGATTTTTTTCATAATCGCAGTGCGGACAACACTGAATATATTTTATGCTTGCTGGCGTATGACGGTAGTCGTAAAAGAATATGGTTGTACCTGACCATTATGGGTATACCCTTGAGGTTAACAAAACAAGTCGTCAATATATGATCATTTCGTCCGGTTTTTTAGGCTTTTAGCTAGTGAAACTGTTGGAACAAATTTAATTTAATTGTATTAATTACCTATATTAAAAAAAACACGAATTCGAACGCGTGCCAGTAATATTGTAGATGTCAAAACTATTTTGTAGAATAACTGTGTCATTTAAAATACCTTTTTTTATGCTGACCCGCACTTCAGCAAAAGCGTCATGAGATAGGGTAGAGATTGCGCACGCTAATCTTGTTATGTAAAAATCTCGTGCTTATAACAGCAAATAGTTTCATAGATAATAATATTGACGTTTCTTTGACTTTGTTTACATAACTTTTACTTGTGGGTTATCTGCTGTATAACTCACATCGCGCCACGTCTGCAAAACCAGTCACGTTCGCTACATCACTACGTGTGTTCCGCACCTCATGAATGCACGTATATATACTTACCTATACATATTCTAGATGCGTACTTACATATATATAATGTTATTCTGTAGATGTACGCAGCGAAAGTTTACGTGGTAGGTTTCGTCAATACGTATGTAATTGTGTCAGTGATTACCATTAGGGAGAATGTTTTCATATTTCTTATGACGTAAATACTGCACTGTTTTATATCAAAACACCCTAGCAATATTTGTTTAAGTTAACCACAAGCCTAGCTTTGCAGATTGTATCGGCAATATCAATAGGGATTTAATACAAAAGCGATAAACTTTCCCTGTTTCCTTGGTAACCTAAACAAACTTGATACAAGTACTGTTTCAGTAGCTAAAGCTTACCTTACTCAAGGCTCAGGGCAGATTACACGGGTGCGTTTGAACCTGATGAATATTCCAATTTGCCAGATTTGACAATTATAAAGTTTTAAAATTGATTCTGGGTAAGTCCTATAAAACGGACTCCGAAAGGATATAGCCGTCGAGGTCGACCGGGCGAAGGTGGTGTGATGATCTAGTCAGTTATGCGGGGCGCACGCGCGCGGTTTGGAGTACAGAAGAGGAGGTAGGCCCAATAGTGGGATGTTATGTAGGCTAGCAAAAAAAAGACCTATAAACACGTTCTTAATGTAATTGTGAAACTGCCCTTAGATTAAATAATTCTGCTGGGTGCCATTAACACCTTACAGTAGAAAACGACATCGCGATCATCTAGCATGTCAGAGGTGACCTTACGATATTGATATCATGTAATTATGTTTTATGGCTAGATCGATGACAGTAATTATTCGATTAATAACACTATTCACGGATCACGAGACTGATTGAAAATAATTTATGAGATTGGATATCCCCTCTAAGCTAAAAAGTTCCACGATATAGACTGTAGATACTGGTAAAAAGTAGCAGAATTTTTTAGGTGTTTACTCTGTTTTGTTACAGATATATTTTAAAGTTAAGAAGATTATATTTCCTCTTAGAAATTAAGCTTTTGTATAAACTTTCCTTGGGCAAAATCTCATGCATAACACGTACAAGCACTCGTTCGCTCATCAAAGAAATTCTGAGGGCTCACTGAATTTTCCTTAAGATTTTCACAGTGGATACTTGTCTGCTCAAAATATTTGAGTGTTACATTTTTCGTTTCTGTTTTTTTTTTCTTATTTTGTTTTCATGGTGGTTCTTTCTATTACAAGAACAATAGTAAAAGACAATTTAATCAGTACCTATAGAAAATAAATTCAAATGTAAGTTTAATTATTGGAAAGTAGAGCCTGCTATTTGTATACCTACATATTTTTCTGGCTAAATCACTATTAGGCGTTATGTTTTCAATCTCTCAATTCTTTCTTACATAATTGCATCCACATTGTCTGCCCTGTAGAAGGACATTTATGGGATGGCTGGCTCCATATTACAAGTAAATTTATTGTGCTTTATATGCGTGCTTTTATCTCAATAAAACCAGATATACCGGTATTCTAGGTACTGATTAATTATCATTACATTTAATACGTAACAGAGTGATCAGGAATTTCCAGTTCCCTTTAAGTATGTTCATAGTTCAACACACGTTTATAATGGCCTATTTATACTGTCATGCACTATTTATTTTTATATAGCACGGTTCTATGGTTTCTGCTAGGAAGCGCGTTAACAAGTATGTATTAACTTAAATGACGTTTAACCTCGAAAATCTAAATACTATTATTAACTTAGACACGTTTTTAAATGTTTAACAGTTACGTTTTTACACCTTTACACAGAGAGTATGAATAACGGAGATTAAAAACTGGTTGCCGTTTCGGTAGGTGGCCATTAACCGCCAAAAAAAATATGTTTTAAGATTTCTTCAAAGTTACATGGATAATCTTTGTTTTGTTCTATAACGGCAATTTTTGTAACATTTCAACTTAGTACCAATCGGTTGTATCCAAAATAATAAATTAATTATTTCAATATTGTCAGAGAGTAGCAATAATCCAGTTCGTAGCTGCAAACTCGCGGAATCTCATGATATGTACTTCATGTAACCCTGACCCAGAAACTTAGGCTTCGCAAGGTGAAGGGTGCTTTCAGTTTCAGCGACTGTTGTCGCACGATTGTTCCGTAAAACTGTAACGATACACGTGCCGCGGCGTCTCAAAGGGATTTCACTTACTTATCCCCATACAGGGTGTTACGAAACCCCTGTCCGATCCGTTAAGGTGTTGTTAGGTATCAATATCTGATCACAAAAATGTGGAAATAAAATGGAAAAAAAAGAAAAGAAAATTATAACCTAAAAAAAAATTTTTTCTCAAAAGTCGAGAGAGTGTATGCGTTGTCACAGATGATACCTAATTACCAAACAAAAGGCCCCAAAAATACCGACGAAATTGGTGTTGTAGTTTTTGTTTTATTCTCAAACTAGCTGATCCCCGCAACTTCGTCCGCGTCAATTTCTGTTATTAAGACCGCGATTCAGAAGTTTAAAAAAAAAAAGTATTTCTGCGTAAATGATAATTTTAGTTAATATTATATTGATAAAACTCTGTAGAAAATAATTGGCAATAATGCATTAATTTCGACCAAATGATTACCTTAAAAAAGGTTATAGTGAGTCAATCATAAAAGATAGACATACTGTCGCAGACATTTTGTTAGATCATTTAAAGAGAAACAATTCTTTCATACATATATTTTGGGTAACTCAAACCGTTTACGCAGCGCACGCAACGGAAGCTTTCAAGTATGAATATTTTTCCCCGTTTTTGTGACATTTTTCACTGCTGCTTAGCTCCTATTGGTCGCAGCGTAATGTTATATATCCTAAAGCCTTCCTCGATAAATGGACTATCTAACACAAAAAGATTTTTTCAATTCTAACCAGTAGTTCCTAAGATTAGCGCGTTCAACCAAACAAACAAACAAACAAACTCTTCAGCTTTATAATATTAGTATAGATTTAGGGAATTTCAGGGCAAAAAATGGTTATTTCAAAATCCATTATTATTGTTTCTGTCCTGAAAATTTTCCAAATTTGATATTTTATTTGGGCATGTGATTGTGAACCCTCTATGACCCTTTCGGGTCGGACAGGGGTTTCTTAACACCCTGTATATTCAAACAAAACTTGACGTTCTTAGAAGTATAGCCGTCTCTACTTTACACCTTAAAGTGATAGAGACAACATGTTAGATAACGGTAACTTATAATTGAGTTGAGTTTAGGGATAATTTCTCTCACTTAGTCAAGGTAACTTAACTTGGCGTACTTAAAAGTTTGTAACTCGCTTCATTCTACCTAAAATCGACAGGCACAAGAGACAAAGTTGCGCATTTTACTAGGTAATCAAAATCACTCATTAAAAAGAACTTAACCCTTTAATTAATGTTATGGAAATAGCCCAATGTTACCAATATCCTTTATTGCATTAAAGGGTTTACGACTTCTTAAATAGCGACCGGATATTCTGACACAAATATACATTGTATTTAAGATACGTTGTACAAACTCTTGCAACGGTTAATGTAATACCGAATTTCCAAAACACTTTACTATACATCAGCCACCTTAAAGAAATAATGAACGTGCTTTGGGATTATGAACCTTAATTCAATGACTAACAGTTCAGTTTCCATCACATTCAAATTACTTTTAGGCCCTTTTTGGTAATATTTGTCATTCTAAAATGAACTTAAACACATGTTGTCAAAGTTGATAATTGCGTAATTAGTAATAACGTTTAATTCTTTTTCCATATTGGCTTTAGTATAGATATATTATAACGTAATTAGTGTATAGATCTATTGATAATTACTTGATTAATACTCTGAACTGTATTCACCTAATATTAAGTTAGACAGTTACCATGTTAGTCAAGGTATCATTAGTAGTTAAAATAATAACTAGTTGATTGTTAAGGTCGGGAAGTATACCTATACATTTAAACGGAATGATCTGCATAATTTTCCTGTATTACGTAAACCTGGCTTTACTTTAAATCTTATCTGATATGAAACAGAATGGTAAAGCTTTTGCTAAGCGTTTCATCAGCAAAATATTACGCGTGATTAGAAAAACAGATTATATACTTTCCTATCTTAATGCAACTGAAGATTCTTTTTTTTTGGATTCTGAGAAAGAAGACGGGTTAAATATGTAAAGCATTTACTAATAATTATCAATTCCTGAAACAAAACACAGGGTCTAGCTAGACTCTAGAGAAATGATCTGCCAACCCCTTATGGCATTGAAAGCTTAAACATCAAGGTTCGCTTCCGGTTGTGTCAGTTTTTATACTGAGTTAAACTGTGTTAGATCACCTAATTGTCCTTTACAACAAAAAACACTTTTAAATACTATAAAAACTCGTAAATACTCTGTACAAAGAAAATTGCCCGTAAGTACAGATTACGCGATGAAAATTGATAACATTACATAAGTAGCAGTTAACTACGTAAAATGACCAGTTTCTTGACAACAATAAATGTAATAACCGTAGGAAATTGCAATAATTTGCAAAACAATAGTAAAGTGCGTCAGTATTTTATCCGGTCAGCTTAGCACACTACGTCTTAGGTATTAAATAATAAACTGTTTTCTTCGCACACTTTTCTCATTTAATCTATAATCGCTGAATGTCACCGATTACAATATTTTTTTTTTTATAATATTCCTTGAAGTATGAGGCTGGTTCCAACGGAGAAGAAAATTAAAAAAATGCTTGAAAAAGTCACGCGGGTGAAACCGCGGGGCACAGCTTTTCTTAACAATAATAGTTTGTATAGTTTTCGGTGTTGGCTTCGGAACCATTTTGGGATTATTGAAAGCCACCCTAATCCTTAAGTTTCATAAGCTCTATAAAGCCAATAAGTAATAGTCCTTTCGGTAAATATTGTATGTTTGTCAGATGTTTACTTACCCTTCGATGCTTCCTAGTCTTAAAGGGTTTTAATCTGTTAACAAGGAATACTATTATCTGTTTTGAAAGGTTTATCGGGACTTTCCTCTTTACTAATAAAAAAAAACTGAAGATTTTTTTACAAGATTTAATTTAGTATCACCTGTCCCGATGTTTGTCTGTAATCAAATCTTGTAGGTTATCTTTTAAACGCCCTTAGCTCTAAAACTATTAGTCGGGTAGGAAAAAATATTTTTATTGTTGGTAAACCAATTTTCGAGCAAGGATATAATCTTTTTAAAATCACGTTACTTGCCTTGACAGAAAATCAAGCATGTGAAACCGCGGGCTTCAGCTAGTTAATAACATAATGAAAATAATAGATAAGATCAATACATACTTAACTTGATATGTGATACACCTATGAACTTTTCACGGTTCATCATATAAGTTAATGGAACTTGCCAAACAGATAACCTACAGAGATTAAACAAGTTTGTGTTGTTAACCATTATCATTTACATGCACAACGTGTTCATTATTGATAATATCACTAATTACAATGAGCTCTCATCGAATGGACGTTTCGGACGAACGGGAGATAGGAAGGAAGATATTTATGAATTGACAATTAATTATATTATTATACAACTAGCTGTGCCTGCGACTTCGTTCGCGTGGATGACGAAACTTATCAATGAGTTTTTAACCGCAAAATTAAGTTTGTTTTTTATTGTTTATACTTTTCCGGGATAAAAACTACCCAGTGTGGTGCCCAGGATAATAAAGAATAATTATACCAAGTTTCATCGTAATCGAACCGGTAGTTTTTGCGTGGTACCTGAACAAACAGACAGACCGACAGACGAACAAAAAAATTTTTTTTTTCACACTTTTGGGTTCGGTGTCGGTCTAGTAACACCCCCGCCATTTATTTTTTTGATATTTTCAATGTACAGAATTTTCACTTCTACAAATTTATTATAAGTATAGATTAATAATAGTAGTGTTTCCACCATGAAATGTATTTGTTTTCGTACGGACGACGGAAGGAAAGGACAGGTTAGGAAAACCCTCTAGCAAGTACAAAAATAGACTTGAACTTGAAGGAAATAATAACCTAAGGATATATACTTACACTAATTTGTAGTATCTAGTGGTTTCCATAAGGAAAATGTATAACGGAATCTCCACATGTGGTTGTTGAATACACAAATATATATCCCGAAGCGGGACTTCCGAATTACAGTTGTATAACTTATTACCAAACGATCCTTACTGATTAAAGTGTTTGTCAGTACAGTATTGTTTCTTTTCATAAATTAATGCATTTATTCAGTCCTTACCTATCTGGCTATCGAATGAAAAACCCAAAGACATCTTGTCATACCTGTAAATTTGCTGTTTTCCGAAGTTTCTATGAAAATTGCTGCATTACATAAACATGGCCCCATTTTCTTAGCAAACTGGCTCCTTCACTTTACAAGTAAATTGAAGAGCTTTCCTTGTTTTTCTTTTGTTTTTGCCTTCAAGATAGAATTTGTCTACTCAGCTCTGAATAAAATGGAATTTATTACCGCGAATAAATTCACTGTCAGCGTAATTGCGAGCGAATAAGTGGCACTTAATTAAGAAACAGGTTCTTATACAGTATTCAGTAATAAGTAATAATCTTCAACGACTTCAACAGTAGTTTAAAGGGTAAATATATCTAGGACTACATAATGTTACGACCATGTTTCACCGTCATTATTGCTTATCGCAGTCAAGTTACACATATAAATTCTATAAGCGTTTTCGATGTAAATACAACCAATGTGTGTTTAATCTCTTTTCACGGTATACTGATTGGTAGTGATTAATGAGAAAGCTATTATGTTTACGAACGTGATTCATATTTTAAACGCACAGTCGACGTCATAACACATTTAACAATTTAATTACAAACACAGTTTAATTTCAAAATTTCCACCATTAAGTCAAGGAAAACTATGTTTAAGGAATAAAAATTTATATATGTATGTATTTGTATACTTTAGATAAATTCTCTTCTTCTGACGGGCCTGTTGGTCTAGTGGTTAGTGAACCTGACTGCTATACCGGAGGTCGTGGGTTCGTTTCTAACCCAGGACAAATGTTTGTGTGATGAGCACGATCATTTGTTCTGGTTGTCTGGGTGTAATTTATCTATAATATGTATGTATTTAAAAAATATATAAGTATGTTTATCAGTTGTCTGGTTACCATAACACAAGCTCTGCTTAGCTTGGGATCAGATAACCGTGTGTGAGTTGTCCCGGAATATTATTATTATTATTCGGTAAGACTGGAAGCCGACCCCAATATAGCTTGGGAAAAGGCTCGCCAGAAGAAATTAACACTAACGATTTTCCTATATATTAACGTTTGTAATTTTTTTAAAAGAATACGTTTATTCATGAACAGTATAAGTTCTCCGCATTAAAACCTAAGGTAATTAGCTGTTACTAAATATAATATCCGTCGAAGCTTTAATCTCTCATGCAAATACAATCGTTCTAAGAACCATAAACTTAAATACGTTAACGACTAAATGACTAAGAACATATGTTATTATGTTTATTTTATATGTCATTCACAGGTAATTTCTTACTGCCTTTTTCTTCGTACTCATATATATGTAATTTAATTGTTTGCGTAAATGACTATCGGACTAATTCTAATTGATGGGAAACCCATGTAACAAGACCATTATTTATACATACAATTAGTACATTTATCTTGTTGGTAGAATCTGTTTTATTATTCACTCATTAGGGTCGTGTTCTAATGTAAACAATACAATAAGCTGAAATCTAAATATGAGTGCTGTGTGAATAAATGTAATCAGGAGATTTTTTTAAATTTGCTATCGGTTTTGACGGCGAAAATTGTACATTTTTTCCCGTAGAATTGTAACTGTAACTTTTGTGAAATAAAGATGTATAATACGAATTATCGCTTACACTGCAATAATTGTATAACTAAAGATATTAAAGATATGTTATTTTTTATAATTAAATTCTAAACGTCCTTTGCGGTTACCAATATAGTCACAGCTGCTAGTAGCTTCCACAATTTTTCCGAATGGAATTTCTAACCTAAACCGGTTTATATGTTACTTATCGTATAACACTCAACTTAAACGCACATACAGTTGTTTAATCATCATTAATTTCTTATGTATACCACTCAATACATGCCATAAATGCCATATTTCCTGTATTGATACAGTAATGTGATTTTTTGAATTAAAAATAATTAAGGAATATTCATACAACAAGATCATTGTGAGGTAATATTTATTGCAGAATATTATACAAAAATACTTTAATCAATGTTTGCGTAAAAATAATTGTGGGTTTGATGCAAAAAGTATTGACGCAATTGACGTTTTATTACAATGCAAAACAGTATAAAAAGTCCCGCAGATATAAGAACTTGAATTGACTATTGTATATTTTTTAGATCAATGCTTGAGTTGTGAGTGTTTATGTAATGAGGCCTTAGATATGAAATTTGTGTTTAAAACGTAATACATATAAGAGTTAATCTGACTGGCCTTTTCCGAAACTGTGTTGGAGTTGGCTTTCAATCTTGCCTGATTTAGCTTGCGATTATTTTTATGGAGCGACTGCCAATCTGATAAAAAGGAATATTATTTGTCCAATACAACTGTTACATTTTATAACTAGCTTAAAGATGAACTAGTAATATAACTCGATTATTGCGGTAAATCTTGTTTTCTCGGGAAAACCGCGAGATGATTTACATACAGCGTAATTTCTCAAAATGGAAATATCCTAACAACTTGCGCACGGAAGCAAGAACGCTAATAGGATCAGACTCTGTTATACAATGATATTATAATATAAATCAACTTTTTTATTGTTTCCACTACTTTATTATTTAAAACTTGGTTCATCGAACTAACTAGAAATAACAGTAGTATTTTACAACATACGGTATATAATAGACATTTGAAGGTCGAATATTAAAAAAATATCCATGTTTTTTTCCCATATGGAATCTAACCTTCTAAATTAAAAACCATAGTTGACAGTTATTTGTTTTAGTTAAAGTGCTAATATAATCAACACCGTGTTAATTTGAGATTTAACCGGTTGTTTTGAAAATCACTTATTTTTAAACGCAAATACGGAACTAACGATTCTTCAGTGAATTATGATTGACGCAATTGTTTTGGTAAAGTGCTCGTTTATAATTCATTTAACACTTCTCTCGATGGCTATGGAAGTTTTTATGTCGCTGTTTGTTTACATTTAATTAAGTTGTTTTATGTGTGTAACATAATAACTCCGTAGTTATTGTGTATTTAATTATTTTACTCACATACCACACCAAGATCATAAAAAAAAATATTATTATTTTCTTTAATTTCCAATAAACATATAAAATACATTTTTAAATATATATACAAAAAAACAATATACATATACATTTAAAAATATAAAATATAGTGTCCAACCGGCCTCGGGACAGGGTCCAAGCTGCCGGTGGTTAGGACTCCAGAGAGAGGAACCTCCTCACAATACGCGCCGTGTCGAGAAGTACCGCTTTCTGAATCAAACCCTTGACCCAGGCGCCTAGTGGCTATTATGCCGTTGGCTATCACATTATTATTATTATTAAAAAAACTACACTACATTTTTTGGTGACCTAGCTAGAAAACGGGGCCGGATATGGTTCATCCTATCTCGATAGTCAATAGGTTAATTTGAAAAACCGGTAAAAACCAATAACTATGGATACTGGATCCAACCACATCGTTCACAATATTATCTGTCATGGCCAATAACACACGTGCCCATATTTATTACGTTAGATTATGAATACAGTACAATTTAGTATTGATTATTTTATCTACCTAGTCGTTAACTTATCGTTTACATATTATTAAGTATTACATATTTGCCGACGTTTTATTGACGTCACTTAATACCATTATACAAACGTTTGCCGACGTTTTATTGGTCTTAATTTACTTTATCTAGTATCTCTTAATTGTTTCGTGTTTCCCTGGATTTAACAAGGAACAAGACTCGAAAAGGAAAGCCTACAAAGCGTGAGAATGATTATGAATTATGATGATAATCAAAAATGCAAGCAAAGAAGCTTGTTTATCCCGAGAATAACGTAGTTAATTTCTACGGGTCTATATTGCGAATGCAGAAAATGAAGCCGTTGTAATATTACTTCAACTAGCTCATTATTGTCCACCTGCTTCTTAAACTCCCTAAATTTGCGTCAATCTCTTACAACCACCCAAAGAAAGTATAATTAAATTCGTCTGTTGAAATCTTAACCATTATTTCTGTATAAATATTGTATGCTTTAATAAAATAACGGAATAAGTCTCGTGAAATCTCTGGGAACGAAATGTAGTGCTTTCTACATTCTATCTAGGTTAGACATTGTTAATGCAGTTAACTTTTGATATTATGAGATCTCTCGGATAGCGAGGCAATTTTAATTTCTATTGTTGCCAATACGATGCTGCTGTTTCTAAACGATCATTGTACCGCTATATTGCTCTTTAAGTATCATTTTAATCGACTATTATGATACCGATAGCCATTTAGTTATTAGAATAGGAGTATAGTTCCAAATGGGCGTGTTTACTGTTCTTTGCAAGATAGCATTAAATTATAACATAACATAACATACCATCACGCCTGCATCCCCGAAGGGTTAGGCAGAGGTGTACCAATGTTCACCCACAGTTCGCCGGTATGTTTAGGTCCCATGTAATAGGGGGCGAGCCTATTGCCACTAACCGGGCACAAATCCAAACTCCGACCTGCTAATGAGAATTTCATAGAAAAACCCAATAACACCTTGGTCGACTTGGGATTCGAACCCAAGACCTCTAGCGTAGCAGTCCCGCTTAGAACCACTAGGCCAACGAGGCAGTTGGCCTAGTGGTTTTAAATTATAATAAAATAATAATAATACCAGCCTATAAACGCCCCACTGCTAGGCACAGGCCTCTTCCCATATAGAGAAGGCAGTAGCAATAATCACCACGCTTGCTCATTTTGGCGATTTCAGATCCTAGTAACAACATTCAACTAATTAGTTTTACCTCTCTTGTTGATCGTCATCTTAATTTCTCATTCAGTCGTTGCTAATTGCTTTAATGTTTGTTGCTTCTCGACACAATTAAAAACTGTAATGTCCCGGTAGTAAACACAATAGTTAAATTATGGAAATGTTTATATGTGACTCACGGGACATGGAAGTTATAAGTTGTCTTCACTAAAATATACAAAATTCATTACCAACATATTTTTCACTACATTAATTCATTTTCAAGGCTTGTAATTAAGCCCAGTAAAACGGGCGTATCATGACATTTTATTTAAAGGGAACTGCTCTTAACGAGACCTTACATAATATGAACTACGCTTACACATAATCTATATATATAAAAGAAAGTCGTGTTAGTTACTCCATTTATAACTAAAGAACGGCTGGACCGATATGACTGAAAATTGGTGGGGAGGTAGCTTAGAGCCAGGAGACGGACATAGGATACTTTTGTACATTTAAAAAAAAAAAAAACAATTAGGTAGGTAGGTAGTAGGTAGGTAGGTAGTAGGTAGGTAGGTAGTAGGTAGGTAGGTAGTAGGTAGGTAGTAGGTAGGTAGTAGGTAGGTAGGTAGGTAGGTAGTAGGTAGGTAGGTAGTAGGTAGGTAGGTAGGTAGGTAGTAGGTAGGTAGGTAGTAGGTAGGTAGTAGGTAGGTAGGTAGTAGGTAGGTAGTAGGTAGGTAGTAGGTAGGTAGTAGGTAGGTAGTAGGTAGGTAGTAGGTAGGTAGTAGGTAGGTAGTAGGTAGGTAGTAGGTAGGTAGTAGGTAGGTAGTAGGTAGGTAGGTAGTAGGTAGGTAGTAGGTAGGTAGTAGGTAGGTAGTAGGTAGGTAGTAGGTAGGTAGTAGGTAGGTAGTAGGTAGGTAGTAGGTAGGTAGTAGGTAGGTAGTAGGTAGGTAGTAGGTAGGTAGTAGGTAGGTAGTAGGTAGGTAGTAGGTAGGTAGTAGGTAGGTAGTAGGTAGGTAGTAGGTAGGTAGTAGGTAGGTAGTAGGTAGGTAGTAGGTAGGTAGTAGGTAGAAAAAATTGCATTGCAACGCATGCCGGGTACAGCTAGTGTATATATATATATAACGTACTTTACTGCAGATATATCTTTTAGAGGGGCTCGTGGCTAAGTGTAAGCCGTACGGTTTGATCGATAATACAGGTTAAGCCGCGCTCGCCGCGGTTGGTCCGTGTATGGGTGACCATTTATAACATACCGAGACCCCTCCGTGTTTCGGAAAGCACGTTAAACAGTAGGTCCCGGCTGTCATACATAGATCTTTGGCAGTCGTTAAGTCAATTCTGACCACCAGTCTTACTATGGGATACTGTGTTTCCCAGTAAAATGGGTTGTGGAGGTCAGATAGGCAGTCGCTCCATGTAAAATACGGTATTCAGCTGAATCCGGTAAAACTGGTAGCCGACCCCAACATAGTTGGGAAAAGGCTCGGGAGATGATGATGACTGCAGATATATCTTATGTTAACCGTTTATGATAAATTCTTTAAAAATGTTGTGCTGTTTTGATCTGAAGCAAATTGAGATTGATTTCTTCTAATCGATTAATGTAATGTGTAATGATAAATGTACAATGAATCATCGATACAAATAATCTCTACGATTGGCCTTAATCTCCTTATTAGTAATTAAATAGTAATTATTTTGTAAATCATGTTCTATTTCATCTTTAAACCTCATACAATAAAGAATAATACAAAGTAATTGTTCTGCTCTCTCTGAGCATTTCTGCTTGTGGCTGTTGTGGGTCTAATACAGTAATACGTGACCCTTGGTCCACTTTAAATTGGGTCAAAGGGGTCCGGGACCTTTCTAGGGCTGTAAAGAGTTCAACCACTGATCGTCTCGTTAAGGCCGTATATCTTAATTATTGTTGCAGATAAGACTGGCTTTGTTTGTTAGTTAGTTAATCGATTTTTGTGTACAAGATTATTTATCTAAAGAATTGTTTGTAAAACATAACATACCATCACGCCTGGATCCCCGAAGGGTTAGGCAGAGGTGTACCAATGTACACCCACAGTTCGCCGGTATGTTTAGGTCCCATGTAATAGGGGGCGAGCCTATTGCCACTAACCGGGCACAAATCTAAACTCCGACCTGCTACTGAGAATTTCATAGAAAAACCCAATAACACCTTGGTCGACTTGGGAATCGAACCCAAGACCTCTAGCGTAGCAGTCGAGCTTAGAACCACTAGGCTAACGAGGTCGTTTGTAGATACATTTTATTACAAGGTATTAATGATTCTTATTCTGTTGAAAACAGCAACTAACAACTTTAGAAAAAAGCTTCTATCTTGCCTCTAAATCAACAGCCTTTTACCTGATAACTTGCTTTATGTGATATTCCTTGCGGTAAACCTGAGTTCAGCTTAAATTACTCTTTAAGTAATGACTGGAATATTTTACACACCTTTTACCTAGTTAATAAGAACCTTCAACACGAATGTTAACCTTATCCCAACAAAGGCAATTTATATCTCGTATAGAAGGAAAGTCTTACTTTACCGTGACCCGCTCATTTTCCCAAACCATAAAGGCCGGTTGTAAATAGTAATAAATACTTATTGAAAGCTCATAGACAAAGGTGAATAGGCTGCGAACCTTTCTACTGCCCGATAGTGCTCGTAAAATGCTATGCGATTGTTATTGGTACTCCTTGACTTTGCCGTGACTCGTGTCCGAGGTTTTTTGGTCTTGTAATGTATATTAGTAGTTTCTGATTCACAATATAAATAAATAAATAAATGCGGACAACATCACATACATTGCTCTGAACCCAAAGTAAGTTGCTAAAGCACTTGTGTTATGGAATTCAGAAACAACGAAGGTACCACAAACACCCAGACCCGGGACAATGTAGAAAAGCGGTTTTCTACATTGACCCGTCCGGGGATCGAACCCGAGACCTCAGAGCTGGCGACACCTTGAAAACCGGTGCGTACGCCACTCGACCACGGAGGTCGTCAAATATTTCTAAGTAATATGCTCCTAAAAGATGAAATTAATTATGGATATCCAAAAACGTTTTTTTTTTCTTTTATTAGAGAATAATTTTGCATAATCTAGTAAACTAAATAAAATGTATTTATAGTGTTTTCTTATGCGAAAAAAAGTAGGTACGTCAACTGCTGACAAAGTCGGTTTTTTAATTGAAGTATTAGCATCTCAATTTTCAAAATGACGTAAATTCATAAGGCCCTTTACGTCAAAAGAAAAAATCTAAATATTTATTATAACACTCGGCTAAAAATACACCCTATAATGGGTAATTTGTAAACAAATTAAAACGTGATTGAAAAGTTAATTAGGTAATGTTTACATAACAATTATGTATATTGTACTAGCTTTTGCCCGTGACCCTGTCCGTATAAGAGCTGAATTATCACACAGTCGGATTTAAGGATTTATCTTTTAAGTTTACTGAACCTACTAAGTGTAACGTCAGAGAAATATGAGATCATTAACTCTAATATAACTGACGGTATCAATGATTTTGCGCACAACCAATATATCCAATGGGTACGTGGTGATGGAAAATATTGTATTTGTCGAAGCTTACCGACTCACGCACACGAAGATAATTGTGAGTGTATGTAAATAAGAGCTCGCAAATAAACTAAGTTAGACTTTTAGTTTAGTGTAGTGATGAACAAATATTTGGAAAGGTACAAGTGTTTAACATTTATGTTTTCCTGCTCATCCTTGGTGTCAGAAAATTGGGAAAATAGACCTTACCGCGTTGAAATAAAGGTGCTGTCAAAGTATCACTTAGGAAATTAGGTTTTTTTAATGACTTTTTAGTAAAACGTCATTAAAAAAACGTCGCAATTAGTCTTGGTTCGCAATTAATCTTCTGTTATTTGAATATTTATTCAGTTTTTGTCCCTTTTTAGGGCAACGGACAACCTTTTTAATGAAATTTCTAAAGAACCCTAATTTGTAACTGAAAATAATTGGACATTGAAAACGCTGTATAAAGTCAACAAAATAACAACAGTATTTTTGTCACCAAATAATTTTCTGTAAGATTTTGACCTATAAACCTAAACAAATCCAATGTGAACGTTGCCAAATCTGTAACGAGCTGTTTTTATTCTGAAACTGGCGTTTTGCCTAAACTTTATCACTTCCAAAACTATATTGACTATCGAATGATTTAACATTAATTCAGTCGTGATCAAAGTTCCTGCGTTTTGTTCTAGCGAAGAATAATTTGTTTTGCTGTTGTTTATGGTTCCTGAACTAATTTATTGTGTCAGATAATGAAACCCTGGGGAAAGCGTGACGTCACGACCTGTCTGGCTTGGAATTAAGTCATTTTCGTGGCTATAACTCATAATCATAGAGTCACAAGAAAATGGGAGAACAGTAAGATCTTAACAATCCCAGTTTACAGATTCTAACAAGAAAGTTTTACTCGGGTTAATTAAGGGATAATTTAATCAAAAAAGTTTTAAGTTTTTTTAATTTGTTGAAAACATATTTTTTTGCAAAGAAATATGATTGGTTTTATCTTATTGCATTTTTATATGCATGCCAGTAATAATGTCATTTTCACGCGATATACGTAAGATATTGCAAGCTAACGTTATATGTAAACTTTTTATTAATTATAACAAGAAATCTGCTAATTTGTATAGTCGTTCAGCAACAGCACAGAAAGAACGAATCGTTTTATTATCCGAATGTTCATCTTTAAATGTATATTGAAGTACCTACAGTATCACGACAAAACGTACCCGTACAAATAAAATCCTAAACGATACAAAAGCTGACTTGGCGTAATGTACTTTTATAAGGCATAAAATGTATCGTTGAGTTTAACAATACCGCTCCCGTTTAGCTCGAGCCAAATGTAGGGCTGTCATGTAAGAGAAAAACGATCTTTCATCTGAGTCACGGCATCTGTTTGACCTTGATCGGAGAAAACCTTGAATAATCGGATACCCATCTTTTACAAAAGATAACGTTAAATGGGCTGTTCAAGTTTTTAGATTAGGATTTTTTTTCCAGTTTTTACTCTTTTCCCAGACCTAAGTCCATTGCCATGAATGGTAGAAAAGGTTTTTGACTTTATTATATGAACCTTCGAAAAGCTTCCCAATCTATACTGGAACCTACTACCGCGAAATATATCAATAAACACAATACTGGGAGTTAACGAAGAAGTTTTTTAATCGATTGTAATTCATCAACGCGACAAAGCACCAACAATTTCTGTAACCTACATACGCAGTACGCACCCACGTTTCATGTATCATAAACATATGTAATACTTATTTATAACAGTCTAATTCGGGAGCGCCGAGAATACATATTTGTTAGTCGTAGGCGATTGACGAATGATCTTTGGAATTGGCTTCACGTCAAACGCATCTCGCATTGACGCGGTACGCGTAAAACGGAACGTAAGCTGTAAGTGCTCTACAATACTCTACATGATTCCTATATCTTGTGTACAGGATTTGTGTTAAACACTTTTAATGTACTTACAGTTTACCCAATATTATGTAAACTGAAGAAAGAAGCTATTGTAATAAATAGGAACTTGGTTGATAGACTTGCAATGTCAGATAATATGATTTATGTTCAAAGAAGACTTTCTTTAACAACTCGCTTATGGCATTTCGTAGCTGACAATCATCATCAGAAAAACTCATGACTAAATTAAGTATTTACATTAAAAAAATATAAATAGTTTCCTGTATAATAAAAGCTAATTTACACACTTATTGTATGTTTTGAACGAACGTATAATAAATGGTCTGAAAGAATTATTTATCACCTATTTAAACTTGTCATTTATCTGTAATTAATAATTCTGTAAGATGAGGGTATCATGTACGACATATTCAATTAATGTTAATCACTTATGAGACATTTTAATTGTTAAGTAGTCGAGTAAAAAAAATGACAATGGGATGACAAAAAAGGTCTATCTCATAAAAAGTAATCAGTCGTCTGATAAAACATATTATGATCTTATCTTACGACAAGATCATCATCATTTATTATATACTAAATAGTCCTTATATTAATTATTCTGCTTTGACTACTACCAGTAATTTATCACCGCGCTAAGAAGAAGCAATTATTCTTATTCCAATCTTTGGAGTTTTGCTTGACTTGACAGCCCTAGTCTAAATGTCGATTTGGGGCAGTATTTGCAGACGGAACCGTAGTGTCACGGTCAATGTCGTATTCACAAGGGCAGACTAACATTATCGAGAATTTTAATTGCACTCATATTTATTAACTTTAATAGGCTTTTGAATTGCACATCCTCACGCACCTTCAAGGTCAACCAACTTAGAATTAATAAACATTATAATTAAACATTGAAATTTTTGTTTTACGCACTTTCACTTCACGAAAAAGGATTCATTTTTATTCATGAAAACCTTTTCATATTCATCAAGGTTTTTATAAAAAGCGCAATTAAGTTATCAATAGCCGTCTGGTCTCCGAAGTCGTCCCTCAATTTATCTTTGGCTTTTCGCATGTTTTCAGACTTAGCCTTTGAGTTTTCGTTCCAAAGCCAGTAGCAGTCTGGTAGTGCTAGTGCATTTAAATTAAATTCCCGAGAGAATTTTACGTAATACGAATCTTAAATTTCAGCAAGTAGTTCTATGTTCGCTTACTTTCTTAGATCTATTAAATTGCTTTTCAGAAAATCCCAGCTTATTTATAATGGTTATAAATGTGTTATACAGTTTTAGAATCCATTCCTGACACAGTTCTTGGTTATGGCAATACTTTTTTCGCAGTTCAGCATCCAATATGATTTATCTATATGAGCGGAGGGTCCCAAGTGTGCTGTTACATGAATTCTAACAACATTCAAATATATTACACGGGTTTCAGATAATACACGTATATTTATTATTTACGACTTTGCGTTGTTTGAATTTTGATTTGTGTGTTATATTTCTAACACGTTTGGTGATTCATGACACGACTTATTGGTAAACCCTTTACATAGGTATAAACGAAAAAAATATAAAATAAACAACAAATATTTTACGGCTTCGCGGCTGAGTGATAAAATAAAATAACGTTCGAATAAACAGCACTATTTTCTCGGATATCCAGTGCTTTACCAATCCCTACCGGATTAGGTTGGCGGTTTCAATTGATTGATGGATTTCAGCTGTTCACTTAGATGGATGGAATATATTGAATATCGACAGTAAAAAAATAGGGTAGTACATTATTTTATTAGTTTTTAAGTTGTTTTTTGAAACATTTTATTAGTTGCATTCTCACAGACATCCAGGGTCTCCCTCCAGTCAGCCAGCGGCGGATACAGGACCTCCTCAATAGGATCCCCGTTCGTGTTGGCGTAGAGACCTATTTTACTCTAGGTTTAATAATTATCTAGTTTATAACATAGATAAATTAGAATTTAGACGTAGTCCACTTTACTGTAAAACCATAGGTAGCAAGTAGTCTAAAGTTTAAAGGTTAAAATTAAGTTTTTGAGTACACTACATCTCTCAACATGTTCTTGACACTACTTAACGTCTGTTTAATGTAATTCTGTCCAGTTGGTGAAGGATACAGCCATTACACGTGTACCTGTTATGTTCCTTAAGTAAATATACATAGTATAATTACTTATCAATTAGTATTCAGAAAAAAACGTCCGCAATATCGTATTACGAGCATTTTCCTTGTATTCGTCGTGTGACTTATTTTTTTTAATTTACTGCTGGAACATACTTCACAGTTTTTAAAAACGTATAACGTTTGTGTGTTTGGTGCTCACAATACTGTAATCGTATTTAAAGATTCTGGTCTTTTCATTTGTTATTATATTAATTCTTGCTAATATCTTCTAATACCTATTAATTGGTATCTCCAGAGAATAACAATCTCCAAACGAACGTTAAGTAATTATTGTTGTAATATCCTCGAAATATTAAACTGAACGTCTAACTTTTAACACCAAACACTTTGGAAACCTCAAGAGTACAATTACACATAAGCTTACTAAAATTTCAACATTCATTTGGGAGAAATTTGCAGAAAATACTCAAGTCTACGTGATGTTTGCTTATCGCGATAAAATCTGCCCACTGAGAATAACATACCCTTCACAAACGTTAATACCTCTGTGGACTAGATTATATACTTTTTTCCTCTTACCGCCAGATGCTCATTTCAGATAGGTAGACCTACACCGATAATGGGTAATGAAAATGTATCTTTATTGTTGTTTTTACTGTCCTTACTTAAGAATTAAGGTTGTACTTTTCGTATCTAGGTCTTAAATAAAGCTATTTTTCCTAGTTAGTCGGTTTGTAAAATACGGTATTCAGCTGAATCCGGTAAGACTGGTAGCCGACCCTAACATAGCTTGGGAAAAGGCTAGGCAGAGTCGGTTAGATCTTTCATATACATTTACCTGAGATTAAATATTTTTGTTTTTGTTTCGTGAAATGCTTGTCGATAGCATAGAAACAGCCATCCATGCCTTGGCCTAAAGTGTCGTTGCTACGTCATGGTCAGTTCGTACGTGCATTGCCAAATATAGAATCCACTGTTACTACTGACACTCCATACAAAGAAAAGAATGAAGTTGAATACAATGGAAACATCGATGATAGTAACAAGCAATAAACATTTTTTATATCGATGTGAAATTCGACAGAAATACCAACTAAGAATGTTCTCACGGTAGCCGTGGCATAATTAAACAGAATTGATCGCCTGAGTATTGTATTTGAATATAAAGAACTCGATACATCTTCACAGAAAGTTAGATCAATGAAATTGCTAAATTCAATCAGGACGTAGTCTCAGCAATAAGTCTGGATTATGTTTATTTCCGCTACCGCCGCCGTCTTCAGAAAATCCTCCCGAGTGCAATGATTTGTAAAAATCAACCGACGTAAAGCCAACCCATCGATTACATAAAGACGTATGTTTCTCTTCCTTATAAACCTGTTCGAACGAGAACCGTGTCAGAACACAGTAAACAAGATTTTTACGGTGAAAATTACATCAGCGAGCCGTAGCGGTTGTAGGATCTACCATCGGAAATAGAAAGTGTGTTACGTCACAGTTATGCGTCCGCGGCGATGCAATGCCATGACTACTACTTGGATACTAGTTTGATTAACCTACTGGGCTGTTTACTTGGGAAGGTTGGTAGTTTGCTGGTAAGCCTGCATCGATTCCACTTGTTAGCGTTAGCTAGCGTAAACAATACAACTTAACTGCTAATTAAATTAATAATTTGTTCTAATTATTATGGTGTGAATTTCTTGTGTTGTGTTGAAATTAGTTATCAGTTGTCTGATTTTATCTAAGGTGCTTAACTCGCATTTTTACAAACACTTGCTAAATTAAACGCAAAGTAAATTATCAACCTAACAGATAATCAACACCTGTGGCCATATAGGTATGTCTTATAATCCACGCTATGTATATCCAAAATGACGTGTTTTTTATGCTTTTGTCATTGCAAAGCTTTCAAAGAGAAAACGGTTCTCAGCTGCATTTAACTTTTAAGTACTTTCAATTACTAAATACCTGTGCGTTATTTACTATGTTACATGATTTCCCTTGTCGACGAGAACTTTTCCGTCGAAACAAGCACTAAGCTTTAGGCATGTTACATGCTAGACTTGGCCCATATATTACTAAAATGAGTCATTCAATCACCTAGCGAGTTCTCACACTACATCTAATTAACATCCTTCCCAATAGCTTCATGTCCATTGATCGCGTGTCTCATTACATTCAATGCGCACGCGATGTTTTGTTATCTGTCTAGTAAAACCATTCGCCATTTATACGCCACATTAAGCCGGCTAATGTCGGTAATGTACGAGTATATGGCAATACAATTGTTAAGTAGTAGTAGTTATTGATACAGATTTGCTAGAATTCTTAATACTATTCCACTTATTGGCAGACGGGCAGACACGTTTTCCGTCTGCCTTTTCACGCTTGTTGAGTAACCATTTTTTGCTAAATGCTATGGCTCATTGAGTTTCAAACAGTTTTTTAATAATACTTCGTCTCCCACATAAGAACCTCCGTCTGTCTAAAATGTCAGATACCATAACTAGAGATTTTTGACTTTGACCTTTACCCACTTGGCATTTATTTCTGATCTGGTTTCTGTTTTGTGAGCTTCCGATGAAATTGGACCAAGATCTAATGCCATCTAACGTATTTGCAAATTTTGCTTTCAAGTCTCTTTCCGTCTATTTGTCTTGTCCTTAGATATGGTGTACAGCTGGACACTGCTCTCCATGGCCATGTACTTTACGTAGGTTCCAAATTCATCTGTCCTTGGAAACTGTTCATGGTTTTAATAAAATATTTTTCAACTTTCCAGTTTCATCGAACAAGACAAAGTGTCCGGCTTTTGGACATGGATGTTCGTGCTATCGAAGCTGCCGGAGCTGGGCGACACGGTGTTCATCGTGCTGCGAAAGAAGCCGCTCATCTTCCTGCACTGGTACCACCACATCACCGTGCTGCTCTACACCTGGTACTCTTTCACGGAGTACACGTCGTCCGCGCGCTGGTTCGTCGTCATGAACTATTGTGTGCATAGGTGAGTACGCTGCTCTAACAATAACCCTAAAATGATAGGTACCTAAAATGGAAGTCTTATAGGTCTTCAAACTATGTCTGTGCAGTGCATCGCACATAATGCATGATCATTGCACAAAGTCAACGTTATGTGTTAAAGTACTTCTGCTCATTTTTTTTCTTCCATTTTTCGTGTCGATGTGAACCAAAATAGAGGTAGATAAATAAAAATGATTATGTTTATGTACGAATATTACACAAATAAGCATTTATTTGAGCATCCTAACAGTGCTTTACTGATTAAACATATACCCCTCTATGTGAATATTTTAATGTATTATATCACACCCGATACAGTAAAAGCTATTCTGGAAAGCTATAGGAATAGGAAAATTTCAATTTTCAAATGGCGTTGGCGTTAATAAATAGATGTGTCCTGCCGTGCTTCAATAGTGTCGATAACTTCTAAATTGAACGAATTATTCTCAAAGGAAGTCTACTCGTGTTATTCGAAATTGTTTGCTGACCTTGAGATTTTTGTCAACAGGTTCTAGGAGTAAGTAGACCGTAATCCATTTCAATCAAAATGGATTTAAATTTTACGATTAGTCGGGACCAAAAGGATCTATTTTACAGGCAACTTTTTTGATGAAAATAAAAACGATTTTCAGTCATTCTACGTTTTAATAATAATTATTATCGCAAATTAATGAGGCGTAATTTAACCTAAATCCAAATTATTTGGTTTAAATCTGTTTTCGTTCCAGAAAATTTAATGACATGCCTAGAATTCCGTATTTGAATTGAATATTTATTACTAAAAGTGCTGATTGACTGATTAATGAATATTTAAATGTTACTTTAAATAATTATGGGGTATATTCTGTAAAAACAAAAAATAGGATATTTGTGTAGTTACCTACCTAATAGTTTTATTTTACATAATTATACAAACTTAATTGGACTTTATAAATAGACTGGCAATTGTTTCGTTATATATTTTTTTTAATTAGAATACCGTTGACATCTCCATTAAAGTTTATTTATTATCTTAAGATACACTTCACATTAGGATAACATGATTAGCATTTTATTTTACTTAAACACCTTGTAAAGACTTATTTGTTACACCTACTGACTTTGATTTGTTCTTTTATTTTCATTAAGCTTCTTGTCGCATAAAATGACGATTTTTAATTAGGTCGAGGTAATAATGTGATACTCAATAATTAACTTAAATGCAGTCGCATAATAATAGAGACTTAATTAATTAAAATTGATTCAGCCACGTGGCGGAAATCCCTCCTGTATTGAAAATAAATAAAAGATAATTCAGGATTATAGCTTATTCTTCTAATCCAACCAATTTCAAGGCATTTGTAGCAGATTATAGAAATCGCAAAAGATTAATGAAAGCGTTTACCATTCACGAATCTAATCTATTGTTATAATATACACTTATCAGTCAATTGTAAACGGTACCTTGTCGATGACAAAATTTCAGTCTTTTAGTGCCGATTTTCAATCAATAAATTTATTTATTTATTTATTTGGATTTCCAACAAGAATAACACAATACAAGCATACTTACATGTGTAACATATTAAACAATATTCTATGCTTTCTTATTTATAGGAAATCACATTATGCGTAATAACAAAGTCGAACACAATTAGAATTTCAATTAGAAATGAAATAAACTTATGTTAGAGTTTACAAAAATAATTAAATTAAATAAAAAATAACAAAAGAAAAAAAAAATATTTTAATTCGAGAGATAAATGAACAAAAATAAAGATTTTCACTCCAGTCAACAATTGTGGAAAACCCTATCAAACCTCAAACATTTAGCAACTTATGTGCTCTAACTGACACACCCCATTGGTTTTTAGAACTTACAGCAAAATAGTTATGTTAGATAGCATATATATCAGGCGCATATTTTTGTTATAGTATGTGATATAACTATATAATACTGTGGTGGCCTAGCGGTTCAATGAACGTATTTGTATGCACAAGGTTGCAGGTTCGAACCCAGGCAAGTACCAATGTGGCTTTTTCAAAGTTATATGTACTTTCTTAATTATTCTAAGACACTTCTGACAAACGGTGAAGGAAAATATCGTGAGGAAACCTGGATTCCAAAAATTTAGGATCTGAAATCGCCAATCCGCAGAGAGCAAGCGTGGTGATCAATGCTCGTGCCTTCTCTATATGGGAAGAGGCCTGTGCCCAGCAGTGGGACGTTTATAGGCTGGATTATTTTATGTGATATAAACTAGCTACATGATCTTTCCACTAATTCAAACATTTCGTGGTTCCCAAGTATATAAGATTCCGTATAATGCACCGGCTGGGAAGCGCGTTGTTTCCGCGAAGCTGCGGCGTTCAGCAAATTGTTCTATTCATAGCGCGGCCAATTGTCGCCGCTAAGTACTAACGATAGTCATCATTTATGTTCTTACCTTACTATACGTACCTACTATAATGTATGTATATGCTGTAATGGTAGGTAAACCCCCGTACTCTTTCCATAAGTATTAGAATTGGTACGTTGTTGGTTTATATAGAGAAAGACCATGAGTGACTCTCTAGATCGTCAATTTTATCTTTAGATTGTTAATTTTAGTAGTAGTTTTATCGCAATTAAGCGTCAATAATCTATAGTCCGGTCAAAATAGACATTCAAGGCTACATTAATTCGCACCCAGCTAAAAATTGGCATGAATGTTGGGAACCCTATTACACACAATTTGTCAATTATCCACATGAATCCAACGTGTGGAAAAAAAATTATTCGAGGTCAAATGTTGCAAAAATCGGTTTTTTGAGTTTTCCAGCTAAACGGTAAGTTTTATTATAAGAATAGGTGAGACAAAAATTATTCATCATGCAATTATCTATAACAATTGTTCACACTCTTTTTTCCTAAGAATCACCATTTCGGAGATATAGCGATGCAAAATGTTGAAAAAGTTGTATTCTTCATAATAATACATGAATGTCAATTACCGTTATATACGTTACGGAACGATAATATAAGTAAAAATATTAGTTTTCGTGGCGTATACATACATATTATGCAATTGTAAGAATATAAACTCGAAAAAAACCCAGTCCCTCATTTTATATGACCGTACTGTCTTGAGCAACATCTGTCTGCTATTCAATTGTCCGCGTGGCGACGCTCGAATACCTGCTCCTTTTTCAAGGGCCTAACTAGATAGAATAGTATTAGTCTCAAACATACAAGACGTTAATTGATGCAAGTATTGACAGAGGTGATGAATTTTCGGAATACCTGAAAGACCAGACTTCTGTGACAGGTCATGTAAACTAATATTTTTACTTATATTATCGTTCTGTAACGTATATAACGGTAATTGACATTCATATATTATTATGAAGAATACAACTTTTTCAACATTTTGCATCGCTATATCTCCGAAATGGTGATTCTTAGGAAAAAAGTGTATGAACAATTGTTATAGATAATTGCATGATGAATAATTTTTGTCTCACCTATTTTTATAATAAGATTTAAGATTTATTTATTTGTCTTAACATGTGGTAATTACAGTACAAGTATATACATGTAATGGTGATAACTGTTATTTTAGAGCTACATGTTATGCCATTGAAGGCGTACAAATATGTGAAAAAACAATTATAATAATAAATAGCCAATTTAGAATGCAAATTTAAAATTAAGTAACAGTCTCATGTTCATGTGTTATAAAACTAATTAAACAATCATGAAATATAAATTAAAATTAAAAATCCAGAAATCAATCAAACAAAAGTAAAGTATCAGTGACGGTTACAATAAAAGATTACCAATAGTTATTCAATTCACTGAGAAAATCAGAGATATTATAGTAGCATTTTTGCGCTAAAAAGTCCTTCAGGCGTTTTTTGAAAAGATTTAGCTTTAATTCTCTTACTTGTTTGGGTAATTTATTATATATAAGAATTGCCATACAGAAAATATTCCTATGCATTAGTTCGGTGTTTACTCTACGAATCCTAAGTTTGGAATTGTCCCTTCGATTTCTTTCTATTAGTCCTACAGGTTCAAAGAGATCTGGGTTTGTTTTAACAAAAACAGCAGTTTCATAAATATATAGTGAGGGAAGAGTGAGTATTTTGTATTTTTTAAAGAAGGGTTCACAACTATCTGTGGTTTTCAATTTGTACATAGCTCTTATGCACCTTTTTTGTATTTTGAAAGCCATTTCTCTGTTTGTTGAATTCCCCCAGTATATGATACCGTATCTTAGATTTGACTCTGCTATACCGTGATATGCCATAAGTAAGGCGTCATTGTTTATTAAGGGTGCAAGTTTATAAAGCGCATACGACGATTTACTTACTTTTTTACAGAGACTATCTATGTGAGCTTTCCAGTTTATGTTTTTGTCGATGACTAGTCCTAAAAATTTGGTATAATCAATCTCGGATATTTTGCTGTTTTCATAGTTAATGTTTAAGGTTAGAGGAGTTAATCTTTGGTAGAATTGAATAAGAGTAGTTAATAAAACTTACCGTTTAGCTGGAAAACTCAAAAAACCGATTTTTGCAACATTTGACCTTGAATATTTTTTATTCCACACGTTGGATTCATGTGGATAATTGACAAATTGTGTGTAATAGGGTTCCCAACATTTATGCCAATTTTAAGCTGGGTGCGAATTGATGTAGCCTTACCCCTATTTTTGAAGCTAATTTGACCGGACTACTATACTTATAATAAATCTGTAGAAGTGAAAATTCTGTACATTGAAAATATCAAAAAAATAAATGGCGGGTGGTGTTACTAGACCGACAACGAAACCAAAAGTGTGAAAAAAAAAATTTTGTCTGTCTGTCTGTTTGTTTAGGTATCACGCAAAAACTACCGGTTCGATTACGATGAAACTTGGTATAATTATTCTTTATTATCCTGGGCACCACACTGGGTAGTTTTTATCCCGGAAAAGTATAATAAAAAAGAAAACTTAATTTTGCGGTTAAAAACTCATTGATAAGTCATCCACGCGAACGAAGTCGCAGGCACAGCTAGTGATTAAATAAAGGTTTAAACAGTTTAAAGGTATAGTTTGTCATTTAAATACAATTATGTTTTATTTAACCTGCGAGAAGGCTCTAATTAATTAAATTATATTTTAACTCTACCTACGAGTAAAAAGAAGAAGGTAAATAAAACAAAATAACTTTTTTTAAGGTTGCCACGAGTTTCTGTTCATATAACCTTTGTTTAATTGATTAATAATATGCAGTTAGATTATCATAAAATTTATATCATGTTTATTACAGTGTCGATAGTTTTATCGGTAGTAATCTACAGGTTTTTATTATACTTGATAACATTTTCACCCACAAATTACCTCGTATAGCATATCCTGTTATGTATATCGTCATTTACTGAATAGATAGAAATTTCTTTTGAACTAGGTATAAATGGTACAAGGTAACCTTTACATTGAACTTGCAATCGATAGTTGAAGTTCGCATGATTTACTAAAAAAAGTTTAGTAATGTGGTTAAATCCATTTTCATTAAAAAATTGCCTTCAATAAAAAACTATTCATACTTCTGTACTTTGCATTACTTGCCTTAATTGGCAAATAGGCAACAACTTTTATAAGGTTCAATTGAAATACAATTTTTTTAACCGACTTCAAAAAAGGACGAGGTTCTCAATTCGACTGTATTTTTTTTTGTTTGTTACCACAGAAGTTTTGACTGGGTGAACCGATTTAGAGGATTATTTTTTTATTTGAAAGCTGGTGCTTCCCGTGTGGTCCCATTTTATTTTGGTCCAGTTTTGACAGTGGGATCCATAAGAAATAAATTTTAATATAAGACTTATTTTGAAGTTGATTTTTTCTGTTAGAATTATTTTTATTCTAATGACGTCAATTTATAAGTTCTCGAAAACTCTTTGTTCTTTTCCATCACTGCGGTATATAAACGATCATTTAATATAGATGTAAACACCGTTAATAGGTACCGATTAAACTATTAAGATAACGAGGGGACTAGAACTGACGAAATACAATCCTCTCGTTTACGATGCGCTATAATTGCATTCGCGCGAACTGTATTGCAGCCAATAAAATGTATTATGGAGATAACTTATAAAGAACTACCTAGTCAATGCAATAGCGATTTGATTTATGTATCATGACTTTCATATTGTGAGAATTCAATCTAGATAAAAACAAAATTTAAATTTTCAAACTAGATATAATTATAATCGACATTATTTCCACAACACCTTGCATAAAAAAGGAAAACAAGAAATAAAATTATAATAATTAAATGTAACGTTTAATATGTATTTTATTGTACGTCATTGCTTCTGTTAATATCAAGTTACTGGAGCGTATATTCAAACAAGTAGTGTTTAATGAATGTAACGAGCTGCGTGTAACTCTTGGTTTCCTCTATTCCAGTGTGATGTACTCGTACTACGCGCTGGTGAGCATGGGCCGCTACCCGCCCAAGATGCTGGCCATGACCATTACGGTGCTGCAGCTGTCGCAGATGATCGTGGGCTGCGCCATCAACATCTGGGCGCACAACTACATGGCGGCCGCCGCGCCGCACTCCTGCCACATCAGCCAGATCAACATCCGGCTCTCCATGGCCATGTACTTCTCGTACTTCGTCCTCTTCGCACAGTTCTTCTACAAAGCCTACCTGTCCCCCAAGTCCAACAAGAAGGTCAAGTCCGAACCGCTCCAGGACGAGCCCGTCGCCAAGAAGGTCACCTACAACGGTTACCCGCGACAAAGGAACGGCGTCGTCGCTCACTAGTCGGCGTCACCTTGTGATATAAACTAGTTATATTGTACAGGTTATGGCTGTTATTTATTTGGTCACGATTGGGCTTGATCGCCTCACGGATGTGTACTCAATCTCAATTCATCGAGAATGGGAAGACGATACCTTTTGTATTGAGTACCCAGCGCTTGTTACGTACCAGCAATAGTGGCGTCATAATCATAGTTTCACATTCTAATCACATTTGTCAGACATACGAATTTATTACGAGTAATGCATAATATAGTGGTCGTAGGTTTGGTGGTGAGGTCCAATCGTGGCCAGTAGACTCTGGAGGCGTCGCCGCGTGTTACATTCCACGCTGGACCGACTGCTTGCGGCCGGTGCATGGCTCTTGTGGCAGAACAAGTGTGGCGACTGTACGAATATCCACTCAATGTAGGATAGGCGAAATGTATTAGTTTAATTTAAATATCTTTGATAAGATAATACAAGGATCAGTGAAACAGTTTTTAAGATATCTTTGTACCGAGGAGGCAATAAATTGTGCTTATCAGAAAAGAAAGTTGTCGAAGCACTTACTTAAAGCCTCACTTTACTAAATTTAATAAAACACTTTAGATTTATTTTAAAAGTGAGCTTTCCAAAAGAAATCCGAACTAACTGTATTCGTAATAATTTGATTTAGTTGTAATTCCGACAGTCGCCATATTTCGTCTGTGCTAAAATAGCGACGACGTTCTCATGGTGTCAAATGCTTTTATATGGGATCTGTGTACCAATGATTTAGGTTGTGTGGTTAAGAGACTGCATCGAATTGCCGTTTGTAGACTAGACACAGTTATACAATCGTCAATGAGCTATGTTATTTGTACCACAAACGATTGTATAATTATCTTCTAGCCTACAAATATTCATTGTAAATAGTTATGCTATGCTCTTCTTTTTTATCTTAGGTTGAACTGCATCAACAGAATGTTTTTGTCAATTCTCGATTTAATATTAGTCAAAATAAATGACACGTTAAATCAGGGTTTAATATTTTATATCTGTCGATGCAATTTGACCATTGATTAATAGTTTTTTTCATTATTGACAAATATACAATTGTATAGAAAAGGATTTTTTAAGTATTATTAATATTAATCATTTCAAGTTATTGTTTTTTATTGATTTTGTAAGAAACGATTCGATGTGGTCAGGTCGCGCTTGTTTGAGTGCTAAATATATTTTTAGTACTATTATTAATTATTAGAAGAATGAGCCATTGTGTAAAGTTTACAAATAGTACATGTACGTGACAAATTATTTTACACAGGGTCTCCTAACTAGGGTTAATTAAGATTTTAAGTTGCACCTTTTTGAAGTCTTCGATTTAGTTCCATACATTGGTGATTTATTTCCAAGGGGCCCTGAATAATTATAAGATGTTTAAATTGTTCAAATCATATGATTGTTATGAAAAATACATTCCCAGTATAAAACGTGTGAGAATTATTATTTAAGAGATTCGTACAAATGTTTAGTTAACTAATGGAGGTTATGTTCACGTTTCCTAAATGATTGTTTCATGTCCTGTATAAAAGCTCTACTTTGTTGTTATTGTGTCGTATTTATTACTTAATGAAAAAAACTTAGTGATTTTTTTTAATAATTTATTTTTAATGGAATAGTTTACACTTTGTAAATGTTAAATATGTTTTGCGCTTCATGTGAACCGTTCGAGTGCGGTGCGTAGGTGTAATACTTTGATATGCTTGTCAAACAAGTGCACAAAGTGTAATTATGTAATTCCTAATAGTGGAATAAGCAATATTAATGAAGTTTCAGTTAAATTGACAGTTTAGGCGCGAATAGTGTACATTGAACAAAAGTAATATTAGTCCGGGCACACATTCTTTTATAAATGTCTCGGGTGAGGTTTAGCGGAGAATGTGTGCTCGTAACGTAACGCGCCTCGGATATACGGGCGAAAGAAAGTTCAAATCAACACTTCCAAACAGTAAGGCTAACGTGTGCGTTAGCGTTACTGCGAGAAAGCTTAACAACCGACGGCATTTATGTAACGTAAACGCGGTCGTTGTGAACACATAGACTTAATTAGGTATAGCGACGCTAATATTGGACTCATACAAATTATTATATAAGGCGTCTATCCAATGTCCAATCGCGTTCACGGTTATCTAATGTCGACAGTACGTCGGCCATCACAACCGAGTGGTGAACATTAATTAGTCTCGTTCTATCCGTTAATTAAAGTACACGGAAGCTTCGGATAAACGACGGAACGCTGAATACTGATTATTCAACTTCACTATTACTAAAATTAGTATAGATATTGCCCTGTAACTGTCCGCTAATTGGCCTTTATATGGTAAAAAGGTCCGCGTTTAGACTATCGCTCGTGCATATTTGATACTAGATAAGAGTGTCCATTTTTTTATCGCTCATTTTTAAGGCATCACAATAAGGTTATACAGAATTTAATGACGTTTACAAGACTTACGAGGCGATCGAAAAATGTAGCTTTTGTTGACAATATCAAGTAAGTTAGGTCGCGGTGTCGCGGCGTACGGCCGGCCCTACAAGTCAGTGTGCAAATTAGCATAGTTTTAGCGAAGGTCAATTTCGTCTAGTACCGTTTATAGAAGTCACAATTTTAATATAGGCTATTTCAAATAGGCTGTTATATTTTGTCCAGTTCATTGCTTCGTCATTAACAGGTGAGTTTTAGAGATACTTGTAGTATTAATCGACTCATAAGGTGGGGAATGACTTAGTTGTAATCGGGATCGGGGGTTAGGTACTTAGTGCGAACTAAAACAATGCAGTTGAGCTATGTAGCCTTTATTTACGCCATCTGAACGAAAGTACATCGCAAACAGTTTATTTGTATCATTGTTTTTGTAACTCCTTTATATTTATATTATTTTTCTAATTGTTTTATATATGTCGACCTAAATTTAAAACTTGTATATTTTCTAAACGAAAAGCAACCTCGCTTGATTTGATCCTTTGATACACTATTGTGGTACTAAACACGTCATAGAATGTGACGTCATTGCAAAGTTATTACCATCCAGCTGTTTGGTGGTCATAATGATTGCAAACGAGTCTAATACTATAAACGTAATCAACGGATTCAAAATTGCAATTAATGCAATTTTTAATTATAATTTGTTTTTGAAGCACTTTTGTATTGTATTATTATATCGTAAATGTGTTATTTCGTCGTGTACCTACAAAAACGATTATGTGACCGTATCCAGACCTGACTTGTTTCTGAGAAATGATTCAGGATCAATCATTGTTAATAAAAATGTAATCACTAACGCATTTATTATTTGTTATGTAATATATTTTGTCGCATTTACAAAGAAAACTGTTGTTGTAAATGTTCTCAGTAGAACTAATTAGCGGTTACAGTTCCATATTCAATAAAAATATTTTAATAAATATATTTTGTGAAGGATGTTTTGTGGTTACAACATGTGCAGAACAAAATGAAGATTATAATATAGCGACAGAGCATTGTAATCTACAACCTAAAGTGGAAATATTCTTGCAATCATTAATTTGTATTTTCTGGGCAAATAAAGAGTTATGCGTAATCATTTTATTTGTTTATTTTTCTTATATTAACCGGTTGCAAGACGCTATTACATATCACATAGCAAAAGTAACATATTCATGATAATAAAGAATGAATAATATCCAAGTATTAGTCTTTAATCATCTTTTAATTCGAATACTACTCATGGATGGGTGTGGTGATCTTACTATCATTTAAATAAAAATGAAAACAAGACAGAAGAAAATTACCCTTGATCAATTGTCTTATGAACTGTTGAGTGGTAAGCGACCAGTTCGTCTTATACTTTTAGGTTTAATCTTTATTCAAACTAGTTTGGAGTACATATATACCGAGTTTCATTACCAATTACCGCTGTATATAACGATACAAACGGGTAACAGTGTATGTTCTCAATGCAAGACATATTGTAACACTATTTGGATACTCAATGAACGCATCCATGTGATTTCCGAACGAAAGCATCCCAGCTGACTCCACTGACACGGCAAATACGTCAAACTGTCAAAGTTTCAATGAACCATTCTGAAGTTTTTATATCACGTCAATAGTTTCACGCTTTGTTTATAAATCAAATTAACATGGATTTGATAGACAACGAGATCAGGCAATGGGATGCTGACGATGTGAAGGAGCAATTCGGTGATAATCTTACGTTGCTGCCTCTGAACGACAATATTAAGGAGTTGCAGAGGATCTTAAGAGACAAGTGAGTAAGGTTACTGTAGGCTTTATGTATTGCGACCTTTGCATTGAAGTGAGGATACCAGAAAATACTTAATAGGTTTGAACTTCGAATCATGTGATTGTCACTTACATCATTTATCAATTATCATTGATTCTTTGGCTATGTTGTAAGTATGTGATTCATATCCACGGCGTGTTTTTGCTATTTATAGCAACATGTTTCAGTGAAATATTCACCGATTTTAACCCTAAACTTGTTTCGCTTCAGTACCTGTATTACCAAACTAGTGTAGGTATAACATTTTCATTCAGATAGTTAATAACTGAAAACTTGGAAAAATGTTTACTGTGTTTAAGTAAAGTTGTAGTAGTTGAATTTATATAATTAAATTTTAGGCTTGGTACCTAAATCTGCGATAAAAAGATAATTTACTGAAAGCTACTAAAAGATATCTGCTTTGTAAAGAATAAACTATAAACCATTTAACTTTAAGCTGACAGTAGTACTAACTACAAGCTACAGTTGATACTAAGAAGACTACTTAATTGATTATTTAATAGGATTGTCAAATTCAATAAGGAATGACTAGGTACTAATACTTTTAAATAAATTTTAATTGGTAAGATAATATATGTAATAAGTATTCATTTCTCATTCATTCATTATGTTTGTTAAATACAAACTCAACTCTTAATGTTCATTAAATGTCACACTTTAAGTAGATAAGGAATCCTTTGATCATAAATAGGGCAAAACTTAGTTCTCAAGAAAATTACCTATTTTTTATTTTCTACTAGCTGACCCGGCTGACTTCGTACTGCCTCAATTGATAAATAAAAGCCTAGACTTTTGTATTTATTTATTTTCATTTAATTCCGAGCTTTGTCATATTTATTCACCTTTTAAACCTTCTCTGGACTTCCACAAATAATTCAATACCAAAATTAGCCAAATCGGTCCAGCCGTTCTCTAGTTTTAGCGAGACTAACAAACAGCAATTAATTTTTATATATGTATATAGATTAATTAATAGTTCATTTGTGAATATCCTTTAAAAGAGAGGAGACATTTCCTGCATATACCCTTCCACATACTAAAACGAAATCCCATAAATTTTCAGGAACACATCCCGCAGTGACTTCAAGTTCTACGCAGACCGTCTGATCCGTTTAGTCATAGAGGAGAGTCTGAACAAGCTGCCGTTCACTGACTGCGAGGTGGTGACTCCCACGGGCGCGCTGTACAAGGGCCTGAAGTATGGCGCGGGGAATTGCGGCGTGTCTATTGTTAGGTCCGGGGAGGCCATGGAACAGGTGTGTGGAAATGATTAAGTCTATATTTTTTACATTTAATTTGACTGAGTTTGTGTTTATAGGCAATCATGACACACATGATAAACAAAAATAAAAACACACATGGTCAATGGTCATATAAAAACTGTATTTCGGAATTTAAGATAGAACAAAACAATCTTTTACAATTAGTTATACCTACTGTTATAACATCCAAAATCAGAAAATGTTGTTTTTAGAATAGTAATCCTACAGCTGACTTTTATTCATGCATCATAAAGTGAGCCAAAGAGAGTAAACTTTATGACGGGCCTGTTGGTCTAGTGGTTAGTGACCCTGACTGCTATACCGGAGGTCGTGGGTTCGATTCCCACTCAGGACAAATCTTTGTGTAATGAGCATGATCATTTGTTCTGTGTCTGGGTGTAATTTATCTATAATATGTATGTATTTAGAAATATATAAGTATGTTTATCAGTTATCTGGTTACCATAACACAAGCTTAATCTGCTTAGCTTGGGATCAGATAACCGTGTGTGAGTTGTCCCGGAATATTATTATTATTATTTATAATAACTTATTTTTGACAGGGTTTCCAATTGCCAAGTTTCTCACAAAAGACTAGTGTGAAAAAATTATTTGAACTTAATTTTAGGAACTTTGTGAAACAGAAAAAAAAAGATTTAGGAGTAATCTTTTAAAATGCGTTTTAATGGTATCTACACATCAATATCAAACTCATTCCCCTTCCCAGGGTCTCCGCGACTGCTGCCGCTCCATCCGTATCGGCAAGATCCTGGTGGAGAGCGACACCGACACGCACGAGGCGCACGTCGTGTACGCCAAGTTCCCAGAGGATATCGCCCGCAGACAAGTGTTGCTCATGTACCCTATCATGTCCACGGGGAATACTGTTAAACAGGTAACTATATCCAGCAATTAAGCATTATGGTATTAAGTTTATGTTTTTTAATGGTATGAAACATTACAAAGGATACTGATTTGAAAAGTAATATTTAAGCTAACCGGAATATCAAACTAAACAATATTAAGATTTTAACGATTATTTTCGTCGTGTACAACTAGTCTATTAGCGCTTACAATGTGCGTGCGTACATGTTTTCATGAAACAGAATCTGCTTAGTAAATTGAATATAAGCATATGAAATTTGATTGTGAAAAAAAAAATTGCAAAGGCCTGAAAGACTGTCATGCAGAGCATAATAAAATATTTATGACTAGGTAGTAGTTGCCGGTTTCATAAAATTAATTCTAAATCTTAAGCTACACTACGAGACAAAAAATCTATGTATTTCTCAATGATGACGCGGCCATGTTGCTTGCTCGCCGTTTCGAGAGCCAGTGTTTCGGGTCAATTCCCATGTACCGCAACTAATACACATAATACAATAACATATAATACACACCACAAGATATTGGGCCAAATGTATTCGAGTCATTGACACTCCTAGCAAATTATGTATTACTTTGTCTAATATTTCATTTTTCAATATTCCATTTCTCTTCTTCCAGGCTGTAAACGTATTAACCCAACATGGTGTGAAAGAAGAGCGGATAATTCTGTCCAACTTATTCTGCACGCCAGCCGCCGCCCAAGCCGTAGTAGACTATGTTCCTAAGATGAAGATCCTAACCTCAGAACTACACCCCGTGGCCCCCAACCATTTCGGACAGAAATATTTCGGAACTGACTGATATAAAAACTCCGAAACTAACGGGTAATTATTTAATTTTTAGTTAGCTTTTTATTTTAGCCATTATTTAGTTGTTTTGTCTATGAAGTTTTAGTTTTATTTTTTATTTCGTTTTATGTGTTGCCAGTTGGTTTTGACTCTTTGAAGAATGTATTTAATTAAAAGATGCAGTCTAAGGTACTGTTAGGTTCATATTTGACTTTTCATATAGCCTTTAAATGCATTGAATTTTAATGCTGATGAAAGTTAAAATTATTTTTGCAAAATATTATGGTAATGTAGACAATGTATTTTATAATATCTGTCTGCCTTCAGAGGTATGCAGAAGTGCTAATTTTGGTCAAAATACTGTACTTTACATTTTAGCATTATCATCAATTCTTAGCATTGACCATTAATTCTATGATGATTTAAATCGCATCTACTTGTATTTACAAAAATATATTATTAATGGTACTTAATTTACTTGCCAATAAAAGCCTTATACAAGAAAAGTATTTTGTGCTAATATGGCTACTATAAAAAGCTTAAAATCATCCAAATGATTAGATCTAGTATTATTGTAAGTGAAATTGATCTATTTATTATAATAAATGCATTAGTGATATTGCAAAGTTGCTTCTATGTTAATTAAATAATTTAGTCACAGATTTACTAAATTGTAAATAAAATCAATTCTACAAAATAATGTTTTATTTATTGTAAACTTTACTATTTTTTTCTGTCTATGATTTCATAGACAATTGTCAGTATCCTGTGGTATGTGTAAATAGTGTAGGGCATAACACAAATAAACAACAAACAATAAAAATACTTTTAAATCGTTTATTTCAGTTTCATAGTTTACATTCTATGGATAGATAGAAATATTGAATTAGATCAGATCACACAGCTAAGCGGTTGTTTTTAAGTGTACACATTATTATAAATTAATAATTCAACATTCGAATAATTTAATCCTTAACTAGTAACGTTTATAAAGTGTTCCCCAATCATAGCATGGTCGGCTCGCGGTCGCGATCTAAACACAGGTGTTACCTATACACTAAACGCTTACATATTTACTTCATGTAAAAATATCGATAACATTCAATGAACGCGATTGATTCTTATTCGAGAACAAAAATATTTTTTATATTATTATTTTTATTAGTAAAACTAGATGTCACTTAACAATAGTGTTAGGCAGCGACCTACCGATGGCGTATATGGCAACACTACATCTAAAATCTCATCGTTGAATGTGACACGGCAACACCATCGGCGTCCCCACAGATAATAAGTGCGTACTCCCGTATAAATAAATACTTAAAATATAACACGTACATTACTCTTTCAATATATTTCTTATATACTATGTTACATGACAAGCACTTATAACCACCCATCAGGGTGTCTATTAATAGAAAGAAATATATATCTGGCAACACCAGAGTAGGTTGTAGGACCTCTTTAATTATAAATCTTGAACACAGTAGATTGTCCTTTAGCAGTACAAAGAAAGGCAAGACTTAAATCACAAAATTTATAAATAAGGTGGCTATACAACAAGAAATAATGTCCTCGAAATTGACTTAGATATGTTATTAAGGCATCGTGTGAATCGCACTAGGTAAATTGACAATTATAAATCTAAGACTAATACAACAGCCAAAGCGAAATTATATGGCAATTAGCACGTAATACATACCTACATAACAATAGATACAGAGGGCTCATTAGTCAGAACTAAACAGTCAATATATATAAATAAAATATTTCAAAAAGCGAAATTAAATACTTGATAACACAATTTGTGCATTCACATTTTTTTGTGATTTTCGTCATTTTTTGTATAAAAATATCGTCAACAATTTTCTAAGTAACGTTCTAAGGGTTGACATTGACCTTGTGAAAGTTAACTTTGTCAATGAGGTCGAAAAGCATATCGCTCGATGTTTGCTGAGTTTTTGACGCGACCCAGTCTCTGGCGTTAGCGACAACCGGTAGTATGGTTTTTTCGCTATAAAGATGACACAAAATACATTAGTCACATTTCTTTTGATGAACGAGAATCGACTGATTAGAATCGATTATGGGAGTAATGAGTAATCGATTAGTATCGATTCTCGTTGGTGATTCACTCGATGATAAAGCTGGTTCTCCATGGTGTTACTGCCAGTGGGTAGGAAGCGTTAGTTAGTTGCATGTTGAGACGTAATTACATGAGCTTCTGTTTGGCGCACTCGGGGCAGATGATGTCTTGTCCGTCAGTGATGAAGCCCTTGCCCACGAGCGAGGTCTTGCACTGCGCGCAGATGAAGCAGTCGTTGTGCCAGTGGCGGTCCTCGAACGAGATGAAGCGGGTGCCGCCGATGCCTGTAAATATACACGAGTTTTTGATTAGTTTGCAAAAATAACTAACGAGTTTCTTTTTTCAGAAAATTTACTATAAAGTGTTTATTCTATAATTAAGGCATTCTCATGCTATTAAAGACGGGTAGTCGGAGAGAAGTCTAACTTGGTTCTTTGATAAAAAACTTATTGTTCTTATTATCTTCATATAGCTTGAATATTCTGTAACGGAGATAATTTTTACATATTATACATGCTTGAGACAAATTTGATATTTTGCACTTAAGGGTTTTTGCCAAATTGACATTCAAATTAAAATGTACTAACCGGTGATAGGCTTGGTGCACGAGGTGCACCTCTTGGCGAAGAGTTCTCCGAAGCACTCGGCGCAGTAGGGCTTCTCGTCGCGCGACGTGAACCGCTGGCCGGCCAGCGACGTGTTGCAGTTGGTGCACGTGAAGCACTCGCGGTGCCACGGCTCGTTCTTGTATGTTACGCCGCCTTGCGTGATGATCTGGAAACGAAATTATAGGTTTAAGAATCGTAATAAGGAATCAATTATGTAGGTTGTATCTAGGAGGAGGAGGAGGCTATTTGCTAGAGTGCTTTAGTAGGTCATTTTGCATTCCTAGGGAACGGTTCGTAGCATGTTCTCGCAGAAGATAAGAAGGAATTTACTATGGTAAAGGTTTTTCGAAAATCGAGAAAGATTCGAAAGAAATATATTTTTCTTTGGACCTAATAACCGAAAGAAAACGGAAACATTTTTTTAATCTAGTTTGCAAAATCAAAGATATTTCTAAATTGAGGTGAAGACATCCGGACATTTAATACAAATTAAATGATTAGTAAGTGTCTAAATATCTTGTTTATTAACTGTCATTTATTTACCATAAATACCTCTAAATCATCAATCTTACACCCGTAACGCTTAGCGACTTATATTACTTCAAAACAATATAACTTGAACAAGAAATAAGGAAATCCCGCTATTCAAAGCCCTTATCTGCATATCTTTCCTACGATCCCTTCCCCGTTTCCCGCCATTAATCATTAGGATACAGGTGGTACGACCCAGTTTACTTGCTGTCAAATTGAGAACTGTTATATAGTTATTTCAATAATACCATCGTCGAAACAGACGCTGCCTTGACTTCGTAAGTATTGAGGTGTTTGTGATAAATATTATTAAACTTGCAACTCTTGCAAGAGACTATTAAATATTAAAAAAATTGGGCACATTAAAAATGTCGTTTTTATTCTAAAGTTACAGAAATATGATCTTGATAAGAATTTTAGATCTTATAAAAAATATTACCAGTGTAGCCTGTATCTGGAAAGAAATCCATTAACTTCCAAAAGTAGCATAATTTAATCTGCCTAATAGAAGAGTGCCTGTTTCTACTCTCTTAGGTGAAGAAAGATCTCTTAATAATATGACTTCTTCATTTTACGTCATTTATCTACAATACGGACTGAAATTGTCCATGAAAGAGTCTCGCACTCCTTACAGGTCGTCCTTATTGGTCGCTGTTTCGAGTCCTGCCAGACGATAATTTTTTTCCTTTCTGCTATTTTCTTTAGGTATTGCGTAATAAATAAGATAAGCCTCACCTTGTTGCACTTGACGCAGCGAGTAGCGAACTTGTCCTCGTAGCAGCCGGCGCAGTAGATCTCCTGCTCGCGGGGGATGAAGCTGCGCGTGCCGATAGGGTTCTTGCACACCACGCAGCAGAAGCACTTCTCGTGCCACTGTCGGGTCTTGTACTCCATCTTCTTGGTTCCTGTAGCAAAAGAGAGAACGGTTAGAAGGACTCTTAATGTAGTAGTCAACTAATTTATCACTTTTTAAGCCGTGAGTATGGCCGTTAAGCGTGAAACCATCTGATCTATGTATTATACCTATTCGTATTTTAAAACCTCGTGAAATACGTAGCTCTGGTTTTGGATTTAGACCTTAGAATGTTTTTTAAGGCAGGTTAAGTATAACTCTATAGTAATTTTAACTGTTTGTTATTGAATTTTTTGCTATTACATACTGATATTAAATTTAACTGGGTGTTTGTGGTATCTTCGTTGTTTCTGAATTCCATAACACAAGTGCTTTAGCTACTTACTTTGGGTTCAGAGCAATGTATGTGATGTTGTCCGCATTTATTTATTTATTTATAACTTTTGTATTGATAACCGGCTTAGCACCTACCAAATATTTAATTATATGCACAGTCATACGCACTCGTATCTTTTTTAGTATAGTCAACTTTTTACTACGCTTATGATTATATTATCCTCTTCTAAAGTGAATGATACAAAATCCATTGATTTTCCTCCAACATACCTACTATTTAACAACCTCATGATTAAATTCATGTTACAAATACATTCACCTTCCTGTAACTTCTACCTATCGAATCCAATATCCTACGTAATAATTCTCCATGGCACGTTATCATGCGATCACAATGGCGCTATTCGTGGTACCATCAGATATGTAGATGGCCGCCATTGCTATAACTTGCGATGGGACAAGGTTAATGCCACGGAAGTAACAGTTCAAAACGTCACCATCATTATGACATTTTATTGGAGGGAAATTTTTGAATGTGGAGTGTTTGAAGGGCTTTTGTGACAAAAGAAAGATCGATTAGATCTTAATGTTTTTTTTATGATTTGACTGGCTACGTTAAGCTACTGTTTCTTTTCAATTCCTTTTGATATACTTAGAGGAGATTGTTTTTGGTTCCATTGTCACAAAAGAAACCAAAACAAACGTACTACCCTAAATAAAGTATCTAATAGCGCTATGTCTGGCAATTTAAACTTATTAAATACCAAAGCAATCGAGTAAGCCTTAGGTCTGACTTACTGTCACTTAATTTAGAATTAAGTACAACTAAACCAAACTACCTAAGTTCTGAACAGCTAAAACTTGGTCCCTAAAACTAAAACAAAAGCAATTAAGAAACCTAATTAGAGATTAGTTGAAATACTACAAGAGAAGTTTCTAAACATAAGTTTGGAATGTTGGTACCTTTGCGAAGATGCTAGTACAATAATTCTAACAAAATAAACCGACTTCAAAATAAGTCTTATACCTATTTGTTTCTTATGGATCCCACTGTCAAAACTGGACCAAAAGTAAAATGGGACCACACGGAAAGCGCCAGCTTTCAAATAAAAAAAAAATCATCAAAATCGGTTCACCCAGTCAAACGTTTTTGGGTAACAAACATAAAAAAAAACAGTCGAATTGAGTCCTTTTTGAAGTCGATTTATAAGGTTTTATTTAAATCACTAAAAAAGGTTTGTTATCCGGTAGAACCTCACGAAATCACGCAAATTAATTTTACTTCGAATACCCGCTTAATTGGTAACTAATCAAACCTACAATCAATTTAATTAATACGTATACTTAAAACTCTGTTAATATGCAATTACAGTTACAACGTAATTTAAGCACTCTATAATTATTTTATCAACGGTTGAAAATCGCCATATTGAATAACACCTACCTACGTAAAAACTGTTACCGGTCACAGGGGTCAAGGATTGAATTCCAAATTCAAATCGTTATGTTCCGTAAAATATTATAACAGGATGCTCAATTTTTGCAAAAAAAAAAATATATCTAGGTAGTTAATTCTAGCTTGGTAGTATTTTATTTGTAAATAAAATTTTATAGGATCGTTTAGTCGACTAATTTGGTAGGAACAACTCTAGTATTTGCGTGCGGATATACTATCTGAACAGTAAATTACTTTTTATAATAATTTTATACTAAATGATTACTGTATCTCGATGATCTGTTTTTAAATATCGATGATCAAACACAAATTTAAAAAAGCGTTTGTAGGTATGTATAATACATAAATGTCGTATTTTGAGACTAATCCATATTTAACTGTTGTAACCTATGTTAAAAACTTTTAATAGGGCCCTTTTGTACGGCAGCAACTGGCAGTTCCATTAATATCGTGGCTGTATAAACTTTTTACATATACCTTTAAGCGAATTCCTTCAATTTGAATTAAGAACGCTGAGTATTTAATCTGAATTTGGAATGATACCAAAAAATGGCTCTTATATTTCAATTACAATTTGGAACGATTTCAAAAAATGTTTAGACTATGATGTGAATGGAGCAGCCAATACTCAGTTAACAAAATCCGTTTTATTCCATAGACTATATTATTTATGTTCGTTTATTGGTGTTAGGGTAGATATTTTATGTGTAAGAGTGCATTGATCGCGTGTTTGAATGAGAAATGATATTTTGCAGCCTTGACGTTTGCATATGACATTGAAACTATGGGATATTTGAGTGATGCACGCAATTGATGCACTACGTTTACACGTAGCTATGAAATGAGTTTCAACTTCCATGTGTTGAAACGTTATGTTAAATGAAAGTGATGCCTGTTCGTCTATCGCGTGTACTGTGTCTAATTATAATATTATGCTTGTAGTCAATACATTACATAAGAAATAAATAACAGAGATTTTTGGTCTTATGTAATCGCTTTCTAGTACCTTAAAAAATTTAAAGTTTAACCTATGTAACCAACACTACGATTTCTACGAAACAACATATTTAAATATGGAATACAAAAAAACGAGCATTCTAGCTGCCAGTCACATTTCGAGTGTTTTTTTTCTTAAATGTATAAAGAGGTTTATACCACGTTCAAAACAAATGATACACGTTCACGATAAATGTCTAGCCATAAAACTATCCAAGTTTAACGATGTATACGGCAATCAGTGAATAGACGCGCATTAGTCTAAATCATTACAGGCGGCGGCCATAATGGAAAAACTTTTCTATAGCGTTCTATCACCGCCGTCGCCCATCACAAACTCGACACAAGTCTATCTGTTTATATTTTTTGTTTAAAATGCTAAGACAGTGTCTTTCTTAAGTATTACTTTCATAATTATTTATCTTATTATTTTATTGATAGAAGATGTTATGAGTTTTCCGAAAAAATTAAAGTAAAAAAAATTGACTTCCTAATTGCAATTCCGAATTCAAACTAACTTTAAACGTATTCGTAGTAATCCGTAGCATAGACAAAACTTGCTATTACTATAGCGTGTCAAAAGAGTTCGAAACTAGTGTTCGTGACTTGTCTCTGGTTACATCTGCAGTTCTGGGGTCTCTGAACTTTAGTATTATCGTATTACGTATCGATTTTGAGTTTCGTTGCAATATGCGGTTTCAGCTTGTAGTACTGTGTCGGTAAGCGCAAGTTTGTTGTTTTATAGTCTCAAGATCTGTAAGAAGATAGTGGGAACAGGATAAAACTGGATATTAAATACTAGAAACCGCGAGTTTAGGACACGAAAATCATGTAGCTTTTGTTTTTTTGGTGTTCTAGTACAGAAGTCTCAAAATTTTAGGAAAGAAAGATATGTAGAATGGAATCTTAGTTCCGTATACCAAAACTGTCTATTTATTTTCATTTTCTATGGAGACTGAACAAAAATTAATGAAAATAAAAAAAATGTTGAGTATGAGCTTCAATGAAACTCAAACTATTCTGTACTTTTTATGCATATATAGGTCTAAGAAAAACCACACATTAATTAGCACGGTCCATTAGACTAACGAATCGACAATAAATTCTTAACACTTCCTCCTTTCTACACCTTCTAAGCATCTTATAAAAAAAACACGATAACGTGTTTCACACATATGGTCGACGCGCATCAATGGTACATAACGATATAAATATTAAAGCTGTGAACAATACAGTTGAACTGTTCCAGTTTTCCATTGTTCGCAGTGAAAGGGCTTACACCCACTGCAGTTATCGCCCATAATAACTGGACTATTTCATTTGCAAATTGTTACAGTTAACTACGGTACACATGAGCTTGCTTTATGTATCCTTTAATATTCTAGGAATATCGCAATTAGGAAATAGGACTTATTTGAAATTCGAATTAAAAATGAATGAACTCACAATATTACATTTGTTCGTTGAAAAGTCTTTATATAAATCAAACTAAAATTACCGTGTTCTATTTTCAATTTTTAGGACATAACAAAGCTAGCATAAAAATGTATTGTTACCGATTGTTTTCAGCCAGTACTTTATCGCAAAAAGAATTAGAGTAAAGACGGATTAATAAAAAACTCAATGTATTTAATTAATTTATTGGTAGATCGCAAGTCTTGTTATGGCTATAGGCGATGTTAGCAAAACTATCAATTAGATAAACCTTAGAACTATTAATTCGAGTCTATAAAACTTTCAAACATGTTTCAAACGGGCAAGTTTATGTCCATTACATTTTGCTATGCATTTGCTACCTTCCTGTCCTAAGCGGGAGCGGCAATGCATCGGTAATTAATGTAACGCGTCAGGTTTAGCCGAGAAAGTTGTTCGCTCCGTTTCTTGGGCGTGGGAGGAGGATATATTCAATATTAATGGTATTTTAATCTGCACAGCTTGACGCGGATATCTGTCAGATTGCAAAGCGACCGTTAAGTTTATAACCTGATTTTGAGAACTAAAACCTTTTTTATGAGATACCTAGATCTTATGGCGGCTTTAAACTGGTGTGACCAATTCATGAGTGCGTGTTCTACATATGATATTTGAAAAATGTTTCAAGTAGGTATGTTTACAAAAGTAGTAAATAAGGCGAGCTATGAAAAATTACTTAGGTTATTCAGAACGTATAATCAAAATGCTTGTACACATAATCCTTTGCATAATAATTATTACAGTATAATGCATTGTCGGAACATGTTCGTCCAAGTTAGTGTGTGGTTAACATCACTCGAGTGAAATATGAAGGTCGCGCGGTGATGTCACCCGGTCAAGTGTGGGCTTAGCAAATATTAACTAATTGTACCTCATAAATATTTACAAATTATAGCTTTAGACAGCTTGGGCCACAGGAAACGTTTGATTTAAGAGTTTTAAAACCATATTGCGTATAGCACTGGATTTATGGAATTGAATTAGGAGTTTAGTAACTTTTAGCCGGATAACACACGGCGTAAACAAATTGTATAAAAGAAATTGCGCGGATGTTTTATTGCTCGCGAAGAAAAGAATTTCATTTATATTGAATGAATTGTGTAGCTTTAAGCGCTACTGTTAATCTTTTTAAACGATAAACAACAGCAATACTTTAGAAATTATTAAATTTTATGATACAAAATTGAATATCGAAATAAGAAAAGAAAAACTAGCTTCAATAAAAAAAAAAAGGTACCTAGTTTAGCAAATAGTGTAGTGGGCAGCGGGGAGACTTCTAAATTCAAAATGACGTAATTTCCACCGTCGATTTCCCGCGCAATTTTCAACTTTATGGGACCGCAATAACATTTATTTAAACAGCCACAGAATCGATTAGTTTAAGAGCGTCTCTCGATTTGTTTTGCCATGCTTATGTGACACAGTGGGACATGACTAATGACAATTTACACACCATTGTGTGTTTACTGAGATCCCGATTGATACGTAATGAAGACCGTCTTTGTTAAGTGAGGACTTCAATGTCAATGTTATGTTGTTACTGTACACATGAGATGCCATTAAGTTTAGAAAAGTATCTTTATATAAACATCTTGTTGAGTAATTGTATTTTATAGCAAAGTGAAACATGCTCATAAGGTAGAGTAGTTGGTAGAGTAATGAATCAAATGAATGTGATAACTAGTATGAAGTTATACATTGCACTATTTTAATAGTAAATAATGTGGGGTAGTTACATTCGTTGTTCTTTCAATGGATTTGGTTTATGTACATTTTTATTAAACCGGTGATAACCCGAAGGAAAATTCTTTTATTTCTGAGAAAAAGAAACTCAATTTTACATAAAAAATACAACAAACAGTTTTATTTAGCATTTACAAATCGGATAAACGTTACTAATAAAATTTAAATAACGCTCGTTTGTCATTTTATAGTCGCAATAAAGCATGGAATGAAATTCCTAGCATGCGAATCTGAACAAGCGATTTTCCGAAGGTAATGGCGACATCGGGTGGCGGCCATTTTGCAGTTCCCTAAATTGATTATGCACGTGTCTCGTACATGCGTTGCACGTAACGCTGATAAGCGGATTGGGCGCCATTGTTGTTTTAAATTTGAAAATGGAAAATCCGTGTATTCGGATCATTAAATTTTTTTCTTTGTTAAGGTCGTTAATTAGTAGTTCATTGCGATTGCAATATTTTGACTTTGTGTGCAGTTACAAAACAACTTGTAAATAGTAGATATGCTATAATAGAAAGAGTAAGTGCCTAACTGCTTAAAATGTAGAACTCTTTAAAAAATATTGGAAACTACTTAAGTTTTTTGTCTTACATTTGACATGAACTACATTATTATTCAAAAATAGTCCTCGCGATTGCCTACCCTTGACCTTCCAAGTCGTAAACCGAGTTCGACTTGTAAACAAGGCTCACCCCTCATTGCTAAGCTACCTTAACTATAAAACTGAAGGGTACCATATGTTTTACGAACACGCTTTCTTATTTCCGCATACGGTTATAGACTGATCGAAGCTGACGCGATTTATTGGAACAACTACTTCTATGAAAAAAGCACTCTTGTTGTTATAGTTTCCAAATATTGTGTTTTTAACCATCAAGTAGGTAATTGAAGATGGTATCATACCAAATTAAGAACAATAATTTTAGAAATCAAAGTACAAAAAGACTATTATAAAGTTGAACGTAGGTATTCGAATTTCAAATACAAAGACATTTTTAAAAGTATTCTTTGACAGTTCCCGGATGTTCATTCTGACAGATTTGAATTAAACAAATTAAATGCTTTGTAAATTGGCTGTATATTGATTACGCTTTTTGTGTGGACCAAGCACACGTATTTATCGTATTATTTTGGTTTTGAAGGAGTCTATAGTGCTATACTTATTAATTTTCAAAAAAAATATGTGTACATGTAAATCCTTAATAAAACGCAGACTTTGCCTTCGTTAACGGAACTTTCTCCTACTTTACAAAAAGATAGCATCTGTCTCAAGACGCCAATTACTTGTTCAATTTAGTTATATTCCGTTCCTTTACGCTTACCCAGCAAGGGGTCGGCAGACATACGAGGTCTATAGCTATACTCGTGACAAGGGTTTGACACAATTGAGACTGTGAACACAAATGTAAAATTTGGGGTCTCGTAATTGAAAAATTCAATTATACAATCGATTAGAGTTGTAACATGTTTCGAGTATTATACACGAATGAAATGGACGATGAATATAGTGATGTGACCAAATTTTCTGCTTTTTTCTTCTTTATCGATTTCCAAAACAAACTAATCTATGAAATTAGTTACTTATGTAGAATTTGGACTAGATTAAACATAGGTATTTATATCTCAATAGTATTTTATAGTTAAACGACCAACACGTGGACATCACTCGATAAATAGACTCGTCTAACATAGACTGTCTTTCACATGACTTATGAGGTTAAAATCAACAAGATAAGGCATCCGAAGGTCATGGCTATCCACCATCTGTTGCTACATTCATACGCAGGCGTAATGCATCACTGTCAGTATCAAGAACTCATTCGCGACCTTAATGCGACGATATAAGGTATATTTTCGTGTTATATGGCGTATGACGTCATTTTCCACTATAATTGCCATCGAGAAATTATTTGCACCTTGAACTGTGACTTAAGGTTGAATGAAAGTGGGGTAGTCTGGTAAGCGAAGGCTTTGTTTAAAGGGTTTTGGGATTGCAGTGTTTCCTTCTTTGTTTAATGAAAATAGCTGAAGCTGTGGAGTAAATAGGTTGGTAGCGAAGTTGACAGCTCAGGGTGCGCCGGAAGCACTGTCACTCGTGACTCGTGAAAGCTCTTAGCTACTCGTTTTATACAAGAATTGCAAGATTGAAGTAAAACTTCTTTTGCAACCTACAGACTCGTTCTAAGCTTAAAACTTTTCTAAACGAAGTGAATACGGAAGTTTGCGATAGTGTTTTGTTTTTTCTGTTATACAAAATCAAGTTTCAAAATAATCCAAATTAATTTAAGATAAAGGTTTTATAAAGTTGTTCGATAGCTGTGTATTACTGGAAAAGGGTTGCTGCTAATCTTGTTATGGGTTCAGTATAGAGCTCCCGTTATTTCGTTCCTGTGTACTCGGGATAAAGGGAAGCGTTTGTAACCTGAATAAACATTGGCATGGAACTAGGAAACAGGCTTAAAACAATAGCGTTAGGCAGATAGAGTTACATTTGTGTACTTTGTCCTCACCAAAGGGCTTTTATACGAGTATAACGTTGCAGGTTTTGTAAATACTTCAAACCTCTTTGCTTTGGTAAATTAAACTTTTTATTTTAAACCGTTAATTGAATTGTAAACTGCCAAGTTTCTTTGTTAAGTTGTGATAAAAACAAAATTATTTCTGATAATAAAAGTTAATAAATTACCCAATATCATTTAACTCAATATGAACAAAACATAATATAATAAATTTAACGCTATAAAAGTCAGTTAAGAGTGTTAAACCCTTGACCTTTGCAATATAAACAATAAACTTAAAATTTAGGACAATCAAATAAAATTAAACGTGTTTTATATGGAAATAAACGTTCGGAAATATGATTTCGAATGTTAATCATGTAGGCCATGTATTGTTTACAGCCTGTAATGACCCTGTGTTATAAACATTATTCTTTATTACGAATCGGAAAACAATTAAAAATAATTAATACGTGCTTTTTTTACATTTAAGTAGAGTTTTATAAAAACTGATAAAATATAACGTTTTTAAAGAGAAAGGAGATAAATTGGCAAATAAATATAAGAAATCTCAGAACCGTTATTCCAGTTAAGTCATAACATTTAAATTTGGAAAATCGAACGATGCTATATTATTCCTAAAATGGCGAACGTTCTTCTAAATTTGAACAATTTGAACGACGCAATCAGAACCCCACGCTTACTGGCTGTCAATAAAATAATATTTATGATACCTGTGGTCTGCCTTGATCTTGTTAGAATCGAAATATTTAAGTTATAATGTAACAAATTCCTGTTTTGTTACCTTTTCATCAAGATCGACGGGGCTTGGTGCCTTGTCATCAGGTTTGTCTGTGCTAGGCACCAGTAATAATTCATGGTTTGATTACAAATATTTGCGATTTTCTTAACGCCTTAAAAGTTGGATTACAATTTGCCCGTTTTTTCTGACTAGTAGAATATATAAAAAAGTTAAGGCAATATGTCTAAATGTAAGTCCGAAAGTTTTCCTAAATAACAATATTGTGTTACGCTATGTGGGTGGTAAAGTAAAATGAGTGTACAAACTTTTCTTCTCGGATATTTGAGAACATGTCATGCGGGCGGAAATGCGTGCACTTAGTATTAATAAGATAGCATAATACAAAGGTCATAGGTAGGTAAAACATTGTTTTTAGTCTCTGATATATAATATCTGACCTGCAGAATATGTAAAGATTTTTCAAGAAAAAAAATCGTAAAAAGACGTTTAAGTAGCGCCACTAATTGAAGTCCTAGATACAGAGTTTATATCTTGGTAATTATTAATTATGTTACACTACTTGTTAATGAGACTAATGAAAATCTTATTTTAATGACACCTCGATATGCTAGTGTGACACTGACAAGGTGTCGTATGTCACAGGTTAAACGGTAGTTCACTTTCCTATCTAAGTAATGTGACATTCTAGTCACCGAGCTGTCAATTAAAAACATTAACTGCCTTTTATTAGTTAAAACAACAACTAAACGATATTCATAGGAAGTAAAAAATATATAAATTGCAGGTTTTCCAATTACACAAAAATATTTATTTATTACTCATACATATTAAAGAAAAACCTTCCGTAATAAATAAAAGAAAGGTTATATCTATAATGAAAGAATAATGGAAACCCTTGACCACCATTAATCGTTTAGTCGATCGCTACGTAGGTAATGAGCAAGGAGGAAGCAATAAATTACCGCTCCACTTTTATTGCGAACATTCTTCACCGAGAATGGAAAACTAATTTGTTTGCTTGTCCAAACTATATACAAAAAAAAAAACAACGTTTGACATTTGAGAGCGAGATGTGAGCTTACTTGCTAATTGGAGTGCCAGTTAACTCAAGTTATAAAATTAAAATGCATTTTGAAATTATTTAATTATACCCTTTTCAAATAGACGCGCCAGCAACTAAACTTTTTATAAAGCCATTTTGAAAATTAAACGCGTTCCATAAAATACGCGGCAAACTCGCATAAAAATATGTTAAGTTTTTTTTTAATGTAGAGTGCAGTGGATTCTGTCTGAGTGCCTGTACGGTACAGAGTGAAATTTTTCTGAGCGGATATTACGGAATTATGCAGGGCTGTTTAGTTTCCGACTTGTTTAACTCAACGTCTAAGCTTAACGTTGTTTTTCATGTAAATGTGCGTGATTTATATATTATTTATGTTGTTTACTTGTACGTTTGCTTGGTTTCGCTCGTTTTAATGTAAAGGTGAATATTGTTTGAATTTAAGTTTAAAAATGGAGCATTATTGTTGTGACTGTAATGTAGAGTTGTACTGTATTAGTGATCAATAAAACGTTACTTCAAAAAATTGGGTCGATATCGATATGTTGTCTATAAATAAAAATATCTGCTTTGAAGTCCAAAATACATTTATCTATAACTGTAGAGTCGTAAAATGTGCATAAATATCCTTTAATAAAATGTTCGATTGCTTTTCGAGTTGAACATCCGTAGACCATAGATGATGATTTCCTGTGCCCGGATTTAGTGTTTGAGGTTAAAAAAAAACTTCAAAAGAAATGTATCTTTGATGCATGTTATTAATATGTTTTACGTTTTCCTTCTGTTTTCCTAGTCAAGATAAAAGATATAGTAGATAGATATAAAGTCCTCTTCTTTATGCAAAACAGGCTTTAACTTAAGCTTATGTCGTAATCTTAAGGATGCATCATCATTGGATCACCGATTTGGGTGAAGGTTGCATACCGTAATTGACATTAACTGTGCAAGCAGCCATTTTGTAAAATTTAGGACAATTGAAAATTAATAGTGAAGACGTTAACGATTTTGGACTACTTTTTCAAGATAATAAGGAACACAAAATATGACGCGTTAGTAATAATTAATTTTCCATTTCCAAGTTAATTTATGGCAACCAATGATAATACAATGTGCTAAAAGAACACACTGATAAAGATGTTTAGATTTTCCATTGCCAAAACGATTTAGTAAACCTTTTGAGGAGTAAATGTAAATTCGTTTTACAAAATTAAAATTCTTTCCACATTTATTTACTTATTACGTGTTAAAGACGCTTGTATTAAATATTGTACAACTACGACTAGCCCACTGCATAATTAAACGCTAATTAATGTAAACGTAAGTAAACACTTCTGTTTTACAAATTAAACATTACCAAAACGTTAACCATTGCCATTTACTTAACAAACATTAAGAACGTGAGTATAAACGAATTAACGCCGACCTCCATATAATGGCAAGATTAATTGAATGAAAAGATAAGAACCATTCATTGTTCATTCAATTAATGAATGAAGTAACGGTTATAGCGTCCTAAATTAAGAACTTTTTATGAATAAAATGTAAATGTGCTCGTATTTTTATTCAAATATTCTGATAAAAATGTAAGATGTTTTACTTAAGGGGATTAACGAATAAAATGATGTTTTTAGCGAGGTTTAAGCACTTTAGGAAGCTTTTAAGCCGTTTTTAGGGTTCCGTACCAAAGGGTAAAACGGGACCCTATTACTAAGACTCCGCTGTCTGTCTGTCTGTCTGTCTGTCTCCAGGCTGTATCTCATAAACCGTGATAGCTAGAAAGCTGAAATTTTCACAAATGATGTATTTCCGTTGCCGCTATAACAACAAATACCAATAAAAACTATAACAATAAAAACAACATAAAATGAAGATTTAAGGGGGTCTCTCATACGACGGTGTTACGGAACCCTTCGTGCGCGAGTCCGACTCGCACTTGGCCAGTTTTTTATGTATAAATATCGTTAAGACTATTTCTAAATGGTTTTCATCGGAATAAAAGTGAACTTGAAGCTATATTAGTACACAGAATGTTTCCACCACATGTTTTCATGTCAAATTGAACATGGCAAAATTGCTAAACTTCTATAATTTCAGAAGTTATTTCAGTTCTCTATAGTTTGCAAAAAACAATGTCTAGACAGACTCCGTAGTAAAGTTGAAATTGAAAACTTAAGCACACATGGAGATGGAGCGTATGCTAAAGAGTTTTTATTATCTTCTTTTAGTATTTACAATGGCTTTAAACAGTTTTTGATATGATCTTTTAAATTTAATTTTCATGTCACGTTTTTATGCATCATTACTATTTTATGCGGTAAGTTAAATTTGGGATTCTTGAAACATTTTTGTATTCTACACTCGAATAGATTATAATGTATACCTTACTTCGATATTTTCACTCAATTTTTCATGTTTTATAGTAATAACATAAATGAAGTTTACTAGCTCTGACGTGTGTTTATTGATATTGTCTAGCCAGACTGTACTGTCTGTAAACCTGTTTTAATTGAGGATACTGGCTTGTAGAAAGTGTGGCTTTCGATAGATTATAATCAAATTCATGGGTTCTAACTTCTAAGTACCAAATTCAATTTGATATAGAATATCGTTTCATATAAATAAATGGCATTTTCCTTTCAAATTGTGTCAATTTACATTTGAGTTAACTGTGATGACAGATAAATTTAAGAATCTTCAATCTACATTAGCATCACAAAAAAAAAATAAACGTAACGTCTCTATTATACTTAGAAACACATTCAAAAATAGAATACAAAAATAAACATTTCAAATAAACACCTGCAATTGTTTTCCTCGGATCGCCAAGCAGACACTGATCTCTTAACGCACAACAAAACTTCTTATTTTCTCTGTCTGCGGTTGCATTCGGAAGGAACATAGATAGAATTGCGACATCTTCATTATTTTCCCGCGCCCTCCGTATCCTTTCCTGGCCGACAGTTTTTGTGGTTAAATGTAGACGAGATTTTAAATCTTCACTCAACACGTCCGCCGACATTTTAGGCTGTATGTGTAGCACTGCTACGTTCGTGATTTAAAAAATAAATAAAAAAGCGCGCTAAGTTGACGTTTGTGTTGTTTGGATACGCGCGTGTGCAGGCTTCGCGGCTCGCGGTGCGGGACTGAGCGCTCGTGACGGAGTCCGCGAGGTAGCGGGCTTGTGTAGGCATCATGTAGGCTGCCGATTGACTTAATTGATCGGACGCGATAACAAATGTTTCGGATTCCCTTTGAGATAACTCTACAATCATTTAGGAAGTACATCTCTAATATTCATCGTTGGAATAGGCTGTATGATGATGCCGCTACTATTTTTTTTTTTTTTTCGAAATTGTTATGCTTAGGTATTAAGTACATTTTGACAGTTATTATACTTTTTATGAGTTAGCTATAATGTCAAGCCTAATTTTGACGCGGAAACATTACACTATGAATATAACATTGTTTGAAATATGTAAGTAATATGCATAACACGGTTTTAAAACAAAGGTTCTTTATGAATGATGATGATGAACGCACGTGTTACTGTAAACTAATGTCACGTTTTTTCTACGGACACACATTAACTGGTGTTCATAAACCGCAGTTTATTTAAGTAATTCACTTAACTTTACACCTTTGTAATGCAAAATTAGTAGTAAAAGTGAATGTTAGTAGTAAATATGAATTAAGTATAAAAGTATGATGACCGTAGCAATATATTGGTTGTAAAGATATATTTTACGGTTTTTTTACTCGCGGTTTAGTGGTTTCTATATATATTATTGTTCGTTAAACCTATCAAAACTGGTAGTACATAGACTGAACATAAAGTCGATTTCTGTAACTTGGAAAGCAAATCCAATTTCTTAAAAGTGTTCCCTTGTGTGTACAACACTAGTTAATTTTATCTGAATAATTCTAGTGATGTTCTTGAGATTTAACTCAATGTTAATTGAAGTATGATTTTATTGTTCCTAAGACCTAGTACCGTGGCATTGCTGCCTACGATCAATTGTATCTTATTTACTTTGCACATAAGGGGACGATAAGGACATTATGTTCAAAAACACAAAATTAACAAACTTAAAAAAAAAAACATAAATAAATTGCCAAAAAATCACATTGAGAATGAAAGTGACAGCTAATTTCTCAACTCTAAGCAGGCTAAGGAAACTTACATACAGCCAAGTTGTCAACCCAGTCATTCTCCGTACTACATTTTATTATGATAATATCCAAATAAATATTGCGTAATGTTATTTAAGAGATATTTTTCAATACCAGGACTATTAATAATAATTTAAATCAATGGTATAATAACACTAGCGGTGTCGTAGAAGTATTCAAATCAACTTTATTAATATCATGAGTTGGACGCCATTTATCTTATGAATGGGATGTTGGTCACACATTAATAATGTTGAATATTAAATTATTAGAATATTCCAATTTGGACGGTGACGTTTATTAACAATAGATCATTCGTCACCAACTTGAAATAATTATTCCTATTCGTTCAGTACCTTTGTTTTTTATTTAGATTTTGGTATACCTATACCTAGTTCACCGGCATAAACAGGTTCAGATTGACAGTACCCTAGTGCCCTAAACTAATGCATAAAAGCTGCTTTAAAAGATAAAAAATCATATTACCAAGCTGCTATCCATGAACTTACTTTTCCTAATTTGAATTTGAAGTTCAGTAACCAGAATGCGTGATTTAATTACCAACACCACGATTACAATGTGCTGTTACAGTGCTACCAACATAATAAGCCGACCTTTCTAACTTACTTCACATGAAGTCGAGTGTACATTTTTAATTTACAACGATGATTCACGTAACACGGTCGTGAAATATCTCGTATAAGGGCACGGGAGTGAGGCAAGGCCGTTTAGTTGTTGCTTTGCTAGTAAAACAGTAAGATGTCCGGATTATTGGCATTGTACAGTCCACCGCAATTCTCTAGCAACGACTACTTAGGAAAATGAATCTTATAAGCTTTGGAATAAGCTCCGAGGCCGTCCCAGGAGAAGGTGGCGAGACGACCTGGACATTTACCATAAGAACTGGTTCGAGGTGGCGCGAGACAAGGACCAATGGAAGGACTTGGGGGAGGCCTTTGCCCAGCAGTGGGACAGTATAGGTTAATAAAAAAAAAAAAAAAAAAAAAAGCTTTGGAATAGCTGCGTTAAAAATGACGAAGTGTTGCTGTTGATGTGTGGCAAACTGTACGGTGTTAAGGTGTGTCTCGCTATTGCTCTCAATATGTTTGTGCTACGCCTACAAAATGACCTAAGCTTAATAATATTATAGTGTTAGACTCAAATGGGAAAAATGGCAAATTACCGTTATTGTATCGTTTCTATTTAGCTGTAGTTTTTAGTTAGACTATAAAAAAATCAGCGATTTGTAAATTAATATTACACCACAATGCCTTCTCAATTTATTTTAATACTTTATATTTTTAACCGAAAACAAAAGGACGAGGTTCTCAACTCGACGGTATTATACTTCATGTCACCTGATTCAATAGCTATATTGACATGATTTTAAATGTGAAACTACTGTGGTATCTATCAGTCAATATATTTATATAATGCCATTAGCAACATAAAAAAACATGTTTTGATCAACAAAATTCGTCGCTAATCTACAAAATTCATCACCTTAAGAATATCATATATCGCGGCTGCCCACACAGTCTGACTCACTACTTAGTGTCACATCGATAAATAGATGATCATTAAATACGAGGCGTGGTATAGACAATCCTATTTTTTTTACTAACAAGCTACACTAACCTATGTGGGTTTTAGACCGTTTAATTCGGCGAAGTTATTAATTAACGGGACTTAGTGATCCGCCCTCACGTTTTTGTTGACACTGCTGACATAAATAATATTAAGGACAGTTTTATAAAAAGAGTATTGTTGTTACTTTTTTTACCTATCCACAACGTAAACTTTTTGATGTTGAAATTGGCCAGTTCATTTATTATGAAACAACACAGATTCTAAATTTGAAAACTCATCTAATGTGACACTCATATTTTAATTCTAATTGAATATTAATGTTAATTTTATAATAAAAATGTAAAAATTAAATCATAAATCAAACTATATTCAATTTAAATTATATCAGAAATAAATCAAATATTTCATTTCAATATTATTCGATCTTGTTTTGACCAATCATTGAATTCAGTGACGTAATTTACGCAGCATTTGATTGGCTTATCCTTGAGTTCTTACCTAGCGTGAATTAATTGAATTCAGAATTGTATACACCGTTACATTTTTGATGGTTGGTTTCATTAACTATCGTATTTTAACGGTGTTCTATGCGGTTATTTAGGAAGTATTTTCAGGTCGATAATAAAATTACAGAAATAATTACAAATTGAAAAATGTATAGGCGTGTAAGCATCTTAGATATTTCTTGTTTTATTCTTGGCAAATATATAACAGGCTTACAAAGATTACGTGTGTTACTGGTTCAAGAAGTTCTATATAATTTCGTGCCAAAGATAATACCTTACGTCGTTGTAAACCAAGATTTATTGTGACATCACATAAATTATTATTATTTACTGTCTTGAAAATAATCCTTAGAAAATTAATATGTGAAGAATAACACAACAAGGCTCCGTTTTCAAAACTTTTGTTAAGGTATTGAAATAAAACTACTTTTTACGGATTTTGTCGCGGTTTATTTTTAGATTTTAGGTTATGATATAGGTAAATGATATGTAGCTTACTAACAATGTAATTTAAGAACTATAGCCCTTTGTCATTGAAACTATTCTAAGTTTTACTAAAAACTAACATAATTTTGAAAAATTAACATCGCTGTCAATCTCGTCCTTTTGATTTTATTATATTGAGATTGCGAGCCTTATTTCTTTCTGGTTTTAGTCATCGGCTCATTGAAAGTTGTGTGGGAGTCATAGTGGATTATATTTGTGCAAAAAACGATAGTTGTACATCATTACACACTTACACAGTACCGTTACTGGCCTAGTTAATGTTATTAATTTTCGCCAACATTTTATACTAATCATTGCGTTTCTTAGAAAGTGAATTAATATGGTAAAGTCATTTCCTTTTACTTCGTTCGTTTATTTGGGCCCATTTTTTTATTTAACGGCATCCATTTTGTTTCGATGGCGCCAGTGTGTCATGCTGTTTGATTTTCGAACCTATTTATTTCAAATTATTTCTGATTGTATTTTCCCAGAATTATGATTGTTCGAATCGAATATTCGGGAATATCAAAACAGTAGTAACTAAGGACTCCCACTCACTAATGCTTTACTCAGACTACTTAGAATTTGATCTGAACCAAATTGTACTGAAAACATGATTTCTTTGAAATCACAACTATATTTATCTAGCATTAATTTACTATAGTAGTACCGTGGATGTCGTAATAAGAAGCCATACAACTGTCTTGTATGGTATCATTACATGTAATTAGGCCTCTTTGGTAGTAATTGGTCGTTGGCTTTCAATTTACAAGTGTTTTTGTGTTTAATACGATTAAGGCTGTACTTTGTGATAATCGAAGGTTGTATAGCCGTAGGTAGTTGTTATTTAATACTAGATGGATAGATATCTTCCATCTAGATTTGTACGTAAAATGTGAAAAATATAAAAGTTTTGTGGAAACACATAAATTATTTTTTTTTCTTAAATTATTGTCTTATTACTAAGTATTAAAAATTTAGCAAATATAATGTAGAATAAAAGCTTATTACCCTAATTGCATTAATACAACTATTGTCACGGTATTGAAGTAAATTAAAACCTTAATTAATTATTAATTTTAATTACTATCGTGCCAGCGTAATTAAAATCCTTTCAACATTAATTCAATTCTCGAAACTGGCCGTAAACAACATCTCAACTTTGGAATTGACAAGGCTAGACTAAAGTCACCGGCCAGATGTCACCAGAATTCTGTTTTTAAAAATAGCGCGAAGGTGTTATCGTACGGAGAGTAAACGAAATTCGAAAATTTCATTTCCACTTATGTGCATGGAAGTTGGTTCGACAGTCGACTGGTCGAGGTTGGCTTGGCAATGGCATTGGTCCTTTTTTTCTGGTCCTTACCTTACGTTACCATACAGGGGAGGGTAATGACGCTCCTTGTAAGGTAAGCTTCGCAACGAGATATACACGGCTAGAAAGATTAGAAGCCTAATTGATTTATTGTTTCGGTATTGTTTTGTTTCGTGTGGGATGTTTGAGTAGAAAATACTTTGGAAGTTGACTGGTTTGCGGTTCAGGGGTCTGGTATGCGTAAATCGAATTTCCTATTTCGTTAGTTATCAAGCGCGAACATAAAGCTCATCTGTTTCAAGTTTCCTTTTAATTATTTCAGTTTAATACAATCTCTGTACCTATGTCTTGTATTTGCTCGTACACAAGGACCTCGAGTGAAATAACTGAGTTAATTTACTTCGTTTCCATATAAATAATAAACCCTGTACATATTAATTTCCTATATATGCCTTATTAAATTATCGAACTGTCTATCTGTGTGTATCAAACAAGTGTCGCACGGCATGTGACTAATGTCAATTAACTATAAAGGATATGTTTCCCGCTACACGATACACCTTATTAAGAGCGATTGATCGATATACACAATCTGCGTCAATTATGTTATTATTCGCGCTCCCGTATAAAAGGACCACGGCTATAGTCTCGGAAATCTAAATTATTTACGAAGAATTTTGTTAAATTACATCGCGAAGTTATAATGAAGATTTATGTATTTTGACAGTTTGCTTTTAAAATATTAGCTGATTTGCATTATTGATTCATATTTCCATATTTATATTTTGAGTCCCTTATTTCGTCACCATAAGCAAAGCTAAAATTCAATATAGATTACTCTAAAAAACAAGCGAATTCTGTGAAATTTTAAAACTACGCACCAAAATCCTAATCCCTGGTCCTTTGTGTACCAACCTAAGGACCAAACTCATAATACTGTGAAAATCTGACCGCTCTATCCTAAGAAAAAGCTCACAGTATCTAGTTCCTCCAAATATAAGGTCATGTACTCACCAGCGCGGAACACCTCGCCGCAACCATCGCAGCGGCTGGCAAACTGGGCGTCATAACAGTTGCCGCAGTAGATCTTGTCGAGCTTGGACCCGAACTGCTTGTCGACAAGCGACACGCGGCACTTGGCGCACAAGAAGCACGCCTCGTGCCAGTGCTTGTCTTTGTAGGACAGGTCCTGTGGGTGAAAGAAAAAAAATAAGTTTCTAAATCCCAGAGAACATGAGGTATGTAAGGTCTAGAAATGAAGGCGAAGGATTTAAACCTGGGAAGGATCTGAGTAATAGGTAGGTTTGAAAAATTTGCTTACATGTAGCTAATGAAAATAATGCCTGTTATTGCGAGTATATCTTTCGAAGATTTCAGTACTATTAGGATTTAATGAATGTAGAATGTTGGGATAGTTTATAGGAGGTCCTTAGCCATTCAATATTCTTTAAAATTTCAAAACAGTTTATTGTGTAAGATTTGATGGTTTCACGTCATTTGTACCTAAACGGTATATTACGCGGCATAAAAGCTATCGTATTCAAATTACTATCAACAAAAAGCAATTTGGCTTTAGCAAGATAAATACTTGAAACTATTAAAACCCGCTCATCGTTTTACCGTCGCGACTTGAATTTTAACTTGACTATTATATTCCATTTAATTTTAACAATGATGACACAGGCAGAACAAAAAACAGAACCAACATAAATATTAAAAAGACACTATGAATAGACATGACAAACCTTATTTAAATAAAGGCGTGATTTACAAAAAATAAGTCGTTTCGCACCGCGATAACTATAATTAATATGTTTAAATACAACGAGGACGACATTAATCACGGTTCCTCACATCAGGTGTCTTCAATTAGATGGAAAAACCAAACGATTTGGACAAAAACAAAGTATTGCGCGACAGATGTGGTCTGCTCATCGTAGGTGGCAATTATAACCTTCATACGGCACCGAGACCAAATGGCTACTCATTGAGTTTCTACTTTTAAGGAAACCATTAACTTCTTGTCAACTCCTTAAGATTTGCTTCCAAATTACATAACAACCAAACCCAATTGCTTGAAATACCAGCCGCCAAACAAACCTATTTTCGTACGTGATTCATAAACATAAATTTACGGTTTCATATAAACACTCGAATGCAAATCCTATTTGTTACATTCATATCAAGTTCACTGACCAAGTAACGAGCATAACCCAAAACCCAGTGCATTGTATTTATGCCACAAGTATTTCCATCTTTCGGGTCAACTACATGCAGCGGTGCAAGCATTTGTCTTAAATAAAAAATTCAAATACATTCTCTCACGTTGCATTTGACGTGTTTAGTTCAAGTTTCAAAATAAATCTCCCCTCATTCTGGATTCTATTCCTGGCGGCGGTGCGAGGACCGACAGAACGTACATTTAAAACTGAATGTCGTAATGTCAATAAAATATGAATGTTTATTTTGGCCGATTACGAAACTCTTAGAGCTTCTTGTATCGCGTAAATCTTAAAAGAATCGTCTGACGGATCCAAGCAAGCTTTTCAAGGTTGGCTCTAAACGAAAACATCAAAAATCAGTATCCGACCCAGAAATAGTTTAGTTTGTGCAAACACGCGATTTGTTTTGTGTAAGCGATCGTCAATTTGTTAAAGTCCAGTCTGCAGGAAAACAGTTGGATGTAATGCTAACAATATAACCAGTGTGCTCGTCATAAGTAAACACGCCGCTAATGTGTTCCTGGCTGCCCAAATAAATACCATCAAGGGGTTATTATTTACGAAGAATATCATCAATTACTTGACAGTCTCGAATCCGTCATTTATCTATTAGTACCTTGATTTATCGATTTCATTTAGATTGATTCTGCTCAACAACGCAATGAAATAGGCGCGTTCTGATGTTATTTTGTGTCAATCACTCGATCCCTCGTCTGCTAGTTCAAGTTTTGTAAATGTGTCGAACTGTTAAAGGTGTATTTGAACAATGGCTTTATACAAATATTAGTGTTTGGTAGACGGGAGGAGTCATTGGTGCTCGAGATACATGTATAATGTTTGGCGTAACGTTAACGTTATGTTGTCTTGGCAGCGGACTGCCTGGGGCCGTGTGCAGAGGTGCGCCCGAGGAATCTGGGCCGGCTGGAGTGACATTACTAAATTTGATCGGTGAAACAAAGCTGACGAGTGCCGTGGATTCTAATCCTATTCAAAGTACAATCATAAATGCACCGGCATTCTGTGTCAATGATATTTTCAATAAGCTTTCCGTTGCATTTGGACTTAAATTACTTAACAAGATATAATTTTGATTTACAGTTAAGTTGGTGTAATGAAGTATCGGTTCTTAATCAAGGCGTCGCAAAGCTAGTTAGCTGCCAATTTTCGTTTGTTGTTTAGTTTATCTGTAAGATTATCTTCGGAGCTATTATTTATTGACTGAAAATAGCCATTGTATCATCGTTTGATGTCGAAAGAGAGAATAAGATTCTTAATCATAAATTCCGAGTATCTTAAAACCGAATAAGATCAAGAGCAAGACAATTTTCCATCAAAAAACAGATCCTTAAATGTTGGAATATGATGTTTTGTTAATTAAAAAAGAACTTTAAGGTGCTAACCTTAGAGTCGATTCCGATGATTTTGTTGCATTCTTCGCAGCCATTGGCGAAGACGCTCTCGTAGCACTTGATGCAGTAGGGGTGCTCGTCCCTCAGCACGTAGCGCTGGCCAGTCAGCGACTCGTCGCATTGCCAGCAGCAGAAGTGACCGCTGTGCCAGTCCTTGTTCATCGCCTTGGTGTACTCGCCACTGAAAATAAGCTGCGGACAAAAGGACCATGGTTAGAGATGAAGAAAAGTTTAAAAACTTCTTTAACTTTAGATCAGCCACCGTGGACTGGATTATTTAAAGTTTTCAACAAGTTGTATCTATTGATAGTTCTTTGTATTTATAGTTAAAAAAAAAATCGATCTGTCTGTAGAACACAGTCCTTTATATCTTTAGATATCATTTCTTACGTCGTAAACTATATTTTTGTTAAGTGTATGGTTTTTGTTAATTATTTATCTATTGTACAGTAATTTAAGATTTTGTTAGTTTATATTTGAGTCACATTAAGTTATATGCAACTACTGGAGTTACGACGCTTCAAATTGTTAGTTATATTTTCCACCTAATGATCATTCCATAACATCAGATAGATACCTTAAATTAGGTCGGGTATGTGAGGGTGGCCAAAACGCGCCTAACAAAGTGCAAATAAACAAAGTACGCGCTATGCATGTCACTGGGAACGCGATCGGTAATGGACACTGGTCTGACACGAACACACTGGCGTTGCGCACGTCACGGGGGTCCCGCTTGGCCACCGCAGCACATACCCATCGTCGTTGGTGGTGGTGTTGGTCTGATCCACTTCCGTGACGGTGACCTCGCCATCCTTAGACTCGCGGCGCTTTGAGGTCTTCTTGACCTTCCTGGTCTTGCGCTCCGTGGTGGTGTACTGGACTTGTACGTCAACGTCGGCCATGGCACTACTCGGGGTTGTTTTACTTAGAAGAGGATATCACCGGACGCGGTCGCGACCCGAATTCGAATGGCGAGTAACGGTGGCCGAATCGCAGGAATTATTCCAGAATGTTTAGCGCTCGGGACGGAGGGGGGAGTTTGGGATTTAAATTTGGAAGAGTGACGGAGAGGGCAGGTGCGCGGGCGGCGTTTCCGAACTATGGCGACTTGAAACCGCGCGTTTTCCTACGAGATCCGCTCCTATCCTTCTCGGATTGAAAGCGATACAGTGCTCGAGTGGATTACGAATGTTACATGAAACTGGGAGCAAATCGATGGCCGATATCCAGGCTAGGTTATAATCGGAGAACAATTACAGCTTTATGCATGTTTCGACCTACAAATGCACTGTTAAACTTAATTGTTTACGCAACGCGAACTGGATTTTCCGATGCGTTTGACTTAGATTTATCGGTATTTAACAACAGATTTCGTCATGTTGATTTTATTTGGTAGAAGTAATTGAGCAATATTTCGGTATACTGTACAACTTAAATTAATACCATTAAAAATATATGAGCACAACAAGTATATGAACATTAATTTCATCATTAAAAACGAAAAATATAATCATATAAATGCAAAAAAAAAACACCTCTCAAATTATAGGATGCTCTAATAGTCGACGATTATATTTTTGGGTTAGTAGGATCTCAATCGATTTTGCAGTTGCATGGGAAATTACCTAGCGAAGACATATGATATGATTTTCGTAGGTATGTTATTGAAGTTTTGTATGTTAATAACGATTTCACTTCACTTGCCTAGTTTTAATTTCTCATTCGTTTGCCCCTTTGTTTCCGTTTATAATTTTCCAGCGACTTTTTTGGATTTTTCATTTAATTGATACGTACGTATCTAAGTTTTAAGGTACCTTTAATTATGTTTCATTAGATTTAATTCTTGTAAAATAATTTTACTAGAAATCGCTTTACAAAAAATCATGGCAACAGAACTGCGCTTAACATTTATTAAGCTTACACAAAATATTTCTTGCAAATGTAACACAAGTATCTACTTTTTTTTTGTACGATGGCCAGCTTAAACGACTAACTAATTGTAAAACAACTTTTTGTAACAGCTACAAAAAGCTACCTATTAGTTACAAAAACAAATACTGTAACGTCAAACGGATGTTTATTTTCAATAGTTCGTAACTTTTTAAATGATCGGCCGAGTTTGTTGAATGAATTGATGGATGGATGAATATTTGTTAGTCTGGGATTTTATTTTAAGATAGACGAATCATATAAACGCTAATACTGTTGCAATTGCTTTTAAAAAATTCATATAGGAATATGAAGTACCTACTAGCTTTTTTAGAACTTAGTACAATCATTTAGTTTAAACCCTTAAAATTATGTCAAAATTACGTGGAAAAGTAAAAGTTTCATGTGTCATAATAATTTTAACGGAAGATTTCAACCCACAAACAACTTTCATAGACAGCGAAATTACTGGAAATTATCGTCACTAAAATATATCACCGAATCTCACACATTGTAAAACAAATGAGCGCAATCATTTGTTTTAACTACTTCAAATTACTCCGAAATAACGAGAATATCAAGTAAGATCACAGATAGATAATAAATAAAAAAAAGCTTTTTTTAACGAATTGTTCATGGAAATAAAACTATGTAGTTTTAACAGATTATATCGCGGTTTTTAAATTAAATTTACGTTTCCGACGTTTTCCGTTATTCATCGAAAATATTTTTAAGCAAAATTCTAGTATTTTTATTCTGATTCTGATTCTGATATTTTGTGAATGATTCAATGTTTTCATGTGCTCATGAACTTCCGTATTACCTTCAGTCTAGAAACTCGGTCGATGGCTCGATCAGACCTTCAAACGAAGGTCTTGGTCACTACTACGTCTATTGGACTATTTTAGGAAGCCTGTCTAAGTTTCCGATAGTTCACACCTAGGTTGATGCCCTTTCAACTGCTTTTGACGACGGGAATGGCGCGAAAAGAGGTTGGAATCAAAAGACATCAGTTTTTTCAGTTTGTTCATTTTGATGGCACGTAGCGGATTGGTATAAGTGGATACCTAGTTACATGGCATTATGTTTTTTTTCTGATCGGTCAAAAGTTGCATTTAATGATTAGAATAATATAGCGAAGACTAACATGATTAAGGAATTGAAAATTGAAGTAATCTGCTAAGTTAATTTTACTAATATCTAAGGTGGAAAAAATATTCTAGATGCATTTAAAGCGTAGTACACTAAACATTTCACCCGTTTTTATAAAGAAGATTTTTCAAATCGGAAAGTTATCTGCAAGAAAGAATACTTACTATACATCAGCCACTTTAAAGAAATAATTAACGTGCTTTGGGATTATGAACCTTAATTCAATGACTAATAGTTCAGTTTCCATCACATTCAAATTACTTTTAGGCCCTTTTTGTAATATTTGTCATTCTAAAATGAACTTAAACACATGTCGTCAATGTTGATAATTGCGTAATTAGTAATAACGTTTAATTCTCTTTCCATATTGGCTTTAGTATAGTTTTGCTACAAAAATAAACCTATATAGTTTTTAACCAATAACATTCTCAAGTAGGTTGACACAATAACCTAATTTCGACCAGTCCCAAACCGTGTGATGTTGTTTGTCCCAGATTTGTACCAAAATAAACAATAGCCCTTCTTGAAATACATAAAATATAATGTATGTAAATAATTCTCACTACGCAGAGTAAGGGTTATTTGTTTCTATTACCGTGACAGCCTAAACAGACAGCATTCATTTAAGCCCTTTTTGTAATGCGTAAGACGGAAAACAAGCGCATTTAATGAAATCGAGCTTGTGCAGTCGTTAGAAACTACCATTTTCATAATGAGAACGCTTAAAGTTTTAAAACCTACACATAAACATGTGACCTGTACTAGTGCAGTTTTTTCGAGTGTTACAACCATAGATATAAGAACTGTTTTTTTTATCTATGGTTACCACTTTGACGGTTGCGTAAACTTTAACGCATTTAAGTTGTTATTCATTGTTATATTTTTCGTGTCACTTTTTTATCAAGTGACCTATGCCCTGTAACATTAAAACTGCATTTTTTTATTACATCTAGTACCTATATCTATTTTGTTTACAAGTTCTCACAGCTGTAAACATTTAGTTGTTTACCGTAATAAATTATTCGGAACCCCTATTGATTTATTTCGTAAACATAAATCATCAATTAATCAACGCGAGCACAATAGTGTTATCAATTAATAAATTGAATTTAATATGAATGTTGCCAGATTGGTATTTGGCAGTATGCTCTATGATCTTTTAATTACAATTAAAAATTTATGGCTGGACTTTAGCAATACCTTTTATGGTTTATTAAATTGTACTAATATTCTATTAAAAAAGACTGTTAATGTTTTTAATTCTTATCAGGAATTGTACATTATCACCTAAAAAGTTCTGTAAACGTTAATGCACAGCATATTCTTCAAAGATAGCATATATTGAAAGTTCATGATTAACTGAAATAATTTCTGTAGGTATCTTTCTGAAAAATTATAGTATAAAAAATACATCAGATTACCACGAATACTTTACTGACGTGAATTTTGTAACTGACATCGACAAGTCTAAGCAACAACATAATTTAAATTCAGAACATCGTTTCGCCTGTCAACTGTTTATACGCCATTATCAAAATGGCGTTCAGTGAGTTGACAAGTTAATCGTCTGTAAAAAGAGTCATTATCTTAACCGATTCCTTTAAAAGGATGTTATCAACTACCCTTTGTATTGTTTAAATTGCACGGTCTTTATAAATATTTCTTTAAGCTTTTAAAGTGTTACAAAATTGTATGTTTGTTTCAGAATAAATTGCAATAAGCAGTAACAATCTTTTTTACTTTTAGGTATTTATCTAACGTTTTATCAAATTTTGTTTGTAGTTGTCAAAATAACTTCATAGTTTTTTTTAAGCGTATACCAATTAACCACAGTTTTAGTTTACTTATACGAAAGATTAGAAGATTTTCAACCGACTTTAAAAAAAGGAGGATGTTCTCAATTCGGCTGTATTTTTTTTCCTTTATAAGTGCTGAAGCATAGGGCTTCGATTTCAGAATTCGAAGTAATAGACACTTAATTTCCGTAGTCAAATGAGGAAAACTAAAATAAGATTTGAATCATGATAAAGCGGTAAACGACAATGACATCATATTATAATGATAAATATCTTAAACTTGTTTACATGCACTGGTAAATAAATAGTTTGTACACTAATCATACTACTTTAAAATGGTATGAACGAAATTCCTAGTAATTGCTAATATTAAGTATTGCATAGGTGGATGATTGTAGTTGCAAATAATTAGGTACTCAAAAATTTACTAATTTTTATTTAATTACCGCATATTAAACTCATAAATATCCTATTTAAGTCGATATTCTAAGAAGCAATTTAAAAAAGTCTATAGGCATGCCTGGAGTATCGGGTTGGCAACGTTTCCAATCTATTTATACACTAAGAATCGCGATGCCGTACAAAATAGAAAAGAGATTGATAATTTAAATTTCATCTTGATATATCTAGATTCTCTAAGATGAAAAATGGCGTGATGTTCTTGGCTCTGTCGAGAAATGCAGTGTCGTGGCATGTGACGTCATAATTTGTGGTAGCGGTACAAAGGAGGTGGACTTGTGGCAATTAGGGCGGCCGAAAATAATGTCCCTGCCTACGCTAGGCAAGCTGGGTTATTAATAATGATGTTTACACCAATAAGCGTCACCGTGATATCGAACTTAAGTCTTTTTATAGCCAGGAATACGCTATGGAATCTACGGACAAGCGTTTTAGATTTCTCTTCGTATTTCTTTGAGGCTTAATTTAAATGAAACAAAAGCCAGATTTGTATTTTAGGGGTAACGTTGTTATTGTTGAACACAAAACATTTTGTTTTACCTTCAGCAATTTTTGTTTGGTTATATTACATGTTTGGTCTGGTAAATCGTAAAATTAATACTATAGATATTTTCTCCGTTGTAAAAGCCACATATTTTAAGAGCGAAGCTCATTTCTGTGAATACAAGAAAAGTGGTGATTTTATCCTCGAGTATAAAAAATGACATTCGAAATTTAAAATAAAAACATATGACAGACGGCATCAAATCTATTTTAGAGTAGAAAAACAAAAGCGAAAAACAAAAGAACATGATGTCAACATAAATTTGTTTTTTTATCAAAGAGGTTAGTTGTAATGTGAATGTTTCCCGTCGCGTCGTAAACTTAGTGTTTGAGTACTGAGTAGTCTTGTGGTTCAGTGGCGCGGTCAACGGGTGTTGTGACCGCAGTAATGTAGACTGAAAAGATCTGAAGGATGGTAATTAAATGTAGTAGCAGATTATTGTATTTCTGTTGATACACTATTTGTAGTTTATACGTTCTAGGGATGTCCGTATTTAGATGTTACGAGGTAAGATCTTACGGACAGATGGAAGTGCAGCCACTTACTATGCTTTTAAGAATTTTGTTTGGACATGCTTATACTTAAATAATAATATAAATACGCTTCAACTGAATTAATTTTCCTTTCTCTTGTGCTCCAGTTAATTAAGATCGCGAGGTGTTGATAGAACCCCAAAACTTTAGTTAGCAAGAGGTTAACCTAACTTCTGGTAACTTGATTGTTGTGAGGAGGAAAGGACTTTACTTCCAGTTGGCAACCCTCATCTCTATTCTAATGTTTTATTTGTTCCTTATTTGCCGACGCAAACCTTATTTTGCCCACAGTTCATACATCCCCAAATTCCTTATGGGATATATTCTCGCTCGACTATAGTATGTGTTGCCTAGCAACCTATCAAGAACATCATATTCTTTATGAATATTTTCACTATTGTATTCCAGTAGTACTAATCCAAACAAGTGACTCATATACATTAAGAAAAGATATTTATTTTCAATTCCATGGAGTTTCTATTCAAGTTCAACACATTAATCATGCTAACCTACAAAAAAACAGATGAATCGGTTTTATTGAATGTCTCATCATACATAGAATCTACTTAACTTACTGCAAAAAACGTATTCATTCTGTTGAATAGGGTCTAATTAAAGACTCTGTGGCTATGGAAAAACGCCCACCGTAATTGTACGGCATTCGGAGTTTCTATGTGGCGTTCGTTATGGACTTGTTTTGGGGTACTTTGTGAAAGACGTTTTTTATACCCTTTTATTACGCAACACGATGAATAGGGAATTTCAGAGATAAGAAATTACGAAATTTTAGAATTATTATTTTTGTCGAAATCATGGTTCGGATTGTAATGAGGTAGATGTTTTTCGAATAGTTAATATAGTACAGCATATAATTGAGGAACAGAACAACAACGACCAAATGACTAACAAGACTATTTTTAAATCAGTTGAAGGAGTGTTATTGGAAAAGCTAGACGGAAGCTTTATACTAGATATATTTATGTGAACGAGAAAATAAAAGTTAAAAGAAATAGAACAGTCATTAATGCTACCACATGGCAACTATGGCTGAGGTATCAAATCTAAGAAGAGTAATAAATAACAAATACAACTTGGGAAAGTTTGTCAATATTAATCACCTTAATCCCAAGGGTTTTAGGTAAATGTTACCACTATAATCCGATTTACGCGTTTCTCCGCTAGATGGCATTAACTCAAAGGTCGCCAGACTTTATGTGGCGGTATAATGAGACACATCTGGGTCGAGGCTAGGCGATTATTTTCGGACTATTGTGCAACGGTTTTGATTAACCGCTCATAATTATTAAAAAAAAAATTGGAACTATGGATATTAAATTAAAGTAGGTTCAATTTATTTTAATGCTTATTAAGTAACATTAAGAATAATATTGTTATTGATTTGTATCGTTTAAGGGTTTTCTCTTGCTTTTGTCATTGATTACTTCATTTTTTAATGCAATTTTTCCCTCTATGGCAGGGAGATTTACAAAAATTCAATACACATACACAAATAACATCCATTTGGAACTCGCATTTGTGCGATTTGACACACAAATGTTTCTTCTATACGGGGATTGAATCCGCAACATGTACATTGTAGTAATTGGCGTGGTGATACCACTTGGCTATCCGTACAGTCAAATGAAATGTTATTGAAATGAAACCATAAATTGCCATCAACATATATACAGTGTGCATAGACTTGAACTTAAACTAATGTACATATTGTTTCAGTGCTGGGTGTATTTGATGTGTTTTCAACATTATTATATGGAACACAGTTTGGATTGAAACCAAGGAAATTAGGCCATTACTATGTTCGAAGCCAATAAAGTTTTCATCATTAACGGTAGCCGTAAAATTACGTATGTAAAACACGAATTACCGTGTAAACATGATAAATAAGAAATTACATCAGATACGTAATTTCAGGCATCATTTAAATTCTTGTATCGTAATAGTGTTTTGTGTCTGTGCTATCTTCACTCAATAATTAAGGAAGCGAGCCAATTACATTCTAATTATAAAGTCAGCCGCATACTGTCTCAAATATGTTGCTTTGAGCCGATCTTTACATAGTTCCGAAACAAAATTGGTGTCCCACAATTTCGGTTGTCTAAAAGCCAAACAGATTAGAGCCTACCATATAACATTATTCCTGTCACAAAGGATATCACATTTAGGGTTATTTCTCAAGGTTCTCAAAGAAAACAAAACACAAACCGGGGTCTCATAATTTAATAGTCAGTCATGCTTACAGAAGCTCACAGCCAGCAATGCGCGCGTGCTGCGGTACATCCAAGCTAGTCCCCCATGGTGCCCCAGAAATCTACTTCTTCCTCTTCTTCAATTACCTCTTTGGTCTCATTCGGTTCTTCCTCGAAGGAGTTGAGTTTGGGCACATCTTTCAAGTACGGCTTTAGCTCGGAGGCATGATCCTCAGAGGCGACGCTGTCCACGGAGGCCTCCACGCTCCAGTGCTCCGGCCTCCTCTCCCGAGAGTTTTCCCTCGACCGACTTCTGGAATGAGAACGCGCTGATAGATTAGGAGTGCTTCCGAACCCTCCAACTTGTGCAGCTTTATTCATACGCTCGAACTCGGCTTCCTCGAGTGACGTGAACATCTTTAGTTCCTCCTCGCGCGACGCTCGCGACTCTTTGGAAGAATTTGTCGACGAAGAGTGACGCTTTCTGAAACTCCTTCGCCTGCCACTCGGGTCGCTTCGTTGTAACGGTCGGAACTTAATGCCATCAAGAGATCTTAAACAAATTCACAACATATGAGTCGGTATAGTACAGGTGAGGGATGGTACCATGAATTAGCTTTCTACGCGTGAAATGTTGATGTCCGGATGATCGGTGACCCAACCTCTTGAATAATGAGATGTAGCTAGGTTACTACGGTACGGTAAGCGTGCGTGTCTACATGAGAGATGCTCCTGCCGATAGCAATGAATATTAACCTTAAAAAGTCTTCGCTGTAAACGCCTCTTTTGTCTTCGTCAAATGATTGGAAATGTATTTCGGGTAATGCTGGCGGGGTGCGGTCGGGGCTCAATGGTCTGTAATGCCATGTCAGTTTCTCTTTAGCCCCGTCGACGACGTCTTTGATGTCAGGCGCGACAGAATTGGAAGTAAAGCTGTTGTGATTTGAATCTGAAATAGTTTCACGAGGCGTAGGTGATCTGTTTCTTTGACCGACACTGATCGACTCTGATGTGTTCGCTAGGATGGTTTTCGTTTTCGTAGGTGTGTTGTACCTTTCGCTTTTGTTGTCTTCGCTCGTTTGGCTGTCGAGGGACTCCTGACCGAAGCTGGATATTTTCGTGGAGAACAATATGGGTGTCGAGTCTCCTCTGTCGTCGTAGTACTTGACGGCGGCCGACTTTAGTTTTCCATTTTTATCTTGTGTTAAACATAGATATCCCTGACCGCATTCTTTAGTCCAGTCGGCTGCGGAGGACGCGTTGGTCGCTTTCCTGAGCTGTGCGGCGTAGTACTCGGCGAGCTCCTGTAGGTCCGGGCTGGAGTAGGGTAGCACGCCACTCAGTAAATGTTTGATGCACTCTATGGCGTCGTTCGCGCCGGCGTACGAGATAACGACAGACAGCAGGAGTCCCATTTCAAAGACCTCGAACAAACACGGCTGTATTAAAAGGAATGGAAAAAGGGGTACTTTGAAAGGGTCTCAGGGGAGCGGGACGGATGCAGCGCTATTACGCCGAGACAAGATTTGAACAACTGAAATTAAAGTGTAATAGTTGCCAAACTTTTGTAGCCCGATTTAGAATACATTTGGCGTTGTGGCCAGGCGCAAGCATTATGTCTCGTTCGATCATTTAGTCGAAGGTCGCTATAGGGTTTACGAGACACTAAAAATGTTTCATCCAGTGATTGATTTGTTAGCCAGTGCCATTACGTTTGATGTGAATTATTGCATTTGTAGTTAACAACGGCTCACTTTATTTGAGATTTAATAGGATGCGTTTTGCTACGGATGCTGTGATGGCAAGGTTTAAATGATTTGTTTTTAAAATGCGTTTTGTTTTCAGCATTTTTAAAGGTAAGTAAAAGCTAGAAATAGCAGTTGATTACATGTGGATTGTGGAGTACCTACACGTGCTGATAACAATGTATTTGGTGATGACGTTACGTAGAGAATGAAAAGAAAATTGCCCGGTAGTTTTTTCTCGGTCTCTTCCTATTAATTGTTTATGGGTCGTAATGTGACATTATTTTATAGGTATGTAGATATAGTATTATAATATTTCTTAGTTTAGCTGCTGACTAATTACTATTGTTGCCAATTACGTTTAAACCACCCTCAAGGGCGTTTGTATAAATTTTTCGTCATTAATGCAATCATCTACGAAAATGATATCTAAATTTTCAATAACAAACTTAATCACATATATTTGTATTATAATTCAGGAGAGAAAAGGAGATTGGTAATTACTCAGTACTTAAAAATAATGTCCTAAAATTAGGGAAAAATCTGAAGAAAAATTCTATTGTAGGTGTAGTTAGTAACAATTGCAGTTTAGTTTCAACTATGTTTTTTATTGAAAGACCTTCGTTTAGCATTTCACAATCGGTGATTGTAGGTACTTGTCTGAAATAACACTTCTGTCGATGACTGTACTCTGTAAACACTTATATTATCTGCTGGTGTTAATTGACGGCGCTTCCGAATATTGTTAAGCTTCCGTTATTTCAAGATCTCACGTTATGGAAGTCTGAAAAGGGCTCCTTCTTTCAGTATTTTACACCGTTTATTTTTCTGAACTCTGTTATCCCTTTTATATTATAGGACCAACACAATACCTACACATTTTTCTTGATCCGTCTCTGGGCTTAATTATTGATTACCTACACAATAGTATGCATCCTTCACATATCTATCCTCTTTAATCATAAATATTTCTTTCATATAATAATCGTTCACCGTAGAAAATATTCTTATATTCTTTATTCACATAGCTATATGCATTTATTAGCAACCTGGATATTGTTTACCACGATTCGTTCATAAAACACAATACCTTCAAACAGATATAAGTAAATAGACAGGGTTACAAGACAGGTCAGTTATTCGAAAAATCCTGCAAACATTCCTGTAAATGCTGAAGAATCTAATACGTTTCTGAGGTCTCAGTAAAGGGTATAAAAAAGCACCAGTCACTCCACTGCCTTTCACAGAGGAAATTATCATATCAACCGTTTAAGCTACAAAAAAAGAGCGGTTTTTATTTTCAGGAATAATATACGGGACACGCAACATGCTCCATGGAAACAAGTTATTTTTAAATACCCTTCTTAAGAGTCATACAAAAGTTTTCGAGATATTTCGAGAGAAACTATAGTACGGTCTACCTACGAAGGGTAATTCTATAAAATAGGCAAACTTGTCTAACTGACAGCAACCTGTCATTCAGAGTAAACAGTGTGAAAAGTTTAATGTTCTTCTGTCACTAATCAATCTGTTTTTAACAGCTATTTAGACAGTAGTTTTATTGTTTTACGCCCTGGTATAAGAGTTAAATGTATATTGAGTAAAAAGTATTTATTTAACGATCTCAAAAAAAAAAAATACAACAAAATCCATATGGCAGTAGACCTATCTAAACACCGATTAAAATTAAGTAAGTATTATAAGTAATTAAGTAAGTATACATTTCATGATGTAAAGAAAACTTATAAATATCAATATGATATCACAGGTAACAATGCAACGAAACGTAGGTGTTATAAATCCAGAAAAACGTGAATAAAACGCGTGGGCAAACTTGACTTTGAAACACTGATCTGGAAAGACGAAAATAATGCTTCAGTTTCATGCGATAAGGCACAATTATACCGACAATTACATTTTATATATCGTCCAAGATAATTATCCTTGACTTTATTTTTCTAAGAATTAGAATCGAGATATTTAAACTGCGTTTGATTTTATTTCCTACAATATAATTATATAATACAAAACTCAAACTAACACGATTATTTGAAACATTGAGATTTATACAGGGTGTCCGGTAAATAGTCCGACAAATTGTGGTGGCTGATACCTTAGGTCAGGTCCTATCAAATGAACACAACATATGTTCCCCGAAAAGTTACAGGTTTCGAGTTACAATCGATTTTCGGAAATTTTAGATTTTTCTACCTTGCATCAGACTTTTCAATTTTTCTTGCTGATTAATTGCTTTCGTAATACTTTTTGTACATCAAATTAATCTTGAATTGTTACTCTACGTTTTAGTAAGTCTCATATTTATCTAAAAGAAGAATGTATTGACAAAAAAGCCACTCGCTTAACAATTTTCACTTTTCGTTTTTCTTACTGCTTAACTTTGAACTGTAGTAGTGAAAAATAAATGTATGTAAGAGTTTTGTACAACAATCTTAAAAACTTGCTTGAATATTGGTGATTTTGTTAAGGTACAATACTTGCGTATTTTCCTTACGAAATAAGACAAAACATGCTGCTGAAGTACACATGGGCTTATTTGTTGAAATATTACTAATGTAAATCTTGGGAAATATGAGACGTAACTTAACGCGGATCGTCATTGTCCAGTGAAATAAGGTTTTTCTTCTAGCGACTAACTAGTTACACAAAATAATTGTGGCCAATTTCAATTTGGAAAATATGGAAATAAAAAAAAATGCTCTGTTAATTTTTTTGCAAAGTTACGGAACCCTTCGTTAGCATGTCCATCTCGAACTTGGCCGGTTTCTTAGAAGTCCCACTCTTCGTAAATACATTCTAGGCAAGTTGAAAGATACGTTATGGTTTGGGAAAATGGGTGCTAAGTGCAGTATGGGCCTGAAGTAAGAGCCTCCTCTAATGAAGGATAGGCAGATGGATTGGGCGTACAAAACCAGCTATTTCATTATTGTTGCATGAAAAATAAAGTATTATAAAATCGATTCATCTAGTAAGAAAGTACTGAAGGAAAAGGTAACTTTACACTAAAACATGTCTTAATCTAGCATAGAGAGTTAATGGCGAGAAGAAAATACCTAATTTCATTATACAATGACGATCCGCGTTAAGTTACGTCTCATTTTTCCTCAGATTTACATTAGTAATATTTCAACAAATAAGCCCATGTGTACTTCAGCAGCTTGTTTTGTCAAATTTTGTAAGGAAAAATATTCAAGCAAGTTTTTAAGATTGTTGTACAAAACTCCTACATACATTTATTTTTCACCACTACAGTTCAAAGTTAAGCAGTAAGAAAAACGAAAAGTGAAAATTGTTAAGCGAGTGGCTTTTTTGTCAATACATTCTTCTTTTAGATAAATATGAGACTTACTAAAGCGTAGAGTAACAATTCAAGATTAATTTGATGTACAAAAAGTATTACGAAAGCAATTAATCAGCAAGAAAAATTGAAAAGTCTGATGCAAGGTAGAAAAATCTAAAATTTCCGAAAATCGATTGTAACTCGAAACCTGTAACTTTTCGGGGAACATATGTTGTGTTCATTTGATAGGACCTGACCTAAGGTATCAGCCACAACAGTTTGTCGGACTATTTACCGGACACCCTGTATGTCAAGTACCCTAAGACTTTTGCAAAACCCTTAAAAAACAACCCTTAGAAAATCAAATGAAAATGAGAAATATGGTAGATATACAAAATCAAGTCACTCTTCAAAAAATACTAGTTTCACTACATATTCATAAGTTTTTCCATCACCTTCAATAATATTATGAAAGTGAAAACTCTATTTCGATTCAGTAATTTTCCCCCCAAAACGTCAAAAGAATAATTGTGAGCAAATGTCAACGACATCGGGGAATTAAAAAAACAACGTTGCACACGTAACTACTCTTGAAATCTTATAAAATCCAGAGACAAGAAATCGAATGTTTTTACTCTGAACGCTGACAAAATGCCAAAATTATTTTATAGTTAAATGTAAAGCTACAAATATTTGGATATTGTCAAGCTTAATGATGACGATGTAGTTTATGATTTTATTTGATATATGATTTATTTCATACATTTACCTACTACGTTATAATTTTTCTCTTTAAATCTTTGTGATGTGACTTAAAGTACTTTGTGGAGGACATTCGGCTATTGACACCAGTAGTTACATTCTATTTTAAATTTTCTCGTACGTTAAACCCATTATTATTAAATAATATTTTCCGGCCCATAGATAATCTATTTTCATTGCTAACCGGCACGGGATTTGATTGTATACCTTTTCATTTAATTATAAACGTGTGTGACCTTCATCGAACATCGCGAGTTGGCCCATTGAACAGCGGAAACTCAATGAAATTTGTTCAGAATTTGTTTAGCGGTTCATGAGATTAGCGCGTTCAGACAGACAGACGGGAGACTTTACCGTGTATTTTACAATACGCGAGCATTGCCAATTTACGAGAGGCTAAAGACAAACAAATGACTGAGCAATAACTTTAAATTTCGAATTCCGGAGTAGAGACGGTTGAATGTACCTAATTCAATAGCAATTTCGTAAGTATGTTCCGTAAGATAGTCCAGTGGTTCCAGGTTAGGTACAACACTGGGTTCTAATTATGGCGGATGACGTCACGATGACGGAGTCGGACCGTGTGAACAGTGTGGGCGGGCCTTTAGGAACAAGACGTTTGTTTGCGCGCGCGCAGTTTATTTCAGCGCTATTTGTTTGATTAGTTGCATAACTTCGGGGGGCGGGGTTTGGGATGATTAGAGCTTGACTGTATGCTGGATGAGCAGATTTATTTAAGTATATTGCATAAAAAATATGTTAAACAATACGGATGGTCTATATATATGGTATATCCTACTGATATGGAAATCTAAACATCACGGTAATTAGGTTGAAAATTCATAAAAAATAACTGAGTAATCTTAAGGGTTAAAACTGCCTGCAGGTGATGAATCCTTACTAATATTCAATCAATCAATCAATCATTCAGCCAATCATAGTCCACTGCTGGACATAGGCCTATCCCAATTTGCGCCACAACACCCGGTCCTCCGCCCTCCGCATCCAGTCCCCTCCAGCGACCTTTTTCAGGTCGTCAGTCCACCTGGCGGGGACTAATATTATAAAGGCATAAATACTAAAAACTTAAACGGCACTTAAAGACGAAAATACCAATTGCACTAAATAATAATACGAGAAATAGGCAGTATGTACAAGTGTATTTACAGTCTTTTAAAAAGGGCAGTAATAGTATATTACAGAGTTTTAAAATACCCACTTTAGAATGAAGTGTCACTGTCATCCTTTGACAGATATAGGTCATAACTCAGTGGTGTAGTGTTGTCTCTCTGATCACAGACCAATAACCTATTTATGTGGTACCAGCACTAGTATTTGGCAAAGAAATTGTGTTTTATGAGAAATATAATATCATACTATGTAGTACTATAACGTACTATTAAGATTTTCGAAGGTTTATGAATAAGAAATACATATATTTTTTTCTTTAGTTTCAGTAGTTACACATAACTTTTCAGTTTACGTAAAATATACAAGGTTTTGTTTTCTTGTTTGTTAAAACACTATTAAATAATTTACAACCAAATCTTTATTTTATTTTGTTCCGAAGATATATGGAATTCTTAAATGAAAAAAGATACCTAGTTCATATTTGAGTAAATTACATTAGGTAGTGCATACCGCCCACATTTTACGAACAGATTATTACAATAAGTGTTAAGTAAATATAGTTACAAATTACAAAATAAACATGATGTAAATGTGTATTCTATTACAAATTTGGATTGACCATGGAATATATTAGCTAACTAATTAAACGCAAATATTAGCAAAACATAATTATTGTGATAACATATTAATATCCACACTTTGCATCTTTCTTAATTTTGCAACTGTTAATTTATTGTTCTATTTCGAAATAACCCATTAAGCTAGCTGAAAAATACATATAAGCCTACCCTAAAAACAAAACACAAGTTACTATCTTTAAAGTTCCTACAATTCATAACACAAGCGTCATTCAAATTTAACACCTGCGTGGTAATATTATAGGAATTAATTTTGACAAACAAATAACTGAAATTATGAAAAGTATATCTCAAACATCACCATTTCAATGTCTGGATATTTCTACGCTGCAATTCTTACGTCGGTATGGTGAAGAAAATTCTACCTATCTACCTCCCCTCTGAAAACTGTAACCTTTTCGGTGTACAATAAAGAATATCCGCCCTCTCTCTCTTTCTTTCTATCTATCCCTTTTAACCTCATCCATACAGCACCTAAATAGCCATGTGTGTCAAAGGCAAGGTCGCAGTGAAAGTGTTCGCCGAGTTCGGCAGCGCGCGCCGACACCCGACACCGCGTGACGTCACGCGCGGGCCGTGCGCACGAGACGATGCGCAGTCGCCGAGAGGGAACCAGGAGCTAGCTTTGAGGAACGCTCTACTATAAAATACAGCGCTTCAAGTCTGGGGCTTTGTTCAAATCCGTTAATTTGATACCTTTACTGAACTGACTGCATCGTTATATAGGTAGGTATTTAAAGAAAATCTAACGGCATGTGATCGTTTTACATATTTATGTAATAGAGACGTATTATTATCATATTATTATATCAATCAGCTAGTAAAAAAGCGAATACCTAATGGTCTAATTTATAATTAGCAAAAAAATCAAAGTTACGACATCGCTATTCACAAAAGAAAAAAATCGTATTTTTTCTTTCAGTAAATTTGTCGGTGCTCGTCGACTATTCTGCCATTGTCGTGTTGACAATAAGCCATCTAGATGAAGGGACTTTCTTCGCCATATGAGAAGAGGCCTTTGCCCAGCAGTGGGAGAAATTCATACCGATATTAAAATAAATTTGATAACAAGAAATATGATACCGATAACTTTGCAAGAAATTATGTTACTGAAATTCTAACTTCCAAAACTATTTGTCAAGCTACACTAGTTCATTCACGTAACGCCCATTTGAACTTGAATGAACTTATTGGCAAGCGAGGGGCGTTCCCCACACCATTACAAAGGTTTGTATGTATTTTAAGTTTTGTAGTAGGCGTAGATAAAAATAATATACTATAGTACGTTAGTTGTGGTTAGAGCGGGAAAATGCGTTTGTTTCGTAGACACAAGCATAGGCAAAGGCCACTCAATCAGAATTTTATTCGGTTTGATTACCTAGATTTGAATTAGGAACGCATTTTAAAAGTAAATAATATATACAATTTGAATTGTGACTGGCTGAAAATGTTTTCTATTTATAATTTAACAAAAAAGTTTTCGTACATCGGTTTTCTTTTTAATATTTTTATAAATTATAAATATTATTTTTAATTCTAAAGTGTATAGTTACTAGCGGCTTAGTTTCAAATGTCTTAAAGTTTATCGCATGAAATCATTCCAAGCATTTTTACGCGTTGGCAACACGAGCAAAAACATCGTATCTTTGTTTTCAACAATATTACCGTAGTTATTTAAAGTAATTTATGATTTTAACATTTAACAGAACTATTAAACTTGATTGATAGTTAGCACGTGTTATTTATTTATTTATTATTTTGTAAACTATTTACTTAAATCATATTTACGCGGGTGATTACATATTAATGTTTGTAGTGGAATAAGGTAGTTGTAACTTCATAGATAATTTTGGTTTCAATGTTTTTTTTTTCAATCATATTAATTCAGTTGTTTCAGATTAGAAAAAATATCCGAAGGTTTTTTCCCAAACATTTAGTTACTATCTACCTAGGTTATCTGAAAATTAATAGGTGCACTTTATATCTACTTACTGACTAGCTACAGTATTGCTACATACAGGATGTTAAGAAACCCCTGTCCGACCCGAAAGGGTGATATAGGGTTCACAATCACATGCCCAAATGAAATATCAAATTTGGAAAATTCATGATAGAAACAATAATAATGGATTTTGAAATAACCATTTTTTGCCCCGAAATTCCCTAAATTTGAGATTAAAACAAAAACTACTACACCATTTAATTTCGTCGGTATTTTTGGGGGTCTTTTGTTTGGTAATTAGGTAGCATCTGTGACGAAGCCGACTTTCACTCACAACTTTTGAGAAAAAAAAAAATTTTAGGTTATAATTTTTATTTCTTTTTATTTCAATTTTTTTCCACATTTTTGTAATCAGATATTGATACCTTATAACACCTTCACGGGTTGGACAGGGGTTTCTTAACACCCTGTATATGCACTTATGTAGTAACTAGTGTTTAGCGTGATTTGTGTAATAGCTATAAGAAGGTACTAAGGTAAGGTAATACCATTGTAAATTTATTCGCTAAAACTTTGTCTTTGAATATGTAATAGAACTGAAAAGTTTGAAACTTATTTTTTCATAAACACTACTATTAGGTCTAGGCGATGTATCACGCGGCCAGTGCCAATTAAAATTAAATAAACAGACGGTATATTTTTACGCAGTTTTCACAAAGATCTTGCAATAATTACATTTTTATTAATTTGATAAACAACTACAACGTTTACGCAATTGGCAAAAGTTATTATGCTTGTTAAAATACGTATAAACATTAACATTTTTACATTAAGTAACGTTAAGTTGTATTTGAATATTCTTCCAAATTAATTTGATATCTCTTTTTTTTCTATCTCATTGATCAAACTGAAGTAATTTTTTGTTGATTTTGCTATAAATAATGAGGTATTTTGACGGAAGGTGCCCAGTATCCGGTAAACAAGATTATTGGCAGGCGAATGGGGTCAATGACACGTAACCATAGAGTTTGAGGTACGACAGGTGATGTGAACAAGTAGAGCTGTCTGCTGTAATGATAAATGCAAGTTTTTGTTGTTCCCGACATTTTCAATTTAGTATATTTCTCGGAAAAGGTCGAAGAACTTGCTTCTTTTTTTAAATCTGAGGAGGAGTTGACAAGAGTTTTTATATAAAAAATGTTCGGATTTCAAACTTTTGTTCATTATTTAATTTTATTGTTTAAGAAAATCAAACCTCTTTTTCGGCCCTTACGTCAGCGCATATTTATAATTTTTCGAATATCAAAATTAAAATGTTTTTTTTTATTCACTATATTTTTGTATGTAAATTAACTAAGTATTAAGACGTAACTACATGAGTACCTACCTAATCATATACTGACGTTAACATTAGATTAACCTACATACAAAACAGAACTAGTACCTACTAACTAAAGTATTTATAACCATTTACCCAAATCAATACAGGAAATTTCAAACATAGATAAATTTAAAAATAGTGCTAAGAAATTATTATTAAAAAAGCGTAAGTATTACAATATCTCAGAATATCTAGAAGATAATTTAAAATTATATAAGATATAGATTTAATAAAACACTGTTTTTAGCTTCAGTTATTTAGCTATTAGATATTATTGTATAGTTTGCATGCCGTCTGGTAGAATATGGTTAATGTGCACTATAATATTATGTAAGAACTTTTATGTACCCATATTCGCAAATGAATAAATGATTTGATTTGATTAACAAATCCAATCTCTTTATAAAATTAAACTGTCAGTAAACCTATAACAACAAAATCCTGCCCCAATACTATTTGAAAATAAAGTCAATCGATTTTCAACCTTAAAGACCACGAATTAAGGATAGGAGTTCTATTTTTGTATTGCAAGCTTAAAATGTATCAGTAGTAAAGAGCTTAATTACTGATTAGTATGAAAAACAACGTCGAGTTTATAATCTTGCTATTTGTTATTTAGAACGTGCCAACTTTTTTCCCGCGTTTTATTGACATTTACAGACAGGTTGATTTTTTTAATTCCTCTGTCACGCGTCGCTGTCATGCAGCCGGTAGCTAGATTTTAAATATAATAAATATTTGAAGTCTAATCAATGCAAATACAGTGTGCACTTATAGCCAAAGGGAAATGTCGTTTACCACATCTTTAATTTAGTTTAAATGTAATGCTGTTTGTATGTAAAGCTTAATAAATAAATAAAGTTAGTACTAAATTATTTTCAGTTGTACAGAATTAAAGGACTTTTTTTCATTTGTTTTGCAACACTGTTTTTATATTCATATGGCGAAAATAACATTTTAAATAAGTTGCAACATATACAAAAATGTTACCTATACAAAAATTTAATGACTTAAAATTTATTATATTTAAAAAAATCTATTTGTTGATAAGTCCCCAACAAATTGTGCCGTGGGAACCTACATTTGCAATTTATCACCGCGCTATGAAAAGCTCTCTGTCATCAAATAGGAATAGGACTGCGTTTATTTCTGATAGTCAGCTGTTAAAATGAAATGCAACTAATATTAAATGGCGTCGAGCATTAATTTTGATTAAAGATGAGTGTGTTGTGATTACGCAATTATGATGATTATTGCTGAACTACATTATTAAAGACGTTGCAAAATAGCTTTATTAATTATTACAAATAGCTATAAATAAACTATTTTATCTATAAAGACTGTTAATTCGTAACATAAAATGATTACTCAATTTTGTAAATGTCAACATAAAAAAAAAATGCAACAACTTGTCGAAACGCATTGCATTTTTTGCATTAATCAGTAATATTTTATACTTTGCAGACGGTTCTAAATGTTAATGTAGGAACTTATAATTACAATTTAAAAAATATTAATCAATCTAACATCTGTTCACACTCGTGCATCGTACGTGCAACGCCATCTATTATCGAGTAGCTGAACTATCGCGACAATCTATTTGTTACAGTTAAGTCTGTTACCTTTTTCAGCGCAGCGATGACTATTTATTCAAAGTATATAGTATGTAGTGTATTATATGTATGCCATCAAGAAGTAAGACATATATTTATCATTATATGACACTTAATTAAAAACACATGGAATAGACAGTAGTAATTAAACGGTGAAAAAAAACAATGACACATCGTAATATTTATAATGTTAATTATTATTAAGCAAACAAATACCAGCCATCAACACTTTTTATTAGACATGCTAAAGTCAAAAACACTCACAATAACTTTCTTCCTATTCGGCTTGTATCCGAACACCAAAAAAGGCGGGATAAAGTCGCGCGCAAATTCAAATATCGAAAACTTGAATACACCCCGAAACTGACGCAACAGTCGCGCACCAAAATGACTTTTTAAATTATTTTTTATTAAACTGGTGACTAAGGTATAAATTAAATTCGCTGGAGGCGACACGTCCTCGGTAGCTGTCGAAAGAGTATTGAGTTCACAGTTGGCGAACACTGGCCGGTTAAGATGGTCCTTGTCGTACGTGCGCGTCGATTATATTTATTACATCTACAGGCTTGTGACTATAAACAAGCTTGGACGATGGACACTTCAAAGAGATCGATCGGTATTTGGAAGATCGATAGCCGGGAAAATGGCTGCCCCATCGAGACACGTCAATAACCCGTAGGGATAATGTCAAAATTAAAGTGTCCGAGAACTGACACAACATCAAAAGCCCTTTTTATTTTAAACGCTTGCAAAATTCACCTTCGATTATTTTGAATACCACTCGTACAATCTTACTCCATTAAACGTACGTCAGACTGGACGTGTTTTCGTACGCACAATTTTGTAATTACCACTTCGATATAGAAACGTAACTGATACGATGTAGTAACATTCGCAATAATTCGTTCGTTGCAAATATAGGCCACCACTTCAGGCGCCTCCATTACGATACATTGGAGACTATAACTCATAACTGTAATGTAGCATGATGGCTAAAATTAATAAACATTATTACAAATTAAAAATACAATACCAAGAACAAACGTCAAAAGTCAGGCACATAACAATAACAGAAAAAAGAACAAATTAAATCATTACCTTATTTAACAGTTACTTAAATATGGAACTAATCAGATCACTGGCTGTAGAGTATATGCACACTTGATCAACCGAACTTTTTGCTAAATAGAAAATGGCGTGTCATAAAAAAGGCGCGCAATCCCGCTGGGAGCGTAAGAACTGACTAAAGTGGTAAGGTGTAAACCAATGTTCAACAGTACCTAGTTAACAGTTTATTTTTGTTCTGTAACCACATACCGTACATATTTGAATAGGCTATAATCGAGAGAGGCTTACATACCTGGGCTTTATATGGTGTAAACAATTCTAATTTTGGGAGTGTGTTGAATGACACCCAGACTGAACTTGAAGTGATATTAAATTAGATAGTTATCGATGGCAGTTTTGTTGAAAATATTTAAGTAATTAGAACTCTTTGAAAATAAACAATAGCTGTGAATAATACACCACACCATTTTTGTATAAAATTTAGTAAAGAAAAATGACACGAAAACTTTCAGTTGAATTTGCAAAGAATAACTAACCTACCACAATCTGCATCAAAATGCATACAATCGTCTCAGTTATTTTTGTTTTAAGCTTTACAAAAAGGTCAATATTTGCCCACCAGTACTTTTCTTCAGATTTTTAAATTAAGAACAAGAACCGATGACAAATAATAGACAAGAAAATCTAAAACCTTGAACGAGCAATTTCATAGCGATGATATACACTTGGATGAATGACTGTGAACAGTTGCTCGCATCAATAATATTGTCATTAAAACAAAACTGTTTGTGGCACAGATAATGTAACGCGCTAAAATTATACCAAGCGTTACTCATATCTCGAGAGGTTACATTAAGATATTTGATGAATGCTTCACGGTTCCACTTGGTCTTCAGTTTTCATAGTTACTGGCTTTCGAAATTGGAGAACTCATTTAATCGGTACTTGTGTTGTGTTATGGTGATATTATTGATAGCACGTAAATTAAAACAAATAATACTTCAATGAAATGTGCATGGTACTACTTGGAGGTAAATACCTCATACCGATGTCAAAAGAATTTAGGAAACATTGCGCAAAAAACGTAAAAAAGAACTGAATTTACTTTTTACAAGTCGGAAACAATAGATTGTATTTACTATGACGACCTCCGTGGTCGAGTGGCGTACGCACTGGTTTTTAGGTGTCGCCAGCTCTGAGGTCCCGGGTTCGATCCCCAGACGGGTCAATGTAGAAAACCACTTTTCTACATTGTCCCGGGTCTGGGTCACTCTGGGTGTTATTAGTACGTTCGTTGTTTCTGAATTCCATAACACAAGTGCTTTAGCAACTTACTTTGGGTTCAGAGCAATGTATGTGATGTTGTCCGCATTTATTATTATTATTTATTATTTAGTTACATTACGTAACAACTATGAATAAAAATTTAATAAAAATAAAATTAAAAATGCTGACAATTAGTTACCCTACTATCAAGGTATTTGGTACAGCGCATAGTAAAAATGTAGTCGTTTATTAGATGAGATCAAATAGTTAACTCTAATATCCAGCTAGGTTCTTAATATGTTATCAACTGCATTTAAATAAAATTTATTTTCGATCAGCTTAGCTAAGATTCGTAGCTGTAAAGGTGTAAATAATTGGCTACAAGCTACAACCTAACTAAATCATATGAATATAAAATAATATTTGAAATAGTTGTTTTAATATAGTTTTTTAAATCCGATTGGTTGGTGCGGAGGTTAGCAAGTTTATGCAAGTCTCACCCTAACCCAAAGTAAAAAACTTTTGGACGAGGTCCTTCTTATGAACCTCGACTAATAGGTTGTATTGCAGGCTTGGCTGGTTACACAGCCATACCATGGATACATACCATACACAGCTAGCTCTCCAATAGATAGAATATTATTTGTTATGCAGATTTGATAACATTTCATAAGGAGATACAATGATCCTAAAAAGGTAGGTACAAGAACAACACAATTAAATGATGATGATGATTTAGATTCTGATGTTTTAGCATCTTTATAAGACAGGAAGACCTATTCTTAGCTGGAGACCAGATCATAGACATATTAGTTGTGGATGTTACGTAAGCGACCGGCAAATGTCAGCGGAGACATAGCGACAGACGGGAATAGATCAGGCTCGTTTTATTGTCTTTGGAATACGTCCGGGGGGCAGCTGGTACTTAGTGTATCAGACGGTTGGTAAAGACAATGTATGGAAAGACAATCGCTTCGCATTTATATGAAATTATGGGCTGTTTGAACGAAATGTTAGGTTTGGTAGATTTTATGGTCGATCTTGAAAATACCAAGGTCGTCCAAGGTAGTTTCTCTGTGGTAAGGATATTACTTAAAAGTCTTTTTCAGTGTCTCAAGACAGGTTCAGTCAGTTCAGTGATAATAATAATAATATTCCGGGACAACTCACACACGGTTATCTGATCCCAAGCTAAGCAGAGCTTGTGTTATGGTAACCAGACAACTGATAAACATACTTATATATTTCTAAATACATACATATTATAGATAAATTACACCCAGACAACCAGAACAAATGATCGTGCTCATCACACAAAGATTTGTCCTGGGTGGGAATCGAACCCACGACCTCCGGTATAGCAGTCAGGGTCACTAACCACTAGACCAACAGGCCCGTCAGTGATAAAACAATAAGTATTACTTTAATACAGTTCTGTCTAAACTGACCTTTTTTTGTATTAAATGTAGGTAAAACCTTCCTATGCTTTTTCAAATATAGAATGTGAAATATACTTTTTAAAATAATAGACTTGGAAGAATTTAATAAAATGAAAGGATTCAAGAAGAATATAATAAGATTCAGTCTCTGATAACTGCCTCGTTGTTCTGTGTTGTCTAGTGGTTCTAAGCGTGACTGCTACGCTTGAGGTCTTGGGTTCGATTCCCAAGTCGACCAAGGTGTTATTGGGTTTTTCTATGAAATTCTCAGTAGCAGGTCGGAGTTTGGATTTGTGCCCGGTTAGTGGCAATAGGCTCGCGCCCTATTACATGGGACCTAAACATACCGGCGAACTGTGGGTGTACATTGGTACACCTCTGCCTAACCCTTCGGGGATACAGGCGTGATGGTATGTTATGTTATGTTATGCAGTCTCTGATAATTAGGGTTTAAATTCCATTGATTTTTTATAGCAACATTTAAAGTACACACTAATGGTATTTTTGGACGGACACCAAGCTGATTAGCATTATCATCATTAATTATTGTAACGTATTTCGGTACCTAACATTCTAGCTGTCATCGGTAATGGCCGCTGATAGAAAACAATTCATCAATATATCAATCTAAAATAAGAACGAAAATGTTGAAGAAAATGTGGTGTGTACAAACAACTGCAGATTGGCAGGTCACGGTATTATCAACTTTATTTCGTAACAGTAAGGTTCGTTTTGCTTGCACTATCGACCTACTGAATAGTGCTTAGTACCCTAGTTCAAAGTACCCTAGGTATGTGAACAACTAATCTTAATATATATAAATCTCGTGTCACAATGTTTGTCCTCAATGGACTCCTAAACCACTTAACCGATTATAATAAAATTCGCACACCATGTGCAGTTCGATCCAACTTGAGAGATAGGATAGTTTAAATCTCAAATTATAGTCGCAATTTTAAGAAATTGACGCGGACGAAGTCGCTGGAATCAGCTAGTTATTATTATATATTTATTATCATGAGTAAACTACGTAATTTTATATTAAATCGAAAACATTGATTTACAATTTACCCGGCCATATAAGGTGAGTTTTGTGTACCTAAGCTCAGATGTTTAAGTGGTGTCGAGCAGCAATTTAGAAAATATATTGCAATGAGATTCTAATAATAAAATATGTACAACAAAATACAAAATTTAAGTAATTTGTAACTTAGTTACGTCACGAGAAACTTAAAGTACTGATATTATCAAGATCACGTTTGAATATTATGACATAGTATTCTTACGAAATTTAATAAAGTAGGGATTAACGTTTTTTCTGTCAAAAAAATATTAAATTATTTGTATCAAGTATGTATGGACTATGGTATAATATTTCAAACCTAATATAACATGGCGATCAACATAAGATACCTAAATCAGGTTCATGTTTAATTTTCTGATGTGTAAAAAATGTTTATAGTTAATTTTTTTTTTGTTTTGTTAAATTAATTTGTCATTAAAGCTAAATCCACTTACCTCATCGCAAGCATGACACCTAGGCTTCAGTCTTTCCGCGTAGTGCCGGACGCAGTACAATCGGCCGTCTAACGCGCAGTACGCCAGTTCGACGAGCAGCTCGTCACATTCCGCACACGAGAAGCATGTGGGGTGGAAATATGCCTGTTAAGCAAAATAATAAAATAAAAATAAAGACAAATATTTTAAGATTATTAAAAGTGTTATCAGCGCCACCTATCGCTCAATAGCAACACTTGTAAAGTTCTGAGTGTTGTTTTAATTTACTTATATTAACTAGATGGCGCTGTAAATGATTGTACTCACTTCTTCACCTATCCGCGGCGCTTGAACAGTAATACTGCCGCTTCGAATTGGTTTATTGCAGCCCATACACTCGATAGATGCACCGTGATATTGACTTGCGACGCCTGAAACAAATATTGCTAAATAAAGCCGTTTATAAATAACTTCGTCTACTCGCCACGAGATGGCGCTAGCGCTCATAAGTTGGACAACGTCATACCAATGTCAAGTGCAATTTCGTTTCGTGCGGATACGAAGTCTTCATATTGCTTGCGATGATTTTCGTCGATGTGTCGACAGTGTGCTAGCGAGAGGTCTTGCTTCGGTAACTGGGAAGCCAGCGCCCTAGTTCGCCAGGCTCTCCACGCCGCGGCGCCAGTAGCGCCCCCTAACCCAGTAGGCGCGCGCTCGGCCAACGACGACCAGTAGAGTTCAGTCTGAAAACAACATTTTAACTCTTACTTATAACATAAAAACATAATGTATCACTGATAAACTTTTAAAAAGCATCTCCTACTTTCCTTACAAACACATTTTGTCTAAAACCTACAAGTACACGTAGCCACTGCATTTGACACAATGTCATAACGATATTATGTGACGAAGCCAACGCCATGCATACGTTAGCAGTCACCATGTCGCGTCAGGCTTATAGACAAGGCGACAGGTGATCGTCACGGCTGCTGTCTACCTTACATCAATAACGATATAAATAGAATATGGAAAAAATGTTGTTTAGAGAACAGTCATTATTGGTGGCCTAGTGGTCTTGTAAGCGCAATGTTGTAGATTCGATCCTGGGTATTTGTAATATTTTATAATTTTATTAAAATTTAAACCTAGATAAACATTGTCTGTAGCCCTGTGTCTGTCTTTTACTGCTTCATCAGTCTAACTATTATTGGTTCTAATAATATATTTGCTTGTTAGCTTTCCATCTCCTTGTATGAAATAAGAATACTTCTCCTTTTCCAATCCAAATTTATTTTATTGTGTACCGTCTGGTGCACAATGTTTTAATATAAGAAAAGTAAATCAACCCAAAACTAATATGGGTAATAAATGGCTTTTCGCGCAAGTGTAGTCCAATTAGTTACCACCCTAAATTTTCCAAAACTATTAAATAATGTTGCGTACCTGCTTGGCGGTTAACCCGGGCGGGCTGTCATACGAGTGGTGGTTGATCTTGGACTCCCGCAACCCCAGCCGGTCGCGCACCGAGCCCAGCTCCTCGTGGTACACCGAGTGCTTCAGACGGTCGCAGCCGCATGACTTGCACGTTTTTCTGGAAGCAAACAGTGAAGGGTTAGGTATGGTTGGCTGAGCAGAACAGATGGGTTATATGAATTAGGAACCAGACTAAATTACATGAACAAAGTCTCTTTTTTAACAGAAATGGTTTCTAATTTTGGTCATGTCCTAAAGATAAAAGCCTTCCGCTTGCGAAGGGAAATATATATAATAAAAAACAAACCTATGCGCAAGGAACTTAAGTTTACTTGGCCTTTTTCGTCAGATACATTACAAAAAACTAAACAATAAAAAATCAGGATTGTAGTTTTTGTTCTAAAATGTAGATGGCGTTGTAACAAACTTTCGATACAACAATCTTTCTTCGTATCTACACGTACTGATATTTTCTGTGAACTCACGCTCATACAATATTATAGGCATAACTCATTTGCACACGTAAACAACTTCTAAAAATAGCCGGTTGAGAGCAGTGGCGTGACAAAGAAACATAACACATCCCTAATAAGACAATCATCTGCAGATTGTGAGCGGTGAGATGAGGACGCGAGCAGTAGGGGCTAACAAGCTCACTCGTAAAATATAGAATATAGTATATTATTATATGGGAAATAAGTATTGTTGCTGTGAGGAATTTTATACTCTTTCTGGTACTATATACAAATAGCTATATTATGGGACCTGTCTCATACATGTAAAGTTAATCATGTCTTTATAAATTGACCCTCAACATATACTGAATTTGAATTAATTTTGGTCGTTTTTTATTTCATAATAGTTGGCAATTTTTTTTACTAGGTGTCGCTAGTAGTATTTCTTCAAGATTTGTTAGCGCTCTTAATGAATCTATGACATTATAACGTTTATTTAATCAAAATCTATAAATACAGTAGTCTATAATAAAATATGAATACATTAAAGGGCAAGCCTAGATAGTTTATTAATGAAACAAGTATGGAGTTGTAATGTATTTAGATATCGATAGCTCATTGCATATGGACGTAAAGGCATCGATAAGTTCTAACCATATATAGAGAGGTCCAGGTGTTTGATAACATCGCTTCAGACCTTGGTAACATCTGCGACTTACATACTAAAAACTACTAATACTAGTTTGTAACTTTTATTATGCACTGGCAAACCTATTTTGCCAGATAAGAACAGTCACTTGCAATCCTACAATGACAACAGATTAGGCAGACAATTAGGCACAATAACAAGTACCCTGGAACGTTTATTAACCCGCCACTCACTGACTTAAAATAGCGGCAGTATATATCCTAATAGTTCCTAGACCTACTTGTATTTATACAATACTAGCTGTCCCGGCAGACTTAGTACTGCCTCAATCGATAAATAAAAGCCTAAACATTTGTATTTGTTTTTTTTAATAGTTAATTCCGAGCTTTTTCATATTTATTCACCTTTTAAACCTTCTCTGGACTTCCACAAATAATTTAATACCAAAATTAGCCAAATCGGTCTAGCCGTTCTCGAGTTTTAGCGAGACTAACGAACAGCAATTCATTTTTATATGTAATCATGAGATCAGCTGTATAGTGAGAATTAAGTAGCAATCGTATGTTAATTGCATTTTATATTTATCATGTCACACACATGCATTGCTAGTAAGCTATAAAAGTAGTAACTGGCAATAAGAATTTTATTAGATATCGAAAACCTGGAGGCTTTATAGAAATATGCAATCTTTAAACACACGGACCTTGAAAATTGTTGGTGAAAAAATTACGTGTCTAATATTTTTTATTTGTCATAACATACTTAACATAACATACCATAACGCCTGTATCCCCGAAGGGTTAGGCAGAGGTGTACCAATGTACACCCACAGTTCGCTGGTAAGTTTAGGTCCCATGTAATAGGGGGCGAGCCTATTGCCACTAACCGGGCACAAATCCAAACTCCGACCTGCTACTGAGAATTTCATAGAAAAACCCAATAACACCTTGATCGACTTGGGAATCGAACCCAAGACCTCTAGCGTAGCAGTCCCGCTCAGAACCACTAGGCCAACGAGGCAGTTTATTTGTCTATCTGTTTTATTAAGCACACACAAATATTCCTAATCAAATCCTATCCTTTAAACTTAAAAACAGTTGCCCAGAATAAGGATTTTGCCGTAACGTACTTATTGTTGTACAGTGCCCTTCTTAACCGACTTCTTAAAAGGAGGAGGTTCTCAATTTGTATATCTTTATATAGCCATAAACAAAAGAATATAAACCCTCGAATCCAGCTCACAGGAGGGGGAGTTCAAATCAGTGTTCATTCCACTTATCCTATTAAATCAGTCTTGAACCATTCAATCATCAGAGACGGCATCGCTTAGCATTTCAATAAGATTCAGACAATGTACGATGTTCCTTTAATATTACTTTATTCATGTATTCGTATTACTTCGAATTTTAAGTGACATTTCGCTGTAAGTACTTGTCTTGCATTTATTCATTTTTGATACGCGTTTCAAAGGTTGGATATTTTTATTTTAGAGTTTTTGGTACCGAAATGAAATCATAAGTTAAGCTGTGCTTGCCGCGGTTGGACAGTGGATGGGTGGTCAATACCAAGATTTTGGAGGCCATGTAGTTTTTATGAGAAATTATTTCCGCAAAACAGCGTATTTTGCATGAAATCATTATGCTCAAGAATATGATGCATTCACAGAGTCATTTTAATAGTAAACATAAAATTAGGTTACTTTCAGTGAAGACAGATTACTGTAGAAACTGAATTACTCACAATTACAAGGAATTTGACAAGTAAATTCAAGTGGTTTGGCGTAAACCTGCGCACACGCAATGACGTTATGCGTGATAAGGAATGAGTCAGTGTAAAATAAAATGCTTGAAAGCTATTGAACCCTTGTAGGTTGAAGGTAGACCTAAATTAGAAATATGATACTTGAGTCAATAATCAGTAAAGTATTTATTAGTTGCTAAATACATAATAAATGTAAAAAACAGTACCTAATGAAAAATTAAATCAAAAAATATTATTTTTAAGTTAGAAAACAAAACAAAATAAGCCCGTAAAATATTCAGTTCCATTTTTAAACGCTCGAGACTTTCCCTTTTCAAAATGGCATGACATGTTGTCATACGAATTCAAACTTCATTCGTTTCGGCCTTCTTTAAAACTATATTCTCATAGGTACTACTTTGTCTATGATATTTCTATGTTAGTACCTACTACTAATATTACTCCAATACAGATATGGTAGAACCATAAACTCGGAAACCTCTCCTTGAATTTTACGTCCACTTAGACTCGTGTTATCTATACGACGGGATTGGCTGATATCTTAGAAGGAACTTATCTTTAACCTTGACAATCGATGTCTATTATTAGGTTATTTCGAAAGCTTTGACCTTTTACTATAGACCATAAACCAGCCTAATGACTTAAAAATCTTTGGGCTATGGATTCAATAAGAAAAGGGTTAAATTAGCGAGTGTATTCTATCGTTGTCTATACTTGTTCACTCCCTTATCAAATGATATTAAAATAGTTATTACAAGTACATGATTAGATAAATAGAAATATGCTGTAGATTGTTATCAGCGATTACAATTCCAACAAGTAATTTTATAAGTATTTTGTCACTCACTACACCTTTCAGGAATGTTCAACCATTCACTTCTCGTTCATCATAGTATATTCAAATTACATAAAACCTTCTATTCCTCTATACTGCTTAGTAGTATATACTGACCATGGTTAAGCGTTATTATTGTATATAGATCTTGTTAACTCGTAAAAACCGACTTTTTTCAAGAATAAAAAATAAGTTGAACAAAAAATGGAAAATTGTTTAGCTATAAACATTACCTTCCACAATAACTGCCGAAATGACAGACATTAATAGTTATTCATTCATTTAGAGCCGGAACTATCACTGCAAGGGAGGCCTGTGCCACTGCAGGACAAAGCCCTCCCACATATTATATTTCCACAGGTTTCGATTGATTGCTGTTTGTTGCCACTCCTTTTTGAATGCGTCCAGTTCATCCCTCCATCTCCGCCTGGGTCTTCGACGCGGCCTTTTTCGATAAGAAAACTTTCATAGCATAGATTTAAGCCACTTCTCAGAAGTCTGAAAGCTTGCATACTACAATCATAATAAGAAACCTCTTAACTAACCTTTAACATCTCTAAGTGCGGCAATAAAAATGCCAATTAAACCCAAATCAAAATATGTTTGAAAACTTATGAAACGTTGACTCTAGTTGCTCGATTCCAAAATGCCATTTCTATGAAGAAGAGCCGGCAGGAAGCTCCATAGGTTACTCTTTAAAAATAAATTATAAAATAAAATACTTGTTTAAAGTACGATTGTAATTATTCTTTTGTTTTCCTATATCTTTGGGTCCCACGATAGGACAAAATCCTAGTGTACTGGAAAAGGGACTTGAGAACAACAATAGTCTATTAATAGGTCCTTTAATAACCTATTCTCAGCATTATGAGTAATGCATGTTTCCCATGGTAATAGCTGCTCTTAATTGGTATGCGCTGACAATGTTGCGTATGCTGAGGTCAATGACGTCTCTCTGTTTACTATTCAACTTCTGATTATCGGTTTAAGAGTTGTGTTATTCTTGCAAAGAAGTTTCTTTAAATGTACGTTCATTGCAGAGTATTAGATTTGATTGTCAATGGAAATGGTAAGGTGATTGGCTGTCATTCGTAGGTTCTTCTTTGGCAATATATGTCATGGCAGAACCACTGCCCAGTTGCCCGTTTTTGAGTTCCTTATTCAGAAAAGTTATTTTACATGGTGATCTGTTTTTAATGGGTGCTAATTAAACAGGCTTCTTTTTAATATCATTATTCGCCCCCAAAAATGTATGTTGCCCTCTAAATTACTAAGTCAGCCACAATTAACGAGCATCTAAATAATACTATCTTAGCCACTAGTTATCTTCTATGTAAACGACTCTAAATTTTATACAACTCAGCATAATGATTATTTTTTAGCATCTAAATTTGTAGCATGCATTCTAACAGTAAACTTCTAAAATACTATTAAATGACATCAAAAAATATATTTATTTAGCTTCTAACTTTTTAACTCAGTACGTTTAAAATGTAACTCATCCCATATTAATTGATCGTCAAAATTTTGCTAAAAATGTCATCAAATAGTCGGTATATTGGCCACTAATATTATCAGAAGCTATTGAGGAGAGACAAAATAAAAGACTTTATTTTTAACCGACTTTAAAAAAAGGAGGAGGTTCTCAATTCGGATGATGTGATGATGTTTTTTTTTTTTTATGTTTTTTCGCGCATAGCTCCGTTGCTTTCCAACCGATTTGAAATATTTTTTCTTTGTTGGAAAGGTCCCATAGTCACCAAGTCGGGATCTGATGATGGAATTTTGGCAAAATCGAGGGAACTCTTCAAATTTTATAGGAAAACGTACAGCGATTTTGGTATTTTCTACAAGTGAAGCATTTGCGTTCAATAAGAACCATTCTACTATCAGATCTGATGATGAAGCCAAGATGACCTCGTGAATGTAGCGGGAATTCGTTGGATGTGAGATGCGTGGCACTGGATTTCGTTTGACGGAAATTATCATGAGGATGCTGAAAGGGTGTCAGCTGAAGGCCTACCCATATTATCTAAGATTTAAAATATGTCACTAATAATAAAAAAAATATTATTTTTATTTTGCAAAAAAAACCGACTTAAAAAAATCGATAAAAGCACTAAAAAGTTACCTATATAACCTAAACTACGATTAACATATAATAGGTACAATTTAACAATTTTTTGGAGTCGGGGCCGCTGTCGCTGTCGTCCCGCGTACTCGCGCCAAATCATGCAGTGGCTATTTTCACGATAAAAGAATATGATGTATTATTTTACATGCTAAGTTATAATAAATTATGCTTTCTGTAGAAGCTTGAATTATATTTTTTTGAGGACATTGCGTTGAAGCTGTAAAACGTAAAATGGTGACGAGATGTAAAATCCGAGGCCGAGTTAGTAAATTAGGTGTCAATGCATAAATAAGAAGGACAAGTCACAATAATTGATGATCTTTACTTGACGCTTTCTATAGAATATTTAGTGGGCGTTGTAATAGATACGAATTATTTTATTAGAGGCTATGTCATTTTCCCGTTGCTTAGTTATAAAATTAGAAGTTTAATCACGTGTCCAATAAATAATTTTGTGGCTAGACTTATAATTTCCCGTTTTTAATTTCCTATTGATTAGCTAGGTGATTGGAATTTAAATGACAACTTAGCTTTTTAGTGGGTTAGTATAACAGAGACAAAGATAGCGTAAACCAACAAACTAATTTTAAGTTAATAGGTATACTGCACATGAAAATTTAAATACTCCTTTACATGTTTAAGTGTTGCATCCATCTTGCTTTTAGTAGCAACTCTTTCGTAGATTATGGCCTCATAAATATGAGACATTGTTCAAGACATAAGTACCCATAACATCGCTACCATGAAATCCATTTACATTAAAATGTCTGACCACATTACTAAGTACAGTCTAACACACGATAATCGAAACAACGAAACTTTAAAATGAACCGTATCTCTTTGAAAAAAGGTCGCTGTCAAAGTCAAATGTTACCACTGATTTCGACTGTACGTAAGTGCGGAACAGGTGACGCATCCAAGGAAAACATTATTTCCGTCATAATTGTATTTGTCAAACTGTGTGTGAAGTGTGGCCTTGTATAAGACATTTGACGTTCTTAATTTAAGCTCTGCGGATAGTTAAATCTATTTTGACAGTTATTTTATCTGTGGTATTGAAAGGTTGTCAAATGGAACAATAAATTACACTAACTGCCTTGTCTATTCGGCTTAGTTCTCAAAACTAGTCTCCATATTTTCGTGCTAATTACTAAGATTTTTAAGTTTAAAATCTTCTACTATCTTCGCAATAAGCATGACTTCATTTCATAAAAACAATATTTAATGATTGATGACACGATGACAGTAGACGTCAAATTTGACATCCACAAAACAATTGACGGACAAATTACACTTATCTTTATAATTGACGATTTATAACTTTCAAAATCCAACCAGCGCAGCGTGTTAAGACTTGAAAAGTAAGTTGCACACATTATAGACGGTTCAGTGTAACATGGATGTTGTCATAAAATATATTTCGGCTAATTTTATTGCCGGTAATTAGGTCACGCAGCTAGCTGGCTGCAAGGGCACTGGTTTACGCCTTTGTGCTTTGTAAACTCTTGTTTGAAAATCAGGACCGATTTTACTGAGACTGTATCCGAAACTGCGTATAGGAAATTCAGCGACAGTAAACTTTCTTGTTGCCCTGAAGTTTTCGTGGATTTTATTTTCGTTTTCAGGACAACAGGAATTAATTAAAATGTATTTACATATTTAAATGTGATGGATATGACATGAAATTGGATTAATTGCATGGATTCCCGTAATCTACCATATGTACTCGATCGCAATGGCATTTAATCTACCTAGTATCTACGAAAATACAAACTTCAATCAAAAGAGGACTGATTAATAATTAATTATTATTAAAGGTCTAGTTTATCGGCCATTTTATATAAACTGATACATTGGCTAACGTCCACAGTTTCCTGTTTGTTTTTGTTTGCGGATTGTTTGATCAAGCAACTAACTCAGTCAAACTGATGTATCATTTATACAATTCGCACGTTATTCACCTTAGCATTGATATTGTTGATTTACGTAGTTAACGAAGCCACTGGATAGATAAGAACAGAATGCTAACCCGATTTAATGGCAAAAGCCCAATGCCAATTGTATTTCCTCGATTCGATATATCTCTACAATATATTATGGTAAATGCAACTAGGTTGGATTAAAATAGTTTTGTTTTAAAAGCTCTTTGTAAGAAGAAAATTTGTAAGAGGTCGAAAATCTCTTTAAAATAAGGAATACGTCGACAAGCTTTAAACCACAAATATGATATAATTATTTAAGTATTTTTTTAACTAGGAGACGTGTAGTTTTGTATTTCCTGATGAGAATGTTGTTAACCGTTTCTTAAGTCAATATTATTATAATCTAGACTTGATTTAATAACTCCCTCGTAGTCACATCAGTGTTAGTCACACTGATACCATAATGTTTTTACTATTAGACTTCTATACTTTTTATCATTCATTCAGCTTTGTGTGAAATGACCATTCTGCAGCTTTCTAATCTGTGGCATGCAATAAACTGGCCACAAATGATCCGCAATAAATGAGAATTGTAAATTAGGAACAGATTTATGTGTGTTTGTTGGACGTCGTTACGGTGCGCGTTCTCTTTGTTTGCGTGACACCTTTTTCCGTTAATTAATTGTAGGGGTCCCTAAAGGTCGTGTTATAGGGCCTGTGTAGTAGAACTCATTTGTGTGCTTGTATGCTTGTCCTGATTGTAGAGTGATATCTATTGAAGCTTTAAAAATGTTAATCGGCTTAACTAGATCTCTACAACATTTTATAATTAGATAATATAATAGGATATAATATCATAGGTGACTTATTAAGAAAATAAAAACAGTCTAAGACACGTTTCCGTCCATTTCCTTTCAATGCATGCCATAATAATTCCACGAATCAATGAAAAGCGTAGCAGCGTCCATCTTCCTCGAGCGAAAATAAATAGATGATGCACATCATCGCCAAAAAGAAAGTCATAAACAATAAAGTACTCTAGTTTACGTAAATATCTAAAGTTGAAGGGCGAGCAGACACGTGTAGAGGATGAGCTTGTGTAGGATGATGTACTCTAGGGAAGCTAGAGTGGTCGATTCGCAGAATCATATTATAAATTAATCTAATGAATGAACTCCCAACAGATCTTGTAAGCCATTTATCTTATTTTTCTTAATTTTAATGAATTTCAGGTTTTTAGACTAAAGTCCACAAATAATCTATGAAAAGAGATGAATTGCTTGACATATCGTACCTAAGTAATAAATAAAAATATCCATTGTTAAAATTAAGGACGATAGGTACATGCAACAAATTACATTCAAACTCTTTGTATCGTTCACTTTAATCACCTAGGTGCTACAGTTGGTAAGAAGATTAATATTTATTACACGGCCGTAGGTAGAGAATAAACAAACGAATGGCGAAGAATTGAAATACATTTCGGTATGTCTATCATTGAGGTAAGGTTGAATTACCAGCTGAGTTAGTTACTGAAATGTCTTGAAGGAATGAAAGAGTGATGAGCAAAGGTGAAGGTCAAAGTGATGGGAAGTGTAAAGAATGTAATGATGATTGTGAGCTACGGTTTGAGTGAGATCACGAATGAATGAATGGCTGACCGCATGTACTACCCTAAATCATGGTACTGGCAGATGTTATGTTTGAAATAGGAATTGAAATATGCTTTTAAATATTGATTGTAATAATTCATCCTGTGATTTATATTTGGACAAGCAATCAGTTTCATATCTATAAAGCATTTGTAGCTAGGTCTTGAAAGTATTTGTTAGGAAAAAAATATGAAAACCTTAAAAATCGTAACCAATTAGATTGTATTGTTTTAAAACATAAGAGTAAAGGATTAATTGAATACGCGATATCCATGTGAAAAAAACACATTTAAAAATAAAACATTTAAAAATATGCCCATTCGATGGCGGAACAAATTTTCCCGCCGATAATAATTGGGGAACACATGGCCAGTGTTGTTTATTTTTATTATATAGGAAGTCAAGATGATGATTCTTGTCATAGGGCCTTTATTATTCCTTTTATATTTAAAGATTTACATGGAAAGGAAAACCTACCTACTGTGTTATTTCTGCATGCTTTTTTAGCTTATACTCGTAGGTAACTAACTATATATATATAGACGGCATTGCATTATACTTTATTCAACAGAAAAATACAATTTGTTTTCACAACGCTTCAGCGTAACCGTTACCAGTAATTCTATTAAAAATATTGAAACATGAATGGTTAAACCAAATATTTACAATGAACGACCTAGAGCTTTAGCATTTTATTCCGTTTCCTCCTCGCATACCTCGAATAATGATTTAAAAATGTAAACAATCTTTTTAGGTTAGCACCAATCAATCGGATGCTCTTGGATTAACCACTTAGGTAAATAAATAATAACAAAACTTAAAACAGGCGAATTTCACCTGTTGCCTGATGTTGCGTATAAAGAAACAACAAACAGACGCGTTTATTTTTAAATATTAGCGTACATTTAACAAATGTTTGGCAAATCATTTGGCAAACATCCAAATGCTGGTTCCCATCTATGTCTCGTTCTTAACGGTAAGAGATGTTTGAAATATACAAGTAAATAGACGGTACCATTGACATTCTCAAGGAATATCTAGTATTGGAAACTGTTTGCTTTGATATTGCAGTTATTTCAACATCTAAGAAGATTTTGTTTGGGATTTTGTGATTTAGATTTGTGTGGTAGTTCCTGTTTCATCGAATCTATTTGAATGTGAATTTATCTGTGTTTCGCCGAGTCCTCTTTGCTGGGAATCTATGCTTACTCATCTATCTGCGTCAATGCTACTGTAATTGAACAACACAAGTTCTGGAAGCCATCTTTAATAACCCTTATGCTCCTACTAGATTCCTCATGCATTATGGAGTATGCTACGAAGGACCGATAAATACATAGACATGTTTAATAGATTTAAGGTGAGATTTTCTCTCTTTGCAAGCTTCGGATAATGAGATTCGAGAAACACACAAAATAACACTTATTTGGTCATGCACAACAACAAAAGACTTTTAATTAAAGACAAACACATCATATCACTAAAAACCAATCTCAAATCTTCCACAAATATTATCGCCTGAAAATAGCGCTACAGTTGATCTCGGTAAGTTTACAAAGCTACAGTAACGAGTGCTTAATATTTACCCAAACACTCGTTCAAATAAAACCAAAACTGTGATTATTTTCGTACTGAGAGTTGCCCTTCACACAAGTTCAGGGACACTGTCACCGACTAAGTTATTTCATGTAATCTTTACGAATGTTATTAATGTGTTTACTTCTTGACTATATATTTTTGCTAAGAGGATGCCTAGACAGGCCTAGACAAGGTCGTATTACGTTATTATTTTCGTCCTTTTAGGATGTTTACTTTTTCATCTTTACAATCTCTTGTAACACTTTCAGTCAGAATTGAATCATAGAACGTATACTTCAACATTTTAGCACATGGACCTTAGTAGTTTTTAATTTTCTTTGTAATTCCTATTATTCATTGAAGAATTCCAGATGAAGTGTTGATCTCATTCTTCTTTCTAGCATATTACCGAAGTTCGGGCTTGTTTGCTAACAGAACTTCAAGTACCTAAGCACATTTAACACTAACCTAAAATATGACAACAAACATCTCGATATTAATAGGAAACTCACCTATTATTACGTCATTATTAATCAATAGGAAATAGAAGCATTTATCCTTATTAGCCGGTAAAAATTTATATTCCATTGCAAGAGTAAACGCTAAAGATTTTTAGCATTTTTTAGCTACAGTGAATATCTAATTATGATCTGATGGAGTCATCATGAATAGTTGTTGGTACTATGATTTGTTTTTAACGTCATCGGGCTTATTATGTTTGACTTGAAATTTTTGCAAATAATTAAAGATAAGATAGTGTAGACATTGTTTGTTAAGCTTAAGATGGTATGAAGCATTAAAAGGCCTATACCTGGGTATTCAGACGTAGACAAATATATTTGAGCTTAATTCGCCCCAAATAGCCTTGGTTAGCTTCTTTTTAACGGCATCTCTACGACCCACCACTATTTAATCCAGATTAATGGAAAGTGATCGGATTGTTATCAACGGCACTAAGATTTTCGAAATACTGTAATAACGGTTTCAATTATACAAAATGTTTTGAAGAGACGTGGTTACTTAAATTATCTGTAGCGGATGATGTAAAGAAAATGATGATGATGTCACAATCACGTTCAGATCAGTTCGAATCCACCAAAAGACCTACGTTAGATCCTTGAAGTTAAGAATCTAAATGTTTGTAAGACCTAGTTTCGTAATAGTGATGTCAATACGGCCGCAGACTATAAAGTGCCTTGGTTAACCACACCAGTGAGATACGTCTGCGTATGAAATTCAAGTCAAATGTTTCTTCATTTGTTTTTAGTTCATTTGTTTAAAGCTTCTGTACTGTTCTGTACTGTACTACTGTAAGGGTAATGGTTACTATACTAAAGCCAGATTGGAAAGAGAATTAAACGTTATTACTAATTACGCAATTATCAACTTTGACGACATGTGTTTAAGTTCATTTTAGAATGACAAATATTACCGAAAAGGGCCTAAAAGTAATTTGAATGTGATGGAAACTGAACTGTTAGTCATTGAATTAAGGTTCATTATCCCAAAGCACGGTCATTATTTCTTTAAAGTGGCTGATATATAGTTACTTTTGCATTGATAATATTATGGATCAAAATGTTTATATAATCTTAACTGTACCATATTCTTGCAAATAAATATAGCTTTATCTTTACGAATTTTATCATAGGTTCTCTTACCAAAAGGAAGCCTTTAAAAATCTTACAATAAGTGTTAAAGAAGTAAATCTACATAGCCGACTCGGACACATAATTCTTCCCACAATAATAACTAAAACAAAAGACTTATAAACCCAGTAACACGGATCATAATTTACAAACTACAATAAACAAGTAACAGTCATAACAAACGTATCCGTGACACACATAACAATATAATGTTTTTTGTTGCCAGTTCTGTCATCGGCTGTTATGCTTCCTCTCTAAACAATATACGTGAATAAAGATTACGTAAAGAAAATTATAGATTACACCTATTTCTTCTCTTGTTTAAAAAAAATAGTTTTTGAGAAAATAATATTCATAGATGCAATCCCGAATATCCAAGCAACGTTGTGATATAATCGAACCTACATGGAGACGACTGGTTCTCTATTCAAAAGTATTTTTTAAGACTATTGTTGTAGTTCTTTTGCGCTTATGTGGCATAGACAACAGACACAGAAATGTCAATATCGAATGTCAGGTTGACAAGCCATTTTTCTTGAATAAGAACTTTACTCATTCAAAGAAATGCAGAGACGAGCCGAAATAGGCAATAGTTCACATCCAAAGAAGTTTGCCGAGCGAAATGGTTTACGATATTTTTCTTTCTTACTCCCACGTAAAACAGAATTGTGAATAGAATATCCGTGTTGGCTTTTCATGTATTTGTTTATATTTATAGAGGATGTTCAGTTCATCCATCATACTTTGTTTAAACATACATAAAATATTTTAAATGTAAGCGTCTGTCTGGATAGAAAATGAAAACGTACGTATTTGTTAGTTGCTACGTAAAAAATCTTTTGTTTAGACTGCTTTTTTTTCGATAACTTTACGCGTGTAATGTTCAGAGTAGACAAATGCGTTTGGGTCATTCACGAAATGCAAATCGCGTGATTTTTCAGAGACATTATTTACTGACTTTTGTTAGCAGTCATTTTTATTTCGGCTGCGAAAGGCATGAAAAAGAGTACTTATATCATAGCTGAGACTTAAACCCAGGACCATAAGGAACGCGTTCCTACAAATCACAATTCAGTTGTTCGTAGCTCTGTAATATTCTTCTTGTAATCGTTCAGACAAGGCCACATGTAACTAGTTAGTTACAAATTATAATTTATTAGTCATAAAACACAGCGTTTGTATGACATCCCAGACATTATGTTTCCAGTTCCAACTAGACATATTCTGGATTTATTAAATGTTAATCTCAAATTTTCAAAATAATATAAGACACACTGAGTACGAAATAAAAAAAGTTGACATCATGTTACATACTTGTCTGTGGTTCCTGTTTTGTAAGATCATAGAGCAACCAGTTTTCGCATTACAACTAGTGCGGATAGGCAGGTGGTTTTACGTATTTAATTCCCGGATCTGCATAGAAATTCCTCAGTTATAAATAGCTGGTATTTTTTATTACAGGCGAGAGATCATTAAACCAAAGTCAGCTGATTAAAGTCAAGTTCAAACTGGCTGGCAATAAAAATGTATAACAGCTGTCAACGGATTTAAAAAAGTGTGGAGTTTCGCGTTGGCGTTTCACGCGGGGGTTGTGCAGAAAAATAAAACGTTACTCAACGACAACAAGGATGTATGATGAATGCCTTTGCTTCACGTTTTGTTTAGATATCGCGTCGTTTAATGTTACCAGCTTATTATTTTAAACTTTTTTATGGTTTTTCTTTTTAGAAAGCTGACCACGTTTGTTTTTTACGTGTTATTGTGGTAAATTCTGATTCATGCACCATTTTCGAGTTAAGCAATGATAAGCCCGCACTTTTGGACAAAGGATAGTAATTTGAACTAATTTCGTTGGCATATTATCGATGTTCATTAATGGCAGATATTAATAAAATGATAAAGTAAAGCTAAGGCGTTTTCACTTTATTAATGAATCCGGAAATATTTATCAACTTGAGTAAATATTGTTGCAGTCCCGAAATCAAAGATTGATACTTTTGGCATCACCGAAATAGCCTGCCAGGGACGCCAGGGTCTTGTACGATAGCTGTCCAAAATCCACAACATTGATAGCCAAAATGACTAACTTTAGCCAAGTTCAATGAAACTGCGCGAAAATAGCCGCGATCAAAGGATTTCACTCTTTTGATGATGGATACGTAATTTATAAATTAGCTCTGTGGCTTCTTTTAGTTAATTTCGTATTTTAATTGAAATTTTAAATCCACAGTTACGTAAAACGTTCACTTTCTTTTAAAAATACAAAAAAAAATGATTATTTTGACAGATTAGTTTCCTAAGATCTGGTTAGATCATGTTTTGATTATTAAATATTTTTACCGATTATATTAGCGTATTGTTTATTTGCTTTCAGCTTGTCATTCAATTGTCAATCGACTTTGACAATGAAATTCGAAATTCAATTTTCTGACAAAATGATTACGTCAATGGCCGATGATGCAGTTCAGATTACGTAAATCAATTGCTTATTGATTATTGTTGTTTCTGGCATATTGTTCGGCTTCTCACACAAACAATGATATAGGTATTATGTCAGATAAGGTTTTTTTTCCACGCTATATATCCTCTTAGTTTTCTTCTCTTCAATTTGATTCAGTTCATCCTTACAATTGCGTTATTTTAGCATTTATCTGTTACCGTTAGCGAATCAATGTCTGAATTTCATAACAGCATACATTGCCACATACATAAGTAGAATTCTATAGAAATACTACAATCCTACATCCCTACCATGACATGAATTATGCAGCAGTAAAATGTGTAATAAAGATATATGAGAAACTGCAAATCTATTGATCTTTTGCCAATTGATTGTATTATTTCGAATCACGCGTAGATTCTAACGTACATACCCATATAAAAACTTTTTGCATATGGCGTCATGGGGAAGGCCACTTTTAAAACGACGCAACAAAAAATAAGTGAAGATGCTACCGTTCTTACTAGTGTAGTTATGATCAAAGCATTTCGGGGCCAGTGTTAGCACAATAATCAGGCCTAGCAACATTCCCTTGACCCAAATCACCATAATATGACACCGCTAGAAGTGCTTCTAAAGAAAAAGATTATATCAGGCTGGCCTGGTCTAGTGGCCTGGTGGTTAGTGACTCTTACTGCTAAATATTTCTTAGATTTCTTAGATTATGTATTTACCTTATAGACCGAACGTCAAACACATTCAAAATCTTTAGTGCCGGTGCAAGACCTTAATTTCTTCTACGTGAAGTTCAGTGCCTTGACACGATTTACAGATTAGCATGAAAATATTTTCAGTAAAAAAAGTTTAGCTATATTTCTTAGACTAGATAGTCATTAAAACATAAGAAAGTCACCCCTTTCGAAGTCCTTGAGCTCACCTCTATCTAATGGAACGCCGACCGCCGAGCCCATCCCTTACTTCGCAAGATATGCAAAGTATCACGGGCGTTGTTTACTTTTAGATATTTCTGAGAAATTGCTTTTAATTTTTACAAGGCAGCACAAACCTTGTGCGAAGGTCAAGCTTTTAACGATACTTTTGCAATTAGTTAAAAAAATCGGAAATTGATAATACTCTCTTTGGCGACAGACGTGCTTACAATAATTAGAGACATTCTGCCTAGTTTTTTTTTATATAGCAAATTACATTCTTGATTCTCCTGATTTTAGATCATGTTTTAAGGTTTCAGGTACCTACATATATACACGACTACACATACATATAAATAACATAATACATGTACCTGTGGCTCATCCGCGTCTAACTACATAAAGCCTTAAGAGAGAAGCAATTAAAATTTCTAACATTTCTTAACAGGTATAACATTCAGCACTAATCTCATACCGATTCCAAGCGTAGAACGTAGAACCATCCTTAAAGAAAGAACCAAGAAAATTTCCTTCCACTAACATTCATGGAAAAATCAATTCCACACTATGCATGCTTCCTTCATTAGTCAAATGGGGTAGCAAAGAGGTCACGGAAAGGTCTACAGTTGTCTATGTAATGCAGGGTTGCCAGGTAATACATGACTAATGGCGTTTGCAAATAGAACGGAAATGTCACGGCATAGATGTAATGGAGACAGTAGACACAATGGCTGTTTGTAAGTGTAGCGACTTTTTAATCGATTAATGGGTCTGCAAACGCTACTGCATCTACTTTTATTTGTATGTTATTTTCATTAGGTATATGTGAAAGCTGAACCTAATCTATTACGTGAAACATAATTATAACTATTCGTTTTTCTTTTTATAGTAAATGCGGACAACATCACTGGTATCACGTAAATTTTTACTACAGAGTGTGTTTTGGTTTTAATCTCGACCTTAGAACGTATCATTTTTAGCAACGCAATTATCCTGACAGGAATATACCGATTTGAAACAAACAAGCTTGCGTTTCGACTTGATTAAGAAATCGAAAACAAAAAAGATTATGACCGTACGTAAACGGCTAGTAAACAGAAAAACCGTTACATCGTTACAGCACCGATATAGGTCATTGATCAAGGTGCGTTTCGTTCGAAATTTGTAAATAGAGCTGTCAGCGACCGAACACTTGTCGACAGAGATTTACGAAGTTATACCAGGTCTTTTGAGATAGCTTTTTTTTTCTAGAAGCTTTAGTTTATTCGGCCTTACATAGATACATAATAAGGCAGAAAATAAGTGTGACACAGACAGAGATACAGCTTTTGATGAAAGCCCCGATATTGAGTTTCTCCTCGGTTACAGAAAAATGTATTTCTTGTTTGACCATTGAAATAAGTGTCTATTGGAACACAACAATTATAGACTATTAGTTTATCTAACCCTTATAAACGTCTAATGTTATATGTTAAGTTTAATCATGAAAAACCTGATTAGATACGCTTCTTCGAGGAAAATTTGTATTTGTTTTATTTATGGCGTAATGTTTATTATGAGTCCCTTTTATGCGCAATTTAATGAATAATATCCAATTTCGTTACACAAAGCTTTACATCGAGAGATAAAAATGATATATTTTACCAAAAATCCGAATGCTACAGAAGAAGTTAAAAAATCGAATGTTGGATTCCAGATTCGGAAATAAACTGCACTGACAGTGGGGGTTTATTAAATACTCCTATGTCTTTGTAGCTTCTTCCCGTTAAGACGTGTTAATAAGCCCCTGTAACTGACGACCACCTGTTTACTACACTTGTTTACGGCAACTTTTGTGCGTAATGTCCCTCATTCGCCAATACAGCCCGTTACTTGCAACTCATCCCGGCCGTCGCCGCGTCGGGCCTTTATTGCCCGCAAAACCGTTTTATTAGCCCGTTTGATACCGATAAAATTAGCAGCCTCCATAAAAATCGTAATTAAACATAAATATAGGGGTTTACGATTTAATAAACATGTTTGATCGTTTATTGTATGAGATCAGAGATCAATGGTAATGATCGAAAACATATATATATCATTTGCACGAAATTAATGATGGCGGCGATCGATGCAAGTTTAACGTAAGGAAAGTTTTGTGTGATCATAGAAATACATCGAAACGGCTTTGATTTCATTGAATTATAATAAGTGCTTATTTATAACGCAGTTATTTAAATGTTTTAGATAAATTTTAAAACAATTATTAAGAAGACCAGGTTTATTGTTAAAACTAGAACGATTAAACGAAAATACATACTATATTCTATTTTTTTTATCCAACCGTCCTTAATACCATGCATTTCCGAAAGATAAAATAAATTGATTGAATGATCATATAAATAACTAGCGGCCCGTCCCGGCTTCGCACGGGTATTTAACACATTATTAAAAAGTTAGTATTGAAGGTTTCTGTGTTATTACTACTACTACGCTCTTTATAATATTAGTCTAGACACTCCCGTACCTCAGTGATGCTTAAATCGCATAGTTAGCCGAGCAGAGTGAGCGACTATCACGCGACTTTTTTCTAATTTTTATATTTTAAACTCGTGATATCTTTCGAAGGGAATGTCCAAAGTGAATAATTCAAAAAGTTACATAAAGATATTGAAGCAGTCTTGACTATGAAGTAATTTATTTTGATAAGGATCCATACCAAGTAACAAATAAAGAGCCTTTTCTAGCGGCGTCCTTTTAATAATATTTTTTTTTATAAAATTTCTCTTATTGTGACCTAACTGTAATAGTTAGACATATGCTGTCGCGACACTTTTTGTAGATAATTATATGTTCTACAAAGGCGTAGTACATTATTTTGTTCTATAATCAATAGTTTTCGCAGCGCACGCGATGCAAGAAAGTTTTTTGGTAATTTTTTCACACCTTGGTTTACATTATTGAGGTTTTAGTATGGACACCTAAGTTTTTTGAAAATTTTATATAGCCTATGTTCACCGGAAATAGTGCAGCTTCCCAACAGTGAAAGAATTTTTCAAATCGGTTAAGAAGTTTCGGAGCCTATTCATTTCAAACAAACAAACAATCAAATCTTTCCTCTTTATAATATTAGTGTAGATGAATGAGTACTAGGTAGGATGAAAAGAATAACATGTATCTATCAGAAATAACCTGCCCATAGACAGGAAGAAAACCAGACATTAAATATATGTTGGTGATAAAATGCTGGCTAGTGAAATGACTAGACTTATAAAAACCGTCTGAGAAAGAATGAATAATCAAGAAGAAAATTGTATGCAATGTAAAAGAATCCAAACACGCTATAATTTCTGGTCTTGTTTGATCAAATATTCTCATCAAAACATGCGCTTTGTAAACAGGGCCTTGACGTTTACAAAATTATATTATAAACGTATACAGTAGCTTATTATTAGAGTCAGGATGTTAGAAGTCTTCCTAAATATAAAATGGGCTTTGACCATGGATGGAAACCTTATTTAGATTACATATTGATATTTACCTTGCCTACTTGGTTACATTTCGGACAAGAATCCAAATAGACCTAATAGAATCTGTCAAACTTGTTTTAGTAGACAAAGGGGAATAAGGTTCAACACCAATTAAGTATACTGAAAAAAATACAACATGTTCTGGATTTGGCCAAAGAGTAACGTCAAATCTTAAGTGCTACCAACCTCACATTACGAGCGTTTGAATGCAATTTCGAATATAGAACACAGCTGTTCTAATTTTGAAACTGCAATCCATAATCCAAATCGTTCGGATGGAACACTTAATGGTCACAATAGAATGTCGAGTCGTTTTTGGCTTTCAGGATATTAGCGAAACAGTTGGGAATGTGCCATAAACTTGCTCATATCTGTCTGTTGTCTGTTAGTCACGGTAGTGTGATCTAGTGCTTTATGCATCATCATCATAAATCTAAATAGAGAAGAATCTGTGGGTATTTCATTTTGAATGTCCTCGTAAAAAGCAGCTGTATGCATAGTTATTCTAAATCTCAACAAAGAAAACTTGCTTCATTGTACCCTCTCCTCTTATTGCCCTTAACCCTCGAGACGCTATGCCATTTGCAGTTTTTAAGGCCAAGTTCAAGCCATAAAGACAGTTACAGTCCATTCAACTTACAAAAGCGTTGTCTAGTAGTATGCCTGATATGTTCTTCCTCATACAAAAACAAATGACACACGACACACAGTTTACAATCCAGAGAGCGAACACAAACTCACCGTATAACCATATCCAGGACATCTTCGTTCTCGAACACCTTACAGTATAGATGCAGGACCTTAAGGCAGGTGTACTGGAGTCCGGTCCAGTTGACGTCAGCGGACTTCAGGGCCTCGCTCCAGGGACAGTTCTCGTGTCGCGACAGGCACAGCATGCCGTCGTTCGTGGTCTCCGTTGGAGGCATTTAACTTTTATTTGTCTTTTTGTTTGTTTGTCTTTGGTAATGTTTCATCGGCTGTTGAGTTGGTTGAGCAATTTAGAGATTTCGTTTTGTTGATTAGTATAACTTTTTGAAGTTTAAAAAAAAAACAATTTTTCATTTAGTAGGTTGGTAGTTCAGCGAAAATAAAAGACGTAAGAAATATGAGCCTAACGTCATTATCATTAGCAAAAAAGTAAATACTTAAAAAGAGAAATGTAAAGAAAAAAAAAATATTATTCAAACGTACGAGTTCCATTTTCAAATCCAATCACTTAACCCTCTACTGCTTACTCAAATCGAAATAACCTATCAAATGTCAGTTTCGATCACTTTCAAATATCGTGAGTGACATTTACATGACAAATACTCGCGAGAGATATATTACGACGCTAAAAAGGACATTGCCTTCACATCCGGTAATCTTTGATACACTAATAAGTGGATTTTTTCGTATAGCGTATTTCTAAAATAATTATAATGCGTGGGAAATAAGGTAGAGCATATAAATGACGAAACACATGTAGGGATACACGTTACTACGTGATGTATTCTTGAATTATCTTTAAAAGTTTTCAAATCTCATTTAATTCTTCCGAAAATCGTCGATCCATACAGGAATTAGGGAGCTCCGATGTATTTTGGCAAGAAAATTCTTGGTAGTATTTATAGTAGCGAATATACGCAGCATGGAATGGTCGGTTGACTGATAATATGTGATAAAACGCGATTGCATGACGTATTTTGACATATTAACTTGTTTTACAATTCATGCGAAAAGATAAGCAGGCATTGCATTTGAAAATTAATCTTTGATGTATCGGTTAAGGCATATTGTTGGACAGTTGCACTTTAATATGTGTGTATCGCATCTATATTTTTGGGTCAAATATTTAATAGACTTGCTTAAACACAGTCGCTTATATATACAAGTACGAAAAAACTTGTTTTCTTTTTCCGTGCTAAAAAGCTTGACAATTGTAGGGTTAAAAAGAAGTTTCAAAATTGACATTTAAAAATCGAGTGTTTCTCGTGTTCTTGCAGCATAAACAATAGAAGACTGCATAAATTAACTTTTATGTCACTATGTCAAAGGCGGTCGTAACAAGACGCACATTAGACTATTTACTGTTCTTAGTAGGATGGTTTTGTTTTAGTTTTAAGTACTTTCAGTAATCTAGCCTGAAAATAGTTGTGACTGCTTCGAGCTTGACTGTAAGCAACTACATACAACTACTAACATGTCTACATACTAGATAGGTATTTTGTATCCAGTCCAAGTCCGTCAGATAAAGTAGCTGCCCAGGCAGTCCTAGTTGTTTTGGAAGATCTAAGGTTTTGCAGCTGTAATTACCTACTATCATATCAAGCGCTTGACCTTTTACCTGCAATAAGAAAAACAGACCAAATGGAACTGTTCGGAAAGACCCCCAATCTTCATCTCCCAGCAAATTCTATTACCTGACCTCACGACTTCTGGTATGACTGGCCTGTTGGTCTAGTGGTCAGTGACCCTGCCGGTATACCAGAGGTCGTGGGTTCTATTCCCACCCAGGAAAAATCTTTGTGTGATGAGCACGATCATTTTTTCTGTGTCTGGGTGTAATTCATCTATAATATGTATTTATTTAGAAACATATTAGTTTGTCAGTTGTTTATCAGTTGTCTGGTCACCATAGTACAAGTTCTGCAGTTTGGGATCAGATGCCCGTGTGTGAGTTGTCCCAGAATATTTATTTAAAAAAATATACAATATAACATGTGACAATTACCTAACCACACTAAGAGGTACAAATCATTCACATGGCCCACTGTCGACTGTTACACAACAATTAGTGAAACAAATGAAGGAAGCAGTCGCAAGGATCACCCGCGACCTCTGGCGGAAGTTCTAATTTAAACAATTCATCGTTTGACGGCCATTGTCTTTACACGGCTGGACAATGTATGCGCTTGTTGACGCAGTTTGATTAGTACGCAATGTACACACTGGCATGCTATGTATATTAGTTTTTTTCTTAATTAAGGAAACTATCCTTCAGTTTGGTTCCATAACGTCTAAACATGTTTTTTTAGATTATTTTTTTTAATGCAGGAGAGGAAATTTTATAAGATTGGTATTGCTTTGAAACATAGTTCACAATTTAAAACAGGTTTTAACAACAAAAAAAAAACTATATTTTATCAAGTATTTACCAAATTTCATATCACGCTAATATTCCAACTGCACAACATAACCTCATAAGACCTCACACACTTACCTAAAGAACCTTTGACAGTAATTTGTTGACATGTCAAAGTATAAAAAGCCAACTTTTTGTATCCATTTAAATCAGTTGACAGACATGAGCTTACTTGTCAAGAATTAACGAGCTCCTTATTTGGCGCCTAATTACACATTTTAAAACAGTTCTATTTTGTTATGTGACAAACGTGACCTGAGTAAAAAATTGCACTAAGCTTATGTTATAATTGAATGTTATAAAACAAATTAACACAGCTTTTGTATAGGGCTTTTTTCCGGATTGCAATATATTATGGTAATATCTGCAACTCGTTGTTTTGTGAACTTGGCTCACACACTACCGCGTGACCATTGAGAAATTATGAACAATATTATCAGTACTACTACAACGTAGCCACAGGACTGCTCACCTAGTGATAGGATCTTCGTTACTCTAGGTAAAATATACACTTACAAATCACCCGTGGATCACGCAAATTCAATGAATCATTTACGAGTGCGCGCTAACGTAGCATTCTATTTCTCTCAACGTTAATGGCATTATGCAATCTGTGCGGCCAGCCAATTTATTCACTACAAAATAAAATATCCAAATAAAGTTAGATATTCACGTAAAAACATAAAAGTTACCTCTAAAGGCTTTATCCGTGGTAATAGGTAAACCACTGGTCCATTTATGGTATGATTACATTTTAATTAACTTTAAATATCGAATAAATTTCAACGGAGTTCTGTTTAGTTTATGTTTTCTGTCAGTTATGTAACCTTTTTATAGTGGCCCCTTTTGAATATGGAATGATAACTAACCGTTATTCCTTGTACGTATCTTGTTTCTTTTTTAAAGCTGTATTCAAGTGCTTCATTTTAATTACATTTTATTAATTTAATAGTGAATATAATGATGATTTATAATCTTGATTTAATGCCCTAAAGTTGTATTAGCAAAACAAGGAAGCAGACACTTTAACGGAAGAGCGCTAGACCTAATAATTAAATTATTTAATTAACATACTATATTTTATAACCTTGATGTCTGCTATAATGAGAGCAGGCCTAATTGACGAAGATAAAACGCGGACCACGAAAACTCTTGACATATGAAAACAAAAATTATAATTAATATGTGTCACGAAAATATATGACGCACATATTTTTAGACGAACTCAATTAATTTTGGAATATTCTGTGGGCATATTTTGCGATAAATGAAGGAGAAACTGAGTTTAATGAAGATATAATTTGATAGTCTTAAACGAGTGCTATCTAAAGTACGTTACTATCTTATTTATTTTTTGTATCATTTAGTAAGTATAAACAGGTATGCAAAGCTATAGGCACACCTCTGTTCTGTGCCTATAAAAATCTTGTTGGTTGTCATATTATTAAAAGATTAGTGACACCTGATCAATCCTGGCCGTGAAAAATAGTCAACCCTCCGTCATACAAATTATAAAACAAAATACAAATTCAAAATTCGAATAAAATACCAGCAAAAAAAATTACTCATCAATTTGTTTTCGAGTTTTATTGCTTTTTATTATTCCTCCATCTTAAATCATTTTGACAGCGGCTGTCATATGGTGCTAATATGAAAAATGTACGCATGTTTGACATTGCGACCGTAATCTAATTATACACAAGTTGCAAGTGTCATTCAGGCTATAAAAAGTCACGTAGGTACTTGTTTGGTTTATTTAAGTTGCATCATTTTATTACTTTTGATAGTGGTTTGCTGATATCGTAGCTTCTATTAAATTTTCATAGTAAATACCTTTAAAATGTTTTACACTAGTATATTATGTTACTGTTTTTATGTATTGAGTTTAACATGATATGTATACTTAAATACATATCTATATATCAGCCACTTTAAAGAAATAATGACCGTGCTTTGGGATTATGAACCTTAATTCAATGACTAACAGTTCAGTTTCCATCACATTCAAATTACTTTTAGGCCCTTTTCGGTAATATTTGTCATTCTAAAATGAACTTAAACACATGTTGTCAAAGTTGATAATTGCGTAATTAGTAATAACGTTCAATTCTCTTTCCAGATTGGCTTTAGTGTAGTTTTTGTTTAATTTCTTTGAACTTTCCTTAACTAAGTTTCTAAATTTCGTTCTGAGAGTAAGCAAAGATACATGAAAATCTACGCCAGCGGTAAAAATAAAGTAAACGTCAAACTAAACATAATGAATGTCAAAGTGACAGTTCTAGCGGCGATGACAGCTAAACTAGAGACGCCGTTACCGACAAAGATAAAAGTTTTAACACGACTCATTTATTTAACACAAGTTTAATGTTATTTGTAAGCTCACCGACCGATTATCAAACTCATAACTTACTTCAAACGGGAGGTCTAACAAAATTCAGTGGATTTACACGATATTTTATTCACGATATTAATTTAACGACACACACATATCAGTGTCGGCCTTAAAACATGTCAACGTATCTAAGAGCACAAAAATAAAATCCAATTATTCGTAGCGAAATATCGTTGATATAAAATATCTTGACATCGTTCCGGCGTTTTTACTGTCATAATATTTAATTATGTGCGAAAATATGAGTGAGGCCGATATAATGTATTTGAAGCTTGGATTTTCCTGCGACTTTCTCTCTTTTCTTCCCGTTTTAATTACCACCAATGTTTTTGGTTTGTTTTAAAAAGTATGTTAGTAAGCAACTTAATCAACATGAGATTCTGGTACAAATGTATATATGAATGCTGCTTAGCCGAACGAACGTATTCTCCATTCAAGTTGACATTCACTTGTTTCTGGTAATGCCCGTGACTATATTCTCTTCTTCTTTCTAGACTACATTGAGTTTGGCTTCCAGTCTCCCCCGATTCAGTTGAAAACGACTGGATTATACAGTATCCCTAGGTAAGATTGGTAAACCATATTCTATGTTAGAGACAAACATACAAATATCAAAATTCTTTAATATTATCAGAAAATATAAAGATATTTCATTCAAAACGAGGTAGGTAATTGTTTCGTACGAAATAGTTCGCGAATGAATGGAAATATCAACAGTTGTCTTTGGTATCCTGTTTTATATTTCTCGAAAGAATTTAAAGCTTCCCACTCAACGTTTAACGCAGTATTTTTAGTGATTATTAACCTCGTTTTCGTATCGAATAGAAAATGTAATCATTCATCACTTGATAAAGATATTACTGTAGTCTAAGCCAATGTCAATATTTATTTAATTAATTTATTTGTTCGTAGACTAAATTTAATTTTAAGTCGTCCTCCTAATTGTAGAAAAAGTAAACTGCCTCTGGCTTTAGTAATTTGAAACTTAAGTAATTTGGAAAGATATTAGACCCGGATTTTTAGCCTAGATATTTGGTATAATATATTTCAGAAACTTTCAAAGATATAGCTAATCTTTGAAAGTTTCTTAAACAAATTTGTTTTTGCGAATCAGCTTGTTATTCTGTCATAATGACTCCATTAACACTGAAGTTATAATCTCCATCGATCGTAACGTTACGCGTGAGAATTTTATCACTAGTTTTTGTAGCTCACAATCTAGATGGAAATGAGTGGAGGTAATGGCAGTCTAATCGATAGCCATTTAAGGCAAGTATGAAGTAATGTAGGGCAATGTGTACACGTAGAACATTGTAAGTATATGTGACATTAAGAAATCTTATTATCTCTGTTAGCGTGGACTAAGGTGGTTCTAACTTTGTTTAAGGCTAACTTGATCTTGGGTTTTTATTTTTGTATCTGGGTGACTGTTAATCAAATAGGAAGTAAATCAAAAATATAACATTATCATTTTTTTTTATGATTCTATCTTTTTTTCGTTTCGTTCTTTATGTCTGTGGTAGTGTGTATATTGAAAAAAACAATAATCATAAATATAGACAATATGTAAAATATAATTGCGTTATATGTTTGAAAATTAAAAGATAATAATATAATTTATGGACATTTCACTGTCAACAAGGACTATTACAAAGTAGATTTTATGTAAGTAAAGCAGGTTAAGACTTAAAGAAAAAATTATCCTTGTAAGGTTTCAGCTGAACTAGGTAATAACAAGTGCTGTATGACACGAATTCCATTTGTAACTAGGTTTAGAGATGTCACTGAACATGAAGCCTTGTCGTCTAATTATCATGACAGTGACGTTTCTCCTTTTGACAGTACGTCAAAAGTGAATCGTCAAATCTTGGTTTCTTAGGTTTACGCGAATGTATATTTCAGTGAAACGTCAAGTTGTGTTAAGAAAGGTTGGCAAAGCAAATTGATATTTTGAAAAACGTATTTAATGAAATTCCCATAACTGTAATACTGTAATTGTAAATATCTTGTTAGGTAATCGTATATTTAATAGTAAATTGAGTCTCAGGTATTGCTAAAATGGGTAAAGGTCCGTTTTCATATGTCAGTGTAAAATTTAACTAAACTACTGAATAAAATTAATCTTGAAGAAAAGTTCAATAACCTCATATTAACAATTTTATTTTGCGAAATTCTTTCTAACCATAAAAAAAGAAATGTGTAACAAGTTTGACACAAAAACTGTATGCTGAATGAAATAAATTCAAAGTCAAGATCGTTTGTCGTTAAACCAACCAATAAAGACGTCTAGCAGATTACTCATTGTAAAGTCAATCGTACTTTAGTGTAAGCAACAAATTAAAAAAAGTATTACCTAGATAGTTAAAAATATTCATTATATAGGTACTACACCTGCTTACACTATACTCTTTATCATTACCTAAGTTAATCACCCCCGGTTTCTGAAGCGTTGATCAACACAAAAATTAGTTAATCACATGTCAAATGTCATTTTAAGCGCTGTGATTGGTTAGTCTTTGAGTCAACCAATCACAGTCTTGATCAGTTGATTTGAATACAGATTAAGTTGATCAGCCTTTTAAAACCAGGGTTTAGTCTTATAAGAATTCGCAAACTTTAATAAAATGTACGAGTAACTTTATGTAGCAAGATGAGGGTAACATGTTACGGAACTTTTAATTAACTACTCCTTATATTTAATCTTTTTTGAGCTACATAATAAGTCATTACATTTAAGTAATTCAGATTCGTTGAGTGGAGGTTTAATTTAGAACAGAATACAATAAAGGTAAACAAAAATGTTGCTCAAGAATATTTTTGTTTTCGGCAGATATTTAACACGATTGCCAGATACTTAACACGAATAAAAATTCATAAGTCTAGAAATCATCAATCGAATTACATATTTTGATAAAGTATTTTTCTACGCCTAGTTTTCTATAATGGCTATACACATGACTTATGACAAGATAAATTAGCTTTTTTTTAGTTTTTCTGTCTGCCTAAATTATTATGATTTAGGAAGAAAAAAAATTGTTAAATTATCAACTGCGAATTTCATATTTACTAAGGGTTAATGAACTGAATGATATGCTACCTTTTTTTAAGAAAAGTTTATGAAAAACAAGCAGTATGTATATGACATTCTTTAGCACAGTTTGATTTAACTTAACTAGACTAGAAACATAGTTATCTTCTGTATAGTAATTAGATGGACATCACTTACACTCATTATCAGTAATCAGTACGTTCCATCCATATTTACGATGTTTTTAGCGCTTATCGTGCTTGTAAGTAGCCATTAAGTTAATCATGAATGAATTAAATTAGTAACGCGTTTTGTTTCACTGCCACAAACTTTTTGCTAATCTAATAGCCAGCAACAGCCATTAAAAAGAATAAACTTGTGAAAAAATATATTTGCGTTCTATTTTTAAAAGTAATTTGTCGAAAATTAATCAGTGTTGCGCTTGGAATGTTCAGACGAATTAAATCATAATTTTAATATTTCATATCGTGATCAAAGACGTAAAACGGTAAAATATCGTTTTAAATGCTTGAGAAACTAATAGTAACAAACATTAAATTTGCCATAGATTTTTATGAGGCACGGGCGACCCGCGTCAACGTTTATTCGATTTATTTTTAACAAGATCGACGTGCGGATATTCTCGAGATGCTAGTTGAAATGTAGATAATAATTGAAGCAAGAAAGTATGACCTTCGATACGATTATTTTGAAACCGTTTCAGAGACAATATATATATATTAGGTAACAATATTTCTTATAGTGACACAATTATTATTTTATTTTACAGCTACAAAACTTCGAAAGTGTTGCTAAAAGTTTTGCAAAATAAAAGCTCTTAACGAACAAAACAGTTGCCAATGCAGCATTTATAAATTAAACAATATTTTATTTTAAGTGCATTAGGTAATAATAAGTGGCCAATAATAATAAAGTATTTTATTATAATGACGTTAAAACAAAACGTGAGGAAGCATAAATTATTTTAAATAACGAACGGATCCAAAATATTTAGATCCACTTTTATTAAAAAGAAAAATACACAGCTCAGTGCTTTAAGTACGTACATTTTTACCGCATGCGCTTAATGGCTTCCATATGTTATCTTTCGCGATAGTCCTTCTATTCGCAATATATTATTACTCGATAAATAAACACTATCAATCCAGCTGGATTGTTAGGAAAACCTAAAAAACTAGGTCAACGGTCACCCTTGCGTTTTATTTCACCAATAATTCTTATACCTTGAGTCCGGATGATTTATCATTGAAATGTATACTCCTTACTTCCTCATCACTGTTTATTATCTGTGAGGTATGTTCAAGGTGGCGCGTAAAAATCTGAGATAATAAAATGGCGCGAGTGGCTAGGTTATCTATGGAGTATGGAGCTTGCGAGTGTTCCGTTCTTGTAGCTTTTAGCGACCTTTGCCCTTATACAAATGTGCTTGCGTGAGAAGAGATGAGATAAGCATTGCCTTCAATTGAAAAACATCTGAATATGTAACTGATCATACCTATATTAAGCTTATGCTTGCCTAGTACTTCATTGATTAGGAAGGCCATCTAGAATATAAGAGTCATAAAGGTGTACAAAGGACATAGGAATCATTATTTTTTTGATAAAGAATTACGTTTAACTATTTATCTAATACGTTATTTGGGTATAGCATTATAAAAAACTTGGCAACGAATACTGCGCTAATGTCATGTATTGAATATCTAACAAAAGCTCATCTTGATTGACAGTTCATCATCCATTAAAACAAAAGCAAGAATGAAATAAAGCGACAGTCTTCTCAGTGCGCAACGTACTGTCTGAAAAAGAAATGAATACCGCATACTGGCAAAATAAATAATAATAATATACGGAAGTAAGTATAATGAATACACAATAAATGAAGCCATCAAATGTATCATCACAGAATAATTTGAATTTACGCCTCGTACTAAAATGACAGTAAATGGCGTGGAGTAAATAAAAAGCACGTAAAAATAACATATTAAATGTAAGGGAGTGGTCAAGTGGTCACCTTGGGCACCGTATGAAGACAGCCGTGATATTTCATTAGAATTAATGAAAACTGAATACGTTTTTATTCAATTAATTCGGAGTGTTTATGGTTCGTGTACTCTGATTTGTGACATCCTGTGTCACGAAACGTCAGAGTGACAGTTTTTATTTTTTAATATAGAGTTAACCTTGTCTATGATACTGCTTGTTAACTCTTACACATATATTAAATTAAAATACGTTAGAAAATGTTAGTCTTAAATGAAGCTGCTATTTTGCTGAGTTATTTATTTTTGTATCCATTTTCTTTAGCTTAGAACGGGCTTTTGACCTAAAGCCCACTGAATTATGTAAGATGTAGATCATCAAAGAGTTTCCAATATTTCAACATCTCGTATCATATAAACACTATTTAATTTTCTTAAAACAATGTCTTACGCTGACAGATAATGTTAATACCGTGTAATTGCAACTGTCAATCAACTGACAGCTATTTAAAACAGAATCGATTGAGCTATTCCAATGACGTATCATGTGATTCAAGAAAATAATATACCTACATTATTCTTTTATTTTTCTCATTGAATCCTTCTCCAACAAGGTATGTATTATTTATTATGAATCAAACTTAAAATATTTACAATAATATAAAAATTAAGCCTACACTAGAAATAAGAAAAATTATAAACTAAATAAAACTAAAATAAGGCATCAAAAAGCTGTCGACTGGGAGTGTGCCCAAAAGGCTGGCAGCAACTAGTTTTACTTATTTAATATTAACCAAAATATTCTGTACGTTAGAGCACCCTGTAATATGCTTCGTTAAAACAAGAGATTAAATGACATTTCCAATTTTATTACACTGTTACGGATGAGTTGGTAATAATGCCCATAAAAATTAAGCGAATTTCATGAATCATTATTTTAGTATTATCCTGCCTGCTTGATGTATTTTACCTTGTTGGTGATATTCTGGGAATGAAAATAAACTCGAAATGTTAAGTGATTAATTATATGCTCATTAAGAGATATAGTTAAATTAATTTAGCTAACTTTGAAAGCATATATTGTAAAACATAAAACTAACGACATTTCATTAAATCCGAGCGGAAAAGATCACATCATCATATTTATTTCAAACCTATAAGTTTGATTTCCTTACAATAAGTATTATTTCTTACCCCTAATGTTCCTTTCAACTTTCTTTAACTTTGTTGTTCTTGTCTCTATCTAACACATTTAGTTAAACAGTCGTGCGACAATGACAGGAATATAGAAAACAGCTGACGATCAGCTGTGAGTAAAAACAAGTAAACTCCTTGAAATGGATCTCTTGAATGCGTGCGTGTAAGTGAAAAGCAAAATTAAACGTTGAAGTGAAAACAATAGCGAGCATATTTGCATGCGATGGTACATAACGGTAACTTACGTGTTCGTTAAGAGTTGTTTACTTAATTATACGTATGATACGTACACAGGTATCTTTTTGACAGGTAAAAGTAGTCAGGATTGACGGGTACTTATCCTGTTTTGACTGCCATTATGTGGATAGCCATATGCGGTAAATACAAGTTAAAAATATATGTTTTGCCTATTTAAACTACTGGGGAACAAGCAATCCTTTCCACATGTTAGTAAATATGTGTCGATATACTTACTTCTACATTTTTTTTATATTTAGCAAGTTTAACTAGACTAGAAGAATCTCGTTATTTGCCGGAAAAAAAAAAACTATTACGTACTTAACATAATTAAGTTATAAAATTAATGACTAAGAGCAAGGCATTCTGACCAATTGGGAAGAGCAGGTACAGCTCTAAAAAAAACCTTTTCTCGTACAAGTAAATGAGGTAATGTTAATTGCTAATGTTTAGCAACAACTATTGTGCTGTCAATAAAATAGTGAAAGTGCATGTTTTACACAAGTTCTAACTTCTCCAGCATACAAATATGTTTGGCAACAATTTTATGTTTGCAAAATCTGTAAGTCAGTTTTCTTTTTTTTACTACTTATCTTTTTAATTACGCTGTGATACAACATATTATCTTAAGCATTACGCTGTGAGACAACTATTTTCAAAAAACATCTCTCATATTTTTTTAAGCTATTGGATCTAAAAAAGATAAAAGTTCGTCATTGGATTTCGTCATTCACTCAATAGACACAATAACGATTATTGAATGAAGTTTTTTCGAATAGCAAGCAACACAAGCAGTGTGTACTATTGGTCAAGCCTAATTATTGCTGATTGAAAAACAAAAGAATGTCTCATCACTTGAACAAGAATTAAATAATATACCATCATAAGAATATACATCTGACACATCTACATTCTACATATCCATTGAAAAATTGTGGAGCTCATTTTTTTTACCACGTTTGGATTCCGGATCGATTTGGTGTTATTGTTGGGCGAAACTTCATAAATAGGTAAAATTAATTAAACGCTAGACTGTCAACTTCGCTACCAATAGTATGTACCACCATTGTTAGCTATCGATTGGTTTTTACTCTGTAGTTTTAATACGAAAATGGCTATTCAGCAAAAAGTTTTTTAATGTTGAAACAGGACCTGCAAAATACCCCTTCCTTATCTACCAAACAAATATAAAACCGGAGAAATGTAATAATAATAATATTTTAATAATATTCCGGGACAACTCACACACGGTTATCTGATTCCAAGCTAAGCTGATTAAGCTTGTGTTATGGTAACCAGACAACTGATAAACATACTACTTTTATATTTCTAAATACATACATATTATAGATAATTTACACCCAGACACAGAACAAATGATCGTGCTCATCACACAAAGATTTGTCCTGGGTGGGAATCGAACCCACGAACTCCGGTATAGCAGTCAGGGTCACTAACCACTAGACCAACAAGCCCGTCATCACCCGTCAACCCGTAAATATGAAGGCTACTCGATGACAAGTATGACAACACATTTTCGCAGTGTTCCTTATTTAATTCTAGTCAACTGTTTAGTCTTATTACGTATAATTATATACTATAAAGTATTAAACGATGAATAATGTAAACAATAATTTACGACGAAAGTATAATAAACATTGAGATAAACGTAAGCTTTGTTTGTTGTTATTAACAAACAGATTGCGTGTTAGATTACTTCATACTTAGTAACTAGTCACAATTAGTATTATTTAACTGGTGATCACAGGATGACACAATGTATTATCTCAGATGTCATAACGAGTGTTGTTTTAAAACACAATAGGCGAAGTTATTCCTCAATTTTGTGAGTCTTGAAAGGGAAGATAGTAAATACATACCTAATAGTAATTTTTGATTCTGTAATCTTAGACAGTACTTTGGTGAAGAAATCATTTTCATACTAGGCTATAATTTTCGACACCGTATATGTACATTTTCTGTACTATGCCGCACTGATCACAATGTTTCAGATTTTTATTTCAGACTCGTGATCAGAGGGCTGGTATGTTTCTTGCACAGAGAATCGGCATAGCTATTCAACGTGGCAACGCTGCCAGCCTTCTGGGCACGTTTCCAGCCATTGACAAGGATGACGATGATTTTTTTGACGCTTATTAGTTTGATTTATTTACGTAAGTTTTAATTTTAGTATAGTTGTAAGTGTTTTTTTTATGTTATATTAGGTTTAAGTATTGAATTGTAAATAAATAAAATTTATTTCAGTAGAATAAAAAACGTTGCTATTTATAACTACAGGCTTGCCGAGTATTACTAGCTAGTTCACACCTTATGACTTTATTTTAACGCCAATTAGCAAGAGAAAGTTAAATTAAATACATTTTACAGTACAAGAATGCCTTTTTATTTTAAATGAAAGGATTTAACCATATCCATTTATCCTAGCTATTTCGTCTTCAAATCAGGTGTATGAATTACTAGGAAAATAAATGAACACAGTCCAAAAATCCTCTTTTTTAACCGACTTCAAAAAAAGAGGAGGTACTCAATTCGATTGTATTTTTTTATCTACATCTACACTAATATTATAAAGAGGAAAACTTTGTTTGTTTGTAATGAATAGGCTCAAAAACTACTGGACCGATTTTAAAAATTCTTTCACCATTCGAAAGCTACATTATCCACGAGTAACATAGGCTAAATTTTATTTTGGAAAAAAAAATAGGGGACCGTGTCTTTCCTGGATAGGCTTTTTGCAGCGGTAACCGACATCCACGCGGGCGGAGCCGCGGGCGACCGCTAGTATATAATATATTTGTTACCGCAGATCTTTTGACTGGGTGAACTGATTAGATGACCTTTTTTTGAAAGGTGTTGCTTCCTGTGTGGTCCCATTTTAATTTGGTTCAGTTATAACAGTGGGATCCATAAGAAAACCTTATAAGACTTATTTTGAAGTCGTTTTTTTTGTAAGAATTATTTACAGATCTTATTAGTCAAATGGCGTGATCTAACAAACCAGCTACCTACTGTTGTAGAAAGTATATATTCCGTTTAAAAATGTAACCTTGTACCCGTCATGCGATTTAAAAAGTCAGCGCTAATTCCCGTGTCGTTAATTAACGTGCAGCGCGAAATCTTAACAGTTATGTCGATCGGTAGATAGCACGTTGCACAATACACGCATAGCTACAACCGTTAATCTGAAATACAGTATATGATAATGTTTTCAACAGCTAGTAATCTTTTAAACTTTTGCTAGGCTTTATAGACCAGTCACAGTTTATGACCTCATAGATATTCGACATGGAGCGTCTGGAATAAAACCTTTTTGGTGCACTGGGGCACGAACGGGTCTTTTTTAGGGTTCCCAAAGGGTAAAACGGGACCCTATTACTAAGACTCCGCTGTCTGTCTGTCCGTCTGTCTGTCTCCAGGCTGTATTTCATAAACCGTGATAGCTAGAAAGCTGAAATTTTCACAAATGATGTATTTCCGTTGCCGCTATAACAACAAATACTAAAAACCACATAAAATGAATATTTAAGGGGGCTCTCATACGACGGTGGTACGGAACCCTTCGTGCGCGAGTCCGACTCGCACTTGGCCAGTTTTTTTTTTTAAATGGCGGTGTTCCCTTTCCAGAAATGACTTAAGAAAATTAGTTAACTATGACTATCCAATCAAAGGATTTTCAAGTCAGGGTTAATGTCTAGTCTCGTTAAAGAATGAGTGTTCTATAAAATCTAGGGAATAACTTTATTTTACAATAACGGGCGAATCTTGGCGCTGAACGCTCCAGAAATATGGTGTTCGTTATTAATCGCTACCGTATTTGTTTAACAAATGAATTAGTTCCCAGAACAATTTGCTTTAACGCCAATTAGTGAGAGAAACTAAACAGTGGTGTTTACTTTTAACGAAAGGACTTCGGGTGTATAGGACTTTGTTCTTGGTCACGTTTAAGGAAAATATATTGTGTTATGTTTGTATTATTCTGGAATATGTGCATTTGCGTAGTTTGTGCTGTTTTAGCTGACCTTCGTACATGGTGTGAAGAAATAAGATGGAACGTGCGATATCTGGGCTTTTTACAAAATAATCAGGTGTGATTCGAATACATGATAAACCAATTTCCAAATATTATTCTGAGATGATGAATGATAGACATAATTACTGTCGTAAGAAATGAAAGTTCCAATTCAGATTTTTTTCATAAAATAAATAATTGTTAAATATAAATAAACTCGGATTAAAAATTTCAGATTATGTAGTCTGAAACTATGTAACACGGTTCTACTCTTTCTCCTCTGTATTAAATTAAATTAAAGTACTAATTGGGTAAATGTTCTGATTTGTTCAGGAACGTGAGTTCCACCTGTGTACAAATCCAATAAATAAAAACAAAATAGTTTAAAATTAAATAACGTCTTGTAAGGGCTTACGATTTTTTTATGCTTCGAATATTGTACGACAGAACATTAATCGAACGGAACGAAGAATCATTTTAAATCCTGGCTGATTTAAAAACACAATTACGTCAATACCGCCGTCCAAATAACGTTCCAATTACGAATCATTAAACGTTCTGTTACAGCTGTCCATTTACAAATATTCGAAAGATAAAAATTCCAATAATTCCTGGCCACTCATAAAATGCCTTTAGTTGTTTTTTTCTACCAAAACAGCAGTTGAGTCAGAATCGTGAAAGCATGACTCAGTTTTACGTGTTCTCAGGTGGCTGTATAGTAGAAATGTCGTAGAAATTACTCTCATTGAGTAAGACTTGAATGAGTGTTTAAGAGAAAAATATAATTTTTGGTCCATTAGTTACCTGTGTTTAATCGAGTCTATAGCAAGATCAGTTTCTTTGATATTATGAATATTATTATTAAAATGAAATCGTCTTTCGAACGGTAGAAAAACTAGCCACAATTTAATAGGCCACAAGAAATTCAATTTCCTGAGACATTAAATATTTAACGACATTTATTAAATGCCCACACACTGTTAATAAAACTAAACGTCGGCGGTGCCCTGAAAACCGCGATAGATAGCACCATGTATCATGCTGGGAATGAAGTATCGACGGACATTCACTGCCAAGTATTCACAACTAATTCACATTTCATGTAAAATTGGTACAAGGGAAATTATAGAATGAACACATAAATTATATTTGAGAAGGCAGTAATTATTATGGAGGATACGGTACAAATGCAATTGAAAAGTAGAAAGGAGAATGTTCTTTGGCAGAATGTGCAATTAGCTTTGCTTGTTCTAAGTCTAACGTCAAAGCGTTTTTTGACAAGCTGTCATTAACACAAATCACGTACCTAATAAAATGTAAATATTGATAAAGCACGTAAGGTTATCATTTACACTATAAAGTGAGCTACTGTTTAGGATTAGGAGCTCTCTTTTTGTTAAAGCTTTTTCCTAGTTAGTCAATTCAATCATGTATTGTCAAACAGCGTGAACGGTGAGTAAAACTGACGTCAAAGTTGTCAAACTTGTTTGACATTGTGCATGTATGTTTTTTAAACACTCGAAAATGCGAAAATGGTATTTGACAAACGTTTGATAGTTTACAAACAGTGTGGCCGCACTGAGCGGAAGAAATGTACTCGCGAACTATGATATACTAGAACGCGTTTATCGCTCCTATTTTGTTTAATTAATTAGGTACTTAGTCATGCTTCAAATTGAATCTATTGTAATCTTAAAAAGAGTTAACCCATGTGGCAGGAAGTTTTACATGCAAAATGAAAACCTGACTTGCAAAAAACCTGCAGCACATCACGCAGGTTGGTGTGGTGACTAAAGTTAATTGATTTGTTTAAATAAAGTTACCGTTACCGGTCACCATTAAGATAAAGTTATCTCTCTTAATTCCAGACAAATATATCGCCGCGATATTCCCTGAAAGGAGTCCCGTCTTGTAATAAGACGTATCGTAAATATCGCGACCTAGTAGGTACTTAGGTACGTACCTACCAAAGAGTTTATACGCAATCAGCTGAGACATAAATGCTTGGTGAACTAGAAATACCTACCTACCTATCTTTGTAAAAGGTTAGATACCTAGGTATGTACTCCTTGACGATTAATTAACGATCTGGGAAAAAAGCGTTGAATTAATTTTATATACCTACGTTAAAGTACCACTTAAATAAGTAATTACCTATACCTAGGCTACGTAGATAATAATGACCAAACAATAAAGAAAACCTACCGTGATGACTTCTTATTTGGAAAGTGGGGAGGGGTAAAACCTGGTATTCATGGTATTCACGGACTAGGACAGGTTAGAGCCCTAAATCGTCTCTCTGTCAAGTTTACCATAACATTTTTTATAAACACGGCGACATACGACTCGTCATTACTTCGCTATTTCCATGTCCTGGGAACCAAGCATATTGAAATCCATACATTGTCGGTACCTACGTTATTTCTACAGGTGCTAGGACGCAAGGTTCAATGACGAATCAAAATCGATCGTAACTCATTCAATTGCAGTTCAGAATATAACCGCCATTGCTGGTTTATAGAACAGAAATATGATGGAATTCAAATAGCGAACGAGATTCCAGAACAATGGCATATTCGTAAGCATACCAACGAAATAAATAAAAACATTAAATTTCGCACACACTAGCCAAGTTTAACTTAGTTTTTGTTGTTGTTGTAAACTTCTTTTTGAATTTTATTTAAATTTCGAATAATTTGCTCATGAATTCTTCAACTAGGTACCAGTAGTAGTTAGAATGCTAACTAATTTCTAGGTAGGTATTTAAAAGTATATCGTAATCGAATTAGGAACTAATCTGTTTAAATCGTCAATCGATTAATCATTCATTGATAATACATTTATTTAATCTATACTCGATTAAGGTACCTACCTATAAACCAGCTGTCTTACAACAATAGATAGATAGGGGTTAAGTACTTCCAATAATTAATAAAACGTGGGAATAATGATTAACTAGCTAGACACCAATCATTGTCAAGGAGCAGTAACGGTTTTATAAGTTATACCTAACTACTTAATTACTTTTAATCACAAATTAACTTGTTTTACCATCACTAAAGTTTGGAGGTTAAGTTAAACCGTTATAAAAATAAAGAAAAAATAAATTAAAACTTACATCGTCAGAAAAAAATATAGCGACCGGGATTGGGCACAGGATATGTTGTTATGGTTTAAGGATTTTTGCAATCTTCATGTAAAAATATAGTATAAATCAAAATTACCAACGAAATCTCTAAATTGCTTTCAACCAGCATCAAACGTTGTATCAGCTCTTATCGGTCATTCTGCCGTCATTTCCTTCATGGACCACAATGACTTCAAATTGACACCATACAAATCACAATCACTCAATTTACCAACACACACTATAAATAATCTATTTCCTCACTGGCCGAATGCACTAAACTGTTTGAAATTCGAAAATGGAATGCTTTGTTGTTGTTGATATTTTTTTAGTTGCGAATTTTACGTCGCGTTCGTATTTATCGCGGAGCGCGCGCACGACACTGGCGCTAGCGAGTCGCGTGCGTTCCAAATGACAAATACTCGTCAACGGGTAACCCGACGTTTGTTTACCTCGGTTCCGCTCGTTCCGCTCGCTCAAGTTCAAGGGATTAGGCTTTGCGGAACGTGTGAGCGGCCAATCGAGCGTGACCTCTCATTGTTTGTATTTTTTTCGTACTTTACATGTCTAAGTATGTTGGCACGATTTTTTTCAGTCACGATTGTAATAATCTTGCGTCTGAGGGCAGAGTAGATGATGTCATAGCCGGTGTTGATATTAGCAGCTGATAGGGACGCGATCTATCTAAACAATGGATTGTTTTAGTTTTACACTCTTTGTCGTGTTTAGAATAGAGTAACGGATTGGTTGGTACCTACGTAGGTACTAAATTTCTTGAAAATAACTTATCACCAGTTATTAATATAGAGGTATTTTTTTAAAAGACGTGATGTCTTGTGATGTATTTTAAACTCGATGGTCCACCAAATTCTTAGCGCCAAAAAAGTTAAAAGACTAACATAGTTAATTAGGTTAATATTATCCCAAATAAATGATTTTTATTTTTTAAAATTGTCCCTAATTATTTTTGGAATCTTTCTAAGTATATATTTTGGCTTAATGAGTAAATAAATGCTACCCGTATACCTGCCTAATAAATAAAGATATCAAACCCAATATACGGGTACAATCACAAAGTTAACTAGAATAGGAAATTACTTTTTTGCATTATTTATAACATCGGTAGGCGTTAGTCACCCGGTTAATATATAACCTACGGTTTAATAAACAATTAGGTTGAGGAGATTAGTACATCACTATCTTATCTCGTACCAACATTATCGCGACAACTCGGGTGCTGTTTGCTCAAAAAATAAATATTTTTATCTCTTTAGCTACGTTTTTCGGCGTTATATTTCAGTAGTTACCTTCTTGTTTGTAGTTGTCTACGTAAGTACAGAAAGTATTAAGTAGGGTGGGCTAGCTGGAAAAAAAATAATTACGAAAGTCAACCTCAATGACGTGAAAAAATAATCTTTTATAATGAAAAGAAAAAAAAAACATTATTATAACATTGAACACCGTTTGGTAGGAAAAACTAACAAAAATCGTGTAAGATAATGTTGATAGGTACCTATAGAACATAATTTATTCTGTGTTAAAGTACATAATTTTAACAACAAATGTTTTATTGCTATCTATTAGCCGCATTGCTTGATAGTGGTTTATCGAAATTATGAATTTGATTTTCTGCAATAACGTAAAGCGCCATCTATTGTATAACAGCAGAAGTATGTGAGGATAAATGATGATATAAAATTACTACAGATGTCGCTGTGTTACGCGTAAAGCTTCCGCTACTGAATCATAGATGGCGGTGCCAACAGTTACTCGTTATTTTTTTGTGCGCAGAAAATAATGAGTAACTCTTAAGACTAAGGAAATTCGCGCCAAAACACGTTACAACGACCACTAAGTTCTTTGTCCTTTGAAGTGAGTCATCGCTTTTATAATAATATTGTTATTTTACGAGTAACAAGCATCGTAAAAGTGGATTTCATTACATTCTGATATCGCTCTCTTGAATGTTATCGTTAAATGATCAGCCTATAAATGTCGTGAATGAAAGTACTTACTTTACTTGTTACAGGTTAAGAAATAACTGTGTGATAGCAGAAAATGAATCTATGATAAGTGCTATTATAATCTATAATGCCCCTCATAATCTCACTTTTGCGTGGTTAATAAAGGCAAATAAAATGTGTGCCTACACACATTTTATATTTCTACACCCCTATTATTTCTTGTAACTTTGAAAGTAATTAAATAATAACGTTAGTCAATGCTAGGTACTTGCTTATTTCTGAAATAATATATTTCTGAAGATAAACAATAGTAATGTTTCTTTTGTAGTTACAATGTAATATTAATTTACATATTAAGTATAATTGCCTAAACGTTATTGTACAAATAAATATATCATAGAAAAATTGCGAACACAGAAATCCTATTTGATGAACTTTTTCTGTGCCAAAAATTCTCACAATATACTAGATACATTAATAAATTATGGTCATAAATAATTGGGGTTTCTTTCGTATCATATATTTAATAATACCTACTAAAGTTACTGTATGTTCTCTATATTAACTAATTTATCAGTGAAATAAACGACATTGTAAAAATAAAACTGTAAAAAATACGTGTAACTGTTTAAACTCAATTCAAGGCGTTCCTTGCCTTTGAATTAGTTCAACTTCCGTCTATTCATTACATTTGTTTAGTAACACTATTTAAGTTAGCAAAAAGTCGTCACATGTCAGCCTACTACCTGTGTCCAATACACAAAATTAAATAAATAATTACAATCTCTCCAAAAACCCAAGGTAATCCATTCCTTCCTCGTACGATGTTGATAATTCGCAAATTAGGTGTGTTCCATTATAAATTGCCAATAAAGATAGAGGAAGGATTTATGTGATACTTAAACTCTTTAAAAATATTATCCAATATACATTGATAATTTTGTACAACCCACCACACATTAGTAGAACCAAATAATCATTAAAACACTTTAACATTGACGCAGTAAGGTCGATTTTCGTTAAATCGTTGTTATTAAAGTTGTGTTGGCTATAGTACAGCCAATTACATGAATTGTTTATGATACTGGATATCTAATTAGATTATTCATATCAGTTTGTTGAAATGGTTCCGTTGGATAGATTTAGATTGTCGCGAATTGATAGCTTGGCCTCGACGTAATACTCGTATGATAATAATATCAACGGACATGTAATTCGTATGTTTATGTGAATATGATTAAGTAATACTATTTGCTGGGAGTTACATTGTCTTATACAGAATAAAAGCAAGCCTGCACCTATTTTATGAAGTAAGTGATAATTATTTAAAAATTTATCCGAATACGAAAATTAGGCACAAAAACAAGTACACTGGAACGTTTATTAACCCACCACTCACTGACTTAAAATAGCGGACTCGGGCCCCATATCTCTAACACAGCGGGCAGCGTAAATCTTTATAGTAAAGGAAGTAATATAGACGAGTATCAATAAACTTCCTACCATTGACTGAATAGTAATACTCATTAAGATTACAGGAAACCATAAAATCTCTGTGAAACGTGATGTTACTTAGAATGCATTCTCTTACTATGTAACTATTAGGAAACAATGCATTGGTATTACTCACTTCCATGTTAATTTTCTTACAAATTCTTTTCTTATTGTGTAGTTTAACGTTGTTTGTGATATGATTTAAAGGTCCAATTTCAGTCTTAGGAAAAATACATAGTTGATAATAATCCTAAGGTCAGCAAAAGATCAACTGACAATGTTACTATTAGTATTTTATTAATGACCAACTTGTAGCCTCACTGACAAAGTAATTATTTCGTTGATCAAAAAAAATCTAAAAAAAAAGACCGCTGCAAAATAAGTCTAATATTTATTTCTTATGTATCCCACTGTCAAAACTGGACCAAAATGAAATGGGACCACACGGGAAACACCGACTTTTAAATAAAAAGTAAATTTAAAATCGGTTCACCTTGTCAAAAGTTCTGTAGTAACAAACACTTAAAAAAGACATTCGAATTGAGTACCTCCTCCTTCTTGAAGTCGCTTAATAAATCATTTCCGGCAAACTGATAGACGGAGGGGTATACAGAGACACGCCAGTAAAGTGCTTGTCCCACCCTATAGTTACCGGGGACCAGATGGGACCACACTACCTACCTCTGTCACTTGATACACTACCGGATCTAGTTATTGTATAAATTTGACTCTAAATGGACCTCGGATTAAGATATCACGTACATACTTAAGTATCATTTCTTTGAAAACATAAATGACAATGATTAATACTTATTCATTCTCGGTAATAATCGTGACCTTTGACCTATTATGCATTGCATCGGTGCTTTGTCCTTGTGGTTTATAATACTATTGAGTGCAAGCATACAGTTTAAGACCGTTTTTAGGGTAATAGACAAAGTCATATCGCCAAAATACTTCTTGACATTAACTGCGTAGAATGTGAAGTGAAGTTCTACGTCGCGTCGCCGCGCCCGCGCCGTAGCTATTGAAGTACTTCAGTATGTCTATTCTGTAAATAATTTCGGTATCGAGCTTCACCTGAGTGACAATAAAGCTCACTCCAAAAGTGAATAAGTGAACCCAATAGGCCTTGATTTAGAATTCAAATTCGAGAATACGTATTTGACATCTCACCGCGGATTCCGCTGTCGAGACATGAAAATAATGTTACAGAATAGCACTACAGGAGTAGCTACTGTGATACTTTGCGTTTGGTAAAACGGTGTCCTAACTCATGCAAATAAATATTATAAATGCAAAAAGGACTGTCTGTCTGTTAACTTTTCAAGGATAAAACTGGTATGGAGACTCCAAAAATATATCACAAGTATAAAGAAATTGAAAGTTCCTAGGTTACTAAAGGCACGGATGCCTACATTAACAGTTTAGCAATTTAGTCACATTTCGCAAAAGTAACCAAGGTTAGTGTTAAACTTTGTTATGGGTGCTGCTATCGCAACTGTAGTTACTAATAAGTTACATTGCGACAGGTCACATCGTGACTTGTGCAACTCGGTGCATAATTAGTATGTAATAATCCAGACTATAAACGTCCCACTGCTGGGCACAGGCCTCTTCCCATATAGAGAAGGCACGAGCATTGATCATCACGCTTGCTCTCTGCGGATTCGCGATTTCAGATCCCAATTCTGGAATCCAGGTTTCCTCACGATGTTTTCCTTCACCGTTTGTCAGAAGTGTCTTAGAATAATTAAGAAAGTACACATAACTTTGAAAAAGCCACATTGGTACTTGCCTGGGTTCGAACCTGCAACATTGTGCATACAAATCCGTTCATTGAACCACTAGGCCACCACGACATCTTATAATTAGTATGTAGCAGCCATTAATTAAAAAATGTATCTCTTGTTTTTATAGTTGTCTTTATTTTGTAAAAATATGGAACTATCGGCAATGGGTAACATTGTAACAAAATGTGTTAAAATGCACATAAACTATAAAAATAAAGCAATGAAGTCTTGTATAAGCAGATATTTACGACATGTTTTTCAAAAGTAACCTAAAAGATTAATATATAACCTTTCTAAGTTTCCATAACAAATATTATTGCTATTCAGTGGCGCAATATTTATTTAAAAATGAGAATTTTAACGTGAATTGGTTTAAGTTGAAAGTCGTGCCGCCTTATTTATGGTTAGAACATAAATAGATTTATGTATTGTAGACATGTTTAATAGTGTTTCACACTATGTAACAAAAAAGAGCTCAAGATTTTGCGCGATTAGTGACTTAAAATTGTTATTTTCACAGCGGACTAATTTTTATTTTTATGTCCATCTTTTAGATAATAAAATAATATTAAACACGTATTTTTTTGTTTTAAAAATTACGAAGATACAGCGTGTGCAATTCTTGCGTGACGTCACGTCTACGCACAAATTGTACCTAGCCGTGAAATCACAAGCCCTCACTCCTGAACTTTAAAGCGGTTTATCTTCGTATTTTTTTATTGATTGGATAAAAGAAAAAATACGTGTCTACTATATTTTGATTATCTAAATGGGCGGACTAAATAAATTTTGAATTTTCATACCTACTATACCTAGTCATCTACCCTTTTCTGAAACAGCATGATCTATCTTCTTATGGTAAACTCAGAAACAGCAAAACTTTTATTAATTGGACCATAAGTGCTCGAATCAAATACTCATACAATTAATTTTATTTTTCAACAACCAGTCTTTCCAAGGGAAATTAAGTAAATTGGTGGCGGAGGTCAGAGTGGTTTATTTTAAATACTCCTATTTATTTAACCGTAGGCCTATGTCCAACAATGGACTAATACGGGCTGATGATGATGATCATTGGTTCAGCTAAAGTTGGTGAAACTAGAAGCCGGCCATAATACCACTTCTGAAAACGGCGGGCACAAGATTAAGAAGAAATCATACTGTGAAGAATACATAGAGAAATATGTGTTTACTGTTTGCAATATTCATTTTTGTACAGACTGGCACATATCAATTTACTTTTAATTGAGATCAATATGAAAAATAAACGTTCGTTTTATCAAGGCACTATTTATTGGAACGAGTCTGCATTTTTATTGACGCATTGAACAAATTGTGACAACTGTTTACATTTAGTTTAAGTGATTAAAATGCGCCATTTATTGAAGTCTAGATGTGTTAATTGGTTTCTGGGAATTGTCACGTAAATACTCGTATCTGCGTGGTACAATTAGGTCGAGATTATAGCGTAAAATGTGATTTTGACTTTACTATGGCCGAATTATAAAATTTCAAGCAATTTTAAGTTTTTGGCATTTTAAGGTGTACCTAATATTGATGAGAGTGAGAAACTTCTCATTGAAGTTAATTTTCATTTCAGTATTTGGAGCAAGATTCACACAGTGTCAGACTTTCTGCAGCACAGAAAAGCAAATACCTCCTAAAGTTATATAAACAGACAACAAAGGTACATGACAAGCAGAATATACAGGGTGTTAAGAAAACCCTGTCCGACCCGAAAGGGTGGTATAGGGTGCACAATCACATACCCAAATTAAATATAAAATTTGGAAAATTCATGATTAAAACAATAATAATGAATTTTGAAATAACCATTTTTTGCCCCCAATTTCCTCGGTATTTTTGGGGGCCGTTTGTTAGGTAATTAGGTAGCATCTGTGACTATCGACGCCGACTATCTGTATCGACTAAAGAGAAAAAAAAAAATTATAACAATAACAATAACAACACCTTCACGGATCGGACAGGGTTTTCTTAACACCCTGTATATTATTTTTGAATTTTGTGTGAAGAATAGTTATAGAAATAGTTATAGTGGCTTTGAAAATAATTGAACATTATTATTATTTGTAACTGAATTAACTATGGGTCCCAAACTAATGCAAAACCATCTCACATTTCGCAGTTTACTTGAACGTAAATAAAATAAATTGCATAAGGAATGCCTGATTATGTAACTTAAAGTTTAAACTAGACAAGCAGGTTGTCTTACTTAACGTTAACTTGTCTCGTTTGTGCAATACAGACTTCGTAATAAATGCCTTCTGAAGGTAACAGGCGATGTAAGATTGTGTTGTGTCGTTGTCGGCTAGCGGTTCAATGAACGGTTTTTGCACAAGGTTAAGGCCTGGGCACACCAAAAGCAGTAGCAGTGCGGTAGCAGTGCGTCTACGTTTGAAAATCATGTAGTTATATGAGGGGTGACACACTGAACAAACGCGGGCCCGCTGATCCTACCTGCTCCGCCACTGCGCCGCGCACGCACTGCTCTTCTACAAAACTTTCGGACGTGAGCAGCGCAGGCGCGGGGCGGTGGCAGCGCAGGCGCGGGGCGGCCGCAGTAACTACGCGTTGTATTACTACGTCCGCCATATTGACTAGTCACACCAAAGCAGTTGAGCGGGACAGACGCGGCGCGGGTCGTAAACGGTTGTGATTTTTTACAACTTTATCATGGAAACGAATGAAAAATTGATTGAGTTAGTGAGGAAATATAAATGTTTATATGATTTAAAGAACAAATATTATAGAAATACGGTTTACAAGATGGACATAGACGATGGTACTCCCCATATTCTTCTCTTCTCTTATTTACATCGTGAACCCATATTCTTTTTTTTTACTTAAATTTAGAAGTACTGAGTGTGGCTATCGATACGACACACATAACGCAGTTTGAAAGCAGTTAGAAAGCAGGCCCGCGTTCAAACTGCTTTCCGACTGCTCATGTTTCTGGTGTGACATCAACCGCGGCGCAACTGACCTGCCCTGCTCAGGTGCTGCGCCTGTCCCGCGTTTGGTGTGCCCAAGCCTTTACAGGTTCGAACCCATTATAGGCGAGTAATAATGTAACTTTTTTAAAGTTATGTACTTTTGTTAATTATTCTAAGACATCATTGACCATCGTTAAAGGAAAAAGTCGTGAGGAAACCAGGACCAATATTTGGAATCTAAAATCAACAACTTACAATGAGCAAGTGTAATGATCAATGCTCGTTCCTCTACATGAAAAGAGGCATGTGCCCAGGGGCCCGAGTCTGCTATTTACACTCCGTGTCAGTGTGTTCATAGTTGGCTCATAGTGGGACGATTTTACGATAATTGGCATTCTACTAACTTAGTAGAATGCCAATTATGAGCCAACTATGAGCACACTGACACGGAGTGTAAATAGCAGACTCGGGCCCCAGCAGTGTAACATTAGCTTAGGCCGGTTTTCACAGGTGCGTATAAACGCGATCTAGAAGCTAATCTGATCTCTCTCTACTTTTAAGTACATATCCATGACGTACTTTACAAAAGAGTTTCGCACAAAGGCACACCACGTCGTTTGAGGCTAAAGTCGTCGGGTATCGGACTTGTGTCGCCTCGTGTACGAGTGGGCTTAGGATTTATGAAGATTAATCATTCGGACGTTATTAACGTGTAAACCAATTGCATATTGTTATTGTGTAAATACCATGACAGTTAATGGTAATTTGTGTCGTAGTAGGTAATTTCTAATAGTCACTTTCAATTAAAAACAACAATAAAGTGGTAGTGAAAACACCTATCAATGAGGTAAACTGTTTTCTTAATGAGGAAAAGGGTTTCTTCATTATAAGGCAATTAAGTACATTTCTTCATACATTCTCAAGTTTTATAAGTAAGTTCAGAACCTAATTATTTTAGTAGAGCCACTAGAGCTGCACAGGTCCAGTACAGGTGATTAAAACATTTCTTGAAAAAAGTTATATCATTGTCGTATCTTGTAATAAAAATATATTTCAGGATGCTGAGTTTGTTTAAATTATCTCTCTGAAAAAATCTTTGCATGTGGAGCCTATAGTGTTATTTTTGTGCTATGGTCCATAGGAGCCTAGAAGTAACGTGTTACTTCATGACGACCGTCATCGTCATATGAAAAAGATGCTCAATCGTAGACTTTTTCCTAATTACACGTTAACTGTGGATATTTGAAAAACCAAACGTGATGTGACGAGGTGTATTATGTATTTTTTGGAATTTCCAATAAAACTGTATTCTTAGGTGTTAATGACAGCGCCATACCTACACACGTTTGTAAAATAATAATAAATTCATCCGCGTGACGTTAACTGATGTCTTAGGTATTTTGACAGCTGACATTAATGCTTGAGAACCGTCACATAATTACAAAAGGCGGGAAACAATACGACTATTATTTATTGTCATTAAATAATACGAATATTTAGATACGGTGGGAACTATGCAAATAAGTCTCAAAAGTTATAAGACTTCTAAACCAGTTATAATAATAATATATAAATGTATAATAATAAATAAATGTGCTTGTGCACATCGGTTTACAAGGTGTCACCGGCTCAGAGGTCCCGGGTTCGATCTCTGGACGGGTCAATGTAGAAAAACCAAATGGAAAACATGGATTCAGAACAATGTGCGTGTTCACATTCATTGTTTATCTATTGTCAACATGACATAAGAATATATGTATAAGAAAAAGAAAATTGATGAACAGGAAAACTTAATTTCGGTCTTCCCTACTCCTTTTAGAGAGTAATGGTTTCCTGTTCAATATAAGTATGTATAATGTATCAGTCGAATGGAGTAGTGCACTGACAATGAGGCACTGGAAAGACCGTGTTTTGTTTATTTATTTAGTAGCTGTAGTTCAAAGAATTATGCGGTAGTTATTAACGTAATTAACGTAAGTATAATTAAACATAAGACCTCTTTTTTTATTTCATTTCTTCAAGTTTCAAAATGCTGAACAGACTTTATAACTACTAGATAGCATCTTGACACTTCAAATTTAAAAACTGCATCATAATCGTTCTATTTCTTTAGAAGCCCGATGCCGCAGACAAAACCCACAGACACGCTGATACACGTCAAACATTAGCACACCCCTATTTTCGTCTAGGATTAAAAATAAAGAAACGTGACATCTGTACTATGGTTTCAGTTAATGCCGAAATAGATACGTTTTTAATGTTTGTATTATTGAAATGCCAGACCTATCTACAACTAGTAACTGATTTATATATAGAAAGGTTTAATTAAATTAACAAATTTTTCATAATTTTCTTAGGGCATTATCTACATCAAACGAGCGACATCTCCTTCTGTCCTTACCCTATCAAATTCTTTGATGAGCATTCCCTCGTTCGATATAAATCGGCTTTTAGAAACGTTCCATATGGTATTTGTGTAGGTACAAATAGAAGTCTAATGACTTCAAAACATTATTATCTATTCAACAATAATAGTTGATGATACATTGAACAGCATAACTATCGGACTCCGTCTTATCTGAGGTTATTGACACATTACCGGCTATTTGTAATGTCATTTATATTACTGCTTTCAAATAAATTGTTAATTGGTCTCTAGGAATATAATGTTAAGTAGCTATTTGTCACATAATTCCGCAGGAACGCAATGGATAATCATAAAAATAATTTCATTATCAAAAATGGCAGCGATCTGGTTCGCCACCCATCACGTCTCGTTTCTCGCGGGGGCGAAAAGCGGCCCAAGCAGAGCCGCGGCCTACGTTGAATGTAAGAGGAGGAATGGATGGTAAGGTGGATGAAGTATGTCAGATGATGGATATAGTGACAAAATGATTAAGAAAGGTAAAGTGGACAAAGCGAAACAAGTGTGTAAGGATGAAAGAAAGATGAAAGAAGTGGTCTCTGCTTACCCCTACAAGGGGAAGAGGCGTGATTATAAGTATGTAGCTATTTGTTCCTCAAAGGTTTTATCAGGATTATAAATGTCTTCAGGCATCTATATATTATACTTAGGTACTTGCATATTATAATGTACGTCTTAAGGATATAGGTACTTATTAAACAACATCCTCAATGATTCTGACGTATTATTTATTTACATTAAAAGTTACTCCAGGTAGAGTTATTATCAGTATTAAAGGTCAATTTATTATCTCCTACTAATAGAGTCGTTTCAAGCATTGATATTTAATTTTATTACTAGTTAATTGTATTATATCGCGTTAATTAGTTATTAGGTAGTGTAATTAGAGTTTAGTTTTGGTATTCAGCTGCATGCCATGCACTGCCCCCGCTGTCCTCCCTCGTACATAGAACATGTCGGCCCGCCACTAAGCGGCCAGTCGTTGGGGGTGTTATGGTGCTAAGGCTTTGGTTGGTCCCGTAACGCTGCCACTAATGCGAAGGATGACCAGGTGTTTTGTTAGGTATTTAGCTGCATCCGATAATATTGGAAGCCAAGCAAAGACTTGAGATGGTTACCAATTGTTTTTAAACTTGTTTTTATCGATCTCTATATTATGTTTATTAAAACCATAGCGTTGTTTGAACAGCTGATTCTGACATATTCACATCAACTATTCTTGTCTCTATCATTAGCAATATACTGAAAAGAGACAAAAACATATTCATGTGAATAAACTATGCGATATCTCTCGATCTTTTAATTGTTCGTTGTGGGAACCAGTTCTTGACGTAAGAATATTAAGTACTTAACAGTTACTTAGTAATTGTTATTTAATATTATATCAATTTAAATACTGATAATAGGTACAAATTCCATATCTCAAATATTTGAAACTTAATTATTAATTGATTTATCACGACAAAAGCAATCAAGCGATGATTGTTTCTCGAAAAGAAGAAAATAAAAATTATGAATAATTCACAAGTATAAACAGTTACTGAGACTTAAATGTTTTTGTTGCTGTTCTTGACAGGTATAGTTTATTACTGACAACTATACTACCTGTGATAAACAACGACAAAAACTAGTTTTTACACAGAAGTTATTGAAATATTGCAGGGTTGTGCAAAAATATTTTTTACTAGCTCACCCGGCAGACTTCGTACTGCTTTAATCGATAAATAAAACCCTAAACTTTTGTACAGTGGCGGATTAAGTCATTTGCCACCAGTAGGCTATTCAAATTTTGCCGCCCCTTCTGACCTCTGCATTTCGATACCCTACACGGACAAAAGACGGTGGAAGAAAATGTTTTAGAATTTAAAGACCTAAAAATGAATCTTTGTTAAAAAAAAATATATCTTATGAAAAACAGGAACTGATTACAGTCATTCTAAACCTGTCCAGTAAATTTTCTATTCTAATAACATTTACCTATTCTAAACCAGTTTAGGAAATTTTCTGAGCTTCTAAATAATGTAATCCATGAAATTAATACATACTATACTTACATAGAGCAGCAACGAATTTCTAGTAAGCATGATACTGATATTTAACGTCATTGGATTCCAAAAATAACTGCACAGTTTCTAAACAATTGGTATTTTCATCACAAATATTAAACTATATAAGAATACTTGTACTAATTTTTAATAAATGGTTGACAAAAAAAGATAAATAGTTTGTAAATTTACTAAGCCGGTTTGTAATTTTTTGAGTTTCCAGTAAGTAAAGTTTAGTAACTTGAGAAGTATAATTTTTGCTGAACCTTGATAATTATTGCTACATTTTATTCCTGATTCAACATTAGAAACAGAAAATGACTGTTTTTAAAAAAGATAATCATTTTTAGTATAATACTTTTCTCCGTGTAGTCATAATCAATTTGTCAATGAAATTGCAACTTGCATGGAATAACACGACTTGTGTACTATTATTGTCGTTATTTTAATAGATGTTTTCCGTTATTGGTATGACTGTAAACTAGGAATCATAATAATATATATCTAGGGGATATTTTTACAACCCACGACTTAGTGTCGGTTACACAAGAAGTAATTTTATTTCTGAGCTAAGAAAAGCTCAATCATGTATTGCTTAGGTATAAGATGGACTAAAGTTTGCCTTAAAACCCAAAACACAATATGAATGAACACAGATTACAAAATAATTTACATTCGGTAAATGTTGTTATATAATAGATTGCACCTTTTAACCTGTCAATGACAGGTTAAGTTAAGTGGTGCAATCTAATAACATTGAGGTATATATTTATTATTTCTGTAAGACAATTATTTATATTTGGGACAAATTTGCCGCCCCCCAAAATCCGCCGCCCTAGGCTCAAGCCTACTCAGCCTGCTGGTAAATCCGCCACTGCTTTTGTATAAAATAAACTTAAAACAAATTGTTTCTTTTTATTTCAATTTCGAAAATGTTAATTATAATTCACCTTTAAAATCTCCCCTGGGATTCCACAAATAATTCAATACCACAATTAGCCAAATCGGTCCAGCCGTTCTCGAGTTTTAGCGACACCGACACTAACGAACAGCAATTCATTTTTATATTGTATAGATAGATTTTTAATTATTCTACATGTGAAGATGGCAATGGGACAGTTTCTGTTACTGTGTATTATTATTTATGTAAGTATTATTTAATCTAAAAGGCCTGTCACTGAAGTAGCTCTTGATAAAAGTTACCAACAATGATGACACCGACAGAACTTTGACCTCTGCTCAACAATAGGCCACAAACGATATTTACACAGCCAACAATACCCATATTGTGTGTTAGATAACAAAAATAAATAAAGTGGTCTGATCTTATGAACTCATTTATTTATAGTCTTAACATAACCTTCGTTTCAATTCAATCCACTTAACATGCCATACAGATATGTATAATGTATCATATTCACATTCACGTCCATACAAATATTTCCAAATATTTTTTGTTTATTTTTTTTGTGAATCTCAAAACAACGTGCTCCTTCATTCAATTTTCAACCGTACTGGATACTGATAGGTTGCAGAATTGAATGCATTGGATGACATCCGGGATCGTTATACTAACAATACTGTTGATAACATACCTACTTTGAAACGAGACACAATATTAATCATACGTTTACAATATTCACATAAACAATTGGTTATTCGACAGACCAATGAAATGTTTCATTTAGCAATTGTTTCCATAAAAATCTTGACACAAATAGTCTGAAAGTTCAAAAACCAGACATAACAGCCAATTTGTCGGCCCCGAAAAAAAAATGGGACCTTGTAATTTGAAATGCAACACTCATTAACGTAGATGAAATCCACAGTTATTTGCTAACATCCTGCCATTATGTTTAACAATAAAACAAACGACTGCGAAAACGTTTACGAAATATTTTTGAGCAAAAACTTGGAATGTTTTGAGCAAAAACGTTAACACTTTATAGTATTTACGAAACCGGTCCTCACTTCGCACCATTTATAACTTAACTTCTCACTATCGAAATTATAGTTCGATGTATCACATATCGATCCTAAGATCCACTGAATCCTTCACAGCCACAACAACACATCATCTTGCTTCTTTCTCGGCTGCGCGCGCGCAACTTTCGCAATTGACGTGAGACCTCATGTTGTTATTATTCTTTCTCTTCACCGCATAATTTCGTTCCCTTGAAGGGAATTTCTGGATCTTTTTCTCTTTCGGAGGTTCTTTGTCGGTGCCTTTGATGCGCCTGTAGACGTCCGCCCACTCCAATTGTTTTAACGAGAGACACATTGTTGGTTATGTTACGCGTGCGTTCGCTTTGACGGCGGGAGCAAGAGTGGACATATTTTGTGTTGCGCTGCGCACGCGCTGGCCTCACCGCAAGGCTGATTATCCGCTCGTTAGTTGATTTCGATCACGTTCGTTGTTGTGTGAATGGTTGATACGTTATCTGTGACCCGGTCACAGGGCTGATAACGTAATGGGCTTAGGCTGTTTATGTAATTGGGGGCGTTTTGTTCGAAATGCCACAAATTAAATTAACGTTCGTTTGTTTTCGTTAAAACATAACTGTGCTACTGCAGGGAAAAGGTCGTTCTCTTATTAATTTTGCTAGTGTTTTTCACTGCATGCCTATCGTCTACATATACGTCCGCTGTTTATGGTCTATTGCTTTTTCGTAGATTTCACAATACTTTCCCTTCTCATATTGAGATGGATATTAAAATCTAACAGTAAATATACAAATGTATTCAGCATTCACCGATTAAGTGCTTTGACTCTCCTAAATATGTCCCCATTCTAAAATTAAACCGTGTTACACCTAATTAACAGCAACATAAGGACTTCAAAAACAATGAATTGAGTGCGGTGCCAAATTCTCTTCGCACAAAGAAAGTCCTTTCGGAGACAATTTTCTGCCTGTCGTATACGCTTATCATCTCGATCCAATTATGACGATGAATCTTACGTCAGAGGGACCTAAGATTTACGAAAACAAGCCTTAATTCTTTGGAAATAAGAGTGCAGAGAATAGTGTTGGAACTGACGTGCGTTTGACCGTACAGAGTCACAAAGACACCATAATTAAAAAAACAAAAGATAACCGTGGATTTTTATCAAACAATTTTGGGATACGTCATACGGCCAATTTGATCTAGGGTTGATATCCTATGAGTGTTGTCTTAGGAATAAAGTGTTTTATTGTTAATAAAATTTAATTGGAATATTTGGATAGGTTAATATAGATATATAATATAGATATTCCATTTTTTTTTAAATAGTACAATAATTTCATTGATGTTCCGTAAAAGTTTTAAACATCCCTTGCAAAACTTTAGCAAAGAAGTTTATGTAATACGGAAGACTTACTATGTGAAATTATAATCGCTAATAAGTAAACTACTGATAGTTTATTGTAACCAGCCGGTATGTAAATGATGATAGATAGCCTTTGACGAGAAGAGACACCTTTATTTGTATGCACAAGGTACAATTCTCGGGGTTATATCAAGGTAAGATGATGGTTTCCGTGTAGACGACACTTACCTCCATGCGTGGGGTATGAATCCCGGGCAGAGTTCGGGACAGTTGTCGCAGGGACGACCCTCCGACACTTCTTTTATCCGGACACCCTGAAAAAGGAAAAAAAAAACATTTAGAACCGAATAGAACAAAGACTGAAAAGCTACTTAAAAAGACGGGCGAGAAATTTTGCCCTTGCAGAGGGGACTGTTCTAATAGCTAACAGGTAACTAGTTAAGATTTGTTTTCATTTGCTTTTGAAAGGAAGCAAATAGGTTTTGGAGATGCAGAAAGATATATTTTTGATAGTTAGTCCTTCTGAAGTATTTTGGCTAAGTATGTAATGATTGAATTTTGCTGTTGTGATTTTTACGTGTTCGATTTAATTGCATTGTTTTTGAAATATTAATATTAAAGGGTTTGTATTGCAAAATCTTTTAAACACTACATAATAGCAACAACAATTTGTTTCTACAAAGGCTCATAATATTTATGGTTAAGTGAATTAGTCACACAATTCTTTAAAACAAAGAAAGCGATGCATGTACGTGATACCTATCATTCAAACGAGGAAAATGCTCCTGAACTTGCAACATGGTTTAAACGTACTACTGTGTTGTCAGAAAAAGAGTAACACACATTCGTAGAAAACTTTGACTTTGTCACCATTCGTTTGATCCACTCGATAAAAATATATCTATAGATACTGTAAATAATAAATATTGTTATATTAGTCATTTCGGCTTAAATGGCTAAAAATAAATAAATAATAAACAAATAAATGAGTCATTTCCGGCTTAAAGAAAATAGGACAACGTGATCAAGTCATTGAAAACCAATACATACCCTTTTTCTTTAAGCTAAACAGCTGTACATAATTTGTATAAGACCTTAGAACTAGTAATATCTAAACCAAAAGTCAGACGCCTATACTTTGACTACTAAGTAACCGACAGATCAAATAGCAGTAAAAACTAACCAGCCTTGAGCAACCGTAGGATTCTGTTACCTCGATTTCCATGAACTTAGCTTTTTAGGAATGAGGTGACATTCTGAACAAAAGATAATCGTTTGCTAAGATTTGTCGAATCTTGATTTTCATTTCTCTTTTGTTTTCCTGGAGCAAGGAGGTTACACAAAGTCTTTGATAGATGAAACATGGATATGATACACAAAAGATACGTAAAATATTGTTTAAACAACTTTTAACTGCTTTTGTCTGCTTGCGACCACGGCCGGTGTAACCCGGTCGAAACGTCAAGCCCAAAAAAGGTATTTGTGCATGTACGCGCTTATTCCCGTGAATTATATTACTATAAACATGCAGCGCGATAGTTTAAAAGTTAATAACTTTTAACTGCCTTAAGGCCTCCATGGATTTAACGTTCCGCCCATTTATAAATTCAACAAGTAGGTGCTGTATGAACGACGTTGTCTATTAATACAAGCTGTCTGCGAAGTTGACATGCTTATGTACTGCACTGGACAGTGAAATACTTAACTAATATTTAAATACTTTATCCAAACGAACCTCAGATCCACAAGTCCTCAGTTCGTTGAGATATCCTATCACGTCTTCTAAATCATCTTCGTTAGTAGACTGCAGCCTCTCAACTTTACTATCCTCATTAGAATCACACTCGCTGTAACTATCCGACGTAGAATATTCACTATCACGTCTGTAAGCAAATAGTTTGAATATCCCACTCTTTTCTCTCCAGGAGTCGTCTTTCAAATCTCCATTCTTTCTTCTTTTCCTGTGGATTTTGAACGGCACTTGTCTTAATCTTGGTTGTATGACGTAAGACACTTTTGAGACGATGTTTTTCTTATAGTTTTTATCGTAATCTTCTTCAGTGATACCGCAATGGTAGACAAGGTAGTCTTTTCTTATTTGTTCCTTACCAACTGGATCTCTCCAGTAGCTCTCTCTCTTACTGACTCCTAAATAGAAGTCGAGGTCTCTTTCTCCTAAATCATCCTCGTCTGTGGTCGGCACTTCAAGTTTTTCAACATTCTTCTCTGAATTATCTTCGAAATCTTCAACGGTCTTCATTAGAATTCGTGATTTCTTAGGGTAAGGCTTTTTCTTGAGAAAATTCGCCGTGTTTGAAGTTAAGAACTTCGTAGTCTTTCTATAAACAGAGGCAACTGATTCTCTCCTACGTCTCATATTATTCATCTTCTTTGTCCTTCTACAGAGCCCTACAACGAAAAACTTTTTTATTTTCTTCAAAAACTTTTCGGTCTTCCAGTTCATTTTCTGATATCATATCATTTTGTATGAGGCTTTTAGTTAAATGGTCCGGAGGGTAGTTCCCAGTACGGTGCCCGCGGGAAACTAGTCAACTTTTACGATTACGATTCCATTGCGAAGGTGACGTGATCGTGGTCACCTGCCAATGGGTGGACGATGTTCTTCGAAACCAGTTTACAATGACCCATCGAGTTGTGAACAAAGTTGGCTTCGTTCCTGTTTAATTGTACGGCAAGAGGGGCATGGCAGGTCTGCGTATATTGGTACACACAGTGGGTAGTTACGGTAAGGGCGTGGACTCTTTACGGTCATGCAAACAGATCTAAATGTATCCACAGTAAATGACTCGACAAATTGCAACACCCTTGGCTAGTATTGCCTGTTAAATTTCTACCCTTATTAGCAATCTTTGGTCTTATACGAGGCAGGGGTCAGTGACATTATGTTTAGAGTATAAATAGATTTATCGCGTCTGTAAATAAGTGATTGCTGTAAGATAGCTTATGTTGTTTTAATTATAACATAACTAATATATTAAATACCACTAAGAACTACTAGCTAAAAAAATTTTTCAACTGTGAAAAAACTGAAGATTCAAACATAACGCCATCTAGTACGTATACTGGACATTACAAATTCACACGGCTGTCTCCTTAGAGTATAGATAAGAAACTAAAGAGTGAGCCTATCAGTGTATGAACCGTGAGCACTAGTATGAACTAGTTTTATCGTAAATTTTGTATCAAGACGAAGCGCGCCGTTTTAATAAAACTATCTAAAACCCTAATATTATCCTAACAATGTCGAAACCATCGATATTTTCGCATATAAGTCTGTCGTTGCGCGAAAAATAACTTTAAAACAGTAAACGAATGTACTAGATACAGACAAAAAGTGCTCTCGCTTGGCACGAAGGAAAACTAGCGATATTATCGGTCTATAGTTATCTATAGTCTAAGGCTGTCTCACACTAGGTTGCTTGACACGCTACTACTAACGCCATCTGTTGCCAAGTAGCAGAACTACTTTACGCGACGGCTCATCATATTTATTATTAAACAAATTGGCTAAACAGCACTAATATAACAATAAACAATAGGTTGTTTATCGATCATATGACCTGAAAACTGCAGTCCTTACATATTTTCCTGGTATATTTCCTAGTCAACAAGTTAGGCGACAAGGACAATAATTGTTCCATAATTCGATTGCGGAAATTTCTGTATAAATGTTTTTGGTTTTGCAATATAGATATTATAATGTATTCTGATCACGCAGTGTCTAGCGTGTAACATTTATGAATCTCCAGATTTGATGACCTTTATTTAAGCGCTTAAAGTATCTCAACACAATAATAGGCAACTAGAAAACATTGCATTTTGATTCGCCGTTATAAAATAAATTTATTTTAAAAATATTTTCTAATGACTACTAAACAATTTAATTAGAATATTAAATAATAAGTTATAAAATTTCCAGGCAGATAAGTTCAACTAATGTCCGATAGGTGGCGGTAGCTTCACTTCTTACACTATTCAGCTGTTTGGTAGACTCACGGGTAGACTCTACCTTGCTGCTAATAACATTTGAAGTCCGAAAAACGACTTTACTGCTTTGAAATAAAGGTGCTGTCATTAACAGACTGTTATCTTTAGGTATGTACAAAAACAAAGTTATTTTGTTAATGACTGTATTATCTAGGTGTTTGTTTAAAGTGCTTTAAAAATTTAAGAGAAGTACCTATTAAATTGTTATTGTTCTTAAAGTTGTCCAAAAAAACATTTATTACCTACCAGTAAGTAAAACAAGATAGGTACATTACAGCAACATAGAGTTAGCCATATTCCAGTCCAAAAATTTAAAACCTTTTGGTACAATATTTCAAACCATTTCAAATCAAATTTATCTACCTAGTGCCGAGAGTGATTGTGAGTGTAAAATAACGAATGAAAAGCAAACCCCGCTAGAGTAACACGCTGAAATATATTTGATGAATGTCAAATATTGTGTTGTTGCATCCTAACACCACATGAGTAGATAAACGGAACAGAGGCAAAGCTTCGAACAACCGCGCAAATCGGTTGCACTACTACAAGCGCGCGGGACATGTGTGCGTGACCACTGGCCGCTTGTCGCATACGCGGCGAGACTGGAAAAAACCAGTTTACGCTGGCACAGCCAGTGTACAATCTAAGGGTCAGTCCGACGCACGCTGTTTGTTTTGTTAGTTGCAAGTTACGTTTTTATTACTATTCTATTATACTGACTATTAAAACTATTTAAAAAACGTTTTGTTTGATTTGTCTTCACCTATTGTGACAACTCTAACAAAATAGGTAACAATTTTGCACGTTCTTAAGAAGCTTTGCCTCTGTTCCGTTTATCTACTCATGTGCTAACACTAGCACACATGCGTGGGATTTTATCTAATTATTTTTTTGCGAAGTACCTACTATGTAGTTGATAAATGGCGAATAAATGGGTCTTCTTATATTCTTTATTCCTGTAAAACGAAGCATTAAAGAAATGAGGTTGCATGATTTACTTGTGTTTTATTTTAGTAGTAGGTAAACATTCGCGAAAACGTTAAAAATCATTTGCTTGGAAATGGCTAGACCATTTAGTTAACTTTCTAGGAGCTTACGAAATTGCTATACATACCTCGTTAATAATACCTAAAATGAAAATAAAAATGTCAAAACCTTCTTAGGACTTTTTACCTTCTTTGATTCTTTGGATTTAAATGTAAAGCGAGCGGAGTTTTCAGAATTGGAATGTTTCAGTTCCTAATAAGACGCGCTTTATAACTGTAAAATGATTCTAGGAACATTGATCATGATGTAATAAGTACTTCAATTATATTATCAAAGCAAATCAAATCAAATCAAAATATTTTTATTTCTTATAAACAAAAAAAAAGGCACTTAAGAAACGTTACGTTAAAAACTACTGACTCTTAGTTGCTCGGTTCCAAAGTGTCATTCCTATGGAGAAGAGCCGGCAAGAAACTCCATAATAGGTTACCTACTCTTTTAAAAAAAAGGTTAACATCGATGTTATGATTACATTGATTTTAAAATATGTGACAACAACGTAAACAGCAGAATGTTTAGATTATATAATATAAATACGAAATATTGCACATAAAATATAAATTTGTCCAAGGAGTTATAACAAGTTGCAAACTTTATCCTTTATTGACCTATTTCGTTTGACTTGCCAGGAAACTTGGACTCACCTCTTTTGTGAAGAGTTCATTTTATTTTTCTAATTTGAAACACTTTGAAATAAACATTTTTGCTTTCATGTTGCAGGCTTCTTAACTGTAAAACTTGTTTAAAAAGGAATAAATCGTAACTCTATATTTGGACTCCATTGTTGTAAAATTTTGAAACATAATTTATTGCACTGTTTATCATTCTATTTGTATAAAATAGCTTTTTTATTGGGATATTAAAATGTTAACAAATATGAACATCATTTATCTGACGTTCTTTCTTCAAATAAATATATCTTTTAATATTATAGAACGGGGATTAGCACGTACATACTTAAGCATGTACGCGCTAATCCGGGGGTTCTATTATTTTACTATAAACATGCAGCGCGATACTTTAAAAGTTATTATATCTCTCAAATGTTTGGTCGCCACAATTGAAATCGAATTTTAGTTCCCAATATAGGAATCCAGGTTTCCACACAATGTTTTCATTCACCGTTTGTCAGTACTGTTTAAGAAAGTAGGTACCTGTAACTTTGAAAAAGTCACATTAGTACTTGGTTCCTGGTGGGCTTTGGTTCGAACCTGCAATTTAAATTCTACCAATTTTTTTAATCTAAATTGAAGAGGTAGTGTTTAATGCTTTTTCCTTCTTTATATGAGAAGATGTCTTTATTGCCATTATAATTATATTTAGTAAAACAGATGGTGCGATTTTAAATACCTTTTTTCCGATCAAAGTGCCTTGGCCCGAAGGCACCATTTTAAAATAATAGTATGCACATTTTCGATATGCCTTCAGCTTCAAGTAGCACATATTCCCTGTATAAAGGCAGTTAAGCGTACTGTTCGCCCTTTGTGCTCATTCTCTGCCGTTAGTCGAGATATTCAGTTGCATTAGCACTACACACGCATTAGCATGAAAATGGATACTTGACGGTGACATTCATCTGAAATACTAACCTACATGCATACTGTAGTACAGTAGGTTACTGTAGTACCTAGAACCTAGGTAGGTAGGTATTATTATCTAATGTTCAGTGTCTTTCAATTATTTACAGACATCGAGTGGAAAAGAACCTTTTTTGGGACAGAAACTGGTAGATTTAATACCTTAAAAATGTACTATTAAAAAAAAAGTATGTTACAGAGAACCTGTGATTGAAATAGTGTATTTTGCTCTTCTCTTTTATATCATAGTATAATTTTGATGCTATAAAAATTTGCCTCATAATATCACATGCGCATCACAATGCAACTTTATTTTTTATTATTAGGTGACTAGCTTAAAGTATATCATAATCATCATCCACAGCCCTTGTCCTCCCACCGCTGGGCATAGACTCTCTTTTTCGTGCCATTTTCTTCGGTCCTGTGCTAGCTTCATCCAGACTCGACCCGAGACTTACTATGTCGTCGACCCATCTTGCTCCCGGACGACCGCACTTCTTTTGCCTTGCTTTGGCCACTATTCTGTCACCGCGTTAAGTAAATAGTATCTAATAAGTAAATAAGTATAGCGATATATTTTGTAAAAATGACTCCTCTAAAGGTTACTCTCCCAATATTTATTTATTTATTTATTACTTCTTGTACACTATTGTTCAAAGGCGGACTTAATGCCATAAGGCATTTTCTGCCAGTCAACCTTAGGGTAATGCAGAAACAAATCGTGGTAGATGCATAAGTAAAAATTGAAAAGAAAAAGTGTAAATAAATTTTGTTTACTTAAGACAAAAAACATACATACAAATACATAACATACAACAAATATATACATATAAATAAATACATAAAGACTTCTAATAAATAGTAGAAACGACTAGGAAGCCAGGTTAACTGATGAAAGCAGAAGGGATTTTTATTTTTAATAAAACCGCTAAGTTGATTCTGCCACAGTTTGTTCAAAAAAGTAGTCACGAATCCTCTTTTTAAATAAATGGCGGCTCGATATTATATTAATGTTTGAAATCGACTGCCAAACCATCAATCTCTGTAGCGTAGTATTGAAGCTTGTAAACGTCACAGAAAACCGATAAATTAAAATCGTCGCACGCAACGCAGATAGTAATCAAATTATTTCCCGTAGATATATAGCCTAGTTTATATAGGTTGTACCTGTATATGTCGGTATTGATTCTGTAAACAAATAACTGCGAGCCGCGAGTTTCGGCCGCGGATTTATTGAATTTGTCCGAACAAATACTATTGTGAATTTATTTTTTTATAAATAATCGAGTTATACGTATGTAGGTACGTCATGTAGGTAGTAACACTGAAACGCATGTTTAATTTGAAAATAAAGACGCTTGCGATATTTATTAATTTATTGGTAGGTAGTTTATAGCCGTACTCAGACGTTAAAGGTCATTTAAGGGATGCCTTTGTATCGATTTAAGTAAGCAAGTTGTCAAAAAAAATTGAGATGGCTTTCTGAGTACAAAGAGCCACAGTTCACAGTTCTTTATGTATGTAGTCACAGGTATTTAAGTTGGTGGACATAAGTATTATACTCTAGGTACTGCGATGACGCAATACTCAGTCCTTCGTACTATATTTAGTTCTACTAAAAGTATCTTCATCAGATAATTTAAAAATGAATAAAACTTAACATACTATCAGACCACACTAGTTGCTATAACATTAAACAAATACAGCATCCCATTTATCATTCAAATTAAATAATTGAAACCACAAATTAATCACAATTTTATTCTAACTCATGTAAATCACTAAGCATATTGTTGTGGGCGTTTAATAAATCATTTTAACGATATTATTCCTTATAATGCTCGTTCCCATCGCCTGCAGAACTGTCATCGTTAATAACCATCAGATCACAGCTCGAAATATTCGATTACGCAACTGTGACCTTGTGTGCCAAATAGGGTGGGTGTGTGGTACAAGTTGTGGGAGAAGAGCGGTGGTGGGTCGAGCAATATGGTATGTGACGTCACGCGTCATAGTGCTGTAGTTTTTTGGTTCAAGTCGTTATTTGACGAACGAACCGTGGTTGTGAGTAATACCGCTCAAGATAAGTGGAACTTGTATGTCGTTGAAATGGAGTTGAAGGGTTTTGGTAAGTGTGAATTATAGATATATTTTGTTACTTAGGCGTTTGTGTACGATTCTCATACACCTGACACACCATAAATTAGTTTAAGTGGTCGGACTTTATATTTTAAATAAATAGAAGTAGAACGGTAGTACATAACATAGTGGTAGTTGAAAATTACATTATGAGTCCTACCGCCTTTAAAAATAAATCAGACTACAAAATACGCTATCGCTTATGAATCACACCACCCACTAAAATCACACGCGCAATGAATCAGTGTACATTTTGTTTATAAAATGATGCCCAAATACGGAAAACATGTGTTTTTGGTTAGCTGAAGAAATGTGACCCTGTCAGGCTCGTCTTATGAGGATAATGACTCAGCGATATATTGGATCATATAAATTAGGTTTTAGTTTCTTTGCAATGTGTGATAACCTCCTTGGTGATAACTTATGGCCGAATTTAATTATTTATTTTCTTTATTTATTTACATTAATGTGCACAACATTACATAATATCCAAATCGTTACACACAAGATATAAAAACACACACAAAAAAGGAATACTCAAACCTTACTTAAACACAAATCAATTTTGAGTCGCATTTAATTGTAACGGACCTAATTAATTCTTTACATATGAATATAAGTATCATGAGTCATGACATGTATTGCAACAATGTGCAAAATGTACAAAAAAGTTTTTATTAAAAAAAGATTCTAATTTTTCTTGCAAAATTTGACCTAACCATACATTGTAAGTAAATTAAAAGCTTGTAAATAGCTAGCTAGCTAGCTTATAGTCAGCATGAGTAGGGTGCTATTTTTTTTTGTTTAATAACGTTATTTATTTTCGAGCTGTATAGAATAACCTCACATATACTTCAGGTTTATTAGTCTTAATAATATGCAGATTACGTCTTTACAGTACCATATAACAATAGTGTTATATTAATGCTACGGCCTAAATAATTACTGTAATTGGGTAATAATTATTAATTGCGTGGGCGTGCACTAGGACTATAGCCGTAATTATAATTATGTTATTGTTGCATGTAATACTAATATGCATTATTGTTATATTGGAGGCACAATGTAACAAATTGCTTTAATTAAGGTCTATGTTAGCCTGGACTATCCTATTTGACAAGACAATCATAATCCGCAAAAAAACTTTTAGATATCTATTAAAAAAAAAACAGCCATTTTCTTTTCAATTTTCCCATCATTTATTTACTCTGAAAATATTCTTGCTTTCACATTTTTTTTTGACCAGGTCTTCTCATGAATTTGGCCAGGTATTTTTTCAAACTAAAGACAATAAGTTGCTTCTATGTATTACTCAGTAAATGGGTTGTGGAGGTCAGTTACAGTGGTCCAATGTACAATAAAGGTATCAAGCTGAATCCGGTAAGACTGTAAGCCTTTCCCAGACTAGTTTGGGTAAAAGCTAGACAAGAATAGTTCGGTGTTATTTAATGAAATACAAAGTAAATAATATCATGCTTAGTTACTAATTGCTGTAGAAACAAATGCTTTATTCTATACTATAATAATGAATCGCTGAATGTGTTGCTAAGCGCAAATCTCGAGAGCAGCTGAACCGGTTTCGCTTATTATTTTTTTATAATAGTCCTTGAAGTATGAGGATAGTTCTTACGTGGAGAAAAAATAAAAAAAAATATCTGAAAAAATCTAAAAAATACTCTTCGTCTCTACCCCGAATTACAGAATAACTAAAGACATCGGGAACGGAACTTGTATTCACGCAGGTGAAACCGCGGGGCACAGCTAGTACTAAAATGAAAATAAAAATATGTGGGTATACTTTTATCCAAAATTCTTTTTCAGTATTGCGCTTTTTAATAAATTCTGTTTGTTCAAAACATATTTTGTAGTTTTTTGTCACATAAGCCGCAACAAGGCGCGGCCAGACTAAGCTAGTTTATCAAACAGGTCGACGTCTTTTAAATGAAATGTATTCTATTTAAATAAGCTACACGTACAATATAAATAATAAAAGCATGAGTAACGTCACGGCACGGCATCACGCTCGACTGTCGTGACAGAGACTCTTAGTTAATTACAGGCGCGGCTAATTGTCAAGTAATAGCCGCTTACAACCACTTTCCATCCCCTAATTACAGGCTAACTTAATGGGGTAGAAATCTATACGCTTTAATAGAGAAAACCATATTCTTAAAACCATTGTATGAACTGCACTATGATGAAGTTGAAAGAGTTACTGCTGCACAACTTGATGCGTTTTTGATACCCGAGCGACGAAAAATATACCTAGATACTTTAGGACGAATAACTTAATGTAACTCAGTTTTAAGGCATCGCTATTTATCATGCTATCTCTATCTCTTTAAGGTGTAAAGCAACAGAAATATATGGGTATAAAAAGTCTAAAAGTTAAGTTGTGTTTCAGAATTCGGAGAGCTGATACATAAATCACGATTTTTGTTAATGTAGGTGTGTATTTATATCTGGTTTCAGAGAATGTATGAATGAACTAACATAGGTACTCTAGAAAGCAGAGAGCTCCTGTCATTCACTTCATTGATTAGAATGTAGCCACTCGATGTTATAGTGCGCTCAAATGATCTTGAGAATTGGCAAAAAGGACATAAAGTGTATGTGTTTTTATGTGCTAGAGTGTAAGACTAGAATATCGAGACCAAGAGTGTATCAGGAATTACAACCAAGGGCTTTGGGTGACATAAACACATGTGACGAGAATTGGTGTTATCGGCAATTGCTTGTTCCAAGCCTGGGTGTTCATTGTGCATTTGATTTTTTGTGTAACCTCTGCTACACAAGGACCTAATTGCTTAGTGCAGTTAAAAGCAATCCGCTAATCACCGTCCAAAAGCTAGTCTATTATTGGTAAAGAATGATTGGTGAATAATGACAGATAGACCTGATGCGATACTATCAGAAGCAATTTTTTTGCTAAGCACGTTTTATCTTAAAATCAATAAATTAATAATGATTCTATAATGCTCAAGATATAAAGAATCATAGTTATTACTGAAATTCTAGCACAGATCAAGATGTGGTAATCTAACTATAACAGTAATGTCAGAGACACTCAATCGGGCGTCCGTCACACCGTATCAACAGTTGATAATCAACACGATGTTACATTTATCAGTCCATATTAATTATGTCAGTATCTAATGCATTTAGCACCGACTACCCGAGTAGTCGAGGTTTCCAGGAACCGATCGATTTCAGGAAATTATATTATTGGTTGATGAATTAATATCGTTGGAATTCCTAGATACAGTTCCGGTTGGAAATAATTGTGTTTGATGTGCAGATTTTAATCATTTATGACTTCTGATTTCCGTCAGATTAGAATGTAGATTTACAGACTGCAGGCGAATTATTATTTTTAGTAAATGATAACGCCAAAATGTTAACAAAAAATAAATTTCTTAATACTTCTATAAGAAAACACGATTTATTTATTTAAAATTCACTATTTTAAAACTCGGCAGGCCAAAAGCTTCAATTTTAGGAAAAAAAAGTTACCTCCAAAATTTAGAGAGGAAAATGATACATCCTACATCCATTGTTATTTTTTTTTTACGTCTCGCTATGTGTAATCATGGCACCCTTTTGATTACACCCTGAAAACAAGAACACGTCCATATATTTTAAAACACATAGCCTATTTCTAAATTCAAACCAACGTTTGTCTAGACACGCCAATAAACGTCATCCGTCACGATCGTATCTCACTCGACGATTGCATACGATTACGGCCGAGTGCATACGATTATATCCGATTATGTCCGTTCATTGGCGAGCAAATGATTCGGGTGACGTCGCGCTGTCGCACGAATGCACGATTACCATACAGAAACATTGAATCGTGTTGTACATACAAGTTCTATATTGTTTAAATTAATTATTATTGTGTTCTATTTGTGGCATATTTAAATGTAACTTTAAATAATGTATGACATAATAATAATAATATGTATGTTGATTTGTGTTTATATTGTTTTTGTTACCTGGAATTGTTCACCGTGTTTAGCCTTTCGTGTGTTACCTTTTAAAAACCTAAACTGATTTGTTTTCGCTGCTTTCCTTAACTTTTTATAGACTAGTCCAGGCTTGAAGGCCTAAGAATTATAACTACAAATTCAACAAAAAATATCCTGATTTTTATAATATTTCTGATAGCTCTTAACATGCTAAAAAGATCTTTAAAAATTATAGCTGGGACCATCTCGACCACATCAGCTTTTATAAATAACACTCCTTTTTTGGGCAGTCGTGTAAAAAGCATCACAATCGGTACATTCATTTAGAAGCTACGATGTCACAGACAGAAAGACACACAGATACACACCTTAAACTTACCACTTTTTACGGGGTTAAAAATAGTACAAAACCTTTATTCTCAAAGGTACCTACAGCATCCGAGCAAAGGGCCCAAGGTTGCAGTCCCTTTAAACTTAACTCAACTTGTAACATCTTTAACACTAATTGCAACGAGTATCATGTAACATTATTAAAACTTTTAGAATTTTCGAAAATGCTTTTTGTTTATCAAAAGTTAGGACAAGCTTGCCTCGATCAGTTTTCAACATTAGTTTTGTTTGGTTAACTGTTGGTCCGGTGTTACCAGTTTTTTTTTTTGCGTTTTTTGGAAGGATAATTATTTGTTTAATTTTTTTGTAGGATAATGTTTTTTATTTAGCTTCCATTAAACTTTTGTCTTTGCAAAATGTCTGGTCAATTTTTTAGTCTTATTTTTTGAGGTTTGTGTTAGGCTATCAAATATATTTCTTGAATTATATTATAGTTTGTTAATCTATATATATAAAAATTATTCCCTATTTCCCTTGGTCACTGCATCGGCATCACGCGTGAACGGCTGGACCGATTTCGCTAATTCTTTTTTTGTTGTGTTTGTTATTGTCTGGAGAAGGTTCTTATTAAAGAAAAAGTTTGTAAAATTGCGCTGAAAATTAGGAAATTGAAGAATACTCAACCACCAAATTAAGTAATCCTGACTTTTGTTACGATAGTGATTTGTTGGATTCATCTCTCCACCCCTAATAATACAAAGGCACCGGGAACGGGACCTAGGTATTCACGCGGGTAAAACCGCGGGGCACGGCTAGTATCGAATAATAATAGCAAAATACTAAGAAATTGTTTAAATAAACTAGTTCTAAGTAATATCCTATGAAGAACAAAACAAAAGGACTTGTATACAACTTATAATATATCGTTTTCCATTTCTCGGAAACGGAATTCCGAGATTTTATTGTAGCTACATTTCTATGAAGGTAGGTACCTACTTGAATTTTCTTTTATTGCATTTTCTGTATTACTGTTATTTATTATTAATAAATGCTTTCTCAATATGAGAGGCATTTGCCCAGCTGTGGGACAATTACGGACTGATATTATATTCAATAGTTTCATGCTTTTAATATGTCAACTTTGCTTACTTGTGCTTTAAATGTAGGTCCTTGTCAAAATATTTTAAAGCTTTTTTAACTTTTTTGGTCTAGGTTTGCGAAACATATTCGCAAAGTTCATATGTTAAATAAACTGTGGGTGTACATTGGTACACCTCTGCCTAACCCTTCGGGGATACAGGCATGATGGTATGTTATGGTAGTAAAATATATATATATATATATATATATATCTGTCGCTACATTACCTACGCCTTAAAGGGATAGAGACAGCATGAGAAATAAACGCACCTTAAAACTGAGTTACATTAAGTTATTCGTTCTAAAGTATATAGGTATATTTTTTGTGGGTCGGGAATCAAAAACGCATCAATTTGTGCAGCAGTCACTCTTTCAACTTCATCCTATACTAAAGCCAATATGGAAAGAGAATTAAACGTTATTACTAATTACGCAATTATCAACTTTGACAACATATTACCGAAAAGGGTTTAAAAGTAATTTGAATGTGATGGAAACTGAACTATTAGTCATTGAATTAAGGTTCATAATCCCAAAGCACGTTCATTATTTCTTTAAAGTGGCTGGTGTATAGTTCAACGTTTTCTATAAACCTTCAAAATATTGATCCATTTTTTTTATGGACTTACTATTCCGGCTTCCAATCCCATTTCATCAAGTCTGACACATAATTACCGTGCATTACTGCTTATTCACGATTTCACGAAGGTTATACTATTCTTAGATGCACTTTCTGTCACAGGCTGACTGATTGCCTAACGTGATGAATGCAGTATCGGGAGATTCATGGGCTTTGCCTAATATATTCGTAGCACGTTCACTTGTTATCGACTGCAATTCTTAGATCTGTACGGATTGTTAGATATGTTTGATGATGCGTTAGGGAGATTCGTTTAAACTTTAAACAGGTCAGTTAAGGGTTAGTAAATAGGTTTGATTTTTTTTTATAACTAGAAAACAATATTGTATATTCAAACCCTCTTAAGGGTTACCTAAATGCCTTTTAACCAGTTTTGTCTTTGAGTACTTGATATAAAAACTTAGTAATTTGATAATCGCTACTAGTCACAGACAAAAATAGTGTGAAATACGAAAGGACAGGCAAATGCTCTATATCATAGAGCATTCGTCTACATGTTCTTTGATTTCACAGTTCTGCCAACTTAATTTTTTTTAAGACAATTTCTACCCATAATTTTTAATCGGTAAATAGAGAAATAAATAATTTTGTAAATATGTGTTATTTGCCACAAACATCATTATAAGCTCTTCCCGCACGATGGTATCATAAATAATAATTCTGTGAACTTTAAAATGTCAGAACTCGGTCAATGTTTAAATCGCCACACTTATGATCAAAGGGAACATTATAAGGTGTAAGGGATTCATTATTTTCGGATGACAACACTTTTGGGTACTGGTATTGCGTAGGTGTCTAAAGAATCGTTTATTGTCTCATAATCATAATATCAGCCTAATTTGTAGATACCTAACATAATTAAATATTTACATTTTATGTATTTTTTATTTATTTAAATTTTATGGTCTTTCTCCAAGTTGTGTTTAGATTGGTTTTCAGTCTTACCGGATTCAGCTGAATACGGTATTTTAAAAGGTTCGACAATCATTTTGACCTTTGACCTTTGGGTAATATAGTATTCCGTGGTAAGATTGCGTAGGTACTAGTTAGTCTATTCCAATTTTTTTATCTATAATTATAGCGATAGTATACTTCACAAATAACCGTATATTTCTGCTATAAAGCTGTAAATAGGCCAATACTTTTTCATTTAAAGTCCATATAGTCCAAACGACTTGTAAAACATCTTTTCAAGAATTATCATTTAAAAACAGATAACAGAACATAAATGTGAATGGCGCAATATTTTTATTTCCATAACCTTTTCCCTGCATGTTTACAGGCTTATTTTAGGGTTACTATAATTTACATAATGTCAAGAGTAAAGCAGTAACTGCGGATGAGTCAACACTTTGTAGTTTGTCTACATGGCCGGACCTAAAAGAACATATTTTTTACCCGACTGTGCCGGAAGGAGGTTTATGTTTTTCGAGTGTATGCATATTTAATTGAAATGTTGATGATGTGTACTTTATTGACATGTTTTATAACCTAAACAGCTTGATGATTTTTGTGTCAACGTGCCATTAGATTCGTCTCAATTGTGAAAGTCTTACTGGATATATAAAAATAATAACGATATTTGAGGCTAAATAATTTATTTTCAAAATTTTTTTTGGTATTTGTCTGTTTGATTTTTTAAGGTGTTTAGCTTTAATTTTGTTATGATCCTTTGGGCAAAATTAATTCGACTATACTGTGGCCTTAAGCAAATATTTTGCACCTTTACTGGCGTCCCAATCCGGCCCTGACCTTACGTTACAATAACAGCAAAATAAACAATTACCTACCTGCAATTATCGTTTATGTTGTGTGCTGATCCTTTACTGCTAGCGATTATAATTATCATATCTTTTAGCATGTTTCGCAGTTTCTGGTCAGCTGGTAGGATGTTTTGGTTGTTTCAAGGTACCTTTTGTTATTCAGTTGTTCGTTTTATAGGCGGTTTTATAGTACTAGTAGGAATGCTGTATATACCTAGGTACCAAAACGTCGTAATATAATAATATAATATTCCGGGACAACTCACACACGGTTATCTGATTCCAAACTAAGCAGAGCTTGTGTTAGCCATCACACAAAGATTTGTTCTGGGTGGGAATGGAACCCACGACCTCCAGTATAGCAGTCAGGGTCACTAACCACTAGACCAACTTGCCTGTCAGTAATGTGTAATGTTTTGGTCTCTTCTGGATAGTCCTTCAAGTTCTGCCAAAACACTGTGTTTATAATGAAAATCAAGTAAATTATGCCATTTTAAATTACACGTTTAGTTACATCGAAATTAGATGGAATATTCCAGGTAAAGTTCAAAACTGAAATGATGCATGGAAAGTGAAAACCCAACATTAATTGGATAGATAACTTAATTAGTGGGCGTTTGTTACCAAAACAACATTTACTCTATAATTTTATTAGCTAATTGGAGTTGCATGCGAGAATTTTACCCATGTTTGTAAAAAGTTGGAGTTCAGCTGTTTCTACTAGTTCCCACTTGTTCTTGTTTCATGAACTTTTAATTTATGTATGTGGATGTAGTTATTTCCCGAACGAGAGTTGTATAAAGTTAGTAACTTTTTTTAATGTCTGTGCATCCTTGTATTTACCATTTTTTTAAGCTGTGGTACTAGTTGTTTCCGCGTGTTTTATTTCATGAAATTTCATGTTATTAATTATGACACAATTTTTTTTTCAACAATTTTGGTACCCCATTTTATAATCCCAGCTTTCGGCTAGTAAATTCTGTTTGATAGGTAGCGCTTTTAAACAAAAAAAAAAATCTTTTCCGCTAAATTTTTAGTTTCTTAAGTTATTTATTTCATACGGTTAAGCTACTCAAGTGCTTCACTGTAATATGTACATCTTTGGCATTCGTTAAGTCAATTCTGACAACCAGTCTTACTATGGGATACTGTGTTTCCCAGTAAAATTGGTTGTGGAGGTCAGATAGGCAGTCGCTCGATGTAAAATACGGTATTCAGCTGAATCCGGTAAGACTGGTAGCCGACCCCAAGATAGGTCGCTTGGGAAAAGGCTAGGCAGATGATGAGCTCCTCAAGTGCTTCATAGAATAATCATAATACAAATATACAGTATATAAATTCCATACCGCCCTACCTATAAAGGATTTCCATGGCATGGCAGAGGTAGTTACTTAGTTACTAACTACCAACTATGTAGTTACTCTACGTCGTGTTCGTTAACTATCTCACCGAGCTTTGAAAGTGAGAAAATAGAGAGGTATTAAAATGTACGCTTTATTTTTGTTATTTTTAGCTAAAGGTTTTTTTTCTTCTTCATAATATATTATTTTCAGCCCATGCTGTCTCTCTGCTGGGCAAAGACCTCCCTCGCTTCCTTGCATTCTTCTCTATTGAGGGCAAACCTGGATCAGTCCTTCATATAGGAATCCAGCTCATCTCTCCATCTCCGTCTGGGTCTAATCTGGGCATATTATATACGTAACCAATTAGTCTTAGATATAAACTCCGCCCGTAAGATGAAACCCTGACCAAAAACCCTTTAAAAATATATTTTCCTTATTTATTTATCCCATACAGTAAAATGCAGTTTTTTGCTCCTAAGAAGTAATCATCGTCACTGGTTGTCAAATACTTAAAACTGTGACTAACTCTGAAGGTACGCTAGATGCAGTAACATGCAGCGACAGGTGACGTCATGACATTTGCTATTCAAATGCAGGGAAAGGCGTGTATTGAGTAATACTAATTGTTACAACATCTGTAATAACTGTTGACTGTTTGCATTTTGCTAGTGTTAAACAAAGTATTTGCAACATCTAGATGTCACGGGATGCACAAGGCCCTGTCCCTATTTCGTAGTCCCTATCTACATACGATTGTTGTTTATCGTCCACTCTGAATCATGACATTTAGGTAGTATATGACAATGATCTATATATTTTTTTGAATATTGGTGTAACCATTTTATAGACGCAGAAGAAACTTTTGTAGAGCGATTGACGTTCTTCTCTTTTCAACCGACTTCAAAAAAAGGAGGAGGTTCTCAATTCGGCTGTATTTTTCTATCCATAAAGTCAGTCGTGAATCTTACCTGAAACAATGAAATAATAATTTATTAGCATGTAAATAGTTCAATTGACGTAGTATAGGTACATAGAAAGATTTTGAAAACTATAATACCCTTTGACTAAAATCATTGGGATTCGGAGAATTGTGTTGGCTCGTGTATGAACGGCCTTACTTTTACAAGAAAGTGTGCTATCTATAAATTGCTATCCATAGTTATATTAAAAGCTCTCTTAACAATAATGTTAAAACCTGAAAATGCAACTTAATTAAATAAATTATACATTACAAAAACATAATTGGGTAACAACACTAAAAATAATACATTTATAGGCGCACTTTGAAGTACGAGTTTTGGTCAACTTTTTTGAACAAACATTTGTGTAGCACTCAAATATATATATATATATATATATATTTATTAATGAAGAACTTTGTCACTTAACGAAAACATCGTTCTATAAAAACAACAAATATATATACAAAACAAAGAAAAAACTTAAACGTAACTTAAAAACAAAACTAACTACCTACAGCAATAACTAATTTATACAAAAATTTTGCCTCTCCGGAGAAAATAGAGGCTAAAATGCTATTTACAAAGCCCACAGCACTATTACCTAAATAATTACCGTCTAAATGCATCGTTCCGGACACATTCCGTCAAGATGTGGAGCACATCCTCCACTGTGCCTCAGTCAGGACTCAAATATTTGTCACTACCTTTTATTTTGAAGTTCAGTTTCAATTTACAACCTTCTACATATCCCTGAGAATGTGTGACATAAGGTCACATTCATGTTATGCACTTACAGGCTATATAAAAAGGTTGGTGTTAGCCATAAACCTCAGCAGTGAACTTGTGTGGAATGCCTACAATGGGCTTCCGCGTGCCTGCCACCGTGTATGTACTCAAGTGGATTTACAGTTTGTTTTCTATATGTTTTAAAGTTTATATAGAACATAAGGAAGGAACTCTGAAAGTTTTTTTTTTTTAATAAACAGACTGATAACAAAAAAGGGGTTTTATTTATTTTTGAGAACGGAAGATTGATTATTTCCGAAAAAGTGTAAACAAAGAAAAAAAGCTTTTTTAATCATGAATGAATAAATTCAGTAGTTTAGTGAGCTAGCTCAGTTAGTTATTGAGGTTTTTAAAGACTATTTAGGAAGTAAAAATTAGAAAAAAAATCATAGAAAATAATTGTGTAGATATAGACTTTCAATTATTTTTAAGTATTGTGGAGAAGTTCCTTATAATTGTAGGGCCAAGTAAGGGGTAACTCTAAGTGTTATCTCTTATTATTCACAACATCCTTATTTCAATGCAATAAGGTAGACTTTCGCAATTCTTTGTTCCAAGATCATCTCATGATCAATTGAATGTTTCTGGATGATAAGTATGCAATAAAAGTATAGCGCAGTTCGTTAGTTAACCGGGTTTGGTCGCAGGCCAAATAAACTATGATGTAGTTTTAAAGTTGAATGAAGTTTATAACGTTGCTCAAACTTTAACTATAAATTGATGATACATTTTTATTAGTTAAAGCTTTTTATGGAAGGCTATGAAACCTTTCCTATTTAGGTATTTGAAGAGATCCGTGTCAATAAATAAATCTTATATATAAAATTCTCGTGTCACAATGTTAGTTACCATACCTAATCCTCCGAAACGGCTTGATCGATTTTTATGAAATTTTATATGCCTATTCAGTAGGTCTGAGAATCGGCTACCATCTATTTTTCATACCCCTAAGTGGTAGTAGGTAGGTAGTACGCAGGTAGGTAGTAGGCAGGTGCTAGGTAGAAAAAATTGCATTGCAACGCATGCCGGGTACAGCTAGTTGTTTATAAGAGTTTACCGTATATGAGTTAAACTACGCATCTAGAGTTATCTAGATTTGTGACCTTAAAGTTCCTAAAGCGCTTTTTACATCATAAAATATTCGTCATACTATTTATACTGAAATATGTAATTACAACCAAAATTACCGAAGAAAACGTAAGTTTTGCCACCCGTCCCGCATTGAAATTGAAACTAAGCATTAACTTAATTGTTTTTAGCCTGAACTGTTCTACGGCCTCCCTTTTTCTACACCTTAGGGATAATTAGTAACAGTACCGATTTTTTTTCTTTATTATAGACATGTAAGCTTTATCTATTTATAGTATTAGTATAAATTGTATATAAGTCAACGAAACTTAAAAAAAAAAACAACATTTATTTTTTCAAACTCGAAACTAAAAATAAATTCACACCCAAAATATCTGCAGAACATACTGGTACAGATTACTTTCCAAAGGTCATGGACCCTTTGAATTTAGCATAGAGTACCCAATGCTGGCAACTTTACAATTGTATAAGCAGACCAGTAACTGTACCATGAATACGATATGAAGGAGAATGGCTGATGATGTTGGTACTATGTTTTAGTAATAGAACTGTGCTAAGGAGTGTTGGGAAATAATATACTAGGTACTGGGGTATACTTGTAGTATCGTTTACGCATCCTAAAGTAAAGTAGGAATTAAGAGCTGTTTACCATGAGGTATATTATTTGAAAGGAACATATTACATAGTAATATAATTCACGGGAATAAGCGCGTAAATGCATAAATACCTTTTTTTTGAGTTTGACGTATTTATTAAATAAATAAAATAAATAAATGCGGACAACATCACATACATTGCTCTGAACCCAAAGTAAGTAGCTAAAGCACTTGTGTTATGGAATTCAGAAACAACGAAGGTATCACAAACACCCAGACCCGAGACAATGTAGGAAAGTTGATTTCTACATTGACCCGACCGGGGATCGAACCCGGGACCTCAGAGCTAACGACACCTTGAAACCGGTGCGTACGCCACTCGACCACGGAGGTCGTCAAAAATTATATTACTATAAACATGCAACGCGATAGTTTAAAAATTAGAACATATTTCATTCCCGTAATCAGATCAGGATAACATTTCCAATTCAATGAAGTTCTGTTAAGATTTAACAGTGAAAATCAAGAAATAGTCTTTCATTTTTAGCAATGCTAATTAGGGTTCATTATAAATACATCTGAGAAGTATTAACAAAATCTTGTAGATTTTGGTGCAATGATTTATTAAAGGGCTCTTTGATAAATAAATAATAGTTCCATTGAAGTGTATTTCTAAAACATTCGGCAATGCTAAGCAAGGCTAAATTTGAATACTTAATATCTATTACACAAGTTGAACACAAATAATGCAGTATCCAGTCAAACCGGGTGAACGGTAGTGCTTGAATAAAACAGCTCGAGAGCGATTCCAATTAGGTACGTACAATGCTGTTTTTTTAGGAAAACCACGGAGTTATGTCACTATAACAATGTGTTTTCGTGGAAGCCATGTTTGATGTTAGTTCTGAAAAACCGCTTCATGTTATTGTGGTTTGAAGGAAAAGTGTGAAAATTGGAGAATTTTTAAATGAATACTCTGGTGTCGTTATTTCTATCAGGCTTTTTATTTTCACTGAAAGTTAACTTCTTACGAAGGTACCTACTTAATAAGTCTATAAAATCACTCTAATTTTGTTCGGTTTTAGATCCAAATGTAAAAAAAATTATAACAAATTTATATCATTATTAAAAGAATAGACTGACCAAAGGCTGGCTTCTACCTAGGTCAGCGAATAAGCATTGCCATACAACGTGGCAATGCTCCCAGCCTTTTGGGCACACTCCCAGTCGACAGCGATGTGGATGAAGTTTTTGATGCCTTGTTTTAGTTCTTAGTTTTATTTAGTTTATAATTCTTCTTATTTCTTGTGTAGGCTTAGTATTTTTGTAAATATTAATGTTTAATTTTATCAATAAATAATTTACGTACCTGTAAAGTAAAAAAAAAAAAAGAAAATGTGTATGTATGTAAAATAAATGTAATTAAATAATAATAATAAAAAAAGAATAGACTACATCTTTTTATAATATAACGTAATGATGCAGCCTTGTTTCGTTTAAGTAACACTAAGTAAACTCTTAGGCGCTGGCCAGACAGAAGAGACGTAAGACGCAGACGGGGCGCGGACATTTGTCTTTACCGCGACGCTTTCATACAAAATGTATAGAAGCGTCGCGACGCAAAACATACAGAAGAGACGGGGCGCGGGCGCGACGGTTCTATACATTTTGTATAGAAGCGTATGATGTCCGCGCCCCGTCTGCGTCTTACGTCTCTTCTGTCTGGCCAGCGCCTTAGAAGACGAGAATTCTTCGAAGTTCATAATTACAAAGTAACAAAGTTAAGGAAATTATGCAACGATAAGTTTTATTTTGCCGTCGCTTTCATCCATCACTTTGTAAAAACTTAGCTAGTTATTTTAGTCATAAAAGCTTTCTTAGAACTACGATCAAATAAAACTGACTGAAATAGAACCGTTTGAGGTGGACTTTAAATTAATATTGTACTTTTTAGTCTTCTTCAGCGATGTAAATTGAAAATACAAGAAAATGTATTGTGTCTTTGATCGTTGCGGTTCCAGAAACTCTTTTAGAGTTACATGCTTCTGAAACCACGAGGAAAAGGTGATTGTCTTTTTATGTGTGTCTTTTTGTGGCATCATAGAAAATAAAAAACTGGCCAAGTGCGAGTCGGACTCGCGCACGAAGGGTTCCGTACCACCGTCGTATGAGAGCCCGCCTTAAATATTCATTTTATGTGGTTTTTAGTATTTGTTGTTATAGCGGCAACGGAAATACATCATTTGTGAAAATTTCAGTTTTCTAGCTATCACGGTTTATGAGATACAGCCTGGAGACAGACAGACGGACAGACAGACAGCGGAGTCTTAGTAATATGGTCCCGTTTTACCCTTTGGGTACGGAACCCTAAAAATGAACTGATTTTGAAAGGGTTTTATTTCTGATTATAGAAGTATAATGTAATCGATGGTTATAAGACATAAACCGTTTGTCTTTTTGTGATCCGATAGACAAACTATGTATCTATACTAAAGCCAATCTGGAAAGAGAATTAAACGTTATTACTAATTACGCAATTATCAACTTTGACAACATGTGTTTAAGTTCATTTTAGAATGACAAATATTACCGAAAAGGGCCTTAAAGTAATTTGAATGTGATGGAAACTGAACTGTTAGTCATTGAATTAAGGTTCATAATCCCAAAGCACGGTCATTATTTCTTTAAAGTGGCTGATATATAAATATAGTTTTGTTAGACATTTTGTTTTCTAAGATTGTTAGTTATTAAATAAATAATAATTAAAACGTTACAAATGTTTAGACCTTCAAAATTAAATGCTCTTTTTTAACTTTATAAAGAAGACTAAATAATTTAAGAGGGATACCTAGTTTAGTGCAAAGTTATATCAAGCTAGGTCGTCTAGTAATAATATAGAGCATTTCATATCACCCTGTCGGAATTAAAGACAAACATGCAAGATAAATGCCGGTCCAGATGGAATATGTTATTTCACTTTGACTCCGTTTTAGGAAACACTAATTTAATAAACTTCCTAGAGTGTATTTACTAACTAGAAATGTTCTAGGATTAGTTTAGATTCTAGGTATAAAAGGTATCATTTTATATTTTTGACGACCTCCGTGGTCGAGTGGCGTACGCACCGGTTTCAAGGTGTCGCTAGCTCTGAGGTCCCGGGTTCGATCCCCGGACGGGTCAATGTAGAAAATCACATTTCTATATTGTCTCGGGTCTGGGTGTTTTTGGTACCTTCGTTGTTTCTGAATTCCATAACACAAGTGCTTTAGCTACTTACTTTGGGTTCAGAGCAATGTATGTGATGTTGTCCGCATTTATTTATTTATTATTATTTATTGACCGATATCATTCGTTTCCAAGACAAATAAGTGATAGAAATTGTTTTTCAGTGAATCCCACCTGTCAGGAACGCATGCTCTCAGCGGCCGTACTAGAAGAAAAAAATAATGCACTGCACATACATCCTACTTTATGATACAATAGATACATTCAAGATTAGGAAAGCAGGTCTTTTTTTGTAAATTAAGTATAATTGCATTTGATCCGATAATACGGGTTAAGCTGCGCTCGCCGCGGTTGGTCCGTGGATGGGTGACCATTTATAACATACCGAGACCCCTCCGTGTTTCGGAAAGCACGTTAAACAGTAGGTCCCGGCTGTCATACATAGATCTTTGGCAGTCGTTAAGTCAATTCTGACAACCAGTCTAACTATGGGATACTGTGTTTCCCAGTAAAATGGGTTGTGGAGGTCAGATAGGCAGTCGCTCCATGTAAAATACGGTATTCAGCTGAATCCGGTAAGACTGGTAGCCGACCCCAACATAGTTGGGAAAAGTCGAGATGATGATGAAGTATAATTGCATTTAATAGATTGTGTTAGTCAAGTGATTATGATTTGATTGAAGTCAATTATTTTATTCAAAATCAACTTTTTATTTCAAAGAATCGTTGCGTATGTTTTTCTTTCATAAAGTTTTGAGGCTTTCCTTATAGAAATTGTAGCACGTGTAGTATCGTTTTCAATAGCACAACTATTATGAACAACCTTATTTATTCAATAGGTTCTTTTAAAGCAATTCCCTTGAGAGCAATTAATAAATTTCAAATGCGGTAAAGATATTTTGCTATTGAATGTTGATATTTTTAATTGCATTCGATGAATTTTTAATTGTAAGTTCTCTAAGTTATGTGCAGTTCAAAGAGAAATAATAAAATAAATGCGGACAACATCACATACATTGCTTTGAACCCAAAGTAAGTTGCTAAAGCACTTGTGTTATGGAATTCAGAAACAACGAAGGTACCACAAACACCTAGACCCGGGCCAATGTAGAAAAGTGGTTTTCTACATTGACCCGCCCGGGGATCGAACCCGGGACCTCAGAGCTGGCGACACCTTGAAAACTGGTGCGTACGCCACTCGACCACGGAGGTCGTCAATATATACTTTTTTATACCGTTTTATGGTTTCATGAGTGTTCTATGTAAACTTATAGTTTTTTAATTGCAATTACGACTAATTTTCTATGCAACGTGAGGTTAAAATACTTATTTTTCAAGTGAATCATTTCCTTATTATTTCATTTTAATTGTTTGGTAGAGCACGTGATGCCGGATGCGAACATATTAGAATTATCTCTGTTGTCGCTCTATTTCTTTTGTAGAGCATTTGTAATTGTTCACTTAGTTTCAAGAATGTTACTTTACACATATATTTTGCTTGGATGTTTACTGAATGCCAGCTTTAATGCTTATTTATATATGATTAACTTTTAATAGGACCAAGCCTTTTTGCAAATACATCGTTATTTCAGATGCCAATTATTTAAAAAAACTGAATTATCCGTTTCAATACTTTAATTTTATTGGCACATATATAAAAAACAATTAAACTCACTAATATTGTTTCCATGTACAAGTTTAGCTATGCATCAAGTTACCTTGAGAAACGGTTAGACAGTAGTATGTGCTATGCAAGTATTTCTTTAAAATAATTTTCTCTTCCTATAAACAAGAGAAAGTGCACATTATTTTAGAACTACAAAGAATAGGCCAAACCACTTTTCGTATTTGTTATTAAAACTAAGATTTTACGAAGAATTTTAAATCTTTGAGAAGTGCAGTGTTGTGCGCCAAGTCACTTAGTGTAAATTCACCTTAAGTGGGTTGGCTCTACAGTTTTAAGGTTAGGTTCAGTATTTATGCCAAGTTTAACATCAAAATGCAAAGTAATTTTATAATATAGTTTGTCTCTCGTCATCTTATTGATTTTAGTAATCCTTACTAATATTATAAATGCGAAAGTTTGTTTGGATGTTTGTTACTCTTTCACGCAAAAACTACTGAATGGATTTTAATGAAACTTTACAATAATGTAGCTTAGACATCGGAATAACACATAGGCTATAATTTATAAAGATAGTGTATTAATTTTCATTCGCGCGGGTAAAACCGCGGGGCACAGCTAGTAATTTAATAAATGTATAGATTATTTTTGGTTTTTACTTACGAGATGCCTACCTTTTATGTATTCAATGTATGGTGCACTTGTGGCGCTGAAGTTCCACTAACATTCAAATCATATACACAGATATTAATGTTGTCGTTTCGATTAAGTGTATTTAACAAGGCAGAAAAATTTACAGATTGGCTCAAATACTTATAAAAAAATCCAATAGGGATGATGACAAATTTTTATTTTTTTGTCCATCTTTTTTATAATATAAAAATATTAGTCACGTATTTTTTCGTTTGTCCCGTTAACAAAAAAATATGAAGATACGTGAGTACAAATGTTGCATGACGTCACTTCTAAGCTAAAATTATACCACGCCGCGCGCCGTGACGTCACAAGTCCCACTCCTGTACTTTAATAACAGACGATCGAACTTGGTTCGGGCCGGACAGCGGACTTGGTACGGCGTACAGATCCGCTAGTCACAACAGACGGCCGGATCTCGCACTAACCGCGTGGCGTACACACAGGTCAGACGTCATGCCTCCGACGTTATCCAAGCGCGCTAAAATTGCGATTGTTGTTTAATGCCGCCACAAACATCACGAAAAAAAAGAAAGGAGTAGGCAAAAATATATTTGAAAAATCGTGATGAATTTAGTACTAAAGTACTTAAAGCCTTCACATCAACCTTATAATTTTCGTTATAGTATATTATTAGTTATTAGAGTAATAGGAATAGGTAGGGCTTATTAACCTAAACTTCGATTAATATAGAGAAGGAAAAGACTTCCTTACGACACTATTTTTTTCCGGGACTTCTGCCCCAAGATTCAGGACATCACTTACTTAAGTACATTAAAAATTAATGCTATTCGGAATAAGTAATTGGTCTGTTTACTAAAGTTTGAGACTAGACATAACTGTGTTACTCAAAAATGTGATCCGGCCATTATTTTAATAATAACATTACGCACATTTTATAATAAACTTTTGTATCTTGATCTTTTAGTAAGATAAAAGTGCAAAATGTGATAATGTGAAAATTTTCCAAATGTGCTTAATGTTACCTCCAGAAGGTTTCGATCGCGACTGCCGTGCGTTTGTCCGGTCCGAGCTTACACACCGGCGGATTTGGTACGGAGCCGACCAAATTCGACGCGCAAACCATCGAACCGACCGGACACGAAATAATAATAATAATGTTCGGCGGACAACTCTCCACACGACCGGATATGGTACGGAGCGTACCAAATCCGCTGTCCGGCCCGAACCAAGTTCGATCGTCTGTTAATACTATAAAGCAGTTTAATTGATTTGATAAAAGAAAAAATACGTGTCTATTATATTTTGATAATCTTAATGTTGGACTAAATTAATTTTGACTTTCATACCTAGTCATCTACACTATTATGCTTTTAAAATCATTTAAATATAGATTGTCTTTTCTAGTAAGGCTGTGGTTAAGGGTATTACCTTAATGTCTATTTATATGTAGATATGACTTTCATATCATATTCTTAAATAAATAAAATAAATAAATAAATGCGGACAACATCACATACATTGCTCTGAACCCAAAGTAAGTAGCTAAAGCACTTGTGCGGAATTCAGAAACAACGAAGATACGACAAACACCCAGACCCGAGGCAATGTAGAAAAGTTGGTTTTTGCTTTGACCCGTCTTGGGATCGAACCCGGGACCTCAGAGCTAGCGCACCTTGAAAACCGGTGCGTACGCCACACGACCACGGAGGACGTCAAACAATACTAATTTATTAATCTAAAAACATGTTAAAAGCATTCATTAGTCAAAATTTCTATCTGCTCATAAATATTGACGTAAAAGTTGGCGTTGCGCATGTTTTATCGATTTCTTCGGATACATTTTATGCAGGATATTATTATAATCAAATCTAAAAGTGAATTATCGTCCGTGACTAAAAATAATTATATCTTTTGATGAGTTTGAAATAGCTGCTGTGAAATAGATAGCGCTGTGTTGCTGTTACTATAACAACTGCATTTTTTAAGTAACATTGATCATTGCATTTATTAATTCTAACCAAGAATTACAATTGGTTTCGGTCTTAGGGTTTTAATTGAGAATTCACTGGTGTCATGAGCCATAAATTTGACTACAGTTGTTAATCTCATCCAGTAGTTTTTAGAACGTCATGCTAAAAACATCTCTTACTAAAGAAATAGTGTAGTGTTCAATTACTGACAGTTGCAGAATATCTACGGATCACATATCTACAGATCAGATGGCTTTATAAGCAGTCATCTTGCATTTAATCATATGCTTCATTACGACTCTAATGATATGTAAGAATGTTAATGTTCTTCATATTATTTTAATGTTCATTTCAAATGAATAATGAAGTAGTAGAACAATTTTTTTAAACTTGACTGAAGTCTTTAGAAGTTATATGACTTTGAATTAAATAAAAAATTTTTTTGAAAAAAAAAACCGACTTCAAAAATCGATAAAAGCACTAAAAAGTTAAAAATAATTCTAAAACCTACCTATATTAATAAACCTAACCTAAACTACGATTAACCAATAATACAATTTAACAATTTTTGGAGTCGGTGCCAAGCTAAGTAATGAAACGACTGGTAATTCCTGAGTATATTAATTATGTGTATTGTGTTTGTAAAAATATATTATTAATATTGTTAAGAGTAAACGTTAGAATCTTTTGTCTTTGTGTCTTAATATTAGGTAATCTAAACTATCTAAACTTCTAATCTAAACTTAATATTATAAATGCGAAAGTAACTCTGTCTGTCTGTCTGTCTGTCTTTGCTTCACGCCTAAACTACTGAACCGATTTGTGTGAAATTTGGTACAGACATAGTTTGGAACTTGAGAAAGGACATAGGATAGTTTTTATTACAAAAAATAAAATAAAAAATAAAATTTATTCCGGACATACAGCGCCATCTATTGGTCAAGCGTCGGCATCAATTCAGTACTGAAAATTCATCGGAAAAATGTAAATAAATAGTAAAAAGGTATGAAAATATAATATAATACAAGTTTTAGTACAAAGAAAATGCTCTAACGGAGTATAGATAATTCTATTAGTACTATATGTGTAAGCCCGTTTAGGATATAAATAATTTAAATTTGATCATGTTGGCGAGGTTAATAGAGGTTAATAGTTGTTTTTAAAATTCATAGATGGAGTTGCGCATTTTCTTCTATACATCTAATAAAACAGTAAATTACAACATTCTTTTGCCGGGGGTCAGATTTCATGTTACAGTATCAATTATGAACTACTGAATTGATAGCAGTAAAAAATTGAGAGAATGTTTTTGGTAAATCGTAGACGGTTGTTAGCTATTTTTAAACACGCAACTATATCTAGGTAATACGGGGTGGAGCTTTAAATTTCCAAATTCATTTTCTTATCTGCACACGTAAATTGGCATTATTGACATATAAACAAGAGGTAACTATGGCAGGCTACGGTAGCCATAGCGACCATTCTTCATTGTGATTGAAGTATACTTTTTGGAAAACTAGCTGTCGTAGTAAACAGCTTGGTGGTTGTAGGATTGGAAATGGATGTCCAGCTGCAGGTTCAAATCCAGTTGTTAATGATTATATTCTTGTTCTTGAGTCCTTTTTGTTACATACGTTTGAATGTTTTGTTACTCAAGTTCAAGTCTCAGTCGAGCTAACACTTTTTGTGTTCTATTAGGTTAACTTTTATTAGTTTAAATCTTTGTATCATTTTGTTGTTTCTTTCGCAATGAGCAACAACTTTATGTCGTGCATTTTTTACTAGACCGATGCATAAGCTCAAAATTATTATGTTTGTATTTTAAATTTTAAGTGTGTTGCTCATTGCAGATCAAGCATGTCATATGCTGTAAAGAACGTCTGGCGTAAATGCCCTGACCATAGATATAAATCTATGGCACCGACATTTACTCCTGAATTGAAAAATAAGATTCCTCATAGATCATTTATCATTCATAGGAGTAACTTTTTTAAATTATTTCATCAAAGTAATGTGTAATGTTTTCTGTTGGTCATCTATAGAATTCCATGGACAAGTTTTTTTTTGTATTTGTAATTTTTTATTGTTTTAACTCAAAACCCAATGATCTTTTATGATATAATTTTTTAGTAAGTACTTACTCTTTAATATTCATTTTAAGGTAGCTTGCTACACGGGTTTTAATGCGTTGATCCAGATAAATCTTCTATTTTTTGTTTACAAATTTCATTTAGTTTGTTTACCTATTTACTGGAAGTTTGGCCCAAAAACTAAAATAAAATAAACTTTCTATCGCATTCTCTACATTTTAAAATTAATATTGCATCATTTGAGCTCAGCACCTTATGCTGGGCAGTATCATCATCATCCACAGAACTTTTCCTCCCACTGTTGGGCATAGTTCTCCCCTTTTTCGTGCCATTTTCTACGGTCCTGTGCCAGCCTCATTCAGACTCGACCCGAGACTTTAACTATGTCATCGACCCATCTTGCTCCCGGACGACCGACGCTTCTTTTGCCATGCCTTGGCCACCATTCTGTCACCGTCTTAGTCCACCTGCCGTCATTTCGTCTGGGCAGCATAAAGCGACTTTATTGTAAAGGATACAGCCCCAGTCCAAGGCTTTGATCAGGGTAGAATGCGGTTGTCCTTGGTCTATTACTTAGTTTCCAGTCATAAATAATTTTAACCACAGTTTTGGTAGTTCTGATCCTGCGCCTCTCTATTGTCAACGTTTTCTTTCAGTTTCACGGGTCTCAGGTAAATACCTTATTAAAATGGAGCCTGCTTATCTCAGTCGTTCATCCCTTTAAAAACAACACACTCGCACACTCTTTTGCCTTTCATTAGCAGCCACCATTACCAGACCACATAGTTCCTAGCTGCTAAGTTCCTTAACTTATTTCCACATATACTCTAGGCTTAGGCACCGCACTGACATCTGGTAGCTATTAACTAAGATGAGAACACTACCTTAGTCTTAAAACCGGACTTCACCAAAGCAGAGATGAGAAGAGCGGAGCGTAAATAATATTGATATCTACTTTCAATTTTACTGCGTAGTTCAGTATTTCGAATTTCGGGGTTTCGAACCAAAACCCCGATCTCGGTAGTCTTACTAGGGACTGCTGTACCAACGAAATACTATTGCAAAAGAAAAAAAGCGGTAAATTGTTTTTTTTGGCACGTGTCAAGCAATATTTGTGACAAAACTCTAGGTTCCAGATCTGATACATTTTGCGTATAGCAGACTACTTAGAAACATTCATCTAGCGAAACAAGATAATATTGAAGTGTTCATGTGTTTTGTAAATTTTTAAATATATAAAAAGAACATTCTGAAGCCGGTGTCTAGGTAGTTCGTGATGGTGACCCTCTATACCACAGTCTAATTTATATTTATTCGCACAGATGACTGATATGAACGCGAACATCGTCGCGGGTACAGCTAGTCTGTCATAAAGTATTTTTGTTGTTTTCCGATTAGAATTAATATTTAGAAGCTGTAAGTTTAGTATAGGTATTGCTTGGCCCCGACTCCAAAAAAATTTTAAATTGTATTATTGGTTAATCGTAGTTTAGGTTAGGTTTATTAATATAGGTAGGTTTTAGAATTATTTTTAACTTTTTAGTGCTTTTATCGATTTTTGAAGTCGGTTTTTTTTTTTTCAAAAAAATTTTTTATTTGTTTATTTTTAGTGTCATATTTGTAATCTTAGATGATATGGGTAGGCCTTCAGCTGACACCCTTTCATCATCCTCATGATAATTTCCATCAAACGAAATCCACTGCCCCGCATCTCACATCCAACGAATTCCCGCTACATTCACAAGGTCATCTTGGCTTCATCATCAGATCTGATAGTAGAATGGTTCTTATTGAACGTAAATGCTTCACTTGTTGTAGAAAATACCAAAATCGCTATACGTTTTCCTATAAAATTTGAAGAGTTCCCTCGATTTCGCCAAGATTCCATCATCAGATCCCAACTTGGTGACTATGGGACCATTTGGGAAGTATACCCTTTCCAACAAAGAAAAAATATTTCAAATCGGTTGGAAAGCAACGGAGTTATGCGCGAACAAACATAAAAAAAAAAAAAAAAACATACAAACATCCGAATTGAGAACCAACTCCTTTTTTTTAAAGTCGGTTAAAAAATGGTTTTTCTTGCATTTGGCTGTGTTTAAAGGCGATGTTGATTCTTTTAGGTTTTATTTTTTTCCTACATACATCAAGGTCCCATTGCATGTTGCATTTCAACAATTTGGCTAATTTGGTATAGGATAGGTCGATCTAAATATCATTACCTGTTTGCTTTTGTCGTAGTCGGGCAAAAACGATCCTCAACAATTTTTTTTTGTCACTTACCTCGACCCTACTTATTTTACAATATAACATATTCTTTTTTAACGTATTATATTTTTTCTAATAAACCATTTACTCTTTCACATAGCTTTAGTACCCGTATCTTGTAATGAGGTCACCAAGTCCTTTCGTACGGACATCATACGTATAATGTATGCGTCCCTATTGTTTTGTACACAAAGACCAATTTGCAAACAAGTATGGCTGTTAATGAATTGGCTTGCTGTAAGCTGATTCATTACGTGTGGAAGGAGAGGTAACTAGTAGGAACTAGTGTGATGGTATTAGAATCGAATTAAATTGGTACCAGAAGTTAAGACGGAGATCTATTGATCATTTCTATAGGCCTAAAAGTTAACTCGTTCTTGGCCCGTGGGTAAATTACAGTGTAATTATTAAGGACTTTAAGCCGTTGGTCCTAGCTGGCGGTCATGCGACGATGACAAACAGTTTAAGTCATTTTTAAACTACTACAGAAATTCAGTTGTACCCGGTTAAAAAAAGCGGATAAAAAGCTAGACCATAAAGTATTTATGCAGCTTAGGTAATTTTACGAAAGCTTAAGTTTTTATTTACAGCAAAACTGTCAACTTAAAACACCGCATCAAAAACGCTATGTAATCTGCAGTCATGCCTACACCTTGCGTCAATCGTACCAGTGACTAAAACGGTTCGATTCTGGCAAATGATGGAGTGGCTAACAAGCGTTGGCACTGGACATAGTGACGTCATCGCTCATTTACGACGAAAATATGACAGTAAGTAGGCACTGATAGTGATGTAAGTGGCTAAGTGTCCTCAAATATGTCGAAATGTGATCGAAAATCTTTGAAAAAAATGCTCTTTTAAATTGCATTATAAGTAGTTGATTTTGTAGAATATAATTGTGATCTTTTCAAGTTCTTAGTAGGCTAAGTATTTCTAGGTAATATTAGAGTCCATTGTTGTTCTGACGTAAAGCAATACGGTTACTGAAGCTCGAGAATCATTTACTTCTTTAATTTCATATTTATTGATCTAAGTTTTGATCATGTTTAGTATATATGTATATATGCATTAATTAACGCATTTGCTATTTAAAAGAAAAAATATTTTAAAAGAACTATTTTTTCCTTTTATTTATTAAATCTTAAACTAATTTGAATTTAAATAAAACATGAAAATTAAACCATTACTAAACCCAAAAGCATACGTAAGTGTTAGGACCAATGATCTCACCATAATGGTGTGTAATTGAGTAAGCTGTCGTTAATTAGTACCCGTTCGACACGCCCGGTACAAGTACTAAAAGTGTACACAAATTAGGACAAGACGGTGCTTTGTTTGACGATGCTATTTGTTTATTAGGCTCGGTCAAGTTCATGGAAAATTTATAGTGGATGTATCACTACTGTGTGGCCCGTTTTTTATAAGAAATTAGAGTTCTTTTGTGTGGTACGTTTTTTGGTAAATTTATTTAATAAATGAGAATAAGAATGTGTATTTCTTATCTTGATATTAAATTATATTGACACATACTATATCTTTTTGGGCCGATGTTATGCAATTTTTTTGGAATTAAATATGGTGCGCCTAGTTGGGCCACACTGACAGTGCAGTGGCGTCGTTGGAGAGGTTTAGTTCCTCCAAATTGCAATTCTAGCAGGTGGCGTTGTTTGATATGTATTTAAATGTTGTATGATATGGCCGTATGTATTTGAAATATATAATTCGAATCGTAGGACACCGAGTTACTGTCAGAGTAATACTGTAGCTCATTTTGTCCCAATTCTAAGAACTGCTCAGATTGAAATGCTGTCAGGAACCTTGTCACAAAAATGCATTTATACTCTCAGAATTTAAACCCGATATGCATTATTCAAACTACAAACTTGCCTTATTAATGTTAACAAAATTATGGTTTAAATAAATACCATTTATAACAAAATAAGGATAATTTATTTTAAGACAAAGCAGTAACTTAAAAAATCTTGTAGATAACTAAGTTAATGACCGAGATAAAAATACCGAAGATACGGTTGGAAACGACTTAACGAACTTAACTGTACAGTCACCACCAAAGTATTTTAGTTAAAAATAAATCAAGTAAAATAAATTTAGGATTATATAAACAGTTTATTTGAGGAGAAAAATACGTACATATATATGCAAAGAAATAAATATCTAACAGCTGTTAATATTTGAACAATAGATAACTATTAAAAGACATTATAATATTAAAATGATGAGGTGACATCTTTGTTATGCGATAGAATACTCACATTTTTTTTAACTGACAAAAAAAAATATTTAGATTTCAGCACCTATTTCTATACCTACACCTATAAAGTAAGAAGGAGACAGACATAAACGTCCACTACCTTTGTCTTCACCATTCCACAAATATTTTAAGTCCAATGGTTCAAATAAAATTGCTCGTTATGGAATTCGCTGGCGGTTCACGCGCGTCACACCTTTTTGCTCGACTGTACCTACATTTAGGTTGGAATGTTGCCAAGTTCTTGCAAAACTGTCAACTTATCAGGATTTATTTTCTAGATTTTTCCTTTGCTTTAGTCTTGGTCTGGTAACCTGGGGATGCAGTGGCGGGATGTTTAACAAGCTGATTTACCAGCTCATTGTATTTCATACGTAGTAATACTCGAGAAAAAATATTATTAGACACTTAACGATCATTAAGAAAAGTTCTGTTTTTAATGGAAGATAGATAATCGTTTTGAACTTTTAAACAAAGGAATTAAAGCTTCCAATTTTAGTTAACTTATACAAAAATGTATAAATTGGGTAAGGCATACATTGATCTTGTTATATGCCATAATTTGGATAGGTTGCTCATCATCACCTCCCGAGCCTTTTCCCAACTATGTTGGGGTCGGCTACCAGTCTTACCGGATTCAGCTGAATACAGTATTTTACATGGAGCGACTGCCTATCTGACCTCCACAACCCATTTTACTGGGAAACACAGTATCCCATACTAAGACTGGTTGTCAGAATTGATTTAACGACTGCCAAAGATCTATGTATGACAGCCGGGACCTACTGTTTAACGTGCTTTCCGAAACACGGAGGGGTCTCGGTATGTTATAAATGGTCACCCATCCACGGACCAACCGCGGTGAGCGTGGCTTAACCTGTATTATCGGTCAAACCGTACGGCTTACACTTAGCCACGAGCCCCTCAGTTGGATAGGTTGGTAGGTAAATTTTTAATTGCACATAGCAAGTTGGATAGGTTGCTATATGCAACAAAAAATTTAAATATTATTTTCAAGATCGGTTCTCAAGGATCGTAGCCTGAACTTAAATAGATTATATTTGGAAGCCTAATGGTTCTTCATTGTATGTGCTAGCAAATGCAAAAATAATTTGATAATTCCGACTGATACAAGCAATAAGCCACTTTAAACAGTCAAACTCTATCGCTTCACGGAGTATTAAGCCTTAATTAATTAATCATGCATCTCTTTACCGTTAACAGGATAGTAGTTACGTGAAGCGTTTGGTTACAGGACGCGGTTCTTATATGATGAATCTGATGCATTCGTCTCGCATGACGTTGATAAACAAGCGCCGACTGACGCGATGACGGCGGGCTGCGAACGTGGGACTTGCATACCCGTTGTAGCTAGGGTTGGAGCACAGATTAAGTAATAGCACAAAGAAGTACTTTCATGAGCATATGTGTATGTCGCAGACAACTAGTTTAATACCCGCGGATTTTTTGAGAGAAATAGATATAGTTACACTTTATTCAAATAATTTGTGTATAATACGATTTACAAAACCAATCTAGAATTCTAGAGCCAATCAGTTAAAAATTGCCAAGTTGTAAGACTGCAGCTGTGCTTGCGACGTGATTTACGACAATTGTACAATATCATTTTGATTTAAATTATGTCAGCAATTGTTAAGGTACTGACAATATGCAAATAAATATGTAATTATATTATTCATAAAAAAAAATTAAATTACATCACATTAATCTGGGTGTAATTTATCTATAATATGTATGTATTTAGAAATATATAAGTATATTTATCAGTTGTCTGGTTACCATAACACAAGCTCTGCTTAGCTTGGGATCAGATAACCGTGTGTGAGTTGTCCCGGAATATTATTATTATTATTTATTATAATTTTCGGTATTCAATGGATTTAAAAATAAATCAATGATATTAAATACATATTACAGTTAGCTTACGTAATGATAGCGTAATAAAAGTCGGTCAGTCAGGTCAGGTCAGAAAATAGTAAAGCTAGCCAAACCTGGTCAAACCGAGCCGGAAGTCTGGCAACCCTACCTGGGACCTGACGCGCCAAATATATCAATGTGTCGAAAATATTGGGCTTGTGTGTCATGCCAGGTATAAAATAGGTAGGTAAAATAATGGCTATGGTTCAATGTACGGATTCATGGAACACGAGGTTGCAGGTTCGAACCAAGTATAGACAGCTTATCTTCTCTACATCAGAAGAGGCCTGTTTCCAGCAGTGGGACATTGGTAACGAGTTCACCAATAACACTTTATTTTACGAGTACCTGAATTCTTGCAAAAAGTACTTAAAAATCTCTATCATTTTCATTAGTAGAAATTGATTTGCTATTTGCCAAAGACTAACAACTATTAAAATATGATAAGTAATATAACTTCCAACAATATAACAATGTTAGTTAATAAACAATGATTTCAGAGTATCTTGGCCTCTCAATTTGAAGTTCCACCGTGCAGGAGGGTTAATGCCTTTCATGTACCCGAAAAAAAGGTTGCATCATTTATGTAAGGGGTTGAGAAAAACAGGGTCTTAAGAACGACTGCAGAAATTGCCTTTTCCTTGGATTTTTTAACATTTGAATAGTATGGTGATTTGGTAAGAAAAAATCTAATTATATGAAGGAATTGTTAATTAGTCGTTGATAATGGTAATCCAACTAGAAATCCCAAAATACACACATTTAGATATTATAAAAGAAAGCGACATTTCCTTTAATAGAATAAAAAAAAAAAATCGTTATAAAATTTGTTTTTTATTATTTTTGGTATAAATAATCCTTTAAAGTATAATGTTCCGAAGCAAATAAACGATTACATGGCATGGATTACTTTATCCTTATTTCTATTCATCTTACTCGTGTTGTTGAAGCAGAGAATGACACGCTTGTTTTGTGAAACATGTTTAATTTCTACTCAATAGATCCAATAAGAACAGTGAGTACAACTACGTTATTTAATTAAAGTTGATGCCTAAATGAAAACATGTGTAAAGTGTAATGTGAACTTATTTCAATCTCCATTTTTTAACCAAAGTTTTCAACCTTTTTTAACACCACTCAAATACAAGTATCTAAAGCGTCAAGCTAAATCATTGACTATTACAGGCATTTAGGCGCTAACTGGTATCCACAAGGCAATTAGTGGAACTGCAATACCTACCAAGGCTGGCTCTGTGGGCTGGCTTTTGATTACCCTACTTATTTACTTTTCTCTATGCTTTTGATTTCACCAGACGATTGTCATCGCCTCATCGCTTTGACAGACAGTTTGACGTTTCTCACTGCATTGACAGATGTGTGAAGTATGAAGGTTTCATCACTCAATTGAAGTTAGAGCGAAGAATTTTTGATTGTAGGTTCTTTGGTTGTGGGTTTTGGATGCTTGTTAATTCTTTCAATAAGGTTTTGTTTAGATAAGTTATTAAAGTGCATGTTACGAGTAGTATTTAGTCGAATATACGAATATACGCTTTATCAAGGTCAGTAGTACTATTTCTACGCATCGTTACCTGCGTCAAAATGTCGTCTATATAATTCTTGACGACTCAATAACGCTTGCGAAAGGTTTACTTTCAATTAAATAGGAATAGCCGTGGTCGAAGGTTTGATTCCTGCCTCAATTTTCAATTTTAGTCTTTCTACTATGTAATTTAATTACATGTCACATATTTTGTTCTAATAAGCATACGTAAGGGTAATACAGGGTTATTTGTAAAACACCGGCGTGTATACGAAAATGTATGGAACAGCTGTTTTTTTTTATCGCGATTTCGTTAAAAGTTGTTCATAATGTTGAGTACAATGACCTCTTAAGAGGTTGTCGGTGTTTTACAAATAACCCTGTATAGTTTTTAAATAAATAGGTTGATTCCGCAATATAGTGCATAAGTGCAAACATATACCTGCCAAAACATTGCCTGTTTTAGGCATTCTTACCAATACCTGTATACTATACAATTCACTAGCCTTTGTTTAATAATATCTGCAGTAGGTACCGTGTTCGTGTCGGCTACTTAGAACGTGTTTTATTTAAGCACAAATCCTTTACTTGTTAGTGTTTCTCTGGACTCTTGCCAGTTTCATATTCAAGTTGTATTTTTTTTAGTTTGACCTTCTCTACTTAGGTGCCTTGCATGAAAAGCGTTATTTATTCTCTTGTACTGGCGCTAATTAAGAAATAAATTACTGATTAAACTATTGACTGGTATCGTTAATTAAAATTATTTTTTATCCCTTTACGTAAAATGGTTGTTGTAATAATTTTGAAGTGCCTGTCTGTGTATCTGTGCATGGCATCGTAGTTCCTAAATGAGATATTTTAACAAATGAGTGAGTCTACAGTGAAGACAATGTTTTAACAAAAAAAAAGTATGTAAAACTATTTATACTTTTAAAATATGTGTATTAATATTATCTAGCGACGGAACATGGAAAAATGTAATAGGTAAAAGAAAACGAATAATAAATAAATATAAATATTGAGCATAAAAATTATTGCACTGTCTGTCGCCAAAAATTAATGAAAAACCTCCTTAATTAAAAAAATCTTAATATAAAATCCGCTATACACTTTTTTCATATCATTTCCAAAACGCCCGTCCGTCTAGTGCCACTTTCGTCACAGATAGAATTTGAATCATACCAATTAGTGTAACCCACACCCACGGCACAGCTTGATCAGCCAGTTTGGACTCATCATCATTACTCTCAATTGTGTCAAGTCTTTACAGTTTTGTTGTGCGCTACTTAATTGAACTCTTTTGATGTGATCTGTTTAGCTAGGGGATTTAAAAAAAGGGATATTCTGAACTGATACTTCTAATCTAAGTTGAGTAATAATAGACAATGAGATTTTTTGTTGCAATTGGTTTAGTAGAGTAATGGTTTAGATTTTATAAAAAAAATATAAGCAATGTAGGACCTAACTTAAAGCTAGACAAACTCTCAATCAGAGAAGCAACAAATAATAATTTTTACGCTTAATTTTTTGCGATTCATAGTCATCGACACACGCTGTTTTTCAGGTAATTCCTATAAAAACATATTATTAACTTAGACAAAAACTTTAACTTCATCCATAAGCTACAATTTCATGGACCACCCAGTAATAAACCGACAATTTGCAAGTCAACAATCCAAAAACGAAACGTGACTTCCCAAACTATTATACCCAATAAAACCTACTTCCAGAAACACTTACACATTATTAGCAAAAAAATTCAATCAGTAAAATAAAGCGTCCCATCCGTGATGCGACTTTTAATATGTGTTGCGATTTAAATGAAATTCCGATCACGTTCGCGTGTCCAGCGTGACGTGATCACGTGACACGCGTTTGTCGTTCCTCAATGGGATCGGAAAGCCATTTGTTAAACATTCGAATGAACGAACAAAGTTGGTCAGTTTGACGACAGATGTTTGTGTTAGTTGAACTTTGAATTGTACTTAGGCTTAGATACTTTGATTTTATTTAAATACTAGGTTTTGACTGCTTTTTGGACTAAGTCTGTCTTGATCCTGAAGTATAGTTTACAAAGTTTTATCTAAATAAATACAGTAGTTTTGTCAGAAAAGCGTAAGAAGAAAACACGGAAATATATTTGCATTATTTTTACGCCATTAATAAGGATAAAAACCGATCAATATTCTACAATGCTTGTATAATCTTTTTACAACTAGTTATAAGCTGAGCGTTTACTTTGTCTCCTCTCAAATCGGGACGGCAAACAAAAAATCCTATTATTCTTTGATTTACATCAGGTAGTTTTAAGAAGCCACACCTACAGGCATCAGAAACACAAAAGAAATCCAAACTAAATAAAAAATAAGTACAATGGGAAGTTTGTGCTTGTAATTACACCCACAGAGGATCTCTCCGACATGTTTTTTTACTCAAAATTGTATTAGCAAGCGATTACTCATGAAACACTCATCTTTTACTGAGAAAACAATTTGTTGCATTACAATGAATGTTTCCTTTTTTAGCGAATTTAGGATTTATATGTCGTTACCTGTTAGTCAACAAATTGATGAGGAGGTGGCATTAGGTATGTGAGATGTTGCACATACCTATGCAAATTACATTACCTTATAGGAATGTCATGGATAACGACCAGAAATAATTATAAAGAGAGCAAAAATTTAGTAATTTCATAATTTGTCACATCAAAACTATTAGTAATGCTCAATATTGACTCTTACTATTGAAAAGCACATATTTTTTCAGAGCCATAGAATATAGTATAATGTGAAAATATATATACATACATACATCCATACATATAATCACGCCTGTTTCCCGTAGGGGTAGGCAGAGACCACTTCTTTCCACTTGCTACGATCCTTACATACTTGTTTCGCTTCGTCCACTTTCATTATTCCCTTCATGCATGCTCTTCGGTTTAGGGTACTCTTGACCTGTCCTTTTTTTTAGGTCTCGAAACGTCCGCCTAGGTCTACCCCTTCCAACACTTTCATTCACACTCGCCTTATACACTTTTTTCGTCAATCGTTCTTCATTCATTCTCTCGACATGGCCAAACCATCTCAGCATACCTTTCTCAATTTTTGTCATGATCCAACGATACCGAAATCGTTATAGGTAATATTATAAAGTATATTCGTAGTCTGAACTCATCTAATTATTAGTGCTTACCGCCCAAGGCGCGCCGGACGTACTTACACATATAAACAAATAGGTAACTTAAAAACTCATTATTCAAAGTTTAAAAAGGATGTCTCCCAGCCCACAAGATTAAACTATTTATTACACATTCCTTAATTTACGTCGTTATTCGCACAATTTATGCAAGTATAATGGTCCACGACAATTGACCAATCATTAGAAAATTGTCTGAAATGCCACCTAAGAAATAGGTACCTGTGTCTGAATGTCATATTCATTGTAACTGCCTACTGTGTTTTTCTAGTCTTGGTGACCAATGACCAATAGAAAAAGGGTAGTTCAATGCTGATACTTCTAATATTATCTAGATTTTTCCATGGACATATAAACAATTTTAATTCGCTTACTACCACCTGAGGTACTTATGTCAGTACATATTTTCATTTTAGACTAGCTGACCCGCCAGACGTTGTTCTGTCTTAACTATGAATATTGAATTCTGTCAATTCTATGTCACGCGTCATAAGGTTACATTAAAAAAGTTTAGGTTGGATTAGAAATAATTGTATACGGTGGTTCAGTATTCTCAAATTTTCTAATATTCCGCGAAATTTTCCAATTTCTTTCTTTCATAAGAACCTTCTCCTAACAATAACAAACACAACAAAAAAAGAATTAGTGAAATCGGTCCAGCCGTTCACGCGTGATGCCGTGACCAAGGGAAATAGGAATTTATTTTTATAATATAGATTTGACATTATGAAAATAATTTATTTATCAATTAAGTATGTAATTATAATGGTAGCCATTACGAATCGTAATGTATTTTGAAGTACATTGCTCTATTCATGTAGAACGTTTGACGAAGTTGTTATATCCAGTTCACATTGGACGCCAAAGTTTGTCGGCTCTGACCATTATGTAAACAAGCTTCCAGTAGATAAAATAATATGTTAGAATTACACACATTACATAATAGGAATCGGAATTTATTTTATTATATACCGTACTTTGTTGTGTTCAAAGTAAAGTTCACTTTTCAATTAAAAAACAGTCTGGAATGACAGGTAATTATGAAAACGATTTTAGAGTTCAAAATAATGAATTAAAATGCTTCTGAGTTATTCATAACATCAAAATGCGGGGCAAAAGCACTTGTAATCTGACGAAGGAAGAAAGGATAACCTACCATTACAAGAGACCACACACGGTCTTACCAATTAAGTAAAAAAAACAATAATCAAAAAAACAAAAGAGCATCTCATCCTTAAAAATCTTCCTTACTTTCCGATCAGCATATTATTATTGATCCCTACATAGATGCAGCGATTTAAATCGGAATGGCATCGTTTTATGCCCATTAGCGACCAATCCCCATAAAATACACGCTTAAAAAGAAAGCCAATCTTAACGATAACATAAAATTGGGACCGTAAACCGTGTGATGGATACACAAGCCTTGTAGTTCTCGTATACATCAAGTGTACTTAGGATGAAGAGAATAGGGTATTTTCAGCAAGCCTTCTTTCGTTTTTAGGTCTTTTCTATGTACAATTGGAAAGTGTGGTTCTAAGCGCTACTGCTACGCTAGAGGTCTTGGGTTCGATTCCCAAGTCGACCAAGGTGTTATTGAGTTTTTCTATGAAATTCTCAGTAGCAGGTCGGAGTTTGGATTTGTGCCCGGTAACTGGCAATAGGCTCGCCACCTATTACATGGGACCCAAACATACCGGCGAACTGTGGGTGTACATTGGTACACCTCTGCCTAACCCTTCGGGGATACAGGCGTGATGGTATGTTATGTTAATTAGAAAGTACGAGTATAGTGCATTTTTGCATCATCACAAACGGCTGATTCTTTTTGTTTTTTCAAACAGCAACGAAATGTTTTGAAAACGAGGCTGAATCTCAAACAAAGTTTTTACTAAATAGGTACGTGGTTTTATATAAATGTTAATTCCGATTTAAAGAATGATTTTTGAAAACGATGCATATAAAGAAATTTGTTTTTTTGAAAACGATGCATAATAAGGTTTTTAAAAATACATAACGTAAGTTTAACATGCCATGTACGGTCACAGGTTCATGAAATGCAAAAACATTACTATTATTGCATTTCATTTTATGTCATAATAGCTAACGAAGTAATCCGTTGAAAGACCGTAAATCCGCAGAAATGGAATTAAATGGTATACAGCAGAGATTTAGCATTGTTCAATTATACACGTCACTGTATTTTTGTAAAATACCCCGTAACCTAGGGATTATTGCATAGCACAGGCGGTGTTTTTTAAATAAAAAGAAAGCTACATAGGAACATTTACTAGACATGATAAAAACTATTTTAGTTCATTTTCTATTCTAAAGACCTATATTCAAAAGACTGTTTGAATTTAAAGAATATTACTGTCGCCAAACCTCCGAATTTGAGCACTGAACTTCCCGGATTTCGTTAAAAATATTGCGATGTTTCGCCTCTGAAAATATTTTTAAACATTCTCAAAGCGAGATTTGCTACATTTTGTCGGCTTGAAAGGCTCCATTTGCAACTTATTGACGTGTGCACTCTGGCAAAGGAAAAATCTCGTATGACGTACATTTTAATCCCCCTGTACGAGATGGTGAAAGCTACTTAAAAAGGTAATGCAATGAAGCCTCTTAAAGTATGAATATATTATGAAAAAGTATTAAATATAAGTCTAGCGTAACTGAGAAAGTAGGATCCATGTATATTTTTGTTAGGTATGCAATCTGTTCCTATTTAAACTTTAGTTTGTCTGCATATTTATTATTTTACTCGAACAAAGTGAAGTTAAATAGTAAGGTTAACGAACCACCACGAAAGTGGTGGCAAAAACTTATAAACTCTACACAGTTCGAGACAAAAAAAAAACCAAAAATATTTTTAACATAATTTATTTACTTAAATATTTTTTTACAACTTAAGTAAAGATACTTACAAATGAGGTTTAACACCGATGTTACCTCACCGATTGGCCTTCGTATTATTTCACCGACACCCACGTTATAAGCTTTGATTTGAGAGCATGAAGTCATCGGCGTATGTTTTGTACGCCAACACATTGTTAACTAACTTATTTAATCAGATGCGCAAGCAACCTATTTATTGAGTTATGTTGATTTATTCAATATTTTTTTATTATTATTAAGTAAGTAGTGAGTCAGTCTTTAATCAATGAATTATGTCATTGGCAAACTTTCAGTTTTACGTGACTCAAAATTGGAACACATTCATAATTGACTTGTAAATGACGTTTATAGGTAACGAAAAAGTATTTAATTAGCTACATAAAAGTAGGCACAAAATAAAAAAAACACTAAATTCATTACACTTAAAAACTTTTTAGAACAGTTTAAAAAAAGGTGCCAGCAGTCGTGTAAACATGACATTCAACCTCTATCCCATTCGGGTTCCATTTTCGAGTTTTTCCATTGGAATCCTGCATTTCATTACATCTTGGGCCTTCATAACGGAAACATAGCGTGTCGTCATATCCTTTCTGAACGTCCATGGATATAGTAGAATTTCCTATATGACCTCCGAATTTTTAAATAGCTAAGGTCATTCCGGTATTGAGTCCTTGGCTGCTAAAATGAGTGCAGTTTTGGTGATCCTTTTCTAGTCTGCTTATTGCTGTCTGTGAAGGTAAAGCCATGTAATTAAGTTTTTAATCCGTTTAATTTGAATAGGTGTGGTATGGTTACATTTTTAGTGTGGCTTTTTTTAATCATTATGGCCCTGTAAGTCAAAACCAATTGCATTGTTTCGATTATGCAGGAATGTTGTATTGTAAAATGTAATGTTTGTTGAAACTGTTCTACGGAATTTAGTGACAAAAATTATGCAATCTCTAAAAAGCACTAACATTGAGAACAGGTCTCTATTGGGGGTAAACCGTCACAAAGTAAAATTTTATCAGAATTATTTACGAATTCCATACCATACACATAGTTTTGAATTTTGCTTTCAGCTAGTTAGCCCTGGTTAATGTTTATAAGTACCACATATTTGGACTTTATTATTTAGGGTTCCGAAAAATGGATTAGTAATGTACCATATTGGCACCTACGTCTATTTGTAACTACTTACACACAATAATAATAATAAATAAATAATAATAATAATATTCCGGGACAACTCACACACGGTTATCTGATCCCAAGCTAAGCAGAGCTTGTGTTATGGTAACCAGACAACTGATAAACATACTTATATATTTCTAAATACACACATATTATAGATAAATTACACCCAGACACCAGAACAAATGATCATGCTCATCACACAACATTGGGCGGGAATCGAACCCACGACCTACGGTATAGCAGTCAGAGTCACTAACCACTAGACCAACAGGCCCGTCAATGCGGACAACATCACATACATTGCTCTGAACCCAAAGTAAGTAGCTAAAGCACTTGTGTTATGGAATTCAGAATCAACGAAGACTGCTTCGAAACATAACAAGCTTAATGGGAAAATCCGATCATCTTCCAGTCTTCAACTTCAAGGACTTAGATCAAATTATATATTCATAGTATAACAATACCGTAGTTCCTTTGTTTCAGAACTGGATTAACTGGGAGAGTAGTATCTAAGCTGCAGTAAGGTTCTATGCGGGGCCAGTAACGTTGGGCAGATGGAATATTATAAGCCATAATCGATGTATCGCACTCCTGTGTATTTAATGGCATAACTAAAGTTTTGATGTTCTTTTCGATGTATTATTTATTTATTTATTTATTATTATGTATTATTATTACAAAATAGTGCTTAACCTTAGTGTAATATAGGTCCACAAAACTGTTCTAGACAGTTTGTCTGTGGACTCAGGTGAGTCTTTTAAGTATTAATGTATGGACGAGTAACTCATATGATCAAGCCTACCAGTCAAAATTGGCAACTAAAACACCAATGTTCTTGGAGATACTGTTGAGGGCTTTTCAAATTTGTTTTGGCAATATGTAAGTACGATGCAGTACAGTTAAGTTGTTGATGGATTTGTCTTCAGGAATACTTTATGTGTTTTTAAGCGACGTAGTAATAGTGTCATCCATAATTTCTTGTGCCTATTAATTACTATGCTCCCTATTATTTTCGTGGTTAGAGCGTTTAAATCTGATAATTTTTTTTTTGAAAGCTATTATTTGTAAATAGATACTTATTATTTTCTAAATTATTATCACTCAAGTTTGCTCGTTCCTCTAGCAAAAAATATTTATTTAGGTTAGTTAGTTAGGCCGTTATGTTATCGGTCGTGAAAATTTTAACTCAATGCATATTCCCAAATGGTGGTAATTAGTCAATTGTTGGTTTGAAAATAATGGGAATGTGTGTTTGTTATGTTCGTATTTGAATTGGAAGTTATTGCGTATAATCGCGCATGTATTTCCAGGGGACATTGGCAGTGGAGTGGGTGTTAAGGTATATGGACTGCGTTTTAGAATAATGTTTTGGTAGGTTGCGTGCTGCATTAGCTTTTCTTATTAATAATAATAATAATAAATGCGGACAACATCACATACATTGCTCTGAACCCAAAGTAAGTTGCTAAAGCACTTGTGTTATGGAATTCAGAAACAACGAAGGTACCACAAACACCCAGACCCGGGACAATGTAGAAAAGTGGTTTTCTACATTGACCCGTCCGGGGATCGAACCCGGGACCTCAGAGCTGGCGACACCTTGAAAACCGGTGCGCACGCCACTCGACCACGGAGGTCGTCGATTAATGAATAGGTAAAACATGATATTCACGATTAATGACAAAATTTTCCTTATTTTGGCTAAGGTAATTCGATGAAAAGTTTCTATTACAATTTTTGATTGCTTGGTAAGTAGTTTGTCACTTGTTTAGTTCTAACATTTTAGGGTATATGTCAAAATATTGCGCCTATGTTGGTGTGTCACAATTGCTATAAACATAGCATAACATTCTACAAAATAATAAAAAAAAAACTACTGCACCTTTAGATTTCCAAGATCACACACTTACTTCCATCCTTCCACATTCATACCCAATACTTATGCATATAAGTAACAACCATTCATACTTATTACAGCGATACCATCTTTGATACATAGTTCAAGATATCAAGTTAGTGTTTTACGTAATGATGACATTGACTTGAAGAAGGTAAGTTTAAACAGAGCGGAACACGCAGTTAATTATGGAACGGAAATATAATCATGTTTTATAACATCTTTGTGGCATATTACAATTTAGAAATGATCTTGATATGCTGTGGTGGCCTACTAGTTTTGTATGCACCAGGTAGATAGGATGAGTTAGGTTTGAACCCAGTTTGGTACTAAGTTTAGTTGTGCTTCATTTCACAATTAAATAGTACAACTAAAAATAATTTATTTTCACTTAGTTTTAATTAGGCCCATAATTCTAACACACGTTTCAAAAATACATTTTCTTATTATAATGGTGGTATAACTGTTCTTTCATTTCTGTATACAGAGAGCATGTTCTAGTTATTCTTTATCTTTACCTAGCAGTGGGTTAGTATACAAATTTAGGTAAAAAGTTTTTTTAAAAGGTTCAGCAAAAATGAACCAGGGATGTAGTTCACTGTCATTTTTAGGGTTCCGTACCCAAAGGGTAAAACGGGACCCTATTACTAAGACTCCACTGTCTGTCTGTCCGTCTGTCTGTCTCCAGGCTGTATCTCATAAACCGTGATAGCTAGAAAGCTGAAATTTTCACAAATGATGTATTTCCGTTGCCGCTATAACAACAAATACTAAAAACCACATAAAATGAATATTTAAAGGGGGCTCTCATACGACGGTGGTACGGAACCCTTCGTGCGCGAGTCCGACTCGCACTTGGCCAGTTTTTTCATTCTGATGATAGTTTGCGCTTGCGTATTAGGTCACCCCGACTATAAAGCGACCGTTCCCACATCAATTTGTTTTTATTTTTGGACGCTCTGTCTCGGCATACAAAGTCATTTCTGGACTAGATCAGAAAGATAAAACAAAGGCGATTAGAGGACGATATGATCAACCTACTGCCAGAGGTTAATTTTTTTTCTTCTGTTTGTATTTAAATCCTGATTTTTAGTTTTCGTAATATTGTTATTATGTGAATTACTTTCATCCTTAATATTGGGCCTTGCCTTAAAACCTAGGAAAGATTGATGTCCACATTTTTATTTAACTTCACCTGTCCACTCGTCCGCTCTCAGTTCGTGTTACTTCGTGCCTGATCGGCAACGCTCGTCAATATAATCAAAACATCCAGCCTTTAAGCTTCTATTTTGACCCACTTCCTGCATCATAGGGAGCCTGATATTGCAATTAAGGAGGTTTAAACGATACGCTTTTTATGCCCCGGTGCGAAGTTTGAAGTTGGTCTATAATCTGTGTGTCTGTGTAGTATGTATCATGGATGTGTGTGTGTGTGTCTGTCTATGGCATCGTATCACGTAAACAAATGGACTGATAATGATGTGGTTTTTATGTTGGAAAATGACGTGATTGAGGTTCGTAGCTACAATTTATGAAATCAACAATATTTTGCAAGCTATCATTATTTTTCGAACTTAGTCTAGGGTTTCTTAAATTCTTAATTAACATAGTCATTTCAAATGTAGTTTTGTATAAATCATAAATTAATATCTACCTTTCAAAATACCTACAGCAGTTGTTTGTCAAAATCATACTACAGCACAGTTGATAATGGCTAAGTATAGCATAAATTATGAATATAAATACTTCTGATAGCAAAGGTTGAACAATGAATCAACGTTCATTAAATTGGAATGCCTATACATTACACTATCACTATGAAGTTTATAAGGAAATATTTCAATATATTGTCCTTAAGTTTCGAAGTAATGAAGTCAGTAATTAGGTGTGAACTAAATTTAGTATTGATGCATTTGTTTTTGTTTTGAGTACTAGGAATTATGATGTAATGAAATTTACCATAAGGTCATCACAATATATTTACTTTGAAATATAAATTTTTTCCTCTATCTAGCATTAAATAGCTCAACAAACACTGCACATACCTACAACGTATCTTATATGTTAATGCAGGTTATGATTAATTTATATATCATTTCATCAAAAACGTCGTGTGTTTTGGTATACCATGCGTCACATGGTATACCAAAACACACGACTCACAAACTTTAATAAATAATGTAGTATTTGTCCTGCTTACTTTAAACAGTATATCCAAGTCGCCAGTTGCGAGCGATATTCACCCAATTCATATTTAAATCATCATCATTTAATTTCCCTTCTCTTCCTACGGCTTAACCACACAGGTAAAGGCAGTAAGGTAAAGTTTAAAATTAATTATAATGCGAAATTTATTTTGTTTGAACAACGCAAGCCAAATATAAAGATCAAACAATTTTTAACCCTCCACTGTAGGCAGCTCACCTCAGAACCGAGCTAAATATTTTCAGGCTCAACCTCGTTACACTTACCACTAATTAAATGCGAATAAAAATATTTTTAATTATGTTTCGTCATGTGAAAGTTTGAACAAAATTTGTAACGTTAAAAAGTTAGGTACTGGCTGACATACTGCCTACTCGATTATAAACCGGGGTTCGTTCGTGTTGCGTAAATATTTATCAAAAACATTGAATATTTTTTAGATAAATTATACTTACACATCATGTTTTAAATTCTATCAAGCCTATGTTAAATTTTTGGCATGCTAATCAGCTTTTTTACTTGACTAAACATCTATGTAAACCGGTCCTTAAAAGTTATGAACATAAATACAAAAATAATTTACGATGTATTTATTAAGGGCCGCCAAAACAGGATACACATAATTTATTATTTACTTAAAAAACTAGACCTGTATTATTCTCCTCAAGACTAAAAAAACTCCAAAATGTCCAAATATTCATAGACCAATTTATATTTACAGAACAGACGAAAAGAGAAGCTTTTTAGCTACGTAGCTATATGTATACTATGAAATGGCGAACATTGGCAGCCGCCCAAAGGCTTTAGCTGGCGATCGACCTCCTCAGTTTTAAGCCCCGGTAGTAAGCAGGTTGCAGTTTCAAATGCTATTTATAAAGTGTTATAACGATAACTAAGGTGTTGAAGGTACTTAGCTACTTATAGTGTTTCTATTTTAGTTTAGTCACATCGAACGAAGAAATAAAAAATGAAATAATTACTTATGTTTCAGACAAGGACTATGAAGTCTTATTTTTTTTTAGTTTATGATGATTATACGTGTATTTTTTTTTATTTGAATATTTAGACTTTTTGCAGTAGCCACTACAGTTTTGTAAAAAAAAATCGTTTGTATTTAATTAAACAGAGTTCGTTGCCAACTCACTGCGGCAGTGTTAAGTGTTAATGACCAACACTTCTAAACTACACCTTTAATCAGGTGGTCCATTGAAACAAGCTACTCTCAAAGAGATTCACACTCGCCTCAGCTAACTAGAAACTTGTCCAATGGAACTATACGTCTCATTGTAGACAGGAGGAAGTAGCATTCATTTGTTTTCTATAACATTGCTAAAAGAATAGGGATGATGACTAATTTTTATTTTTATGTCCATCTTTTAGATAAGAAAAAAATATTAGACACGTATTTTTTGTTTAGTCCCGTAAACAAAGTATTACGAAGATACAGCGAGTACAATTCTTGCGTGACGTCACGTTTGAGTACAAATTGTACCTAGCCGTGACGTCACAAGCCCCCACTCCTGAACTTTACAGCGGTTTATCTTCGTGTTTTGTAATTTATTTGAGAAAAGAAAAAATATGTGTCTATTATATTTTGATTATCTAAATGGCGGACTAAATAAATTTTGACTTTTCATACCTAGTCATCTACCCTATTGTATGTGGCCAATCTCAGTTCCGTATTAAAACAATTGACAGTCAAATATCAACGAACGAATGAACTTTATTGAGACAATGCATTTCCTTATTTATATATTTTGAGAATTAATACATGTTTTACATTTAGCTTCATTAGTACAACGTCATTGGCAAATATTGCTTGAATTAAATCGTTCCTTAAATTCCTATAGCAATAGGTTTCATGGTCTCAAAACGTAGAGAACGCTGTTATCATAACTAACATATTAAATGCTAAAATGCCAACCATTTTCAGGATGAAATCACATCCAAAAAAAATTCAAAAAAAATAGGAGAATCAAAGAGCCTTTGTAACCCTATAATGCTCTTGTTTTAATACCACGTCAAACAACTTTTCAATTTCAACTGCAATGAATGTTTCATGGAATTTAAAGTTGAACTTTTTCACAAAAACTTGTAACGGACAATGTTTGTTCAGAATGTTCCACTGCGTCCGAAATTACAGAATTAGGTCACATGTCCAAAGAGGAAGTTCAAGGCTGATCTGTCAAAGTATTCAAATTAAAAATCACGATGCTCTGTTAAAATGTTAAAAAAGTACCATATTATATGTATCGACGGGCCTGTTGGTCTAGTGGTTAGTGACCCTGACTGCTATGCCGGAGGTCGTGGGTTCGATTCCCACCCAGGACAAATGTTTGTGTGATGAGCACGATCATTTGTTCTGGTTGTCTGGGTGTAATTTATCTATAATATGTATGTATTTAGAAATATACAAGTATGTTTATTAGTTGCCTGGTTACCATAACACAAGCTCTGCTTAGCTTGAGATCAGATAACCGTGTGTGAGTTGTCCCGGAATATTATTATTATTATATTATTATCCACAAGTTAAAACTCTAAATAACGTAACAAATAAAAAAAAAAAAAAATGACTTTTTTGACTACATATTTTTAATTTATGTATACTAGAATATTTTTCGTATATGTATATACTGGGCGATCATCATCACATCTCTCCAATATTTTATTATATTTATGCATTTTTCAGGCAAATGCATCCCAAATGTTCCCAAAATATCAAAAACCATTTTATATTTAGTGACTCTAATCGCTTCAAAGTTACGAACAAAAAGCAATGAAATTTAAAGTCTCTTATTGTCCCGTGGACTCTATTATATGAGCTCACCAATTTGGATTATATGCGGCGTTTAAAATCCTCCAATAGTTGACATGCATTTTAATATAAGGCTGACACATTAAACCTAACTGAAATAATTATGTTATAGGCATTTATTTATAGTAAAACATTTATTTACAAGGAAAATATATTCTTAGTATTTTGAGAGGAAAACCTTTTATTGAAAAAAAAAACATAGTTTTAAAAACACAATAGTGTATGTCATTATAACGATTTATTTTTGATATTTAACTATCTGCACCTTCTGAAAATGTTTGGATAGTTTAAAAATCATCTTTTTGTTCGTCGTTTTTTTTTAATCTTAAGTGCAGTTTTTTATCTTTACATAATATATTAATCAACAAACAAACAACCCTTGAAATTAAGATAAACTATTTCCAGTATCCACAAAAAATGGTTACCCAACTAATCCAACCCGTGCACATACAAGTTTAACACCGGTGAACCAATATCGTTATTAATCAGTAATCCCGTTGCATTTTGTACCTGCTCTGTGGTCGCGAACTGCGTCGTTTGTGACCACAATTGGGCCTTCTGCCGCCGATACGCTGACCACAGCCGACCTTTATAACCTCGAGCTAAATTATTTTCGTTTTTCGTACGTTTGAAGGTGAGGGGATTGTATATCATCTTTTAAATGACTTATAGTTATGCAAGCATATTTTCTCACACACTTACCATATTAAAATCTTTCTTCTTTTAAATAACATTATTTTAACATCTCTATTACTCTAAATCTCTGTATCGAGGGATGTTGCAAGAAAATCCAAAGCGAACTTACACATTGCCTTGTGTTCAAATATGAAATCAAACCTTCATGTCGAGCTGTAGCACTTGGCGTGATGACCTCTAAATTATATCCAATAATTTAATATGCAATATGCATCCTAAATCCTAAGAGACTGAGATGACCTTTTTACAAGTAAGAACTAGCACGCTACTCAACTTCGAAATTAAAAGTCCGCTAAAGCAGTCAAAGCCTGCGCTCAAGATAACTGTAAAAAAAAACGCTTCGTGAAGGTTTTAGACATAGATGAGTACTAGATGAGTTTAAAAGAAAATGACTCACACAGTATCCTTAAATTGTGGTATCCTTAACAGTTGTACCAGCCCATTCTAGAAGGTCTACACAAACTACATCCATAGTAATGAAGCTCATCACCATATAAATGATATAAGTGCAGTCTGTGTTCCGTAGACAGTCGCCGACTGCCAGCGAATGTTAACAGAATGCGTTGATTGATGCGTTCCTTATGCAACCGTCTGACCATGATAACAGACGCGCAGATTATTTTACACGACTTAGTAGTAGTATGTTATGATGATAGGTCCTAAGTATTTATTACCGTGACTAATGTACATACATATATATATTCACGCCTCTTTTCCGTAGGGGTAGGCAGAGCCCACTTCTTTTCACTTGCGACGAGACCATATAAATCTATATTTTGTCTAGACCTACACATACTTGAGTTTTTGAGGATTTATGCTAACAAAAACATAATGAAAGTATTTTGCCATGTGTCTTTAATAACATTATAGCATTAAATACCAATTACTGTCGCCTTGCAGTAACTAAAAAAAACTTTCAAGTAATATTTGATTTTAATTAATTAAAAGCAAGACCAATGCTACGGTTTAATTTAATTTACACGTCACTTCCAATTGATGGAGTCCTAATAAAAAGGATTATCGTAAACAGATTGGCATCTATTGGCATTGAAACTTATCGGATTTCGAAGTAAATCTATTGTCCATGGATATCTCATGGTTGTATGGTGGGAGTAAAGGTCGCAGGATCACCTGACGAGCTATTGTGAACGTGCCATAACAGGATTAGGGGCTTAGATTTGTGGCGATTGTGTAAAGGGCTGGCTGTGTATGGATACACTGCAAGCGGGAACAATAGTTACCTGCATACATGTTCATAGAATCACTTCCAGCTTTTTCAGCTTTTTTTTTGTAATATTCTCTATACTAACAAAAAGCAAGATTTTTTCTGTATTTGATACTATGTATATGGTATTGCATCAAAAATAGATCAGCGTAAAAACTTAGTAAAAAAAGCAATTACATTCGCAGCAAATATATTATTTTCAAAGATTTCAAATTAAAAAGAAAAGAGGTTCAATTTTGAGGATCATTAAATTAAGAACTCCCATAGAAAACATCAAGCCAAAAAATACATTAAACAAAAAAAAATACCTCGAAAAAGGAACGCATTTGAAACGCCGTGAAAGCATCGTACATCTGCCGGCCGGATCGTAACGCACGCGGTGTCAATTCGGTTGGCCGTCAAAGCGATCCGGTTACAGATGGACTGGATCACAAACGGTTTTCCAATGTACGGTCCGTTGCGTCGTGAAATGCGACCGTAACCGAGCTATACGTGCAGCACTAGTAGTAAATGAATAGTGAGATATGTTTTGATTCGTCATTTGTTTAGTGGTATGTATGTATATTGTTTTATTATTGTGCATTGTAGATTCTACTGATTAGCATCTTGAATTCAGAGTTCAGAGATATTTTTTTTGGACAATTATTCCAATGAGAGTTACAAATTGCAGTATTTAACTCTCTTTTATGATGCGCGCCCACGTCATACTTTTTGTAGGTCAGATAATCGGGCCGATTTTTCCGCCGATTCTTTTAGTTCCGATTTCTGACCTACTTTTTGTAGGACGTGTGCGCTGCACTATTGCTATTAGTGTGCTCTATTTTTCTCCTACAAAAAATCTTACTGTAGTACGTTTTACGTACGTATATAGGTACGTTCAGATAATATAACTTTAATTAATGAAAAAATATACCTACCTCATTAAATGTTATTTTTTGTGCTACAATCAAATTGCAGATGTTAAAAGTTGATTCGACTGCACTTTAGAATCTGCCGCTTTTTTAAGAGGCAAAAATTATAAAAAATATGGCGTCATTTCCAGTGCGTACTTGACGTGTGATATTTGATGTATTACATACTTTTCAGGGTTAATTAAAATAAAATGTTATATTTGTTGAAATTAAATACTAATGAGACTGAAATAGCAGTTTAAAAGTAGAGTTGGTTTGAGATGTGCTAATTTGTCTATTCTAAGCAATAAATAAATTAGTGACCAATTCTGAAGTGGACACGAATTACATTAGTTAATAATTCTAAAAAAAATAACCTAAATTCGCGTGAAGTTATATTCCTACATAGGTACTGAACGCGTAGTAACTGCTTATTACTTTACAAAATAAGGTCCGTATTCACAAAAGGTGTAAAACAAGCGATCAAATAAACCCGAAATAAAGTTTGTATTTAATTTCGGCGAATATTTAAGTGATTGGCTTGTTTCGCAGAATTTGCGTTCGTAAAAATGTACGAGATGTGTAAACCCCTTTATTTTATTTTTGAATGTTCGAAGATATGTTGATTACAAATATTCACCTGGTTTTATCAATACCGACTTCACATAATCATTTTAAATTAAGAACGGACTTCTTTACCGACATTTTTTGGCACGGTTTTTTGGCATCCTGCGGTGAATAAAGGAAATTATATGTACCAGCCAGTGTTGCAGTTATTGTAATCCCCTCATTTTGAAAAGAGAATGATGGCAGTATATTGTTTGTACAATATGGCCGTACTTTGTTCACATACATCTTGGACGTTGTCTCACTGGTATAAAATAAAGTTGGATTATTTTGGTTGTCATTTATTTGGTCCGACTGGATAAACTAATTTTTTAAGCTGTTTAGTTACGTTTCAGTTTATATTTCAGTGCTCTATTTATGAACCATTTTTTTTAATGAAGGATTTACTTAACAATTAGTCGTAGAACTAATTTGTTTAACCTAAAAGTCTTGGGCCTTTAATTCCGATGTCTACTCACTACACCAATTTACAGGCTATTACAAACCTCGATTCAGGAAACAATACCAAAACAAGCGACGATCGATGAGTTGTTGACACGAAATCGATAGTGCTGGTTCAAGTTCAGTAGCTCGCTATTAATAGAAGTTTCAATGCCCACTGCTAAAGAAAGCGGTGCTTTTCGTATAGAGGGAGAACTCGATGTCCAATAGACAATTATATTTTTATTTGGCATTCTAATTATCTATTGTTTTAAATAAATAGTTTTAGCGGCTAGTTAAGATTTCTAATAGTTTTTTATTACATACAGGTTGTTATCTAAAGGGTATATTTATCTAAAAGGGGTGAAGAGTACAGTAAGCATGGAGGCAGTTTACAAAATTTCAGCTCAAATTGAGTTACCTAAATTATTCATTTTGAATTTGTCGAATCAACTATTTAAGGCTCTTAAAACCTCACGATTAACAGCTCAGCCTTCAGCTTCAAGCCTTATTTCCTAGCTTCAATACATCAATGAACGTGTCAAAGATTGTTAGGACATTATTCAGTATATGTCTACAATGATTCCTTATCTGCCTTAGTCAGTGTCATTCAACAATGCAGGTTATCCGGCAATCTATCCGGGGCGTCCCTTACACTATCCGAATACAGCCTATTGTACTTATGTATATTATATACACACTGAGGTATACAACCTTCACCGTGCTATGTGTATATTTTGAGGGCTATGTGTAAACTGTACAGTAAGCCTATTATTGCCTATTCTCGGATTATCGGTCTATTTATGGAAAATCTTAACTATCCTTAATACTTGAGATTAATTTGTTTATAGATCAATTGTGAAGATTAACTTCTATTGGGTATTAAGTGCAGTTTAGTTACAATACAATATGTGTTTCGTGTGGATATGTGCTTTCGGCCAGTTTCGGCAATAAAAATATACCAGTTAGTATTTTCAAACAGGTACTGTAAAAAAAACTATTTTCGTATTTTATCCAATTTATATGATCCTAAAGTGCATCTGATTCGGTTATAGTCAGTTATAGTCAGCTGCGTCTGGTTTTAACCGCCTTTTGTTCGTATGTAAAGTAGCGTGATGTTTAACAGCCCAACAAAGAGCTATAAAATGTCGCCAAAATATTTCCCAATCTAACTTACCTACTTCTTTGATTCGTAAATAATTGACTTGGCCCTCCTAGTTTTAGAGAAAACCTAGCTTAAAAAGGAACTTATTACTAATAGTTCAAATATTTACCTCTACCACTTTACAATAAAAATGAAATCAGTTCTATATTTGCGTAACACAGAAACCTTCAACTGTCCTTAGGTAACCTTAAGATTTGACATTATAGAACATAAATATCACATGCAGTGAGTCATCAAGGTATTCTACTCAACTCGTCCGTTGCACCATTTCTTGCTTAGCAACTTGTGAAATACATCCTTTAAATACATCCACATTATTAAGGTTACGTTCAGATTATAAATAGAAAGTGACCAATACTTTAAGAAATATTTAAATATAAATAAAATATTTAAGTAATCTCTACAAATTGAACTGAGTTGAAAATTTAAAAACAACTGAGCAGTAGTGCTATTCTGTAACATTATTTTCATGTCTCGACAGCGGAATCCGCGGTGAGATGTCAAATACGTATTCTCGAATTTGAATTCTAAATCAAGGCCAATTGGGTTCACTTTTGAAGTGAGCGTTATTGTCACTCAGGTGAAGCTCGATACCGAAATTATTTACAGAATAGACATACAGATCTTCATATGTTTTGCTTATAATCATCTCAATCATCGATCTTATAGAAATGAGTTTGTAAATTATTTATTTGTTTACGGTTTATTTCGAAATCTCTCTTGATGAGTCTAGACTTAAGATTTCTTTTAAGATGAACAAACGTCATTGATTCGTAATCAACTAACTTTCATCTTAAGAACATTTCTACTACCTGTAATTTCTAAAGCTAGCTAAAATTGCTTCCAACATGATCAGATAATTTTCAATAATACGAGAAGCAATAAAGTTTTATTGCACTTTATTTATAGAGCGGAGTCTCGCTAGAAATATACTAGGCTTGATTAAGATAAATCGATGTTTGCTACATTATTGCAGTCATGTGTGTTCCTCTGTATATTTTTCTAGTTCTAGACCACTTAAGTTACAGTAATAGTAAAGAGACCATAACATATTGGTGTAACTGTGGCTTTATCATGGCGTGGTTTTATCAAACATTTTGCTACGTGATCTTGATCTTGGGAATCTCAACTACCTTCCTAAGAAATGGGCATTTTATTCAAGTTTGACTGCAATTTGTCGTTCTTTGATATTGTAACTTTACCATCTATTTTTAATAGTAAACTCCAAGCAATTTCTTTCATTATATACCTCAATATATAAAAATCTTACTCGTAGATCTGTCAGTACTGGGTCTACTCGTTACTTTGTGAACAGGCCACAGAGTATTGATACAAGTAATGAGATGACATGTAAGTAAATGATGAGAATGATCTAGGAAGTAAGTACCTAAGTAGGTTATATTGCAATTGATTATTTTTTACGGGTAATTCCGTCAATTTCAGTCCATTGTGCATCCATTAGCGAACCTTGGTCCCAATCGCATAACAGTTAATGTTGATTGTCATTTGTCAGTATTGTGGGATACTGCATTGATTTCGAAACAATTCTGTATCGAGAAATTGCACGTTTGCATCCAAATTTAACAATAGAGCCGTATTTGAAAATGATCATTTCGCAATTTGGAATAGAATTCAAATTTAATTACCTATTGGTAATAACTTAAACTTTTAGTTAAAAAGCAAATCTAGATTTTCTGTTAGACTTTTAAATAACACTGTTTTTTTATAAGGCAATCTCTTATATGAATTAAATGGGATAATACTATTTTTTATATTTTAAGTTCTTAAATATAATAACACTGTAACATATTTTGTTTCTTAAATCCTTACATAGCCACTTTATACTCAGCTTTAGTTCCCAAATGTACGATAAGGTGGAAACGAGGGCGGCCTTGTATTTCTCCCCACCCGGGTCTAATGACCCCCGCCTTTCATAAGTATCCGGGTAGGCCTATGGGAGGCGGATTTAGGGCAATCCGGTCCCAGACAGTCAGTAGACGGTGCGAAGTATATTAAGCGTATTGTAGACCGCATTTTGTCAAATCTTGGCCCACTTAATGAGCTGTCTAGTGTAACACTACCACGTTACTAATAAATTATTATTATTATTATTATTAACTCTGTTTATATGGCAGAGTATTAGTGCGGAAAATCTCACTTAAGATTGCGCTAAAAAAAGTAGATGCACATCTCTTGTAACACCTAATTGACAGGCCCTTTAAATCAGAGTAGTAAGATTGGTTGTTAAATCCATTGTTGCTGTTTCCAAACTTGGTTGTCTGCACTAAAACAGGGTCAATTTCTTTTTACATAATTCAGTGGTATAATTAAAATTAAGTTTTTTATGGTTTTATCTAATAACAGACTGACATCGTTTTTTGTGTGTTATGGAATTAATTATTTTGGATTGATATGAAAATAGGTAGAAGTATCAGTAGCTTCATCAAAACCAACAAGAATATTAGGCAATTCGTTTCATAAAACACACAATATGATCAGAGTAACATACATATATTAAAACCAATATTAGTACGGAAAACATAACGAGTGCGAATGATGAAACATGTTAAAAAAAACTGGCCAAGTGCGAGTCGGACTCGCGCACGAAGGGTTCCGTACCACCGTCGTATAAATTAAATATTAATTTTATGTGGTTTTTTGTATTTGTTGTTATAGCGGCAACGGAAATACATCATTTGTGAAAATTTCAGCTTTCTAGCTATCACGTTTTATGAGATACAGCCTGGAGACAGACAGACGGACAGACAGACAGCGGAGTCTTAGTAATAGGGTCCCGTTTTACCCTTTGGGTACGGAACCCTAATAAACGACACTTATGACATTACTTGACCGATTGATGTGAACACTGTCAAGTATTCTATAGCTAATCATTATCAAAAGAACAAACATAATCAATGTAACACCTGCAGGTTCACGTGCATTTGATGCTTGTAATAATAGTAATAACGACTCAATTGTAACTAAAACTCCTTCATTTATACACTAGTTGATACAACAATCTAAAGTGTTGTGTAGGGTGTTGAAGTATAGAGGTTATTCGGCCATCTTTGAATAGAGAATGAGTCGTAAGGGACGTTTTCAAAGACACAATAGTTTAATTTGTTAGGTAAATAATTAATGTGAAGATCACCTATATATTACATGGGGCACCTAATCATGTGTTGCAAGTTCAATATCCTGTCTCTTCAAGATTTGATTTGTCAATCGTGACACGTATTTAAGCTTGAGACAACCATTAATACAAAGGTAGAAATCATTAACAGGTGACGTCTGAAAGATGGGTTTCCCTCTTTTTATAACTAATAAAAATCGATTACTATACCTACACCTTTCTTCAATACTCTAAACTTGTAAGTTAGCTATTCACCCTTCAATATATGTTCTTGAACTTAGTATGCACCGTTCAACAGGTGAGCCGATTGTTTTAGTACCAACGTGAGGTATTTAGAGAACTACAATAATAAGTTAACTGTAATGCTTTAATGTCTAGTGGGTGTCAACGAGCGAGTTTTCAGTACTTCAGAAATCAAAGAGGACGAATGGTGCACAATAAATAGAGATAAATTAGTGTCACATAAACTGTGTCACAAAGTTCTGGATGATCTGTTTTCGTTATATTTCAGTCTTGGTTTAGAGATGAATTCAATATATAAATTGTAGATAGGTATTTTTACTATTATGGTTATAATTTCAGTTACTATCTTAACTTAAACTACCTGTAGACTTTGCGAGTATTATATTATCTAATAAAATTATTTATAAAGAGTAATATTGATCAAATGTGTTTTTTACTTTGTATTCCCGTCAGTTTCGTGCATGGCATGACGTCATCTAAAGATGCATTAATTCCATGAAACAACAGCAAATTTTTCGTCAAGTAAAACTTCCCAGAAATTACTTCGAATCATTCTGGAATAACCGGACTAAACACCAACGTTCAACTGAATCACAATCCGGTTGATCTTGAATTCTTGATCAAATTATCATAATGCACGTGTAATGTATTGGATGCTGTGGAGCGTGTCTCCCTTGCACCGACTTGCAGGTGGGCGTGCACTGATCCTTGGTGGCTCCCTTTCTTTATTACACACAAGCTTTGCCCCACGGCTTCATCCGCGCTAGTAGCGGGGACTAGGTGATCTAAAATAACTTTTATTTTAAAAATAAATGTAGCTTAAGTTACTCCTTATAATATTAGCTATCTGCAAGTGAAACTCCCTTCACATCGGTCCATCCCCTCTCCATTCGGAGATTAGACGGGATAATCAGACAGTCAGATAAACAAAAAGTGTTTGATTGATGGGAGTTCAGTATATACTCTCATATACATTTAGTGGGAAGCTGTTAATTTGAAATTACAAACAGACACTTCAATTTTATTTATTTGTATATATTGAATAGCTTACAAGGCTACCTTGTAAGGGAGGTGGGAGCTGTTTGTTATGCTGTTATGCTTATGAGTATGCAATAGTATGCGTGTTTTTGATGCATGATACGGTGGGTACGGTCCTTTTATGTAGGGGACTAGAGTGGCCATATCGTCGACTAGAATTAACAAATAGCCTTAGATTTTGTATGCCTTAAACTATAATTAATGAGGAAGTACTTAGAGAATATGTTTGGACTATCCTACTACAAGGTAAATAAACTGCATTTACTTTACGTTCAAATTCTAGTAGCTTACACCACATATTATCTTCTAGCTCTTCATACTCTACATTTTATTGCAAACTAATTTCAATTTTAAAGCGTGACCTATGGACGAATAACATTCGCAAAACTAATTATAATAAATGACTCAGTTCGGAATATTTTCCTACACACTAAACATCCTATTAACTTTTTGCAGTCATCAAAGTTCAAATTCAAAAAACTTGTTTCTAGAATATTCTAATTATTATTTGTAAAAACTCACGCCATGTTTCTTATGCAATATCGAGATAATTTGGAGTTTTACGCTTACCTACAGAGATGTAAAACAAGATACAAAATAATGACAAGAACGTATAACTTTTAGAGGTCTTTGCTTTTTACTCCTTCTGATACAAAAATAATATATAAGATCAGAGATGCTAAAAGCTCATTTACTATAACTGTAAAAATCAAAATCAAATATATTTTTTCAAGTAGTCCTTTTTAAGCTCTTTTAAAACGTTAAATTACTGACTCTAGTTGCAGGTTCCAAAATGTCATTCCAATGGAGAAGAACCGGCAAGGAACTCCATATCCTGCACAATTCACTTAAGACACTGAGAAAAAGTTAATATAGTATTTACCCGAATTCACAACATAAGGTTCTCTTATTGCAAAACACTATCCGTAAATTAAAAAACCAGTTCAAAATAACTCTATAACATGATACAAACAAGCTCCAGTGAGCAATATCTCAATTAATTAACAAAACAGGATTGACATGCGATCTGCGAAGAAAAACAATTAATACAAGAGAGAATTCCATAAAAACTTGTATGGCATCCAAATCGACGGCAGCAAAAACAAAATCGTGTGACCACGGACAAACAAAACGCCTAAAAACTAGACTTGAATACCAGAATGTTAATGCAGCAAAGTGGTTTTAATTATGTCATAAGAATAATTAAAGTTCCATTATACAGGGTGTTGCGAAACCCCTGTCCGACCCGAAAGGGTCATAGAGGGTTTACAATCACATGCCCAAATAAAATATCAAATTTGGAAAATTCATGACAGAAACAATAATAATGGATTTTGAAATAACCATTTTTTGCCCCGAAATTCCCTAAATTTGAGAATAAAACAAAAACTACAACACCAATTTCGTCGGTATTTTTGGGGGCCTTTTGTTTGGTAATGAGGTATCATCTGTGACAACGCCGACACTCTCTCTCGAATTTTGAGAAAAAAATTTTTTTTTGGTTATAAATTTTTTTTCTTTTTTTTCCACATTTTCGTAATCAGATATCGATACCTAACAACACCTTAACGGATCGGACAGGGGTTTCGTAACACCCTGTATAACGAATATAGATTAATAGAGAAAAGTGAGACTGAAATCAATGGAGTATGGAAAGGTGCCCATCTCCTGCTGTTCTTCCTGGCGTTCGTGTTCGGCTCGTTCTACACGCTGCTTCCACATGCTGATGTACCTGTTCGACGAGAAGTGTGTGCTGTTCCCAAAACTCCTTTCTTTGACTTCGTTGCGACATAATAATATTATTTAACATCTCTTCATTTATAAGTATTTAAGTTTGTAATAGTCTATTAATCTGTGATTTATGTGCTTACTGTAATCTAATTTACTTCATCCATTGAATTAGGGTAACCTGTAATGATAGATGTAAGGTGTGCAATAAATAAATAAATAAATGATAAATGTTAAGTTTTTACTTATGCTTGTATTTAAGTGTGGTAACTAAGAGATATTGATTGGAATGATTTAATTTGGTCATTCGACAAAGTTCAGTATTAGGGCATCGTGAAATCATTCTGATGACTAAGCTGCATAAAAGAGGTCCTAGTAGTGCATCACAGTAACCAAAATACTTAGGGTGGTACGTTTTACTTTTTTGAGTGAATATATGACTACCTACTATGCTCCTTATGTCTGACCCTGGTTTGTAATACTTGCTATTATTTATGTTGTTTTCACACACTCACACTTTGGAACCGAGCAACTAGAGTCAGATGTTTTTAACGTAACGTTTCTTGAGCGCCTTTTTTTTGGTTTATAAGAAATAAAAATATTTTGATTTTGATTTTGACACGTTTCTCTAAAACCCATCCCAATTAAAGGTAGAAATCGAATAGGTATTTGATATAATTATTGGAGTCCTGTAAGACAGTTAAAAGTTTAATAACCCACGAGCGACAGATATCATTTCTTAGTGCAGTGCATAAATGATTAAACTTAGGTAAATAACCTTTTAACCATACTCGTATATAAATAATTCGATAACCTGTGATAAAATATATTTATTATTAAAAAAACATAAATTTTTATTGAAATATTGTTGAGCGAACCATTTGGTTGCTATGCGAAATCAGTATCGGTGCAGCATTCCATTCTCTAAATAATTTAGATTGTACATTAAGTTTGTTTCTTCGCGCACCAAGCCCGGTTTAATTGCATTCATCTCACATCATGAGAAACGTTTCAACAGTCAACGTGCCCTTGCATATTCATTTAGTTTCAGCGATCCTTCACAAATAAAACAGAAAACGGTAGTACCATCCTAGATATATTTAAAGACCAAGATAAATTTATAGGAGAACCGAGCTTCGAAAATTAAGCAAGAAAGAGGTGGCCAAAATTAAATCGAAGATATCGCTTTATACTTTTTAAAACTAACTTTTTTTAAATATTATTTTATACCAGTATTTTTTTATACTTCAATTAATTCTTCGCTTTTGCTTGTGTATATGTCGTCTTCTTTTTTTTCTAGCCTGTGATACTATAATAATTGAGCCAGTGTTCACCAATTTCTTGTAAGGTTTGTGAAGTGTGACCTCATTTGCAAATAAAATCATTACGTTGTCCTTAAATGAAGGGAGGTATTAGTGGTAATACCGACGATTGGGGTCAATTCTAAGAGTGGTGATTATGCTAATATTGTACCGTTACCTCGCCATGGCCAATTTCCTCTTATGGCTTGTTCAAAATGGACCATAATGGACTCCACTACAAGCTAGCGGTAAGTTTACATATTTAGCTGTTATACTACATTTCCTTTACCTAACCTATCTACGTACAGGTATTTGGATGTTAAATGAAGTGAACGGATATGTGTATACCAACAAAAGATCCATTTAAACAAATGTTAAAAAGGGGGTTTCGTTAGTTAATGGCGGTTCAAAGAAGCACAATATTTGTTTTTAATATTTTTGTCCCTAAGATATATCCTTATGATCTAATTAAATAAAATTTTCCTATTTTATATGTACCTTCCTATAATTGTATATATGGTGTAACGCATAAAGTAAAAAAATAATAATAAAGGTTTTTCTACTCACTAACTTTAAACTTGACATTGAAATAAATACTGCTTATTTATAGCACCTTCTGTTGTGCCATTATTGCAATGTACACTCACTGCATAGTTATTTACCCGCGAAAGCTCGGATAGACCAACAAAAACATACAATGCAGGCTTTTGTCCTAAAGTTTGCTATACTAAAAAGCTACAGAACTATGAAAAATATTGCAGCACGCTAAATATGCGAGCAGACATATTGTTTTTAGCAACACAACAATGAAAATAGTTTTTGAACGTGAAACATTTATGGTACTAGCTGCTGATGATTCTAAATTTAAAATAAAAAGGAAACTGATCATTGTTTTTTTTTTATAGTTCTAGTAATAATTAACCGACGAAAAAAACGAAGGAGGTTCTCAATTCGACGCGTATATATTTTTTTTTTTATGTTTGACCACGCATAACTTTTTACAGAGTAGTCCGATTTTGATAAATATTAGATAGGGTATACCTCGAAGTAGCCACAAAAAAATATAAAATAATATTTGCAGTCGGGGGAAGGTTACTTGAAACAATTCATTACAGGACCCCCGACTGCAAATATTATATTTTGCTTTTCAGTTTTTTCGGCGGTTTAATTTTTTTGTTAAAAAGTTTTTATAATGCCTATAATGATCCGATTAGTAGTTCTAATATTAAAATCACCGCAATTTTGTTTTGATTAAAATAGTTGGAACAAGTTGTGTACGATTTTACATTAAGGAGTTTGATCATTATTTTAGATCTTGTTCTAATCAATTTATGCGCCTATCTGCTAGAGTTCAAATTTCAAAAGAATAAAGAAAAATTTCAAGTAATTAAGGATTTTATTAAATGTATTTGTATGTATTTGCGTGATAAATAACTTTATATTAAAAACCGAATACGTTGACCATGACACGATAATATTTCATGCCATCAATGTTAAACCACCGTAAAAGGTATCTTATTTACATAGGTAATGGGTTGTCGAATCATAATCACAGCTTAAGTGCTTCTCAAATATTAAAGCTTATCGCAATTAATCATTTCCCAAAATAACTAAAATATAGGTATGTTTAGTTTTGCATATGCATATGTTTAAAAATATTTTCAATTTTTAAGAAACATTAAACTTAGTTGTCATTGTTGTTATTTCACATGTTATGAGGCTTTTTTATTACCATGTTAGTTTCATTATCTTTGCAATATTTGTAATCGTGTCGATCTATCTTTTTTCCTGTTATATGATCATCTGATCCTTAGATACTTGTCAAACATTACAAATTCGAATTTCAAAAATTCCTTGCTGATTTAAATTATCCTTCACACAATTATGATAATATTTTCCACTCTCTATGCGATCAATATTAATTTGCTATAAATATTTACAATATCAGGCAAACAGGCTAACTACTAAATTGCTTCATTTAGTATTAATATCTAAACCGAAGCATTTTCATATAGTGCCAGTAACGTGGTTAGCGCTGACCAAACTGCCAAGCACTTAATTACCGAAAATAGGCAACTACATGCAAATATTGTTCGTTAATAGCCTATTTTAATTATATTGCATATAAGTGCAATCTTTATAGCTTACCTTATGCCTTACACTATTATACTTAGGGTAGTTCATAGGCAGACGTTCATAGCAAGGTGCCTATTAGTATATAGAGTCGAAATAATCCATCCGAATCATCTGTTTCAAAACTAAAAGAACTCTACATTTTTTCTTTATTTTTTTTTCATATATTTTATAAAGTTTTAGTGTGTCTTGTTAAGCCATAAATAATAATAATATGGATTATAAGGGACAAAACTTCGTGTAGTTTAAGTTATTGATAGCGCAACTATCAAGTATATAAACTTAACAAGATCACAATTTGTAGTCCTTCAGTTAATTCCTTCCTTATGCGAGTGTAATCCATTCTCGATGGCCCCAGTCTAGTCGCTAGACCATTATGTTTCTTAATACTCGGAATTTTAGTCGTATACCCTTATACGTAAGCCTCTCGGTTCACGGTCATCCACAAAACTTGTAAAACAACTCATTTTGTAGAGATAAAAATATTTTCAAACATTCTGTTGCCGGCCAGAAAGTAACTGTTTATTAATGCTTAGAATGTCCGTTTAATATGATAACTATCTCTACAATATACTTATAAATAAACTCGACTCTACATCGAAGTGAATTGATAAATAAGTGCCGCTGATAGGCAGCGCAACAAAATTAATTGTCAATAATTGATAATTAATACAGTGACATACTTGGGACGTAATTGATAAATTAATATACGTTTATTATTAAAGATAATTGGGCGAACCAGCCAAAATGATAAAACTATTAAGCTAATGAGACAACAAAAAACATATGTTCGAGATATTAAAACGATGTGAAAGTTAATGACACTTATATCAACACAACATTACTCATCTTCTCAAACCGTAAACAAAACAATAAATCATAAATGAGTTTTATTGATCAATTAATGCACAACGGCAAACGTTCTAGTGTTACAAGTTATCGTTTGTTTGTAACCCTTTCAAATCAGCAGGGCTCTACCCGAGGGAAATATCCGGCCTTCAATAGCGTCGACACTCTTAAACGTGCAGCAAGTTAGGGTTGACAGCAAGTTATTCCGAAACTTCCAACGCACCGACAAAAAATGTAGTCCGAGAGTCTGTGAGAGAATCTCTTGCACTCACCATTTCAGAGAAAGCGCTCTTAGGCCTCCTAGCCGGCGTCCCATTCATCCTGCTACCGGACACGACTTAACAAAACAAAACAAACCGACCAATCGGATCGCACACAACTTTTTTCACGGACACTTGTAGAGTTCACCACTGTCAAACTTTAGCATTGAACCTTGGCAACTTTTTGAATATGGAATGGATTAAAACAATAACAGTGTTGTGAGCTATGAGCGTTGGTACACTTAATTTAATCGATGACTTCATGCAATTATTCGCTGATAAGTTATCGAGAAGTAGCGAGTCAGCGTGGAGGTAGCGAGCGAGCCGTCGGGCCCGTGGTTGCGCGCGGACTGTGGGCCGCGCGCCCGCTCTCGCCGCGCCAAGGTGCGTACGTCGCCGCGTCGCCGGCTCGGCCACCGGCCGCCTGCATTTTTTACGCGCCGGACAATGGTTTAGGTGTTTTGGAGGTTATGTTTTGAATGCACGCGGTAACTATCGACAATCGAACCGTTCATTCTTAAATATATAGATTGTTGAACGCGAATCGTTATACTTACAAAACAATTATTGTATTCAATGCCACGACTGTTTACTTACTACAGCTGAAGCGAGCGCACATGATTCACTTAAGGCATGTTTACACTCTATATTTAGTTGGTCGCCGGTTAATCTTGGATTGCGCCTGCGACGGTGACGTCACCGCCACATTTTTATCGTCGATAAAGGACAGCAATTACATCGGGTCTCATGTAGCGTGACTCTTGATCCGAGTATCAATGTTGCGGCCTTATGGGTCAACACGTAATACTTGCTTCTTATCTCTACCATGTTTGCTAATTCAATGATTAAAATGTTTTTCTTTATTAGATAATATTTTGTAATCGAGTCGTATCTATAACAAATGTAGAGCATCTTCTTACATAACCATATCATATCTAAAAATATAATAATGTTATTTACTCTTTGAATTGTGCATTAAATAGTTGTTATAAATAATTACAAAGTTAAGAAAATCCCAAGTATTTTTAAAATTTATGAATGTAGAGTTTACGTAAACGCGAGTAATATGTAACCTTGAATACATCAAAAATATGAAGTAAGTTATTTAGTAACTTGATATAACATAAACTCGTTATGCTAACCTCGAGCCTTTTACGTAGAAATAATTGAAGGATAAGAGAGTAAAGATGGTTTTTTAACTACCTACGTACTTTTACTCTGAAGAAAAATGTAGAGCATAAATGTAGAGTCTTGATTTTTTGTTAATTTATGTGCATGTTATTGACTAGTTTACTACTTAGTTTGGGGGATAGATTCTGCGTAGGTAGTTCGAACTTTTATAATAAATTTCCTTATATGTAATTTAAGTCATCTTTTGCCACTATTTGGTGAGATTATTTAAACAGAACCAAATCTTCGGCTCTTGTGCTAGACTTATACAGAACTTGCCTATTGTCTTTATAATGAAGTTTTAATGACCTTTTTGGTGTGTTATTGATTTAAAAGAGGTTTATTAGTGTGATGTTGCAAAACACTGTCATGAAAATTTTTTTAAGTACAAAATAAATATTGTATATTATTTATTTTGTACTTAAAAAATTTCGTTTTCTTGTCTATACTCGACCGTAGCGTGTTTTGGGCACGTTTTCGTTGTCGTCTATACACGACCGTGGCGTTCAAAAGGTTAAAAAGAAATTGTTGTTCAGAAACTTTTTGAGAACAGAAAGGCTAATTATTTTTTTTGGACTGCAAAAGTTGCATAAACACACAGCTTTTTAATTAACAATTTATTTAAATGTGCATTCTGTTCTAAAATACACAAAACACATTTAAATAAATGCAAGTTTCTCGGGTTCAGCGAAGTGGATGCTGCAAGTATCTTCGAGCGGAGATGGCGGGACAAGTGAATGCCTTCCAAGTTACTGGCCGGAGATTGAAGGGGTATGGGAAAAGGAAGGGGGGGGACATATATTATTATTTTATTTAAAAATATTGTGGTTTAGTTGTGTTTGCAAATACAGATTTAAATTAAACTACTGGTAAGTGTTAATTAAACAGTTATATATTCAAAATGTTTCTCAAATTTACGTGAAATTTAGACATTGAAATAAAACTACTTTTTAAGCGAAGTCTATTGCGGTTAGATTAGATTTTAGTTCCTGACATTTTAAAGCCTTTACAGAAGTCATGATTACGGGCAGACTAGTTTTTGTCAGCAGTTATAGATTTGCTCCCTTTTATGTTCTAAATAGTTAATACAAGCTAGCATAGGTAGCCAACATGGGTTTGGTGAAATGATTCACACAAAAAAACCTAACGCAACATGTACTCTAAACATAAGAACATAGAATTCTTAATAGCTTAAACAATAGACTCACTTCCCAACACTCATAGCTATCGTGGCCTTAGATATGAATTGAAAACACATTGAACTTGATCTTGCATTGTTAACATACGGCAAATACTCTTGACACCAGCTGTTAGACATATATGATAGACAAGGTTATGTGTAGAGATATATAGACTCTTTGACTAGATCCTTATTTAGTAGAAATTCTAGAATTGTCTGTGTATAAGATAAACATGGATTATTAGTAGGTCTTGATTATTTTGATTTAATTTTGCAGGTCAAATGTCAAAGCTGCACTTAGCCTAATTGCAGTAGACTTTTCAAAAAAAAATCTTCATTTTTCGGAGAGTGTCTATAGTCTAATTAAGTGTTATAACTTAATACATTTTATTATGTTTTCATTCAAATAACTGTACAAAAACTAAAATGAATTTTGTGCCTTCAGTTATTTGAAAAATAGTACTAAGTAATACAAATAAAACACCGATTTATTTTTACACCATTTAGCCAAGACTATGCAAGTTGTTTAGTCCTCCAGTACCTGTACTACCACAGATTAATAATGATTTAAGTAAAACAAGACCAGACTTGATACATAATCATCATTATAAATGTTGTCTATATCGGTCTTGATTATGTACAGGTCTAGACACCGGCGTCGCCTGCACACCGGAAATTGTTTACCTATTTAATTATTTTCCGACCTCCTACCTTTTATAGTAATAAGGTCGTATTCTTGTCGATGCGAGATTTATTTTCTTTTAATATGTAATTTGTTCTAGAATTCCTCGTTGCTTTATCTGTTCTGTGACTATTGATACTAAGAAAAAGAGTCAATTTTGAAAGATTTACTTATTAAGCTTTGTTAACCTCTGTGATGTCGGATGTGGTGAACAAGCACTATAATCAATTTATCGATCTACTAGAACATTGTTCATTAAAGAAGTACATTCTATACAGCAACTAAGTATTGTAGTTATTTGATCTAAATGAAAAAATAAGATTCAGGTGCATAATAAAAATTGAATGTGAATTATACCTGAGCGTGCAACGCGATTGGTAATATTTTATCACTTAACTTTTTATCACAAAACCAAGAACACCCCAAAATCTTTAAACATCCGACCAGCATCCATCTTTATTTCAAACCGATTGCATCTCTCTTATCAAACGCACGGTACAGTGACAGCGTAAACTGTAACAACATCAATTGTTATGCGCTACTAAGTGGTGGCGTACGCGGTGCGAATGGCTAAGTGGTTAGACAAAACAGCTGACTGGGACGGAAGCCTTGGGTTGTGACCTTGGGTTTGTTTCCGTAAACCCTGGTTCTTGTTGCTAAGGGAGTGTTAGGACTTATTTATCTAGACCAGTTTTGGCCAAATCATAATATTATTATTATTTTTTTGATGTACAGTTGATATCATCTAAAAACGCGTTAATGGTGCATCAAAACCTTTTAGTATAAGATCCCGTTAAGAACGACCTTCACCGAGATGCTTATTTAATGAAACGTATTTTATATTTAATTTAATATGTCAATAAATATAATGCATATGGGTTGCCTAGCAAATTTCAGTCCAGAGTATATTTAATTAATAATTAAAAAATATTTAATATATAATTTATTATTATTATATAAAATATTTTTTTAAACATTTCACCGGTGTGATTATTAGATAAATTCTATACCAATCGAAAGTATGAAGCCCATAGAATAAGCAAACGTTAGGTTGCCTATTCTTTTCCGGTCACAACTATAGGGTTGCCATAGTATCTACGAGTCTATAGTTGTGACCGGAAAAGAATAATCACACCGGTGAAATGTTTAAAAAAATATTTTATTTTTTAATTATTAATTAAATATACTCTGGACTGAAATTTGCTAGGCAACCCATATGCATTATATTTATTGACATATTAAATTAAATATAAAATACGTTTTATTAAATAAGCATCTCGGTGAAGGTCGGTCTTAACGGGATCTTAGACTATTTCACTATCAGGAGTAATATGGTAGGATAGCAAGAGGTTTGAATGCACTGGTATCTTTTACCCTTTGTAGTAACGTAAAGCAACAGATAGACCTAATTGTAATTAAATTATACAGAAGTATAGTGAAGACAGTTCAAACAATAACTTTAAAATTAAGTATTGTCAAGATTAACCGAAATAAGAATCTTAAACACTTTCTCAAATGGTAATGTAACATTAGGTACTTCTTTAGTTCTTGTCTCAAAAATTAATAATCTTTTGGGCAAAACTATACAGATATAAGCAATCACCTATTCCATTGTTACCAATAAGTTCTATTTATCTGTGGAAACAGTTTTTAGATATTGTTTAGTATTATTAGATAAGCTATGTAAATTTATAAAATCTATTTGTTTTCCTTAATAAATAAATAAATATTAAATTCCAGTTTACCGATTTCAACTCAAATGTGTAAAGCCAGTGTACCCCTAGTTCGCAGTCCGTTCTCAAACCAGTCGACGGTATAAGATATTGTACGAGGTAAAAGTACCGGTGCGAATATGCCGGCAATGTGCAGCTATGCCCAGCTTTATATTAAATAACAGCATTTAATGATCTAAGAAAGTGTTTATAGATAATTATAATGACTTTCGTGCAATATTTACGACGAGTTGATAGGTATGTTTTCTTTGGTCTTTTTGTATTTTATGTTTAATTTTGTGACAATCAAATGGATAACTGCTATGAAAGACAGTTTTGTTCTCAGAACGTCATTGACCCCCAGTTTCTGTTAGGCTGATCAATTTAATCCGTTGTCAAATCAACTGATCACGACTGTGATTGGTTGACCAAAAGTCAAAAAAACCAATCAAAGTAATTAACATGAGGTTTGATATATTGTGACTTATGAAATATTATTTAATCGCTACATTTGATCCAAGCCAAAGTAGCTCTAGGTTAAGACCCGAACCTCAAGGGTCAGATAGAGACCGTGTGGTGAAAGTTTCAAGTCTCACAAAGTGTCTTCATCCAGGACTAGGTATCTTGGACTTCAATGATGATCAGGATGATCAAATCTTTTCCTTAAAGCATGTTTAATTATCTTTAATTTAAGTCTAATCTTTTATATTTGGATAATTCTAGAATACCGCTACTGACCCAGATTAAAGTCTCGAAGCGATATCGTTGGTGTAATTATAATAATTATAATTTATAATTAAAGTGCACTGAATGCAAGGTTCCAACGATAGTTGTCAAGTGGTTGACACTATCATGCAATCGAGCTTGTCTGCTGATCAAAGCATCAGTAATTAGAAAGTGTAGGAGAAATGTTCGGACAAATTAATGTGCTATTAAGAGTCCATTTGTTTTATTAATTAATTAATTTAATCGCCATGTCTTTAAGAGTGTTTTAGCAAGCGGGCATGTGAATGAGAGTTATATTCTGTTTGTGTAAAGAATGACTTCGGTTACAAAAGTATTTTTTGAAAAAGGAGTAATAAAATGAATTGTTGTAAAAAACTGATGTAAATAATGACATTATCAAAATCATAATAAAGGAAAGTGATATTTAGGTACTTCATTTATAATAATAAAATAATAATTATCTAATTATTAAGGAAAATAAAAACTATTACTGTCGGTAACAACTGTAAATTATAACACTTGATTATCTTATGTAATTATGAAATGTGTACATTTAATAAATATTAGCTTCACCATTCATACAAACCCTTACCCGAATATGAAACTCATGCGTATCAGATTTCTCTTTGTATAAAAATAGAGTAAAGAATGCACTTGAGACAAAACTTTATCAATAACAGGAAGCGAAGGCTCCACCGTCGAGCAAATACTGCCTGAGAAGGGGAACACACCACTATAAGTACCTACATATACCATTAGTAAATCAATATCAAGGATCGTTCACGTCTATATGTGAATTATTTATCGCGGTAGTTAATTGTTTTATCAGGAAATACAAATATATATTTTTTAAACTTGCCCATCTAAAATACCTTTAAACTTTGTCTATACTTGAATACCGCTAGCACCTTTGCATACAAATGTATTGTATATCCACTAAGCTACTATGACATAAAACCTCATAGGCTATAACGCTAAGTAAATGGTAAAGCGCTAGTAAATAGCATATTATAGATAAGTGCATGGTAAAAGATTTGTAGAAAGCTACCCATTTACCGGTACTTTCTCTATTGGAACTTGTTTGACTGCACGCGGCTGGCCGGTCGGATCTAGACTTAGGTTCGGTAGGGGGGAATGTTGATTTTTAAATTGGGTTAAGTTAGTAAGTTAATTAGTAAGTTTAAGGGAATTAATAAGAATTATTGCCTTAGAAAGATGGAACTAGAGGAGGATACTACCATTGTAATCGTTTGTATTATAATACTCGGTTTTTTGGTTTAAGGTTTGCTGGAAGAAAACTCAATTTTGAGTTAAGCTCGCCTCTGTACATCAACTTTAATAACGTATGTATATTAAATTAAATGTATTTGTGTGCAATAAAGAATTAAGAATTTTTTGATAGATGGTGGCAGGTCACTTATGTTTCGCTTAAGTAGAACTAAAGTTAAACGTAGGTGTACAAAAACATATAACAACAGACATACGTCATACATGCCTTTTTATGGAAGTTTCAGTCATCACATTATAACCACTTTGGTAACTTGGCAAAGTTACAAGTGCAAAAAGATTGGTAAATCAGGATTCCCTTAAATACTGAATTAAGTTACCAATCAGCCTTCTGGGCACGTTTCCCGCCATTGACAAGGATGACGATGAGTATTTTGACGCGTGTTAGTTTTATTTATCTATATAAGATTTAATTTTAGTCTTTGTTTGTTCTTGTATTACATAATAGTTACCAATACTGTCTGATAATGTCAAAACTCCACTAATTATTTGTGTAGTATGTGTCTACTTAACGAAAATCTATCTTATAAAACTTTACATAGAACTTACCATCAATGGCTTAACCATGACACTGACATTGCCTTCACCATAGTAAAGGCTCTCATTCATTAATTGTGGACGTCAAATAGTGATGTTTCCTACAGTTTACTCCACAAAACTCAGTTATAAGTCCCTGGAGGCGTAAAGGACACGCCACTCGCCACTATTTCCATTTGACCTTAAACCTCCCGAGAGGCTAATTGTAACTATTTTTAGATCGTATCTAAGTACTAGGGCTGCTGGTTTCCCTAACAAGGGTAAAGTAATAGTAGGTATTTTGTACTTTCGCCTGGCCTGTTGGTCTAGTGGTTAGTGATTCTGACTGCTGAACCGGGGTGCAGTGGCTAATGACCCTTATAAATAAATAAATAAACAATGCGGACAACATCACATACATTGTTCTGAACCCAAAGTAAGTTGCTAAAGCACTTGTGTTATGGAATTCAGATACAACGAAGGTACCACAAACACCCAGACCCGAGACAATGTAGAAATGTGATTTTCTACATTGACCCGTCCGGGGATCGAACCCCTCAGAGCTAGCGACACCATGAAACCGGTGCGTACGCCACTCGACCACGGAGGTCGTCTAAGTTATTGCTAAACCTTAGGTCGTGGCGTCAGTTCCCACACAGGACAAAACATTGTGCGATGAACAGGATCTTTTGTTATGTCTTTGGGTGTAATTTATTCATGCTATTAGAAGTATATAAGTGTTTTACGTAACCTACTATGGTTACCGAGCTTTTTGGTAAATATTTCTAGATATCAATTTTTATGAGAAATTTATTAAAAAAAAAGTAAAGTGTTAACTGTTACTAATGGTTTTATAGCTAGGACTAAATTTTTATTAACTTTATCTCGTAGAGAAGTGTGGCAGCCCTGCGCTGTGTGGGTCAACGTTTATTAAATCATTTCCATACTTCAGAATCGAGTTAGAGACTGACGTGACTATGTTAAATGTGTATTTTTATGTTTCTAACCCTTTCTATATCCCGTAAGGAAAATACTAACCACGTGTGAGAAAGGAAACGCGAAAAAGTAAAAAAAAATAGTTGATAATAAAACAAATTACTTAGGTACCGTACCTCTACTTTTTTTCTCATTTTAATTTTTTTTGGTACCATAATCAAAACGTACAAGTGCATATTTAAGATCGCCTTGCAGTAATCAAAGTTAACCACATTATTACTGTTAAACGAATCACACGTACACACTACACAGTATTATTTCTAAAATTTCTTTATTTATTTAGTAACCAACTTATACTTACCAAATAATTCTACACACACACGTTACCGCGTTATCGACACGTTAAGAAGAAGACACACAAATTATAGATGACTAAAATTCCTTTCAATCAAATCCCCAGAGCGACACAGGATTCAAGGTTCAAGTTAGAGGTCAAGGTTAGGTTCGCTTGTATGCCAAGGTCACAACCTCGCCCCATGCGTACTGCTGAGCTAAGTTAAGTTAAGCTAATTATTAAGAACTATTAACATTCTTCACGTAATATAATGTTAAAATAGTTTTGCTCTAGTTAATGTGAGGTTTTTGTGGATTTTGTATTTATTGTATTGCAGATTTTTGTGGAAAAAATATTTTATTCTGTATAAGTTATTTCTGGATAGTTCGTATTTGTGATTAGTTTTACTGAGAGCTTACACTAAAAAAGACCCATATATTCTACTGGTTATTTCGATCAAGCATTACACGAATAGCTCGCGAGCTGCTCGTCAACTGCTCGCGAGCCAACCGCGAGCGGCGCGCGCACCTCTGACGGACGGCGTTATTGACACTGCGTTCGTGGTACGCTCGCGTGCTGCTCGTGCGTCAGATCTGGACGCACTCTTATATGTTTCAATATAAAACCAGCAAAAATAAATAATTTAAACCAACAAAGAAACATATTTACTTAACAATAAAGACAACAAATACGTTAGAACCACAAAAATCTATATTTTTTACGAATATAAAATGATTCGCAGGAAAAATAGTGACCCTGTAATCTACGCAATATTAGGTTATGTAGGTAGCTATCGTTGTTACAATTTCTAGATAAACAGAAAAACATAAACTGCATACAGTGTTCCAGGAATTCGATAAGGTGCAATTCCTGAAGCTCTTTCTCTAAACAACCGTTTCTTTAATTAACGATAAATATTGGAACATTTCAACAACTTTAAGATACCCCTCTTTTTGCATTGGGAGTTAACAAAACAAAATGAAGGTTTATTCACTAACAATTGGAGATGTTAGAAATATTTTAATGAACAACTAATGCAGTTCAGTGAACTAAACAAATTGGATTGTAACAGTTCAAGAAAGACAGACGCATTTGAATTTAGAACGTCGAGAAATTGCATTAGAGTGGTGCAGTTGCGAAATAAGTCGCTTTGTCGATTACTAGATGGCGTTGATGCATAATGTGCTACACTGTAAAAAGTTACATTATAAAAATTTTGAGAATCTTACTATTTGTTTACCACCACTACTTATAATTTACCGATGTTATTTAATGTGTAATTCAAAACAAAAACAACTGGATCGATTTTAATTAAATTTATATGAGAGGTGGTCCTTCTGAGGGAAAAAACCTGATAAAGGAATTTTTGAAATCGATCCACAATCGCCGTAGATATTGCTTTACAAACGTGAAAAAAAATACAGACGAATTAAGAACCTCCTCTTCTTGAAGTCAGTTGAAAATGACAGTAAATTACTATGAGGACCAACGATATTTTAGATATATCTAAAAAATAATTAATAAAACTTTTATTCCTTTACATCTTCCTAGAAGTAAACCTTAGACATCGGAGCCAGTTTCCTTGTAAGCGGATTTTGTTGAATATTTAAATGATGAAACTGGACAAAATTATAAATTAAAACAATTATGTAAGATTTAAGCTGTGTTGTTCATATTTCACGCAATTTATTTTTTATTACCTGCTTAGAATGAAGTCCGTCGACCCCTAACTAGTTGATGTAACAGTTGCAAAGTAATTACGAGTAATGGAGCTGATGGCTATTCCAAATTAACTAGTTTTTACTTAAGTTATAAAGTATTAATTAAATTATAGAAATAATTATTTAAATAACTACCTTCTTAAATAACATTTAAGTCTGATCTATATTTGAACGTACAAACTTTCATGTGCTACATACCCCTTTTGTTATACATACTGAGTTATGTGATACATACACCTATGTAATACATACTACCTTATGTGATACATACCTCCTATGTAACACATACTGCCTTTTATTATTGTAATACAGACCTCCATACATACAAACATTAGTATACACAATAATACACATATACAACGTGTAGTTTATTTTTTTAGTATTTTCTGATGATGTGATATGCACTAAATGAGAGAAACACCCAACAACCTTATTTATTTATAGACTACAAAAACACCAACCATTCTAAATGATTTCTTATAAGAATAATTCACAAATCCTTGCTCAAATCAGTGATTCAGTCTGTATGATACCGAGTAGCTCGTCAATAAAGCATGCTACATACAGTCCCGTTACGTTGACCGAAGCAGTCGCAGGCCGAGCGTAAACATAAGAACATCACCTAGTTTTTGCTCAACGAATAGCGGAGTTTTTATACAGCGGAATTTTCAATTAAGAAAGTTATTGCTGTTTGTTGTTGGTACCTATGGGCTAGAGGGTGTTGTTAAGTGATTGTAAATAGTGAGTTTTATTTACTCGCTGGTTGGTAATAGAAATTAATTTGGAATTTATTGCACTATTGCAGAAGGGAGTCGATAGTATTTTGAATTGAAAGAAACAAATTGAAATATTAAAGGTAAAAGGTTTAAGAACTTTAAATGTGACTTTATTTCGTTTTCGACTTTAGTTCGTAGCCCTGTTTTATCCCTCCACTTCTGATAAATGTGTTCAGATGTTGATACAAATTTTATTGATGTGTAATCCTGCACGTTTATACAAGTTTCTAGTAGGTATCTTGTGTTATTCTATACTTACTAATAAAATGGCCGTTTAGAAGTCAAGAGGGGCTCGTGGCTAAGTGTAAGCCGTACGGTTTAACCGATAATTCAGGTTAAGCCGCTCTCGCCGCGGTTGGTCCGTGGATGGGTGACCATTTATAACATACCGAGACCCCTCCGTGTTTCGGAAAACACGTTAAGCCGTAGGTCCCGACTGTCATACGTACATCTTTGGCAGGCGTTAAGTCAATTCTGACAACCAGTCTTACTATGGGATACTGTGTTTCCCAATAAAATGGGTTGTGGAGGACAGATAGGCAGTCGCTCCATATAAAATACGGTATTCAGCTGAATCCGGTAAGACTGGCAGCCAACCCCAACATAGCTTGGGAAAAAAGGCTAGGCAGATGATGTTTAGAGGTCAAGAGTTGCGAATCAACCCCCTTGAAAAAAAGTAATTTTCCACGAGCATTATTGCCTACGTTATATTGGTATAGCATATAAATGTCAAAAAAAATTGTAATCCATCCACAATTGCCAAAAAAAACAGAATCGAGAACCTCTTCTTTAGCAGTCGGTTAAAAATTTATTTTGTAATTTATGTATTTATCTTTTGTTCTAACCTAACATAACATTGTTTTCCCATGATCCCCATTAAACAGCTGACTTGATGGTGTACCCCAGAGCGTTATCCAAGTGTAACACAATATTGGAGTGGTAGCAGCGAAAGGGTTACCCTTCTCAATTTTTATATCCAGTCGTGGTTTTAAATTCGAGACCTTATGGAGATCGTATCATTGTTTTTATATTAAAGGGCTTTGCAATCGAAGCACATAATAATGATTACTTTTTGTGAGAGAAGATCATTTGGTAAGAGTAAGAATTTGTATTAGCCTGTATAACTGTTCTTAGTTTTGTTTTTATAGGAAATTTACATGATTCCTTTAGTACGTGCCAATGATACAATATCCTAAATATGACGTTTTCATAGCTGTGTCTTATACCTACCTGCAAAACAAGCCACAAAAGTTTGACATAAACCAGCGCGATCAGAGTTAACTTTTAAGGTAACATATCTTGTGAATAAGTAGACTAGACACTAACTAATATCATAATAATAATATTCCGGGACAACTCACACACGGTAAATCTGATCCTAAGCTAAGCAGAGCTTGTGTTATGGTAACCAGACAACTGATAAACATACTTATATATTTCTAAATACATACATATTATAGATAAATTACACCCAGACACAGAACAAATGATCGTGCTCATCACACAAACATTTGTCCTGGGTGGGAATCGAACCCACGAGTCCACGACCTCCGGTATAGCAGTCAGGGTCACTAACCACTAGACCAACAGGCCGTCAAAGATAAAGATTTATAGTCTTTTCCGTAACCTATATACCTAAGTATCCTTGAACGGTTCCCACATAATTCGGAATTATTTCCCAGCCTTGACATGAAACTGAATATCAGAATTAAGAATTTAAAATATCTTACACAAGCAATACCAATCCCTTTAAGAACCGGTATTTACATGCAAATCCAGTATCAAAAGTTTTTGATAGCGATGCAGGCGCACCTGCTCGCATCGAAATCTGCAGCTGCAGTCTCATTGCAACCATTATTGATATTTACTTAGAGTTAATGTTCTTATCATATTTGACCCGAAAGGATTGGATATCAGATTTTGTCAAAATTTGGAGAGGTATTTTTTTCGTATTTTTTAAAGATACACTGAACAGAAGTTGCTAACTTTTGTGCTGTCAACATGAGTTGGTGACAAAAGTTTCTGTAAGGCTAGGTCTGCACCTTAGATAAGAAACTAAAGAGTGAGCCTATCAGTGTATGAACCGTGAGCACTAGTATGAACTAGTTTTATCGTAAATTTTGTATCAAGACGGAGCACGCCGTTTTAATAAAACTATCTAAAACCCTAATATTATCCTAACAATGTCGAAACCATCGATATTTTCGCATATAAGTCTGTCGTTGCTCGAAAAATAACTTTAAATCAGTAAACGAATGTACTAGATACAGACAAAAAGTGCTCTCGCTTGGCACGAAAGAAAACTAGCGATACTATCGGTCTATAGTTATCTATAGTCTAAGGTCTGCACCAATAAAAAAAATCACAATTTTGAGTTCCCTGCACCATGTTGGTTACAAATTTTGCCAACTATTTTAGTGCAAACGCTCCTTTATATAGGATTCGATTTGAAATTAAAGTATGATCATGAATGAGCCTAGAATTGTACGCATCCTTTAGGTATCACTGTGTTTTGGGCATTTTTTTCCCCATCCCCATTTATCTCTGTTGATATTTTGACAAATTTTAATATGAGTCTTGTTCGGTCAGCCTTCACCTATTGTTATGAAATACATTCACTTCATAATAATTTAATTAACATTCACAAGTTAATCACGATAGCTTGACCTAACCTGATTTATATAAACAGTCATGTAAAACAAGATTTGTAGCGGTAGTTTTGATTCGCGACATACTTTAATACTATAGATTTTAATCTAATTTTATGATTAAATGTGCTAAATGCGGGCGAGTTCATATTTAAATTGACGGGCCTGTTGGTCTAGTGGTTAGTGACCCTGACTGCTATACCGGAGGTTGTGGGTTCGATTCCCACCCAGGACAAATCTTTGTGTGATGAGCACGATCATTTGTTCTGTGTCTGGGTGTAATTTATCTATAATATGTATGTATTTAGAAATATTTAAGTATGTTTATCAGTTATCTGGTTACCATAACACAAGCTCTGCTTAGCTTGGGATCAGATAACCGTGTGTGAGTTGTCCCGGAATATTATTATTATTATTAATTTACAATTAACATTGGTTCTACGAACAGATTTAAAAACTGTTAAAACTATAGAGTGCGAGTATCGCTAAAAGCCCATTGCGCCGAGCGTAAGCACATTTTTGGATGTATGTAGTACCATTCGTTTACTGATTTAAGTTATTTTCCGTGCAGCGACAGACGTTTATGCGAAAAAAATCGATGGTTCGGGTATAATTAGGATAATGGTAGGGTTTAAAATTATTTTATTAAAACGGCGGCGTACTCTGATTTGATATTATATTTACGACGAAACTAGTTCACACCCTCACGGTTCATACCCTGATACGCACACTCTGCAGTTTCTTATCTATCCTCTAAGGTTCTACGTTGATTAGGCTTTGTAGATTGCCATATTGTTTGGTGATTCCGAGTGACGTTAAATAGAATTAACTGGCCAGTAGTGGCCAGTGTAGAACTTAGTCATAAATTTATGGTAGGAAACTACCCAATCATTGGCACCTACCCAATTATTGGTATTTTACTATTTAATCAAAAAAAAAAGAAATGTCTAATCTATACACAATGTTTACTGAATGATAAATTTAGTAAAAAATGTACATCTTATTTATAACAACATTCCAACTACCATTGAATTCAATATAGCTTCATAATCTGTGAATAAAAAACTGCTGTAACCGAAACCGCCATTTTTGTAAAGTTTTGTAAGTACATTTTTAAAGAGTCTGTATAAACTTAAATTCCATTAACATGTAAAGTGTTATGTTTTTATAGTAAAATATGTTTACCAAAGCGTTTTATAGACATGTTTCTGCAGAGATAGGTTACCTTTCTCTGCTGAAACATCTGCAGAGATGGGATGATGAGAAAGTATTAACCAATAATTGGAGTATACACCAAAGTTTGAAAATAATTATTTCATTTTTTTTCTTGCGACCCTGTTCATATTTCACCGTGAGAAATTAATACTAGATTAGCTGTGGAGTATCTAAGTTAAAAAATAATTATCAAAGTCCTATTAGGTTACACAAAAAAGACACTTCTTACACACTAACGCCTTAAAGTGCCAATAATTGGGTAGTTTACCCTAGCATCCTCTTCTGAAATGGTGCCTGATGAGTCATTAGGCTTTTGTTTCATGTGTGATGTAATATTGTCATCGGTGCAGCCGTTCGTTCTTTATTGTTAAGGATATGCGTATTGTCATATGAATAGTAGCAAAGTAGTAGGTGTAGGTTTGTGTTATTATTTAGTGAATCCTATATTTGTATTTTTGATGTGGTTGTTCCTGGCTATCTCTTCAAGTAATTTATGTGCAACAAAAACTGATTAGTGTGGATTGTTTCAGAACTGAACATTCAAGATTCCAACAGGGGAGACCTTTGTTAACTGTGGGACATAAAATAGGTTACATAAGAGGAAATAACTCTAGTTATTTAGCTTAATATGGCGATGTCGTCGTATTGAGTATCCCTTGCAAAAAATCATTTCGATAGCACGTTCGAAATCCGATACAAAGTCCTCTTGTACATTTTTGTATTTACCATATAAATAATACCATATTTAGGTTTAGTTTATTATAAACAAAATATTGATTGTAATACACGATTCGAGGTTATAGTCCATTTTATAATGTCATAACTTGCATACCTTTCCGTTTAAACATTTCACAAGCGACCAACAGATGGCGCTGTTAGGTCATTCCTGAATCGCGCTATGGTTTCGTTACGCGACTCGCATGGGGCGCCGCGATCCCTTAAATTTGTCACAGAGCTACTTCCTGCATCCTATTCCTAATAAGTATTTATTTTTGTAGTCTTGCTTATCTTATTTTGGTTTGCTCAAACCTTACTCTAGGCTTGTTCTTGCTCGGACATTGAACGGAGCGCTCCGTACTAGTACAATCTTTCAAATGTACTAGTTCGGTCTTCTAGTACTATTAGCACATTTAGTACAGTAGGACACTGAATGACTGATTAATTATTACATTTTGATTTTCCTTCATACTTGCATTCTTAGGACTGTCAAAACACAATTAGTAGTACAACTGACAGTACTAAAATCTTAATTTAATTACTGAGCATTATTTAAATTAATTTCCTTCAAAAACTAAGACATTTTCTAATTTCGACAAAATGTTTAATTAAAACTAAAAACTAAAATGATCACTAAGGTTATTAATTTAGAGTTCAAAATAACTTCATAAATCGAAGTTGTAAGAGATCAAAGTTGATAGGTGAAAAACAACATGTATCTCACTCTTTCGTTCACTGCACAGAGAATATAAGTACTATTCATTACGTTTTAGTACACTGATTCCATGTTCCCGCCCGCTCATTCAGTCCCGTTCGTACAGGTTATTTGTATTCTATAGTTCGTACAGAACCAGAGACTCGTGAACTATGAAGTACTAAAGGAATGATGTACTAGACATGAAAGGGAATAGTTCGTTCATGTCAGCGTCGGGAATTAATTCCTAATAGTACATAGTACATGTACTACACAACTCTACCTTACTCCCCTGAGATTTGTTAGTACATTGATTTAAGAAGACAGTTACTGGGTTCAGTGGGTTCTTAGTAAGTAGCAATTTTTTTTTTATCTGTCCTCTTCATTTACTTTCAATGAAAACAATTCAGTACCATACCATTGAAAATTCAAATTCAATCGAAGGGGCGAAAACATGGTTTTAGTTTGCAAATCCGTGATTTCCAAGCTCGAGGCATGTTGAAAATAAAGAGACAGTCAGCTTTTCTGAAAAATCACCTCACAAAAGGGTATAAACTCGAAAGTTTAAATGAAGATAAATTTTATACTGCAATAATTATAATTAGTACGAACTTAAGGTTTGATTTAAAGAAAAACGAATTCCAGTTTTTTTTTTAGTTATCTATCAAATCTGTTGTCAAATACAATGATCCCAATTGTGATTGGTTGACTAAAAGACTTACACTTAATCACAGCGCATAAAATGAGGTTTGGCAGGTGATTAACAAATTTTTGATTTGTTGAAAAACGTTACAGAAACTAGGGATCAGTATATTAATCACAAATCATTTGTTTTGTTAATTCTAGAACTATTTAAGGGCCTCTTGGTCTAGTGGTTAGTGACCCTGACTGCTATACCGGAGGTCGTGGGTTCGATTCCCTCCCTCGACAAATCTTTGTGTGATGAGCACGATCATTTGTACTGTGTCTGAGTGTAATTTATCTATAATATGTATGTATTTAGAAATATATAAGTATGTTTATCAGTTGTTACGTTACTTACCATAACACAAGCTCTGCTTAGCTTGGGATCAGATAACCGTGTGTGAGTTGTCCCGGAATATTATATTATATTATTATTATTTACCTTGTAGCTAAGTAGCAATCGGATCTAAGGACCACAATAACCAAACAAGCTACTTAAATATACATTAGTATTAAATCAAGTCGCTTGACAACATAATTCTGACCCTGTTTATAACTAACCTCACGTTATCGCGGTCTAGATACAAAACAATGCAACTTGGTTAAGTTCAAGCTTAATCTGTAAACCTATTGTGGTGTTGATGGCAACTTGCTTTTATGTTCATTTGAAATTATTTTTGTCTAAAATATTTGCTGCTAAAAAAGAAAGTGGCTATACTTATGAAAGGTAAAAATGGAAAGAGAAACAAAACACAAATTTAACAGAGAAGTAGTAGAAAATTATTCTAACAAAAAAAACCGACTTCAAAATAACTCTTTCACTTAGTCATACCGAAATGAAATGGGACCACACCGGAAGCACCAGCTTTCAAATAAAAAAAGTATCATCAAAATCGGTTCACCCAGTCAAAAGTTCTGTGGTATAAACATAAAAAAATACAGTCGAATTGAGTGCCTCTCCTTTTTTGAAGTCGGATAATAATTGCTTCAGAGTTAAAATCCTACCTCAAATCCTACCTACTATTAAAATACTACATATTTTGTGATCCAAGCCCAAATTCCACCTTGAAACTATAAGTTACCTAATTCATGCAATACCTAACAGCATTCCTTTGAATAAAAGATCTCAAACCCGATGACGATCAAATAAAGATGTCGGTAAACAAGTTAAGATGTTATTTAGCATTCGTATTGCGTTCTTAACAAGACGCCTGTTCGCTCAGACTTACGCAGATGGTACCGTTTTACATGTTACTACTAAATTATTGATGGTGATCACATTGTGACTTTGTTTATGAGGGGTATGCAGAAAGATTATGTGGTGAGATCCTTTATTAACCCGGAAGGGACAGTTGTGGAATATTAATATCTGCAAAAAAGGAAAGACAGAGAAAAGAGCTAGATTTTTGTTGTTTTTTTTTTTGAAGTTATACTACAAACATATGTGGGAATAGTTGCCTTATTCGGGAATGGTCACCTTTATATTTTTATATTTGAACTGGCTGTCAAGAGTTTGTCAGTCTGTGGTCGGTACTAGAAAGAAGTGTGCGTGTCGCCCAGATATGAAATAAAGTGAAATACTTAAGGCCGTTGTTTATTTCTAATCTTCCCACATTTTTTAAAATATCCTAAAGGAAAAGGGTACTTCAGATCATTATGATCATCAATTTAGTTCAGAATAGCTGTCTACTTAAATGTCAATATTCTAAAAACCTCTTCATTTTTTAACACAATTCAAACTTAGGCAAGCCACGCAAAAAAAAGCACATTTTAAAAATAGTTTAAAAATAAGCAAATGCAAAAACAAAATATCTGTATAACAATATTTGGATCGATTGTCTACTTTTCAACATGGCGGACCCGCAAAAAATGAATGCAACACTTTTTGTCGGCCCAGTGGGAAATGCCGGTTGGTGGCAGGCAATGAAATTAAACAAAATTTGTGTCCGACTTTATTTGAGGTTCGAAATTAAAACACGTCGAACTGTGTTACTTTTTCTGACTGAAACTAATTAATTTTGATGTCGTTTGGGGCTTTGTGGAACAACTTTTTTGGTTTGTTGGATATGTGTGTGTTAATACTACTTGGCAACAATTGTATAATAAGTATAATAATATGTTCAGATAAACAGTCGATTACATTATTTATATTTTTTTAAACACTTTTTTTGTTCAGGTGACCATATTTACATTCGGCTAACAATGATTGACATCTTCTATACCTTTCTTATTTTTTTAAATTATTATTTGTTAATTTTAGTTATAAATTCTGCGGTTTTAGTTATCAGTATAAGCATTCGGCAATAATTAACAATAACATTTATTCTTATAAAATAGGTAGTACATACTTCATTCACTCAAAGTAAATACTAATAAAAAATCCTTAAAATCTAAAACAAATGCCAGTACATTCACTTGAACTGTCCTTACATTCGGATGTAAGGACCACGTTGCATCATAGGCATGTCTGTCCCAAGGCCTCCCTTCGCTCGCATTCTCTTAGTCATCTCATCTAAAGTCATTGCAAGCCAAACTAATTGGGAATGCGATTCTATCAAGCTTAACTCGTTTTATGTTAGAAAGCTAATCGTTTGGTAGATTACTTATCGAGCTACTGTAAACAAGTTAAGGTATTGGTATACTGTTTGAGTAAGTGATTTATTGGTTTATAAACACCTATTATTAGCTGTATTGTTTTTTTTATAGGAGGCTTAATTATTGGCCCTAGTTTGACACATGATTGTTGACGTGGCCACTGGGTGGCCATTTTAACAATAAACATGTTTTTTTGCAATAGTCGTTTTTTAATTCAGCTTTTTAAGGGTTACGATTTGGTTATACACCTAACTTTATTATGGATGCTTGAGTTTTTTTTTTAATATCTACTATCTACCTATGTAATATATAGATCAAGTTTGTTTAAGTAAGAGCCGGTTATAGGCAAAATTAGAGAATCCCCTATTTGAATCCCAGGCCTTCTATTGTAATGATTAATATATTTGGTACTTTCAATTTAATGAACAAATTAAACATAATATTTACAGGATATAAACAAACATTTATTTTGTGTTACATCTCATTCCATTCTCACACACCTCAGTATTCCCCGCGTAAGTGACGATACGCGTCGCATTAGAAGGCTGCACCGCGGCCGCGACGCCTACGCGGGTCGACGAACGACCTCCCCGCCCCCCCCCCCCCCCCCTACACAAGGACTGGAGGTCCTGCGGTCCGCACGCACGTCCATACCACCTAGGTTAGGTTACCGCGCAGACTAAGTTATAGACTCAATTACCTTAATCTCTGCCTGTGTCCAGTCTCTCACTAAGATAAATAAACGTTCAGGCTCATGGCTAGTTGCAATCAGTAAATGTAGGATGCATGTGTGAGTAAAGGTAGTAATGGGTGGATTGATCAAGCTTAAGCACAGCTTGCCGAGGTTGGTCAGTGGATGAGTGAATATTTTTTTACTTTGTTTCAGAAAAAGGCAGAAGCAGAGTCATTCGTGTTTCAAAAACCTCGTTGAATTTGTTAACCGACGTTCAATTTATTTTGCTAAATAAGCATTTTTATTTTTATTTTGTAGTCTCCTATTTAAAAGTTATACATAATTTATTAATTTCGTCTATGTAATTATAGTCATACGCATAACTCAAATTTTTTTTAGAGCATAAGATCATAAGTCGCATCTTATCATTAGTCGCAATGCAGCTGTTTCCTATAAACCCAGCGCGACCTCGCTGCATGACTTTACTATTTTCAATCTTGTTTGAAACCCAATCGCTGTACTTTTTAAATGACCTTTTAATATTCATGACACGTTCGCTTTTATTTTCGACTGAAATGTTTTTTTTTTGTTTTATTTTACATTATATCATTTTCATATTACTGACTTATGACCGTCCGGCGACCAGCCCTTCAGACTACTTCTTTGTATTTATTTGAAAGTAATTATCAAAATATATAGTAGTAGCTATAGTGGTTGTTAAAAAAATATAAATATAAATTATTATAATAATGGAATATGTTGACTTAAATAAAAGTGCTGCCATCTAATGCTAAATACTTGAACTAAAGTTAGTGCCATCTAGCGGTGAGTTTAGATTTGTAGAGACATTTAGATTTGTTTAAAATTAACTAGATGGCGCTACTTGTGGGTTATAAATGTTCGACTTTCAGGAAATTCCTGATATTTGAATTTCGTTACAAAATAAAAGAATTGATTTTCGTTATTGCTATTCCTCTCACTTATTTACAGGTTGATTAGCAGTCAGGTTAATCTGTAGCTACCAGTTTTTAATAGTTTTTTTTTTATATTTGTATATTGGCTACAGTAACACAATATGGTACTAAAGGTCCATGAAAACTAAAATAAGTACACACAGTTTAATTTATTCCATTATCCATTCCGCGATATTTAAAAAGATAGAATTAAATTAAAAAAAATAACATCTCAAAAAACGAATACGATTTGTGTTAACCATAAAATCTTCGTAACGAATCATTCTCATCAATGCCATTGCTTATCAAAATACAAATATTTATTTAATAATATAATTCATAACCTAATGACTAACATACCATAACTAAACAAAAATGCAAAGACCTTACAACTCAACTTATTATGCATACGTCATAACCTTTATTTCGTATGCAGAAAGGTTGAGATTGTTACAACCGAGATGCAAATCGACGCCCCCAAGGAATAAACCTGTATTATACTGTTACTGACTTTTTACTGTTATATCATTTTCGGCATCTATAGGTCGGGATTCACCTATACAATTTTTTTCATTTTTTTTCTGCGGTAATTTCTAATGATTTTCCTTATAACACTTTTATTCTTTGGAAATTGTTCATTTTTTATTTACTAGAAAAATAACGTAATACATTATTACAAATTAAGTTCTGTGGCTACATTTCGGTAAAGTAATAATACTGTTAAATATATCAGAAAAAAAATCTGGTTAATGCGATTACAGGTTTATTATCGTAAATATTGTGGTAGTAATTTTCGGTAATGCACTGTTACAGTTATCATCCCGGTAAAAATTCATACCTTACTATACGTATCGGCGGGAACTTGCTCGCACTCGGCGAGTCAAGGACGCGTTTCTACATGTAACGCACATTACGCACACTAATAGATGATCAAACGAACTTACCTGATGTTCGATCATTATTATACGAAGTGCCTCGTTCTCGATATAAGTTATTTACCATGCAGCTTTCTCGCGTCGCTTGGCAACTAAACTCTTTCAGATCCAAAACTAAACGAAGTATTAGTGTCACACTGTCTTTGTTCTCCTGTCAAACTTCATTCCTTTAGAGTCTCGTAGGTTATCTCAATTTTACCAAGGGTGGGATGGGTAGGGAACATATATCGAGAACGAGGCACTTCGTATAATAATGATCGAACATCAGGTAAGTTCGTTTGATCATCTATTATACACTCCATGCCTCGTTCTCGATATATGTTATTTACCATGCAGATGTTCAAGAGATGGTAAAGTTGAGATAAAACTTAAGATAAATAAGTAGGCATGTCCTATACATAATACGTACTATGCACTTGTGCAGTCAACTCTTTCTAGTTAGATGCAATCATTTAAATAAACTAAACTTGAGTTGTTCTGTTTTGAATTATCCTGAACAAGTTCCTTAATCAACAATCATAGTCACACAATGTTACAAAATAACCAGTATTATTTATAGAATAACAATCAATGTCTTAAGACACCTCATAGCAATCCTGAGAACAATAGTATTAAGTTTAAATTATTCTACATCTGCATGCAACAAAACCTGGCCAAACTCTAATAGAAAATTACAAATCTTGCTAATGCTATTTAATATATTTATCCAGCAGTCTGTGTAATTACATCTAGTAGTACAAAATCTTTTTGTCTTAACCATAGGTGCAGAAGCATGGCGTGTACTATATGCCCTGAAAAAAAAACATAAGTATCAATACCACCTACTGAAACAGTAGGTACTTTCTAATCCATCTTCTACTAGTGACTGAAGACAAAAAAAAACAATTTAACTATGTGTGAATTTAATTGTTCTTAATTAAAAAATGTGATATATGGTGTTTTCTTTCTTAACTTGTTTCAGTTGTTGCGCTGCATAGGTATATAAATTATTTAATTAAGTATTCTATCTATAAAATCTTTAGTAAATATTAGGCTGAGAAAATCTCAATTTATCCAAAAATGCTAAGTAAAGATTTGGCTGCGTACAGCCCATTGCCAGGTTTTTAAAGTTATCAGTAATGATAATATTGACGCAATCTTCACTCAACTTCACTTAACCCATATTCAGTCATCTATTTATTTTAATAAACATAAGTACACTATATTTTAATGAAAGAAGTTTGTGCCCGCTGTGCTGTGCTTAGTGCAAGCAAAAAACCATCCATTTCCCTGTCCAAGTCTATAAAGACTCACGTCTTTAGTAAAAATATGATTTTGATGAGGCATATTCTGAATTAAATATTTCAAATTAATTCCAAACCAAACGACGCGGACGTTGGCGAAAACCTAAGCCGCTTTGATAGAAGATACTGTATTGGAACGTCCTTATCATCAACCTCTTCCTATAAGAATTAATAATATAATACAATATTCCGGGACATCTCACACACGGCTATCTGATCCGAAGCTAAGCAGAGCTTGTGTTATGGTAACCAGACAACTGATAAACTTACTTATATATTTCTAAATACATGCATATTATAGATAAATTACACCCAGACCAGAACAAATGATCGTGCTCATCACACAAACATTTGTCCTGGGTGGGAATCGAACCCACGGCCTCCGGTATAGCAGTCAGGGTCACTAACCACTAGACCAACAGGCCCGTCCAAAGAAAGGCATTTTTCATTTAAATTCTTTGTGCAATAGTGGTGCGATTCCACGGTATTACCACACATTCTATGAGTCTTTGATTTTTTAGAAAATTGTTATGATCGAGGCTATAATAATGAGACCAATGATGATAATACTGATTAGTTATTAATGTTTTTACTTGGCTACTTTTTATATTTTGACTGATTGTAATTGTGATTTCTATGAGTACTTTGTTCCTAATAAATATTATAATTTTAATACATTTTATGAGTTTTCTTTAATTATTCTCTCGAAGATACCGATAACAAAATTATTTTACATACTCAGCTTTTAATGATTACGAAAATATGACTACCAAAAATTTCCTATAAAATACGGGTTACATACTTTACCTTCTTATGGTTATTTGTAATTTTACCATAATAAGTCGGTAACTGAAGATTACAATATCTCTCTGTAATGAAAAAACACGTTGAATAATCCAGTAAAGCACTATTATGCCTAAGATTTTTAAGAAAGTTACAATAATAATTCGGTAAGTAAACATTACTGGAATAATATTGATAAGTCAGGATCGTAAGATATCAGTACCCTAAAAATTGTTTGAAACCATTTTCGGTAATATGTATTTTGGTGAATAACTAATTCTGTGTATATCTAATAGTTACACTTAATACTTTAAACTGTTCGGGTAAAAATTAGCTTTTCCGCCATATAACAATGTTTTCATTATTCCCCTTTGTTAAAGAGATATACTCGAAAAACACTAAATCATTTTTCCTGTAAAATTTGATTTTTGCGATTACCGGTTTATTCCCCGGGGACGTCGAAATGTAGAGTTGTTAATAAAATCTGCTTTATCGCAGTTTCAGATTAAACTGGGTTATTTTCTTACATAGTAACTTCTGGTGGTATAAAAAGATTAATAACAGAAGGTCTACTTGTGACTCGATAATTTACTACAAAAAAATTTGTTTGTCCCACTTATGCGAGAGTCGCTACAAATATTGTTATTAAATATTTTTTTTTAATTTTTGACAAACGGTGAAGGAAGACATCGTGAGGAAACCTGGATTCCAAAATTGGGCATTGAGCAAGTGTGGTGATCAATGCTCGTGCCTTCTCTATATGAGAAGAGGCCTGTGTCCAGCAGTGGGACATTTATATGCTGGTATTTTTTTTTTTTATCATATATTGGCATGACAAAGGAGTAAGAATAGCATATATTTTTTTATCTTATTGTTTATCCATCCCTAAGCCCAGTAAAGCCGTCATCTCCCGAGCCTTTTTTCCAACTATGTTGGGGTCGGCTACCAGTCTTACCGGATTCAGCTGAATACCGTATTTTATATGGAGCGACTGCCTATAGATCTGACCTCCACAACCCATTTTACTGGGAAACACAGTATCCCATAGTAAGACTGGTTGTCAGAATTGACTTAACGACTGCCAAAGAACTAAGTATGACAGCCGGGACCTACTGTTTAACGTGCTTTCCGAAACACGGAGGGGTCTCGGCATGCTATAAATGGTCACCCATCCACGGACCAACCGCGGCGAGCGCGGCTTAACCTGTATTATCGGTCAAACCGTACGGCTTACAGTTAGCCACGAGCCCCTCAAGCCCAGTAAAGCCGTTACTAATAATAATATAAAGATACTAACAAAAAGAAAAAGATACATTTCTGGTTCTGAGGTCTGTTTTATAAATTCACACTTAAATATAATTAAGTTAGTCCAATAATTTTTCCAACTGGCATTACCGGAACATAGTATCGTTTTATTATCTAGGTGTAAACGATCTAGGTCTAATTAGGTACAGGAGTCACGTCTGGACCATGCTTAGCTCTCGTTAATCTGACCATGCTCGCCATTAATGTCAGGCTAAAGTCATAAAATATGATATCTCTTATTTAGATATGCAACTATGCATTGCTATTACTTTCTGATGTAGTTTGAATAGACATCGACGAAAAAAGGGGAAAAAAAGAATGTACTGTATTGTGGATATGTTATGAGGAGGGATGAAAGTCACATAACTAAACAAGTTATGAGTATGACTTTGAATGGGTAAACATGCAGAGGAAGACCGAAAAATAGATGGATGGATTGTGTTAAAGATGATATTATTATGAGAAAGAAAGGATTGAATGCTGAGAAGACGAGAATTTGAGATAAGTGGAAGCTGAATACACAAGTAATCAGGAACAGGGCAGGGAGATGATGAAATTATTTATTTAACAATTATTGTAAATTGTTAAATAATCCTTAAATGGAATTTGGGAGAATAAAAAAGCTATTTATTAAAACTTTCTTGTTACAAACGAATAAATAAAAAAAATTACGTAATTAATAACATTAAAATATTAATAATTTATAGCATAGTACTGATAAGTGTATATTTGTCTAATAAGTTACACAAATAAATAATTTTCCAATATCTATGAATTGAAATAAGTCGATTTCTATTCACAAACAAGAATCGATTAAGGAAAACTACTCGCTCGTAAGATATTGTCAGGGCGTGTAATGTGTTTTAATTAGGCGTCTACTTACAATTATAGTATCTCTGTTCTCACATTTAACTATTAGAATAGGGCCGAAACTATATATTAAGCACCTAATTTCAATTATCTAACTCCTTTTTTAAATGACTTGTAACCGACTACAAAAGGTGTAAAGTTAATTTTTTTGTATTTGTCTTAAACAAAATCACCGGCAATTATGGAACAATTTAAAAGCAATCTTTTGTCATCGATAGAGTATATTTTAGTAGTGGTGATCTCATTTAATTTTCATTGAAGTCGGTTCCTTTATACATTTATTTTCATTTTTGTGCTATGTATTTATAGGTGTATATTTGTTTACCTTATACATAACTGTCTTTCATCAACATCTCTATAGGTAAACAAACTTTTATTTGATGTTACCTCCACAAACAGTTATAAATGAGACTAGTGTCGAGTGTCAAGTGTCGAGTGTCTAGTGTCTGGAGATTGATCGTGCATCGGTCAACGTTACGTCACTGCTTGACATCCTACCTTCAATTTGTTTGTTGTGCATCCGGAGGTGGGGTCCCAATGACTGTGGGTTAAAACTCAACTAAATTTTTCATGTAAAATAAGATTAAAATTTTGAATCGAAATTGATTAAAAATACTCCATGTTTTTTTAACGTATTTATGTGGGTTCTTGATGAAATGATTCGTTATTAGACCAATTTATTTAACCGCCTATATACAACAATCTTATATTAGAATATTTTCTTTGGGACGTATTTTTACAGTTTCTGAATTTCACAGAAGTAATTATTTAAAAAAATACTCATCGCGCATTTCTGTATTAATCAGTTTATATGATGATTTTATTTTAGATGCATTTTGTAAATAATTGTATCGTAATTCCCGTTAACACTGAGACCACACAAACTAGCGGCAACCGCGGCTTGCATCAAAGAGACATCGTTACATATAAAAGTTTTATTATAATTCTGATGTAACGAATCGTGTCGCCTAAGTACGGTGACCATGTTGTTTGTAATTTAAAGTAATACTCTGTGGTTTGTAGGTATTTCCTTATTGTATACCAGCTACGAGATTATGGCCAATAGGGAAAGAACTGTGAAAAAAAATGCATAGGTACAGTCGAACATAGAACCTCTTCCTTTTTGGAAGTTGGTTAAAAAGTTTCGGTACGGTAATTTAGGGAAATTACATAACTGGCTGTTTATACAACCTCACAATATTTTAATCATAAAAAAAATCTAGAAGACTCAGCAAGGACAGTTATGAAGAACTTTTGAAGGCAAATCACAGGTGAGTTCAATAACCATTGAATCAACTTTAAATATCCAATAATACTTTAAACAATTCTGTCAAAAACAGAAAATATGTAACAAATAGGCAGAAAAATCTAAATTCCCACAATCTACCACAACCCATGGGCACACAGCGGCGCCTGCAAACCGCTCGTAAATGAAAACATTTCATTGCATCACACTTCATTGTAATACCTCTCAAAATAAACCGGTCATGCTCCACAAATAATGCGTTTCAATGCATTTCTTAGTCACTATGACCTTGGAAGCATAGTGAATAGTATTGTAGGCTAGTTGTAAACTATTTGCGGTGATGAAGTCATGAGCCATAATGCATGGATCTGAATGACTTCAATTGATATGGCGCTATTTACTTTTAATTGTGTTCGTCATTTGTCAAGGCTTTTCTTAACTGTTGGCTTCCAGTATCAGTTAATTTGTGGTTTCATGGAATATCTGGATGAATAAACTCTGGAACTAATTACTGGGAAACGCGAGTTTTCTGATAAAATGGTGTTGAGTCCCAGCCAATATCATATGTTGAAGTAAGTATAGCAGTGCTGTGAGGACCTGAAATTTAAACCTAACGATATACGTTCAATTTGGATGTAAATGCATCCAAGCTACTTTGATTAGACGAAACAGTTATTTATTTCAGTTAATGAGTCTTCATTTAAAAACAAAACCTTTGTCATCGATACCTCACAAGTGGTCCCATAAGAAAATATCTAATGTCTAATACTTGTATGTAATAGATAATATCGTTTATAATATTGAAAACTATTAATATTATCTCTTTACTTATTTCTAAATGCACATTATCATGGGATTGTGTACGAATATTATTTATAGTCTTAACACCGTCTTTAGTCTTTTTAGTTTAACATGAGGTGTCCATCCACAGCTTGTCTGCATCGGTATTTACGATCAGACCGCCCGTAGAGTACTATTCAGCATTTATTTACACTTCGTTTGCAATTATAATAAGAAGAAAAATACTTTCTTTATTTATAGCAAATTATATTTATCTTGTGTACTTGTCAAATTTTGTTAAAATGTTCTACTAATAACAATACTAGCTGCGCATTTGTAGCCCCCTGATTGCATGCGATTTTTTATAGAGCAGCTACTCTGTCATTTGGGGCGGAGACAAACCGAACAAATCAAAGAACATGAAAATCCGTCCACCCGTTCTCAAGTTGTAAGAATTGCTGAGAATATAAAGACCTATCCGAGATATTGTCTTCTAAAATATAATTAATTTGTTTTATGTGCAACCATGAAAAAAAATATTTTCTGAATGGTTTCGTCTTTACTGTCGTTTTGTTTATTGAAAATATAGCCTTTTATGCAGAGCCCTCGAAACTTATAGAAGTATGTGACGATTCTCGATGAAGGTCTATCAAAACAATGAACTTTATTTACAAATTTAAGTAACCTTTACTGAGTTACCATAATAATATCTTTATTTCAAAACCCTTTTTTAAATAGATTGCGCAGCCTTCTAAGGTAACACGAAAAGAAACAAAAATGTCTTGGCTATTTGAGAGGAAAATTCCTATTGAATTTCATGAAACCATACTTTAAATTAGTCATTCATGAAACCTCAATTTTTATAAAATATTCAGGTCAGAGTTATCTATCGCTCAGTGGCTATGACACTATTATAAGATAATGCTCAATGTGTTCACTGCGCATGCGTGATGGATTTATTATTATATTTTGTTTACTTTGGAGATACTTGAGTACATGCATCATAGTAAGGAGGTTCTTTAGTGGTTACAGTGCTCATATAATGCTGAAGTAAAGATGTAGACAGATTATTTTTTTATTTATTTATATTTTTTCATTATTTATTATAATTATTACATTATTTTCTCTTTTACCGTGTTAATCCGAATTCAGTCCTGAATAAAAAATATGCCAATGTGATGTGTGTGTGGCTTCTTCTTACTCTTTCTGGTTATATAAATATACATCGATATTGTATTATAATTAGGATTAGGATACACAATCATGGTTTGTCTCTGTTGAATCATGATTATATTTAAATAGCTAAAATAATTGATCCATTTCTCCGATCTTCTATTTTAGGACATCAGGTAACATGTTCTGTAAGACTATCTAAAGTTGCCTTTAAGAGAACTATAGCTATTATTAGGTCCATTCTGCTAGTACTACTTGCAAATATCAGGCTCTACATTTTCCGTATTAGGCTAAACCCTTATAGGGAACGTACCAAAACGTTAGGGTTGTACTTACGAGTAGGTGTACTGTGACTTCTTATTGGTAACTGGAGTACTCTATAACTCGTAGAGCCCTATTATAGTGAGCTAAATGCAGTGTTGATAATTAAATTATTATCTTGTAATTTGAATAAAAAAAGGTGCTTTAATTTTTTTTTATATTTATTATTTTTAAATAATTATTTAAGTGTACTCAGTTTATGAATAATATAATATATAAACACATATTATTAGGTAAGTATTATGTAATTGTACTTTATTGTTGCATATTTTCAAATGTTATTTCTAATTCATGTGATTAGATTGTCAGCGTTAGGTACTTAAGTTAAAGGAAATATAAAATTTGTGTGTTTCGACAACAATAAAAATAAATACTTCTATATTTTAACTTTATATGTGCGGTAAAATGAAAAAAATATAATATAGGTACCAATGAAATTATATAAACTCTACTATGCTCTTAGATCGTCCAACTAGGTATAGTAACTTCATACATACAAAAACACTAACCCAACATAAACAACCACTAAAACACACAGGGTGCTATGCTATATACTGCATACATTTCCACAAACAGCTGACAGCCAATACAGCACATCTGAAGTGGAAATTCGTTTCACGGGCGCTCGCTCGCCAGTCGACACCACGACCGCGTCCCGAACACGCGTGTCTGCGCTCCGCCGAACATTTCCATACAACACGAGACCCGCGAACGATTTTCCGACACAGTTCTATTGTTTTCCAACTAGTTGTGTGTTAGTGTCGTGTGTGTTTTATCACTTCACTAAAAAGGTAATTTTACCGGCTTTTTATTTTGTAACTTATTGGATATTTATGTTGTATTTCAGTTATCGCAGAAAATTTGAAGGTTTTTATTGGTTTGAATTTCTGATCTTAATTTACTCGTTTTATGTTTAGGAAAAAATATTTTTTATGTAACTGCGACATTGACGCTAGACTTGTATATTTTAATATTAATAATCTTAAAATACTACGGCTAAGGTAATTATGTAAATTATGAGAAATATTTAAACATCTAATTCAACGTATTTAACATTTTATTAGCTTAGTATTCGTAATTTGTATTCACATAATAATCATAATTAAAACATTGTTAAATTTTATATTTGCACGCTGATGTAGCTTAACAATAAAATTCTACAGGCAGATGCCGCCAAAAACCTTAAGTTATCTCCGGTAAAGCCATTAATAATTTGTTATCTTTCTAAAAAAACATCACTGAAAAATAAAGCATTTCCTTAATTCAAAAATAAGTAGTTTTATAACTTTAATTTCTTAACAATTAGTACGATCACCACGTGAAACTAGTAGCTGAAAATAATAAGTATAAATGTTTATCGAACTAATCCACGGGCATTAGCACAAGGCGAGGTGTATTACATGACAGCTCGTTACATTCCGACCACCTGTTACTACAGAGCTGGCTATAACTTCACAAAACTCATTGTGTAAGCAAATATGACACCCGCCACTTTGAGATACATTCCGTGCAGTGGTGATAGATGGACGACAATGTTTTTGAGTTGAGGATAGCTTTTGTTTTTGCTACAAGGATTGTGTAGCCGAAAATAGTGCACATCAAAAATCATGTTTGAAGATGGGAGGCGAGTTATACAGTCATTGCTCGTGACTGTACAACTCGCCTCCCATCTTTAAACTATAATTGTATACACTAAGCAATTTTTATATTAAATTTCTCTCTAATTCTTGATTGTTGAAGAAGATAAAGTTGTAAAACATATTATGAATTTTTTTTAAATGCTTCGTTAATCATGTACCTACATGTTTTTCTTCTTGAGTTTTAACAAATAACATACCATCACGCCTGTATCCCCGAAGGGTTAGGCAGAGGTGTACCAATGTACACCCACAGTTCGCCAGTATGTTTAGGTCCCATGTAATAGGGGGCGAGCCTATTGCCACTAACCGGGCACAAATCCAAACTCCGACCTGCTACTAAGAATTTCATAGAAAAACCCAATAACACCTTGGTCGACTTGGGAATCGAACCCAAGACCTCTAGAGTAGCAGTCGCGCTTAGCGCCACTAGGCCAACGAGGCAGTTTTAACAAATCAGTGTCACTAAATTTGTTTAATCATTTCGGTATGTTTATACAAATTTTTGATCGTGTCTGTACTTCAATAAAGATTAATGCTTTTTCTATCTAAGATAGAGAGGTAAAGAAGATCTAAGCCTTTGAAAAGATGTCCTGTAAGGAGAGATGATGATACCTCTATCCTTGTTAAAGTTGAATTAGTCATTATGAACTTAGTAAACCAATTCGATTAACCGAAAGTTATCGTGTGACGTCAAATAGTAAAAATAGATTGATCTTTTACATCTGTAAATCTGCGATCTTATAATAAACTAGGTGACCCGGCAGACTTCGTACTGCCTCAATCGATAAATAAAAGCCTAAACTTTTGTATGAAATAAACTTAAAACAAACTGTTTTGTTTTTATTTAATCCCGAGTATTTTCATATTTATTCACCTTTTATACCTTCCCTGGGCTAACACAAATAATTCAATACCAAAATTAGCCAAATCGGTCCAGCCGTTCTCGAGTTTTAGCGAGACTATAGAACAGCAATTCATTTTTATATATATAGATAAATCTGCCTCGTTGGCCTAGTGGTGCTAAGCGCGACTGCTACGCTAGAGGTCTTGGGTTCGATTCCCAAGTCGACCAAGGTGTTATTGGGTTTTTCTATGAAATTCTCAGTAGCAGGTCGGAGTTTGGATTTGTGCCCGGTTAGTGGCAATAGGCTCGCCCCCTATTACATGGGACCTAAACATACCGGCGAACTGTGGGTGTACATTGGTACACCTCTGCCTAACCCTTCGGGGATACAGGCGTGATGGTATGTTATGTATGTTATGTTTAGATAAATCTGGTTGATGACCCTATTGGAGTCGTATGATATAATATTTATTTTGTATTTAACAAATAAATATTTAAAGTTTCACTAACTTTCAGCGATAAAAACAAATATTTTAAATAGCAATCATTATTTTCCTATTGGTACATATAGGAACACTTTATCGTAAAAACTATAATTAAAAAAATTAAAAAACACGCCTGCCATGTCAAAAAAAATTAAAAACAAGTCAAATATTTGCAGTCGGGGTCGGTTACTTGGAACAATTCATTACAGGTCCCCCGACTGCAAATATTTGACTTGTTTTTATTTTTTTTTGACATGGCAGGCGTGTTTTTTAATTTTTTTAATTATAGTTTTTTATTTAATACCTTTTAGTGAACAACAAAAAAAACATGACACAACACAAAAAAAAATATCGTTCGGAACCCTTTGCAGGCGATTTCGACTCACACTTGACCATTTTTTAATGTCCACATAGCCTATGTCACTCGGGATAACTCAAAGCTTCTAATGATACCACAAACATTGAAATCGGTCAAGCCTTTTAGAAGTTATGGTGGAATAAAGAAACTCACAAACATACATACATACATACTTACATACATACATACTTACATACATACATGAACCCTGAAAACATAACACTCCTTTTTGGGCAGTCGTGTAAAAAGTAAATTCATGGGTTTTCCTCCTAATAATTGGTTTTCTTATTATTTATGCTACCAATTAAAATTAGGATAAAGGTCGGGAAATTTACTGCAGTTTTTTAGATTTTCCTACTGATACAGAGTTACCCATATTCATTTTAATTATATAAAACTATTAGGAACGATGGAATAAATATTGATTAAAATGATTCTTTAAAGAATCAAAGTCTAAAGAAGTCCTTGATTTTATTGTTATGGCCGGCAAAAACAAAATATTCAAAAACATTTAAATTCGATTAAAAGTGACCACAAGGCGTTTCCTTCTTATTTGTGCATTGACTGCTAAAAAACAAAATTTATGGGTCATCAATTTACATATTATATAATATCTATACAAATTTATCAATATATTAATGTACCTATTTACAAATTTTAAAGTTGACAATAAATACATATAATATTATTATTTTCCGCCTTTGTAAGTGTAATGGTCGAAATGACGGGAACTAAAACCTAAATTAACCGCAATAGAATCCATTCAAAATTAGTTTTATTCTAACGTCTAACATTCACATAATATAATCTTCTTTAAGACCTCAAAAAAAATTTGCAAAACATTTAATGGGAGGTTATTGAATATTCATGAAAGATACCGAAGTAATTGACTGACACCCGCATGAATGAGACGAATCGATATTTGGAGTCAAACCGGTCTAGCACGACGGCAAGCTGCACGCCTTCGTATTCTCAGAACGATCTCCGGTGAAGAATGGTGTCTTTGTCGCAATTGGGTCAGGAAATAAATTAACACAGATAAATTTTTAAACATGAAAATGTAACATCCATGGGTTTACATGCCTTAATTAAAAATTTTATTAAGATAATATCCTGGGACAACTCACACACGGTCATCTGATACCAAGCTAAGTAGAGCTTGTGTTATGGTAACCAGACAACTGATAAACATACTTATATATTTCTAAATACATACATATTATAGATAAATTACACCCAGACACAGAACAAATGATCGTGCTCATCACACAAACATTTGTCCTGGGTGGGAATCGAACCCACGACCTCCGGTATAGCAGTCAGGGTCACTAACCACTAGACCAACAGGCCGATACCTATAAATTTATCTTATATGCTTATTTTTCTATTCGTAACCTTTTTGTGCAACTCGATTGGATCAGAACCTATTTCCCTAGGATTAAAGCTTTATCTGTAACAAATTCATCAGAATCGATAACAATTTCCTATGTAAATATCAGCTATAAGTACTGTGACTTAATATTTTTATTACCATTTTCTACGGTACGTTTATTTCAATAAAATAATAATATGTGTAAAATAGCTGCCAAACAAAACACATTTTTATAGATAAATATATATACAACTCATTCTAGAGCTTACATGTGTATAAAACGGTATAATTTTCAGTCTACATTCAAACATTTTACGAGTATAACTGTAAATAATTTTTGCATTTCGCACCGGTTTTTGGCTTGCAACGTGTTTCACGCACCGCTGTTTTCTTTACTGCTCGTATTTATGCCTTAACCACAGTATTACATTCGTCTTTGAAATTGTATTTTTGAGGCGGAAATTTTGGCAGCAAGATTTTGTTTGTGAATACTGATGATTTTAGGAGGTTAGGAGATTAACCATGACCTGCCGTCAAGGTTAGGTTTAGCATAAATTTAATCAACTTTAAGAATTTGATGGTTTTATTAAGTCGTTTCTTGAGTCATAGACGCTCCTTGCTTGTATAACATAATTATGACTTTATTTATACTAAGAGCTACTTTAGCCTCTTTAGCTTTTTCAAACTAAACCACTTCAGCGTAATCCCGTTTTTGTAAGAAAGTACTCCCGAGTATTCCCAAGAAAACCAAGCAAAATATTTCTACTATTTATATTTTTAAGGTTTTATTTATGTGTGTGTAGAAGGTTTGTATGGCTTTACATTTTATTTAGCCGGTAAAATACTTTTAGACTCTTTCCTTAGCAAAACTGAAACGTATTATTTTCCACACTCTTATTACCGGCTAAGCCAACTACCGCAAAAGTAGGACTGCTTTTAGGAAAAACAGTCGACTAAAGTTTACGTGCAGAATATCATCAAAATGTGATGTTTAACGTAAAGTAAGACAAGCCGGTGATGTCACGAGGTATTGTCAGGTCGCGGATATGTAAATACATATCATTGTGTACACACGGCGTTATCTACGCTAGGTACTTGTCTCAACAATGCTCTTGTTACAGTTTCATAACTATGCTAACTACTAGAATGTATGTTATAACACTTCAACTTTAGATTAATGTAGTAAATTACATAGCTATGCCATATTGTACCCAGACTAGCTTTAAGCATACCACCACCACTATCATCATCTCCCGAGCCTTTTCCCAACTATGTTGGAGTCAGCTACCAGACTTACCGGATTCAGCTGAATACCGTATTTTACATGGAGCGACTGCCTATCTGAACTCCACAGCCCATTTTACTGGGTAATCCAGTATCCCATAGTAAGACTGGTTGTCAGAATTGACTTATCGACTGTCAAAGATCAACGTATGACAGTCCACCACTACTATATATTATGGAAAAAGAATTAAGTATTTAGTATAATTAATAACACATGTTTTTGAGTAAATAGCCTACGCTTATACTGCGCAAATGTCTAGACCATGGCTAGTAGATGAGAAACTATGTATCTATTGTGAAACATGGGAGATTTTTTTTTATAACTGGTTCTACTTAATGCATATTCGATTTTTAAAATACGGACGAAATAAAAATAAATTCATACTCATTAATTTAACTTGTGCACTGTTTAAGAAAAAGTAAAAATAAAAACAGTCAGTCTAATCACGCGTATTGTAAAGTTAACTTAATTCTAAATATAGTATTCTGAGACAAAAATAAACGACTTCCATGCGGTTTTAGTCTGTTTTACTTTCTTTTTATTTTAAACATTCAATGCCAAATATTTCAAGGCCAGTGCAAGCTGAATGTTGCCAACAAGAAATAATGAGAGCATTATTAATTATTACAACAGGTTGTAAATGACTCTTGAAACTAAATAGAACAATCTTAGACAAGATTATAAACTTATAAACATATTATTTATCTGAAAATCTTGATATATAAAAACATGTGAAGAAAAATGTTCAAGAATGCTATACTCACCGGTATTCTTGCTCGGTTTTCAAATGAAAACATACAAAATAATGCTAAAAATGCATTCCAAGAATAAAGTTCAAGATAATTTATAACATTTTGACAAGTTACTTGCAACCTATTGTTTGAATACCAACGCGATTCTCAGAAACGATCCGCGAATTCCTTTTCAAAGGATCAAATTTTGAAAAGTTTTATCATTTGTTTTTTCATGATTTATGGCTTTACATAATTTGGCCTGTATCTAAAAGACTATTATATCAAAATCTTATTGGCTTTTAATTAATTAATTAAACAAGTTGATTGTAGACTAAAATGAAAATAAAGTCATCAATCACAATTATGATTAGGATTTTATTAGTGGTTACTATGACTAAAAATTAAATGTTTATCTTACGGAACAGAGCTATCTTTATCTTCAATTATTTGGGTATAAAGATGTGTTTGTTGATTCACCAGTGAATATAGAGGTTTATTCAATAGAAGTTGTTCAACTTTAACTGTTTTGAATTTATGATGTTCCGATTGGCATTGGTTTATTGCTTGGCTTCCTGATAACGGCTGCGGGTTAGATTTCTCTACGGGTTTACGTTTAACAAACGAAATTATTTTAGTTATAAACTTGAAGTTTTAACTTCACTCTTGTATATTTTTCCATTTAATTCTTACATTTCGTGTAATGTTTTTTATTTCAGTATGTTTATTTGTTTGTTGATCTCTATCATCAAACATATAACGAGACAAAATAAGATGAACGCTGTATCTTTCATCATCGTCATTATTCATAGTCCTGCCATCCCACTGCTGGGTTTTGGCTTTTCTTTCTAAGTAAGATTCTAGTCTTGTGCCAATCTCAGCCATTTAAAACCTGTTATCGTCTTAATCCTTGATTGCATATAAACCTATTTTTAAGGTGACCTATAAATTAAGGCCATGACGTAGGTCCTGCACATAGTTTACTGTTTACCGTTCTATTTCTCGATGCTATCCAACTTATGTTGTGTGTTGTGTTGTTCCTTCCAGATGATGTTGTGTTCCCAATATTTTGCGACGCAGTAAAAATGAGTTCTGAGTTCATACACCACAATATTGTGACATTCGCATTAATCTTATTGTTGGCAATGAAACAAGAATCCATTGCATCATAACGCAGCTAATCGCAGATTATTCTGGCGTGACTAAGTAGCTACCGAAAGTGTATTGACTTGCAGCTTCATAGTTTACGCGAGCGAATTCCAAATTACTCTTGTTTTGATGAAGGAATTTTGAACGAAAATTTATTGATTCTGAAATATTTTCAAATTTTATTAAATGAGGTATTACAAATTATTAAAGAGAAACCAATACGATTAAAGTTACATAGTATTAAGACCTGTATGAGACATGAGAATACCAATTATTTGAAAGTACCGAAGTAAAAAATATGTCACAAGAAATGTAATTTGGTAGTAGGTAATAAATATTGTCAATAAAAACAGAAGTAGTCTTCGATTAATTTTATCAGTCAAATAATTGAAAAGATGATTGATTAAACCGTATCTCACAATGACATAATTAACGAAATAATTTCCGCACATAAATTGACAGACGTTCAACGAACTAATTATGCGACCAATTTTAACGGTGCGTTATATAAATCACGATGGTAATACTAAATACAGTATATTTCTTCGAATAATAAAGATATTCGTGTTGCGAAACAGTGAGAAGTCGTTAGCAAAGATTTTAATTTTAACGATCACGGAATATGCTTGTCGTGAAAGTATGCAATTAAAATTTGTATACTACAATTTACGCTGCTGGTTTTAGCTTTGTTTTTTTTAAAGTAGTTATAGATGACACGATTTTTTGTTAGTGATTAGTTGTTTTATCGGGATAATATTTTTAAGCCTGGGTATTGTTGCATACGTTTACTGTAAGATGGATCGACCTATATGTTGAATGGTTTTAGTTTTTACTACTAATGGTTATACTTGCGTTCAACTATGCTTTGTATATTTTTTCTATTTTCTAGTTAACTCTATTTTTTATTGCGTGAATAATTGTATAATTAAGGAACCTTATGAATGGTGGATTTACTAGGAAACAGTAACTAGCTGATTTTTATTAATTACTCTTATTCACCTTCTTCTTCACTATATCATGATTATAAATAGACTAAAAACATAACTTCCATAATTCAAAAAAGCACATACCATAATCATATCAGCGATGTCAGATAATTTATTTTCCGTGAGATTACTGAGTGACCACCCCTTTTACGTCGAGATATCGTTATTTTTATATGAAGGTTGTTTGATAAATGTATTAAAGTGTATCCTGTGATAATATTATCTGGTCCTTGGAAGTGTCCCGGTGACGCCATGAGGAATATACCAAGAGATATTTTGACCGATAACATACTATAGTATAGAGGTCACGGGCGTGTTACTATGTACCTTTTTCCTAGATTATTTCCTAGAAAATATGTAACTATACAAATGTTTGTTTAGTGAGAGTAAACAATTACTTTTATAATCGATCAACGTGACGTTTAGATTACTAGCGTTTAACTGTGCTGGGATTTTAACTCTATTTTCTAGTTTACTTTATTTCTTTTTCTATGTAGATATCATAATTGTATATCATAACTATTTAGTTCATTGCCCTACAATGACACATAACGGTCTCATGATTAGGGTTTCCATCGCGAATACATCACAACGCCGATATTTTCGTGTGCGTTTTAATAAATCTATGTTACATCCTAAGTTATTCTACAGATTTATTCTAGTCAATTATGGGGGGCGTACGTGGATAGAAATCACAAGGAGAGGACTTCAAGAAGAAGGAGAGGTCTTTGTCCATCAGAGGGCACTATAATAAGCAAAAAAAACGTCATTAATATGCATAAATATAATTATGTTCCATGCCTATAAAATGCTCATACTAGTCTAGTAAAGATGACAAATAATTAGTTATCTTCCTCCAAACACAACAACGAACAGAACAAGAATCCTTGAAAGATATCCTTTATAATCATATTTTATAAACAGTTGTATTAGAACCCGTGTCGCTAAGTTTTGCGTAATCCATTCAGCGTAGGTGACCGGTCGAGCGGCCGTGAACTATCGCTTTATTGAGAATACCGTAGCTAATACACGTGCAAATTAAGTTAAAACACCGAAAATATAGGCATAATATAAGATATTGACAAATTTAGTATACATTGTATAAAAACTAGGATAAGATAACTTCCGTACCCAGAGTCCTGAGACGTTTGTTACTTAAGATTAGAAGTTACTTAAACTATTTAAGTAAGTCTCAGACTTCTGGGAGATAGCTTACATAAATCGATAATAATAAATACCTTAAGTAACCATTAATATCTCTGATTAAAGCGATAAGAGCATGTAAATAGATATACCTAAATATTTTTAAAAGAAAACTTAGTTACTATTACTTACTCATCAATAAAAGTATTTTTGTTATAACCTGTTTGATTATTTAGAGTTATTTTTGTTATTCCATAAATAAAGTACCTATACCTATCTACATAGAAATGTTATTATCACTGAATATATTATTTGGTTACCATTTGAGAACTTTTTAATATGCTTAGGTATTTTATTTTTAACCTACGATTATTCTATTCAGAATCATTTTAATATTATTAAATAATAAATAAATAAATAAATGCGGACAACATCACATACATTGTTCTAAACCCAAAGTAAGTTGCTAAAGCACTTGTGTTATGGAATTCAGATACAACGAAGGTACCACAAACACCCAGACCCGAGACAATGTAGAAATGTGATTTTCTACATTGACCCGTCCGGGGATCGATCCCGGGACCTCAGAGCTAGCGACACCTTGAAACCGGTGCGTACGCCACTCGACCACGGAGGTCGTCATAGTATTCAAAATCAAATGAGGTAACGTGTAAAAAAGTTATACAAATAGTAGATTGGCAGTATGTCCAATTGTCCTTCTCTATAAGAATCCAAAAATGTACGACGACCAATGAATCACTTCCTTTCGATATTAAATTTCGAAATCAGTTGCAAGCATGCAGGTCGCATTCGATGACGTAAGGGGTGACGTCACTAGTCCAAAATTCTGTCAGAACAGTTAGTGTCAAACAATAATGTTAATTGATTAACGAGTGTTTGCGACATTGACTCCAATAAGCATTGATGGCTATTTATTGAAGGTTTACTGTTTGGCGGTAGCTGGTGTGAAGATGACGGCATTTGACCCAATAATAGAGGTTACGGTTCCTTATTCTTGTGATCTTAGAGCTTTGAAGGGTTCAATAAATAGTCAAGGTTTCTGAGCAGATGATAAGGGATGAAGACAAAATAGGTAGTGGTTTGAGATCCATGTGTTTATGTGTTAGAAACGATGTCCAACTAAGTTAATGACTTTACTTTTAAAACAAATTTAAATAATCAAATTAAAATGCGCACGAAACGATTTCTACAGGGAGACATTTGTTTTTTTGATTGACTTAGCTTAGTTGACATGATAAGAGATTCTATTTCAAGTATGCAGTAGAATACTTTAACAAAAGTAACACCAGTCTACAAAAAACCTATGAAAGTTTTAATAAGGCGATGGATCAAGCAATGAAACATGTGAGTGAATCACATGAAAGCTGTATAACCACAATCCATCTCACTTCAAGTCAAGATAGGTGAAAATTTATGTGAGTTTGATCCAAGTCGCTCTTATCAGATGACCTACTAACTGACGCAAATCCCAAGTAAAAGTTTATATTAAAGATGTTATAAAAAATCTAAAAGTTCAAAAATTAAAAAAAAAAATACTTTTTAAGATCATAGTTGAAAAATGTTACTATGATATATAAGATTTTTTCAGGTGACCTGTAATTTTAATTCTATATATATATATTTAAGATGTGTTAGTTTACATTTATCTAAACATTCAGCTGTTTACGTTGTTGTCGCATATTTTAAAATCAGTGTAAATTTAACATCGATGTTAACCTTTTTTTTAAAAGAGTAACCTATGGAGTTTCTTGCCGGCTCTTCTCCTTAGGAAGGACACTTTGGAACCGAGCAACTAGAGTCAGTAGATTTAACGTAACGTTTCTTAAGCGTCTTTCTTTTTGGTTTATGAGAAATAAAAATATTTTGATTTTGATTTTGATTTTGTTTTAAGATGAAAATTGTATTTTAAATTAAATAGTGTATTCATGTTAATAATTTTAGTTTCTAATTGTCTATAAGATTATAATATATTTAATATTTTACACCTCATTGGCAAAACATGAACATTCTCAACATTGTATTTTTTCTCTATCACCCTGTACTTCTTTCTGTTGATATTAGGTCATGACTGAACAATCAAATTCTCGTCAGGGTATTTTACAGTTGTCGCAGTTTCTCCCAGGATGGTAACAATAGGTCCGAAGATATTGTTTCTATAATATCCCTTGGCTCGCGATTGTACTTGATGGTTTCAATTGAATTTCTGGGTAACATCAATTGTATTGGTTCACCCCGCTCAATTGGTGACGCGACACCATTGTAGAAATGAGACCTTAATTATGATCTATTATTGTGTAGCTGTGTGAAATTGTATGAATGGACATTAGGTATTATGAGTAGTGAATGATTGAGAGTCTATGTAGAGCATCCGTCTAACTCATTCACTCCTGTAACACTACTATTAATGTAGGTATGCCTAGTTTCAAGGGATTAAGTTGAATGCTAGTTTTCTAAAATGAGAAAATGCCTATCAATTGATTTCTACGATAGTAGACTTCATGTACCGTGTTTATATAACCGTGTCTAGAAGTGGAAGACCTACTGGTCTTCCACTTACTTAGTACTATATCATATTTTTTTCCATCTTCCAATTCAATTGGTATTTATTTCCTGATACCCAAAAAATGCCAAGGGGGAGGCCTTTGTTCAGCAGTGGACGTCTTCCGGCTGATGATGATGATGACCCAAAAAATCTAAACACAGAGACTAAAACAGTAACTTTTTTCTCGGTTTTTATTTCACAATCGGCCATTTTAAAGAAGAAATCGTCGACGTTTACAATTTACAAAATAAAATAGACAAATTGCCCGCATATCAAACACAAACACTGCAAAAAATATACAAAACCATTCACTAAAACCCCACGCTAATATAGCTTAATAGGTCCCTTCAAATCCCTTCTAGTGTTACACTAACAAAAGCAACAAAACACCCTAGTGTCACATTCGCACTATTAGTGCCAAGTGTCGAGTGATTTGACATCCGGCGCTCACTGACAGATGTTCGTCCCTTCGTGCGATAAAATTGGTGCAGTTAATAGTCGCGTGACTTTGAGGATCGACACCCTTTTCGAATTCGGAAACAGATTGGTGTATTCGATTTTAATGACAGCTTTTGTTCCTGTTAGTGGAACTAACGGTTTCGTGTCGCATTTACGCGGTAACACTATTTGAATATAAAGAAATAAACGAAGAGAATAAACGAAGTATTTTACTGTTTCGTAGACCTTAAATTACATAACACAAAAATTAATAATATAACTGTTAAAAACACTAAAATAAGCTAGTCAGTTTTCTCCGATATCCTCAACTGAATAAAATCTTTTATTGACTTATTTATTCAGTAATATTGTTCATCAAATTACAAGGCAAAATCAAGAGCACCTTTTTAAATTTTTAGCTCTACATTTTAAACAGGTGCCGCTTAACTTCAAACATGACTGCGTAGTGGCTACCCTTTAATTAAAATAGCTGTTAATCCCGATAAGGCACGTTCACGCATTGTTTGGTAACGGTGTGAACAGCCATTGTATTTTGTCAAATAGACCCTTTTCAAAGATAAGCCGCAAATAAAATGCATTCGGACGAAAGAGACTGTGTGTCGCCAAATGTCAGTTTTATTTATGTTGGCAACAGATGTGCTGGCAATGATTGAGTGAAACTGAAATTAGTTTTGATGACTGTTTCTTTTGACCCTATGAAAATAAGCTTTTTCATTTAGGTATAACTAAAGAAAAAAATGTTTAATAACACTAATGTCATCGGTAAAACAAAGTCACTAATGTCAGTAATATAGTCATAATTTTTCCTTAAATAATAAAATATAGGCTTCAGAAATCAAACTTCAGTTTTGTGCCATTCTGAAAAATTAACTTAAAAATGTCATCGCCATTAAAACTAAATTCCTTTTGTCTCTCACTCATTACTCTACCCCATAAATTAAAAACAAATGAAAGCTCAAAATTCTTCCAAATTCAAACATAAAAAACGAATTAAAAAGTATTTAAAACGCCGAATAAAAACTTTTTCTATTGTCCATTCTAAAGTAATGAGCGAGTCATTACCGCAGTCCATTCACACCAAACTGTCGAGACAAATCGTCGCCTGTCCGCAATGTTCCCCTTCAACAGATGTCTTTTGCAGCTTTATTGCATGCTTTGTAGTACATTGCTGGCTTTCATCTTTTGGAGGACAATTATATTCTCAATGACCAAGCAATAGATAATGAACATATTTCGAGTACTAGAAAAGTTAAGCTTTTTTGCATTACATAGTTCGTAATGATTAATTGAGAGCGAATGACATGCGTTTCGGAGATGCAATGGAAAGTGTCCCTCATTGGCCATATGTTAAGTTAGCACTCCTTCCATTTATATGCGCCTGGTACATAAATCAAGTTTACTCTACCGAGCTGCCGTTCGAACTTGACACGCGAATCTTTTTTTGTTTACCTTTTTTTAAGTAGCAGCTTGTGTTGTTGTTCTAGTGAGCTACTGACATAATAAATTAAGTATCTTTTTTTAGATAGTATTATTACTATAATTATGTAGTGTTATTAATAAATTTATATGTAGAGCAAAGGGCCAGTGAATCTGGTCAGGTAGTCAGCACGACTATAACCTTTAAATGTTTTTTAAAAAGAAGTTGTAAGAAATAACGAAGCTTTGGCTTACAATCTTCGACAAAAGATTTAACAGCAATTAACAGAACACTGTGACAATTTAAATCACAATTGTAACTTATTATAATTCAAAACTTCTCAATGCTAAGACATATCAATGGATGTAAATAATATCCCAAACATTCAGCATTGCATATTATGCATAGTATTGCATAGTATCTTAAACTCGTAACCCGATACGCGAGCAGAGCGTAGGATTACACAACATTCATTCACATAGCCAAACCAAACAGCATAATGTTACTATTGAATACTGAAACAACTATTTGAATAGTAATCTAATAACTTATATTAGGTATTAACGCTAAAATTTACGAAGATAGATGGATGGAAATATCACCTGTATGGAAATGTGTCAATTACCTATATGGAAGATAGTTAATTGCTATTAGATCGCCTATTTAATTAATTACACATATCTAGTCAAAAAATACATGAAAAATTAAATAAATGCCATGCTTTAAAAGGACTAATAATATCAAAAATATCAGTAACATGTCTTGTGACGGTTGGATATTTTTTTAGACAAGTTCAACCCCTAATAGACGGTAAAAATATGAATAGAGTCGCGTGCGAGTCACGTAATAACAATAGACATTTATTATAAGTAATAATAATAAACTCACCCCAAACTTTTGTGCAAACAGGAAGAGGTTACAAAAACAGACATATAAATAAAAAAGACCGAACGCCTCTCAATTCTTCACTTTCATTCACTCATTCGTTGTTGTTCAATTTGACCACAAAACCGCACACAAGATGCCAACAAAAGTTCTTTGAAAACCGCGACTTGGTAACAAATAACCGAAAGTTTCCAAAAATAGGGCTAGCCACAATGCTGTATAATGCCTTACCTTTGCCTGCCTTGGTCACGATTCCCATTGTTCCCTTTGCCAATAAAACTTCAAAGGATTAAGGTTTCTGTTGTGTACCACTTGGGGCTTTTTCATTGCTTCCTGTGTTGTTCCATTTTTGAACAGGTGTCGTGTTTTTATTGATGTTTTGTTGTTTTTTCGGTTTTTTTTTGGTGAGAGTGTAGTGAAAAGTTAAACCACAATGTTTTTAGATTGGCCAACTAAATTATACGGATATTCCGGGTCTAAAACTACCTATTTTATATTTTGTGGTATATCTACAAAATAAAACTTTAACGTAACAATATTTATATATTTTATGATTTACAATCAAACGTTTACTACCCTTTTTATTTAATAGTTCCATAAAAAAATCATAGATCTACAAAATGATCATAAAACAACTGCAACATTTTTATTGTTTATAAACTTATTTATATGTAAATTTAATATTTATGTATTTAAAGCCAACATCTGCTTTAACATAATATATTGGAAATCGACTTTGTAGTAGCGTCAAAAAACAATCCCACCAAAAACATTCAATGTAAAAAAAGCCAAGTCTCTCTATGCAATTCTTCCATCGTAAAAAGTTTTGAGATCGCATAGGAGCCAAGTCCTGTTCAACTTAATTTGTAATAATAAATCAATATTTTGTGACTATATCAATAGTTTTGTTTACATTACAATAACAGTGACTTGGCCATGAGCACAAGTTAAAGGTCGTTTGCTCCTTTTAATTACGTGCAAATACCGTTGAATTTATATATTATATATATTATGGACATGATTTTGTAACTGATTGGAATTTGAGATCACTATGGACTAAACATGCGCCATAGTGCATGTGCAGTTCACTGATCTTGGATGATACCGACTGTCGGTTAAGGTGTCCTGATATTATTTATTATTTACTTGCAACTCCTCCAAATATGCCGCTTTATATTTGTATCTTATTGTGCTCATGGCCAAGTCACTATTATTGTAATGTAAACAAAACTATTGATATAGTCACAAAATATTGATTTATTATTACAAATTAAGTTGAACAGGACTTGGCTCCTATGCGATCTCAAAACTTTTTACGATGGAAGAATTGCATAGAGAGACTTGGCTTTTTTTACATTGAATGTTTTTGGTGGGATCTCATTTATTTTTTGTAGGTATCTTTCTTTTATTTTTATAAATAAACAAAATTGCTAAAAAAATATTTGCTTTTTGTACATAAACAAAGAACAAAGTTAACAATGCAGTCAAAATTCATATACCATGTTCTTGTAAAACGGCAAATATAAATTTGTTATATATTATTTACTAAGGTATATAATTTATTACCGTTTTTATAATTTTCCCTTTACATGTAGCTATAAACCTATCTTGGTGCCAAATTTGAAGGTTCTAAGTTTGCTAGAAGTACCTTAGATTTTTGATGATCGGTCAGTGAGTGAGTCAGTGAGTGACAAAATGGTGTAACTTTGATCGCTCATAACTCGTAAACTATTGGTTCAAATGTCATGTAATTTTGAGGCTGAGCTTGTTTTAATACTTACTCTAGGTCATCGAAAACCTAAACCCCTAGCTTTGTCCGTATCGATGATACAGGGGGGGTGAAATAGCCGCGAAACGCTTCGAGAAAAGAATGGTACGGCCGTGCCCGTTTTGCTCGAGACTTGGCTGGGGCACTGCCGTGCCCCCAGATATAAACGAATAATCGAATTTTCATATTTATTGTTCATATCGATACGTGCTGTTTTAGTTATTTTGATTAATCGGGTACATATTTAAAAATTGTAAGAAGTAATGTTGTAATGTCTAAAAATTTCAAGTATTTTTAAACATTACAACTAAAATATAAATAGGAGTGTGTCCATTATTTAGACTGATAGGGAAATAATAACGGAACACGTAGCTTTTGTATTGTGTACCCAAAGATTGTAGTTATCTTAAAACCGCATCGCTTCCGTAGAGAGGCATACACAAGGTCCATATACAAACTGGCTTACTGCATAAGAAGCTTGCTTTAACTTGTTGTTGTCTTGAAATAATACTTGCAGCTTAAAAAATAATTTGTCTCTTTGATGTCTAAAAATGTAAAAGAATATTCAGTTTTTTGAAAACAAATTAGAAAAGCATTCACTAATATACAATTTTATAATTTATTTAATTTAATGACTAAATTTCTGCAAAAATAATGAACATTTTTATAACAAGTAGTAAAAGAATACTTTTTAATTTATGACAATGTTACCAAGCATAGTTATAAAACGAACGCATTCAAACCTTGATGATTCTGTCACTCAAATATTTAAAAACAAAACCAGTAAATCTGTTCCAATTATAAAAGTTTAATTTGCGTTCGTGAATGAGAATGAGTCATTCGCTCATTCGCTGTGTCGGTCATACTTCATTCATAAATACTTTAGAGTTATTTGTGTATAAAAATGTGTTACTGGGCCAACTTTGATGTCTCATATCTTTGATTTATCATTAAGATGGTAGGAATTTTCATTGAGACACCATTTTCTTTTCGTTTTTCTTAGAATATGACACGATCTGATGTTGAATCTGAATTACAAAGTTTTGAAGAATAGTGTCACGATAAGAAGCGTACCAGTTGTTTAACATCTTTCAATTTAAATTTATATTTTAGATAATACTTATTTCTTTTTAGGGTTCCGTACCCAAAGGGTAAAACGGGACCCTATTACTAAGACTCCGCTGTCTGTCTGTCCGTCTGTCTGTCTCCAGGCTGTATCTCATAAACCGTGATAGCTAGAAAGCTGAAATTTTCACAAATGATGTATTTCCGTTGCCGCTATAACAACAAATACTAAAAACCACATAAAATGAATATTTAAGGGGGGGGGGGGGGCTCTCATACGACGGTGGTACAGAACCCTTCGTGCGCGAGTGCGACTCGCACTTGGCCAGTTTTTTAAATAAACCATGCCCATTTAATCTTATTTTCGGTCTTTATTTTGTAATGCAGGTAGGGTTGCCAGGTCGCCAAACCTAATAGCCGGACAGACCAGCCAGTTTGGCCGGACATTTGGGTAGAAAGGCCGGACACCCTACATTATTGAGGATTTTGTGTCTCAGTATTAATAGGTACGACAAAAAAAAATTATGTAAAATCAAACTTTTTTCCGCATCGCGAGGGGGCGGGCGGCACTGCGGCCGGCGGCCTGCGGGAGCGACCGACAGTCGACTCGCCTGTGCTCGGCCACGCTCGGCGCTCGCTCGTTTGCGAAATGTAAAAAGCCTAACAAAAGCCGGACAAGCCGGACACCGTTTATTTTGGCCGGACACGCAATCAAAAAGCCTACCTATGTCCGGCTTTATCCGGACGCCTGGCAACCCTAAATGCAGGGAATACAGTGCATTTAAGCGTTGCAAATACTAAAGAATTTATCGATTATTATCTTAAATGCTATCAGAATGCATCGCATATCAATATTTCGCGCCTCAAGTATATAAGATAAAATTATTAATTTGAAACAAATTTTCGGCAATATCAAAAGATTTAGGACAAGACTAATGGAAATACATGTAAATTGTCAGCCATTTTGATAGAATTCGTAAAGTGATCGATTTTTCTGTCAGAATATAATGTTTTATTGTACGATAACAAAAGCAGCTGATTTGTAAAATAAATAAAGTAATGATCTAGTTTTAAGACAGCTATTTGTGTGCCAAAAAAACAAAAAAGAATTATTGTCGTTTAATTAAAAAGTTTTCCGTTTTATTTTTGTCTATAAAGATTTTAAATAACATTCCTTTTCTTCATTCCGAATATCAATGTATAATGTATTGTTTTTTTGTTTCAGGTAAAAAATAATTCAGTGTTTATGGAAAAAATAGTGTTACTGAAGTAACTGGAAACGCAGTCAGTACCTGGTTTTTAGTTTATTTAATTACTTTAATACAGTCCATCATATCCTGTCCAACTCAGGATGTGTTTTCGTCATGGGCGGTCGCCATAACATATTATACCTCTATGGTGCAGTATCCGAGGTTAAACTCATTGTTCACGTAGGTAAACCAAAATGGCGGCGGTTTATAGCTGCAATAAATGCAACCCCAAGGTTGGTGAGATCATACGGCGAAAATTAATTGTGAAAGTTTTGTGTGGTGTAAGGTTTAAGAGGTAGCGGGAATGATTTTTTGGGCTAGAAAGCGATTATAATAATTATTTTTTAATATGATAAAAAAACTGTAAAATTCACAGTCAGTGACGGCTTCGAAAAACAGTGGTTGTTTATGTCATTTATTAAATTTAATAACATTTTTGACAAAGACATTTTTTTATTTTAAGATAACCTACTAACCAACCTACATTTTGGTACATTATACATTTAACTTTTTTTTAAAACCTTGACCTAATAATATGTTAACAGTTTAACATCATGTCAATTTACCCGCTACATTCTTATCACTTGTACCACACACAAGCTATATACATAAAGTGTCACAGCTGTAGATTTACAACCGGGCGGCGATGTTCTCATTTCATAGTGGCTAGTGACACATTAGCACTATGCTCATCTATTCGGCACTTTTGGTACCGCCGTTATTGAAATGACTACGTTTATTGGGACATCAGGACATGAGAAAGGAGTGGCTATTTGTTTATACGTACTTTAGTTTATGAGGTAGTAGTTCAGTCTTTACGGTTTTAGGTATAGGTTTAGGTATGTATTAACTATTTATTGAACTAATGAAGCGTTCTTGGGAGTATTCATTGAGCATGACCGTGTAGTATTTTATGTTCTTATTTGAGAGGCCCTACCCCAGCTAAGGAAAATACAAACAGCTGAATAGGTGCTAATTTTATTATATAGGTTGCAATCAGTTCAGCGTATCGCGATACTCTGCTGGATATTGGCCTCTCCCGCGTTGCGCCACAACACCCGTTCTTCCGCCCCGCGCATCCAGTCCGACTAGCTATCTTTTCCAGGTCGTAGGACCATCGGGCTGGGTATTCATACCTAGGTTACTAGTCAATATCACTAGTAACTTAAGCCACACATGAAAACAGACAAATACTCAAATACCAAATTCTTAACGCTAAGAAGAACAAAACTAATGAATATTAATACTGAGTTAGCTGTTAAACCGTGTCATTTTTATTTAACTTTACCCTTTCAATGTGCAGATGCATCTGTGTCAATACGCATGCGTGAAACAAAGGAACGAACTTCTATTGTAGACTGCATAGTACATTATAATGTTATGTTTGAGGAAAATATTTGGTGTGGAGTGACTAGCTTTTGAGAAAAAAAGTTTATTTAGTTTTCATCTGATGTTGGCGATTTGTATTGTTGATAATTTTGGACATTCTGATTAAGTGTCTAAGCGAAACCTTTCTACAATAATTATAATCCGTCTTTCATATTTAAGTGTAACTTGCCTATGACAACTAATATAGCGAAGAGGGGTCCAAATAATGTAATTGTTCATTGTTTAACAAAGCTTGACCAATTTAAATAAACCATTATTAAATTGATTGTATTGTGTCTGGTATTCGTTTACAATAGATAAATTCTGATAATAAATATATACACCGTCCCACAATATGATTTAGATACTATTCTGATAAATAGACATCTTCCCACGATATGATTTAGATACAGATAGTACTACAGACGCCGACGCTCCATGAACCGGAGGCTGCGCTGCCCACTGTGTGTCGGTCAGTGCGCAACGCGCATGCGCGAACCTTGTCTTATGATGGAGCTTTTAGTACGAATTATAATGTGCATTCTAGAAGTAGGTACTTAATATGTACTGTGTTTCTGTTATTCTAATTTACTAGTTAATTTGAGGAAGATAAGTAGACACTTAATAAGATTATAAGAGTAAATAAAAAAATAACATAAAAAATATTATAATGTACGCAAGTAGACACTCAGATTTTTACAAGGAAATAAATGTTTAGATCAAAATGCAATTATAATTTCGTATTGTGTTTGTTGGCTGTCAAGATTATAATTAAGTTAAGCTACGTACTAAAAAGGGTAACGCAATAATTTATCATTAACCAAAAACATTTTAAGTACTTAAAATGTGTTGAAAACTTTACAACCGAGACTTTATTAAAGAACTCCTTTAAGAAACAAAAACATGATGTATCTCTAATTGATGATGTCAATATAAGGCCCAAGGTTAGCAATAAAATATCAACGGATACGTAAACGCATTGTTTCCCTTCCCACGAGAATTCTAATAAAAACTACATACTTAAAAGCAAACAAACAAACGAACAATCTTAAAAACGCGTTGACACCTTCCAAGGAGCTTTTAATTACCATTTTATTTTGCTGCTGATTAAATGATAAACAAGCGATATTGAACTTTATGACCCTTAATTTAAGGCACGAAGTGAGTTTTTTGGGTGGTAAATAAGATTGGCAAAGGTCAACCCGTTGCCTGCGATCGTATGTCAAGTTCATTCAATTTCGTAATCGATGAGTCACGTGTAATTTTTGACATATTCGCGTTATGTCATTTTGTAATACAATTTTATAATACACGTCATCGTGAATTTTATAGTTGGTGCGATGATTTGCATAAGGCTGCTATTATCGTTTTAAATTGTTTGCCATGAATATTTATGAAGATTGATCTCATGCGTTTTACCTTGCGTGTATTTCATTTTGAATAAGCTTAGAATTTTTCATTTAAATAATAATAATAAATGCGGACAACATCACATCTTTGTTCTTAACCCAAAGTAAGTTGCTAAAGCACTTGTGTTATGGAATTCAGAAACAACGAAGGTACCACAAACACCCAGACCCGGGACAATGTAGAAATGTGATTTTCTTCATTGACCCGTCCGGGGATCGAACCCGGGACCTCGGAGCTGGCGACACCTTGAAACCGGTGCGTGCGCCACTCGACCACGGAGGTCGTCGATTTGATTAGATTTGATGTCTAACGTTTGAACTTGAAGTGTTTGGCAGTGTGATTTAAAGAATAAGAAGGCAAAGTGTAGTTTACAGAGCTGAAGTAATGAGTAGCTCAAGTTAAAAGGAAAAAGCTACATCTTAATTTACATAAATTGAAACACTTTATAATGTTTGTTACAGTTATGTTTAAATACTCTTCTATACCAAAAAACAACCTTATATGTTTATTACCTAAACTAAATTAATAACCGTATCATTTTCATACACCATAACCAAACCACATAAACTATATTTAACAATGACTTCATCACTTCAAAGGATAGTCCGCCGCCTTTCGCGTCCAAAAACATCGCAAAGTTATGTCAACGCCATGAGAGGCAAATATTTTCTCCCGTTCATTAACAAAAGATGTGTGCCAGGCCATTGTACTTGTGTCAACATGTCACTGCTCTACTAATTAGTTCCGAGGTGACGTACCAGTGACAGACTGTCAGTATTGTAGAAAGTGACGACATATTACATCACCGTCAAAACTTATTAGGCACTAAAATTTTATAAAAGTTTAAATTTGAAACGGAGTTTTGTGATGCCGGTGTTTTAGGGTTATTTATAATTTATAGACATTGTTATATTTTTTGCGTTTTATGCCATAATATTTTGATTGCTTATTTTAATTATGATTTTATGACATATTTTTTTACACCGAAATAGCCTTTGAATTAATACACCAACTCAATCGTACGTATGACATTAAGCAGGTTTAGGTACCTAAGCATTTCCAAAGTGTATAAGATAACTTTCGACCAATTTTACGTTCGGTAAATACAGGTTAAAATAAACAATCATAATTGACCATCAAAAGCTTCCTCCATTTCCCTCCACTCCCACAAGCTTTATAAAAAATATCTACAGACAATAAATCCTCCGTCCATTAAGCAATAAGAATGAGCTTTAATAATAACGATTAATTTATTAATTGTAATTATATCTGACGGCTGCCTACGGTGGGCCGTGACCCACAATCGGTGACGTCACGACCTGACACACGGACAAATAATGCAGCTCCTGCACCTGTGACTTGATTGAAGCTCTATTTTATGTGAAAAATGAACGAGTATGTTAGGGTTCTTCAGATCTTTTTGAAAAACTAAAAACCAGTTTTCAAACAGCCTACTTTCAAATAAAGTTTGTAGTATGATACGTAATTATGTTCTACTCTGTCATTTACATCACCTAAGGTCAAAAATGTTAAGTAAATAATCATGGATTTGAGTAAAATAAAGGAGGTTGTAGAAAAAGTATCCTATGGACATTTCAAAGCTAACAATTTTTTAAATAATACCTATAACATAGTATGATTATTGCGTGCTTACCAAATTAAGAAGTAATATCTACCATTATATTTTTCTAAAAGGAGAAGCAGCTGAAAATGTAATGTACGGAACGCTTAAAGTTGGAGTGACTCAGATTATGTTAACTGGTGCTTGTAAATTGGGTAATTATGTAAAAGATAAAAGACCGTCGGACAAGGAACAAGTCAATTGCGACCTTTTTGTTAAAACTTCACTGAAGTTGTAAATGATTAACGACTATTATTCAATATTCAGACCAGGGCCGAGGTAATAAATATCACCAAAATATATTATATTGTTTTATATACCTACATGACTGTCTTTTAATTTATTGCCAAATAAATTATAGTTTTAGTTTAACTAATGTAGTATTTGGCAGTTATTAGAGGGGCTCGTGGCTAAGTGGAAGCCGTACGGTTTGACCGATAATACAGGTTAAGCCGGGCTCGCCGCGGTTGGTCCGTGGATGGGTGACCATTTTCTAAACATACCGAGACCCCTTCGTGTTACGAAAAGCACGTTAAACAGTAGATCTTTGGCAGTCGTTAAGTCAATTCTGACAACCAGTCTTACTATGGGATACTTCTTCTTCTTCTTCCTGCCCTTTTCCCAAATTAATTGGGGTCGGCGCACCATGCTTTTTCCTTCCATTCCACTCTATTAGCTGTAATACTCTCATTCACTGCTTTTTCATTCATATTATCTCTCACGCAGTCAAGCCAACTTTTTTTTGGCCTTCCTCTTCCTCTCCAGCCATCCACATTCAAATGCATCACTCTCTTATTCACATGCCTTTCATCCCTCCTCATTACATGCCCATACCAGGCTAGGCGATTCCCTTTCACTTTTTCAGTTACTGGCGCAACTTTCAAACTTCCTCTTATATACTCATTCCTAACCTTATCCATTCTCGTCACTCCACACATCCATCTCAGCATTCTCATTTCTGCTACATGTAATCGTCTTTCATCCGTCTTCTTTAGGGCCCAACATTCCGTTCCATACATTACGACAGGTCTAATAACTGTTTTGTAGATTTTACCCTTTAACTTATTATGGGATATTATGGGATACTGTGTTTCCCATTAAAATGGGTTGTGGAGGTCAGATAGGCATTCGCTCCATGTAAAATACGGTATTCAGCTGAATCCGGTAAGACTGGTAGCCGACCCCAACATAGTTGGGAAAAGGCTTGGGAGATGATGATGATGATAATGATAATGTAGTATTTGGCACAAATACCTAGTGTTGATAGTAGATCTATTGTTGTTTATTGTGTGTGTGGTGGCCTAGTGGTTCAATGAACGGATTTGTATGCGAGGTGGCAGGTTCGAACCCGGGCAAGAAACAAAGAAACTTTTCAAATTATATGTACTTTCTTAATTATTCTTAGACACTTCTGACAAACGGTGAAGGACAACATCGTGAGGAAACCTGGATTCCAAAATTGGGATCTGAAATCGCCAATCCGCAAAATGAGCAAGCGTGGTGATCAATGCTCGTGCCTTCTCTATATGGGAAGAGGACTGTGCCCAGCAGTGGGACGTTTATAGGCTGGTATTATTATAAGTGTTTTAAAGTGCCATTTAGGCTATAACAGCAAATATTCTGTTTTGCTAATATTTTTAATTACTTCCCAATAAAGCTTATTTACACATTAATTTTATAGCTTGTAAAGAATACTTCTTGTCTTATCTCTAGTCACTAAAAAAAACAAAAATATTTAATATAGGTTTTTTACAGCTTCAATAAAATGTTGTTATTTTCGACGACCTCCGTGGTCGAGTGGAGTACCTACGCACCGGTTTCAAGGTGTCGCTAGCTCTGAGGTCCCGGGTTCGATCCCCGGACGGGTCAATGTAGAAATCAACTTTTCTACATTGCCTCGGGTCTGGGTGTTTGTGGTACCTTCGTTGTTTCTGAATTCCATAACACAAGTGCTTTAGCTACTTACTTTGGGTTCAGAGCAATGTGTGTGATGTTGTCCGCATTTATTTATTTATATTTATAATGAAAATAAAATTTAAGTTTCCCTCATAAAATTTTGATGAATAAGGATAATTAGTTATAAGTAATTAAGAATAATCTATGCTCGTTTTTACCTCACAAGTCGTAACTCACTAAATCGTTTTACAAAGATACTCGTTCTGTTTATTCCGACGGAAATGCGGAATAAATAAAACATTTGAATCGGTCTCGGTCGGAATAAATCAGTTTTTGCCGTCGACCAAAGACACCTGTCTCATACACAATCTTTGCAGTTTCGCGGACGGACGATAGCGGTGTTTTGTATCGCGAATTTCTTTAATTAAAATAACTGGATTGAAGGAAGTCGTAAAGACGTTTTTCGAATCAAGAATTCTGTTGTCATTGTCAATGTGTTGCTGGCAAGCATAAGTGATTAAATACAACCTTTTTCGTCGAAAAATAAAAAAAAATACGAACTTTTTTGTGGTTTTACTTTTTTGATAAAGTGATGTTTAGTTTTCATTGTTACTAGGTACCATGGTTTTACTATCATTGTCACATTGAAGGCTACTTTAAACTATGTAAAAAAATTAAATTGTAATCCAATTAACACAAAAACGTTTTAAAATGTTGATTATAATAAAAACAAGCCACATTGTTTGAATTAATTAAAATAACTCATTATTATTTATAGTGCACATTGACATTTAATGACATTAAAATAATGTTACATTTGTTCTTCCTCAGTTTTATTTTTTTGTGTTATTGTTAATTTATTTATGATAGTTATATATAATAGTTTTGTTCCTGAATGGATTATATTATGGCAGATTATATACCAATGAATGTTTCAATAAGAGAAAAACGGTCAAGTGCGAAACGTACACGAAGGGTTTAACTTAGTCCTTATTAACACTTTATATTACTTAACCATCTATGACGATTATGAAAAATGGATGTACATAAATATAGGTATTAAACAAATTATTACTAATTAATTCTATCATTTATCGCTGTTGGGCGATTAAATCTAATTGATGTAGAGCATTTTCAAGCAAGCTGTTTATTGCATTTATTAATTAAGGCATAAATAATTTTATAACCAATATAAAATATATTTTGATGCTAAAATATATATAATCTTCTGTTTTACCTCACAAGTAGGTCGTAAACCTTAAATACTAATGCATAAATCAATATAACTACATAATAATAATATAAACCTGTCTTAATTATTCTTATAACTATAACTGCCTCGTTGGCCTAGTGGTGCTAAGCGCGACTGCTACGCTAGAGGTCTTGGGTTCGATTCCCAAGTCGGCCAAGGTGTTATTGGGTTTTTCTATGAAATTCTCACTAGCAGGTCGGAGTTTGGATTTGTGCCCGGTTAGTGGCAATAGGCTCGCCCCCTATTACATGGGACCTACACATACCGGCGAACTGTGGGTGTACATTGGTACACCTCTGCCTAACCCTTCGGGGATGCAGGCGTGATGGTATGTATGTATGTATTATTCTTAACCCAACCCAAAAAAAAACTTCTAAACGTCGAAATTCCAAAAATCTTGAAAGACAGATATTTAAAATGCTGTAAAATATATAATATTAACGTCAAAATTAAGTTGTAAACGCTAGCTTTTAACTAGAAATAATTTTTGTTATTCATGATTTTTTTAGTTGCTACATTAAAATTGATGCTAAATAAAAGAAAATTTAAGCTAATTTTTGTTTTCAAAATAAAAACTTTAATTCGTTGAGATCAGCATTTTTTATTTCCATTACATATGAGAACATCTTTGGCAAACACTGCAATAACAGCAGTACAACTATTTAGGAAGTGCAATGTTACTAAAAGCAAAACAAATTTCAAAGTACAACACAAATCCCTAACTTTACGATCTTGTTCGCCGCATCACACACCCGTGTGTCACTGACTCATTGTGAATCCAGACCAAACAGAGGGATATCTAAAACGCTTTATTTATTGTATAATTTGTGTTACAAATAGCGTATAATTCACAATGGCTGCTCAGCTTGTCATGAAGTCGAGAATAGATGGTATAGTGCAGGATTGTCAGTAAGACAAGTTTGGTGATATTTTTTGGTACGAATTGTAGTAAAGAGAAAACTAATAATATGACAGAAAAACTATCAAAAAGCATGACTCTTTTAAGGTGTAAAAGCTGTACATTTTAAAAATAATATAAGTATAATGATGTCATCCAGAGAAATAAGCTCATTTATAATTTACTAATTTAAATTAAATAAAACTTGGAGAAATAAGTACTCGTTTCGTCTAATTTACAAGCAGATTACCGCTGTCATTGCGCATAAAATCAGCTTAAATATTCCTACAAATTACAAGAGAATTAGTGCCAGCTGCATCTCGTCATTTTGCGTCAACTCTGAATTAAATCGGGCTTTCTGGCTCTTAACGATACCCGCACTATAATCCTATGTGACATTGACAGTTCGCACGCCATGACAGCTCTTAACAAACTCATTTCAGAAAAAGCTTCAGAAATAAATTAATGGCTGACTATTGTGATTTATAACTTGCTAACTACTACTTGAATGATTTATAAATTTATAAATTACTAATAAATAAAGATTCCCTTCTTAACGTCAACGAAACTATTTGACACATTTTTTAGCGCGAAACTTTAATTGACTGGCCTGTTGGTCTAGTGGTTAGTGACCCTGACTGCTATACCGGAGGTTGTGGGTTCGATTCCCACCCAGGACAAATCTTTGTGTGATGAGCACGAGCATTTGTTCTGTGTCTGGGTGTAATTAAGCTATAATATGTATGTATTTAGAAATATAAGTATGTTTATCAGTTGTCTGGTTACCATAACACAAGCTCTGCTTAGCTTGGGATCAGATAACCGTGTGTGAGTTGTCCCGGAATATTATTATATATTATTTTTATTCACAAACTAATTAAGCAAAACTAAAATGTTTTCTAAATGTAAAATTGAATGATAAATGTTTTTCGAACAAAAAAATAGGAAATAAGGATACGTCATGTTAGAAACATTTACGAAATGAAATCTGCACGTGTTCAAGAAAAAAATATGTTAGTTGTATTTTTTGTAGGTATTTATTTATTTATTTATTTATTTATTTATTTATTTTAATCATGGAAGACTTACAGCTATTAACATCGTTCTAGCATATAACATGTAACATAGTCAGCAGAAAGCCAATTACAAATCTTCGCTTATAGAAATATACTAAGAAATTATTACAAGCAGAGTATGAGCGAACAGAAAAAAAGAAGAAAACATCACGCCTGGTTCACAGAGGTTTGCCTGGCTCATAGACGTATCAACTAAACATCATTTATTTATTATCAGTAGTTTGTTCTAGAATAAGTATACAGATCACTGCAGTGGTTTCATTATATATATATATACATGCATGTACACATATATATATCACACATGTACATACATACACACATATATTATAACTAAGATTCCTTAAAGAAATGAAGGCTTAGGCACCTCCTTGCCGATGCAACACTAGTTATGAAAGGGTCAATATCAAACTGCTTACATATATTATTGAAATGTTTACTTGCGCGCACTAAGTAACTGTTTTGCCGGTAATTTGTTGAAGCCTTTGGAACGTGAAATGGTGGATGGTAACGGAGTGATTTCGACGGAACACTAAAGTTAATTTTTTGTAAAAGATCAGGACAATCAATTTTGTGATTCATAATTTTTAAAAGGAAAGTAAAATCAGCTATTTCTCGTCTGTTTGCTAATGGTAAAATATGGTATTTTTTACATAACTGGAGGTAATTGCCTGACTGATAGGGGATCTTCTGATGGAAGCATAAATACCTAATGAAACGCTTTTGTACATTTTCAATGCGATCGATATACTTACAATAGCGCGGATTCCATATTTGGGACCCGTATTCTAGGTGACTCCTGACATAGGTGCAATATAAAATTTTAAGAGTCTTAGCATTTGTAAACGTTTTACATAGACGCATTATAAATCCAAGTGATTTCAAAGCTCTTTTCACAATGGTGTCTATATGTTTGTCGAAAACCATTTTGCTGTCATGATGCACTCCTAAATCCCGAACAGTATCACATCTTGTCAATGTCTGGTTACATAAGGTGTAGGAGGTATTTAGAGGATCGCGTTTCCTAGTATATGTCACAGTATAGCATTTTTCAGGATTAATATCAAGTTTATTCTGCCGACAGTATTCTTGTAGATGATCTAACTCATTTTGGAGTCTAATCATGTCTTCCGGGGAGGAAATAGTTGCGTAGACCTTCATGTCATCAGCAAAACATAATAAATTAGATGACTGAAGGCATCGGTCAATGTCGTTTACATAGATCACGAATAAAAGCGGACCTAGCAGGGAGCCTTGAGGAACACCACTGGGCACGGAAACCCAGCCAGACCTATAATTATTTAGTGCAACAGCTTGAGACCTGTTATCTATGTAACTAGAAAACCATCTGAGAAGGTCACCGCGAATTCCAATCTTAAACAGCTTCTCAATTAGGATATTGTGGTCAATTCGATCAAATGCTTTGCTGTAGTCTGTGTAAACGACATCAACCTGCCTGCCATCATCCATGGCTTTTGTAACAAACTCGTTGAATAAGACTAGGTTAGTCATAGTAGACCTACCTTTAAGAAAGCCATGTTGAAAGGAGCTGAACGATCCTGAAATTACAGGAAAAACTTGACTGTAGACAATCCTCTCAAATACCTTAGAAATGATGCACAATTTGGAAATCGGCCTGTAGTTAATAATCTCTGTTTTCGAACCCTTTTTGTGCACTGGAGTAATAAAGGCCGATTTCCAAAGTCCGGGGACAGTACACAAGGACAGGGACTTCTTAAACAAAAGCGAAACTGGTAGTGCGATAGATGATGCACATTTCACTAGCAGCTTGGGCGATAATTTGTCAGGACCAGCACCTTTATATATGTCCAGCTTACGGAGCAAATTAGTTACGTCGTCGATTTTTATTTCGATATTACAAATATCCGCAGATGGATTAACTTGAGTGGAGTCCGGAAGATAAAGTGTTGGGTTACGTATACCGTTCGTACTATGGTTGAGGAAAGTGGAATGAAAATAGGTGGAAAAAGCCTCACATATTGATTCACCCGTAAGTAGTAAATTGTTATTGTAGTTGAGCGTACTAGGAGTTGCATGCGAATTGAAACGAGTTTTTACATAGGCCCAGAAGGATTTAGGATTTTCTTTTATAAATTTTTCAGTATTAGCAATATAACTTTTATAACAGGTGGATTCCAGCAACTTTACTCTATCACGTAACATTCTAAATGTGTGGCCATCAGATAAATTACCATAAGTTTTGATTTTTTTTTTATATTTGTGTTTTTCTTTAATAGCCTTAATTAAGGATTTACTATACCATATTGGGTACTTACTTTTACGTACTAGTTTGTGTGGTATGTACACATTTTGTAGGTTAGCAAGGGTTTTGTTAAAGAACTCAACTGAGTCATCCAATGTACGTGATGAGAGTTCGCCCTCCCAGTTGACTGCACGGATATCACTGTTCAGAGCCTCAAAATTACCCTTATTATATAAGTAACGTATTGTCGGCAAGCACTCTAGGATAGGTATTTCAATTAGATTAACAGTAATTAATAATGCTGGGTGATATTGATCTATAGGGACTAAAGGACCGGAAGATTCATATACACTAACAACTTTATTAGATAACACTAAGTCCAATATTTTACCCTGCTTATTAGTCACCCCATTGTATTGCCCAAGACCCAACATGCAAAGTTCGTCAACGAGCAGACATTCATCTGCAGTAGAATAGATTGCTGGCGTAAGCGGTGAGAGATCATTAGATGGAATCCACGAAATATTACTCATATTGAAGTCGCCGATGACTAAAAGCATATCAGTCGGATTATTGAGTGATAAGTGGTGAAGTTTATCGACAAAGTTGCGTAATTGCATGGAGAATGACAAACCATTGTTTTGCGTACATAAATAGATCACGCAGATATATAGATTTATGTATTCGCGCGAATTTGATTTTTTAAGCTGTAGGCTTACCCATAGGTCTTCCGCGGAAGAGTGTAGTAGTGGCTGTGAATAAACTGGTAACTCCCTACGTGTAGCAATTAATACTCCTCCTCCTCGCAGCTGCCCAGTCAGCTCATAGTCACGATCGCGGCGCCACACAATGTACCGATCATTAAAGATTTCAGAATCACAAACACCGTCCACCAACCACGTTTCTGTTAGCACGATAATATCATAGTCACACATCAGGATTTGGCGATGGCAAGTATCAGTTTTTGTCCTTAACCCACGTACGTTCTGATAGAAAACATTCAAACAATCAACACTTACCATTGATTACAAAATTAGTAACATCGCAATAGTAACACTTTACGTTTAAAATAGTGTAACAGTATGAATTCGTTTTTAAGCATTTAGCGCGAACTAATATGAAATAGCATTTATTTATATAATATAATGGAGGGTAAAAGATAATAACTTTTAAGCAGAGACAAAAGGCAATCGACGTACATTCCATGCGGTAGTAAACAACTGTGCGACAAAGCGCGCAAGCACAATGATTTGAGTTCTTAAGTGTAAGCAGTATAGATACATTTTTAATTATAGCGATTTGAAAGTAAACACCGCGATAAGGAATATAATAGAACATTTTAAGCGAACAAAAAATGGGTGTCCGACTCATTAGTGCGGCAGGGGTGCTAAACCTTTTGCAGTGATGTATGGAAGCACAGGCAATAATCAATTTAAGATATGAATCTAATAAAGAAAATAATATGTTTGTTTGACATTTTAAACTAATTTGTTTAAATCTTTTTCTTTTCTTATAATAAATGACTTACTAGTATTATTTTTACGCACGTGAATTTTACCGTGTTTAACCCAAATATAATCATAGTTCTTCTCTTTGGCAATAGATTTGGTTTTTGTTAACAACTTTTTGGAGTCCACACTTAAATGATCATTGACGTAGATCCGCTGACCGCCCTGAATATCAGATAGATTCTTGACTGCGCGTGCGGCTGCTATGAAATTTTCCTTTATATAACGGTTGAGGAAACTTACTATAATCAACTTCTCATTCGAGTTATGTATGGGTACCCTAGAGATATAGTTGATCAGTGTTTTCGGACAGTTGTAATTAATTTTACAGCCGATAGCTTCAACAATTGCAAACAGGTCTTCATCTTTTTTAGTGGGTACTCCTTTAATTTCTATGTTGTTAAGCCGGGAGCGCTGTTCATGCATAGCAAGTTCGTGTTTCGTTTGTGTTAAATCCGCCTGCATTGAGTCCACCACTTCCTGAAGCTTATCAAGTTGAGCAGCTTTTGTTTCGAGATTTAGTAGTCGATTATCAAAATCTTCAAGTTTTCCATTAGTCTGGTCACAAACGGTCTTCAACTCAGCTAGTTCAGTTTTTATTATCTGAATGTCTTGCACCAAGATGGGTAAACCCTGTAGCTGACATTTCAATTCACGGATTTCGGAGAGTAGCATGTCCAGTGTAGTAGGCGACCCAGAGGTTGGAGCAGGTGACTGCGATATTGTAGCAGGTGGTTGAGGTGTTGTAACTGGTGAACAAGATGTTGCAGCCGACGGCTGAGATGTTGTAATGGGTGACTGAGGTACTCGTGTCACTGGCAGGGAGATTTTGCAAGTAGGGCATTTCCATTGGGCTCGCCTATCAACTCCCAACTTCCGCCAACCCGCTTCTGAGATGCTTGCACATCCAAAATCCAGTTCTTTTTTACACTTAACACACTGAACTCCGTCGTTGAACTTGCTATTGCACACTGCGCACGTTTTCATTTTGTTCGGTATTGTAGGTAAACACAATTAATTGAATCTGTACCAAAGGTTGACGATATATTATTTAGAATCGAGACAGGTAGCAGGCGTGCCGTTCGACTGCGCGCTCACACGGGTGTGAGTGTGTATTATGTCAACTAGGCTGTTCAGTAACCGGATCGCGTAATACAGATGCTTGTTAACTAACAAAAGGTTGTTTTTATTGGCAAGCGGTGTTTCCAAGAATCTATTCAACTTCTACAAACGATTTGCTGTCAACTTGTGTTCTGATGTACTAAAACTGTTTGGCAAATAGTATTTTTTGTTTCGTCTGGCCTTTTAGATACAGTTTTTAGACTTTCGTGAAAGTCGGAGAAAGCTTTTTTTATTGGTCAAGGATTTAAGTGATTTAGGTGTGAGAAATATGGAACCTAAAAACAATAAAAATATCTAAATAGTGCCACAAAGTTGTGAGATTAGTAACTCAAGAACAATATAGATCAGTGCGGAAGCAGTTTAAAAATATTGGCTAGCATAAATTATCCTTTTCTTTTATAGTAGACAGGTAGTGATAGGTTAGATAGGCACTATATATCACCTGACACTGCTTTTAAAACAAATCTAAACAAGATATATTTTCTGTAGTTCAGGAAAACACAATTCATCTTCATTTAAAACAATAAAAATATAGTTTTTCTAAGAACTTGCATTTGTGGAAGCCGAACATGAAAATATAACTTGTCTCATCCCTATTATGTGTCTGTCTTATTTACATACCGTCATACAACCAGTTAAGCTACACAAGTAGAAACAGTGCAATATGAAAATCGACCTTAGTCCATTGAAATAGAGGTGATATTAATAAGCGAGGGTTGGTAATGTGTGGTTGACTGTACACAATTACTCATGAAGCCTCAGTCTTATTCATATCTTGCTGGTTTATGTCGTAAACGGTGACTAAGTCTTGTCTTACTTATGATAAGGTAGTTACGATTTATTACAAGATCTTGTCCTGATCATTCTTGAAGGCAGAAGATTGTTTTCATAATTGTTTGTCATTACTAATGAATAACACTCATTGCTGTTTTAGTTAGATATATGATTGTAGCTGTGTTTGTTAATGCAGCAATTGATGTGGTACAATTATAAATTTACATTTTGTTGAGTAACTACAGTCATTGCTAGCTTTCATAGATTGCTTTTTCTGTCACACATTTAACAGATAATTTGTAAAGTAATGCAGCGTTGGATTCTGCTCGATCTTTTTGATCGTAGACGGTATGCAATGAATCACTTTCCATGTTGTTAAAATGTAAGTCAATTTCGCAACTCCCAAACTGCAGGCAACCTTGTGACCATTACCATATCTTCCAGGACATCTTGTAACCTCGAAGCAGCCCAGTAAGTCACAATGGTGCTAAATATTATAATGATACACGATTTTTATATAATGTATGTATATCTCACCTGTTGCACTGACAGTCTTTAAAAAGGAAACCTCAAGAATGGAATAGAAATGAGGTCAGATAAAAAAAACAAAAAATAAATAAATAAATGCGGACAACATCACATACATTGCTCTGAACCCAAAGTAAGTTGCTAAAGCACTTGTGTTATGGAATTCAGAAACAACGAAGGTACCACAAACACCCTGACCCGGGACAATGTAGAAAAGTGGTTTTCTACATTGACCCGTCCGGGGATCGAACCCGGGACCTCAGAGCTGGCGACACCTTGAAAACCGGTGCGTACGCCACTCGACCACGGAGGTCGTCAAAGATATTCGCGGATGATGGTATGTTTTGAGCAACAAAAACTCATGCTCCAAAAGGATCTCTCACTAGCTCTCAGTATAAAAATGCTCTTATTTTCTAGTAGAAACCCTCTTATTCGACATAAGATAAAAGTATCGGTAATTAAATCTCAGAAAGTTGAACCTAAAATTAACTAAGTGTTTGTACTTCTTTTACCGGAGACAAACCGGAAACGATTTTGCAATCCACCGCGAAATTTTAAAATACCTTTCCAAATGGACGGCCACGTTAAGCTTGGAAACTCTAACGTTAACAAACATGTTAGACTACCCATTTAGAATACATAAAGACTAGAAAAACTAGAACAAAAAAACCCGTTCTTGCATCAGAGTGCACAATCGTGACAGCTCTTCCAAATTGCATTTCAGATCCGTACTTCTATTGTTCGTTTACGTGGTACGAGTTGCATTTCCATACAAGAGCTGTCAGAGAAACACTTATGATAATCGATGTCTGGACGTTGGACAGTTATTGTATTTTTATTGCCGATAATAATGTTCAATGGTGATCAATCTTTTGAGACATATGGCAGGCTATTGTGACTTTGTGAGCTTATTGGGGACAGTTTGTAAATGCACTTTCGACTGATTCTTTGCGCTTTCAGTTTGAATTTATGATCATTTGCTTTTAGATCATTTGTCATACGTGTGTTATGTCATGATTGGGTAGAATTGATTCAATTCATCACAATACCTTTTTACGAAAAATTCAAGGCAAAGAGATGGTGCCATATATTTTTGGAGATGGCTTTAAAACAATCATTATTGATGATTGTTGAGGAAATAAATGAGTATATTTTCCGCGCAATTTTGGACAAAAAACAGTGTTTACGGATTATACTTCTTTCCAAGTATTCTTATTACCATATAATGAAGCCATTTAGAAATACGTTATAGGTAATTTAGCGATGAGCTAAAGGAAAAATCTGAGTAAAACCTAGCTGATTATGTATTCAAGGCATGCTTGAAGTTGGGATCAGTGGTAACGGTGTGATGACATCAACGAGAATCATCACGGACCACATCATTACAATGACAAAAGCACTGACGCACACATATAAATATGTATAAATGTATTTTATTTACAACTCTGTTCACAAGATCTAGCAACTAATCCAAAAAGTTTTGATGCTTAGAGCACAGAACGCTTAAGTTGAAAGGATTCCACTGGAGTTTATAAATTATTATTTGTATATGTAATGCAGCATTAATAAGGTATTTCTGATATCAAGGCGAACTTAGCGTGCTCTACGCATTCAAATAGATTTCTTTTTGTTTTAGCATAGTTTTCAAGTTCCAGCACTGCTGATTTGTCACACTCTTTATTTAGGCAATATTAATAACAATCTAACAGCACATATATTGAATCGTCTCTAAAATATGAATCCCAAAACGACTACCATGAAAGTCATACCATCGGGAGCAGTTCTTTAAACGTTTCTTCTTAAAACTGTATATTTTATGAGTCAGCAGTACTAACAAGACTCATTTTATTTTATAGTTGGATTTTCAGAGATTAAATCCGACATGAGGGGAGTTTGAGTACTGAAGTGGTTGCCATTTCTGAAGAGATGGATATTAAATTACTTGTAATCTTGAGGGATCGATGCCCTGGGTTTATAGGTGGTTAATACGAGATGCGTTAGTAAAGGCTATGAAACGTATGAGTCATCAAATGTAAGAATTACAGCTTCAAAGAAAACTTTCACTAAGATACTTATCGTAAGATAAGACGAAGACCGTAAATGTCTGAAAGTATAATAATAATATCCTGGGACAACTCACACACGGTTATCTGATCCCAAGCTAAGCAGAGCTTGTGTTATGGTAACCAGACAACTGATAAACATACTTATATATTTCTAAATACATACATATTATAGATAAATTACACCCAGACAACTAGAACAAATGATCGTGCTCATCACACAAACATTTGTCCTGGGTGGGAATCGAACCCACGACCTCCGGTATAGCAGTCAGGGTCACTAACCACTAGACAAACAGGCCCGTCATAGTATATGTCTGTAATATATCTACTTTTACTTGATTTTTTAATGTACACAAATAAACGTTTTTGTTCCTGTAAAATGCCTATTGTGAAAGAATGGATGAAATGGATAGCGTGTTAGGTTTTATTAAAAAGACATTAAAACAGTGGGGAGAGTAAAAGGGTTAGACAATTATGCACATTATTGTACAATCATTTTTTTTAAATACCATAATTACGGAAAACTAGTAATTACGAAAATACAACTAAATTCGTTTAAATAACACTATTATTAATGTTTTTATGACATAACCGACTTTCTAAGTTAATAAATGGATACCTAGTTTAAGTACAGCCTATATGGCTATCATCTCCTTAGTCACCTTGCTGACTCAGTCAGTCTTTAAGATTACGACAGCCATTACAATTCTACAAGCAGAAGTGTATCAGTCACTGCAAGTCTGACTTGAATTAAAATTAGGCTAAGTAAAGGATGCGTTATTTTAAGTGAGTCAAAAGTATTGCGAAAATTTTGAGTCATTTAAATGTGGATGCTTAGTGAATGACATGATACAGGATGTGATGAAACGAATTCCTGAAAATAAACGATGAAAACAAGTTGAAGATTTAAAAAATGATTAAAGATGGATATTTGAATAATTGGATTGAAGTTTAGCTAAATAATTAGGTATAAACTTACGGTAAGTAGATCTAAAGTCGGATAACCTGATTCCTTATTTTTGGAGGAAAAGCTGATATGATCAATTGCTTTTTGCAAGCGACGGTCAACTACATTGATTTAAAAGAAACTCATACATACATATAAAATAATCATTATTTACCTACAACATTTACACAACATCGGTACATAATAATATGGAGTGATTTATAAATAATTACCATCGACCTACATGCGGCGTGTATGGTGCATTATTTGAGCTTGTGATGCAACGTGCGCAGGAGTGCATGCGCTTCCTAGTAACTGGATATGTCGAACACCTTGTGTTTATCACTTTGATCTAGTCCGAATAGTTCAATGATAAAAATTACGGAATTCTAGCTGGTTTGTTAATTATTATTGTTTTGGAGTAACGAATCTGAGATTTTGTTACAAATTAATTGAGTCGACTTCGTGACTAAATAATAAACATGTACCTGTAGGTACATGTTTTTCATAAATAAGCATAATTAATGACAAAAGTGCCTTCTCTATATGGGAAGAGGCCTGTGCCCAGCAGTGGGACGTGTATAGGCTGGAATATTATTATTATTATAATGACAAAAGTAAGTATAAATAATCCAGCCTTTAAACGTCCCACTGCTCGGCACTGGCCTCTTTCCATATAGAGAAGGCACGAGCATTGATCACCACGCTAGCTCTCTGCGGATTGGCGATTTCGGATCCCAAATTTTGGAATCCAGGTTTCCTGACGATGTTTTCTTTCACCGTGTGTCAGAAGTGTCTTAGGATAATTAAGAATGTACATATAACTTTGAAAAAGCCACATTGGTACCTGGCTGGGTTCGAACCTGCAACCTTGTGCATACAAATCCGTTAATTGAACCGCTAGGCCACCACGACAAAGTAAGTATAATTAATAACAATTATACTGTAAGCAATATTTACAAAGGAGACAACATAAGAAAATTATGAAAAAATGTTTATTCTCCTTAATTTTACTCTGTTAGCTCAATAAAGGTTCAATGACTCATAATTGACATGTATAATCTTAATAAAAGCATTAAATATGTTTATAAAGTCTTCTTCTTCTTCTCGAGTCAATGATAATTAAACTCTGTTTGACCAGAAAGTCGCCACTTGAATGGCTTTGTCGTTGGCTTCCATTAAGTCCTGGAGGGTGGCGGTGGTGGTGCAGGACGGGCAGGACAGATAAAGTCTTATAAATCAATGAATACTTCTACTAAGTTACGTTCATCATGATCAATCTTATCTTCATTGAACCTGACACGGTGACGTCACGACGCATCACGAGTGAATGAACAATAATGAACATGTTCATTCATTCGGTAATCCGACGTTCATTCATCTAGGCGGCGTTAATCGGTTTATCAAGTAATTAAGTAAGGTCGAGTTTATTTGGGGTTAACAGAGCTTCCTTAGTAATTTAATGGTAGATGAACTTGCTCATTTGTTGAAACTGTCACTGTCATGGTGACGTTTGGATTTCATGTTAGAGAAATTAACGAATGTGTAGTTAGTGTGAGAGTTTAACTATTCGGTATCGAAAGAATTATAATAATAATAATATAATAATATTCCGGGACAACTCACACACGGTTATCTGATCCCAAGCTAAGCAGAGCTTGTGTTATGGTAACCAGACAACTGATAAACATACTTATATATTTCTAAATACATACATATTATAGATAAATTACACCCAGACAACCAGAACAAATGATCGTGCTCATCACACAAACATTTGTCCTGGGTGGGAATCGAACCCACGACCTCCGGTATAGCAGTCAGGGTCACTAACCACTAGACCAACAGGCCCGTCATCAATTGAGTTTTAAATAGTTTATACTTTTACTTAAGTTAACGAAGCATAGTATTTAAGGTATTTTCAGTCATTAGTCTTTTCATAAAGTTCCTTGGTGAAATAAATATTCATTAAAATCTATGAATGATTTTAATGAAACAAAATAACAAGAGAGAAGCCGATTAAAAAATGTAAGAAAATTCTGAATAAATGTCACATAACTAACGATGACGTCATAACTTCTTATTTATCACCCAGTTCTCACATAAATTCCATTATAAATATGTTATTGTACTTCAATTACTTATTATATAAGTAAATATTATCATTCCATATTTTTTTCCTCTTATAAGGATTACTTTATTAATTGCCAAGGTATAAAATTAATATTAAGTAACTGTGCCTTTTTTTACTGCCTCGTTGGCCTAGTGGTTCTAAGCGCGACTGCTACGCTAGAGGTCTTGGGTTCGATTCCCAAGTCGACCAAGGTGTTATTGGATTTTTCTATAAAATTCTCAGTAGCAGGTCGGAGTTTGGATTTGTGCCCGGTTAGTGGCAATAGGCTCGCCCCCTATTACATGGGACCTAAACATACCGGCGAACTGTGGGTGTACATTGGTACACCTCTGCCTAACCCTTCGGGGATACAGGCGTGATGGTATGTTATGTGACTTTTTTTACTATGGAGCTCAAACTATGTATAAACTTTCTGTGACTTTAAACACTATTTTTTCTACTATTGATCAGATGATCTGTTATGTTTTTACTCAAAACTTTTTTAATATCGTTTTCTATTTTACTTTCAGTTTTATTATTACGTAATACATCACTAGGTCGCTATCCCCCGAGGCCCGGTAAGTAGCAACTTACTTAGGGCCCCTGAAAATAACCCTTTTCGGATATTCTCATATTTTTCTTTGATCTCCGAATATTTTCTTGCCCTTTGAACTGAGAGCTTACGTAGGTGTAAGGGATTCTAAAGGGTTCATCATTTTTGGGTTCTTTTACCTGAACTTTTGCTTTTTGTAATCATTCTCTCATAATCATCACGAACAGTCAAAAGCTTCAGCTGGTCTGGTAGTAAAAACAAACGTGTGACATTGTATTAAAAGTGTACCTCCCCAAAAAAAATTCTATTTTTTCCTCATCAAAAACTAAACCACAGAATTCGTGTCTTCTCGATTTCTAAGACAGTAATTTGTCACAAATTTCAGCTAAGTTAAGTCTACCACCTTTAACTATTACGGAAAACCACAGATGAATAGATTACTGGAAACAACCACACAATTCTGCCTCACAATTTCGTCGACATATTTAAGGCAAGATTTATCTGGGATACAATTAATTAAGCATTGCATCATGTAACTTGTTCAGTTGAATATTCAGCTTCCAGATAACAAGACAACAAGAGCAAGTATAACACCTCTTACCGTAATTACAATCGATGTTAAACAATCCCTTTCTCTTAAAGGTGAACCTTCGAATATTTCAACATTGGGAAAGCCAATTAAATTTACCCTTTCGGCTTATCGCTTTAACCCGAATAAATTAATACGAGATTGTCATTGGTATTGGAGATATGTGAGTTACGGACTTACGACATGGCTCGGTAGTCATTAAAACTGGATGACTTTCACCGAAATTGGGGCTGAAGTACGTGACGTATGAAATCCTTTTTTTTTTTTTTTTTTTTTGGTAGAGATCTTTGCAGTTAGCCTGAGCGCAGGCTTTGACTGCTTCACCGGACTTTTGGCGAGGACCTTAAGGCCTCCAGCCAGAGCAATAGGAAAAACTAACTACGTCAGCAACGTCCACTAAGGGCACCCCCTGCGGGGTTCGGACCTCGACTTAGTGCGTTGCTAACAATCTTAATAAAGGAAAACAACAAGGGATGGCTGGATCTAAGTTTTTATTATTTAGGGACATATTTTTATTGCTAGTTTGGCCGGCTCGGGCCAGCTTTGTCTAGGGACGGGAGGATAACATTTACGTTACTATTATTTATAATACGCGACGGGCCTCGCCGGCGAGGACGTAATATACGGCGCTTGTGTTGTGTAATGCTACTGCTAGCTAAATCGAATGCTCCTTGGAGAAGCGTTGTTTTATCGTCAGGGTAGGAGAGAGTATGTCTGGGGCGTTTAATCTTAGATATTACGGAAGGTACGTATCGCGCGGCCGCTACGATTAGCGGGTTACGGTGGCTTTCGGAGGAGTTGAAGAATCGGATCGCACGTATGAAATGCCTGAAATGTTTTGGATAAGAGTGATAAATGTATGGAACGTTTCGGTATTTCTGAAGTGGTCAAGTAAGAGTTAGTGGTACATAGTGTATATGCAGTTTAGAATAATAGCGGAAATTGTCTTCACTGCTGTGAAAATGAAGGTACCGTTTCCAATGTAGTAAATTTGGTACCGATGCCATGATTTGATGCTGCAAAAGATAAATTTAGCTATATAGTGGATTATCAGAGCAATAAACTTTATCAACCAGATATGTAAAACATAGATAAAAAGAAATCGATAAGTCCTTGTTACTAAGTTCACCCAAAATCATCATACTAATTAGGTACGCTTTATGTCCATCTTTTAGATAATAAAAAAATATTAGACACGTATTTTTTGTTTTGTCGCGTAAATAAAGAATTATGAAAATACAGCGAGTACAATTCTTGCGTGACGTCACGTCCACGCACAAATTGTACGTAGCCGTGACGCCACAAGCCCCCACTCCTGAACTTCTGTCTGTGTATTTTTTTATTGATCTGATAAAAGAAAAAATATGTGTCTATTACATTTTGATTATCTAAATGGCGTTCTAAATAAATGTTGACTTTTCATACCTAGTCATCTACCCTATTAAGAATAGCCGAGAACACGCACAACACTTTTTATGATAGCAATACCACTTACTTTTAAATCAATCAATCTCGCTTCAATGTTATCATAGTTTTAAATTCCGGTGAACGAATAAAATAGCAAAAACATTTAGTGCTTATTCCAAGGTCTTGTCATCTAAATGCCCAATTATAGTATCGCCAAGTGCCTTATGACGTTTCCTCTATATTCGTCTTAGCTGATTGAGATCGATTATAAGTTCAAGGTTACTACTCCGAGAACCTCGTAAATAGTAAATTGCTATCAGATTACTCATAAAAAGAATATTAGCATGAGTGCTTTCAATGATTATGGATGTTTGTAGATTTTTCTAATACTTTTTGCTGGAGCTGGTTTTAAAACAGGTAGTATATTGGCTATATACATTTGAAATATTTTGTAGACTGTTTACATTTATTAAACCAGTTTTCCGTTTTATATTGGTTAACGAAGCATCGAGTTATTCTTCAATAACTTCAATCAGATGAATCCTTGCTTGTTCTCCTTCAAAAGATAAAATTGTTTGAAACGAATCCCTTTGCCGCGACAAAATCCGTAAAACGTAGTTTTATTTCAATGTCTAATATTCGCGTAAGCCAAAAAAACCAATACGAATTCCTTTATTCATCTTCTTTTATATAAAATTCTCGTGTCACAATGTTAGTTACCATACTCCTCCGAAACGGCTTGACCGATTTTTATGAAATTTTATATGCATATTCAGTAGGTCTGAGAATCGGCTACTATCTATTTTTCATACCCCTAAGTGGTAGTAGGTAGGTAGTAGGCAGGTGCTAGGTAGAAAAAATTGCATTGCAACGCATGCCGGGTACAGCTAGTATGATGTAAAATTAGCATTTCAGTGACGTCACATGATGCAACAAAATACATAATTCTTACAATAATCATTAGTCACTCCTCCTTTAATAAGCTTACGAACAGTCGAAGTTAAAATTAATTTGATGGATATACTTGTCCCGGCACCGGTTTCCGCTAAAGTTCAGTGTACGGTTATTTAAATGCACTTCAGAATAATTAATACTGGATTTAAACAAACGTGTTTCAGTAATAATTAACAATATTATATAACATAAGATGTATTTATAGGATCATGGTCGTCGTTATTTTATTATACTGCCCGTGTATCTGAGCCAAATGTAAGTACCATATTGTTATAACTATGATACCCGGAATACCACAAAATAATAAAACACGTGGACGGCTATAATCCTTATATATTGATTGTAGATACATAAATTAAAAATAACCTAATAAATTAAAATTTTTGAAATCTGTCCTCAATTGCCACAGATATGTCGCAAAATTCATACAAAAAAAATATACAGACGAATTCCTATTCCCAGGATATTATTACATTGTTATTATTATTAATTGAAAACCTCATCTTTTTGAAGTCGGTTAGAAATGGAACATAAAAATAACAAGCTATACATAGACTTTAAATAACTACCTATGTATTTACAGTAGATGGCATATCAGTCAATAAATCGATTGATATGGAATCCACATTTAATAAGACTCATATAAGGAGATAAGACTAATTATGATAATTAATGCATCGGAATGCATTGCTGCAATGTATTCCAATACATACTAATTAGCAAAGATTAAGGCTAACGACAATATTAATGAAGTGTCAGAAAGATAAAGAAGACGATGACATTAATGTAATCAAAATGAATTTTACAACAGTATGAAAACCAACTATAGAATATGTTAAGAAAACTTTGGGGTCGGACAGGATTTTCTTACCACCCTGTTTATAAACACAGAAAAAAAAGACATAGAAACTGTAAACTTCATAAATCCTAAAATCTAAAATAAGGCATCAAAAAAAATCTATTTCATAAAAACCCTTTTCCAAATTTCGGTTCTCAACTTTAAATATCAACGAAATGCTATCAAAAGAGGGATAGTAATTTTAAAAATGGCGGACCCCACACATCGGTTAATTGCAAGTCATTAGCAAAAGCGAAGTTTTTCTTCCAAGTCGGAAGGATAAAAGCTGGTGAGGAGACAAATGATGATGTTACTGTTGAACAAAAGAGGTTTAACACAAAAAGAACTGGACAGGTAGAAACTGATTGATGAAACGTATTGATGTTGATCTCTTTGGTTAAGACTAAAATTAAAGAAATGCAGACGTTCAGTTTTAATTTTCCAGCAGATTTTTAAAACGCGCGGGGTCTAGATATGTGGAGAGTGAGAACATAATAGAACAGAAGTCGCAAAAAAAAATAAGATATTGGAAGGCGAAATGGAAGGTCTTTACTTAGCAGTAGAAAATAGAGAAGATAAAAATAAAATCTGCGGTGAACTTAAATTTGCTATCAAATTACTATTACTGTCAACCAAGTAATGCAAGCTATTAATATTAGTCTACCTTCCCACAGAACGAAATAATGTTAATACTTACACATTATGAACTCACAACACGTAATAGTTAGTATTGTTAAAACAATTTTAAAAGATCCTGGTTTGCTATCACACGGCGCCAAAGAGGTCAGTGAACAAATAACTGTTATTAAAGCTAATGTACTAGAATCCTTATACATAGACATACGTAGCGATATTGTTCCTCGAGGCTATGTAAATAAATAAATAAAATAATAAATGCGGACAACATCACATACATTGCTCTGAACCCAAAGTAAGTAGCTAAAGCACTTGTGTTATGGAATTCAGAATCAACGAAGGTACCACAAACACCCAGACCCGAGACAATGTAGAAAATTTTGTTTCTACATTGACCCGTCCGGGGATCGAACCCGGAACCTCAGAGCTAGCGACACCTTGAAACCGGTGCGTACGCCACTCGACCACGGAGGTCGTCCTCGTATCGTATGTAAGATGGGCTTGGCCAAAAATTGCTTAAATTTTTGCTAAATGTCATGTGACTATAAAGATTGTGTTTCGAAAATGTGTAATATCAAAAGATTTTATTAGATTATATGTTGTAATATGAAGCAAAGCACATTTTTTTTATATTTTTTTTTTTCATTTTAAGAGTTATAAGCGACGATAACTTGGTAGCAAAAGGAACCTTCAATTATCAAAATCTTCAGTTATTGAATTGCCTATTCAGCATAACATTATAAACCATATCATAAATTAAAAATTTCTTATTTTAAAAGAATTCATATAAATATTAAATTTTCAAGATCTACTAAATATTTTATTAATAGTGATGACTTCAAACAACAAACATTATAAAGAAAGGAATTAATATGTTGCACAGCATTACATGCTTCCATTACCTAAAGTTAACGGTTCATCCTGACCCCGGAACCAAGCAGTGTATTACATCTCGTGCTAAACAACAGTGTTTAGGCATGATGCGAAAACGTGTTTCACTCACTTTGATTATGGACGAGGATTATACTGACGACGGGAAGACCCATCCCGATGTATTGGATTACGTAAACGATGAAGAAACGATGTGAATAAGATAAGTCATGATTCAGATGCAAAATGACTCAAAGATGGGTGTGATTCCAATCTAATCCTATTAAATGCAGAAATATATTTTATGGATACAGCAGGAATTTAGTAACTTAAATTAACATTAATAAATAAGCTTGGATATGATGACATTTTTAGCCAGACAGACTCAAAATTCCTCATAAATGACAAAACCAAATATGCAAATAAATTGCGAATTCCAAGTCAGCTCTAATATTATGCAGATGTGTATCAAAGCACAAACAGAACAATTCTATTGTGCGGGATCCGTTGGTATTTCACATTCGGAATTCAAAATGCCATCTCAGATAAACCAAATCTAGTTTTAGTGTAATCCTTAAAAGTGGATGCAGAAAAAAATGTCGCGAATGCAAAATGTTCGTACAATAGAAGAATTCAAACCGGTTTAAATGAATTGACGTAACAAAAACAACGTTAATGTTATAATGTTAATTGTTGTACACTTGACCGTGCCTTAGCAGTCATGGCCAAATGTTGAAACTTTTTTTATGGCCATCTAAATATTTTAGGTGTAAAGAAGTAGAACGAACAAAAATGTTTGGTGGCTTTTTTTATTAAATGCCTTGTTGTTGTGTATGCAGTAATTTGCAGATAATTGTATATTATTTCAAAAAGTTTTTATAAATTGAAAATTTTCCCAACACCTGCGTTCTGGAAATATTATAATAATATGGATTACGTAAACAGTCATTAGCCATGCTTACAAAAATTTTAAGCAGCGACCGGTAAATAAGCTCGTGGTGCAAAACATAATTCTATAATTTTCATACACTACAACAAATTGTATCTACAATCCTTTTATATACAACATCTGTGACAAGCTTGCTACCATAATTAGTAATATTAACAGCTTTACGATTCAAGTTATCGATAAGTGACACGAAATCAGCATTCCTATATTAACAGTCGATTCGATTCCTTTTCATTTCTACATTCCCAGTGACACGGTTGATTGATCTTCATCCAAACATTTTTTATTTCCTTCCACTTTCTATCGCTAACGTGCTAACTTGATATATCCATATTAAGATGTTTGGACCGCTGCCACTAATCACTTCGTAATAGCTTGACGGATATGGATATAATTAGCTATGAGAGTAGAATTAATTCCAAATTAGCTCATAAATTACTTTGCAACTAGTAATAAAAAATATTAGGTTTTGTGGACCATACTACACAACATTTACCGCTTCGGGAGTTCTAGTAAATATTTTTAAGTTTGTGATGTGTAAATATACGAATGATGGTTAAGTGCAGCTTGAATATTGTCATCAGTTATCTCATAATTGATAACTGCCTATGGGGCTTACACTGCACATTCTTGTACTAGTTAATAGATACAAACAATTCTTGCGTCAAACCAACTTTAATAACACTTATCATTATCAACATGTTTACATCAGTTATGACTCGGACACTTCCAACTATAACACCATCGTTTGTTCTATAATGAGCACCATTGTCCACCCTATTAAGATCATCTCCTAAAATACCACACTTATCATATTAATCAACACCAAAGTATACACTAATAACTACGAGAACGATCGCGTGACGGTAATAATGAACAAAATGGTGCTCACTAGAACATGGGGGATCCACAATTATCCTAACGGCAGCTTGTTTAACAGATCTTATCCGTCCGTTCCTTAATTTTAATGAGCACTGCCTAATGGGATTTTTGACATCACAAATTATATGATAGTTCCACAGTAAATGGGTGTACATACAAGGTTCTACACCATTTTATGGTCAGTTATCAAGTCCATCGATTTGTATCGTTGTTTTTCTATTAGTGTGTGTAATATTGTAGGTGTTTTAAGTAATTGTTATTAGGTAAAGTTAATTATTTAACGTTGTAATGTTACTGACAGTGTTATTATGGTTATTTGTCAATCCTAAGCTTCTATGTAATCGTAATTAATCTGATGACATATTAGCATAAACGATGTCAAATAATGTATAATTTGAGTAAGATAAATTAGCGATTTAATATGATATTATTATCATGCTTGATTTAATATCTATGTACAAACAATAACTTATTAAATTAACAAATGAATTATAAATTTAAAAGTCATCCATTTAAGAAACCGTTATAGAAATCTTATTCCACGAAAACTCTTTAAAATTCGAATCATCCTCATTCTACAAAACAAAGCCATTAAAGGTTGTCATTGTGTTAGCAACTCAAAAAAAATGTAATAGGCCTACAGATACATAAAATTAACGTGTAATTCTGATAATAATCGTGTTTAAACTTAAACCTTACTTATTAAATCTGTGAGCGCTCAAGTTAAAACATTTGAAAAACGTATTTCGTCCGCGTTAGCTAAGCCATGTGTAATGAGCTGTCAATGCTTGACAGTCTTCGAACGTCTTTGTGTATCGCTTTGCATAACTTAAACATAATTTGTATTTTAATTGAAATTATAAATGTGTTCTTTGCTTTAAGGATTTGTTTTCGTTTTAAGAAAATTTATCTTGCTTACGCCCGGTTCTTGTTTTGTTTATGTTGTTATTACGACTATTAGTTTGTTATTCTTTCTCAACTGTAGTTGGAGCGAACCAGTTGGATTGTTATTTAGAACTATTATTTATGTTATCTTCTTTACTAATGCCTTTACCTATAAAGCCGAACTTTCGAAGGCACGAATTAAATTTCATCGTTTACTTAATATTGATTAAATTCGAAACCTCTTACCTGATTTTCATTTCTAAATAAGCTGACATAGTTTTACATTTTCCATCAACAACATACATAAATCAATCATCATCATCATCTCATAAAATCAATACAAAAATCTGTTTCTTGTATTACGTAAAACGACATCGCGATCTCTAATAGCATAACGTAATCATGTGTGCAACTCTTAAAAAATCGATAAACTCTTAATACAAATTGGATGGTGACTTAACTTCAGCTTCATTTTGAGTGCGTGGTTTTTTAAGACCGACAATATCAAAATCGCCACTAGCGCGCAATTTTACACTCGCGACAGATTGGGATTTTTTCCGGGATAATTTTAGGTAAAGGAAAACATGAGGCATTTCCCGGCAAAAAGGATCCAAAAGGTCTGCGTACTTCCTTAATACTTTACCAAGTTTTCTTTGTAGTTTGTAATTGTAGTAGTTGTAGTTTACTAGTGCTTTGAGAGATAGACGTATACCTACAGACAGAAACATACATAATTTCATTATTGCTATAATAATACTTGATACGTCCCCAGTTCATCGTTTTCTCGGAATCTCAGATTTCTCGTTAGAATATCGCGTGTTAATCCAGAGTTACCGCGTGTAAATGATTAATGTTTTGTTTTTCATTACAGGTAAATGTTCAACCAAGTGACACGTTACTGTATAAGCAGGTATTTAAGAAATTCATCCGCATTTTGTGCGGTTTATTTAACCACAGTGCAGACATCTGCAAAAAGAGTGAAGAGACTGAATCTTACGACTTCTGTGAGCAGTTTATAACAATAAAATGTTCCATTTAGTATCCAAATTGAACTACTTACACTATCACTACAACTATTAGTCTGAATAGTAATTTACATATTTCTTTGAGTTTACGTAATAATTTTATACGATGTTTTCATAACAGGTCTACAGCATTCTGGTATCTAATCTTTATAGCTGTCGAAAGCAAAAACATCTTGCTCTAACCACAGGCCAAATAAACCTAATTCATTTGATCTGTGGTACAAACATACAATTGCCAATACCTACTTTCTTTTTAATAGCACCCTAATTCCGAAAGCGTTTTGGAAGCAATTTTATGGCTTGCTAATTTACTTCATTCTTCAAAAAACGCCGACTTCAAATTAAACTAAGCTATACTTCCGTACACACTTGTCGTATGTCTAACCACAAGCATCATTCATGATCAATTGACAATGTGACACACCAGAAAACAAAAGACGTCAGCCAAATCCAAAATGAGTTGGCAGGATAACTTTGACTCTTTAGAAGCATGGAAGATAATAATGGTAGATCATTATACCCAATGTACGGGCCTGTGGGTCTAGTGGTTAATGGCACCGACTGCTGATCAGAAATACCACCCAAAACAATTCTATGTATGAAAGCATGATCATTTGTTCTGTGTCTGGGTGTAATTTATCTATATGTATGTTTTTAGAAATATATAAGTATGTTCATCAGTGGTTTGGTTACCATAGAGCAGGCTCTGCTAAGTTCGGGATCAGATGACCGTGTGTGAGTTGTCCCAGAATAATTTATTAATAAAGTAAGAGGGATAATGGAGGCCATTACCCTATATACTGATAATCATGACTGATATTATGTTTCTATATCTTTGAAGATTGTCCTAGGAACGTAGTTAGGGAAGGTTGGTATGCTTATGGATTGTTTATAGCTTGGCCTAGGCTAGGAACTTTATGTGCGGTCTAGTCTTACGACCTAGCTAGGGTACCTGTTTGAACCTAAACGTGTTTGGTGGCGACACTTACCGTGTTTCTATATTCTAAAGAGACCTGTTATTTATTGGTAAGACTAGAAGCCTTCATCAAAATTGCCGAGATAATAAATCGGGTGAATGATCTTTAATTAACGTAATTAGAGAATCGGGACCGAGTGAAACATTCATTCATTTCACTCCTTTTGATATAAATTATTATAATTAGTATTAATTTATTTGCTACCTACATGTCAGAAAGTTTCCTTGTTCTTTATCTTAAATATTTCGAGTCATTAAAATAATGTAATGTCCATCAATTATTCATTGTAATCTGAGTTCAATGACCAGATTACACCTACATAAAAAGTTGTCATGCGATCAATACATATTTAATGATTCTTCATCATAAATTCGTCACGGTTAAGTCAAATACATCTGAAATTCTGTAAAAAGTAAATTATTTCAACAGTCTGTTTATCCATTTATATATATGTACCGAAACATAAAATACAATGCGATACTCTTTATGGTATAGAAGAGAGTATTAATATACAGGCACATGTTTCTTTACTTTCGTGTTCACTTGAACAAACTGAGTTAAATACCTTTGCTTAATCATCAACCGTAGACTATAGTCGTCGTTGTTTCATTATCATAAATTAGGTATTTTTGTGTATTTATTACACAAATTTTATAGGTCATTATCCTTTAGAAATATTCTTTTCTGCGTTCCCAATCAAAGCAAACTGCATCATGGCTGAAATCAGTTTTAATTTACTGACCAGCTAGGCTTTAGCGGATTTGCCCAAATGGAACTTAATTACTTTCAAAGTAAAACTGTTTTTTTTTTATCGCAAAGTCAATTTCAAATGCTCCCTTTCACGAATAAACAAACAATCAACATTACATCGTTCTTTAAAATATACACTTAAAATAATAGGTATCTTAAATACGACACAAAATAGCCTAGTTCTGAAAACTACACTATCGCATTCAGGCGTAGTTTCGAAGTTGATAACTTAAACAAAGTAATGCATTAGGCAACGTGTCGCAAGCTGTAAGTTTATCTTCAGTAAGTAGGGCAGCACTGCACCTGACTGGCCGCTGTTAATTACGATAATTGTGTTCATTCACAACTACATAACCTAACTTTGTTGAATTAGAACTATCCTGAAGACCTTTTTGATGTTTCGGAACTTGCTTTTGAAATTGGATAATAGGGTAGATGACTAGGTATGAAAAGTCAAAATTTATTTAGTCCGCCATTTAGATAATCAAAATATAATAGACACATATTTTTTCTTTTCTCAAATAAATTACAAAATACGAAGATAAACCGCTGTAAAGTTCAGGAGTGGGGGCTTGTGACGTCACGGCTAGGTACAATTTGTACTCAAACGTGACGTCACGCAAGAATTGTACTCGCTGTATCTTCGTAATTCTTTGTTTACGGGACTAAACAAAAAATACGTGTCTAATTTTTTTTCTTATCTAAAAGATGGACATAAAATAAAAATTAGTCATCATACCTATTAACCTTTTTCATCTACAGTCATTTGTTTAAAAGGTCATTGCATGTTTATACTGGAAATCAATGCGAATCTGTTAATTGGGTCGAAAGCAAACTTTAAATTCTAATATAATAATAATAATCCAGCCTATAAACGTCCCACTGCTGGGCACAGGCCTCTTCCCATGTAGAGAAGGCACGAGAATTGATCACCACGCTTGCTCTCTGCATTGGCGATTTCAAATCCCAAATTTTGGAATCCAGGTTTCCTCACGATGTTTTCCTTCACCGTTTGTCAGTAGTGTCTTAGAATAATTAAGAAAGTACATATAACTTTGAAAATGCCACATTGGTACTTGCCTGGGTTCGAACCTTGTGCATACAAATCCGTTCATTGAACCGTTAGGCCACCACGACATCTTTTTTTTTTTAATTCTCACCAATTTTTATCTTTTTACAAAGAAACAGTTTTAGTTCGATATCGTTTCCCTATAAGAATATAACTTATCAAGCACTTGAAAGTTAATACAATAATCTTTCAAAATCCTTACTATCTCTGGCATAATTCGTAACACTTGATATCAAATAATCGGTCAAACGAATCCTTATCTACAAAAATCGATCCCCGAAAAAGTACGTTATTTTTTAGCAGCTAAAGTTTACTTTCTATAATTTTGTTGTTTTCTTAGAATGCGGAAAAGTGAAATATAGAGCGGTTGATTGATTTACATGTCCGGACGTCGGACAGACATGGTCGGAAATAAAAAAGGTTATTTTAAATGTTATTTTGTAATATGTTCCAGTAGGTTAGTGGTGCGTTCGTTACTTGTATATAACGGATGGTATTAATGCAATCATTTTTATGAGTAAATGATGTGAGTAGTAAACACGTTTGAGAAAGCTTTAAAATAAATTAAATTATTTAGAAATGGATTCGTGTATTTCGCCATTTATTTTATTAAGAAAAATACGTCTTTTACACACAGCAGTATTTTTACATGCACAGTGATATCACTTCGACATTATTAGATAAAAATCATTATTGCAATGCTATGAGTTCTATTCTCGTGTTATTATTATTGGCATTTTCACGCTGTACCTATTTTATCTGATTGTAAATCGATGGGTATTTAAGATTAAGCCTTATTCGTTGTGGTCATCCAGTTTATGTAGTCTCCTTTCATCTTTAACTTAATCCATTGGTCGCGGTTGTTTCTAGCATCAGAGACGATTGAGTCTATAACTGGATTCCGTAAAATACCATAGACTAAGACCATTCAGTCAAGAATAGTAAAACTGGTCCTCTATATTATAAGGATTATTTAAATCGATTGCTTATTTCCTTGATGATGTTAATACTAGTTGCAAATACGATAGTTGCATCGAGTTAGAAGTGGGTCGATATTGAGACAAACTTATTTTACCTAAGTGTAGGCGGTAGTCCACTTTCAAGAACCTTAAAGTTAACGAGAATTTGTTTACGTAATCTATATACAAGTAAAACATATTAAAATAATAGTAATTTTAATGATGAGTTTATTTGCCATGCATTAGACTTTTTAGTTAAATAATCCTTAATGATGATATATCTGAAATTTTGAAAAATATTATTTTCTGTGTCCACATTACCCAAAGGAAGCGCTTAAGCAATATATTAATCCCCCATGAAATATATATTATTATGAACGTCAATTAATGCAAGCACCGTTTCTGAAAAGAAATTCTCTGTAGACTGAAAAGAACAGATCCATACAAGAACTTGTATAACACGGTCGTCGATCTGGCGTATGTAGGTAACTGGGTGTAATATTATGTGTCAGCAAACAAGATACGTTATCACCTCGATAGGATTGCGTCTGCGTTACGAAACCCAAGGAATGTTCGGTTACTGCAGTTCCGTATTTATTTGAATATTTTGATATTTGGATGTCTGATGTTGGAATTGGTATTAGATGTTGTGAAACTGTTGCAATGGATACTTTTTGATTTATTTTATCATAGTCTTGTTAGAGGTTAGGAAGTACCTACCTAGCTATGTGAATAGACTGCTAATGTTTGAGATGATGCTGATAATGATGAGTAAATTTTATTCAATTTTCGTTTTCTTTTTACTTTTTTGAGTAAGATTGGAATCTAAGCTTGATCTCAAAGAAGTAAAAGATTTATGTATAACTATGCTATGACCATTGCTCTGAGAAAAAATATGGAAACAAAATATGGTGTGATAGGAAAATTGCTTTATGTAACTTTTTTATGGTGTTAGTAAATGTGACTATCTAGGCCCATGAAGATAGGTAAATAACAGAAGTTCCTATAATAGTCTGATATAACGCCAAGGTTATACAATCTGGTATGTCAGGCAGCCTATAGGTATGAGGAATTTATCAGCGTGACGTCACGCATCAGGCCTTGAGTGTTAGACTTCAAGTCAACAAAGTTATCGAGCTCAAGCCTAGATATCCGGCTAATGTATGTGTGACGTATTAAACAAAATCTTGTTTATTACATACATAATTTAGATTATAGAAACAAAAATAAATTCAAAAAAAAAAGAACTGATTAAATCAAATACTTATTCTAAAATAAAATTCATCTAATCAAATATAAAATTCATCTAAAAATAAATAGCTACACATTCTATCTTGACATGCATAATTACATACCTATGTAACTGTGTCACTCCAGTGTATTAAAATTCTAAGAATCAAAATAACATTTATTAAGTGTACAAAATTTCTAAATCAACTATAACATACAAAACATAAGTAATTAGTAACACCAATAAAGTACTAACTACCACTACCTTACCACACAACGCCACATAAAATATTACCAACGAACAGGTGTCAGCCGGTAATTTCTCCCTCAATAAACCTCACACAACAGCAGGTATTTCATAAGATATTAAATCTGCTAAATGCAACACTGCATCTACATATACCGGAGATAAACGGTAATTATGATCCTGCTATCGTAGACACTGCACATTATAATATGCAAATGCATACATGGATGTTCTATAGTTATTCGTCGGAAGAAATTGCACTTAGATGCAAATTTTTGAGTTGGATAGTGTCTTGTTTTATGATGATGGTGTTGCTAAACTACTATATTGGCTCGTTATTAAATTCGAAGTTCTTCGTAATGATAAAATGGGTTATACTACAGTTATAACTTTCCCAAAGGGATAAGATTTTAAGTTCATACCAAGTCTTTCAAGTAAGTGAAAGCAAGCATTTTGATTTTCATCTACTTATGGTTTCCTCAGAGGAAAGATTATTATCTATATGAAAGATACTTTGTATGTGGTCCAGACCACACACTCGACTTAATCATAAATCATCTAACGAAATTCTTAAAACATCACATTGAAACTTAATAGCCCTAAAATTATACAACATACAATTAATATTTTACAACACAACAAATGTAAAAATAAACTAACTCCAAATATGGGTCTGCTATAATTCAGAAGAGTTGAAACTAATGATTACATAACTGAGTGTAATTATGCAAATGTTATATTTGACAGAAAAATGCTCTTAGTCACAAACCCGCCCACTGGGCCACTATAAATGGAACTTTGGAATCAATGGCCAACCTTCGTGAACCGTTTCGCAAAACAATTTTGGATTCCGGTTGTTTATGTAAATATTGCTTTGATTTCTACCATTGATTTGAAGTACCTGTTACCTCAACGACTACCTACTATACTACTGTATTGAAACCCAATACTTGAATTCTTGAACTCATTTCATTAGAAATTGTTGGTGATGATTTATTTGCACTAGGTTTGTCTCGTTTTATGAAACGTAAAGTCAAATTGATGAAGCAGTACACAGCAATGATATTAAATACTAACCTTGGATCGAAATAAATTTAGAATTGGCTAGAAAGAACACAGACATCTACTCCATTAGTTCGACGAAATGATCAATTGAAAGAATCGGCCAGCCAGCACGTACTGAATCAATGCCCAATAAAACTAAATTATTTGCAAGAATTACAAGTGATTCTACGAATTTCATTTAGACGTTAAACTTAATATTACATACCAGTTGACGTTGCCAAATTGATAGAACTCACAGTTCATTTGCCAAACCTAATTTTTCGATTTCGTTACTGAAAATCCAAGAACGATTTTTTGACTGAATTGTCATTTATTAGCTTTGTCTGGATCGCCCACGAACACTATAATAACTTTTCCTATAATATGAACAATCAAAGCTGTCGACTTACTCGTAATATTTCTATATTTACATAATCTTATCTCTCAATCATCAGTAATTATCATACAAATGACTACCTACAAAGATAATGAGATAGCATTCTCTATTATTAGCCAACGGTAGCCAACGAAGTTTGCCTTACCGATATGGTCAGAACACCGAAAGTTATTTCTGATTTTTATATGTCCCTACTACTACTGAGGGGCTCGTGGCTAAGTGTAAGCCGTACGGTTTGACCGATAACATAGGTTAAGCCGCGCTCGCCGCGGTTGGTCCGTGGATGGGTGACCAATTGTGAACATACCGAGACCCCTCCGTGCCTCGGAAAGCAAAGCTCGTTAAGCCGTTGGTCCCGACTGTCATGCGATAATCTTTGGCAGTCGTTAAGTCAATTCTAACAACCAGTCTTACCATGGGATACTGTGTTTACCCAGTACGGGTTGTGGAGGTCAGATGGGCAGGCGCTCCATGTAAAAATACGGTATTCAGCTGAATCCAGTAGGACTGGAAGCCGACCCGAACATAGTTGGGAAAAGGCTCGGGAGATGAGACTATTTACCTACTACCTACGAAAATATCGCAATTTATACAAGATCAAATTATTAAGGACCTTGCAGTAGAATTATATCAGACCATAAATCAAATTCCATAATATATTTAGTCTGAAATTACAGTTTTTGACCTAAAATTACCAATAAATCGGTCCTACTGACTTGAGTTTACCGTAAGGCAATAAATTAGAAACTGCAACAATAAGTTGGTTGGATCACAATGAGCTATTATGAGGACACGACCAGAATTTTAGTGGATTAGGTGTTTTGCAGTAAATAGATAAATTTATGGTGGTTCTCCCATAGAATACAAAAGGCAAAAATGCTAATTTTAAGATCTCCATACAATGTTGAATTTTAAACGAAGGTTACGTTAGATTAGAAATCAATCAGTAGATAACACTAATATTTACTTTAATCAAATTTTTTAACTCTACTCTTTTAATGGGTATCTTTTTTATTACAATAACTAATGTAGAATATATATGATTCATTTGTAGGTTATGCAATCGTATGAATGACATAGGTCATGGACATTTTCTTGCAAGCCTACCCCAACAATTACGACTGACTACACAACCTAAAAACTAGGTCAATCTAGATCATTCATATAATATATTTTTAGACTATCAATTAACGTACGTCCTTCTCCGTCCTTCCCACACAATTATTACGATATTTGTCCAAAACATTTGGCCAATTTATTTGGATTACTGCGAACCACAAACTGCTTCACACTTGACCCACATTCTGAATGAGTTCTGTACTATAAACAAATATGAGCCGAGTCTAAACTAGGAAGGAATAGTTGATGTCACCGACGCCTTTGCGTTAACACATTTTTAAAGAGGAGTAGATTTCAAAGACAAATGACAATATTTCGAGATAGAATAGGGTAAACTATACGGATGTTGTCAGTTATCTTTTAGCCAAAAAAATACTCATTTTTTTTTTGTGTTCTTACAGTCTCTCAGCTTGACCTACGACCTTATTGATTAAAAACCAAGTTGATGAGATTACAATGCATGCCAAGACAGATTAGCATTAAGGCCGAAATTAGCAATAATTTACCTCATTTAGTTTGATTGACTCTTTGTTGTATGTACAGGCGGTGTTCAATGGATGACGCGAAAAATCGATTCCCTTATCAAAGTTATCGGCGTTACAGGTATTGTATTTCGCTATAAACAACTTAATGTTGTTTGGAATGAGCACACATACCTATTGATAAGTCTTCTATTTCGACCTAGAAATCTAGCCGTTACTAAGCAACTCTTTATGATAGCAAAATCGGTTTTAAATCAATTCGGGATATTCCCCGATTTTAAACAAAGGTCAGTGTGGTAGGTTTTGGGCAGTGCAAATTCAATTGTGCCCTGTCGACTTTAGCGTAGCAATATAAACAATAAGCATATTTTTTTTACCTAAATATCTACAGGGTGTCCGGTAAATAGTCCGACAAACTGTGGTGGCTGATACCTTAGGTCAGGTCCTATCAAATGAACAAAACATATTATGTTCCCCGAAAAGTTACAGGTTTCGAGTTACAATCGATTTTCGGAAATTTTAGAATTTTCTACCTTGCATCAGACATTTCCATTTTTCTTGCTGATTAATCTGTGTTAAGTTACGTCTCATTTTTGCTCAGATTTAAATTAGTAATATTTCAACAAAGAAGCCCATGTTTACTGCAGTAGCTTATTTTGGCAAATTTTGTAAGAAAAATACGCAAGTATTGTACCTTCCCAAAATTACCAATATTCAAGCAAGTTTTTAAGATTGTTGTACAAAACTCCTACATACATTTATTTTTCACCACTACAGTTGAAAAAAAAGAGAAATATTGTTTTACGATAAGCTTTTGACTACAACACCCATTTTACACAATTCTTGCACAGGGTGGTCTTATTGAAGGTAAAAAATGATGTTCAAATTCCCAATTTTCCCTAACTTTCTCCAAATCAATCTCTTCCTACACATTTTCGACGTATACTATCTTTTCATCATTCATTCACGTCGGCGTGTCTCTAGTGACACTGACATAATATTTCATTCAGCACTGACACCTCTCGTTAGTAGAGAGGTCACTCGGGTACGTAAACATGCGTAACTCATTATCTATAGGTATTTTGTTGATTCTATATATTTGGATAATATATGTGGTATATGAAAATAGTTACCTATATGAATTATTCGTTTCGTCTGTTATATGTTCAATTGCAACACAGGATTATAGAAAATCCTTTATTTTTTTACCTACATTTTACATTTTGCTCACTCGGATTATTTTTGAAGTTGTTTTTGTTGTTGTTAAATACTAAAGTATGTGAGATCGGTTTAGGTATTGTTTAGAAAACTAAAACAAATATAGTCAAAACAATTATTTGAGTGGAGTAATAAGTCACGTTTGCTAATGTTAACATATAAATGTTTTTAGTACACGCGCTCAAAACTTTAGAACCAATATATCATTTTAAAATCATTTAATTTGTGTCGCACGTGGAGGCTTACTTAATTTTATGTTTTCTGTGGTTTTGACACAAAAATATATTTTTTTAAATAAAAATAAATTAATCATGATGTATTCAAATTGCCTGTGATATATGTTAATTTAAATTATGGGATTAGGGTGCTAATCTTTAACTTGATTATGTTAATTCTAATGATCAACATTAATAAAACATTTTGACTTTATGATCGGGCTAAACAAATTATGAGATGTACGACAGATTGACTATTTGTGGCCGTGTAATTATTCATGAAAACCATTCATTCTGATTTTTGTCTGTTAAAAATAAATTTATTAAATGAGACATTTATTTAGCTACTAATTTTAACATGCAATAACAACTTACCTTATTTTGTTTCTGAGATTTGTGAATCTATCACTTTTCTGATATCCCAATATCCGATTTACATGTACAATGCGACATTTTCTCCTCTATAATCTGTACAGACATTACAATGTTTCTAAAACCTAAAGCACTAGAACAATTAGCGTGGCAACAATTAAAACAGCAATTAACATGGCAGATAAACTCGATAAACAGCAATAAAGATACTGCAACGCTTTATTAATAGCCGCCTTACAGATAAGATAGGATGCATTCCGACTATTCTGAGAACTTACCTATATTGGATACTTCTGGGCCAATTCAGCTATTTTAATTGCATGTCAGTGGTTGGTCAGTGTACTTGTCATTGTGCCTAATTTTCGTATTCAGATAAGCCTACAATAAAATCTCATTGAACACTCGAAGAGAATGATCGTAATAACCAATTAATGATCGTAATGACAGTTAGCAGAATACCAATTATCGTAAAAATGACCAAATGAAGCAGGTCATTCGGTCAATTCAAGCAACTCTTAAATGGCTGAATCGAGGGCCTGATCTGATTACGTGATACTTTTCTTAGGTAGTTATATGTATCCTGATCTTTTAGTGTTTATGTTACTATAGTTCATGTTTTTGTAGTATTCACGCATGAGTTAATGATTGATTCAAAGCCATTCAAGGACAGCTACTAGGGAGATATTTCAGTGAGACCAAAATTGCATTGTCAGTTGGATAAAATTGCAGATTTTGAGGAGTACAAGAGATTACGAAAATACATAGATGGAATTGAAATCTCTCACTCTATTATTTACGAATGATAGTCACCTCTTACATCACGATATTTTTTTAATAACTTCTCTCCTTTTTTTCAGGTAAATATCTGAAGCAGTACATACACTTTAAGCTTAAGAAGAAAAGACCACAAAAAGGTACCAACAGTACAGATAAAACTATTATTTACAAAATGGAAAAGTGTTATTGCATTTATCTCTTTTGCTATATTCGAATTACAAAAGAACAACGATTCAAGATATTATCATCTTATTTTTCTGATACGGTACGAAGTCGTTGACGATAGCTGCTCTTCCTAATTTATAGATCTCCTTAAGTCTGCATTTTATCGGCAACTGCATACAAATAGCCTTAAATATCTAGCGAGGAGACACCGAAGCGAGTGAAATTTGAATATATTTAACGGTTTTGATCACACGTTTGCCGCTTTGTCTCGTGGCCAACTTTAGGAACTATTCAAGAATATAACTTTCAGGAATCACTGCAAAAAGTTGAAATAATAATTTAGAAACCGCTGACTAACTTTGGAAAATTGCTTATTACTTTTAAAATAATTAAAAGATTTTCTTCACACGTAGCTATCAAAACTACCACCTCAGTCATCTTTCAACAAAAAAAAAAATTACTCATTTCATGTTTTTGGGAACTACGATGAATCAGACAGCCACACACACAGAGACAGACACTTCAAACATATGACACGCCGTCGTTTTTGCGTCGGGGCTTCAAAATAATTTAAACGAAGAACATAAGATACAGCGTGCTCCTATAATTACGTCAACTGTCAACGGTTAAGTCTAGTCGACTTCATTGCAGCTTTTACTGGTCCCACTTACTTTTAAGTGACAATAGACTAGAAGTCCAATTAAGAATGTCTATAAAACGTCAGTGTCCATTGTGCATTATTGAGAGTCGTTTGAAAACGATAAAATGCAATGGCGTCAAAACTGGCTAATAAAGTATAATAGACTTGACATGCTCAAATTACTATTTGTTGTAAGTTCATTTATGGTATATAACTAAATGAAGAGTTATTATGATAGATGATAAAGTTTAGAAAGTAGAGCAGAATAGGATAAAGTACCTAAATCAAAAAATCAAAAAAGGAAAGAGTTATTTTAATAATGCCCTTTCCTTCTTTTACAAGTTTTTCGTTTAGTTACCATGTAGGTAGTTATCATTTATAGACTTGTGCTTGTGCATCCATAACATATTGTGTAAAATCTTCATAGCAGACACAAATTTAAAGTATTAATTGTGAAGGGGAAGACTATATGAGAAAATATCCACTGCAACTTTCTTTAATCGATTTTTATTTATTTTACAATTTATGCACATAAAACAAAAGATATGAAACGTAAAAAGAACAGAATACTTACTATATATTACAAACAGAGAAGGGTTTTATTCTAAGGACTCAATCTTATTGAACTTTATTATCTATATTATAAAAATGAATTGCTGTTCCTTAGTCTCGCTAAAACTCGAGAACGGCTAGACCAATTTGGCTAATTTAGGTATTGAATTATTTGTGGAAGTACAGAGAAGGTTTTTTTAACCTTCTTTGTACTTCCACAAATATGAAAATGGTCGGAATTAAATTAAATAAAAAAACAATTTGTTATAAGTTTCTTTTATACAAAAGTTTAGGCTTTTATTTATCGATTGAGGCAGTACGAAGTCAGCAGGGTCAGCTAGTTGGGAAATATTTATATTACGTACATGCTTTTTATTTTATACTAAAATTTTATTTACACGTATGAGAGCATTGCAGCCAGTTTGTCTGTCCAAATAAAAACCGCTATCAATACAGATAGCATATCAAGGTTGCTTTCCCAGAATATTACTATTATAGTCATCCTCGATTATCGCATGCTGTTAGTATAGGATTAAGTAAACAACGCCCAATTCCCGAAAGTATCGAGATCGATGTGTTTATTGCATTATCTTGGCCTTGTAATAAAATCGCGATAATCTTCTAAGAAAACTTGAAACTGTTAAGACGCGTACACGTATTTAGGGGCCATTGCTATATTATGTTACTAAAAAATAAAAGTATATTTCATCGTAAGACAATATCAAATAATTCTTTGAATGAAAAACAGTTTTAACGATGTTTTTTTATCCTTTATATGATTAGTTTTTAGCATACCTAAATTGTGACGTCACACTCGTATGTGCTTATTCAAGGAATCTTTCAGTTAGATATTCTGAGTTTAAGAGAATAAGAAGGCATTAGGATCGTTCACGTTTCTTTGGCGAATAATATAAATGGCTTCATCAATACTTACCGAGAACAACTAGGGTAGCAGACGCCTAGATAAGTGTTTTTTTTAGTTTTAAATTCATTTGCAGTTATAAGTAAAACAATTATAATGTACTTACTACAAGCTATTATAATTGTCTTTGTGAACCAAGCTTTATAAATTATCTGATATATGAAGTTCCTATTGTAATAATGCATTTGCGCATTGATAAGAATTAACTCGATACTCGATAATACAATTTATATGCAATCAAATTATAATTTAATTAAGCTGTAATTTTACTTTATGAACGTTTTATGAAAATATAGAACATCTATAAAACTTGATTATTTTATTTAAAATTATTTAGGATTTGTAGATTATACTTTTGTCTAAATTTTGCTAGTCTAAAATTCTTTTTTAGAAATATCTTCATAATACTTAAATAATCATTCTGTAATAGTTTTAGTACACATTTATCTGATTAATCATACTACATATATCGTTTCGAAAACCTCCCACGATAAACCAATTCAATAATTCACTAAAAACATACGACAATCACAAATTACTAATGCACATTACAAAATGTACAATGTAATTTTAATAACAGCTAACATAGTATAAAGAGAGGGGCAGTAAGTTATCTTCATACAAACGCACCGCGCGTGGCTTGTATGTGTGCGCCATAGTGCCTACGCGTCGCCGCACGCACACTAAACAAATTCTCGACCCGTTTCTCAGTGCGCCAGTCGGGGCTAACACCGCACGAAGTTCGCGCGTCACGGCTTTTCGGCACCGCTAAACGAATGAAAAATGACTGATAATTGTATATAAATAATATTATTATAATAATATTAATATTATTATAATAATAATAATATTATTATAAATAATACTGCTCTGAATCTTGAATACATTTCTGTATTTGTTAGGAAAATCATTGTTAAACTAAAATCAACAATAATCATTGTTAAATTAGTTATACAGAGATGTGTTATCTTTGGCAAGGGCCGGGCTTTAAACTAATGAATTGATGACAGTAGATTAGTGAAAGGTTTCATCATCGTTTAGGTAAAACCGACCTCACAAACCCTGTACCCAGACAATTAAGAAAAAAATACAACTTCCCGACCCTTGCCAATTTATAAGCACTGAATTAAAATTTAGCTAAAAGTGACAACCCTGAGACAGTAGGCAATTATATCGCGTTTTGGGCCGGAGATAGCCTACTTCTTCTCTCTTTATACTATGCAGCTAATGCATATAAAATATTTCTAACAGCTGCGGTGCCGCTCAAAATATGCTCCCGTGTATTTTCGCAACAAAGGCCTGTTATCGCGGCATCAGAGACACTGCCCTATATCCCTGAACTTTCACCACTATACTGGTTTAACTCGGCGTTATTTACATTTACCGTTAATACTCCACTGTTTATTGTTGCAGTTATTTTGCAGATATCTTGGTTAATGTTTTATAGGACAGTGGTAACTGCAAGTAGATTGTAGAGCTCGTTAACGTGTGACTTTTAATATTCTAATTAGGTCTCATGTTTAACTCTTTAAATTAAATATTTACATGGTATAATAATCCAGCCTATAAACGTCCCACTGCTGGGCACAGGCTTATTCCCATATAGAGAAGGCACGAGCATTGATCACCACGCTGGCTCTCTGCGGATTGGCGATTTCAGATCCCAATTTTTTTTATAAAATTTACATGGTATAGTCAATAGTAATTATGAAATTAATTTAATAACTGTGACTAAGCTAACGATATAACCCCATTTATTTGATCATATAAAACAAAGTTCCTGCAGTTAAAGTTAGCAAAAATTGTAGGCAGGAAAATATGAACGTGGGAAAACTATGTCATGAACTATACTTATACAGTGACAATCAGTGTGGGCGAGCGATAGGTCAAACTGTCTGCAACTCCGCACCCACGCGTTTCTTTGCAGACGGCCCGCCGCGACTTAGCTCACGTATTTTTTAACTTTTCGGTGCATTTTTTGGAGATTTTATCATTACTTTATCTTAACTTTATATGGCCTTTGATACTTGAACGCCTCACATGGACCTTATTATACATGTTTTATATCCAATTAAATATTTGTCCGTTATTGAACATGACACTAGTTTATTACAATTTAACCATTTACGATAGATCAATATTTAAATCATTATTTTTATAACTCGCAAGTTAGCGAAACAATGTTAAAATCATAAAAAAACGGTTCAATATACTTTACTTATGCACACGCGAAATATGTATCTTGAGGCAGACGAGTAACGAGAAAAACGTTACGAGTAGGAAAATAAACGTGTTTACGTTTTCACTTTTACTCGTGATGTATAAAGAAAAAGTTAAACACTTAACAAAAAATGGCCGAACAAAAATATAAACGCAATCATTACGTCATTCCAAATTTAAAACACACCTCCCACTGAAAATTAAAGTGTTTAATAAATGGAATATAATAATTTGCATGCACGTTCACTAAATTTCAATTTTAAATTCACATAAAAATAAAGTTTCGTATGCTGCCAGTAGTTAAATTAATTTTCCCGCGAAACCGTGCTACGATTACATAAGTCAAGTGTTTTATTTAAAAACGTTTGTTTACAAACTACATGCTGCAACTTTGTTGGGGAAATATTTTTAGTGATTAGCAACAGAACAGCTTCTAGCCTTGAATCTTGTAAACTAATAATATCCGATGTTTCGTTTAGCGTACAATCAAATATAATTTGTTTTTTGTACTAATAAAACTACGTGAACAAAAGCGGGTTTTGTTGTGAGTCATAATATTATTGGTCTCTATAAAATCATTTAACCTTTTTATGGTTTGAATTAAGAATGTTTTGTGAATAAACTTTTTTTAAGCGTGTAGTTTTTACTGTACTTGGTTTCCCTACGTTCCTAATTTTTACTTTCTTAAATATAGATTTTGATTTTTTTATGTTAAGACAGTCATATTCTTCGTTTAAATTTAGTTTGTTTTCAATTTCAAGCACAGCTATTGAATGTAATCTCTCCTTGAATGCATTTAGCGAGTACCTATTGCAATAGTAACTCGAGTAATGTGATTTCCACGCTATTTTGGTCTCAAAGGAAAATAGTGAATCACCTGCAAGTTTTGCTTGCATGACTTATCAATGGACTTATTTAGAGCGAATCTAATATGTAATTTAATAAGAAAAATCTTTTATTACAAGGAAAGTAGATAACACAAGTTCAAACTATTTCGTCTCTTATCAATTACCATTCGAGTACCTGCATACCTTTACAATACACTATACCTTACAATTTGAGTTTTTTTTATTAGCAACTGGGTTAAAACTTGGGTACCTAGTTACCTATTTTTTTTTTTAATATGCGACCAGCACTATCTTCCCATTTTGTCCAGTTATTTCTGACTTATTTCTAGAGAACTAAACTCGGAAAAGAAAGGCGATGTAAATCTCTTAGTGTAACCAACCACTAGCCTTTTAGCCAATTAGCGCTCATTCAAATTCGTGTCTGGCTCCACACAATTAGAATGTAACAATGGTTTACGATAAGTGCTAGGATAAGAATAATAATGTTTACGCTTTTCTTAGAACTCTTTAGATATCTACTTTAAATGTCAACATAGTCTAGGTTTCAGCCTTGGTAAATACTAGATCTAGCCTTTATTGACTGACTTGTAAAACGTGTGTAATACAAATTAAATAGGTGCGTTATCGTCAACGGCATTCATTTTACATATGGCATTTCGTATTTAGCGTAGCAAAATTTGTTTTAGAACCTAGGTGTGAAAACTATCTAGGTGTTAATAAATGAATCCCGTCTATTATAATAGTTCAATTTATTTATTTATTATTCTATCTTTACAGGTTATTACGTAATTCAATAGAAGTTAATCTAATTATAGTAAGCACATAAATCACAGACTAATAATTAAACTATTACAACATAAATACTTATTATTAAACATTTACAAGTCACCCAATACGTAAGCCTTGTGAACTCGGTTAAGAAGTTATTCAACGCCTTTAATAAAAAAAAATCCGAATGGATCCCTCAAAACCACAGACGACTACGTGGTAGGTCCAGATGGAGATTGAGAGATCAGCTGGATTTCTATATGAAGGACTGGTCCACGTTTGCCCTCAATAGAGAAAAATGGAAGGAAGGGAGGGAGGCCCTTGCCCAGCAGTGGGACAGCATGGGCTAGAAATAATAGCTAATAAGAACAAAAAACAATGCTGATAATTTTCTTTTTCGTTCTTTTTTTTAGTCAAGCAGTATTTTACATAGTATATAACCAACCAGTACTTTAAATAAAAAAAAGTATACCACAAATAAAACCTCATTGCGGGACCGAAACTGTGATAAGCATTTGCAAACAAATGCTTTATGCAACAAACAGTCTTGCAATGCATTTAGCTCAATTTGCACTAGAACCTAAAGTGCTGGGCAATCAACTAATCTTATTTTGGGTGGCGTGTGTAGAATTACTGCACTCGAGAGTTTTATAGAGGCTTATTTAAAACTGGAATAGAGGTTCCTTTGACATGTATAACGAAATTATACGTTAAATTGTATAAGCAGAGTTTTATTAATGCTAAGGGCTTTTAACAAAATAATTTATACCATAATTTATGCCAAAAATAAATTTCTTAATCTTCCAAGAAATACTTAAAAGCTTCAAAACTTTATATGAAAGCATTACATATTTTTGATAAAAACCATAGACATGGAATTAAGGCACATAAGGCAAGGCTTGGTAAAGACCGAACATAGAAATGGCTAAAAAATATTATAGAGCATTCTTAGTCACAAGACACGATAGCCCTTACAAATAAATTCAAATTACTATCATTGTCATTAATCAATCATACTACAAGACAAAACAATGGATCAGTGAGCGTAACCATCAGATTATATTGTTAAATCGTTGATTAAATCTAACAGATTATCTTAATCGTCATGTTTACGTTATACAGGATACAACCACAATAAACTTTATATGGGTGCTTATATACCTATATTTCTAAATGTTAAGTATGTATGTTCCAATGTTAATGCCTGGCTTGGTTTATAAAATCAAGTATATTTTCATATCAATTATATACATTTCGAAATTTACCTACCTACATCGAAAATTAAGTTCAAGAGATACATTTTAAATATGGAATCCGTCAGTTTAACTTTATTTATCTAATATTAGCTGGTTTTTTTACACACAAAAAAAAACTATCAATTGTAAATTCAATTTTGGAACAATTTAGTTTTATGTTTTGTTTTATTTTCTTGTTTTAAAACTAAATACAACATGAGTAGCCATAGCCACAAAGTTCACAAACAAACAGCTTCGATTACACAACATTTATTACAACTGATTATTTAAATCTGCAATTGAAACAACACCATTTAAGGTGCGGTTCCATTCAGACATTGTTGCCAGCTTTGGTCAGTGAAACCAACCTTAATCCTTGGAAGAAAGTGGTTCTATTAGATATGTTTGTTTCTAATCTTAAGGATACAGAATGATTTAAATGTTTTTGTTATGTTAATGTTTTGATAGGAATAGAAACCGTTGTTTATATTACTGCCTGTAATACGGTAATTGAATGAAAACTGGTTGGTTGGTTATGTTTTTTTGCGGTATGAAATAAATAAACTTGTTGAATAAAATAACAGATTATGAGGATGCTTTGTATTCCATTTTTCTTATACTGCAGAGAAACACATTGTGTGTTGTTGTTGTTGTTCACATTGACATTAAATATCGATAACATCTTAGTCTTTTTATAAAAGTATTCATTAATGCTAAAACAGATAAAAATGCAAAATAATAGTAAAAAAGAAGGTTATAAATGTAAACATAGGTTATAAAATTACCGTTTTATTTTTTGAAATGTATAAATAATGTAAAACATTTTTATTTATGTTATTTATTAATTGAAGTTACAAACGACGTTCCATAATTAAAATGATTTTGGATTGACTGAAGTATCTGCATAAAGATACAAAATACCAGTATAAAAGATTTTTTAATTTAAATTTTTAAAAATACTAATAGGAACTACATAGAGTTTTGAATTGCTGGTTTATTTCCTTTACACGTTTATTTTATTAAATTCCGGCCGAACGTGTAATAGTTTTATGGGCCCTAAAACGTAGCAATTATAAATTAAATTAGAATTGCATCATACTCACTAACCGTGGTGTTAAAATATAACGTGAGGTCATCATTTCCGACAAAAAATAAGTATAATATTTCCATAAATATGTTTCTCAAGACCTTTTGATATTAAAATATTTACGAATTATTTATTAAATACACATAAGTGTCAAATAATTAATCTCTTTTATCAAAATAAACCTTAAATTAATTTGTATTTGTTTTATGAATAAAAAAATAATTTCAATTTAAATTAGTTTTAATTCCGAATACTTATAAATAAATTATGGTTATTACGACGTTACGTTTACGTTTATTCTATTTTTAATTCTCTCGTTTGTAGTTTATGACTAAAGATTGGAGTCCTAACCTGAAATTAAGGTATTTCGAGGTTTAATACAAAGGCTTTTAGACCAGCTAATTAATTTTACAGCCCAACCCACTCGCATAGACATTGTAAAATTCTCAGACTATCGCAAAGATCAAACACAAATGGCATTGTACCAATTAATTTATGACTACAAATGCTTCAATAATCATCGTGTTCCCATCTTTATTTATCATAGTTAAACACCGGAAATGGACCGCCACCGAAATAAACTAAATTACGCGGCGTATTAATAAAAATGTTGATCTTCATTCATCCAATAATGGGCAATCAATCTGTTTCATAATCGGCAATCGAGACGCTAATCGATTATATCGATATAATGTATCGGTTAACAATGAATGATCGTTATCAATTCTCGTGATTCGATTTATGGAATTTCGAATAAAGTCAAGATTGTCGTGATCCATATTGTTCAGACTAGTTTAAAACGAAATATTTTTGAATATTTAATCTCGGCAATTGACAATGAATATGTTTTTGTATTTCTCGATCTTGACAATAGACCTTTAACTTAGGACGATATACCTAAGTCATAATAGACTGTAATGGGACTAGCACTGTTGTATGAAATCAGAGCATGCAAAGGGCAACTTTGGGCCTACCTACCCTTTAGTTAAATGCATGATACACATACATTTTAGTGTGTTACGTCACTTGGCCTGGAAAGTCGACCTTTACGCCGGCAGAATTTATGCATGCATAAATTTAAATTGACATAATAATATACAGGCTGCACCGCTGTGCTGCCCATTCATTTACGTGTCCGCGACCGATAATAGCTTTCGACCTAGCCTCTTAATGATCATATGTTTTTCGTTTTAATATTGTATGTTCCTACGATAAACTGTAGAGACCATTTTTATATAACAACTGTTGTTTTTAAGTAGGGAGTGTATCAATAGATATAAAGGATGGAATATTGGTAAAATTTGAAACTTTTTTTTTTCTTGTTTTTTTTTTCTTTCGCGTTATATTGGAAGAAAGAAAGGGAGGAGTTTGCCCTGCAGTGGGACAATAATGGCTGAAAATAATACTAAATAATAGTACTGACTCGCTGTTAATAAATTTACAGCCTCATATCTAATCGATCAATTAATAAAATTATTCATATATATACCATCTACGACTTTATTATCCGATGTTTCCAAATAAATCATAATAATATAACAAAATGGCTCACTCAAAACCAGAAAAGATCTGATTTATAAATTTGAACATAATTTATTATAATATAATACAAAAACAAATCAGTAGAATTCGATAAAATTATCTGTCATTAAAAATCGATTGGAAATCGATTATGAATTTAATCGGATCTCTCGATTGATATGGGGCAGTTATCATATAAATTATATGAGAACTAACTAATTTCCCTTTCCCATAAAAAGTGTAAGTTTTGAGTAGTGAACTAGAGAGTTACTTTCGCGGATTACGATTGTCTCGATAAGCTGTTACCGAGTGATCGATTCGAATCGATTCTTTAATTATTTGACAGAAATCGATTAGTGATAACCGGTGTGACCGGTAGTTTGTATTTGGTATGTGTGTTAATTATTTAGGAGATGAAATCATTAGCTTTTTTCAATCCTGTTTTATTGCTTGTTCAGAATATGCGTCTAAGCATATACCACCTATTTATTTAAAACTTGTTTAGTAGGTTATCATGATTTTTGATTGAAATAATCATAATAAAAATGACTTTTAAAAAGCTACCTGGTTCAGATATAAATGTCACAAAAACTATTCATTTCAAGAACGCGCAAAATCATTTTTTGTATTCAGCTGAAGACTACTCGCCCGCCTAAGGTCACGTGACCATCAATTATCAAGTCGCACACACTTCCTTTACAATTTACATCAGCGCCGCATCTGTTCTGCAATTTATCAGGAAAATAAACATCGAACAAAATCATCGAATAATTGAAGAGCGTTTAACATCACTACCTGCATTCTATAGTTGCTACAATTTAAATAAATAAAGCGAAGCATCCGGAAAAGAAAAAAAATAAACGTTAATTGCGCGAAAATTAACGTCAATACATTCCTAGTGCGCCCGCGCCGATAGCTCGTCGATCGCGCAGGTGGCCACGCTACATAATAATTCTTAGATAGTTCCCATCAAGGTCTCGGTTTGTACTATTTTTGTACTAATTGAAAAAAATACAAGTGGTTACGGTGGCCATCTGTTCACATTTTTTGGGACGAGTCTAATTAGAAGGAATGGGCGTGGTATTTTTAGATTTTAAGACGAATTTGAAATGGCAAAAAAATCTTTTCAATCAAATTAAATGCGAAAATGTATTAAAGAGCTAATCAAATCGTTTTTAGGTGGTAAAAAAATTATAAGAAAACCATCAGATAATTCGAATACTACAAAAATATATTAGCAAATTAAGCTGTTTATACACGACCTTAAGAACATTATACACGTGTCTATATTCTGATGAAATCTAATGATTCAAAACAAACGAAAATTAACAGGCTCTTACTTAAATTCACACTTTGACAAGACAAACCGCACTGTTAGCTAATTATGACAAGTTAAATATTGTTTTCAAACATAGCACCTTTAGGACGTTGAAAATGACAACTACGTACAATAGTCCAAGGGCCAAGAAAACAACTTTTAATGGTGTTAGTTAATAGTTGACCAAAATCGTGAGAACATAATTATTATTAAGATGACATGTAGACCACTCTGCTACAGTTACTACTCGACGTTGACGACGACGGGTTTACTCGACGTCCGTACGTCATTGCTGGGATCCAGCAGAATACCAGCGTCAGGTATTCTATCTGACACATGCTGAGCTGGACTCCCATTCGGTGCAAACATAGGACACACAGCACCACACCGTCATTTTATTTTTCTTCACTTTCTGCCGTAGAGAAAAGTAATATACAGTACTACCGACAAGTTTGTCATGAGTTTCTCATTTTATAAATATGTGACTTACCCTACTTATTACTTTTTTCTATGATGTCACTTCATATGTCTCATTTATTTTTTTTATTTCTTTATATTGTGGACTTCTTTTTTCTTCTTTTAATTTTTGTGTTTTGAATCTTTTGTGTCCACTTATTTGTATTTTGTTTTTTGTTTTTCTCATAATAATATTGTAAATAACCTGTGTCTTGTTTTGCACTGAATAAAAGCTTTATCTATCTATCTATCTATCTATCTATCTACTATTACAGTGTAGTGACAGTAGGCATTTAAAGGAAAAAATGTATGTACCTACCTGATATAAATTATTTGTCAAACCATTAACTAGCATAATACGCAGACTTTTATATAAGTTACTTCAGGACTTCGCGAGCTATTTTTCAGTTACCGATTTCCTTTATTAAGAAAGAAAGAGGAAAATAACGCTTGTGCCCTGAGAGAAGTTGACAGTAATAAATGCCGTTAATATTATTTGTAAAGAACATGGCTAGAGAAAATGATCGAAAGGATAATCTTATCCTTATAATGATGTAATATTTGGTCACCCTATACCCTCTTCAGCAATCCACACGTGGCGCCAGTAATTTAGCGGTATTTATATTGGATCGCCAATCACGTAACGCGGTGTTATTTAATCTGTGTATTTTGTTTGAAAATAACCGTCAATAATTCTTCTATAAATATTCTTGAGCGTTAAAATAACTTCGGAAAATATGGGATTTGCTACATAACAGGTGATAATCTGGCCTCTGGAAGCATGCGCTCCCGACAGGTCGTGGTTAACACGAAGATATTGGATTAAAATGGCGAAGATTATACGACAAATAAATAACTATTACTTAGTTGCCCTATAAACGAATTATATCATTCAAAACAATAATATTATTATGTCAGGTTACAAAGAATATGTAGAACACGGATTTTTATTTCACGTACAAATCAAGGCCAGAATTGGGCAACAAAGACCATTCAGCGGTAAGAATATACGGCCACATATTTTTCATGTTACGTTTATATCAAAATACTACCTGAACATCACAACTACTTTTCAGATTTGATAGTTCCAAGAGATCGTAAATACTGGCCAACACATTCTCTAACTGATTCTCCTCACACTATCATAACCTAGGTATTAGTCACAAAGTTTATCCCGTCATGTACTAGAAGATTATTGGATAGAAACAATCAATCTACACCAGAAGTAATTGATCAACCTAATCTTTAACCTATAGCCGGCTAGATCATATTCACGCTGAATTAGTTTACAATACGTCTGCTTTATTAGCTGTAATTATTATTGACTGTGACGGCAACAATCGCTCGTGAAACGCTAACGCAATACACTATAATATCTAACATATAACTACATCATATCAACACTAATGTAATACTGAAGCTTATACATATAGATTATATAGATAGGTACAAAAAAGGAACACAGAATCTGAAAACTTACCTACTCTATACAGCAGACTGCAAATCCTCCTAGATCCTCCTTCATTTGTTTTGCAGTGTCATGCAGTGTGTCAGTTCACAGCCGAATGTCCTGGTGAAGTTGCACTACTGACACTATCACACACAATTACACACGCAGAGTAGTAACTGTCTCAGAGTAATGATGTTCACCTTTCATTATATATTCTAATGAAAGACTAAACTAAATAAAACAGTAACTAACTCGCTGAGGTTACCAAAATAACACCAAGTTACACAAAATCCTGCGTGTTTCATATTTATGTACTGATGTAACACAATAACATGGACGTTACAAGTTGGTTACAACATGGAAGTTACTAGAAATTCTATCTTGCACTGATTGCCAAAATTATCACACTGAATAATATTTTTATATTCCACACAAATTCTATCCCGATTACTCCGAGTGAGGGTAGAGCACAAAAATAATTATGATGCAGCGGAAGAAGTGAGTACCCACCTAATATATAAGTGACACACAAACATGACGACCTTTACGAGATAAATGTATAGTTACAAGAATTAATATTTATTGGCACATTCTGTGAAAGAGATGCAACAAGACATTGCACTTGGCAACGATTTCAAATATCTTTTCTTAGAAATTTTCGCGTGACACATTAGTAATATCATATTCTACTGTTAGAATGTCAGGGATACAATTCTAAATCGATCGATTTCACAACAGTCACCAGTTTTCCCTTAAACCCAGCTACCAATATGTTTTCTATTACAATTTTATGAGATGTTCGAACTTAGAACAGGGAATTTTATGAGCGAGAAAATAAATAAACCGTTACAGCGAAAACGAACAATTTGCTTCAAATCATAATTTTATATGTTTGTACAGGTTTCTCTCATAATTTAAACCTATAAATAAGCTGTTCAAGGGCTATATTTTCGCTGACAGACACAACTAGAATAACATATTAAAGTAAATACGTTCGCATTTTTGTAAAACATAGTAATTTGTTAAATTATATTTATCGTCTATTATAAATCAAAGGAATGGTTTATTTTTTCGCAATTCTTTCGTCGCTTATAAGAACCGATATTATTATTTCGCAACGTTCTGGTGAACATGATGTTATAAATAACTCTATGAAAATAAACTATGTTCAAATTAGTGTCTTAGTTTTGATCTCGCAGATAGAATTTATTGGAAAAACGTTAAGATGTTGAACGTTGGGTAAGGTCAACGTTTAAATATTAGTTATGAATAGTTATACATTGCGATCATCGTAGTTAAGAATAAAAAAAATTAATTAGCATACACCTACTGTAGGTTTCACAATAAAATAATACTAAACGAAAGCGCACATCTGTGGACCCCAAAATGGGTACAGACTGTATGATAGGGACCCAATCAATGGTTGCTGGTTTATTGATTAAGAATGTCACATTTCTTGATATGCAAGTACACATACAAATAAAATACCTATATAAATTTTACACTAAATACTAATATAATAAGAAACACACTTTCCAGTATACTCACGCTCTTGGTAAATTAAAATTACATAGTAACTTTACGCGTAAGTAAAAGTAAATTATCTGACATGTCAACACAAATGTCACCGAAGCCAATCTTGATGTTTGCAACGCATTAGAAAATACTTGAAAACAGTGTAAGCAGAGAAATTGCTATTCTCTTGACTGGAGAGAATCAAGTAATGGCCGGTCATTAGGAGAGATGCCACTTGTTCGGCGGAACTAATTTAATAGTACACTATACATCAACAGCACCTATAGTATCAACTTTCGATAATAAACCCTAATGCCTAGAAAATAAAGGGTGATGTGAATTTCATAGCAAGGTGAGCAGGTAGCTATAGGTAAGCCTAACGCAGTACTTGATTATTGTTCTAGCAGGAGACAATCAAAGAGAAACTGCGTTTGTAATTGAACATAATTGTCTATGACTCTATAACCTGGAGTAAGGTGAGTGAGTTGGTACTAAAATATCTGCTTCCTGTCATCTTGTGTGGTCAGCAAATCATTACTATCCTATTTACTTGCCAATCTCTACACCACCTCATGAGCAATTTTCTTGGCTATCCTATTTCTTAGAAAAGTCTTAGAAAGCAACTATCGTATGAAACATTTCTAGTACGCACCATTTTAAAAAGCCTTGAATTTACCTACTTGTCTGTTTTATACAGATACGTTTTGTGACCCCAACAATTTCTATGTCGAAGCAAGAAAGTTACTTTTCAGCAAGTTTTATGTAGCTTTTTTAATTCTTACCTGCATAACCTCTACAGGTCTGTAGCCAGAATATCACTTACATAAAATTATTAATGTAAACAACACCGTATAAATACAGGCCACTTAATCGGGCAATAGCCTTATAATTTTCAGCGCTAACCCTAAAAAGCTGCGGTAATAAATAAAGTGACCGCAAGCGGGTTCCCTCTAGTTCCCGCGCGCTAATGGTTGCCGTGAATTATGTGGTCAACGCGGTAATTATGTGTAAACATGTAAACAACATAAATTCAACTAGTCGCCTCGGCGAGTGGAGGGTTAGCGTTTTTATTGTTCGCTGTTACAGCTTTTATGTTTGGTTTTAATTATGATGAGGTGGATGAAATCAGATGCAGTAACGTGATTTTAATAGCTTTTGGAATACAACATCTATTAAAATCATGTAACATATAATGTTAACATAGTCAGTCTGGTGAATAAAATAATTATGCAGAATTTTTCTTACAAGAATATTTGTTCAAACCCTTTCCATGCAGTGTGTGAAATGTTCAGAACACTATAACTCAGACTGTACTTCATAGCTGGGTTACACCCTAATACATGGTTCTTGGTATAAATTAAAAAATAAGTAGGTCATGGGTATGCACTATCTTATCTTACAGCTTCGGAGAATACCACATGATCACTGGTATATATAATATATCCACCTTTATGTAACACTTAAGGAATGTCCTCCGATGAATAGTTAGACACACACGCCTGAACAAGAAATTTCAAGCAAAAATGAAAACCACGTAATATATTTTTTTAACTATCATAACTCGCTATAGCCCTTTCATGAAACAGTGTAGTCTATTCCGACGCGCAATGTACATTGTACTATGACAAACTTCGGCTTGGTTATGAAGTACGGTACATGGTAAGGTTCGAGTTTTTGTTTAGAAAACAAAAGGTGTGGTATTTACAGTAAACAAGAAAGCCTAATGGTTTGTCGTGTAGTCGGGTAATTCATATGTTAATATCATGTAAAGGTTACGTATAATTATGTCATAAGTTGGTTGCTTTTGAAATATTACGGTACAGACGGAAAGTAGTTAAAGTATTATTGTAAAACAACATTATTTATTAGCACTTAGTAATTGTTCGTTAGCTCTTTCCGCATTTCCATTATAACTTACTAATTCATGTGTTGCAATTTGTGACATATCAGTTAGTAAGTTGGTTTTGTTTTATTTGCAATCCGTCAAAAACACTCACAAATGAAAATTTCTAATCTGAAACCACATGCATTGGTTTACATTCTACCAGACAATTCTAAAGTTTTACTCACTTGCGCCACTAACTGCCACAATAACTCTTTACCTAATAACCAAAAAAGGTTACATAATAAAAGTCCCTAAAATCATTATTAAGCTCTATATAGTCGTCAATCACAAGTCTATCCCATCGGTGCGAACCATTACACGCGCCGTCGCCTCGCCACCGTTAACAGTCCAAAGGAATCCTAATTGCTATCACTTACCTTCTCGGAAAGCGATAGATTCCATCAATAAGATACACGATAGCATGTCCTGTAGTTGTTTATCTTAGGGATTATAAATGTTAAAGAGTCTGTCGGTTGTAAATTTAAGATTTTTACAATATTAAAACGTGATTTAGTCATAATTCATACATTGTCGATGGTGCAAATGTCAACTTTTATGTGAAAATTAATGGCAATGGTATTGGCAACCCGGGTCTGATAAACGGGCATTATTTACTGTGTGTTTAATTAATGTTAAAATATTACTTTTCATAAAACTGATTTAGTAGAGATTGGCCAACAAGACGGTCCCAAATCGCGACAATTTATCGAAATATTTTCAAGCTGTTTTAAGATTATCCGGAACAAACAGACAAACATTCGACATAGACATGACCACATTCTTAAAGCTGTAGATCATTCAGAAATTCTTACAACTTAATTAATTTACGAAATACTGACATGTTTGAGTAGAAATATAATTGCAAAATTTATGAGTTTAGAATATGTTCTAAGGCCTTCAAAGGAGTCGTTATAACAAATTTATGATGCTGGCGACATTAATTGAAGAACTACTTTCGATATTCGAATTTGTGCAACATTTTTATAGATTACTATGTATGGTATCAAGACCTTTTATAGGCAGTCGATTCAATAAACGAATTAATTGAATAGTTACATAGCTTTCCCAAATTCCGAATATAGATAGAGACAATTAAAGTCAGGCTATTGAATCATCACATTATAGCATTATTATATCTATCATCAAGGCTTTCTGTTTTCAGCGTTGATTCATTGAATACAACACTTTCACGTTTAAATGTTATTATATCAAAAATAAATAAAAAATGTTAATCTACTAATTCCTACAAAAAACACCATCAAAATCGGTCTAACGTTTTAGTATATAGCCATGTACAAACATACAGACGATACATTATTTCCTAAAAACTTTGTATATATAAACGTTATGCAAGTATTTACGTCATGTTCAGTGTTGCGGTTTAAGACCTACGACCAGCTATAATGTTTAAGATTTATGTTTTTTGAAAGGTACATAATAAATGTACACATTCTACAAGGCGGCTGGTTAAATACTATGTTTAATGTGATGTTTAACAATACAATTACATGTATACAATTTGAGAACAGTTTTTAAACACTTTCAATAAAACTTGTAATAATCTTTTTCCAGCAGGAATTAATCACTAGCGGTTTCTATATTCAATGACATTATTAAAAACTGTAGAAAACAAAAAGGTACCTAATCTGTGTAGTTCATATTGTTGGTTACTATACATGCTCTCAATTCCACAGTGTACAATTTCTGTTAACCAACTCTTAACGAGCTGGTTTTTCCAACAAGACGGTAGTGTTTTACCCTTTAGCCCACTTAATTTCTCACCAGTGAGTAACAAAATAAACATTCGCAGCTACCACTTAACCTGGGACCCTGAAACGCCATTATAAATCATCATTTATAAGCCAGTTTAAGCTGATAAAACGAAGCTCTCAAATCGGATGAAACGATAAATCAATTTGGCGTTATTTAAATTTTTGACAGTCGAAAAAGGTCGTCTTAATGTATGGTGGCACCCGTTAAATGACAATGACTACTAATTGTTGAAGAGCTTGTACTTTTGTTCATAAGGGCCTGTCAGAATTATGTACTACATATGCAATACTAGCTTAATGGCGTACACTAAAATATAGGACTGTCCTCTAGCCTATCGATTATATTTTATACTAGCCGTGCCCTGCATTTTCACACGAGCTTTAACGCCCTATTTATGCATGATGTTAAATAACCTTCCTCGAAAATTGGGCTATCAAATGCAAAAAGACTTTTTTCAACCAAGCAAACTGTTCAGCTTCATAAAATTATATTTTATATTCTGCACGTCACTAAATCGGCCTGTCTGTAAATCTCAAATGTCAAATAGGCCTCCAATTACAAACAATTTGAGCCTAATTTATCTATTAGTATCTAGAATCACGAACACCCAAAAACACAGAGCTCATTGTCCTTTTGAAACGGTGCTTTATTCCATTGATTTGTAAACAAAGAATAGTAGAAGTACTCTATCGAAAAATCTATTTCTTGGAACTCATATTTGAACCGGACACGTACAAAGTCGCGGGCGCTAACTAGTCAATAATTAGTAAGCTGACACCGCGTGTTGACTTTGACGCGATTACTTGTGACGTCATACGACTGAATTTATGACAATCCCTAAAATAAAAGACAGTCACGCCCTGGAAGGTCGAATGATCGATATAACGTTATTTCGGATGTAGGCGTCTAAAATAAACAATATTTCCTGCCTGATACAACACATAAAATCGATAGTTTATTCGAAATCAATAATAAAGTACAAAAAATAAAATAGCAATGTTGTAACGCAACCTATAAAGAGTAATACCTAAGACCGACCTTTTTAATACTTCACAATTCGACCTTAACAGATTTCTTCAGGCCAAATTTTATTCCATCATGACTTTACTTTCATCAATAAATATAACAGGAATTAAACAACATTTCAATATTTTAGTACAAGTTTGTACAAGATGAAAGCCAAGCCCATCCCAAGCCAAGCCCAATATTACAGAACTACTACTTATCATTACTGTATGTCTTTGTATGCGACGCTCATTCACATAATAAATACAATAAGTTACTATTTTTAGAAAGTATATTAATAATAATAATAATAATCCAGCCTATAAACGTCCCACTACCGGGCACAGGCCTCTTCCCATATTGAGAAGGCACGAGCACTGATCACCACGCTTGCTCTCTGCGGATTTGTGATTTCAGATCCCAATTAAAAGTATAAAATATTACAAAACAATAATTATTCATAAGTAAAATCACTGCATATTCAGTTGTAACTTGATATCTGAATCATTCTGTAAATGATAACGTGAAGATGTTACGTAATCAGTAACAATGTTAAACTTTCTTACATAAGTACTCAAAGGGATTTACTTATCTTCATAATTGGGTCAAGTATTACGCACTCATTAATATTGAGATTAAGTTTTTTTATGTTTTTTTTTGGGATCTTCTATTGAAACATAAAATAAGAATAAATCTTTTTTATAGCTTTTATTTTTTAAGCAAAGATTAGAGTTTTATGATGTTTTTTTTTTACTGTAATATGTCTATATAAACGTATATAAACATCACAATTAGGTAACTTGTTTTTGTTGTTTTTTTTGCGTACTAGATGTATAATATTTAGAATTCAATTGAAGTTTAATTTAAATTTTCGTAAAAATTGGTCTGATTTATAACAGCATTTTTCATCACGTCATATTTCACGGTATGTTCTAAATCCTATGAATCATGAATTGGTATATATTTAAGTATAGAGTTTTTTCCAATTCTTAACTTTGTTCAGCAATACGACATAGACCAGATATTTAGAGTTCCAAGTTCAAAGGAGCCGTTTTTTGGCAGTTGACATTCTACATTCACCCTTACAGGACACCGAACTTCAAATATTTATCTAAAACCCAGATGGGACCTAGATAAGTACTGTCTTTGAAGTTGTTTTTTTAACGGTACACTCAACCACGTGAGAATTGTAACAACGAAGTTCGAATATCAGCCTTATTGAACTGACTTATAAGCGATTTCTATTTTTAAGTTTGACTAGTGATGTTCATCTGATTGTACATGCTTGTAACAAAACGCAGTCGGTCTGAAGGATCAGTTTGTGGTACATGTGTGGACCGAGCGCACCTCTTGAGGTGAATCTGAGCAATCTTGAATTTGGAACTGAAGTCGAATTGTGTTTCAAGTGGCCTACGTGTTCTTTTGTATTTGGAATTGTTTTGTTTTCGTGAATGATTGGATTTTTTTATTTTAATTATTGACTTAATTATAAGAATTTGTGGTTGGTGACCGGTGAGTAATTAAACTTTTTTTACTACAGAAAATTACTTTTGGCTTTTATGGCTATAAAAATAGCTGCAAAAGTTTATTTTTAAGTAAATTTATCTGCCTACGCCATACATTTTCTTTTCTAATATAGAAAAAAAACTGACCCAAATAAAGTTAAATCGAATCGCATATATGTATACAGTTTCCGATATATACTAATCCTGATACTTTAAATGTATATTAAATCAAAAAATATTTTTATAAAAAAAATCGCATAAGGGTAACCTTATTTACCTTACCGCAAGCCCTACGTATATTTACTTATGTGAATAGCAATGATAACAATCTTAAGCAACTATCGTTAAGGAAAATCTAGTCAACAAACTAAGTTGTATTAGCATCATATGAGCTTCATTTGAATATTTAGATTCGATATAGGTCGGTCAATGCCTTACCAAAAAGTTTTTATACAAACGTAGGTATTTGCTGGTGCTCAAATTAGGAACTAACGTGCAATAGATCAAAATAACTGTCAAAATGACAGTATTTGAAGCGATGACAGCTACTCTTGCGACGCTGACATCGGCAAGTTTGTTTAAGATTGACATGACGTTCGGCTCGTCTGCAGCGTAGGCGTATGCAAATCAGCGAGCTATAGAACCATACTCTAAATAAGGGCAGAAGGTTTACCCCACATTGTACTTAGTTATAATTATGAATAAGTAGGTAATATGAAGAAACACCGTTTAATCTTATATACTAATATTTTGAAGATTTCTTTTTAGCATTTGAACACTTTTACATCAGTAAAACTGGGTCCGTTATACAAAAAAAAAAACCGTTTCTGAAATATTGTATCTTAACTATCTTTAATATTGTACACTCGGTGTGCCTATAACCTATGAAGCGAGTTACCTAATATTGTATTATTGTAGTATTTCTTATCCTAACTTACGAACAGAATAATTAAACTAAAAAAAGTTATTTCATTAAACCTTTTGAAGTTTCTTATGTACAAATCAAACCATAATTATATACCATTTTCTATGGTGTCTGGATAAACAGCACCTTAAGCTTAGGTCATTATTCACTATGATTTAGCCATGCTCATTGCCAAAGCATTAACAATGGCCGCACCCATAGATTCTAACGGCTAATAGTAAAATACGACTCATCAACGTCTCATCAAACATTATTCAAAAACGTCAATAAAAATCTCCTAAAAATAACATAATAAAAAGTTACGACCAAAAAGGATTCATTTTATTATCTAAGGCATAATATTTCGTTACCTTAAATCATAGTAGCTGGCTGGTTTTAATAATAATAATATACTTTTATTTCGGGTGGCATAGACCCATAGAAAAAACTTAACCTAGCACACATTCAAAATAAAATAAATAAAAAATAAATAACTAATATAAGTGTCTGGAATCGAACCTCACACTATCCACGCAGTATATAACACACATTCGTGGAAGTATGAAGTCCTATCCAGTGACGCAGCATTGGACATTTTTAGTTTTGAATTCGAAAATTAAAAATGTATTAAGTCGTCCCTATCAGATTTATGTAAATTAAAAAAAGTTTGTAAAGAATTTGCTCTAAATTTAAATGGAGACTAGGATAATAAAAACGGCTAAGTGGTTTTGTTTATTAAAACCGGTGGGCTGGCTTGTAGAATAATTAAATTAGGCCTACACGTGCCGTGGAGCGATTATTAAGCTACCTAGCTGATGTTAATTTGACTCCGGACCTCTTAATGTCGGAACATTTTGAGGATTCATGAACAAGAATATATTTCATACAACATTCTCAAACAAGGCTTCAGTTATAAGCTTAGATAATGTTTAACATTTTAATTATTTTTAGTAGGTAGGTACCTATATAATCATCAGGCCGGTATGTAATACAAGTACCTACTGAAAGTCTTAAGGAATCTCGATATTATTCTCAGATCAAATATAGTGAGGTAAAAAAATAAATATGCATGCAGCAATAAAACAAATACTACATATTTCGCGCCATTCCGATGAACTTATCCTAGCTCACCACATTGCGGTCGACTCTATGCAAGAATGTGGCAGTAAAAAACTAATCCAGGATGAAGTTATGCAGTAATGTGACAAGAAAAACAAGAAAAATATTCTAAATAAACATAATATTGTGTCCTTTTTCATGCGAGTGCACCTGCGGTCTCTAGTATTCGATTACGCGCGACTCGATTCACTGATTCAGCTTATCAACCACCTGTGAAATGTTGTAATCGATAGTCATTTGAATCGAGTTATTATATATTCAGTGTAAATAACATTTGATGTTTCCTGATAGGATGCACTGAGATTTTAGAGCACCCACACCTTATGCCTAAAGGATATTTCGATAGCATAGTGACTTTTTTATATTATAGTCACTATTTTGACGTTGTTCTTATTTGTCATTCGTTTTACATGCACATAATAATTAATAGGCATTGCTAATTAAGTTGGGCACTTAGATCGCATTTAAAACTGGTAACAAGCTAATTTTAAAAGAGGTAGTAACACAATTTAAAAATATTTCTTTTTTAATCACAATTAAATGTCATTCAAAAATAATGAATGAATAGTTTATTCCAACCTAAATTCCTCAAATAGTGTGTCAAAACACATGACCACACTGAGCTGCTTAGTTTTCGCACAACGTAGCTTGACGGTCGGTGGTCACGAACTTAGAACACGTGGTCAAAGGGCTGTCCGGTAGACAGTACCTTTTGGATTTATATTATTTTTTTTCTATTGTTCCCACTGTGTTTGGATATTTGGAAAACCTTAAGATTGCTATAGGAGTAGTGTAACAGTAACAGTTAGTAAAAAAGGTAGCAATTTTCCGGACGTCATACTTATTTTCAAAAGCTTTCGGACCTAAATCATTAATTACTTAGTATTAAATATATTCAATTAACCCATTTCTATCGAAATAATAAACACGGTAAAATTTTGCAAATGTAAATTTTTGAGAACAGAACCTATCTGAATTGTTAATTGTAAGTATCTTAAATTGTTCGTACTACACTAATTATTTTGATCAAATACTGTCTCTATTACCTAGCAGCCCTACCCCGTGATTTATGTTGTACTTTGACAGTAAAATGAGACTATACATTACACGATCCGTTCATACGTAAGTCTGCAAACGCCGCGAACGTTTCTCTAGAAAGTCTAGAATTATATTCGCATAGAATTGGAAACGGAACAAAAGGCTTGAGAATATTGTTACGCTTGATTTATAGTCCATATTATTTGACAATATAGTCAGTGTTGTGCATTGTCTCTGAATAAGGCACGTACCATTCCTTTACTGAAGCCTTGCCGTATTAATTGTGATGGCTACATTAATATACCACTATCGCAGTTTCACTTTACATCTGACGCAAATGGCAACAATCAAGAACATTAATAAAAAAAAAAAAATACGCTACAATTTAAAATAAGGTGGACTGGTAGAGAATGCCTTCTGGCATTAAGTTGGCTTATGTAGTACCATATAGTGCATAAAGTATAAAAAAATAAATATATTATTTATTTATGTAATAAATAATAAATATAAAGATCAAAATATGCCCAAAATTCTGATAGAAACTTACTTTAATAAATTATAATAAAATAAATAATATCAGCTCATGGAATTCGTTTGCAATTTTTTATGCAAAACTTGCGTCGCCTTACGTAATAAAGTGTACTCACAACAACTTGTGTACGTGACTGCAGTATTCATCATAGAAGGCAGACATTATGGAAAATCTAAATTAAAACAATATAGGCGCCGGCGGTGACTTCAGAGCAAAGGAATTGCAATTTCATGCTCAAGATTATGATAATGTTGCCTCTATACTACATTATTGTAATATAAATACTAGCTTATGAATATACATGAGTAGTTATAAATGTAAAGCTGCAGTTTGGCCGTGAATGGTTGGTGGAACATGACTTTAGTGGACCTTGGTTTGATAACCTAATGATTGCATATCTTTTGGTCGATCTTTGGTCTAGACAAATTTCTATGTGATATATTAAGGTGTTTTTTGAGCCTTATTTTTTTTCAGTGCCGTTTATGTCCTACTGTAGAGTTAAGGCCTCTTTGCTCTATTTGAACATACATTTTTGTATTGCTATTTCGAGTCTTATTTATTAGAAACTTACGTTTATTTACCTACATATCAATATATCGATGGTAAACTTATTTAAGATAATATCGGGTCAATGGTCAAAAAAACCAAAGGACGTTAGAAAATAGATAAATTTGAGAAGTCTAATGATGTAGGAGCAGTCGCCGTAAAACACGTTACACTTATGAAATCAGCGCACTGGGTTACTCGCGTTCGTAAACGCGTTAGCGAAACATAAAGACAATAATAAACGGTGGGCGGTACTGTGTTATAATTGTTTTAAAAATAATAATATTATGAAAAATATTTTAAATATTTTAATCTTAGTAATTAGGTACTTACAGGTTAATCGAAATGCAATACTTTCATTTTTTTAAGCCCAAAAAAGGTAGTTATGCATTTGCATGTACGCGCTTATTCAATGAATTATATTAATATATTCGAAATTCAGTTCTAAAAAATATTAGATACAAATCATTTACTCGTAAGATCGTATTTATATTATTCTGTAATCCACAGTATGTTTTAATACTCAATACTCATTTAATTATACAGTTTTTTTTTTTTTTACACACAACAACATAGAATTCGTGCATTTGCCAAGAGTGACTCTATTATTTTGTTATTAAAGGATTTTGATGAAAAACAAAGCATTTACAGCTTTCATCACACTTTGTTATGTAACTACAATAAGTAACAATATCTATACCTACTTATAATAAGTCTGTAGAAAGGTCAATTCTGTACATTAAATATATTTTCAAAAGAACTATCAGGGGGTGATTAGTGATCGATCATTGTGATCGATACTGATGCCAAAAATGCAATCAGTAAAATTTTTGTCTGTCTGTCTGTCTGTCTGTCTGTATGTTCCTTATAGAAACAAAAACTAATCGACGGATTTTAACGAAACTTAGTACAATTATACTTCATACTCCTGGGCAGGTTATAGTATATTTTTCATCACGCTACAATCAATAGGAGCAGAGCAGTGAAGGGAAATGTTGGGAAAACGGGAGAATTTACTCAATTTTTTAAGCTTCCGTCGCGTGTGCAGCCTTAATGGTTAAAGACTCATTGATAAGCTTCGTCATCCACGCAAACGAAGTTGCAGGCACAGCTAGTTCTAAAATATAATACCTTATTTTATAGGCGAACAATAATTACTCAATCTTTGTAATTAGGTTACCAGGCTTAGTCGAATCAAATCTAGATGTTAGTCGTAAAAATGTTGACGGCGGCCGTAAACCGGACCATTTCAGATATTAAAACGGATCTTTATTGGGAGCTAGGAGTTATGATTTAATCATACTAATCCTTTTATTATTGTTTCTATATTTATAGGTAAATACCGTCACACCTTGATATAGCTAAAGTTAGTGTAAATTTCGTAAGGGCTGATAAGAAAATAAAAAAATATCGGAACCTCAACTGCTATGGCTACCAATAATTAGTTTCTCATACGTAAGCCTAACATTCAATGGATAAATTATATATGCTTATGGAAATCGAAATGATGCAGTTTTACGGCTCAAAACATGTAGGGGCTGATCTTTAAAAACAAAATGGTATTCGGCAAGATTAAGATTTAAATCATTTTAGTCAGTCGAGTTCGTTTAAATTGATTCTATATTTATTTTATAAATTGTATTTCTCACTTTTTAAAAAGTAAGCTTCCATTACCTCGTCTCCCGGGATAGTTTTGCCGAGACTTGTATTTCCCCGGCGGCCAATTGAGACTAGTTTCACTTTTTCCTTCAAATGTCTGGACAATTGCTTTATCTTGTCTGACAATGATGAATAGGCAATTTTTAGTAAAACATACTTTACTGGTTTTATTAGATTTTCTGTTTATTTTCACATAAGGTATTTTTGGTCTGTGGGCAATGGAATAAAAATTTATAGATGCAACTAGTAAATGTACCATTTGACCCATGTGGAAACTAAATGTGGAATCTTCATATACTCGTAGTGAAAAATATGTTTTATATACATTACAAATCTAAGCATTTATTTATTTATAAATAATAAATAAAAATATCTTTATTGTACAAAATTTTTTTACATTACCTTTTAGTATAGCCCTGGACCCCACACTAGGATTCCCTGTGTCGTTATGCTATGTTAAAAATATGTTAGTACCTACCTACTTTAACGATAGATCTTCATTGATAAACCATTAACGATCGGGCGACAGATCGAATTCTCTCATCTCATCTCTCATCCAAACATGAATGACTGACGTTAGCGTTTTCATTCAATACTTCATTCTATGAACGACTGCGATAGAACAAATTACGTTGCAGTAAGCAGATTCAGGTTACCTTGCAACACGACCGCGACGCTGCAAACACTTGGACAGTGACAATGTGCTTGATAAGCGTAATAGTGCATTCCCATGTCTCGGCTTACGTTCATTGACCCTTATGGCTGTTGTAATTGAATATTTTATTTACTTTTAGTAATTAATAACTTTATGAATCAAACGTTTAGGTATCATTTTTGTATGGGACACAGTAAATAGTAAAATTGATACTATATTTATCATTATTGACATTAGGAAATGCAACTAACAATCGCGTAATTATATCACTTAGGACTGATAACTGAATTTAAGATAATAATAATTATAGATAAGATACGAATGAATTCCATTTAAATCACCACACACCTATCTTTACTTGACACACTGTTCTAAATTCGAATACTCAAGCCGTTTTTCTTTTGTTTCAGATTCGCTATTGCATCGAAAATTAAAAATAAAAAAATATTGTTTTTGACATGACATAATAAAACCTCAAAATTCCAAGTTTTTTTTAAGTGATTATAAAAAAATATGGATTTGTGTAGTACTTTAAAGTGTTAGTGTTTTTGGTGCGTTTGTGTTGAACTAGTGAAAATTGACAGTGAAATGGAAGCCATGGAGCGGAGATGCAGATTCGCGGTTACCGCCGCAGTGCTATTCATCATCTTTTCTTCACAATGTAAGTAAAAAATAACAACCAATCTTTATTAATTTGGTAGAAGTTGTATTTTTTTGAACTGAGTATGAAAAGTAAAGAATTTATGTTTGACCGCTTATCCTAAGTCCCGTATAATAGATGAGTCTATGGACATCGATCAGATTTATTCTAAAAATCGTATAAATAAACAAACTATAAGAACTTAAATATCATCATCCAAATTAACATAGCATCTTCATCTAAATAATACATGTATAATATAGTCGTTATTATTAGTATCTAGGTAATCTAGTATCTAAGCTAGGTCACATAACTTCTGCATTATCTTCCGAAAGTACTAAACTAGCTTTACGCCGTTTCAGCTTAACGAGACATCTATTTCAGACAAACATTAGAACTTTAACTCCCCGTTCTAGTTTAATGGTTAAAAGATATGACCTACATCTAGTTTAGCGCTCCTTTGATCTAACTAACGTCTAACGTTATTCTAGACTTTTTAGTTCCAGAGCAAAAGTTTTACAGCAAAAATACGTTGGAAGTGGTATTTTCTGCTCTCTATAATTTTGCTCGAGTAACGTAACTAGCTAGCTACTTTCTATAAACAGATCATTAGTAGTGTCCTGTTTATTTACACTGTGTAAATAAACAGGACACTTTTTTACCCCTTTAAAGAATGAGTAAACAATAACAACCTCATAAAATATACTTTTTATAAAAGCCTGCTACTAAACTACACCCACAGTCACACGCGACAGTTTAAATCGATACCATAATTCTCAACAAACAATCAGTGTCAAGTATAAGGCAACCAAGTTGTTAAATCCTGTTATTCGACCAATTGAAAGCTTTACAATAAAAATAAAACAAAAGAAATATCACGAGCACAATACTCGAGCAACATCCCACACTCAACCGAAAGTCAACTTTAAGACGTACTTAAAAGTCATTCTAATAGAGACAGCAAGATACTTAACTGAGTCTTAAAATGGAGTAATATTTCAGAACTTTTATTGATTATAATTGCTGCAAAACTGCTCTCTTTTTATCGAAACATTAATCCTTCAATCCAATCCTAAAATCGTAATTTTAATTCATCAAAGTAATTGCAACAATTTACTCATGAAGATTAAATGACAAATCTTCATTCAACTGTAATTGAATGAGAAATGGTTATCGTTCATTCACGATCTTGAATTTTCTCACTCAAGGTCAATTTAAATTCTTGCCGGCCAATATTTTAATGTGTAATCTTCTCTTAAATATATCATATAAGTCATGTTCTCAACGATTTTCCGGCAAGATATTTTTTACATCAATAAATATATTTTTAGACTAGCTGTGCCTGCGACTTCGTTCGCGTGGATGACGAAACTTATCAATGAGTTTTTAACCGCAAAATTAAGTTTGTTTTTTATTGTTTATACTTTTCCGGGATAAAAACTACCCAATGTGGTGCCCAGGATAAGAAAGAATAATTATACCAAGTTTCATCGTAATCGAACCGGTAGTTTTTGCGTGATACCTGAACAAACAGACAGACAGGCAGACAAAAATATATTTTTTCACACTTTTGGGTTCGGTGTCGGTCTAGTAACACCCCCCGCCATTTATTTTTTTTGATATTTTCAATGTACAGAATTTTCACTTCTACAGATTTATTATAAGTTAGTATAGATTATATATCGAACGCGCCAGATTGTCTGCATCGAATGTTTGAATTCAGATTAGGTTTTTCTGTGTCAACTGTCAATGATCTACATTTGTAAAACATGATGTCTTATTTATGAGGTTTGACATGACTCAAATTTATTATTATTGGTAGATTAAAATTTTGGTGGATAAATTAATTACCGCCTGCAAATACTAAAACATAAATATTAATTTTAGTAGACGTTTCTAGGACTAAGTTTTTTTAAAAGGGCAATATTGTTTTTTTAAGGTTTACTTTTTGTTAACCTTCGTGTATTAGAGTAATGGCAAAAGCCACAGTATACAAAGTACACAAATAAAATTACATTTTTTATATGCTTTTACTAAAATTTTAATAGGTTGGATTAAGAAGATTACTCTTTTTAATTACAAAAGGTTATATTTTTAAGCTTTCTTGAAAAAGTTCATCAACTGTCTAAAGAAAATGTAATCAGTCAATCTTGTAAATTTAAGCTTTAGATGAATTCTTTAGAAGTATCAAAACACGAACATTATTTAATACATAAATCTTAAGCTCTAAAACAACAGTCCAAAAAGTTTTAAACTAAAAAAAAGTCTGACCTTGGTAAAGAACTTGATTGCGAATCTATTTAATCCGCCCACTTATATCTTTAAACTAATGGATTTTATTCAGTAGCTTCTGATAGCTGATAAGAAGAACAATAGAAGTAACATGATACATTTCAAACTTATCATCACTTACCTACTGGCGCCCAAAGTGGGGCCATTACGTCATATTTGAAAACCAAACATTGTTTCTCTTAATGTTACTTTTGTGTTTCCTTTTGTTTATATTTTATAATTTGTACGGATGTTTAATGTTGCTAAACTCAAATATAGGTTAGTTGGGAATAATGATTTCTATTGAAGAATAAGCTTAGTGTTCAGTTTTAGCTTTTAATCACGTAAATTAAAATAACAATAATTGATTTACGAGCTTGTTGGTCTAGTAGTAAGTGACCCTGACTGCTATATCGGAGGTTGTGGGTTCGATTCCTACCCAGGACAAATCTTTGTGTGATAAGCACGATCATTTATCTCTAATATGTACGTATTTAGAAATATATAAGTATATTTATCAGCTGTCTGATTACCATAACACAAGCTCTGCTTAGCTTGGGTTCAGATAACCGTGTGTGAGTTGTACCGGAATATTATATTATTATTTACAAATAATGCGTATTTAAATATGTATTCTATTAAATAGGCCACAAATATTTCCCACATAGAGTTTCCAAATAACTGTCACAAGATACTTCCAGAAAATGCTCAACGTATTAAATTCGAAATTCCGTGGAGAAACAAGCAGCTAATTAAATTATAGCATCGTTGAAACCACACGAAATTTCTCTTCTCTCGAAAGGATATAAACTGAATATGAAATAGTCTCATATAAATATGTGGGTACAGTCGGTGACGTGTCAGTGGTAACAGTGAATTGCGAAAATGATCCTTATGACTCTAATATGGTGAAGTCGTGACCAAGTTTTTGACCGGAATTAAATAATCAAGGTCTGGAGGCCTGCCTTTTAAAAATTAAACCTAGTGTTTGTTGTTCGGCACTAAAGACGAAAAAACCATCATCACCCAGGTTGCCCTGGATTCAAATTGGAATCTGAAATTGAAAACCCGTATATGAGCAAGTGATGTTTTCAATACTAGTTATTTCCTTGTGAGTAGAGGTCTAACTCCTGATTAAGATCCTGTATTATTTTAAAGGCGATGTCTATACGTCTATATGAGAAAATGTTAAGTCTGAAGTGCGGTGGAATGTATTCTCCAAGTTAATGGAACTATTAATTTTATCGCAGCACGAATGCAGCCGCGGCTGCTCATTCGAAACTCGTATAAGTTTATCGCCGCAGTGCAATTATTTAACTAGCACATTTTCACTCTATTCCTGAATTTTTCGTTTGCGGAAAATTTTGTTTTTACGCTGTTGCTGCTCTTGGAAAAATAGAACTTTTTTTTTATGTACGTGTGCGCAGTGAAATGAAATTATGATATTTACTTTTAGGTGTAAAAAAACGAGAGCAGATTCAAGGAACGTTAGATTTCTCTAAGAAAGGATTTTTTACAACAAATTCAGGCTCGTTATATAAAATCAAGCATATAACAAAATAAATCAATTGTTTTTTTTTTTTTTTTTAATTAGCCACGCACTCGATGTTTGCCTAAAAACTATCGTATTAGTGTCAGATGTCGTCGATCTCAAACAAGGCGATTTGGTTATGTTCGTGCAAAACATTTAAAACTAAGAAATAACTTTTTTCCTATCGGCTAACTGTAGCTTTTAACCAACAGTTTTATACTTCTAAAACCATTTTCTGAAATTTAGTTCAGACTAGCTGTACCCGCGCGAAATATTTTGACTGCGTTTAGTTCAGGTAATATATATATAGCATATTTTTTTACAACTTAATATTTTTGATTTACTTACTTCGAGTTTGACCAACCCAAAATATAGATAAATCTACTGCTTCTCATTACCTCTTTACCGCAGTACTTAACACTTATGACATTCGCAGGCGGGAGCGTGGACGGTCAGAGGAACAACACGAAGATGTCGTACGTGTGTCCGCCCAACTTCATCCGGCTCGGACACAGCTGCTACTTCTTCAGTGAGAACAAGGCAACGTGGCAGAACGCGCTGTTTGCTTGCACGGTAAGTTCACCTAGCACACCTAGACTGCCATAGGTAGTCTAAATTCAGATTTGCTACTAATTATGTATATTCACACTACACAATGTTCCTATTTAGGTAAATCTATATAAGTATTGAACAAACGTGAACCGCCATTTCCCTTAACCACGCCATTACTTCCGAATGACTGCTTCAAATGGGATAATTATTTTATATTAGGTTTATTATTGTAAAGAAAAGTTTTTATAAAAGAAAGTCAGCTAATATGCTCCATTTTATTTTTACAAGTACAGTGTCAGACTACCGACTAAACAATTCATCATAGCTATATGAGTAACCACTTTAAGTAAACAGTTTGTAGATTCTTCATCCATGTAAAGTATTTCGCGAAGCGAACCTTTTCCTGACTGAATTGATTTTGTGGACATTAATAAAAAGATAGATATATTGTTAAGATTGATGGATCCAGGCAATAACTCATTTCAAAAATAATGACGAAACATTAAAACATCCCAAACGTGTAAGAAAACAATAATATTTTACAACTATCAAATGCCATTGTCCTCATCAAAAAATGTGACTGGACAGCTTTTATAACCAATTAAATTATTACCTTTTTGACTATATTAGCCATATTCATAGCTATCAAAGAGACATTAAAAGTCCGAAGATAAATATTGAATAGTTTCTAAATACAGCCGTTACGTTAGAAACCAGATGATCGCTATATCAATTAAGTCTTAAATTCCTGGTTCTATTTCTGTATAACGCTCTCCTTTGATCAGATCGTATTAATATGGTATTGGTATGCGTTCCGATATTTTATGGAGAGAAATGTTATTCTTTATAAACAAGGAATTAACGTATAGTAAAAAAAGAGCTTGCTTTATGAATAATTTTACAACATATAATCATAAATCGACGACCTCCGTGGTCGAGTGGCGTACGCACCGGTTTCAAGGTGTCGCTAGCTCTGAGGTCCCGGGTTCGATCCCCGGACGGGTCAATGTGGAAACCAACTTTTCTACATTGCCTTGGGTCTGGGTGTATGTGGTACCTTCGTTGTTTCTGAATTCCATAACACAAGTGCTTCAGCTACTTACTTTGGGTTCAGATCAATGTATGTGATGTTGTCCGCATTTATTTATTTATTTATAATTATGAAAAGTGCTCGTCAATATTTCAGCTTGAAATTATGTGTGTATTTGTCTGATAAGTCAAATATTAAAAAGTCTTTAATAATACCTATTGTACATTTGACAGATAAATCAGAAATAGCAATGTTTTTCACCACAATTAAAGTAATCAGAAATGTTTTCATCACTATTAAACGTAGTTTTTGTAATTTTACTTTAAATCACAACAATCTCAAAAACCAGTATCGCCCAGTATTATTATGCAAATTCAAACGACTCATGTCAACAAATATTATCTCACCAAACATCATGTCATTGACGCATCATCGACTGATTAAAACGCACTAAAGCAATCAATTTAACAATTATACTAATTCTCTAACCTGTCAACCGTTGATTCGAATTTATAGCAACCACTAAACGCAAGTGTTTCGTCCTTAACATTACGATCTGCGCTTGCGCCGGATCATGTTATTTGAGATGTAACCAAGACCTTGACATATAATTTAATTGGATGGTTTTATGTGATAGCTTTAATATGTCTCTCAAGGCCAGTGTGTTATGGCTATTTTTTAATCCTATTATTCTTAGATACTAGATAATATTTGCATTCTTAGTAATTTATTCATTGAGTAATTCTAAATTCATTGTCATTATAATAGGCAATCAAGGAAAATGTTTTGTTTGTATGCTATGTATTTGTTATAGGATATCTGTAGGTATTTGTCTGAATAAATTTAAAAAATGTAGATACTAAATCTTAAATGAGAATAAGTTAATAATATGTATGTAAATAATAAGCACGCATGCATAATATTCTACGTTAACTTCATTAAGCAGTTAAATGCATTTGAATTGGAAGTGGGTTAACCGCAGTACTTGATCGGTGTCGATGGATTTGTACCCGTTAACACCCATGTGTCTGGAAGTCTAGATACTTTGTCTATTATTCAGTATATTGGATCTAAAATTCGTCACTAATAGTCCAAAAATATCCTTATAATAACAGCTAATAGTAAAGAAACAAAAGCAGAAGAAATGTTATAGCCAAAAAAAAACACTCAGATTTTTTTTTTTGTAAATTTTTGGTGAATATTTTCGGAACATACTGCTTCCATATTGCCTCAAAAAATAACAAACAACTCAGCTCTATTAAATATTGTTAAATATTCAAGACAAATATTCTTAAAAAACTGCCTTTTAAGAAAGCCGATCTGTTTGAAGTCAACTCATTAAGTATGTATGTTTGTTTGCTGAACTAATACTTTAAAAGCTGCGTAATCAATTCCTTGAATGATTTTGAAGGTCATGAGGCAGTGTCAAACGATTTTTAACTTACAAATCAATCGGTTAAGATCTCATTTTAAACGTTCAGGTTTTGGAGTAGCATCATAATTATCATCGTAGTTGGCAATGGCTGGGCACCTAATACTACTCTATGGGAGCTTTCACATGCTACGATTAAGATTTCAATTTATTCGTCTGCTGGGTTTAATAGTTATTATTGCTTGTGTGATAGTTCACACTACTAATTTTAGATTTAGTTGAAGAGTAAGGAAATTGCATCTGTATCACTTAGATTTCAGGCTACATTACATTGTGAAGGCTCAAACGTGCTTTTCAAAACACTGCCTTCAACATCCAAAATATCTTAAATCAATCCACCACTACTACACAGTAAGTGGTTAAGTTAAATGGTGAACAAAACACAGTATACGCGATAAATAACCTAAGCTTTTAGCTCTAAGCATAACCATTACAATTTACAATAATGGACAATCGTCTATTAAAACCACGTTTAATTAAACACTAGCTGTGCCTGCGACTTCGTTCGCGTGGATGACGAAACTTATCAATGAGTTTTTAACCGCAAAATTAAGTTTGTTTTTATTGTTTATACTCTTCTGGGATAAAAACTACCCAGTGTGGTGCCCAGGATAATAAAGAATAATTATACCAAGTTTCATCGTAATCGAACCGGTAGTTTTTGCGTGATACCTGAACAAACAGACAGACAGACAAAATATTTTTTTTCACACTTTTCGGTTCGTTGTCGGGCTAGTAACACCCCCCGCCATTTATATTTTCGATATTTTCAATGTACAGAATTTTCACTTCTACAGATTTATTATAAGTATAGATTACCTATTAACGCCGTAAATTGTCCTGTATTATACAGACATTAGTAAAGATTATAATTATTATTGATGGATAGAATGAAGGCATTGGTCATGAGAATACATAGGTCAGTCCAGATTTTTCGATATAAAGTAGACTTGCAATAACTTCTATTGTCTAATTCCAAGCTATTTCCAGAATAACTAAATACAATTTTAATAGTTATAGTGTTGTAACTCTTGCTATTCAGCTTCTACACAACCAAGGATAATACCAGTATTGTTTGTGAAGTATTTCTGAACAATGGCGAGCGTTTAACACTATCTTGAACAATGTTCATAAAATCTTTATTATTTTGCTCAAGCCCTTAAGGGATAATGAGTCAATTTATGACTACTATTTTAGTAATCATTTTAACAAGAAAATTACGTGTTAATAAGGTTTTATAGATTGAAATGTAAGGTTATATTGATGTGTATTTATTATGAGCCACTACACACCAACAGATGGGAAGGTGAAGCAGATTAAATATCAGAAACAATTTCTCTTCAAGAAACTGATGCACGGTGTTCATCATATATGTATTAATAAATTAAATATTAATCTGTAACGCAACCAAAACCAAACATATCTTATGAACGAAGTACATACACACTTAGGCGCATTTTTCTGTATCTGAATAGAGAAACATAAAAAATTGCATGAACAACAGACTGAGAATCTCAGAAATCTCAAACACTAACAACTAAAAGTAAGCTGATCTTTAGCCAATATGTACTAAATATTCTTGCACTGCTCCATTAATTTTAATATCGTGAGACATTAGCAAACGTCAAAACACGTGTAAAGCTGGTTCGTTGGTTCAGAACAGTTGTGATTTCCATACGAATGGCGTTGAAATGGAGCGAGCACCTCGGTCGGTCGTGAACCGCCAATATGATGCAAATAGCGCCCGCGACTCCTTGCTAACAGAACAATATCGCGAATAAATGGAATGTCAAACAAACTTATTGTATTCGTTGAGACTGAAATGTATGGGATGGAAATTGCAGTTTTGAGTCTAAGGGAGCGTCCACATGTGACGAACGAGCAGTTTGCGAGCTGCTCGTGTAATGCTCGTTTGTCAGATGTGGACGCACCCTAAGAATAAAATGTTTATACACTTAAGTTGTTACTACGGTCTATTAATCTATTAAATAAAGAATACAAAAAAATATATTAAAATTTGGATCTGGATACGAATATCATGGTTGTTTGTAGTCATATTATAAGACATTCATCTTTGCGTATTGTCTGACTCCAAGTCTTACTACTACTACTTCCATAATGTTTCTAAAACCTCAATGAACAACATGTCTGATTTTCAATACCATTTCAAATTAATTCCTAACTCGTGTTAATTTAATGTTTTGTTAAACACTTATAAGTTGCCTGATTGCAGGATTCTTGCATAAGTCTATCATTTTGCGGCATTAAGACGAGCATAGTAATCAATACGTCTAGACAACTGCTTTGTTCTTCTCAGCATGTTAAGTATAAGTAAAGGAATTATTTTATTCTATTCATTCCGTACACATTAATCATTGGAGAATAATGAGCAGTATATTGTATTCGAACCAGCATACCAGCGAGACTTTCGCGAAAACTTTCCCTAAGATTCGCAGAAAGCTACTAAATTTAGCCTTAGTGCAGTTTTTACTTAAATAGTATTTTGACTAGGGCTGCCGACTATTCGTTTCGGGTCTCTCTTGGAACTGGATGGTTGAATTATTGAAACATTTTTATTCATGATTATGTTGAAATCCCATTATGCGATACATTTGACCTTTAGGTAAAATATTTTTGGCTTAATTTTTATTAATTATGTTTACCATTCACTTTTATTATTTTTAACCTTTTTGACGTAATTTTTTGGTAAGACTGCTTGTAACATGATATAAGACTAAAAGCGCACACAAGTGGGGTTGAACTTACAACTCTTTCCTCTTTCGGAAAACTCATGTAACAACAGGTATGTCAAGGTTTCTAAGAAATCTATAGATGACCTATATATTAGTGCATTCGTTGTTACCTAGCACAGCTGCCTGACCTTAGTTCGTGCACGATCGATATCAGACTAATCTTTGAGGTATAAAATGTAAATTTGTTTGAAATAACTTGGTAGTTCACCTCTGCACCGCAAATAACCTGTGTAAGTCACGAATAGTATCTATTTATAGATCAAATGCAATTTTAATAGCTAGCACTATTAAAATTGCATTTGGTCTTGTGACATAATATAACTAAAATAGGTGTTAAGTATTATAATTATTAATACAAACTTTTAAACTATCGCGCATGCAAACTTGCATGTTTACAGTAATATAATTATTGTTTGAGGTAAGTATAAGAAAAAACATTTATGACATAAGACTTATTTTTACTTCCTTGCTGCAAAGCTCTTTGAATTTCATTCAGCTATTTATTCAACTGTTTTTGACGATGATGATCAAACCTAGCAGCATTTTTTGCAGAAATCTAATTTTTCATATCATTATTACCATGATCCGTTATATGTCCCTAATATTAAACCGTGATGTGATAGAAGCTTTACACTTCTTACGTAAGGAAAATAATGAGGTGGGTGGTATGACGGATAAACCACGGATCTGGTAGTTTATGTCGTATAAACATTGACACAACTCTGACGTCACCGGGTATGTAACGAATGTGAAAATCCGTAAATCTATCAATGAGTATGACGTCAGAGTGTCTAATCTTGTTGAATAGAAAGATCCATTGATTTTCTAGAAAACGGCTTGGAGCAAAAATATTTTTTTTCTATCATACTATCTAGTTGTTTTATATAGTTTTAGTATTCTATATAGTTATTCATAAATTGTATATTCTTTCGGCAACAAGAGATCAAAGGCTGTCAAAAGTGCTTGTTTCTTCTCTACCTATATGAGAAGAGTCTTTTGTTCAACAGTAGGATATTATTAGGATCTGTCTAAAATCTGCATACATTTAATTAAAAAAACATGTGCCGTAGTTCCACCGGTTTAACGGACTTCAAATAACTTACATAAAACGTACGATAAAATTAAACGAAACCCACAACACACAAATATCCAATCACATTGAATACCAATAAACAAAATAAGTAACATTACCAATAACAATGTTTTCTCTTTAATAATGCAACTTGAAGACGTCCGCATGCTTCCGTAATGGCTCAGATGTTATGGAAAGTGACCTTAAAACGTCAAAAGAAAAGGGAAATAATAAAAAAACGAAGAACTGAAGTAATGATAATACCGGATAAATTCCGTACTTACTTGTATCTTGTCATGTTTTGGTCAATCCTGTTTCAGAAACTGGATATAGTTGTGATGGAATCTTGAAACGGGAAAAAAGAGTTATTTTTTTTGCATTTAATTACCTTATAGTCTATTGTTTTTGTGTATAGGTACAGCATTCATCGATTGGCAGATAAATAATAAGAATATATAAATGAATAAATAAATAAAATAAATGTATTTTCATTAATGTCGTTTTATCTCTTTTTGAATTAACTATAGTTCTTTCTTTACTTCCCTTTCAGACTCAAAAACATTCAAAACCTATCACACACCAATTAATTTATTATCTTAAGAAAAGCGAAGTTATATCACTTGCATACTGGACGTATTATATGTATTGGCGTATAGTATTATTTAAATAAAAAAACAAATGAATCATCTGTACATGAACCTGAAAACATATTTCTCTAAATATAAACCTAGTGCTTACACTTAGCATTCACAGTCCATGACCATCATAATCTAAAGATACTTGCACCAATTTATCCAATATATCTGTACATAACACTATAAAATCCTAAAATAGAACACTACACGGCCTAACAACAGGAAAATAAGACTAGTAACATTACACAATTCGTATATATATTTACGTTTAAGAAAATAAGCTCAAAAATTCCTTAGAATAAACTTCCGTAATAACTCAAGATCGATCGGAATGTATTCAACGGATTGCTTTCAACAAGCCTTCCGACCTACTTACACAGCTGACTCCTTTAAACGCTTGTTTGTTTAAATAAACGTATGTTTCTATTAGAACTATGGTCGTTGTATTAGAAGCATGAGTTACACTTAGTAATGAATAAATAACTGTTGCTATGGTTACTTTTAGTTTAAGATCGTTAACGTTTCTCGTGGAAAGGCGTTATAACTGGAATTCATAAATGATGGGTAATTACAGAATGAAAATCATACACGTAGTGTTTCTAATACAAAGACTACTTCTTTTTAACATTTTTATCGTTTCAGAGTTTCTTCTGAATTATTTTTACATAGCTTTTGACGACCTCCGTGGTCGAGTGGCGTACGCCCGGTCCGTGGCGGATCCCCGACAGGTCAATGTAGAAACCAACTTTTCTACATTGCCTCGGGTCTGGGTGTTTGTGGTACCTTCGTTGTTTCTGATTCCTTAACACAAGTGCTTTAGTTACTTACTTTGGGTTCAGAGCAATGTATGTGACGCTGTCCGCATTTATTTATTATTATTTATATATAGCATATATTGGATCCCACTGCTGGGCTTTATCTTTTGCGATGTCTGTGTGCCTTACATATCTGTCTATATTATCACACCACTTTTGCCGCTGTCGACCTCTAAAACGATATCTTCCCTCAGGTGTCCATAATAGTAACTTAACATAACAGAGGTGTAATAATAATAATTTAAAAAACAAAAGTATTTATTTGACAATTTACACCTATCGTTAACAAGTCAGCCAAAAATATGTAATTATCGCACATTCTTAGATTACGGGACGACGAGAATTCCACGTATCTGTGTATTTAAAGCAGATAGCTGATTATATCGCGTGCTGTATTCAAATAGACTAGACCACCCCGGCGTGTGTGGGCAAGGTAGTCTACGCCAGGGCTGGACAACCTGTGGCAAACTTTTGTAATGTTTTTGATAATAGAAATAAAAATAAAATTTTAAATCCAAATGAGGTTTGATATTTTAGAGAAACAATATGCTCTACTTTAAAACAAGCACCATAAGGTACAACTCAAATATTTTTTGCAAATTTAAAGAATTAAAAGCAAAAAATAAAAATTATATTTCAGTCTATACATCATTACAACATGTCATGGCTAGTACTTAGCTGGTATTTTCATCCTATTTTTAGGAAAATTTACACTAAACTAAACGATTCATTCGAAAATAATATATACAATCTAAACGATATTTTTAAATTACACCAGCTCTGTAACTAAAACATGTTCAGCACCCCTGGCACAGTAGTTAGTTGTTTACGTTATCGAGTAAATGATTTCAGTGTGATACACGTTACCCGTGTCTGGTATCGATGTAAAAACATTCGTTACATCAAGTGCAACTGCATCCAATGTTTAGATGTGGTAACCTTGGGAGGTCGGGATAACTTTAGCCATGGTTTTATTAACCGGATTATAAAATTTTAGGTACCTACCTAATTTTCTAAAAGCAATACTAGTATGTATGAGTAAATTTATTTATTTTATTTAAATGTTAATTCTTAAATTAAACTACATAGCAGCTACTGTTGTAGTTTTAGATACATCTTATATTTTTTACCAACAGGAGAAATCTGCTATTTTTTATTAAATTAAACCTAAGACACGATCAAATCAAAGTTAGCTATCTCATTTAAGATTAAGTGCGATTTCCATACGGTTAAACTTACCTCATCTATCAAAGTCGCGAGTTAACATAATAATATAGGCAAAGGTAAAAGTTTAACGACTTGAACTTACGAACGTATCGCCGTATCGTCCGAGTTTCTCACTTCCAAAGAAATAGGGTTTCTGATATCAAACGAAAGTGTAAGTACAATAAGAGATTAGATTATTGGAAACCCACAACTACTTTTATTTTGGTTGGTTGGACAACCCACACGTCTTTGGTATTCTAATCATTGTTTCTCCCCTGTATACTTACTGAACCGCTACAAACATGCGATAAGATTGAAATGTAAATAATATGTCATAATAACGTTCAATTAAAATTGACTTGAAAATCTTGAATGCAGCCTTTTCTACCGAGAAATTTTATTTCTTGTGACCGTTATTGGAATTCCCAAAAATTTTCACCACTACACCTGAATAATTCAAAGAATTTACTTATTCATGGAAACATAATCATTATCAAACATCCTGGATTCATTCCAAAAAACCTATACTAATCTAAATCATTGTACATCTGTCGTAGATATTTTAATCTATCATTCGTTTAGTTTTTTCTTATCTTCATTTCCTAAAAAGAAACGTCAAAACAAACTTCAGAGTAAACTTTATTAAATGTTGCGCAAATATTTGTGTAAAACGCTGTGTACGTAATCAAGAACAGATTTACAATATAAACGGTACTGAAACTACGTGGCTTCCCGTGTTCATTATAATTATACAACTAATAAACATTTGGCAGGCCGCACTGTCTTTATTTCATAGATTATCATCTGGCATCCTATTGTAAGGGCTTTCAACTGACGATAAAAATAAAACTAAAAAAAAATCAGTAGGGGTAAAGTCTAGCTTGTAAATCTTGGTCTTCATTGCAATGAATGTTTATTTCGCACCTTTATTGCGCTCACCAGTTGACGCCAATGGCGCTTAAGCTGTCAAAACCCACCAAACTACAGACTTTTAGATTTTGAACCTATAGAAAAATGGAATCTTTCTCTACCTAGCAGTATGTCACTAGGTCAGTAAGACTGTAACATAAAAATAAAATATAATTGTGTGGGCGATGCGTGTACGCAATGCCGTAATGTTTTACATGCGATACGTCATCGACAAATCCCATAATTTATTTCTGTCCAGTTATTTACACGTGTCGTATTCAACACGATGGTAACGAGGTGTGTCATGCATGAGATAATACACGATTTAAGAAAATAAAAATCTGATAACTAATAAAAAAAAGTTTTTTTTTTTTAATTTTACTGTCGAATATACCATTTCTTACAAAGGTGACAGTAAAACTTTTATGCCAAAAAAATATAACATAAAGCCCCTTTTCTTAAATTAATCGTATCCTAATTTCCGTAAAGTTAAATATTATAATAGTTTAAAGTAATATCTAAAATAGACTAAATAGATACAAGAGATGTATGTATAATATTTCCACATACTAGTCTACTAGACGGGCCTGTTGGTCTAGTGGTTAGTGACCCTGACTGCTATACCGGAGGTCATGGGTTCGATTCCCACCCTGGACAAATGTTTGTGTGATGAGCACGATCATTTGTTCTGGTTGTCTGGGTGTGATTTATCTATAATATGTATGTATTTAGAAATATATAAGTATGTTTATCAGTTGTCTGGTTACCATAACAGAGCTTGCTCTGCTTAGCTTGGGATCAGATAACCGTGTGTGAGTTGTCCCGGAATATTATTAATATTATTATTCTCTTTATTTAATTTTATTCTCTTTATTTCTTTAAATACATACAAAATACATTTTTAAATATATACAATAAAAACTAAACTTATACATTTAAAAATATAAAATGTAGTTTCCAACCGACATCGGGAACAGGGCCCAAGCTGCCGGTGGTTAGGGCTCCAGAGAGAGGAACCTCCTCTGGAGCCCTAACCACCGGCATATGAATATTATTATTATTATTACATACTCAAATTAGTAGTAATTAACTAACACATAAAATGTTAACCGCTTTGTAAAACTAACCAAGACGTTTACTCCGCCGTTAACTTACAGTAATGCACCGGTCACCGCGAAAAGTTTAACTTATTTCTAAACGTCTATTAACATATTTCTGATACTACTTTACGAAAACGGTCAATAGTTCGAAAAATATTGCGAAAAGTTCAACTTAAAGTAATCCAAACAGAGTACCAATCCTTGATAAAAGGTGTCCTGTAAAGAATACTTAAATATCGTCGGTAAATGGAAAACAATAATTTGAAAGACTTTCTTCTAAGAATTCCTCTTCTAAAAACCTCTTTTTTTTAGTTCAATTCTCACTTCCTCTATAAGTATATCCCAATCATTGTTGTTTACGTACTTGAATCCTTTAAAATCAATAGTTCACAAAGACAAAGTCTGCGAAAGAACTAAAGAACTTTTTTTCAAACAGCTATCAATCAGAGCTTACCAACATCACACAAAATACACGTGTACACAATATACCTACATAGTTTATTAAAATATATTATGTTTTGATATACGAGTGTTTCACTATACTTTCTTGTTTACCTATCGTTCGACAACTAGGTCGCAGACAGATTCCTTTTTCCAATCTGTCATTTGTTACAGTTGACAGTTCGCGGGAAATGTCACGGATTATTATTTACGCAGGTTTCTGGTTATAGGGTTGTTTATTTTCTTTTAGATGTCTCTATATGTATTTGGTCCATGTGCGCACTAAACTTAGGATATTTTTTGAGTAGTTTTGTTTTTTAAGATACATTTGTGAACTCAGCCTATCGCGGTTCACTGCTGGACATATGCCTCTCCCAAATTGCGTCATGAAATAATTTGTTGTATTTAATTTAATACTTTCTTTGCCAGATTCTTATCCAGTGCTTACATTATAAGCTCATTTTTCTTAACACTTAAGTAAGTACAGGTAATCTATAACAAATAGACCATTATGAAAACATTGATCAAACGCGAAAAAATTCGTTCAAACTGCGGTAAACTTTCATTTCATAACCGTCGTTCTAATTAGTGTATAGTGGGCACCGTGTGATCTGGTTAACTGTGGCCCACAAACAACAGGAAGAGTCGTAAAGTTTTATCGATATGCGGTCCGTGCCAAAAGCAAGGGGTTCTAGGTACCAACGTTGGTGCGAGCCAACTCCAGCCAACACCAGCCAGCTAGGCACGTCGGCTTCCTTAAATGAGGCTCGCGTAGGTTTATGATTTTTATTGGATCCTGTTACTAACTGGATTAGGATAATGCGTCATTCGACCCTATTGCCAAGTGAATAGGTTGACGAAGTCAGATAGAGAGTCCTTGCTATCTACAAAGATACGTAAAAAGAAATTGGCATGTATCTTAATCTGGTGAAACTGTAGGCCAATTCCAGCATGACTTGGGAAAAGCCTGGGCAGCAAATTTATTTTTGAGCATTACCAGGATAACATAGTTTCTTAGCTGTGCAGCTGCATACACTTTTTAACTAACAAGTCAGTTATTAAACGGTTATAACATTATAATAAAAAAGCAATCACAAATAAATTACAAACAAAATCAACAGACTATCGTCCAGCCATTATTCTCACATTATTGTTGTGAATAGATTACTTTATACTTAACAATACAGCTTCTGGTAATAAGTTTTTTATTATGTAGTTACTGTTAATGTCAACTACTGTTTAATTTTGTATTTTGCTTCGTCACTATTTTATTATTTGTGCGGTAAAGTCCACCTAATCTGTGGTTGTAAGTAAACATTATTAAGGCCTGCTTTAAAGGTTTGTCTCTTAATCCTATAAGAGGCTTAGCATATGTGACTTTCTCAACATAAGTAAAATTTCTTATTTTGAAAACCTCGATGTTGACGGGCCTGTTGGTCTAGTGGTTAGTGACCCTGACTGCTACACCGGAGGTCGTGGGTTCGATTCCCACCCAGGACAAATGTTTGTGTGATGAGCACGATCATTTGTTCTGGTTGTCTGGGTGTAATTTATCTATAATAATGTAAGTATTTAGAAATATATAAGTATGTTTATCAGTTGTCTGGTTACCATAACACAAGCTCTGCTTAGCTTGGGATCAGATAACCGTGTGTGAGTTGTCCCGGAATATTATTATTATTTATCTACAAAGTTATAAAGAAATGAAATGAATTAGCCATTTTCGAAATTGCAAACAGATAGATAGACTTTAATCTATTTAAAGCAACCAGAGTCCAATTGTATTTCAGTTACATTTGAATCTGTTTTTGTACCGCTTTTATGAGGAATCTTACATTTTGTAATAACATTTGTAGCAATATGGATTACGTAACCCACATTTAAATACTCGATGACAATCGGTGCACGTAAATTAACATGAGACTCAATTATTTAATCAAGTTCAGAGTCAACTATATTGACCCAGTAAGAATTTATATTAGATACAATTGTAAGTGATATTCCTACTGTTCATAATCACTGATATTAATTGTAGCGAATTCTTCTTATAACAACAGTCAAAAGATTAGCTCATTTTATACTGTGGTTTTTCTTAGCCTATAGGTATTGTTCCACGGCTTGTCAACATCATAAAAAAAACAAACGAAACCACTTTTACATAGTTGAAATCAGAAAATAAAACATTTTTCTGCTTTAAAAAACTTATAAGGTGATTACGCAAAATTATTTAATCGTGTGAGGACCAAGTCTCATCGCTAAAACAGAAACTCATCACGCAGTTATTTAATTGGCGTTGTCAGCCCACAAACAACTGCATACTGCTATTGTAAGAGATTTTCCATATTTTAGTCTCACTATGTGTAGTAATTACTAATTATAAGAGCCTAAACGATTTACAACTCTTTTTGAATTTCTAATACCTTTTACTATAGTTTTCAGTTGTTCTTTCATCCCATGACAGACAAAGCTAAACACAGACACAGTTCACCAAATTCAGCAATTACAGTCTGGTTGTAATGTATTTAGTGAATCGTTACATCCGACGCAAAAAGCGCGTCAAACGAAGCTATTTTCACGGGCATTACTCACTGGCCTTCAAGTTTCCAATTCTAATACTATAGTGACGTAACGTGGGAAGACCTACATTTGTAGTCTAGACTTTTTAGCACGTATTTTGCGAAGTACAGTACGAAGGTTTGCGAATTTTAACTAGGGTGTTATTTTTGTAATCAATTGATAGGTCAGGGTTCTTTTATGTTTTTTTTCTATGTGAAGTGTTTATTTTAATGATTTTCTGATAGAAAATAGGGTTTAATTTCTAAATGACTCAAAGTCGTATAGGATGTATACTAAAAATTGTGTTTTTCTAATTTCCAGGTAAGCATCGTTGGAAAAGCAGACTTTACTGGTAACGTTGGGACATTAAAATAACGGGATATATTATATTTGGGAAATTACGATGATGGAATTTAGAAATACGTTAGATCGACATGTCATTGAAAGATAAATTGGCATTATGTTCATGTAGGCTCAGTTGACCGGCTATTTGCAGCTAGATAAAGGTGATCGTGATTATAATAACAATATTTATATCAACAACTTCAAAGGCCAAAAACTATTACTAGAAGTCTTGTATATTAAGTACTACTATTTAAATCAAAGACAAGTTTATTAATTTAGTTGTTACAAACGATGGCAGTTCGCCGATCTCGGCAGATATCTGTTACAGTGTATCGCCATCGTAATCTCGATAGGAGAGCTGCCAAATTATTCGAGATGCTAACTGTTCTACCGTGAACTATCTAATGGGAAGTGCATTATAGGGATTGTTGAAATATCTGCTACATATAACTATTGATGCTAAAAAGTTTAGGACTGTTATACATACGTCAAGGCTAGAAAAATCAGACGTAAGTATGCGATTTGTCTTCATCTTACAATGAAGAAGGCCATAAATACAACGAAATATCGTAAAGTTGTAATGAATCGCATGGGCAGACTAAAATAAACATTTAATTCGTCCCAAAATAGTCTAACTCTTATGATTAAAGAAAACATGGGAATCGTTATTGCGCGCTCTAGTACCCTTAATAATTAACTATTATTGACTATTAGTTAATTATTTATCGGACTTTAGTTTATAACTTTCTTCTAATTACTTAACGCAGAAGTCATAAACGTCAAATGCACTGGACATTCCAACGTTTACTGTTGCTGAATACCAACTTTAAATTAATTGCAGAATGTTTAAGTCCCGTCTATTTTAGGACACAAGAATTTAAGAATTAATGTCTACGCGTCCATTGTGAGTACATTTAATCTTTGTCGTACATTTGGCAATGCATCGGTTGGAACTGTCATTGACAGCGCCTTATTCCAAACTAATAAGGAAGATTTTCTTATCTGTATGTCTATTCTGTAAATAATTTCGGTATCGAACTTCACCTGAGTGACAATAAAGCTCACTTCAAAAGTGAACCCAATTGGCCTTGATTTAGAATTCAAATTCGAGAATTCGTATTTGACATCTCACCGCTCATTCCGCTGTCGAGACATGAAAATAATGTTACAGAAATGCACTACTGTACTCAGACTTTTCGTCAAACTTATTTTATTTATCAACTCAGACTACATAGGTCCACTACTAGACCTAGGTCTCTCTCATCCCTATAACACTCACAATCGCTATTACCTAACTTGCAAAAGCCAAGCGATAGCAAAACAATAAAATTTGAATCTGAAAATTTAACAATCAGTCCCGTCTTTGTAATGACGTTATTGCAATATGTAAAACGATTTATTATTTTGAAAACACTAAATTATTAGACACACTTAAATATATTCCTAGTAGTATTAACTGATGTAATAGAATATTGTTAACAGAATCTCTACTCTGTAGTATTGGGATTGGATTCCTGTAAGTGTAGCTGTAAGTGTTAAGTAAAAACATAAATTGAGGAGTTATCGCTGTCTTATCTCTTTGCTATACCAAATTCGATAATAGCTAGGTCCTCCACACACTACCTTCCACACACACAGTCTAACCCAGCGACCTTATGCAACGTCAGGCGGCCAATGCAATCGCCAATGAAATTCCTTCCGAGTTCATCAACACTATCAATGAAGTATCAATCGCTCCAGCAATTGATAGAATAGTTGTCATTTCTTCCATCATGTACTGTAAACGTGTCACATTCTTGCCTCCCATTGAGATCAATTCTGATGACATCATGCCGTCACTTACACAACACCTATTGAGCATTGCTTTTCCAATTGCTACTGTAAGGTCATATTCATACGGTGTACTTTATGTTTTTTGCGATTCGCATCTTGTTAATTCAATTTCTATATGGTTCTTGACATAGTAGATTTGATTTGACGTTGGATCGACTAATTTCATTGCTAATTATCAAAGGAAAAAAAATACAATACATATACATTTTCTATAATTATCCTTCACAAATCACATATTAGCGACTAGCTGTGCCTGCCACTTCGTTCGCGTGGATGACGAAACTTGAACGACGAACAATGAGTTTTTAACCTCAAAATTAAGTTTGTTTTTTATTGTTTATACTTTTCCGGGATAAAAACTACCCAGTGTGGTGCCCAGGATAATAAAGAATAATTATACCAAGTTTCATCGTAATCGAAACGGTAGTTTTTGCGTGATACCTGAACAAACAGACAGACAGACAGACAAAAATTTTTTTTTTCACGCTTTTGGGTTCGGTGTCTGTCTAGTAACACACCCCGCCATTTATTTTTTTGATATTTTCAATGTACAGAATTTTCACTTCTACAGATTTATTATAAGTATAGATTACTGGCTAACTGAAAACCATTTTTTTTTAAATATTGAAATAAGCTCTAATTTCAATTGTCTTAAATACATAAGTTTGTCTAACAGTTAACCTATCTCGAATTTCAATTCAGCAAACCTAGTGACTAATTACGTATTTACTGTTTAAATACCAGTGCAAACTCTATTGCTATTATTTCAGGCATACGAGTACTGTGCGAGTACTGTTTAAACTTTTGAGTCATTCGGCTCGAGTATTCGTGTACATTTCAACTGTATAAATAATGTGAACAAATTTTATTATTTACTGTTATGACTACTTAACAATTCGCTCACTTACGTCATCAGTATGTGAGGTCATAATAATAGGAATATTAATAGAAAAGGAATGTTTATTCATAGGTTTAACGATTTTACGAAAACAGCCTACAACACTGACAAACGTAACCTTGCTTTTGTAAAGTAAAAACGAGAAATTGATATAAATCTTCCTCGCTAAAATCAGTCTTAATTTCAATTAAAATGTTTTAAAAGAGAGAAATGTAAATGGTACATTTTAGCGTAATAAGTCTTTGAGACCATTGTGATACACATTTATTATGAGATGTAATTGAGTACACTTCAAATATACACACGAATCATTGTTTTAGTAATAATATTTTATTTAAAATAGTATCATAACATTTCTGTCTGATACTCATATTAATTATATGTATTATTCATGTATATTAAACAAAATACAATGTGTGGCAATATATTTACGCAATATATATTCAAATTTTATTAATAATATTAACCTATCCCGTAATATTTTATAGCATAATATTCCCGTAACATAGAAGGCGCCTAGGACCGCACTTCATAATTTTATAATTTTATGTCTACACATTAGTTCCACTTATATCCACTAAGCGTAACTAAAACGACCGCAATTATACATAAACACTTAATAACATATATTTCATAAAACACGTTGAATGAATGTACAATCAGCAACAAAATACCATGAGCACTGACAGATTTACAAAACAACCGAACATTATCAAATACATATCGCCTATGTTATAGTAAGCAGAATAGCCGTGGCACAAGAACTCTGCTCAAAACTTACTAAACACCAAAATTTTATAGTATATTTTACACACGGTTCAACCCTTGTGACAATCGGTTATCGCTACAAAAACTAACCTTAGTTCTTTCTTGGGATCCGCTCACTCTATCCCAAGTTTCATAAAAATAGGTTTAGCGGTTTTGCTTTGAAAGCGTAACAAACATATAGACGGACAAACCGAGTTTCTTTTGCGTTTATAATATTAGTACCTACTTATTTAACTGTATTTTTTTAATACTTTTCTTAGGACCTAAAGCGCTTGTGTTTATAGAATCAGAGTCAACAAAGGTTTCTATTATAAATCTTTAGCACCAGAACTTGTGTTGCAGCCTGTACATTCCGTAGTGTACTATGACGTCACCGTCCACCTAAGCTTGCACAGATGCGCGCCGTAACCTACATTCGTGACATTGGACCTATCTCGTACGATTGTAGGTAACCGGGTGGTAACTGGTAACTTATTGTTGACATACGTAGAGGTCATGATGATTTTCACTGGTTATGTAATTTATTTTAGTTTTCAGAAATTGAACAATGAAATCCTAGTTATATGATACAGTTACAGTTTAAGGAAATCGACAGCTTCAAAGATTTTCAAAGTTTCATAGATTTTCTTTCAGTACTTGCCTTAAGAGCTGATACTGCATACAGACATTTTAACATGTCCTAAAAAACAACTAGTACTTAAAAGTATACAATAAAGTATCGATTAATCTATACTTATAATAAATCTGTAGAAGAGAAAATTCTGTACAGTGAAAATATCAAAAAAATAAATGGCGGGGGGTGTTACTAGACTGAAACCGAACCCAAAAGTGCGAAAAAAAATTTTTTTTCTGTCTGTCTGTCTGTTTGTTCAGGTATCACGCAAAAACTACCGGTTCGATTACGATGAAACTTGGTATAATTATTCTTTATTATCCTGGGCACCACACTGGGTAGTTTTTATCCCGGAAAAGTATAAACAATAAAAAACAAACTTCATTTTGCGGTTAAAAACTCATTGATAAGTTTCGTCATCCACGCGAACGAAGTCGCAGGCACAGCTAGTATTAAATAAATCTGGATTTTTTTATTGTAAGGATATTGATTCTTGACATTTAAGAACCACATTGTTAAAATCTGCTCATAATGTTTATTATTTTAAGCAATAAAATCCACATTCCATTAGCAGTCATTAACCTTTCCTCCTATTTATATTACTATAAATTCACTTTATATTGTTATGATCTTAAAAAGATATCATATTATATCACAAAGCTCCTTAAGTATTCCTTTCTCTTTTTATCCTCAACGAAAGTATATCTCCATCTCTTTCGTGTTAACATTAATGAGCCTCTCAGTTTCAATATTGGTATTATCATAAATTGTTGATTGGCTCATAAAAATGATCGGTCGTGTTATTATAATGATATGTTAATAGACTTAATTATGAGTCAAGAACTTTAGTATTCTAGTGAAGACCATAACTATAGGCCGGTTAAGTTTTAACCGACTTCAAATAGGGAGGAGGTTCTATGTTCGAATGTTTGTATTTTATGCATTCTCACCGATTGTCCAAAATCTTCTTTTTTCCTTTTCTCGTGTAGCATTTAGTCTAATCTAAGTCACATATGCAACAAATACCCCAAAATATTCTACTTGAAGGTGCTCTTAAAAGACGAAAAGTCTTGACACTTGCCCAAGGCTGGAAAAGTAAAGAATAAGGAAAAACAAATACCAACAATGCCTAACACATAAACTTTCCCAATTGATTCTTCAATAACGTTTATCAACTTAAACTCATGAAACAAATTGGTAACGAACGAATATTGACACGTTATTGGTGCTACAGACGTGTACAATGAATACGACCTCGCAGCACAGCTTAAACTATATAAAGTTATATTTAATTTATTATTTAGTGCTCAATTGCATTGCATCCATGTTATTTGGCTTGGAGTGATGAGGAGTGAAGGTCGAACTGACTCTTGGCCTATAACATACTCGAAGAGCTTTTGATGTTATGTTCTTCATAACATGTTGTTAGCGCTTTTTGAAAAAGACTCTTAACAAGATCCAAAAAAAAAACCGGCAAATGTGTGCAATATCCAGGGTTATAATTTCAGCTATCATTCAGAAACTATAACCAATTATATATGAAACAAATATAAATATCACATAGAACAAAATATTTGAATGTTGCTACAACAATAAATATAGCACTTTAAATAACTATTAAAATATACACAACTAATTAAGGAAATTATGATCTGAACATACGTTACTCTCCTTTTACAGTACCCACTGAACTGAAACCTTTTTATAAATATACTACTACAAATCGAAGCCCAACTTAGAAGCACAATAAAAACAAAAGCCCATCTAGGCAAGTGTACCGAGTTAGTCAGCGATAGTGAATGTATCGCTAATTAAAGAGTTAACAAGTATTCTTACATCTCAATCGCATGACGCGTTGCATTCTTATTATTTGCAGCATTGCATTCGCTGAGACAAGAGAATGTTTTGCTTCTATTTTTGAAATGGATGTTCTATTTTCATTTGTATCGGTGGACCGTCTGTTATGGTGCTAGTTTATCGATCCAATTTTACTGAAACAAACTTTAAACACATTTTCGTTTATTGTACGATAATATCGTTACTGTATTATCCTAAACCGAAGAGCATGTATGAAGGGAATAATGAAAGTGGACGAAGCGAAACAAGTATGTAAGGATCGTAGCAAGTGGAAAGAAGTGGTCTCTGCCTACCCCTACGGGAAACAGGCGTGATTATATGTATGTATGTATGTATTATCTCTTTTAAGGCAAAGTTAAAAAAAAAAAAGCACAAGCAGCATACCTACTTCAATTTATGAGAATCCGACTAAAAAGCAATGTACGCTTTACTGTACTTTATATTCAAATATGTATAATGGTGTACAATAAAGAATATTCTATCTATCTGTCTATCTAAAACGCATAGTTGACCTATTTACTTATTGACTATACCAGCGCAGAAGATGAATCCAAAAACAAAACATAGAAAACCTTCATTCCTACATAACTAATCATCCGTCAAATACATACCTTATTAATTACTCTCCACTATTTCAAAGTTCACAAACTTGTAATAAGAAGTTCTGCGAACGTCGGTACTATATTTCACGAGGTTTATTGGCTATTAAACTAATATAATATAAGTGTTGCTCAATATACTAATGATACAAGATGCTGCCTAGTTACAAATGACAAACAGACAAACTGACTAGACGGGGTTTGGTGTAAGGTATAAGAAACTAAAGTTCTTCATATTTATGGAAAGCCCTTGAACAAGCTCAATTAAAAATTATCCATAGTAGACATTTTTTTTGTGCTGACCCAAATTGTATTTGGAAAAGAGTAGGAAGAAGAAGATATAAGATATTTTCAAAAGAAAATTACTATTCAGATGAAGTCCCCTGCAGTGGGACAAGACAGGTTAATTAGATTAGATGACGTATTCACAAAAACGTATATCACGTGCTTAATCCTCCCCGTTGTCCTCTTATCCCTTACACTGGTTCTTGGAACCGCGTTTGCCAGCTAACAGTGACCGATGGCATTGGCACGCCAGCTTGTATGTCTGTGTTGTATTGTGACAGTTCGGGGGAACAGCTATTACTGAACCCAGATCACCCACGCAGGTGATGAAGCGAAGGACAACCATGCAATTCTTGATAATTAAGTGTATTGTGGGTTTTATGGTTCATATACCGCAAGACAAATTGGATTGATCACTCTGACATCACCAACTTGCAGTAATCCATACGCAATACTCAAATGTTTTATTGCCCTGGCCCTGTAGGGGGACGGCAACAGATAACGAGTACCTACTAGAATAATTAAAATGAATATAGTCTGCATAATAATGCATGTTTAGTTAACGCTAATTTTAAATAGAAATAATTTCCAGAGTAATAACCTCCGGTATCTCTTAAAAACATACATAGCATGCACTTCTCTTCGATCTTTTACATGTATTTTGGTATATATGTGTGATAAATACTTTTTTTCTAATAAGTAATTCAATAATAAACCTACCACCATTAGTGCCCAGAAAAAATAAACGAAGAACTAATAATGATATAGATAGGAACCGCTATAAATCATAATGTATCATACGGAAGCCGCGTTTAGTTATTATTAATTGGGGCTAAATATAGCGTTTAGTTAGCCATTGATTTATTTAACTCGGGTACGTTCACCTGTCTTTATTTATGCGTTATTTTATAGCTATCCTCATATGGCTCTGGTTTTATATGGATTGTTAATTTATCCCTTAGTTCAACGTCTCCACGTCCTGTTAGAAAAAGAAAAATGCTTGGAGTTCTTTTCGTAATCACACAAAATGTTTAACTATTAGTATATTATATCGTAGGTGTACTACTAGGTTTCAATAAGTCCTATATTATGAAGAGACATGCAAGGTTTTTTTCGTCATCAACAAAAGTCACAACATATTAATTTTACGCATCCATTTAAGCGATACGTATATTAAAACAAGTTAAGTTAATCTCGTTACCGACCGTACTTACCGCAAACCACTCATTAATCATTCCCTACTCAATCGCATTTCTATTTGCTTTAATTCCACACAATTCTAATTCAATATGAATTAGTTCGCTCAATTTAAGTCAAGTGCGGTGATATTTCACTCTGGTTGCAGCGGATCAATTAAGCATTATGGCCGCCAATTAACGAGTTATTAATTAACTGTCAAGCTGAATGCGTTATGAAGTACGATTTGACGGTGCGTCATAATTAAAATTTAAAAATGGAATTGTAACGTCATTATTTGAATTTCGACGGCGGTTATTTTATTTTTTTGTTTTGTAGTTTTAATTTAAAGAAATGATTGTTATATGCTGCCAGTTAAAAGGTATCTCATTAAAATGGTTTTTAATTGATACTTTCTATTCCTTCCATTTCACAATAATATAGTTAGAGTTTATGGAATTTAATGCTTCGGCGTGGTTACTATTTAGGATTAGCTATTTAGCGTAGTGTTACCTATTTAGTTGACATTTATGTTTCAAACAATAAAACTGAAGGTCTCTGAAACTTCGATTTTGTCTACCGATAAAATAAATGTTATGAATATCTTGATAAAATCTAAAAAGCTGTTTCATTTAATTTATTTTAGTGTTGATAATTATCCAGATAATAATCGCTTTAATTGTCACGGCGCCAGACGCTTTTATAGGTCTGCAAATACCAATTATACCAAATATCAAAAATATTTTTTGATAACGATAATTTTTAAATAGGTGTTAAGTATTTTATTTATCTGATAAACACAAATATCCTTCAAGAAGAAAGAGCTCAGTCGAGACATAGCAAGACGATCTGAAATCCTTTTTTAAGTAGGTACTGGTACATAGTAGCCCTATTGAAAGAAATTGGAAAAAAAAATAGAAAAACATTTTTCTAACAGGCACACATTAGGAAAAGCTTTAGAATATTATTAGTTATCTATAAATACCTTCAATATAAAAAAATATTATAACCACGAAAACAAATTGTTATGAAGTTGTAACTCATCCGTAACTAAAAGGAAAATATTATTCTGACAGACATACAGATACTCGTAAATACGAACCAGATCGTTGTTGCTAAGTATACCAATCTAAAAGTAAAAACTAACGCTATGAACGAACAGATATGTTGATTTTGTTTCCATGCGTGCTATTTTGTATGCAAGGCAAACGAGAATAGCGGATTGCTTTGATAATACAATATTAATTAAACGAGTTTTTGTTGAAAAATCCAATTTATGAGCAAATTTAAAAGATTGTTAATTAATATATTTTCTAACATTTTAGTCTCTACAATGACTCACATGCATAATACCCATTTTTTCTAATATGGTTTTTATAGTGTGAACTCCGAGCAAGCGTGGAGATCAATGCTCGTTCCTTGCACTCCCACCCATGTGATATTTATAGGCCTGTGTTTGCCTGGCCTGTTATTATGATGTTCAATTTTAGGCCGCAAAACCTATCTAGTTTATTACATCACTCACAAAAATAAATCGAGATCCGAACAACAAAAATGTCTATCTCTAGATAAACACCATTACCGCTATCAGCGAGTAACATAAACCGAATAGTTATGCAATTACAGCCGATGGATTCGACCGTGATCTTGATTCCGTTCAATTCGATTACACTGTCAATGACGATCACATGTCCGATACGATCAATCGATTCTTATTGCTTATTTATCGGACCATTGTTCGGTGTCATTACGAGAATCGTATCGATGTTTTGAAAGCTCAAATCGATATGAATCGATTCTCGCGTGGCACGTGCGGAATTTTTGTAATCACTTTTGACGCCGTGTCTGCGGGATACTTTTATTGGTTTGTACTCTCGATTTCACTTTTTATATTGAATTCCTTTGATGGGGCACGGTTTGTGGTTGAGTAGGTGTCACTATTAAAGTTATGGTCAACTTGCGATCCACCCCGGCTTTGCACGGGTAGACAAAAGAATTAAGTACTTTATCCGTTTGTGAAAACCATATGAAAATCCATTAGGTAGTTTTTGAGTTGAACGCGTACAGACGGACTTTGTTCTATAAAATGAACTGATGTAGAAATTAAAACGTACTTCAGGGAAACTTTAAAGAGACTAAGAGATCTTAAGAATTGTATGATAAACATAATCCATAAACATGAAAGTTGAGATATAGGCTGGCCGTGATCTTGACTCATCATATTTCGCATTACTCGATGTAACAGTATCATAAGATTGATTCATTGTCATTATTCAAAGTGCTCTACGTAAATTCACTACTGACATATGAGAAGATGCAATGGAATTTTAACAGGAAATGTCAAACATCCATGTGGTTAGGATTATATTGCAATGTCATATCAGAATAGAGTTAAAAACTCTTTTAAATTCTGCAGTTACAAAGATTATTCTTATTAAAGAGTTGTTAAGACACAAAAACAAAAGCTCATCGAATCGCCACGCCACACCAAATAAGGAAATTCTTATTTTCAATTAAATGCTAATAACTCTAATTTTCCTCCCATATCTGGCATCCTTAACGAGACAAAACGATCAAAGAAAGAATTTCTTGCCTCACCATCAATTCTCCCCAATCAAAAGCATACGTCAATTGAGTTTCATCAGCTTATAAATATTCAAGGAGGCCTAATACCAAAACCGTTCGTATTTACATGACAACCGCCGTCTATCACTCGCTATCACAATAGACTCCGCTTGATAATACTAACGTATGTCACTTCAGACAAGTTCATATGTAATCTCAGATTACAACCGCCAACACGCACCAACCTTTTTGCATCTCTAAAATAAAAAAACAAACGAATTTGAATCTTACTTGATGGGAATAAAGATGATATGCAATAGCATTGACGGTAGAATAAGTTTTCGGAAGAGCATATTAAGGTGTAATTCGACGAACTCACTGCCGGATATTTCTGTTGAGGGAATCGAAGATAGTATTTTAAATATATATCAATTTCCAGTCTAATACGACCCATTGACAACGTTTTAAATTGAATAATATGCAATGAGATTTTGAACTAAAGACGTTCTTTGGAATCAATATCTGTCAAGCGTAAACGTACAAACGTCTGTCTAGCATCCCTTATTACGACATTTGGGTATTTTTCCATCAAACGATATTCTTTTGGATCCACCCATGTCATATTTGACATGCCTAACAGACATAATCAATTTTAATTTTTGTTTTATTCAATTATTTCCTGATGCAGTGTTAGTAGGTACAGAAAGACCTATAAAATTATATCGAACTCTCAAATCTTCCTCTCCAACTTTAAATGAGTCCCCAAACAAATTACCCATTAACATATTGCCAAAACTACTTCAGTCCATTTTATTAGGCAGTACGCGTGTACTAACAATAATTTACAAGCAACAATTGGTGCCACATGCAGTCTCTAGTGATTGCAGAGATGCTCCAGATTGATAAGGAAATGCCTAAGATACCTAGGATGTGTCTGAGCAGTGATACTTAGCCGCTTCCAACTGACCTAATGAACTTCTGTTGCGTGTTGTAAATCTTCTTGTCATTAATCTGTCTGTGATATAGCATTTAACCTCTTTTACTTTATGCGGGGTATATAATGACAAAACAGTTGCGTATTTTATTTACAGAATTTGCGAAATGAAAAAAATCATGTTTTTATTTTTATGTTGAGGTTTTTTTTATATTTATACTGGAATTTTTTTCTCATCTCTTAACATGCTCAGTGCATTTTTTTCAATTATTCGTTCAGCAGTTTCTATTAATTTCACATAACGTCACCAGTAAAACATTAAATTCGAAAGTTCCTGCTCCAGTAAGAGTACAATAGCAGTTCTAATTGTTAGGTTCCAGTCTGCCTCCAAACAGCCATAAAATATTAATCGCAACACTTACTGCTATTATTACCACAGTTAAGCCAGCTGTTCTAACATAAACAGCAACTTCGAACTGCACTGCATACTAATTTAATAGCACTAAAATTGGATAGACTTGTGAGGTTTACTTAGCCGGGAGCTATAATTATTCACGTAGTTCCTAAGAGACGTAATGATATGACAATAGAGATACAATGGAAATAATGACTTAGAAATCATCATCAACTCCCTGCACTGTTCCCAATTATTTGGGGTCATATTCAGCTTCCATTCATGTCTACTACTCGTCATCTCAGCATTCACTCCTTTGTCATATCAACTTTAAAAAACGGGTTAGGAATCACAAGACAAGAAAAATACTAACTACGCAGATGTAACTATCTGATCCACATAAAAACAAACCAATAATTCACGAATATTCAGTAGCTTTGTGACTACGCAAATACCACTGATCCACCTTGATCAGCTGGGTATCCATTTGAGGCAGCCTCGGGCCGAGCGGCTGCCTCGACCCGAGGCAGATCTAGTGGAGACCGTGCCGCGAGTCGAGGCTTGCCGCGACTTGAACCAAACGAGGCGGCCGCGCAGCGAGCCAAATCGTGTCGGTAAATGGCCATGCTCAAAGACGCCTCAGTGTGAGGCGTGCGTTCAGTGGAGACGGACGTAAGTGTGCTCGGCACGCGGCAAAATGGATAATGAGAAATGTATCGAATTAATTAAGTTATATGAAAACCACCGACATTTGTGGGATCCAACTTCACCGAATCATTATAATAAACAATTGAAAGAAGATTCTTGGAAAATAATAAGCAAGGAAATGAAACTACCCATTTCCGCAGTAAAAAAAAAAAATACTTCGCTTTGTGGATCTTTTCGGCGGGAAAAATCTCGGCATAAAAAAAGTCTCGTCACGGGATCAGGTAAAAATTCATTGGTTTTTGAAAATTAGTTGTGTAGTCGGGGTGGGTAGGTAAATGATTTAGGAGCTTTGTTGAACATAAACTTTAAAGCATTTTTAACATACCTGAACATATTCTTTGAGCACTTTTACCAAGGTATCACATGTTTCGCGAACAATTTTTGAAATAGATTGCTTTGACACTCTAAAAAGGTATTGCAAACTAACAAACGAATCACCACTTGCTAAAATTATTGGTTCAAGCTTGATGCATAGATCTTCAAATGTTTCAGAGTTCATTCTGGTAAAATTTTTAATAGTTTCTTCTACGCCTTCAAAGGTCATATCTGACAACAATTGTTTTGCATGAACATTTCGCTGACGATATATTTCCTTAATCCACCATCGATGTTTCCGTTTCTTATGTTGCTTCCTTTTGTAATGACTAATTACTACTAATGCTGCAGCGACTTTACGTGCGTCAACCATGGTGGTTAATGAGGAACTGAGAAAATCGTGGCTCGGGTTGAGGCTTGCCGCTCGATACGATATTATGTGTGCTCAAGTGGAGACGCATGTACTTTCCGCGGCCCGCGGCACGCTCAGGATGAGGCAGCTCGCCACGAGGCTGCGCAAATGGATACCCAGCTTAAGATGATAGGCAATACGTATTCATCATCTCATTTCCATATTGTAGTTGTGTCGCCGAATTAATGGCAAAATGAGGTCATATACCCAATTAGAGCTTAGGACGAGCTCGCAAATTTTATCACTGTAAAGGACGCGACGGGCTTCGAAAGTGGACACAATGCTAAGAAACGTGTGGTGTGCAAAATGTTGAACAAGGAAAGTTAAAATAACGTAGTATTTAGAATTACCGTTTCTTGACAGCTTATTTCATTTAAAGTGAAATTCTCGATTCTCGATAGCAGATCATAAAACAAATTCTACGAAATCGTTTTATTAGTTTCCTTCGCGAATTAAGGTTACTTACGTCATTTAGTAATCTGTCATGCTGCCTACAATACGCCGTGGTTGACGCCATCAAGGGCACATGTTAAATAGGTCACATCACCATAAAACAACATCATCATAATACACCAATTGAGCAATATTAAGGTGATCCTATAGAAATTCACAGTCAATTGACCAAATTAGGCGATGACAGCTGCGATCCCCTTAATTGTAATCGTAGTCAACAGCTTCCATTGACTTGATTTAGCTGTTTATAAGGGTCAGTGTAAGATTGATTGCGAATATCAAGCGCAATGGATAATTTACATGTTGGGAAATAATTGGGGCATCTTGATATTCCCACGGGCGTTGTAGCAGAAGCCTAACAAGGCGAATTCAATATCAGCAGTTGATATCATGATATGTTTGTGAATGGTGGGAAAATGAAAGTAGAGTCAGTAGTGGATGCTGATAATCCAATATTCTACTATCCTAGTTACTGGATCAATCGATTACATTGTACTCTTCAATATTTTCATTAAATACTGACAACTTTTTATATTAATAATTAACCTACAAGATAAATATAGAATGTAAACCTTCTTTAAAATAATTATTGCGGACGAACTCAATATCGTAAACGTGATAAAGCACGTTTCCTCTCAAGTCAGAAAAGCGATTAAAAGGAAATATATCGGTAAAATATTCCAAGGATTCCAAACATTACGCAACACCGTTTAAAATCTGATGAAAAATAAAAATGTAAATAAATGTAAAACTAATAGATTACGCTTTCGATATCCGTAATATAAATAATTTTATCAGTTGAATCGATGATAACGATCCGAAACGATTTATCGATATATTATCGTGAATGAGAAACAGGGGCATCGCTGAATATACTCGTATTTATAGTCCATATTAGTGGTTAAACTTCAAAGGAACTATCAGGATCGCCGCAACATCAAACAGATAAGTGACTGTAACGGTATGAAAAGGAATTAAGTGGACGTAAGACAGGGACAGATCTGTCCATAGACACTGTTTTATTCTTGCTGGAAGGCGTAGTTTGGCAGAACATACCTTCTTGTGATTGGCATTTCTAGTTATTAGCGCTGGCTTCCTTGTCGACATTGTTTTGTTAGTTTGTTTTTGTGTCTCTCTAAGAGTTATCTGACTCTTTGTTGCAAGACTTAGTACTAAAGGCTGTTAAATCTAATTAATTATAACACTGCCATGTGAGATATAGATGGAGATATAGACACTATAGATGGAGTAGTCTCACGAAAGCTGTTATTTTTCAGACGATTTATGACCACGACTTCGATTTCTGCTATTTATCTTACATAGGAGTGTACAAGTCATTAATAGACCTTAGAACTTCCAATCATTGCTACTGAGAATTATTTCCCCCTTTTTCATTCTTTACGATCTTGCGCTTGACTAGTTTCCCTATTAGTAAGGAACACTAAACGGTCTAATGATCTAATCTAATAACACTTACTCCTAAGAAACGGAAGCTAATGGTTTGCAGTCACAGAATCGACTCGTTATTTTTAATGTTATTACTTCCATAAATGCTTCTTTATTTATTTACAATTCAATACTTAAATCTAATACAAGAACAAACAAAGACTAAAATTAAATCTTATATAAATAAATAAAACTAACACGCGTCAAAAAACTCATCGTCATCCTTGTCAATGGCGAGAAACGTGCCCAGAAGGCTGGCAGCATTGCCACGTTGAATGGCTATGCCGATTCTCTGTGCAAGGAAAAACCAGCTCTCTGATCACGAGTAGAGTCTACCAAACGTTTTGACAGTTCTTTAAATCATTAGATTGATAGATACATAGAACATTTGCATTGATATTCTCATGATAACTAGATCGAGCTGTCCATAAGCGATCCTATTGAAAAGGCTACTTAATACTTAAACACCTGTAATATACCTATTTGTTGTTTTGACTAATACGTTGTAAGATGAAAGTCATATTCAAATATTTTGTTATGACTCACAACAAGTCTAGCTCAAATTGAATCATTATTAATATATGTCTGCAATGTTTTTCCATGAAATCATAGGTCAAAACAAACATCTATTTATATTTATCGCATTATAAACAGGAGTCGTTACTACTGTTTGCTAAAGAGTTTGTAAAATATTGTTATATTTCATAGCGTTTCTATAAAATATTGTTATATTTCAAAGACACGCTATAAAATTTTGTTGTTTTGCATTTACACACGCGCGTAGTGGGTTAATGCAAAACACTAAACTCTGGATCTGTCTCACAAAATACCATAATATCAGTTCTAATAACGTTGATCATAAGTAACGATTACTATAATATAATACCAAAACCTACACTTTTACCCATAACAAGAACTTAGTGTTTGAAAGCACTTACATGCTCTTAGCGCCGTAATAAGAAACGTCCATTTCAGCTCGGCTTACTTCCACGACAACCTAACATAAATCCTTATATAGTCCTGAGTACATGAACACCACACTCTATTTACAATCCTATTAAATCGAGATAAGGTAGGAATTTGTATAGCAAGATAACGTAGGCATGTAAACTAATAAAACTGAAAAGGAATTATGCTTGTGTAGTAAGCTATAAAGCTAGAACAGCTTGTAAAACGGTGCCTTACATATTGGATTTTCTTTTAGATTACCTCGTGATTGCGTTTTCCTCGTCATTATTGAAGAGCTTCATTATGAACGATGAGTGAAAAACTTTAATTGCTCTCTTCTGAGACCTTCCGCTGTACATCGAGCTTGCGAAGGCTATACCTTGTTGTATCGATCTTATAGCTGTAGGGGCTTATAGGATATTAACTGCCGGCCGCGACTATGTTTTTAAACATAAATGTCGGCAAAACCATAAAGTAAGATGTGTGACGTGTTTTAAGAAAATCTAAATCAAAACACTTTTCGTTTTTTCTAAAAGACTTACCTTAAAAAACGACTCCTTATTGCCTTTTTATTGTGATTGGGACAGTGACAAAGTTGCATTATTATCACAGATGTTACATGCTGCAATACAAGACAATGCAATTCCATGCAACAACAGTATTTTTAAGAAGTCAGGCAAAATTAAACATCTCATTTAAAAGATAACACGTGCTATTTTGTGATACAGCACGGAAATATTTGTGGCTTCCAACATTTAGTTCATAGTGTAAAAAAAGATTGCATTACAGTACATGTAACCTAGTTGGCAGGGATCAGGGGCTGTCACAATTTATATCACCGTAATATTTATATATCGTTCCCACGCTACATCATCGTAAATAGTCCTAAACTAACGAATCTCAGACTTTGCTCGGATTGTTTCGCGGAATTTATGGCAGAAACGTATTAGTAGCAAATTCTAGCAAAATAGGTTCCTTTTCTATTTATTTTTCGAGCTTTTTAGAATCGTTTCAACATTATTGCTTTATCGCGATCACTGGAATCGATTTTGTTCAGAATTTAATTTAAAATACACGTTGAAACTATCGCGTTCTACTTTCGAAATGAAAAAGTCCATCGAGAATTTATTTCGATAAAAATGCTTTTTAATTTCAGTTTGATTAAATATTTGCAGTAAAAAAAATAACAATTTATAAAAAAAATACTGCAAGTCAATTTAATAACTGCGTGCAAAGCTATCTGACGTGCGTAAAAGTATTCTGAATATGAAGTTCAAATATTTGCATGGAACAAAACCTGTTCCATATATGAATTTTATGCATGAGACTGCGAATGAAATTGCCGCATGGTGAAGCTTAAAATAATAAAGTTGAGTAACAAATATGCGTATAGATAGATTGATCTGTTTTGTCCTGTCTTTCTATAAAAGAGAATTGAGTTGTTAGTTGACCTTAGAAATCTCATTAGATATCACAAACTAATTTGAGGATCAACAGAAGTAGATGAAAGTGAAGTGGTTGGCATTCTGCCAGACACCAGAACACTGAACTTGGCGCGGCTCACTTATATTTCTATAAATTAATTGGAAGTACGTGAGGGAATTCAATGGTCCAGAATGTCTTGGTATTTTAAGAAGCTGTCAACAAGTTGACGAATGGTTTTTCACAAATTTTGTGACCTAGATTTTATCATTATATAATATTAATATTTAAACTATTTTCATTCCTTGCATTATTTTTTTTCCTGATGCAACATAATTTTGATTACATTCGTTTTACCTTATTGGTTTTACATCATAAAAAAATTGGTTTTTACACTCACCACTATATTTCTCATTTATAAAGTTGTCACAAGTTAATAATATCTGACCTAAATAAGCCCAACTCAAAAAAAGCTTACTTTTTTACACGAGTCAGCAACACGAGGCTTCACTTGACTATAAAAATTTTAAATCCTTACCATAACATCAACTAACAAAAGCCATAATAATCTATTACGATGCTTTAGTAAACTATATTGAATGGTGATCGCACATTATGATTCATACTAAAGCTACAAACAAATCTAGATCCGCACGTCAGACTGTCTAGACGTCTATCTCTGAATAAACGGCTCATGTTAAAAAGCTTTTATACTAATATAATCATTGCTCAATTAACATGTTCAAAAAAATATGCTTTTGTAAAAGAAACATTTGTAGATTCTATACACATTTCAGTAATATATCCACTTTGCCTAGTAAAAGATCACATCACATAATATAAATTAAACCATCAGAAGAAGTGTTAAACAACTTACGTGTGTACTTTTCAAATAATAATACCTGTCGATCTAAATACATACAACAATACCACATGAAAACATAGACATAATCAAATTAAGAAAAAAAAAAAGTTAAAAGTGGAACGCATTTAAAATTAAAATGATTTAAAAGAAGCTCTTTCTGCCACTCGGCTTTATGTATCTTCTATTATTTTCCATGTAATTTTTAATACAGGCCGTACATATCACCACGAAACCATAAACACATATTACATGTTATAAATCAGTCATAGATATTAGATATCAAACTAATAATCCGTGTGCAAGCACAGGAATTAAACTGTCAAAACAAGGAAATGTTCGTATTGACGGACATTTTCACCGGCCATATTGGCGCGCAAATCAATAATACTAGAACGCGCATGAATTAAATCTGTAAACTTCCCTACAAGCTATTTCCGACGTTAATGTGCTTTATATCTTAGTAATGGTATTCGTGCGTTTAAGAAAGTATAAATTACTATTTAATAGCTTCGTAAATACTCTGTGGCGACAACAACATATATTTAAGTTTAAATAAAATTTTATAGATCAGTCTATTTATATTCAAATCTGAAAGAGGGATTTTTTAGATAAGATTACTTTTCCCGTTTCATTATACATGGCTTACAACAATTTTCGTAATAATAAACATGCAGGCATAATGATTTTAGTGGCCTAGCAACAAACATGAAACTTTCCTTTCACAAGAACTACTGTAAAATCTAGGCTGTAATCTGCACCCGTAAATAGACACACCAATTTAAGGCAAATAAAATATTCTATAAATAAGCCTTTATTTTTCCGATGGTGATGTGTAAAACTTTTTTCACGTAACCTTTTTTGTTACCTACTGCGTAGGTTGGAGAGTTCTATTTTCAACTTTCGCGCTAAATCAATTCTGACACATCGAATTTTCCATTCAATTTAAATTCAATCATTGCAATAATTCTGTCTGCTTTACTTCAAATCAATCGATATTATATCAAACAGATTTCATTTCGTAATGTTTTAAAGCACTTAGTTGCTTCTAGTAATACCTACGTCATAATGAAAAATAGATCTTATGTGTCGGTCTGAATGTCAGTATGGCTTTCAGACCAAGAGACTGACGAATAAAAAAATGGCCTTTATTTTTTTTATAGTAAACACAAATAATAGCTGAAGAATTTACTGGAATATCGTCAATGGTATAAATACTATTGCCGTATTGAATAATTATTGCTTAATCAATGAAAACCTCTCCTATTAACCTGCAACACTTGCAATTCCTGAAAAATAAAGACTCACCTTAATATTTAAGAGCTCAAAGCTGCAATTAATCTAGAATGAAAACTGAAATTGCTCGAGTCTAATACAATAACGTATTTAAAAAAAAAACTGGCTATTTGTTTATAAAATTTCCAGTGAACATTTCATTTTGTAACAAGCAACCGGTCTTCTAGCGCGCATCAAAAACCAATCAACGTACTATTGAGCTAACCTTGCGTATCAACAGCCTAACAACATTTACCGCCCGAACCTTTCATACATAATGCATTTTTAAACCAATTCACTTTGTATTGCTCATAAATATTGTCAATAAGAAACACGTATATTAAAACACACGTGTGCCAATAAATTAAATTGACAAGAAAACACCTTCAACTGGTTTTACGGATCGTTGGGACTTTTAAATAAGAGTGTATCTCGGTTTCTTGCCCTTACATAGGGATTTAAAGATTTAAGGAGGCAGATGACTCTAAATTCAAACAATTACGATAATAAAGAGTCCCAATAAGTACTAATTTTAATAGATAAAAAAGGGATTCAATTTGCAATAGAAAACCAAACTCGCAATGTTGATGCGTAAATATGATTTATTTAAATATTCGGCGACAATTTTACTATTCTTTTAAATAGATGACTACTAGTAGATGTTTCTTGGTTTTAAAAGATAATATCTAATATTAAATCCAAACTTGCACCGTATTAATTTATTGTTTTGACCACGTTAAACGTTTTAAACTTTGCGTTTAAAACTACATGTATATTGTCTTACACAACACGCCCCAGCCGCCTAGCCGCTATCCGTGGGTGAGTGCTGACATAAATATTGTCGCCCTAACATTTATATGTTATATTCCGACGAATTGTTCGCATAAATTATATTAAGAAAACTATAATGAACATGTTGCAAAATCATTATGAATTTATTTCTCGTATTTATTTCAATGAGGCTGTTTTGTGAAGTATTTGTTGAAAATCATATGGTACTGTAGTGTCGACACTAGTAATTACTTTACTGAACAATCGCTTATTGTTTCAATTTATTCTTTAGCTTTGCTTCAGTATATTTTTACTGTTATCTTTTGCGGTAGGTACCTAGGTAACAATTTGTTCAAATCAGGAAACAGTGAAGCTTGTATTAGGTAGGCTATAGATACTCGGACAACCCCCAAAAACTCTGAAATAACAATATTGCAATTACCTAACATATTTTGGAATTTACTTTTCGAACTAATTTTCAAACTATCTCACAAATCTCAAAAAAACAAAGAACTCACCTAAAAAATACAAATTTTCTAACCGCACCAAAATCTCATGTAAATTTTCTATCATCAAATAAGCTTGCTTCTAGTTTCTACTGTAAGTCGACAAGAGTGATATCGTCTAACATTTGTCAGTCCACATGAATTATTCCGACAATCCTTAGCTACGTCAGATTCGCTCAATTTGAGCTAGAATTGTGGAACTTGTCGCCAGATGGTGGACGTTTCTTGCTGGAATTGTTGGTGTGGTGCGGAGTAATGGAATTGTTTGAGAAATTAATATTGCGAAATAATTATGATCTTAGTCTGATGAAAATTGGACGTTACCACGAAACATTTTACTATAATCAACAGAATACAACCATGAAAAACCTCTAAGAGGATTAGGTCATTTAAATTAAATATTTTTTAAACTTTATTTATTGCAATATAGTTGTTTTTTATTGGACAAAAGCCTAGATATTACATTACATTTACATACCGTAAAAATGATAAACCATATTTAAGAATCACAAAAATATTTACACGTGTCGCGCTTATTTACGAATCTTAAAAGCACAATAAAATAATTTTCAATTATATTAACGGAAATTATGTAATTCAATTTACAATCAAATCATCATAATTATGAACATTAATTCGGAATTAGGTCAATCTAAAGTTCTTAACCCATTGCATCACAACTACAACTTAATAACGTTATTATCGTTCATATTTCCTTCCATATACCATATCCATTATAATAAATAATCCTGTTTCCAACCAGTTTTAGATACCTGCGCATGCGTGTTCAGAGTGCAGTCATGTATGTTATTAGAACCTAGCTAATAATTATGAGATGCAATTCTGTGTTAGACTTGTATAATTTCTTGTTGTATCCTGTAGTATGTTATGTTTTATGAAGGCGCAAATAAATATGCATTCTAAAGGGTATGCAAAACGGAAGTTAAGGAAATAATGAAGGTGCATCGAAAATATATATCTAAGAAAGGTTATTCAATGTATTTATTTTCACGATTACAGTTTTCTAAACAAGAAACTCCTTCTCTTCTTCATAAAATAAATCTACAAGAGTACCTATAAATTCAAACAACATCTCCATTCAACGGCCACGTCATTTCAAAATACAACCGACACGGTTATGTGAACCCACGAATCACGATACATCGCCATAAACCTTTCAATTAAAAACAAAACACAAACAACGAATCTAAGCTAAAAAACTAGACTTAATCAGCGCTGGAACGCATCCAAAAAGGTCAAGGATTAGCTCACTACTCTAATTCTTTCCTTTGTATGCTAAACGCATTTGAAAAAAGAAAACATGTGGTTGGCTTTAAATTATTGCTTTTGCCTTTACTTTTTTTATTTTCTGCCCGAGCCTGTTGCCATGCCGACGTCTGGGCAATTTGAATGTCTGACGGGTAACCCTGGCTTTGAAGATAGATGTAACAAAACAATGTAAGTGAGTTAATATTGTGTTTAGAGGTTGCACTATGTTTTAGTAGTTTCTGAGTAAAGTATATGTTTAGATTTCTTTTCGCAAATCTGTTAGTTTAATATCTTATTTAGGTAGTGGTAGGTTTAATTCTTTGCATCAAAGAAGAGTACCGCGCGGTATTTTACTGTACTATGAATAAGAAAATAAATGAAAACAATAATTGGAATTCTGCTTACTCTTAAAATTTATTTCAAAACAATGGTAATGCAAAATTAATATTACTTGATTCTGAAAGTGCTATGATTTCAGTTAGTTACTTGTAATAAACACATTGTCATATTTATGTTCATTAGAAGGAAACGTCCCAATTGCATTGTCAATTAGTTGAAATTAAATTCAAGAGTAAACCTCCTTGTTTAATTCTTTACAATAATTTATAAAACAAATTGTATTCAATTATAAAAGCGATAATAAAGTGTTATTACATAATTATGCCAATATTTTTCTTATGAACGCTTATATTTTATCCTTTTGCAAACAAGTTTTTGTGTTGCCAGTGTCATAACAATAATTTAAAGAACAAACAAAAGAGTTCTTATTTATTGTGTTGCCGCGTGTATGATCAAGATAGCCTTTTAAAGTTTTGTCAATGACAAAACATACCGTAAGTTTGTATTTAAAATAAATATATACGTGTCGACTTGAGAACCTCCTCTGTTTTATCATCGGTTAAAAACTACAATAAAGTTGACGTAGAGTTATTTTAAAGTGACCTCTTATTATAATTACACATACAATTAATGTTTATAAAGTAACTATGAAATATTATATTCTTATCGCAAACACCAATAGAAAATAATAATGGCATCTTGTATGGTAAATTACAGTAGTGTTTAGAGATGAGTGTATGAATAATGTATGTTAAATTAACGTTGATTGCAGTTATTTAGCGCAAGTCATACAAATGGGGCAATGGATACTAATGTATGCAATATACAATTATATTTGATATCATCAATGACATACCACCCTGATAGTAAAATCTACCAATTACCAATTGCTTAAAGTTTAATGTAGAATGACTTGTTATTACTTTCCAATAACCTCATATCAGATGCCCAAATGTAATCTGTAGTAGGGATGTTATGGATATATAATTTCGGATCCGGATATGGATATTGGTAAAATATAATATCGGTTTCGGTTACGGTTACGGATATTTTTTTATTTCGGATATCCGATAGTTTCGGTTACGGATATGGACATCCATAACAACACTGATCTGTACCTCATACTAATATTATACATTTGGAAGTACTACTGGTATAAGCTTATTATACCAAAAAGGATATAGGCCACTTTTTGTGTGATAACCGGCATTTACTAGTAAGCAGGTATGTTATGCGCTCAATACAATTCCTGTTCTTTTCCCAATATGCTCATTACAATTAAAGTTCCATAATAACGGAAAAGCTATCCACTTGAAACTACCTCTCATAAAAGCTAACCACAATTCTTACTGGCCATTACATTTCAGCGATCTGCACATTCCACATCACACCACAGACAAAATCCCAGAGCGCGATATTAAAAAGCTTCGAGGCATTAATAACTTAATAAAACCTTTTTACTGCGAACCTTGTGCTCTTTCTTGTGAACGTGATAACTTAGCTAGGAATGTAGGTAATAGGTAACCAGGTAATATCTTAATAACATAGATTAAGCTTATTCCGAGTCAACACTTGAATTATAAATTTGTACAGTTTAGTTAGACTTATATGGAAGGATTAACGAGCGTTAAATATGACTATTATGAAGATAATGGCGAATAGAATCAATTAAGGTAATAGAAAACGTTAAATCAGAACAACGGCTTTCATCATGTTTAATTGTTTATAATTATACCTAACTCTAACAGAGTCTTAAACAGATTAAAATTACCCTTTAGATGAACGTGGTTAAGTTATTTAGTAAATGGCTTTGCAAATCTTTTACCATAGATAGCTTTGAGAATTTCATTTATATCACCATTTTCATTTTCGTCCTATAAGAAACTTCGATCTACTTATCACTGGAGGCTCACCGTATAACAAAACATATTGCAAAGCTATTCACAACCATAATATACATACATGCTTAATAAACAACAACTAAGTTATTCAACTGTTTTACATTAGAAGACAGGCATTGAAGGCAAGATCAACCAACGGTATCGAATAAACATGCATACTACCACGTTCTTAGAACAAGCGATTATGCGGCTCGTAAGCGGCTCTTTAGATATACACAAACTGGGACAATTGACTGTCTGACGCCATAGTCAACACGACTGAATTGGTATAGGCTCGAAATTTGTATTAAACACTTCGGTATGAAGATTGACGTGATTGTAACTAGTAAATGACGGTCATAGAGTATGCAAAATCAAGCGTAGAGTGCGCGCATCGGTAGTGGCTCGTTGTGCCGAGCGTATGGAAATTTTTGGCTGTTAAGTACTAGGCTTGTTAACTGATTTTCCATGCGAAGACAAACGTTCATACGAATATATCAATGGCTCCGATATTATACGGCAAATATAAGGTTTTGATATAGTATTAATAAAACAGCGCGCTCTGTTTTAACACTAATTTTACGACGATCCTTTTTTATACCGGTGGTTAAGTTCATGCTGTGTTAGGCGCACTCTATGGTGTAGCTACTTATTCATACTCTAATATGTGATTTGGTGCTAGGAAAACAAATGACAGTTGGCTTCTAGGAACTAGTTTAACCTCATAGCCTCATAACAGTAAATCGGGAAGGTCACAGTTGTTTTGTTGCCCTCAATATATAACAAATCAAATTGGAAACATCTTTTTGATGAGTTCAATCTTTTCACTCATCAAACTGAAATTATTGATCTTTGTTAGATGAAATGGGTACTAATTACAATAAACAATAATCTTCAAAAACACATTATACTAAGAAATAAACAGTTCGGGAGTTAAAGAGATTCAGGTCATCCGGTAGAGCCATCAGTCACTTTTGATCAAACATGCTTGACGGGCCAAGGCTTCACTTTGAACGGTTTCTAAATTTCAGCAAACACTTAAAGATGAAAAAAATCATCGCCTTGTGTACAGACGTTTTGCAACTACGTGGGCGCATGTTAGGAGAAGTTTCTAACGGTAGACTGTGACTATACAGCATTATCTAATCTATATTTACATCTTTATACTTCAAAAAGTACCTCGCTACTATAATTGACAAATATTTAAAATCTGAACGTATACAAGTAAATAGATACCTGTAGAAACTAGTAAACCGTTTATTAAATACAAGCTCGACCGTGTATGTATCTGAATTAAATATTCCCAGTAACCATTTAAGCTCCTGAGAGTAGTTCTTCCTCATGTTCAGAACTGCAAATGAATTTACGACCTCTTGTAAGTAAAGATAGCTAGGTATCAAATGTAGTCCAAGTTATTTTAAACCCAAGAACGCAACTGCGAATACCTAAGAGTAGCAAAATGATATTACCATGAATGGAGAAAGTCCAAACTGCTATACTTAGCAACAAACCAAATAGTACAAGTCCCACCATTTAAGTACTTGGCACATCGCCAAACTAGAAACAACAACCGACACACTTCATTATTATTTCACAGAAGTGTCCCTAATTTAATTAATTCTCACCCACAACCGAACAAACAATTTCGCACGGCCCTCTTAATGAATACAAATATAAATGACAATAAATTTTGGAAATCCCAACTGTACAACGTACTATATAGGTCATAAAAATAGTTCCTAGACCTACAAAGTCTATTAATATGCAAAGGACATGAGTTGTGAAATACTTTGTGTGAATGACAATCAAAGCTTGGCAAAAAAATAAGCATATAGATGATGAAATGTCATTATTAGGTGACGTGACGATGGAGCTTGGATGACACAGAGGTGACATCAGATGGCTTCCTGCCACACCTAGCGCTAAGCTTTGGTTAATTGGCTATTATGATGTAGGCGTTGATTGTAGTTGATAGTATTTGGACAATACACCCGAAATTGTCATTGTAGAGGTATGATAGGGCCAATGACAGCAGCACCTTTTTTTATTTCTTACGTTATGAGTAACTAAAAGCCATGGATTCTACATACTATGATCTCTTTTCGACAAATGTCTTAGGAATACTCCCTAAGTTTATGCACTATAGTGCATATTTCTTGCCACTCAGTCCTTTAAGCTTTGGTGTTTGACCAGAACGACATTCGGCTACAATTATATCATTTTTCTTATTGATGTTATTTTGTTTCAGGACCGTGACAGCAATCTGACCGTCCCAGCGCGGTGGGAAGACAGAAATCTTCGCAAGTACCTCAACAAGCCTGATGTTGGTGAGTATCCTAAGTGACTCGTATTATGACTCTCCTCTTGGTCTGGTGGTTAGTGACCCTGACTGCTAAAACAGAGTTCGCGGGTTCAAATCCCACTCAGGACACATATTTCTGTTATAAGCATGACCATTATTTCTGTGTCTAGGTGTAATTTATCTACAATATATAAGTTTTTAGAAATATGTATTATGTTTACCAGTTGTCTGATTACTAGTTAGGGATCACATAGCCGTGTGTTAGTTGTCCCAAGTATAATAATAATAATATTTCTGGACATCTCACACACGGTTATCTGATCCCAAGCTAAGCAGAGCTTGTGTTATGGTAACCAGACAACTGATAAACATACTTATATATTTCTAAATACATACATATTATAGAAAATTACACCCAGACCAGAATAAATGATCGCGCTCATGACACAAACATTTGTCCTGGGTGGTAATCGAACCCACGACCTCCGGTATAGCAGTCAGGGTCACTAACCACTAGACCAACAGGCCCTTTAAAAGTAAAGTATTATTATTATAAAATCAGAGCGGCTCCACACAGCAATTATAACTAACAGTTGATAGATTAATTGGTGACACGAACTGCCGGTAGCTCCGCCCGTTAGATTAATTGGTGCTTTTTATGGGTATTTAATGTCCTCTTAACCTATTTATGTAATGTAAAATGATGATGACTCGCTTTGATAAAAACTGCAAGAATTCTTGTCATCAGCTTTTATGATTGAAAGACTGGTTTATCTTATTAGACCCGCGTTACCTTACCACAGACCAAATCCAATAAGAATAATCAAACCTTGTCATTATTGTTTTTCAGTTCACTATTTTTCATATTTTGTCATCCCTAAAAATAATTATTGGTGTTCTAAAGACACCATTTCACGTAGTCCTAGTATATTAGACGATCAGTCCTTTTGAATAAGCTTGAATCCATACCATCAACACATATTCAAGTCTTCCATACTCATCAGATAAAGCCAGTCGTTGGATCGGCGGTATCTACGACTACGGCGCCAAGTCCTGGCGGTGGGGGGGCGACCTGCGCAAGATGCACTACCAGTCCTTCTCCAAGATGAAGAAGATGTCCCCCGAGGAACTCAAGTGGCAATGCATCGCTATGATACCGGAACTGCTGTACAGGTATGTAACATGGCCCCTTAGAGTATAGATAACAAACTAAAGAGTGAGCCTATCAGTGTATGAACCGTGAGCACTAGTATGAACTAGTTTTATCGTAAAATTTGTATCAAGACGGAGCGCGGAGTTTTAATAAAACTATCTAAAACCCTAATATTATCCTAACAATGTCGAAACCATCGATATTTACGCATATAAGTCTGTCGTTGCGCGAAAAATAACTTTAAATCAGTAAACGAATGTACTAGATACAGACAAAAAGTGCTCTCGCTTGGCACGAAGGAAAACTAGCGATGCTATCGGTCTATAGTTATCTATAGTCTAAGCATGGCCCAAAAAGTAACGACAACAGTGGACATATGGACCAAAATATAACAATAGGTGAAGAACATTTTAGTATCAAACTTTTACAAGGGAATTATTGATCGTATTCAATAATTATTTTTTGTGATAGATATACCTATAAAATTTTAGAGGTAGTCCTGTATAAATTTCATGAAAATCCGTTTTATTTTTACACGTATGTTTTACTTACTTGTGGAAATAAAGGTGGTAAATATAATTTACGAGAATACTTAAAATACTTAAAAAGCAGAGTTATAACGAGTTCTGTCGTCTATCAACAAATTCCAAAGACAAACAACCGTGGTCCTGCGAACCGCGATAAGTTTTACGACCTGGCCTGTGTTGGTCCTTTGTCCCTGGCCGGAATGACGTCACCAACACTATGCCTACAATTTTTAATAGTCACATATTGTCCTAAATGTTGAAGGTCGCGGACTATTTGGCGCCTTCTGATGTGGTCCTATTGGTCTATAAGTCTTAAATTTCATTTGTTTGTGGGAATATTAACAGTTATATTTAAAGATGTAGGTCAAAATGTTATTAGTTCTCAGTAATAATTCACTGCTCAATCGTATTAACGGTCTTTTGGAAATGAAACGAACGTTGTCTTACAATATTCATGAATTGTTCGTTCACTGCAAGCATCTTATATTTATCTATTTGACTCTGATTTCTCATATTATATTCAAATGAAAAGCATAACTCGAAGTATTACCAAGATATTTTTAAGGAAAAGCTTAGCATAGTGTATATAAGGTTTAAAAAAGAAAGTAACCGTACTTGTTTTCACTTTCAATATTATAAAAATATGACCAATAACGTGACCTCGTATGTACTTAGGCATTATAAATTAAGAAATATTTTACACTTCGTCAAGTAGGTAATCGAAAGTGGTCACTTGTTTTTGACGTAAGAGAATAACAGTGCAAAAACATTAAGATAAATGGAGATTTTATTTCACACCAAAAAAGACAGCCAGTGCTAAAGTAACACCCATAAAGCCTCAATAGATGATTTAATATTCTATCTATGTACTTATCTTATCAAAAATATCTTAATTAAAAAGAGAAACAGAGTTTTATTTCTAAACTATTCCCGAGCATGATTAGCCATTGATCCCCGGCGTACCTTGAAAGCATTCCCGACATACATTAAACATTGATTAGTTTAATCACGATCAACGCTAATCGCTACAGGTGGGCGCCACGCAGCTGCATCGAGGCTCGCCACTTCATCTGCCAAACCAAACTGCGGAAGGTGCCAAAAGCCAAAGTGAAGGACCTGCGCCGTCGCTGGCAACGCATGGGCAAGATCAACGAGATCACAGCACCCAGCGTCAGCAGGGAAGTCAACGACCCCATGATGGTGAATGACGTCACAATCAACCCAGTACACAACCCGAAGTCGTACGATCTCCGCCCAAACCAGCCCCGACTGGGCCCGAAGCGGCACGGCGTGAGGACCAACAGCATTCATGGCGCGAGGAACTACGATCTGAGACCCAATGAACTCAAGAAGCGACAGAGGCCCTCGATTCGCCGGCGGCTCAAGAGACCGTTCCCAGGGTAAGCCTTACTACGAAATATAATTAAAAAATAAGTAGAGTCTATCTTGAAAAACTACAGCAGTTTCATTTAAACGTTGTCAATATTTTCGATGCAAAATATTAAAGGTGTCGCATAAATGTATAAAAGTAATACCTTAACATTTTACGACCCATTCGCGGTGCCAACTTTCTTTTATAAAAGCCACCTAAAACGCGAGTGCTAAGATACTCGTACCATGAAAAAGAAATACATTGCCCATTAATAATACTTAATGTTTGCCCAACTTTCTCCATTACAGGCTAACTGCAATCAATTTTCCCGATCGCGTACTTTCGAACAAAAACACATTAAATGTACATTTATTGCAAACATAGATCACATTTACTGCAATCGCTTCGACTTAATCGTTCGATGTTTGGAATGGCCCAATAATTGGGGTTTATTATACCAATATTTTGAATGAATAACAAATTGTATGTAGATGTTACTTGTTTATTCACACCGAGAGAAATCAACCTCAAAGTTTGAGAACTTGCCACTGAAGTTACATTGTACAGATGTATTGTATTGTTTAACACGTGTTCAACGTATTGTTGGGAAATAAATAAGCAATTAAATAAATATGGGATTTATGTATGCTAGTCGAAATTATCCTAATCACGTGACTGAAAGTTCTAACAAGAATAAAGGGGTTCGCAAATGTTTTCAAAAGGAAGTATCCTAGGGTCCGTATAAAAAACTACATGGTCTTAAAAAGCAATGTGTTTAACTTCCAGTTACACATGGAACCGGCGCGACCCGGAGGGCTCATACCGTCGCAACGCGGAGCTGCTGCGCTCGGGGCGCACCGGGCTCACGCCGCAGCAGGTGAACGCGCACCTCGCGCGCCTGCTGCACCTGCGCGACAAGCAGCTCGCCCGCCGCAAGCGCCTGCGCGACGACGACTGGCTCGAGAACCAGCCTAGGCAAGCCCTCGCACGCACACACGCACGGACATACACCGTCGACAACAACATCAGCGCCCTCCACCCAAAAACAATCGTCGAAGAATTCAACATGGACTTCCCGCAACAACCCATCGCGCTACCCCAACCAAAGCACAACAACGGCTAAACGATTAATCGATTCCGATGATCGTTTAATATCGATTGTTCAAGAATCGATTATTCCTCGAAATTAATTTTAAGTTCCTTGCGAATTTTCCGAACTATTTCCGACTTGCTTGTTTTATTTATTGGTGACACTTGAGGTTTTTTTTACATTCCCATCATTAGTGAAGAATTACGTACATTAGCGATCTATTGATGGAGTAATTAGAATTTGATTAGGATGTGAATGTGGACGTGTTTTTACTATTTATTAGGAATGGGACACGAATTTAGTCTTTGGCATTAGCCATGTAGTTTCTTAGTCTTCCCTAAGTCGGCGACACATCAACATTTCCACATCCTTAGTCTCAAGTATCACCTAGTTGTTCTTCTTCTCTTCCTTCTAGAGTAGTTCGAACATACGAAGTCTCTACTCGATACATATTCAGCTTGCATCCATACTTAATAACTGCAATCCAGTGTGATTCTTGTCAATGTAGATGTAGTTACCACTTGTTCATCATATTTATCTATAGTATTACTGGAATTTTGATGTTGTATTACGATTATAAAAATTAAAGCTTTTATTCGTATCAAGACAGACGTTTTTAAACTCTAGCATTAAACGGAGTATTAAAATTCAACAAATTGTTACTACACTCTACGTAGGTATTAAATATTGATAGATCTAACTATTTAAGTCAGGGGAGCTAGTTAGGCGTTTCTTAGTTTTCGGATGTTGTATCATCCATTTTTATATTTTTAATGATTTTTTGTTTGTTTCCAAATGATTTATAATCATTTATTATGCTGTGCTTATCACTGAAGTGCGTCCTGGTATCTGTTTTATTTGTATGTATTTATAATGTACTAGTCAGTAAGTTTTATGGAAATATAAATCTAGAATACTAAAAATTATAATCTTATCTGTAATTTCAGAAATGTTGATAATATTAATGAACATAAAATATTACTGATGTAGGCACTATAAATTGTTGGAACAATTCTTCAATGTGTACTAAATCTTAAGATTAACATTCTCACTGTTTTAAGTATATTTATTAAAATTAATAATTAATTAACAAACAAGTGTCGTACATCATGATTGGCATTTCGTGTTTAATTAGCTATGTAAGGTTACGTTCCATATGTTTGTTATTTTAGTTAAAACCTAATAAATTAATATTTTTTTACTAAACTGCCAGTTATATTAGTCCTCGCATTTATGAATATAAAATCACATCTCTTGTAAGTTTTTGTAAAATATTTATAAGCAGTCATATTTGCACGTTTTAATGTTAGAAGTATTGATTCCAATTTAAAATATCGTCGGTTTTCTGATAAACTTCCAATTCTACAAGTAAAGCGATTGGTGTATTTCATCTTTTTCTCAAGGCCTTGAAGTTAACCTTTCGGAAAACTTCAAACATCTGCAAAATATGTAACGGTTCTTTAAGTATTCCAAACTGTTATATCGTAATCTCTGTAAGTGCCAACCGCCATTAGCTCAAGACTTTTCAAATAAACATTAGGGTTGAACTGCCTAAAAACTTTGTAATACTTTTATCCTCAAAGTTCTGATGTAACTGTACTTAAATCAACATTTCCCATAACTTATAACCGACGTTATTCGAATCAAATTCTGGTTCAGTCATTTCAAATTCATAATTAGAATGTTACAATCGATTTAAATATACCATGTGAATCGATATCGATAAATAGTTGTAGTAACTTATGATTTTAGTTTTCGCGACCCTAGTCTACTAAAACTAGTGACATACTTAGTATTACTATCATACCTCAAAACAATTTTTGAAATTAAATGTAATTCTAATTACTGTTTTCTCTAATATTTTTAGTACTAAATTTTTCATATATTTTGATCTGTAAATACTACTTAATTGTAAATTTTATAGTAGCAACACCGAGGTACTGTGAATTTGTTTTAAGCAAGTAATGAACTTATTTATAGGAACAAATAACTTCTTATTCTACTTTAAGTATTAATATTTACTATTATAAGGAAATAAAGAATCATCAGAATTTGCTGACTTTTATTTTATATTTTTTTTCTACCTATGTGGACAGGTTAACGAACTATACATACAAAAAACGCATTCTTTTTATCCTTAACCAACAAAAGATCAACGGTTTGGTGCACTACACGAATGTCATTCAGATGATAGCGGGTTCGAACCCTGGTATTAGACGTAATAATAGTAAGGAAAGAAGCTTAGTTGCACCTAGTGCTTACTACATACCTATTTTATAAAAACCATTTTCCTGTATGGTATTGCAGTATTTGGTTAAAAATAACATACGAAATATGTAGATTAGAAATCAAAGTGATCTAAAGTAGACCTAGACGAATCTTTCATTAAATTGTCAGACATTATGCTATTTATGATACATTTATACATCAAGAATATCTATTTATACATATTTTACAATATATTACACTTCTGCACTATTGGTTTACTATTCCTACAACGCCATCTAGCGTCGAGTAGCATAACTAAATGTAACAACTACTAGCGTTCCAAGCATGATAATCCTTGCTCAAGTTAGAATAACATAATAAGAAAAATATTTAAACGACAATAATAAGGTCTTTTAAAAAAAAATACTAAGCCTAACACGCTTTTAAGCTTTTCCCTGGTGAACATGTAACACACATAGATGGCGATACTAACCACAAAAATTAAATACAGCAACTGAACAGTAAACCGTGTATTGTGGAGTATTTATTTTATGTAGTAAGTATTTTCAAGAAAATATATATTTCAGCTAGTAAATAGAACAAGCATGATTCGGCTTTTTATAAAACATTGGAGGCGGACAATATACCAACTGCATTAACTTTCACTAAAAAAGTTCATTTTTACTAATATTTGGTTCCGGAGCTAATAGGCACTTATACACCTATAATCCGGCCTTAAAACGTCCCACTGCTGGGCACAGGCCTCTTCCCATATAGAGAAGGCACGAGCATTGATCACCACGCTTGCTCTCTGCGGATTGGCGATTTCAGATCCCAAATTTTGGAATCCAGGTTTCCTCACGATGTTTTCCTTCACCGTTTGTCAGAAGTGTCTCAGAATAATTAAGAAAGTACATATAACTTTGAAAAAGCCACATTGGTACTTGCCTGGGATCGAACCTGCAACCTTGTGCATACAAATCCGTTCATTGAACCGCTAGGCCACCACGACATTTTTCTTATACCTACACCTAAATAACAGAAAAAAAAAATACACTGTGGTAAAATCAAAACCCCATGTTATACTTCTATTTTAATTTAGGTAATAAGTAGGTACAAAGAATAATCTTCATTCGAAATCATCAGCCGTTATTCCCAGATCTGTAGGTATCGTTTAAAACTAAGTTAAATAGAACAATACAATGATAAATATCTATGTAAACCATGGAAATATACAAGCAAAGCTATTTATTTTCAGACTTCCAAAAGTCGGCTTAACAAATTATCATAAATCCGCGAAGGATCAACGACCCATTGAACGAATCCGCGTAATTTCCACCTTCTGAGAGATGTTGCGATACCGTTACCATGACAACCGCGGCCAAACAGCGACTCACCACGATGCCCAGCAATAAAACAAGAATTTTCATTAAAATACAGCACCTAATCCATTACTGCGTTTATTCGGAATACATGAAAAGACTGTCAACATAAACACGTAATGGAATGTAAAATACCATGTCGTTCGAAAGTTTTTCTTTTCGTAGTACAGAGTCGAATCTAGTTAGGCATAAAACACGCAAAAATATATTTTCAGCCATTGTGTTAAGGGTTACAATTACGATACAATCAATAGGAAACATTTTGGTCAGTACTATTTGAATGGGAAATTGTATCTGAAATGGTCGTTTTTATGGATCGAGGTCACTTTTCACATCAATTTATAGCTGCGGCGCACTCATTTTTCTATCATAAAACAAACCGTAAATCCAATTTTAGTTTGGTATAATTGACCTTAGTTAATGTGAAAACCCCCTTTTTAAATGGTTTTACGCCTCCATGGTTTTACCAGAACTACAAGTAGCTGATCTTATTATTTTACATTCAAATTACGATTTTCCTGGTACTTACTCTTATGATATTACTTACAATGTTAGAAACTCAACTCAACTCTTTTGTAATAACTGACCATCATACGAATTCCAGTATAATGAAACTTCTAAGTATAATCCAAGTTAAAATGATTTATCTATTTAAAAAAAAAATAAGAATATGGATGTCATTATGCTCCTTTATACCACCAAAATTCAACAATGGGACATAAAGCATTATACAGCCAAAGCGCTTAATCAGCGCTTTCTGAAAACAACAGTCAGCTGTAAGTAAAGCGCTAACCGCTGTACCCATTGTGTAGTCACCTGTAACCTCGAGGTGACAAGACTATTTCAGTCACATTTTACTTTAAACCGTCCACAAGTTGCGAAGGCCTATCTTGGTAATTTATCGCATAACTTGAAAGTCGGAATGTTTGTGAATTTACTTAACACCTTGTTTGTCGCTTTGGGAAATAAAATAATTAGTACCTATAGGTACAAGTTAAGTTGGTAAGTTTTTTACATGAGGTTTTTCTTTGAATTATATAATTATTCATACGAACCGTGTACAAGCTGTATGCATTTAAAAAGGCCTTAATTAACAGGTATAATAAAAGTGACTAGTAACTGAAAAAAAAAAAATTATTACTAGTAAAATAATTTCGCCCTAGAATATTGAATTAAAATCTAAGTCAATAGCATTCAGTTTCAGCCATTTGGCAGCCATTTAGACTAACTAGGCGTTTTTAAACTTTAATTACATTACTTTAAAAAGCATTTACTATGCATGGTAGATAAGAAAAAAAAACTTAACTTGATGACAGTAAGTGGTCGCTGAAGGAACTTCAATCACATACTGTCCAATCGTAAGACTTTATCGAATCTATTGTGTTTGACATACAAATGTACACCTACCCGTAGAAACTACGCCTTAAGTATTACGGAATCTACACAATACCAGTTCAACTAGAATAAGCTTTAAACATAAGTCTATATGTGGATGTAAACACATGCTAGAGTGTTCATACGCAACTGATTGTGAAGTAAACATGACCTTCCGGCTAAAGTGGGCTATCGCCTAGTTCGCACAATTACCGAAGCGATTAGCCTTAACATTACTTAGGGGAGCGGGCTGTGACCCAAATACGGGAATACTGCGTAATAACCATGTAGGCTGCATGTTTCATTAGAAACAATACTAGTTCCAAACCAAGAAACAAGGGAGAGCAGACAAAATCTTACATTGCATTACTTCTCTGGCCAAAACTTGAATTGAATTAAAAAATCCAAAACATCTGAAAGAAAGAAGAAAGAAAGAAAAAACATTTATTCGCCATGGTTATCTGCGTCCCATTTGAAAAAGAAAACCCAACAGTAGGTTGTATTAATGTATGATATGGTATGGGGTATGATAATGTTCTTGGGAGGCGCGAGAATTGTAGAATTGAAACGGAAAAATGATGAATCACCGACTCTAAGTTTGGTCTATGCTCAACGCTCTGGATTGGTTGTCTATGTAAATGTAATGCTATGTTTTTTACAAGATGCAGATATTAAGTGATATGGCTGGAGCACTGAAGATCCCAACAGTAGAACAAACGGTAGAAATTAACAAAAAATACCTCTAGTAAATAAATACAATCCAAAATTTTGGCTATAGGGCCAAGTTTTTCAAATATATCGTGCCTTACAAAGTACAGCTACAGCCAACACCTACGAACAATAACAGTATGTGTCAGCACGTATTTGCATAAACAGGACAAAACCCAATTATCGATCGTGTCCGATACAGATCTCGCGTGATAGACAGGCACCTAGACTGCCTAGCCCTAGGACCTACCTCTATGGTCTATCGACCGCTATTCCACTGGTTTCCTGGATTAAAACTTATTTTTATAACAGTGTATAACAGTTGTATGTGTCAGAAGAGGAGAGAGTGAAAATATTGAATCTCCGATGTCATTATTTCTAAAATTGGTTTCTTTAGTAACGAAGAAAACACTTCTTGAATGTGAATTTAGAAATTAAACCATCTGTATACATATTTCATCAAAATTAGGGGTTCAAAAATCTACGACGCGCGACTGCTACGCTAGAGGTCTCGGGTTCGATTTCCAAGTCGACCAAGGTGTTATTGGGTTTTTCTATGAAATTCTCAGTAGCAGGTCGGAGTTTGGATTTGTGCCCGGTTAGTGGCAATAGGCTCGCCCCCTATTACATGGGACCTAAAACATCCCGGCGAACTGTGGGTGTACATTGGTACACCTCTGCCTAACCCTTCGGGGATACAGGCGTGATGGTATGTTATGTTATGCAAAAATCTAATAATGCACATCGAGAAATAAAAATACTGGCTTGATTGTTTGGAGCTTGCCAAGCCAGATATTTATTTATTCACTGGATCAATTGGGTCATTTAATACACTTAGTTTTAAATACTGGTATATTGCTTACTCATGGAAAATGTTCCAGAAACAACTTCGATTTCATGATGTCATTTTGTTTCAAGGTCACTGCTCGTCAAATCAACGCGATTATAAACCTTCTCGGAACCGTTATGGCTATATACACTGCTATTAGACTGTTCAAAATAATATATTACCTAAGTATTTAATAAACATTAGTCATCTTTAATACCACAAACTACTTTTATTCCTTTTAAATAATGCCTCTATTTTTATGCAGTAGATACAATAGACGATAGAGCTGGAGGCATGCATTTCAATACACCGTTACTTTCTGATGATAATGCACCACAACTCTTTCTCTTCCTGGCAAAGACTATCTACCCAATATTCACATTTGACGAAACAGTGTCCTAAAGTAAAGGTCAAGCCAACACATAAAGCTGCCAAAGAGTTCGCTTATCGCTTACCGTTCGTTCCCATCTACATCAAATCTAAAATCTAACTATCAATAAAACAGCTTAGTTAAAGGTGGTATAACAAAATACATATATTTCCCAACAAAAGGAGCCATAAAACTTGAAGTACACCAATTTACAAGCAAGTGACGCAGATCCAGTTCAATGGCATTTGAATGTGCCACGCAACTGATTTACTATGCATAGGGGCTGGTCTTAGCCGTGGTGAAGTCGCCACGAAACGTTTGAAGAAAGCGTTTTGTACAGGGGTTCTAAGCCTTGGGTTAAAACCAAAGACTGATGTACTTGTAACAATTTTTTTTTCCGATAAATAAAAAGCTAAAGATAAACTTTGTTACTTTCCCATGTGTTTATGGATACTTGCAGAATCAGGAGTTAGGAAGCCTTATAAACGTTTCTATAATGTAAAGATGGTTTTTTGTTGATCTGCAATCATATTGAAAGACATATGCTTCTCAAAAGCGATTACGAAACGAGATGAGTTCTTAACGAAAGTTCTTCAGAAATTCCTAATGAAATAGATGGTTTAATAATTGTTTGAAAATATAGTTTTCATTTTACTTCCAAGATGTTGTAGGTTGAGCACCTCTGGCTCACCTCGTGGTAATGAACTTGTGTGATATCGAAGGTGCCTGAACTTTGATAAATGGCGCGATATTACGAAGGTCTGCTGGAAATGCTGTATAATTAACTAGCTGGAGTTTAGTGTTTATAAGTAAACTTATAGAGAAAGTGGTTTATTTGGTAGAAAGCTGATGGCTGATATGAGAAAATGTTGAGATAATCTGAAAGTGGCAGTCAGTATTAAACTTTTTTGGACATTAAGTTTGTTAGAAGAAATTTATAGTCATTTCTAAAATATTTTAAGCTTAGAACGATTTTAGGAAATAGTTACAGGCATAAAAAAAGAAAAACTATTTTCATAAGCGAATTTACAACTACAATAAATGTAAAAGCTGCCTCGTTGGCCTAGTGTTGCTAAGCGCGACTGCTACGCTAGAGGTCTTGGGTTCGATTCCCAAGTCGACCAAGGTGTTATTGGGTTTTTCTATGAAATTCTCAGTTTGGATTTGTGCCCGGTTAGTGGCAATAGGCTCGCCCCCTATTACATGGGACCTAAAAACATACCGGCGAACTGTGGGTGTACTACATTGATACACTTCTGCCTAACCCTTCAGGGATACAGGCGTTATGTTTATGTATGTTATGTTAATAAATGTAACTTGTAGTGTGGTCTTAAAAATCTGTCTTTATATTCTTCTAAATATTATTTTCTCTCCTATCCCATTGTTGTCCTTGACAAAGAAAAGAGTGTATAAAAGATATTGCTCATTTTCAAGTGTCTCACTTTCTAAATTTAAAACAAAGTAAATTAAATAAAGCCGCGGTTGGCCATAGCCAGAAGTAAGTTATACTTTAAAACCCGAAGTCTTTGAAATGGAGCAAAGGCGACGCGAGCGAAAATTTATCTAGGAGTTTGCAAGATTAGCCTTAAGTATACCATGTTAGAAACTAGCTATTATATAAACTGTAACTGTCGACAATGGTTATAATATATTATGATGTGCAAGAAGCTTTTCAGGATAAAAGAACATGTTATAAAACCGGTCGTACAAAATGAACATAAGCATGAAATACACACTATGCACATTGAGCATACGCTTACTGCTCAGATCAATACAATAATAATGAAGAATATAATAATGTGTAAATACTTAAATCAATAAAATAGTAAATGAAAAGACAAACTTAGACCGAAGAAGGGATGGAAGGGACGGTGTGATGAAAGCTCTCTATAGACGAGACCTATGAGACACATAGAGCCGACCAAAGAGGTTTGAAAACAAGGAAATAAACAAAATAAAAGTTTTGTGAGTTCATTTTCACAACATTTTTTTCATCATATCAGCCTGTTGCAGTCCACTGCTGGACATAGGCCTCCCCCAAGGAGCGCCACAGCACACGATCTCCCGCCCTTTGCATCCAGTGTAATTTAGTAAAAAAATGGCAGTGCATTTTTTTACTAAATTACATTTAACTATTGTACACTAGGATATTAATAATTAAATCATGGTAAAGCACAGGTAATAAACATGTAATTATCCAGTCTAATGAATACAACAAGCTTTATTATACGGGTTTGATGACATAATCGATTACAAACGGTCAAGGTTCGCAAATCATAAGGAGAGGAAAATATAGGTATCGATATAGTCTCGATTGATTGATTACACTTAAATATTTAATGACAGCACTATTGCAGGTGACGTCACTGAAAAATACTACCCTATAAACATTTTCTTCCAAAGTAAGTTATAAATAGAATGATAAAAGAAATGACAACTTCTAGGTCAGTCGGCGCAGTTAACTTAAACGGTGGGCTGTAGTTCCATAGTTACTATTTATAACTGAAATAATTTTTGTCATTTTTTCTACATATTTTAGTTATCACTGCAAGTAAGCCAAGTTGTCGATAATTATGATTTGGCGGGCTTTCCGTGTCAATTTCTACTATCGCAAAGCTACAAAGAAAATTAAGACATTATATCAATTATATTTTATAATGACTCGAGCAAAACAAATTTATATACTGTAGTATATAATATAAATTAGAAGTCATTTACGTATACAGTTTATTTAGATTACCCTATGGAACATTGATTTATGTAAATGGTTAATACTGGCCGCTGAAAAAAAGGCATTTGTTAGACGTTTTAGTGCTAAGAATAAAACCTCTATTGTTATTCTTGAAACTGAAATCGATCGTTTAGAGCACCCTCGAGTGGAATATTTTATTTGTAAGAGTTTATAATGAGCCAAGAAGTTCTCGTTAAATTGTGCCAAGCGCCAGCTTAAGCAATTGTTTTCGAAATCTAATTTTATTTAACCCTAATTTCGACTCATTTGTTGAGTCGAAATAAAATTAGATTTTGACATACAATTTCTTGTAAATAAGACGATAAAAGATAATCGTTATTAATGTGATTCTGGCCTTCGGTTTCTAAAAATCATCAAGGCAAAAATTAGTTAATCACTTGTCGAACTTCGTGTTAAACGTTCTGTCTTTTTGTGAACCAATCACAGCAGCAATCAGTAGATTTGACAAAAATGTAAATGTAGTTGATCAACCTTTCAGAAATCAGGAGTTAGTAATGACTAACAAATGTTTTCAAATAATATTATAAATAAATAAAATAAATGCGGACAACATCACATACATTGCTCTGAACCCAAAGTAAGAGTAGCTGAAGCACTTGTGTTATGGAATTCAGAAACAACAAAGGTGACTGGTCGTTCTGCTGACCTTGGTCCACGTAGATACAATACTTTTCACTCTTCAATAGTATGATACCCATCTACCTTAACCACTTGTTCACTCTGCGCGGTCCCTTATTGATATTATTTATTATTTTTATTGTAATGACAGCGTGCTACTGGGGAGTTTGTTGCGCCGTTTCTTCTCCTCAGCCAGAGCACTTAGGAAGCGGTGAAGGGTGGGCGATTTGGGGTCGGTTCATGTCTGGCGGTGGTGGCGTCGCGTGTTGTCGGTCGCGTGGCGCTGGGGCGGGCGGGCGCATGGTGGAGCATTCGGCCTTTCGCACTGACCTGATGACGCGTTGGTGCGTCAGGTGTGAGAGGTTGGATGTTTTGTTGTGTGTTTGTTCGTTCTGGCGTTGCGCGGCCGATGTTGCGCGCTGCCTTTGCCGCCGGATATGAACCGACCCCTAGGGTGCTGTCTTTTTCGTAATAATATTGACGTTTGATAAGTGCTACTTTGTAGCCTAAGTTAAATAAATAATTTTTGATTTTGATTTTTTTTTGATTTACCACAAACACCCAGACCCGGGACAATGTAGAAAAGTTGGTTTCTACATTGACCCGTCCGGGGATCGAACCCGGGACCTCAGAGCTAGCGAGACCTTGAAACCGGTGCATACGCCACTCGACCACGGAGGTCGTCAAATTTATTATACAAAATTATTGTTCAATAATAACGTACTGTAACTTGGCTACTATACTAGATGGTTCTTAGCTGTAAATAATGTATACGTCAAAACACTAAACAGCCTTACCTAACTAGTTTTCTCTTAACCCGAGCTTTTCTTCTAGGAAACTATCTTTCCAAAGAGAATAATTATGCGAGAATTATAATGAAATTTCCTTTCTTTTCTGACATTATTTTATTTGGATAAAAATCTAATTAAATATGACATGATGACGTCTTTGTGTATAGTACACACAAATTCTATAATAGTAAAAAATGATAAAGCAGCATGCCTTATGAAACTAAGGTCGCAGTTTTCACAAACCTAGATAAAATTTTGACATAAAAGCGTAGGTTGTTCCGTAAGTCTTATAAAATAAATAGCGATAAGCTTTAAAGTATTTTATTTTGTAGTTAAAAAAGGCTTATTGCTTCAGTTTTTCTGCTCAATTGATCACTAAATCTTAGCACTTGAAACTTTTTTTCATGCTTAAAGCGTAGGCATAACAAGATGACCAAATTGAGTCATCGATACCTCAATGCTTCTAAACAGTTACATTGTAAACAAACCAATACACTATATTTTATTACCCAGGAAAAGTTTTCTAGTGTATCAACGACAATTTTAACGAGACACATTGAAAGTTGCGATTATCCTCATATTTGTGGCAGTTTGAAGCGTCAGCGGGGGGCGGGGGGTGTCATGTTATGTTGGTTACCAGTGGCCTGTACGACAATAACATTGGTCATGGATATAGTTTGTGTGGAATGGAATTAGTTTGGCATCATGAGTTTTTATTGAAAAAGCTTATTTTTGGTTCATTTTTCGTATTTTTTTTGTTTTTGCCTACGTTGTATTTTTAAATAATATTTGCACTTAAGAATCTCGTGAAAGTTATTTGGACATTTTTTTATGAGAACTACTTATAGACGAATGTTTTAGGAAACTTAGTAAATGAGCTCCCGTTCGAACAACTTTCCCAAATTACAATTATTTTTTATCCTTTTAGTGAAGTGTAAAACCGGTAATTTTATTTAAAATTTTGGGGAAAATGATGACGTCACGACTTTCGAGTTAATCCTTCCCGGACTACAAAGGATATAACTTTCCTATAACCATCATTAAGTCATATCCAGAGCCTACAATTCTATGTACAACAGTGGTGGTTACCGAGGGTGGCACGTGTCCAGCGGTCAGTATTCGCCCCGCGGCCGCCCAGTGCACGCCATGGACTAACTGACCACAGTGACCACCATGACGGACGACATACCAGGTGACTGTGTTCTTATTTTGAATCTATCTATAAATTGGCGGGTGAAATTCTATTGTCTGTGTTAGCAACTCCATTTTCGTTTATTCTTAATTAATTTTTAAAACAAAGAAAGGTTTTATGTCATGTTTTGAAATTGGAATAGTGTTTACTAGTCGTTTGTGACTTGTTATGTGTACTTACTTACAGTGTATAAATTTTGCATTCGTTTCGTTCGCTAGACTGCGATTTACAGAGTAAATAGTGTTTTGTTAGTTTAGAACACTTGTTATGTCTTCAAATATAACCTTTTTACTGAATCGTTTGGACTTCAACGTTATCAAAGGATGAATTTGTAATTAAAGCTTTTAATAAATTTTCCATTCTGAATATTATTTTATGAAAATCAATGTTTTGCTTACTATTGTAACACATAACAATAGTTTGAAAATGCTAAACAATATTTAAACGAATACGTTAGATATTTTAGTAGTTCCAGTTTATCTAAACTATACTTACTATTTCCCTATTTCACCAATGTCATTCACCTTCACAAGTACAGTCAGCCACACGTCTGTAATTACAATTTGACGTTAACAGCGTTCTTATTTCAAGGCAGTAATTTTGATTTTCGTAAGTCGTTATTACCAAAGACGCGAGGTGAACCGTACATAATAACCTCTAAGAATTCCTTACAACCCTACAAGGTTCACCCCAATTTTGGAATAGTTACATATTTCGGCGCGAAGGCATGTAATTATGGAATAACTCTCCTTAGTAAAACATGGTCTTACTAAGGAGGCTTATTTACATTTATATTCTTACATTGAGTAATTCAAATTCAAGGCAAGCCATTGCTGAACCAATAATATCATTGACTGCCATTTAAACCCCGACGCGAAAAGAGGCCATCGTAGATTTGAGGCAGAGGTAGTTCATTAAATAATGGACCGATTATGATGCAGTCGCTCTTGTTTGAAAGCTGACGTGATCGAGATGGTTCTTAGCTTTAATGTATGAAGATCTGTTGAGCATTTTAAAAGATATCAGCCGTATTCTAAAAGTTCACAGAGGTTTCTTCAGTCTTGACTTAAATATTCCCGATAGAATATTTTGGAGTTAATCTACTCGCTCGGCGACTGACGCTTGTTACTGGCCCAATGTAAACCATCCTTAATGTCGCATAATGTAGGGACATATTACTTTTAAATTCAAATATCGATTGAATTAACTGGGTCGACCGCTTAGATGATACGTTCATATTTAGAAGGGTGTAAGACGAAGGATATTACTCAATTGTTGCATTCCTGACATTATTATCTTCTAACTTGAAACGTAAGTCAGTTGGATATTAATTGTAAGAAGGTTTTTTTTATTATTATTTGCAAATACTGGTAATTTTACAGGTTTTGCTGCTCACATGAATGCTTCTAGTTTCGGTGATGATATATTTATGATAGATTTACCAAAACCTTACAAAACAAAATACTGGGTCATAAAATAAATCTTTAGTAAAAAAAAATACCTTTTAATTTTCCAAGTAAAATGTGAAAACTTGTGAACGTTACAAAAAATAGCTTAATGTTAGAAAACATGTAAATTTAAATAAAAATGGACGTTAACTTTACGGTACAGAATATAAAATTAAATGGCTATAATTTACAATAAAAAAGGCTATATTATTACCTAGTGTAAGGCTATATTATTACCTAATTACCATAAAATAATAAAACACGCTACGTCACGGAGCCTTGCATGCGTGGTCAGTGCAGTGCACTCCCTCTGTCTGTGTGCACGCAAAACTATCTGCATTCGAAAGCATTTCCTAGCAAATGTCGTTTCATTGTGTCGTAAAATGTTACTGTACTGTATTTACTGAAGGTACATTTTTTTGCTGAAAGGTAAAAATATAGAGCCTCTTTAATATAGAAAAGGTAGAACCCTTCATCAGGAAAACATCGGTTCCAACTCATTTTTAACCGGCTTCAAAAAAGGAGGAGGTACTCAATTCGACTGTTTTTTTTATGTTTGTTACCACAGAACTTTTTGCTGGTTGAACCAATTTTAATTATTCTTTTTTTTTTAAAGCTAGTGCTTCCAGTGTGGTCCCATTTTATTTTGGTCCAGTTTTGACAGTGGGATTCATAAGAAATAAATATAAGAGTTATTTGGAAGTTGTTTTTTTTAAACAAACTTTTTGATACTGATCTATGTTGCAACCTTAAATGATTAACTGATCCCAAATTCGCAATACTGTTAACATGGCTTCTAACGAACAACTCTGTTGCGTTAGTATTTTGTGTCAGAACTAATATATTACATGATTTCTGATCTCTTGAGAACAAAATGCAAATAATCACTTATATTAATAATTGTGATTGACATTTTCAGTTTCTTCATCACTTTACTATAATATACACTATTCTTAGTACCTACTGTTTCTTGACTTAGATTTAGATACCTTCAACCTTTAGATTAAATAGATAAAAATTAAACACGCACTCTTCAACATAATTCGCCTTTTTCATGAAACCTTTTTAGGCAGTAATTTTAGCTTGTTGTTGATCGTCTGTCCAATTTTAAGGGTCTAAATCCCTGATAAGCTTAATTACCTACGTAGCCTGAGCTGTCAACCATTGTAGAGTGAAGGACGAAATTAACATAACTTATTATTAAAAGCTGTACATGAAATTAGCTATGATTGAAAGAGCCGTGCTTGAAAAATTTACAAAAAATACATGTTGTTATTTCATGTAGACCATTTAAGGGCTACTCGACTGAAACCATCTGACATGCTATTTTAATAATATAAAATATGTTTTGTATAATAACAAAGTTAAGTCATCAACCTCAACCATCTAAACCTTCAGAATCTATCCTCTTAATGTGATAGGCCACTTAAGGAATAGTTATCTGCCAAACATAGCATACAACTCTTCTTTTGTACATCTGCAACAGTTTCCAATCCAATTTCCTATAATCCCTCTACCCTATTGAATTTACGAACCATGTAATTTCTCTTTATCCATCGATAACTACGACCAGTCATACCGCACGTCATTAGGGTTAATCTGATCAAATCTAAGGTCTGAAGCAAGGCCATACGCCGGATGTTACGTGACCGACCCCTAATGGCTCTTTTACATTTTTACTTTCGATAGCCGAGGGTACTAGCACTCTGTAATTTGGCTAGCCAATGACGTCATGTATAAATCTAAAGTTTCTTGGAATAGAAGCTATTCTCATGTTTTAACACGAGAACAATGAATTAATTGTGTAATTATTTTTGTGAAACAGGTACCTACTGGTCATTATTCATACAGCCATTTCCTACACCTTGACAAGCGAAAAAGTAATAAATATTCAAATACAGATATTTATTACTTTTTATACTCAGTCACAGATTACTAAATAGTTTTCCTCAGTACTAATCTTACTTACTTGAGTACTTTTATATTGATAGACATTTAGACAGCACGAAAACGAAAGCGAAATCCAGATAAATACTTAAATCAAAAGAAAATTCAAGCAGAATTTTACAGTAACCCTGCAGTAATTTAGTTACACCAAAAAAAAAAGGGCTTAATGACCTTTCGCAATCTCCATGCAATATGCAGTATAACTATATCTATCTAAATAAATCTAGCTATAAAGCACATAATTATGAAGAATGTCTTCAAAGCTCGTTATCTTGCTACTACTTCAAGTCATTATACTGAATGGCTGGTATTGACGTCTGTGCCAGCTGGCTTATCCCACGATTATAAGACAAATAACGTAAAAAACGTCAGGTATAAAAATACTATGCGCTATTATTATAGTATGCACTCAGTAACAGTTAGAGCCTTAGTCTCCTGGGAAAGAGAGTTCTTCGGTCATTTAAAGATCGTCGAAATAAATATGTAACGATTTTAAAGGTAACAAATAAAATAGCAATGGTCCAGGAATGGGTAAATGGACACTGAGATCAATATTTCGCAAATATTAACCACAAGTTCAGTCCCATAATAGTCGTCGTAAGTAACAAAAGCTTTATTTTTCTTTAATATTTGTATGCCTACAAAATCTATAAGGTTAGTAGCCTCTTTCGTCCAGAGCAATGACCCTTAATAATTATAAGTAACTACTTCCATATTAAATGTAGTAAGAATTTCACTTTGTACTCTGAAAATAGCAATCACATGTTCGTTTCCCAAACAAAGAACCCAAAAAGGAAACACACTAAACGTTGATTGACCGTATGGACTTGAGCTTAGACTTGACAAGAGATTATTATTATTATTATTTTTAAACAAATACCCCTTATTAAAAACTTTACATAAGTAGTAAAAAATGTACAAAACGAGCGCTTACTCGTAACTCTTTTCCCTTGAACATGGATAGTCTTCATGGGGTGCACAAATATTCTTTTTGCACATATTTCAGAAACCGAGGGTTTTATTTCTATGGCATATAGCATATCGCATAGTTTCTATAGAATATATATTTGTTGTGCTTTCCCTGAACTAAAGTCCTCCTATCCCCACAGAAACTGGCGCGGTGTTCACTTTCGGTAAGTCGCACTTTGCCGATAATGAGCCGAGCCATTTCTTCATCAAGAACGACCCCATCGTCGCCATCTCCTGCGGCGACGAACACAGTGCTGTTATATGCCGTAAGTATATATATTATTATATATAATGTGTTTGGCCTCCTGAGCGCAATTTTTAATCGAGTTAAAAATATTCTTATTTCGATAGCTTCCTTGTAGTCAAACACTGGCTGTCGGGAAATTAAATCCTATTTTATTTATTCATCAAAACACATCTTTTAACATAATAAGTACCTACGTACGGAATACTGAATACAATTATACTTCTATTCACAAATCACATGGCCCCTTTTGATACAATTATTGGCCACAATACAGGTCAATTAGTTATTCAAATGGTTCTATATTTCCGCAGAGAACGGGCGTGTGTTCGTGTTTGGCGGGAACGCGTGGGGCCAGCTAGGCCTGGGCCACAAGGATGAGGCCACGAGGCCCAGCTGCGTCAAGTGGCTGAAGCCACATCGAGCTCTGTTTGTGGCCTGCGGGAGGGCACACACTGTATTTGTTACAGGTAGCTATTGTGATTTTTTTTTAAACTACATAAGGGACAAGTAACTAAATGCCTATTTCTGATCGACTAACAAAGACTATTAGGAATCTTAAATAAAACGGATTTTGGTCACATTGACCAGAAAAGAACAAGAAGAATAAAACGTGTAGTTACTTTTCATTTGATAACATAATCATTACTTAAGTGTAAAGGTCTAACCTAACCTAACAGTAAAATATATTTATACCAAGGTAAGAAAACTTTTGAAACTGCAGCTAATTTTGGCACATTTGCTACCAGATTCGAACGCGATCTACACCGTAGGTTGCAACGACGAGGGACAGCTGGGCACGGGCGACATGGAGCACCACACGGTGCCTCAGTACGTGGAGCTGGAGGGGGACACCGGGCCTATCCGACAGATCTCTGCAGGAAGCAATCACACTGCTATACTCACAGGTAAGCCACAAAAACCTCGGTCTTTAACTCTTGAGTTATTAAAGTCACACTGTCAAATTTATTATTTATTTTTATTATTTATTTATTAATTATTAAAATGAACATTATTGAAAAAATATTATTATTATTTCATGGGCATATCCAAAACAGCAAATAAATTAGCTACGATCCTGAAACTTCTTCTTTTTTTTTATATGACTTAAGCACTAGTCGAGAAAACGATATGTTATTGAAACGGGCAGAAAACAGTTTCTTTGCAATGGCAAAGTATAATCTGGAGTATATCACGACTAAATTCCATGCAGTACATATTATCTAACAAACAACGATACATGGAAGAAAATGAGGCAAGAAAAATCTATATGAATTATTATTAATTAACCCTTTTCCTAATTAGACCAAAATAAACCTTATTTACGTGTGCAAAAAGTCCTAATCATCTTGTACCACCAGACGAGGGTCGCGTCTTCGTGTGTGGCTCCAACTCTGAAGGCCAGCTGGGTTTAGGCGAGGACACGCGCTCCTGCGTCAAGTTCACAGAGCTCAAGTTCATGGAAAAGATCTCCTTCGTCGAGTGCGGATACTACCATACTGTGTTTATTACTGGTTAGTTGAAAATATACATATTTAAGGGGTGAAGGAAAAAAAGTTTAGAATAGCATTGACCATGGGAGATGGAATTATCTGTAGTGCAGTTTATAGTTTTCGTACTTATAGTTTCTGTATCAAAGCAATATTGAAAACAGTATGTATAAAAAGAATCACGTGATAATGTTACTTACTAAAAAAACATTTTATAATAGGCACTAAATTTGATGTGCTTTAATTAGTTAGGTACCTACTTAGCAAGTTACATAGCGAGGGATAAAAAACTTCCAAATTGTGAAATAATTCTGAATACAAAAAGTAAGTTAAAAAGATAAGAACAAGACAAGAGGACAATAACTTAATAAATATTGTGGTTATTACGAGCAATATTAACCCTGACTTCTATACCTACACTTCATAATATACTCAAATCAAACTCAAGGGTTGGCTTTATTTTAGGATCAATTTCTCTAATGTTCATCGCATGCACGCGATGCAATACACCTTATCTAGAATGCTTTCAAAGACAGATTGATAGATAAGTTGCTAAACTACTATCATAATACTAAACTGCTACATACCTTATGACGTCAATAGAACGAACTAAGAAGTCTCCAGGTCAATGACCTGTGCCGAAAAAAGTTCTGATAGCAATTTGATTAAATACAGCCGTTCACTGACCCAATAAAACACTTAAGTATTCAATTAGTATGTAAAGAGGTAAGCTATTATTTACGAAATTCGATTTTCTAAGATTCTCAGATTACACTGAAATGTATTTCTAAGTTTTAACGTCTAAGAATTTTGTGGTTGGACTTTGAAGGTTAACTTACTTTACTGAGCGATTAACATCTAAATTTTCCCTACAGCAAAAGGCGCAGTTTTTGTAACCGGTGACAATGAGAACCAAAAACTTGGTATACCAGACAAACCGACTGCAGTTTACGTGCCCGAAGTGCTACCTCTCGACATTCCTATCAAAAGTGCGTGTTGTGGTGCCGCACACACCTTCTTACTCTCCATGGACGAGAGCAAGATCCTGGCGTTCGGTTCCAACGAAAAGGGGCAGCTTGGTCTTCCGAAGAATGTGGAACATGTGACGGAGCCTACAGAGATTGATATGGAGAAGATGTTTGATGGGTTCCAGTTAAAGTTAGTGGCTTGTGGGGCGATGCACACTGCGTTTGTGACGGGTGAGATTGTGTTTTGTTTATGTAGTCTACTCATGACATACGTACTATTACCCAGGTGAGAGTGTCATTTGTTTAATTTATTAGGTAATCCACTGACTTATTTAACACGGATAACTATCACCGCCTCGGTAGACGGCTTTGCTGCACAAGCTGCACCGCCACTTGAATTTCTATTATATTGTTATCCATGACAGGTATATAATGGTCACGTTCTTATACTTATAAAAGTCATATTTTCATTTTGGACGTTAGCGGTTTTTTTTTGAGCTACAATATGTTTTTTTACGTACTATATAAAAACTTAAAACCCATTTCCTTTAACGTACAAAAAATAACAATAAATCTTCTTTATTTTCACCCACTCCTAAATTTATTTCTGGGTTTCCGAGATTCACGCACATCTAAATAATATCATTTTAAAGTAGGATACTATTTTAAATTAAGTAAAAACACTTAATGTTACTTACATACGTGCACAGCATATTGAATTATTTTTGATTAATTAAACGATTTTACTTCGAAAACACAACAAACAACAACTTATTTCAACATGATTGGCTATAAAACCTTGTCGTCAATAACAATTAACGATAATGAGACGTTTTACCTGATTATTAAACTTTACAATAATGAAATGAAAAACGAATGACACACATACCACCGAATAAAATTTACTTAAAAGCATTTCGTTTCACCTTGCGAGCCTGCTAGCTTGCTGGCATACATTTAATACCAAATGTAATCGGTTCATTTTCATCGGCACGTCAACATAAACAGTGTGTAATTGGCCTTCGCCGGGGCGGTTTGATCAGCAATTCAGTATTCGATTACCATTTGTCGTCGATGGTCGTATAAAACTCAGTTCTCGTTTCAGACAACGGTTTGCTTTACGCCTGCGGTGAGTCCCGACATAATAAACTTTGTTTGGAAGAAATTGACGATGCCGACAACGCGAACGATGGAGTCCCCAATCAATACACACCTAAGCGGGTCACCGCTATGAATGGGCACATCGTAGACAATGTCGCCTGCGGAGGGTGCCACACGCTACTGACGGCCACGAAGGGCTCCAACGCAGACTTCACCAACAACGACTTCAGCGTGGTCGACGAGCAGACCCGCCAGATCTCGCTCACCGAGCTCCCGCCGCTGCAGAAGGTACCAGGCATGAGCAAGCCCGAGGAACACGCGCACGTTATCGAGGACATCACGAACTCTAACGTTGACGTGCATAACACCGATAACGTGAATGGAAATGTGAACGAAGAGGTCGGATCGATAGATTCATTAGAGGCCAACGTCAGCGGCTCCCATATAGTAAACATAAACGACCTTGAAAACGAAAATGGAAGCACGCATGACGCCACCGATATAAACACAGACGCGATTGATCCGACTCCCCCTAATGTTGAAACAAAACTTATGGAGGTCATCGAGAGTATGGACACTATGGCCGACAAGGCTGAAAGCAAAGTAGAAGAGGTTTTAACAGGTGCGACTGCCCAAGTGAATGAGAAAGTGGAAGCCGTCGAGGAGTTTGTAAAAAAAGCCGCTGTGGTTGCACCTATTGCACAAGATGAAGCAAAAAAAGTTTTAGATCTACCAAATAAAATGTTAGAAATAGCGAATTCTCCTCCACCTAAGACACCGATACTACCAGAGTTATTGCACGTCCCCGACTTGTCACAGATAAGTCCGGGACTCAGTAGGCATAGTGATGACGGTCAGAAGAGTGAGGCAGGTCAGTCTGAGAATGAAACAATACCCTGTGGGTCTGATAAGTCTAGTCCTCAAGCGGGTAAAACTAAGACGCAGGCTGTGATGCCTATTGTCAGGAGCGAGGACCACATCGACGTCCCTGAAGATGCAGAGCATCCCGAGGAGTGTGATGTGGTGGTGAACAAGACGCCAGAGAAAGGCCGGTTCGCGCGAATGTTTCAAAATATAAGAGACAAAGAAAACTCTTGTATGGGAAAAGGAAAAGTCATTGAAGAAAAAGTTGTCGGTAAGATATTCCCAATATTCAATTATTTATTTATAGACGTGTCGTTTTACAAATGGTCATTGAACGGATTACCATTGGGGATTAAATCCGAGGGCTAGCCTAAGTATCTGCGTTGTTTACATCTATGTAGTATATAATTTTATTGAATTGTTTTCATTATTGACTGCGTTACTTTTCTCTTACATTTTTATATGTAGTTTTGATATAGCTTAGACAGGAAATAATTTAAACTCCTTCATTTAATGATAGTTTTTCCCACTGGCGTAGCTTGCTAACGATATCCAATTATCCATTTTATTTCTTCCGAATTAAGCAACGCATAGGCAATGTATTTGTTCCTTTATGTAGTTACATTACCATACAACGAGATTTATACTATCACACTACGTGTTGTGCATGTGAATCATAGTGAATCGTATGTTTGGGAAACCCCCCGCGGTAGTCGGCGCGGCAACCGTCTACCGCTCGGCTAGCCGAGCTGTCAAAATAACGTATTATAATCTTTATCTATTTACAGATAATGGCAATAACCACAATTAATTAGATAGATGTAAAAGAATAGACTTATGAAATTTATATGGAATAATTACACACTAATAACGTAATCGTTTTCGAAAACGTTCCACAATAGCCTAAGATATCTCGTAACAAACATACACACGAGTTGAGAACCTCCTTTTGTAGTCGGTTAATAAATACAATTTAATTCACAGAGAACGTCCACAAAGGTCTCGACAACGCGGAGGAGAGCATCCACAAGGTCGAGGAGTCAGTGGAGACGGAGATCAGAAACCAGACCAACTCCAGGACCTGCACCATTCTGTAAATGTTACGTCTTTGTCTTACAAATAAACATTTTTATTATTGCTATTGTCTTGTCTTGCTTCTTTATTATTGTGTAAATGTCCTGTGGGATGGAGTAACGATGCCTGGGTGAACATTAAAGTCTTGTAAAGCAGTCGAAGCCTGTGCTCAGGCTAACTGCATAGACTTACAAAAAGAAAACCCTGGGTGCACGTAAAATACCTACTATGTCAGATGTTTTCGAATACTCAAACTTCACACAAATTTCCTTATGCTACCTATGTCAATGGTGGACTGTAGCTACAAAGAGAATTTTAAAACTTTTATAAAGTTAAGATTGAACAGTTACGGTACCTACCCAACCGTACCTAAATCTGTGCCACAAGGCTGTTTATTTAAAACATTCAAATGTACATACAATAATACATTCACGTCAATTCCAAACAACAGGCAGTCTACAAGAATAAATAAAAATATTCAAATAGGTACTATTACAAATCTTATAATTTAATTAACTCTCAATCATATCAGATTACATATACCTATATACTTATTTATTCGAATCGAATCCAGGTACAGGTAAAAGAAATACCTTTTTTACCGAGTAAGTAGTTAGAAACATACATAAAAAAATAACACCAAGTTGAAAAAAAAGCCTAACTTAACCTATACAGGTCAATGTACCCACATAAAAGTAATTTAATAATTACAAACTATACTTAGATTTACTTGTGTTGTGTACATAGTAGTGCAGCTTTTGGTTTATTTGAAATTGAGCTTTCAACTTTTTCCCGACTTTCAAGACCATTGCCATTTCATTACTCCGAAGCCAAACAGCTTAAACAACAAATAGATGCGTTATTATTCAGTCACATATTGTTTTTTTTTTTCAGTACATATAATTAAATACGAGTATGTATGTACTTACATATTTTACTCTTAGCTCTTACGTTTACAACGACACCGCAAATATCATTAGGATATTCGAAATTTTCACCTATTAGGAGCAATACCTGTAAATATTAAAATGTAAAAGCAACAAACAATCTAGAGATCTGAACTGCATCAAGAGAGTAGCCAAAAACAATTAACTTGGTGTTACATCCAACTACTTCTTACAGAAACGATTTGTTTCTTGCTTTATGTCATGGGGTAGGTTCTATATTGAAAATCAAACACATAAGTAACTAACTTTACTTTTCTGGCTTCGCCGCAGTCATGTAGTAACTGTCGCAGGGAAAAGTTCAAGCAAAAGCTAAGCATTACCGGATAGCTAGTCATAATAATATGTAGGATAGGTACTCACCGCATCTAGCCAGATCCTGTCCAAATGGGCGATCTTCCCGCCATCCAGTAGCAGCATCCAGCGACCACCTGACTTGTTCGCCTCGTCTTCCCACATAGGTCTGATACCTTTCTTAAAGATGGCGTAATCTTTGCCTTTCTGCAATTCTGATGGCAGCTTCATGTGGTGGTATAAACTGAAAAGATAAACTTATGACTATAGTGTTGCTAATTAGAAATGAATTAGGCACGTTGTAAAAAGTAAATAACAAACGCATCTATCTATATATATAAGAAGGTTATTTACTTGGAACATTCACAAAACACAGGAAACCTATTTACCTGTATGTATTTAGTAATTTTTGGCATACGAAACAACCTCAGAATGATTAAGAAAACTTAGAAAACAACCAATACTTTAGTGGTCGGATACATTTCGCGCTTTTGCATTTGCCTTGTACCTACATGTGCCCCATCTACCAAAATACAACGATCACAACACGAATTTAGAAGAAGCTGGGGATATCTCAATATATTACCTTCCGCATTTCTAACATACCTAAATATTTTTTCATTACACCTAGTTGTTTATGCAAATATTTACAAACATCTTATTCATGTACATACCACCAATAGTCTTCAACCGTGTTAAAACTGGTCATCTCAACTAGATTCTCCTCCCAATTCGTGGTTTCATTTTTGAATAACCAGAAACACCATTCGTGTTCTAATGGATGCTTTAACTCGTTCATCTTCAACTTACTAAATAAACATTGTTCATAGATTAAGTGTGTAGTCATCTACTCTAAATAGAATTGCCACAATAAAAACACTTAGTATAATTTATCACTAAGATGAATAACTTTAAACCGCCTCTAATTTGAACAATAGTCTAGTCGAACAGAAAGCTGCTTTCCGTTAAACTTTATGATGTTCATTTGTTGACGGCTTCAATAATACGTACACGGTATAACTAATAACTTTAGGTAGCTACCTAATTGTAGTTAGTATAAACATATTATTATAACAATAGAAGTCTTGTTTGTAACTTTGTAAGTAATAGTATTCACTAATGCTGTGCGTTCTTTTTTTAAACTTTAATCAAACAACTGATAGTCTATTCCAAACTTAAAACTTCCGGCCAGACTATTCTTTTTAAAGCGAACTTCACTCTGTTACGTTATTCTTTCGATCGTTTGAATAAGGTTGAATGCTCTGTTTCGACCCGACCGAACTTCACTTGGATTTTTTTACAACAGAAAAAAATCTTCATTACAATAGATTTACTATGTATCTACTTAATCTATATGGACAACAATCTATAAGGGACGACTAAATAAAACTCAGATTAAGATTTTTTATATAAAATGGTATTTAATGTTTTATAATATACTTGCATCGTTGAAATGCTGTTACAATATGACTGACAACAGACAGAAGTGTTAACGTAATATAAGCAGTGTTTTATCAATAAAATAATTAAAGTGCTACATTTAAAAATATGTTACCTTCTTTTTAATACTAAAAATTTTTATGCCTGCAAACCAACAAGTACAGTTTGACACAATAACACCAAATAGTCATAGATTACAACTTATGCACAACTTTAGTACAAAAGTCAGACTTAAATTTAAAGTTTTCTATCCACAGACGTAACATGCCGTTATTAATAGATAAATTATGTGAGACAACTCCTTAAAATCAACCTAAATATCATACTCCTGGTAGCTATTCAATGGTTAGAAAACACAACAACAATGTATGAGACAGCTTTATGTATAGCTAAAACATCACGACCCTTACTTACAAATATTGTTTTAATCACGGGTCCTTTTCTCGAATTCAAAAAATCGAATTAACTGAAAAGGAGGGGTAATTCGAGCGCACAATGTTGGCCAACAAATCGACTAAAATGTATCCTAATACTTAGTGTATATGAATAATTTTAGTCGACTTGTCGTGCACAGACTAACAACACGCCTTTCACAAACAACATTCATAAGACATTGTACCTAGCTACCCCATACGGCTGTTTAATCAGTGCACGAACTATAATAGTAACTAAACAGTGTACAGATTCTTAGTGGCCGAACTATGCTTCACCATGGTGTCCCGATGTACTTGGAAGCCGATTTTCCCATGGATACCCAGTTGCTCTTTAATTTTTCTGCCGATTTCGATGTTGGCGTGCTGCTTAGAAGTGTCTGCTGTCCAAACTCCTGGAAAAGATAAATTCAGTTTGAATCAGTATTTGAAACTAAGTGACAATAAAACGTAACTAAGACTACCAGCTTATTTATTATAACCATATTTTTTACTGATGCTTTATTAGTATGCTGTATTTCATAGACTTGTAGATTACTTAAATAATATAATCTGTAAAACAGACAGAAACCCGGCGATATTCGATTACGAAATATACCGACAAAGCCGCCTACGAAACAAGTCTTAGTAGTATTCGTATCTATTAATTAGACTGTGAAGGTTAGAACATTAATAGTTTCGCTATTAAACAGTATCATATTATACAAACAATACTTCACTGCAATGAAATGAGAGACACCAATACCAAAATTCTAAAGCAAACTATACGACGAATAATATTATTGCTTTTATTATATAATTGTATGGACAGCTTTATTATGTAGAGAGTAAAAATATGTTCAATTAAATAACTTACCAATTTTGTCGAGTTTCGCTCTCACGTTAACAACAGCGCCGCAGATTTCATCAGAGTGGTCGAAATTTTCGCCAATGAGCAGGAGAACCTGTAATCAAAGTTTACAAATCAATTTAACTAAATGTTTATCTAATGTAATCAGAGAAATATCTGCTTTTTAGAAACAGGTAGGTAACTAGCTACCACTTAAGTTCAGGGAAACAACAGGTGACCAAAATAGCATATTATAATCAAACATAATATAATGAAAATTTACATAGATTAGTGATGTTGTTTTATGTAAACAAATGAAGCATGAAAAATTTAGTAACTTTTTAATTTCAAATATTATCTTCTCAAGTGAGAATCGTAACCAAGCGCTATCTATACCTCACACCTCTAAAAGTGGATTTATATTTTGCAAAGATAAAAATTACCTTTAATACAAATATAGCTATCATTATAGAAATAGGAGTAAACATGCGTGTGTAACCATATTTAGGTGCACATAGGCTGATGTAAGCTGTATGTTTAAGGTGACATAACTGGAACTATATGTCAAGGTCAAATTAGCGAAAATACACTCAAGGTAGGCAAAAATTACTTTCATTGTGTTAGTTTTACAATTTTCAATGTCAGATGACACACCATAATACACTCTTAGTTAACCAGTGAATTCCAGTATAGCTTACAAAACTGTACACATAGTTAGATTTGAAATAAAATTACACTATTCTTGAAGAAACTTGCAGGAAATGTCTATGCAACTCATAAATAATTATTTATCTTATACAGATGTAGAAACTCTGGTTATCTAAAATCACTGCAGCACACTTATATCTATAATGTTTTACTTATAATTACGGTAAAAACGTAATAAATTTAGAAACTACACAAAATACATACCACATCTAACCAGAAGCGATCAAGATCAGAGTTGCGTTGCTTCTTCTCGAGACTGATGAGCCACCGGCCGCCCATCTTGTTGGCGTCATCCTCCCACATAGGGCGGATGCCTTGCTTGAAGACGGCGTAGTCGTGGCCTTGACGCAGCTCTGATGGTAGCTTGATATGGTGGTATAGTCTGGAACAAACACAATCATATTTGTCAGTTGACCCTATTTATATAAAAGAGATGGTCATAGATCAACAGTGAAAAAAAATAGTTAATGTGTTATAGTTATCAATGAGTCAGTAAGGCCGAAAATTTACCAAGTGAAATAATGTTTACAAGGTAGATAGGATCTAAAAATATTCCATAAATGGAGTTCTCAGTTTACTGTGTCTGTCGTTAGTGCCGTTCATTTGCATGATGGGAATTCCCGTAGTATGTGTACAACCACTGAAATTTGTCAGAAGGTATGCAGTGTGCAGAGGCTCGTATACAACATACTTTAAACAAGTTTAGTGAACTATTTTAATATGCCATTTGCTTATTTTTATTTTCATTCTTTAAGTATTTTCTCTGAAGGTTGTCTGTATACATCCTCTATGGTTTTGGGTGCAAACTGTACCCAAAATCATTTCTTTGATGAGCCAATAAATTTCTTCCTTAATGGGTCACAAATAGTGAGGTCACTGAAGAGTGTCAATATCAAAACAACTGCTAAATGTGTGGTACAAGTTTTGTGTACCCACAATGCAACTGCAGAATTTTATCAACAGAAAAACTTTTTATTTTATAAAATTTGAAGATTTCCCTCGATTTCGCCAAAATTCCATCATCAGATCCCGACTTGGTGACTATGGGACCATTTGGGAAGTATACCCTTTCCAACAAAGAAAATATTTCAAATCGGTTGGAAAGCAACGGAGTTATGCGCGAAAAAACATAAAAAAAAAACATACAAACATCCGAATTGAGAACCTCCTCCTTTTTTTAAAGTCGGTTAAAAATAAAGTTGTCTTCTTAAATCTTTTATTTTGTCTCTCCTCAATAGCTTCTGATAGTATTAGTGGCCAATATACCGACTATTTGATGACATTTTTAGCAAAATTTTGACGATCAATTAATATGGGATGAGTTACATTTTAAACGTACTGAGTTAAAAAGTTAGAAGCTATATAAATATATTTTTTGATGTCATTTAATAGTATTTTAGAAGTTTACTGTTAGAATGCATGCTACAAATTTAGATGCTAAAAAATAATCATTATGCTAAGTTGTATTTAGAGTCGTTTACATAGAAGATAACTAGTGGCTAAGATAGTATTATTTAGATGCTCGTTAATTGTGGCTGAGTTAGTAATTTAGAAGGCAACATACATTTTTGGGGGCGAATAATGATATTAAAAAGAAGCCTGTTTAATTAGCACCCTTTTCTTAATAACCATATTATGCTATGTAATTTAAATCTGTAAATATCAACAGTCAAAATATTGTAAAAGTCTAGGCTATTATTATCCTACAGTTAGATATTTTATAATACTTTGAAGTTGTTATCAGAATTTTTATATTGGTGTGGGTATGTTTAAATTCTTTTTCATATTTACATTACTTAAACATAAGATAAGAACTAGATTGGTCATACTAGAATAGTTACTACAAGTAAACTGGACATCCAAAACTTTATTCAAACCAAACTTTATTAAGTTGATCATTCGATCATAACATAACTTAAATGATGTAAAGAATTCATTAGGTATCAGCAAATATTTTGTTATCAACACAAATATATTAAGTCACACAGATAGTAAATCTGCTGAGATAGTAACAGAGTTTACATGGTACAGTTACCTACAAAGTGTAACAAGCTTACCTCCAGAAATCTTCCACCGTATCGAATGTGGTTAATTCAATTAGGTTCTCCTCCCATGTCTTGTTCCTGTCGTTATCATAAAACCAGAGACTCCAAGTGTTCTGCAAAGGGTGCTTGATCAGGAACTCGGGCGGGACCTCGGCATTGGTGCTGCTTTTGGTCTCTGTCGTCGCAGACCCCTTAAACACACAAGTCATTATACTATATACTTTATTCCTAACCTAAAAAAAGTTATCAGGAAACTTATTGGATATGCAAAATATTTATTTTTAAGTATTTCTATTGATGTATTACGACTTTTCAGTTATGTAAAAGGGTAATACTAGCAGAAAACACTGAGAACGCGAAACAAATGCAACAGTGAAAGTTAGTACAGCCACATCAGCATATATCTTAAAAAGTAAAGGAAGAACTAAATTATTAATGCTTAATGTGGGTAGGGAGTACAAATTAAATCACAATTAATAGTAAAATACTCACCTCTACTTCTTCGGTATTATTTCCAGCCATGTCACAACTCACAAGAATCTCACGATGCAATTTTTTTTTACAAAAAAGAAAGACAGACGTATATAATGTTGCAATCCTTACCCAATGTTTTTTTCTTCATTTATGGGCATTTTATGGCTACCCGTATTTGTTACCAGACACATCACCATCGCGTTAACTAATTTTTATTTACAAAATTCTTAATTTTATCATTCGAAAAGAGAGGCAGAAAAGAGGTATCCAGATGTAATGTAATTGATTTAACATTTTCTAAAGTTAAAAGAGTTGTTAGTTTTTAACTATGGCAGCACGAAATTGACAAAATCGGACATCGGAGTTACCTAGTATGAAAACACATCAAGAAACTTTTGTATTGTTAAGAAATTTCATTACCACTATTTATGTACATGTAATCCTAGTTATGCATTATTATCATATAATTACAAAGTTGCTATTTCGTTTCTTCTTAGCTTTTCTTGTTTTAATCAATCGATAAAACTATTTCTAATTGGAAACACTGAAGTCATTTTACTTATATACTCTTTGGAAAACCTCAATTTGCCATTTCCTTCAATTTCAAGTCAAGAGTGGCACCGGCTTTGTTGTACTATTACACGATTTGCCGGTTCATTTATCGAAATATTCTTACAGTAAACAGTTCCATTGCAGAATATAATTGAAAATGTCTGTCCAAACCTTGCTATTAGACTTCTCACTCGACCCCGCCCGTCTTGGAGACGACAACGGCCAAAAAACAGTTTTCGGTCAATTGGAAACCGTGTTGAAGGAATATATTCCGAATCTCATTTTGGCTACTGAGTTAAAACTAGAAGGCGGCTGTCTGAAACTGTTGACCGGCAAGAAAGGCACTACAGTGTCCGTGAGACTGTTCGATCGTGGCCTCGTCACTGTAAACATTGAATATTACAAGGAGGAGAACGAAGAACCTTTAATTAACCTCAAGGTAAGCGCGCTGTGTGCTGTGATGTTACATTATCGAAATATATGATAGTATAGCACTATAGGGGAACGAAGTGTTAATATATCGTACTATACGACACACATAAACGACATAGTCAACATCACCGACTTGTCGAATGAAATCATTCAATTACGCTGAGCGATTTTGATCTCGATTTGAAATAGGGTTGTGTAAGAAATGTTTTCACAATAATTGAATTTCTAAACACATGTTCTTTTTATGTCTAGAACCTAGTAGTAATCATAATAAATTATGATTGATGATAAACATGAGTGAACAATCATTTATTTAGCCAAAAACCCATTTAAATAATCAATAATTATGTACATTAATTAGAAACTTTTACTGACTGTTATCGTTACTTTGTATTATCTCAATTTGAATCCTAATAATACTGTATAAAAAAACTAACCAAGAACCCAAAGCAATATAAAGGCAGTATATAGCCTTGATATTATTTTGGGTAAAGTGCAGACATTTTTATTATGGGATAATTTTTTTTTAATTTATAATATTTCTAGACATGTGAAGGTTGAGCGTTTAATTTATTTTCTAGTGTTCTAAACTACTGGAAAGTTCGGTAAGAATGTCATTGGACTGCGAAAGGGTAAAACTTTTCCCAACAATCAAACGTGGTTATAAATTTGATGTTTACCTAACTAGTTCAGGTTAGCCACAGAATGCCAGTATTTTATAATATCCCTTTTTATATTTGTTTGATGACATTATCCTAGTATCAAATTAGTTTTTTTTTCTTGTTTGTCTATGTATTTTTTAAAGTCTTGATATTTTTATTTATAGGTTTCTACACATTGCTTAGGCTGTATAAATTTTTCTCAGAATATGTTTTTTTGCAACAGTTTTTATCATAAATAGGATTTTTATTATACTGCCAAACACTTACTTATTATTATGAATTTATTTAGTTTTATTTATGTACAAAGCGCTATACTAGCATTACTTTTCAGTGGCTTTTTATTCAATGCTTTAAATAATTATTCTAAAATACTTATTAATTTAGATTATTGTATTCATACTCATGATTATTTTGTGTATAAATGTATATATTTAAACTTATACTCTTGGCACCCCTAATTCTGATCTAAGAACAAAAATCAGTTCATTGACTGGCTGCAAACAAAATAAATTTCAAGGAAAAAGTATAGTTGGATTAAATAAAGATTGAAATATGTCCAATCAAAATTGTTATAAAACATCAATAATAATAAACTAACACACTTCAATGGTTACATTTATTCATCTTGCATAAATCAGTAAATCAATTACAGTTTCCACTAATTTCACAATTCATTTATTCCAATCATTTTAGTATGTAAAATGTTGATTTTTATCTTTTATCTTATTGCCTAAATAACATACACTGTACATAAAACACTGCATTACCTTAATTATAATTACGCCATATTCACACGTTCGGGTTGCTGAGTAGACGATCCAATCAAAATGTTGCGATTTTTTTCGCGCGGATCTTTTTTTACCTAAATTTGTGCCGGATATTCGGTACTACCCGGCAACCGGGACATAGAAAACGCTTAGGGCTATATTCAATACAAATATAATTTAAATTTTTTCTAACTCTGCATGTTTCATTGTTTCCTCACATTTTTCATAGTTTTCCCTACATGAATGAACCATACTAACGAATCTTCCAGTATTTGAGATGACGCTCAACCTTATTTGCCCTTAAATTTATAAAAAATAAACTGCATGTTAGACGACCTGCATTATTTTCGTTTTTCCTTCTTTATGATTTATTTTTTTAATAGTCGGCGAGAGTATTGGAAAGTCAACTGAAAAAATACATCACTATTATAAAATCTCAAGCTTATGCGCCGCTAAAGCGGTGCCTCTTCGGCAGGTATTACCCGACTTCAGGTAAGTGCTGTATTATTTACAACTTTAAACTTGTCATTGCACTTGCTTTATTTAGGCAAAATCATACACAGTTCCTTTATTGCCGGCGATCGGCGATCTTGCGAATTAAATTTCCTGCTAAAGGGCCTTTAAGCTTTTTAAAAGCAATTAAATCACCAATTGCCGGTCGTAAATCTATCACGTATGTAGTAGGTACTAAATCTGATTTAAAAATAGAATATAGAATATTACTATTAGCTTAGATGTTTATTGTAACTTGTAATTGTAAATATTAATTTTACTTGTGTCTGAACTCCTGATAACAGAATTTAACTTTGTTGAAATTATTTATTTTATTGTTCTGTATTACCGAGCAGGTATGGTCATAAAATGATTTATGTAGTAATCACTAAAACTGAGTAATTTGGAAACACTACCCACAGTTTGTAATGTAAAATACAATTGAATTGACCTTTGTATCAAATATACATAGTTGGTTAAGAAAATATTTTCGTACTAGTTCTTTTGTCCTTAGCTTACATACTATAGCTATAGGTATTGTACCTCCTGGAGAGGGTATATATTTCAAAGTATTTACAGAATTCAAATGTGCCGTTAATTTTCAGATGAACGTCTTCTTGAGTACGATATCGATGCGGTCATATTCGATGAACAGTCGCCGTTCCAAAGAGTCCAGATCGTCCATTCTAAAACCCTGGGCAATATGTTGGTGCTAGACGATTTACAAAGTAAGCGTATAAGCTTTTGTGCAGACGATGCACAATTTGTTCATTAGATAGACTGCTTGAGTACGGGTTGCCGTGCGCAATTTGACCGCGGCAACCATGCTGACCAAGAACAATCATTTTTGGGGAAAAATTGGAAGTCGTCTGCTCAGCGCCTAATTGTTATTATAACATTAATGCAGTCATATTATTGACATTCATATTACCGTTTGTATTCAAAACAAAAAAGTATATTTTTCAATGTGTTACCAATGACGCGCGGTCATGCGTGTAAATCATTTAAGATTGTGAACTTTATTGTGTTTTACCTATTTCAGATATTTCTGAGGCTGATCTTATATATACTGAAACTCTGATGCAGAGAGGCAAGGAGAGTTACGAAGGCAAGGAAATTGTGATCTTAGGTAAGTAAGCTTCCACACTGCTATTTTACTGTCTGACGTAACCTAAGGCAGGTACATTAGCCAAGTAAACACGCGAGCCCACGGCCTATAATTTTTGTAGCTCTAAGTTCTGCTTTTAACCCTCCCTTATTCGGGTAAATGGTCCCTATTACAGTTGCAATTCTTGCAGTGTTTATGCATGTATTAAGGCTTGTTAACCCTTTGACTTGGGCCGCACCCGCCAAATTGATACTCAGACGCCAATCAATTAATTGACACTTAAAACATTGTAATGTAACAATAGTATGTGGTTCGTTTCAAAGATTGAAGTACGTTCCGGCGTGCCATGCTTTGAAATTGAGTATTGCGGCAAAATGCTAATTTTAAAGTTATAGATTTTCCTATGTAGACATGTAGTTACATCGCGGCAAGCATGGGCACTGAATAATTCATATACCTACACGACTGCAATAAAGAGGTTCGTAGTCTACTGAAAAGTCTCTATTTTCTTGTAGCTTATGTTTTTGTGAGTGCGAGTTGAACTCGCACGAAAAGTTAGAACTCTTTGTTACGAGGGATCGTACAAGATCTGCCTATAACAGTTTATTAGATACAGCCCTCAGACAGACAGGCTAACAGACAACGGGGATTTAATAATAGGGTTCCGCTTGCCACTGGGTACCGAACCCTAATGCGGTAAACTTATAGGGTATTCTAAGCTTCTTTAGACAGCTTACGTACGATACTAAAGCATATTCAGAAAATACAGTAACTTAAAAAATCAACAAAGAGGGCTTAGTCGATAAGGGTCACTTTACCCTCTTATCTTGTCTTTTGAAATACCTTTTAAAGATTGAATAAAGGAAAGATTATTATTATCAAGCGTCTGCTTCAAATAAAAAGCTTCAATAGAATCCAGTATAAATTGGATATTCTGAAAGTAGTTAAACGTATTTTTACCGGTTTAAAGGTAAGAATACAACACAGGAATTGGGATATTCAATCGTTTGTGTGAATAAAACGATTCAGCTCATTTATTGTTGTGAAGCTTAAATGCTTCACAAGGTCAAACATCGCAGAAGTAAGAATAAGTGGCGTAGGTAACCGAATACGACGAAAAAGTAAATAATGTCGCGGCGAGTTGTTACTGTTTTAGCACTTTGATCTGTATGCTATCATGTGTAATGAAGACGTTAGAACAAACAGTAATAATGTATGTATATAGAATAGTTAGATAAAGTGTAAAGCATACGCATGCTACAATGTGTTGTAACTACTTGTAACGAATAACTCGTTCAACTATCTTGACGAGCAACGGAACTTTTTGGTGGCTTACTATCAAGCGAATACTACAACTCTTTCTTTCGCTCTTTAACTACACTTCTTTTCACTACTATTTTTGGTATCTAGCAGAATTATGTTATATTCTTTCAAAGTTAGATATACTATATTGTATATAGCAAGCACTCAAAGAGAGCTTTCATAAACACTAGCCGGTCCAGAGGCCTCGCATAAACGCGATTGACAAAATATTCATATCGTTAACGTATTGGGACGGTGATGATACGAATAGTTTGCCACTGGATGTGTATATAAAGTCACTAACTAAACTATTAAGGGCAATTTCACCATAAAACTGCGTGATCCAGTTTAAAATATTTTTCCTCAACTGTATTTAATTTTTGTTTATGTCCGTACAAAAAATTAAGTTCTTCTTTACGCGAGAACCGAGCTTTAACTGGTGTTCATGTAGGTGAAATTTGCCCTAATTATAATTGCTTACAAGGTACTAATTGTTTTAAGGTGGCGGCGACGGTGCTTTATTATATGAACTGCTGAAGGAGAAACCTAAATACGTTTGGATGTTAGAGATTGACGAACTAGTGATGACTGCTTGTAACAAATACCTGCGGTCCATATGCGGGGACGTGCTCGAGAGAAAAAAGGGCCCTAATTATGAAGTAATTTGATGTTTTACTTATTGTGATGTCCGTTATATGTTGTGAAATGAATACATACTCGTACTTTTTTTGTATTGATAGGTGGTTTTATGTGATCTGACTAGCCAAAAGCATATCAAAATCGATCAGCTTCTATTATATTCATATAATATTTTGTAACAACGGAAGTGTTTATTTTTTATTCTGAAGTACCTAAATCTTTTTTACATAGTAAATTGTGAAGGTGTTTCTGAAATCCATAAATAATTTCGAGTAAAAAGAGTTAAAAGTTATTTCTTTAGGAAATTCGAAATCGGCCTATTTCTAAAACATGCAGAATTGTAGCATTACTTTCGATGTACTTTTACAGGTATGCTACGAAATTATAGGTCAATCTAAGTGTGTAACTGACCGGTAGTCGAATGTAACTGGTTCACAAAATGTGTAATTATAACACCAAATGTCTGGTCTATATAAAGCTTTTACGTAATACCGGTACTGCACGCGACGCGCCAAAAATCTGTCACTGGACGGGGAAATTGTAAATAATTTGAAATTATTTATAGTTCACGTTTCGTGTTTATTATGTGGGTAAAATGTTTACTAGTACATAGACATGAAAATAATTAACTTGTGAATACACTAGGTACTTTTAGACTGACCGTATTGGTAGTCTGTCTAGAAGTACCTAATCCATTCTTAGGACTCTTAATTTTCAAACTCTGCTAGCCTTGGAAATTACTTATTTTAAGTCCTTATTGATGTTTTTTTTTGCGAGTACCGTAACATTATATTCCGTATTTGAAACCGTTTCGCGTTCGCTTTTTATATACATATTTGAGAGTTAAGTTTAATTAATTATTATATTAATTAATTACTATACCTAAGTAGTTACAATATCAAATAAATATTTCTTGTATGCATATACGTTTAGAGTGTATTTTCTACTCATAACAATTATTACGTTTACGTTCGTTTTCACGCTTTCTAGACTGTTTTCAGTCGTCATATCAGGTTCTAAGTACTTATTACAAAAGCAATAAAGCTCATAATCGCTTAACACAAATTCCAGGTGATCGTTGAAGATTGCATGCTGACAGTAAACAAGTTCATTACTGAAGGCAAGAAGGTCGACTATATCTTCGGCGATCTGACTGACATACCGATCTCGGAGTCCGCGTGCGGTGAACTGTGGGAGTTCATGATTACTATACTCAACGCGTCCTTCAAGATTCTCAAGCCTAATGGGAAGTTTATGACACACGTATGTAGATTTGTTGTATTTTTAAGATAAGATTTTCTAACAATTGACCCATTTATATTCTAAACAAATATTACTTAAACAGAGATCTTCTTCTCTGAAAGTTATAGTAGTCATTATCATCATCTCCCTGCCCTGGTTCCATTCTATTTGGGGTAGGCGCAATGCGTATTCAACTTCCATTCATCTCTTCTACTTGTCATCTGAAAGTTCTAGTTGATGAACGATCTAAAGATACTATAACTACAAGTATTAAAAGTTGCGAAAATTTGTCTGTTTGTTACCCTTTATAATTAAACTAAGAAAGCAATCTTAGAGAGCGGTAGAAATGTAATAAAAAGCCTGAGTTATAGCCTATAGGCAAACCATAACATACTGAATGGATACAAAAAGAAAACTAGTTATAAATCCACTATAATATATTCCAGGGCAACGGAGCAACTTCCCCCGAATCTCTGGAACTCTACGAGCAGGAGCTGGCCAAGCTGAAGCCGCCAGTCAAGTACACAAAGAGCAAAGCCTTTGTTCCATCGTTCCTCGAAGACTGGTTCTTCTACCACATATCCTTCAAGACCACCGACAATGGAGACGCTTAACACCACACCAAATTAAAGGCCGAGATTAACACTGAGATAAAAAAACGTTATTAAACCAGCTTATTATAATACTGGTCTGTTAATGTTCCACTGATTGGCAAAAGCCTCTTTATATAAAGAGAGAGGACATTCAACACGGTCGCTCATTTGTGGGTTGGCGATTTCAGATTCCATATTCCATTTTAGAAACCAAGGTTCCTCACGATTTTTGTACCTTAAGAGTCAAATATAATGTACAAAATGTACATTTACATGTAGAGTTTAAAACAACTTAGTATGGGAGTCACGATAAAAACTATGATACACACACATACAGGAAACCTGAAAACATTACACTGCTTTATGCGGTCCTGTAACCATTTTACAGACAGGGTGAAGGCATACATGTTTCTATTGTTGTTAGTAACGTTTATTTATCTCAGTTACAATACTTTGACCAATGATATCCGTCACTATAACTAAAAAGAAATAGAGACGGGACCTAACCAACAGAATGTTTATAAATCTCGGCCTATTCTCACGTTTCTACTAAGTCACATTAATGCCATTAGATAACACATAATAAGTTTGCCACGATCCATCGTTCGACACAGATTTTATTAATTAATATGTACACATTCTTTTAAGTCTCCCTCAATATTTTCTATTGGCAACATTTGTAATCGCGACACTCTTCTGATCGCGACCTCCCTCTCTACGTCCTTAATATTTTCGTTTTATATTATATCTCTAGTCTGTCTATCAACTTCTAAATACGTAAAAATTGTTTGATTAGTTAAGAGAAAATGTTGTTTTGTTTAAGCTATCTACAGTAGCATGAAACCTTATTAAAACTAATTTCTTTTCTCAATACTATACGATTTCTTGTTTTGTACCATTGCATTTAATCTTCATGATTAAAGCATTGATACTTTTTACATTTTGGTATAAGATTTGGCATCACAAATATTTAATGTACCTACTATTACCTACTGTACATTGATTTTTTTTTCTTTTTAAAGATATATGGTACAAAGGGGCGCATTCTTGCAGTAGCTATGTTACTTTAAATTTATATTACCTCATATTTAAACGTAAAACTTCTGTATACATTCGTCTAATTCTTACCTACCCTTAATGTGTACGGAATGTGTACGAATGAAGCCTTCCAAAGATGATTTCAGTTCAAAATAAAGGGTATTACAACAACACAACAGTATTGTGGCTAGTCCACCAGGATAATGCCAGTCTTTATATAAACTAGCTGTAAGGGGTACATATAAGTGATTTTATTGCTAAGTTTTCTTGTATAAGGCGATGTGATCGCCTATCGAGGCTTAACTAAAAAGTATTATTTCGCTGTTTCGTGTAAAACTAACCTTTTGTTTAATAAGTTTCTCTTTTACATAGTAATTTTTGTGAGTTTTAATTTTATTTTAAGATTGTTGTACGATTTATTTCGCGCGAATACTTCGGTAATGCCCGAATAGTTCCGGTATTGTTCCTTTGTTTTATTAATAATAAAAGTATTTAAACTACTTTTTTTTTTATTTGTAGACCTATTTATTGCTCATATATTATTATTTTTCGCTTGAAAGTTGTCCATGGTTTTTTTTTTGTAAGTTATCCCCTCAATATCTTTTTGGATAGTCATACTCTGTAGGTACTGTGTTCCTTTCTGCACTCTTTCTTCTTCTTTTCTCAGATTTTTACATGAAAATCAAGGTGTTATTGTTTAAAAATAGGTATCTTAAGTACAGAAATTACTGTTTTGGGACTTACATATAAACCACAACCTATTCAGTTTTGTTATCAAATTATGTTAAACAAGAAGACGAGAAGAGTATTTAAGACCGTCAAATAAAATAAAACAAAAAATATAATCATAACTTTATAAAGATAATTTACAAAAAAATACAAGACATTTATATTTTACCTTACTTAATATGCATGTTCTATATTTTGTGATCACAGTATAAGCATATTTAGAAATGGCGCGAAAAACATAGAAATTCATTATTATTTGGATTTTTAAATTATAATATCTGCAATATTGATTGCTATGGAGACCTAAATAAGTCAACCTTGTAATATTTGCAACAGAAACAATAATTATTGTCAAAGTTAACTGGGACCTACATACTCGTTTGTAAGGGAATGTTAGGCACAATAAGATTGCTGTAATTTGTATGATTAAGCTTCGAGATAAGATCTATTTTTGAGTATTAAGTTCTACAGTTATTAAGGCATTTCTTTTAAATTTACAAATATTTAACTTCAATAAATAGCTGCGTTTTAGTGTAAACAACTATTGCACATAGCGCACCATCTTACAACACATTCTTCAACTAAAACTTTACTTAAATATTTTTGCCGACTTTTGATTAGAACTCCAAAGTTGCAAGGTTAATAAAATAAGCTTAAAAAGGTTATATACTTAAAAGGTCGGTAATTATTTTCAAACGACGTCCAAAAGGAGGAGGTTATGTTTGACTGTATGTATTTCCTTATAACAAATTGCCGTCTCACTTTACTGCTTGGTTTAATACGACTTTTTTTCAAGAAGTGATAGCATAAGTGCATTGTACTTAAAAACCCGCGCGAAACTTGCTATCCACATTTTTAGCGTAACATTTTCCTTACAACGAATATGTGTTATTTAGGTCTTCTGTTGAGGGTAGTACAACATAGTAACACGTATTATATCTGTACAACGCTGTGTTATTCGGCCTGTCGTAATCTCGCGAGTCGCTGCGTGAGTTCGTCCTGTTCCTGCGATACGACGGTGGCGGTGCCCACTGATGTGCTGGGGACGCCGGACGGGAGCTCCATGTTGAGTTCCAAGCTGGAAAAAAAATTGGACATAATAAATGCCAGAAACTTGAAGATATATCAGCTTTCATAACTCTAATTTTACACTCGGACCACGGCCGTTAACATCTAATAACCCTCTTCTTAAGGGTTTAAATATGTTGGCAGTAGTCTTCAACTAAGTTTACAGTCTACAAATGAGCATTGCACTTTCGAATGATACCCACAAAATGTTTACCAGTTAACCAACATTTTGATGACTATTTACAGTATGTACTGTCAGCAAGCCCAAGGGGCAAGATCCTTATATGAGGGTTTTGAAAATATGGGATAATAATACCTTTTGATTAGAGGCCCAGTCACTAGTATAAAATGCATTCAAAAGCCAACATTTGGCTTACATATATTATGAGAATAACTTGATATCCCAGCGGTTTCGCCCGCGGGAGTACCTTATCTCCGTTTCAGATGTTTTTTGGTCATTCTGACTTTAGGGCACTAATTAAAAATCATAAAAATCGGTGCACCCTTTCTTGAGTTATAAATGGTCTACATAACCTGTTTTATTTATAAAAGTTAAAAATAACATACCCTGCTTCATCAGCGACTTGCTGCAATAGATTGTCCACGTCTCCCTGAGGTACTGTGGTGGTCGTCGTCTGTGACATCGCGTTCTCCATGTACGACGACTGCACGTCCAGATCTTCGAACTGACTCTCGAACTTGTCCATAAGTGTCGATATCTTCTCCAGGTTCATTGATTTCATCGCCGCGTCCATCGCTTTTACTACACCCGCCATGGAATTTGTGACCTGAAATAATGAATATTGAATTTAATGTTATTTTAATCATACTAAAGTTATTTTTCTGATACTTCCTTATTTAATGTAATTAGTGTAAACCTTGCTCAATAGATGAAATACATAAAAACATTTCTTTTGGGTTGGGTTTTTACACATGTGGCAATTACAAAACTATTTTTTTTAAGGCTGTATATGTCCTAGTGGCTTAGATTGATTATAACATGAACAATGCAACAACTTGTATCACATAGTTGAATAATAATAATAATGTCTGCTAAGAAGGTGCTTTTTGTGCCAGGCATTGCTTAAAAAGTATATTCTCCTGAGTGACCCATCATTGTTGTTAAACTGTAAAGTATCTAAACCAATAGATTTCAAACTGACCTTTCTAGTTGTAAGTGCTGTCTGTACTCTGCTGGACACTGCATCCACTCTGGCAGACATTCTCAGGTAGTTGAGAGCTTGATTCTTCTGTCTGATAGCATTCTCTGCGTGTATCCGCGCTCCTTCTAAGTTGCCCTTCTGTATTGCCTTCTTGGCTTTCTCTTTCTCCAGCTTTTCTTCTTTCTCACATTTTTTTGAGTTCCTCTCTAACTCTTTTACAGCAAATTTTAAATTAAACAGGTGTTCTGATTGTTGGGAGTTAAGGAATATAATTTAGAAGCAGCCATTACAATTTAATAAACACGAATCCTGTTCTTAATTATATATGTAAGTAACAAAGCTAAATATAAATAAAGCAATGCATCACACAATGAGGGAGGCAGTTTCATCAAAATTGCTGCAATTAGGAAAACTATTACTCAATATCCATGTACCCACATAACATGCTGATGAAAACTGTGTTATTATTATCCTATAATATATTGTTTCTCACACTTACATACTTCCACTCATTCATAAAAGCAGTGTTAATAATGTTTTTTTCTACAGGCAATTTTGCAGTATACCTTGATGAGTCATTTGTTGATTCTTTGCAATGAACATTAGCCATTTATCAGCTTTGAAAACATAAAGGAAGATTAGAATGACAGTATTTACATAGTGTGATAAAATATGAAATGATATTAAATTATAGTAGTTGTTCTATTAAAGAAAAAGGATAGTAAAATAAGTTACAGCAAACTTGTCTTGTGAAGTCACATAATATAATAGAGCCACATTACCAAAGAGTGGCCTTGATTTGTAAGTAGGTAAATATAGTAGAGAATAACTTAGATTTGTATGACTTAATTTCTACATAAAGAAATTAACAAACGTAATGTAAGACCTGGAGGTCTAAGCACTTATATTATAATGGAAATAAATCACAAACAATTACTCAAAGTGGGGAAATACCATCAATGCGATCCATAGATGTTACACACTTCTTTTTGCGCCTTGTTCGTCTTCCTTGTAATATAATGATGTATTCCTGTTATAAATTAAACGTAGAATTTTTTTTCCGCATATCCATTATACAGAAATGAAAAACGGAGTGTCAAAAACTTTCGAAACTTTAAAAAAGGATACTCTCCATAGCGGATGACGACATTTCGTTCCCCAGTTTGACGGCTTATAAAAAACTTTGAACACAAAAACAATAAAGGTGCGAGGACCTTTGAGTTTAGCACTAGGCACAGCCTAAAATTACAACTAACAAGGAGTTGCAAATAATTATTTGTAATATGAATGACTCACGGTCAGTCAAAACAATTTTCGCTTATCTCTAGTCGAACTGTCAATAAGTGTCAAGTGACATTAGCCAATCCTTCTAGTGTAGTGCAAAGCTACGTACCTTAAAATTAATTGAAAATTTTATAAATTAAAAATTAGTTGTTATTCTGACCATAAAACAGCAAAAAATGCAAGGCGATAAAAATATTTAGAAAAATTCGTCACATAAAATAGTAAAATAACTAGAAATAAATTCAATTTTTTGCTTTGGGGCTGATATTCTCACATCATGTACTGAGCAACTGCATAGTAAATTGTTTATGGTCTATTATTTTAGAAAGTTGGTGCAACTGTTTATAACAACAAAACGTCAAAATAAAATTGAATTGAGTGAAAAGTGTTCGCTGCCGGATTTTATTTGGAAGTGAGAGAATCGGAGAGCGTCAAATAAATAATCTTTAATATTTGTAGAAATCCTTTAAGAAAATAATTTAGAAATAAATATATTTAAATTGTAGTGCTTCCTTTCTTTAAGTTTTAATATTATTTTCGATTTTTGCTTAGTTTGTGACAAAAGCAGAAATTCCAAACATAGTATCGGATAAGTAGAGGACATTCGCTGGGCGTAAAAAGAAAATGGCGTGTGCTACTCTTAAAAGAAATTTGGACTGGGAGTCCATGGCCCAAATGCCAGCTAAAAGGCGACGATGCTCGCCATTTGCAGCCAGTTCAAGTACAAGTCCTGGAATTAAGGTGTCTGAGAGCAGACCATCGTCATTTGGAGAATCCGTTATTGCACCTGCAAAGCTGACCCCAGGTTTGTTTATTTTTTTATTATGACTTCGAAATGCAACGTAGCCTTTGCTAGGGTTTTTTTTATAATATTGGTATGTACTGATAAATAATTTGTATAATTATTACAGCTGTATTATCTAACGCCATTGTTTCCACTGCATCATGAATATTTTTATCGCGTTAGAGCGAGATGAGTGATGCATGAAGACTACTGCGTGGATTTTTTCATGTCCTTTTGTTGGTTTTTGTGTTTAATCCCTTGCTCCCGAGTCTTTGTAGCGTTAAATTGTAGTTTATTTTTTATTGCAACCCAAGTTTTTTGTCAAACATATGCACTTCAAGTGATTTCAAACTGCATACTCAGCATAAATATGCATGTTTCATTTTAACAAATGTTATTAATTACTAATTGGCTGCATGACTAGACACATTTAAACAAAGCAAATAATTGCTTATGTGAGCTGTTTTATTTGAATGTTCACATAAATGATTGCTTATTCATTGCAAAACATTTAGATTCTCAGTTCACTAAGTTGTCAGAATGTGCACTTGAGTTGCTGTTTAGATTTTATCATGAAGGTTAAAATGTAGTGGTCTTATATTATTTACAAAATATCTTTGTGCTTGTCAAAAATAACATGACTGGAAGATAAAACTGACCATAAACTAGAAAACCTGTAAAGAATGATATTTCTATTTTCTATACTTTAAATGCACAATAATTTTAATATTAATAACATAATCATTCTTCACAGTTATAGTACTCAAATTATTAACACTCATGGTATTTGTTATTTGGTTAGCATTATAGGTACTAATTTTAAATATACATTAAAAGTTTTCCTCAGTAATTGAAGGAGTAATTGTGTGATTGTCTTATGCAGGTAAACCAAAAGCTAGTAAATAATAATATGAAAGAATTTACAAAATAAATAACAGCTGGCAGCATAGTTCTAACAATGGAAAAGTATTTCTTTGTGCAGTTTACTTTAGTATTGCAGTTACAGAAATGAAACAAATTAAGGCAAAACAGTGTCATGGTCTTGTTAATAGCTTCTGATAAAGAATTAATTAGGTCTATGCAATTATTTATTTATCCAAATTGTCCTTACAAACTTGAATGTAGTTGCTTAGCAACTGTCACTAAACAAAAAGGTCCTTCAGGTACCTTATGCATATTATAAACTTTTTTTTTGTCGGTTGCAGAGTGACAGTTACATTTGAATTACTTCATGTCATGACTTGGTTTAATTGTCATAGAATAGATTTTGAATAGTTTACAATTTTATATAATAATAGTAATAATGAGTAACAAAGAAGTAACACCATGGCCACCTGGGTCATTTATACATATTGGAAAAATATTAATTTACACCTTATTTATTGTGTAGGCTAAGTTTTTATATTATTGTAAATATTTTAAGTTAATAATTGTAAACCCCAATAAAAGAAATATACATGAGGATATATTTACTTTACACATAAGTTGAAATAATACTTTACTAGTTATTAAATAATTTATGGGTATGACATGTTGTATAACAATTATTGCATGCCATACAGTATAACTTAGCATGATAAAAATAAAACATTCTGAGGTAAATAATAAAGTCTAAAAAATATGTTTTAAATTATTACATCACATAAATAAATTAAACAAATATTCTTAAAATTATTATGAAATTGTAAAGCAATCAATAACACATCATCATCATCATTTAGCCAATCATAGTCCACTGCTGGACATAGGCCTCTCCCAATTTGCGCCACAACACCCGGTCCTCCGCCCCCCGCATCCAGTCCCCTCCAGCGACCTTTTTCAGGTCGTCAGTCCACCTGGCGGGGGGGCGTCCTACCTTACGCTTGCCGAGTCGCGGTCTCCATTCTAGGACTCGTCTGCTCCAACGGCTATCGGTCCTTCGACAGACATGGCCAGCCCATTGCCACTTCAGCGAGCTAATTTTACGAGCTATGTCGGTTACCTTGGTTCTTTGTCGGATGACCTCATTACGAATTTTATCCTTCAAAGAGACTCCGAGCATAGCTCGCTCCATAGCCCGCTGCGCGACTTTAAATTTGTGGACTAGTCCAACCGTTAATGTCCACGTTTCGGCACCGTAAGTCATAACAGGTAGGACGCACTGGTTGTAAACTTTCGTCTTCAGGCATTGCGGTATAGGCGAACAATAACACATAGATAAATATAATTAAAATTAGATTATTAAGATTAATTAACATACAGTGGAATGTTGGTTGGATATTATTTCATTCATAAACTAAGCTACTGTGCTAAAATGCACACTGTTCTAGATTTAGTTTAAAACAGCTTCTGTGATGAAATACATGTGTTAAATTAATTGCCATCAATTATTTCTAAATTAACATATAATTAGATGACTCCTTTACATTTGTCTTGATAATTTCATTCCAACAGTCTTGCCACTCCTGAACAAATTAATTATTCGGGAATCTTGTGATTTATATTGTATAGTGGTGATTCATTTTTGTACATTGATGAAAAATGATGATAATATGGTCAGTTTCAACTGCCTTTGAAAATGTTACATGGCATATTTTAATTCTAAGTGAAACTCTGTTGCTGGAAACAATTTAAATGCCTATTTGGGGAAAATAGTAATTAAATAATCTTTTACATTTACCTCTATGATTATGTGCAGTTTAATTTTCTTTTAATCCTTAGTCCAAATAGAACATAATACTATAGTTTACCATCTGTAGTGCCTTATGTGGTTATGAGGACATTCTATTTATTTCTATATTCTGCGAAGAACATCCATTTTCTAGGAAAATCTTTGTTAATATACATAACTCTCATTTTAAATTCAACTATAAATATAATTACAATACTGAGTTCAAATTCCCTCTATTAATGATAAACAATAGTTATGGCTGAATAATCAAGTGCTACAAATTTTTCAGATTACATTATATCTCATGCTGTCACTGTAACACTACAATTTACCAAACATAACTTTAAGACAATTTTAAATATCTGTCACTTCTTTACACCTCAAAGTGAGTCAAAAAGGTCTCACGCTGTCTCTGACAGCAAAAGACCCTTTTTCCTTAGCCATTTCTGTCCCACTGCAGGGCAAATGCCTCACTATCACTCCATTTCTACCTGGTTAGAGACTTTACAGATACTTAAAAAAATAATAAATAATCAGCCATAAGCGATGTAATGAAGTGACAAATATAAATATGAGTATATAATGTCTACTAGCGTTTTAAGTATTAAGTCATTTAACATCCCACTTATTCATCGACTGTCTATATCCACAGAACGCGTAGCACAGGAGATATGTGACGAGTTCAAGCGCCTGCAGCGACGCGGGCAGCTGCGGCTCAACAACGCGGCGGCGTCGTGCTCCTCGTCCAGCGGCTCCGAGGGCGACTGCTCGCCGCCGCACCGCTCACACCACACACAGAAGATACATCACCATGCACTCTTCACTTTCAAACAAGTAAGACAATACAACAAACATTTACGTACCTAAGTTAAAAATACTAATCTTTTTTGTTCTTTATTGTCTTCCGCTTTCCTTTCAAGGATTCATTTGTATAAATAAATTTAAAGACTTTGATGCCTTATTTTAGTTATTAGTTTTATTTAGTTTATAATTTTTCTTATTTCTTGTGTAGGCTTAGTTTTTATATAATTGTAAATATTTTAAGAACGCTTAAGAATTTAAATAAACTGACTCCCTTGTTATAATTTAAAGATGCCAAAAACTTGAAAAAAAATTGCATCTTCCTTATTTCTAATGTAATGTTTACCAAATAGATAGAAGAAAGTCCTTTCTGAAGGTTTTTGATCCTCGTAAACATCAAGTGATATTTTTTTTACTTCGCGCATTTTCCTGCCTATAGCATTGTGGTGCAGTACTCCGAAACCCCCTCTTCTTTCTTTCTAATTATAAAATATTGACAACCTGCACCAGGAACATGAAACTTAACTGTCATTAAATATTGTGTGTAATACTAGTAAAATGGTGTTGATCAATGTAATTCTCTATTACCAGGTGCGCATGATCTGCGAGCGAATGCTCCGCGAGCAGGAGGTGGCCCTGCGGAACGAGTACGAGTCCGCGCTCAGCACCAAGCTTGCCGAACAGTACGAGGCCTTCGTACGCTTCAATCTGGACCAGGTAGTGAGTCACCATACTTCATACCATGGATATGAGAATTATCAAATGGATGTCTGAGAGTAGCTGGAGTAAATAACATGTTTTGCACCATATATATATATATAGTCTGTACTAACTTTCAAACTGTCGCAGTGCATGTTTACAGTTTACAGTAACAGTAATTAACAGGAATAAGCGCGTACATTTATAAATACCTTTTTTGGGCTTGACGATTCGAGCGGGTTACACCGGCCGTGGTCGCAAGCAGACTATGAACTATATGTATAGTCTGTAATTTCGCAAATAGGTTGTACCAATGAAATAGGTTTCAGTAAAAAAAGTACTTTGTTAAACAAAGCAGGTACCTAACTGTTTGTACTTTCTGTAAGAAGTTCAATCTATTAGTATTTTTGGAAGGGAATAATAAACAATAATAATATAAAAAGCAATTTTGTATTGCAAAGGCGTTATACAGCCAGCGGTATATCGAAAAAAGATGTGTGAAATAAGTGCAGAAGTATGAAAGGGAGTTTTTCATTTATTTTTTAATTTTCAAGATTCCAGAGAAAATAAATATCTGTTTTTGGAGTAATGTGTGCTCAATGAGCAAACCATCATGTCCTATTGTTATTATACCTACATCATTTTGTTTCCATATTTATTTAGCTTGAATGTTGTTCTAACTTGTACAATTGCATGACAGGTTCAGCGCCGGCCCCCGCCCTCCACGTGTATGCCGCTCGGCATGGATGCAGAGCACCACATGCACCAGGACCTTGTCCCCAGTTGTAAGTTTGCTTTAAGTACATCCCCACATGATCAACAGGACAGCGTCATCATCTATCATGTATAACCCACTGCTGGAATATATGCTCACGTGTGCCCCACATATCTGACTGGAGAAAGATTGGCACTGGATACTGGAGGGAGGACATCGCCGTCAAGGTCGACCTTGGCGAAGCGGCATCTTTGCCACGGAGGACCTAATCCGATATGGGCGCACGTGGCCAGATACGTGTACACCTAATATTAATAAAAGTTTATTTTCCCTAAATGAGTATGTTCATACAAATTAACAAAATACTGCTAATGTATCAGAATTGTGAAGTTACACATTGTTCTTGACACAAATAAAAATGCAAATATCACAATTATTGTTTATTAATAAATAATAATGCAAATGTTTCTGTTTTCAGATCTGTCCTAATGAGAATGGCGACGGCTATGCGGTATAATACTGCAAATATATCAAGACAAACATATTTTGGTATATGTGAATATTATATGCGGGAGTAAAGTATCCTAATGAATCAAGACATTGTGATTGCTCGTGGAATCTGACGCTGGCTAATATTGCGGATAATTTTCATTTTCAACAGTACAGTATTATTGTACACTGATAGATACAGTTCTCCCACCACATTGATTTTGTTTCAGTTCGGGCCAATAGTCCTACAAATTTGCAATGTTGCCCGCGTAAGATTTCACAGTTTAGTTCATGCCACATACACATAATTAGCTTTTAATGCTTTAGGTAAGGTACGCTGGATAATTGTGTTCATAGACTGAGGATCGATGAAGACGCGACGACTTGTGGCCAGACTTGACACTTATATTAGCTCTGGTCCACTAATTGTATTGGGAAACGGGTTTGTTAACAGAATTATGTCAAGACATTTGAGCCAACTATACATTTGTATTTTGTATATTTTCTAAAGTAATGTTACAGAACCTGTAGTTTACATATTATAACACGAGTAATAAATTCACGCAGAGTGCCTCTTAATCATTTTCCTCGAAAGTGCGAATTAGTTAGCCATAATTTTTTTGATTGATGATTATTTTTACTGTACTTTTCTTTATAGTGTTGTCGAATTATAGTTGTAGTTCGTAAATTATATTTGATTGTATGTTAGGGCGCAGAGTTCCCTCCCGCCCATAGCTCTTATGAGACGGCCTCTTGTATCAAACAGTTTGGTATACCTTTAGTACTCTATATACAATGTATTCTTATCTATAATGGCTAATCTCTAGCCAATCATATTTAACTATTACTGAACTAATTTCCTCGAAATTAACTCACTGATACATGGCTTTTAGAGAATGATTAATTAGCTTTATTTAAATTTTTAAGTTATTTTTTTCTCAGTAATGTATTTGATGGAACTGCGACGATGTTGACGGACACTGTAGCCGAGAATGCTGTGTTCGGCTAAACATTATTGGGTTTGTTTTATAATAATTGTTTAGTTAGTAACTTTTTATTGAATACAAAAAACGATATTTGTTACCAAGCATTATTCAATAAAAAATAGGATAGGACTTTTTTTAAATTGTATTATCAGCTCTTTATTGTAGGTTATTGGCGATTAAGAACTGAAAATAAATTAGCTAAACACCCATAATCTGATTTTTATTGCCTTTCCCTTTTTATGTCCTTAACAAGCCACAAGGTGTGGAAACGCAGCCTGACAATCTTAATTAAACTGACCAAGATTGCATTTCAGACTGCATACTTTGTGGCTGTGTGTGGGATAACCCCCTGTGAGAAAGGGTCAACAACCGTCTGCCTGCAAAAGCCTGTGTGACACTGGCAATTATTATAGGTTAGGTTTCGTAAGCGAAGTTATTACCCTTGGGTAAGGAATGTATAAATTAAGTTCGATTCTGAACATGACAACATTGGCCAGAGATAAAAACAGTGTTGTGTTGTAGCGTTAGCGTAATGTACTTGTAGCTACTTAATTACCTACCTACTCCTACCTATTACATTCATGATACCCAAATTTTATAGATAAACAAAATGATAAATAGATAACCCGAGGTTAAATATTACTTAACTATTCCATTATGGATATTATTACTCAATGTATTTAACGTTAAATAGCTCATGAACATTTAAAAACCGTTCAATTTAGGCTTTATTTGAAATATGGAGTGAATTGGTTGGAAAGTTCGGACCTTAGTTCAGACACTAAACTAATTTACACATTACTATAGGTACTTTTAGATTTCTGTCTAGTTAGCTGATTTTCGAAACTGTGGATGTGTTTTGTGCATACGGTGGTTGAAATATTTTACAGTACTATTTATCTATATCTTTGAGAAATCTGTGTTGTACCCTATACATCTATATAAGCTATTTCTTTGCTTATATTCAAGACCATTTTGTAGAAACTTATAGATTATAATATTAAACAACAATGAAATTACTGATAAATTAATATTCAGTTTATGATTGTATCGGTATTTGTTTTATCTATGGTCAATGTCAATCACATATCAGATCGTTTCGTTCGTTCTTCAGACCGAAAACTTCACTCTTTGAACGATTTATTTTGTCATTGTCATTTGTATTGTAAAGGTGTTAATGAAAATATTTTCATTTATTTTGCAAAAGCTACAGTGTTCTTTCGAGAGAGATCAAAATGAGTTTCGACTTGGCCAACAATGGCAACGATAAAGAGGACCGAAAATATTACGATCGCAATAAAGGGGACGACTTGCAAATCTCTAGAACAGATATGAATATGTTGATAATGAACTATCTGGTAACAGGTAACACGACATAAAATTAAATAGGTTTAGATGTATGATTGTTCAATAATCTTAACACTTCGCATGAAGGCTGATGTTTATGCAAAATCCATTCAAGGTGTACGTTTCACAACAAAGAAAATACCACGACAGTGTTACGTTTTGTAAATAAACTGCGAATCGTGCACGAATCTTGATACCTTTATTTCTTTTATGTTTTGGTAACGATAAGGTGGAATGAGAACCTAAATGATTATATCGCATTAATGTGACATCCACACCTGCTATATTATTCATTGTGTTAAAGTATTATTCTACAGTTATTTTGACGATATTGCTTTATGTATTCCATAATTTTATGTAACAAATACCTTTAAGTATATTTAATGCTTGCTAAGGTAATTAAAACACCTAAACATCAATATCTTTTCTGTAACTGTAAGCACATAACTTTCAAAATATGTAAGGTCATGAACAAATTTCTTTAAATATAAATTTATAAAATTAGAATAGTTTTGGTATGTTAATTAGTTGATGGTTTAATTAATTATAAATATATTGCTTATCTCTTAACTCAAAAAACTTTTATGTTTAACGTTCAATCTCATTACTTACAAGCCAATAGATTTAGCAAGTATAGATAAAAACTGTGAATTACATATTTTTATCCATCCAATATGTACCTTTGTTAATTATATCACATTGATATCAATGCCTTTGTTTTAATAATCAAAGAACAAAAGTACCTCCATGCTTTTCACAAATCTTCAAGAACTGTTTTGCCTTACATATCAGCTAATATTGAACATCCCAACATATTGCAGAGGGTTTCAAGGAGGCAGCACTAAAGTTCCAACAGGAAGCGGGGCTACAAGAGCCGGCACTCTGCAGCTCACTAGATGAGAGAATCATGATCCGTGAGGCGGTACAGAATGGTCGGATCCCTGACGCTATAGCAATGGTCAATGCCCTACACCCAGAGCTACTGGACAATGACAGATATTTATATTTTCATTTACAGGTAGAGAAATATAAAAGTAATTAACTACCATCATTCATTTTTACTGAATTATATTTTTTGCATCAAAACAAGTTTGTGCCTTGTCAAATAATATTGTCCATATATCTAGCACACACACACACAATTGACACATTCACGCATGGCACACCACACACACATAACACTCCACACACAAATACACACATGAACCACACAATATGCAAATTTAGGATATGATTAAGTTCTTTATTTTTGTTTAATTTTAAGTATATTTTAATTACTTTCTAACTTTCTATTAGAACACCACTGTTACCATTTACTTGAATTGGCATAGAAGAGCGGGACCTCCTATCACAAGTATATACTTTACTTAAAAGGAGGTCTTTATGTAAGTTGTACTGTAAAGTTATACAAGCTTATGCAATAATCATTTTAATTTTTTTATTTTTATATATACCATTTTATTGTTATCTGTCTGTGGACTAGTTGTAGTGGACCAGAATAGTAGTGTATCTAAAAATAATAATAAAAAAAATAAGTAGTGTGTTTAAAAATAATGGACCAATTTTAATGTTTTTTTTCTGTTAGAAAGCTGATGCAATCGTGATGGTTATTAGCTATGCAATACAAATGAAAATTATCAGCTCTCTTCCAAAAATTGACAAGGATTCCTAAATTTTTAATTTAAAGTTATTTATTCAGACAAGCTCAATCCTCACTTGATCCTTTTTTATATGAAAAGACGCCTGTGTCCATCAATAGGACATTTATACTTTTATAGGTGGTTTGACTTGCACATGCAGCTAAATAAAAGTATCTATTTATGAACAGCAACTGCAACTCCTGGAGCTGATCCGCGGCGGTCGAGCAGAGGAAGCCCTAGCGTTCGCCAGCGCCACGCTCGCTGAAGCCGGCGCTAACGACCCTAACGCTCTCACAGAGCTGGAGCGATCCCTCGCTCTGCTCGCCTTCCCTGATCCTCACGCGTCACCCTTCGCTGATCTCTTGCTGCCGTCACATAGTCAAAAGGTGAGAGTATGATAAATGATTACAGCAAATGAGTCATTGTGAGCTTGTAGCATATTTTTTGTGGACGTAATATTGTGCAGGTTTACAAAACATTAGGTATGTCTATTAGCTTAGGTCGCGTATACACGGATTGTTTGAAGTAGACTGTTCGAGTGGTTGACAAAAAAAAAGCGAGGGCGGGCGACAGGTCGCACCTTCCGTGTACCATGTTGATCACCGACTATCTGCCTGTGCTGTTGTTGTTTTCCCTATCTATGGATAATCCACTGAAGTATAAAGATTCTTTCATGATCCCTTTGATACCTGAACATGCATGTTATTTTTCAGATTGCTAGCGAACTCAATGCCGCTATTTTAAAAATGGAGAACCAAGAGTACACCAATCCTAAGCTGTGCAGTCTTCTGCGGATGATCCTGTGGTCGCAGAACGAGCTCGACAAGCACAACATCAAGTACCCCAAGATGACAGATCTCGCCAACGCAACCATAGAGAAGCCAAAGTAATGTGTAGAAACTATCGCTTTTTATTTTGTAATTACCTCCTTGCTATCGTGTCCTTCAATCCATTCATTCACGTCATAAACTATCAGTGTTGTACTCTTTACTTCCTTTTCTTTTATAGGATTAGTCACTGACTAGTATGTATCTTGCTTCTTCTCGTCTCTAATACGTCTCTAATAGATTCGAGTCTGATAAAGCAGTATCAAGTTTTGACGACTCTCCGCCTATCTTATCTTTTTTTATTATTATTTAACTTAATGCAAAACTAATGTACTTAACCAGAGTATCTGTGATGAATAGTTAATCCTGTTGTAATGAGGCTACTTTAAAATGGATTTAATGACGCAAAAGCTCGACCTTAGTCATGGATGTTGGGGTATAGTTATAGACTTGAATTATATTTAATTAAAAATCACTCAGAAAAGAATAATGTATTGTAGATATTGGACAATTTTAGGCATGGCCGGAGACTGTGATCTGCTGCTTCCACCGCCGACGACCACGACGGAATAAGACAGGACAATCAACTGTAAGACATAGACAACTAGCATTTTTTTATCAATCAACATTTGGATACATCTTGTTTTACGGGTCGACAAAAATAATATTTAATGCTAGGTTAGACGTAAAATTGTATTTAACTCTACTATGAGTATAGATATTATATAGAATTTTATTGTTACACATGTCATGTGAGTGTCTGAACCGACGATACCTAAACACAGAATCACTATAGTAAATACAGTTGTCGGTTTTAGCCATTGTTTCATAGAATCGCTCAGTTACTTCCACTTTTAACTAAAGATTGTAAGTTTCAACAGCGAACGATCATAACAAATTAAAATGAAAAATCTCTGTAATTTAAGTATTTTATATGTAATATTTAGAAATAAAAATATTAATTATTTAAGAAATAACATATTATTTTATTTTTACGTGATAATAATTACATCCACTTTTATTAAAATTATTTTAATGTTACAGTTGATAATATAGAGAATACATTGTTTTCATCTGTTGTGTACAAGAACTTATATGTATAAGAAGTTTTAACTCATTGTTCAAGAAAGATTGACCATGATTTGAGGAAGACGATAATGCCACGTAGAGCATAAAATATTCACTAAGCACTGGCTATACAAATGCTAAGCGAATGAACGCCGCTGCTACATGTATATAGTTGCGACGCTTTTTCACACTACGAGCTAAGTTGAGTTACGGTCAGTGGGTCATCTTAGGGGCGGAGTACTTCACAGCTTTGCTGTTGGTGTGACCAGCACTAAGGTTACCTTGACACCTTAACTATATTACCGAAATATATTTTACTGGCAGCCAGGAGTCAACAAAAAAACTTTTTGTGTTCATATTTTGCAAAGATAGAGGGTCAATAATTGAACTTTGAGTTAAAAGATCTCTAAATGAAGTTCGTGAAAATGGGTCTTAAAGATTGGTCAATAGACAGGTTTTTTTAGTGTATGACCTGAACAATTAATCTTATTATAACACTTATTTGGGTCATCTTATCTGCCCGTATCGCGCAGCCAACGACGCAAGTTTTAGCTAAGTAATTAGTTTAAATGTGTAAATTAGGCACATGGAACATAATTATAACATAACCGAGCTTATAACCGACTAGGAGCAGCGTCAAACGCCAACAATATTAAAATAAACTAACAAAACATATTTTTCACACATCAGTAAGATAATATGTTTTCATAATATTTTGTAATTAATCAAAAAGGATCCCATTGTATGCCACTGGCTGCACTTCATCTTATACACAACATTCAGTCTACATTTCATTACAATGAAACAGATCACTATTGTACATTGTAAAAAAGTCTCTATTCCTCCTTCGATTGACGTAAGGCACGTAGTGGGTCATGACTCGTCGGTTCCCCGTGATTCTTTGGGAGAGCTGACGCGCGAACCTGTGGGGTAAATGTCACCAACCCAGCACGTAGTCGAGCGCTTTGGAGATTAGCCCGCTCGACCGCTGCGGGACCGGAGCGGACGCCAGCGGGGTGGGGCACAAGGAACGGACGCCTGATTGTCTGAAATTAATGGAACACAGTCCATATTGTAATGTTTTTTTTTAACATTGTCTACAAATGATCGCCCATAATGTTTGATGAATTCCACAGTGTAAAGTGGACGAATAGTCAAAAACGTCCTTTAGATTATTTTTAACACATCCATAAACAGCACAGTCTATGAAATGACAATATTCAAGTTAGGTATATCACAGGTCACCCACCTAGCCACAGCTGTCGATACATATTCCTAACTTGAATATTGTATCGACGGCTGTGGCTAGGTCATACCAAGTTATTTTTGCCAACAGAAAACTTGTATTTAGTTAAATAAAAAACTAGTAAATATACAATTGTATTAATTTGCACCCGTCATTACAGTCTATCGGCAAAATAAATAGTCTCGATTACCGAATTCACCCGAAGTGACGAAGTTAGTTACAGACAGGCTGATTGTAGTAATTTTTCTGTCAAAACGTCCGAGAACGAATCTTTGGTTGTTCAATAGAGATAATGTATGTTGTAGTGTGAGTAGTTTAGTTACCTCTCAGGCGAGGTGATCCCGGGGCTGGTGACGGCGATGCGCGGCGGCTGCTTGCACTCGACGACGCCGACCATGACGCCGGGCAGCACCTGGCGCCCGCTCAGCGACATGGCGCGCTCCTTCTCCGCGCGCGTCGCGTAGCGCACGTGCGCCCAGTTGCCTTGCGTCGGGTATTGCTTATCTGCAAGACATAAATACATGTTTTTACAACTGTTTGTATGGTATGGTATATAAATATATAAAAAATAATAAAATAAAATAGGTACGGAAACAACACCATATAAACAGTTTGCTAGGTAATTTATGCTTTAATAATTAATTGATAGCAAAATAGAGCAAAATTCAGAATTAATTAGATACAATAAGATTGGATAAATCTTGTTCAGGAGGGTATAAAAACCTTTGTTTTAAAAAAACCTTATACAGACAAATATATACCCTTATTTCATATTCATCAATGTTCATAGTTTACAAATAACTAAGAAAGAGTATTGTATTTTGAAATAATCAAGATTTGTTTTGTAGTTATAAGAATGGTTATGTAGCCTTACCTAAAATAGCACCACAGTTACTAAACCGTGCCAACACAGTATTTGCAGCATTCGGTGGAAATCCAAAAACTGTGACCCAGTACTCGTCCTGTTCATGGCAACCATCTTGCCACGGTGTCACCATAGACTGGTTGTTTGTAGCATTCATATTGCCATAACCATTCTGTCCCATGGAGTTATTGTTATAAAAGCTGTCTTGGAAGAGAGACTTGTTTATGGATGGCTCATTGCTCTTGATGGTGTCAAACAAGTCTTCAATGGGTGGCCCGCTGGGCTTGCTTGTGTAAGACATGTTGGGTGGAGTGGGAATGTTGGGGTACATGTTCTGGTGGTTGTATAGGGCCTGCTGGTGCATAGAGATGTTCTGCCGGTATGCCTTCTGGTCCGGAGTTGATGTTTGGGTTGGACTGGTTGGAGAACCTGTGAAACACATCTCAACTTTACAAGAGGTATACAAACAATCATGGGAACTGGGGAATTATTATTTGAATTAGTACTTTAGTAACTTTGAACTTCTTATGTAATAATACCTGGTTTTGGTGTGGTTAGGAAAACGATATCTCATAAATTTTAAATGTAGTACTTTCTACAGGCTTTGTATGACTTCACTATTAGGTAAATAACATGCTAATTTATTAAACAATATAGGTCTTATTGACGTCATGAATACATTAAGCTGGTATGCACTTACCAAAAGCAAGACTTCTGCCCTTCGTCGGCGACAAACTGTTCGTACGAGGAGTCGTCGGGGGATTTATTTCACCCAGCAGGAACGGCGGTAAATATCCCACGTTCGGGCTATTAGAAGGAGAATGTGTCGGACTGCCTAAATTCATTGGCTCCATATTGATATATTACACGATATACAGGCCCACTAAAGATTTACCCAACACTTTATTCAAAAGAGTAGTCGTTGGTAGTTTTATTTATCACTTTTTTAACGGCTGACACGCTTTTCCGCTGTCACTAAAGAAACAAAATTGTCTCCTTGACGTTTCGTTTAAGTTTACGGTTAGCGGCAATAAAGACAAAATGAAAATACCGGATATAACTACAAAAACCATTCAAGGGTTGAGTGATATTCTCGTATCGGTCGTAACTTTGAATCCTCCTTGACGTTTGAAAGGTTTGAAATGAACACGATGACAGATGAAATGTTTTCTTGAGTTCTCGAACGAAGAACCCAATATTAATTCGCTACAATGCAATAATTGGCAACATTGATTGATATTTGTCAAAATAATTTAGTCAAACAAGCGAACATGGATTCTTTGGCTGCAAAGCCCGAGAGTTTTAATGCGTTTAGTAGATATGAATACGACAAAACAAAATCAAATACTCCTAAAAACATGTCAGAGAATAGTAGTAATATTGTTCATAAGTTATTAAATAGAGAGGTAAGTTAAAACTCCAAATAACAGATCGTTTAAAAGCTTGATCCTGGGCTTATGCTTTATTTTTTTTCGTCTGTTTCTAGTCTATTTTTCGATGGCTGATGAAGGATACAACCATTTTAAGATCAATTACTTATTTTCTTTAATCAGTTGTTGTAATATAAATAAGTAATCTTAATTCTATCATAATTTGATAAATAAAAAACAAATCTCCATAAACGATGTAATTACTCGCTAATGATCTATTAGATTGGAAAGGATTTCATAACTGATTAGTTTTGCTGAGTATATTTTGAAATACAAACAATCAGATATACTTTGAAAGGTGTAATATTTTTCATGTTTAGTTTTATCCTAATATCATAAGCTTTTATAAAGATTTAAGGACCATCAATTATTTAAATTACATTTTTTAAATACCTGACAATTCTAGTGTCTCTATAATTGTGCAGGTAGTGTCTAAAGTAAGAAAAATCCAATCAAAATGGTGAACAGATTGGACAGTTTACTTGATTACATGAAATCAGACACAGTTCACAAACTTTTACTTAAACTCAAATATATAAACAATAAATAACAATTACAAATATTTATAACTTTTCAGTAATTGATTGTTTTCTTCAATGGTCATTAATTTATGAGCCCTAATACTTAAATTATTGATTAATATGATTATTCCTTATTTCTGAGATGTTGTAAAAAATCTTTTAAACTTGTATGTTTATGGTTATTGAAGAAGGATTCAATTGTTTGTAATCTAAAAATCTCACCTATTTAATGTCTTAAGATTGATTTATCTCAAGTCAATGTATCCCTAAAGGCCATGTTATGTTATGGCAAATAATGAATGTAGAAATAAATATTCTGCTCTATTACTCTAACCATGAGATTTCTCCTCTACAATATTTTCCAAAATTATTTGGTGATTATTCACATTCACAATGTTGACTACAGAAGTACAGACCAAAGCATCCATATCATGTTAGTATATGAAAAAAAAATGTGGAAAACTTTTAATGTAATTAATTTATAATTTCTTAAAATTTTTCATTTACTTTATTGTAAAGGTTAGTGACCAAACACAGTTCATGGCACCTGATGGCCTTGGGTATACTACTTAACAATCCTTTATACCATTGATATTGTCTTACCAATTTAACATCAAAAGAACATAATTATGTATGAAAGCTTTTTTATTAACCGACTTTAAAAAAAAGGAGGAGGTTCTCAATTCGGATGTTTGTATTTTTTTTTTTTTTTTTTTTTTTTTTACCAGTAATTTCTGTTTTGCGGCTTTAAAATGAGTATTTAGTTACACTAGTTTTTAATTAACTATTAAATGATTTGGTTAAAAATATTCATCTAATGGAGTATAAATATATCTGCATCCATCACATCTCTCAAGAGATTGTTTTATCAGTTGGTATAGTACCATACCTTTTTGTCACTATTCCATTATGGATCTTAATCAGCCTGAGTTTTTGCCTTCCATTCTACATACTCTCTTTATTGCTTTCCATAAGTAACATAAAGGTGATCTTAACAATACAGAATCATTTATTTATGGACCCAGTTGGGCATAGCAAAAGATTAGGGGATTGGGCTTACTACTGCTTTGCTACTATCACAAGTGTGTAGTAGCTAAAAACAAACAAATGAAAATGTTCAGCTATTCTTATACTTTGATTTTTTTGTAGATATTCGGTGGTACATCAAGAAAGACAAATGACAGGAGCCGCAAGGTGTTCGAGCGCATCCCGCCGCGGCTGCGCTTCTGCCTCATGGACATAGTGCCGATGTCCTACCTCCGCGAGCACGTGTTCATGGGCTTCTCCCAGTGCGGGCAGTTCCTCCTCAGCTTCACCTACAGCTACAACACGCAAGTCTACTTCAGAGAGAGTTCTAAGTTCACGTGAGTATACTATTGCCATTCTTAGATGACCATAATACTAAAGTGTGTAGATTATTCATGATAGTACAAAAATGTACATTTGTTTTACTGTACTGTACTTCAGTTTACTTGGCAACAGCAGTTTGTATACTTAGACAAACAGCCTACTGTTCCATTATTTACTTAATTCTTAGCAGGCAGCACTGGCCTGTATAGAACAAGCAGGCCATTTTATGTAGTTTAATTCTATTAGGCCATAATGAGAAAGTACCCTTATATCATTTTAGTCTTGTAAATTAAGACATACCTAAAACAAATGACAAGAAAAAGTGGACAGCATATTCCAATTATTTAATGATTTTGCTTTTGTGCATTTGGATTTAGGATCAAATTTTGCTATCTGTATGCATCCTGTCCCCATTTATCATCAGAAGTGGTATTGTTTTGTAACATTATATAATAAGGGTGGACCATGCAGAATACGAAGCTTTTGCTCTACAAACCAATAGTAGCTAAAACCTAGCATAAAATTATATAAATTTTAATTGTATTTTAGTAGTAGGTTAAGTAGTAAATTTACATATTTTTTATGTTATCAGCTGTATTTGTCTCACTACAGGGCAATGACCTCTATTCTCCTCAAAATTAAAGAGTATTGCTGTGTTCATGTAATGCTAAGCTGTTTCATAATTGTTTATTGGCAATTGCGAATATTGTTGTTGATAATCTGATTAGCATTGATTAGAGTATCTATTTGTATGATAATCTCTAAAAACACCAACATAGAATAATAAGTTATCTTTTAAAACTGGATAGTAACAACTAATTGCTGAGTTCCTTGTGGCTATAATTTCTTTTATTTATCAATTTCTCGTACTTTATATTTTTTATATAGTTATCACATATTACAAAAGCCATCTATTTATCTTTTAGAAGAACATGGGCTTCATCAATATTAAAATTTCCTAAATATTTCGATACCTATATTTGATTATAATGCAATGTGATTTCATTATCTTTTAAAATACCAGATTACATAGTTTATTCAAACAAATTAATAAAGATCGTGTTGAAGATAAATATTATGAACTTATGAAGCAAACATCTGTAGCTGAACCCGCACAATGCCATAATATTTCTACAGTCTAACCTAATTTGAGCGGCTGCCAAATATTACGACAACCGCCAGACATAAGTACTTGTAGGAAAATAATGAAGAACTTTTTAACTAGGTTCTACGAATGTTGTAATTTAGATTCTGTATGGACAAAAGTACATTCTGGTAGATGAAATTCAGAGGTTCAGAAGAATATATAAAAATTGGGTAGACAAAGAAAGTATAATCGTTTGCTTGTGTTTGTATAAGTTTATCACATTGGTATATGTATCAGCAGTATTCTAAGCAAAGTACGTCGTACTAACGGTTTCTAGCGTGCCTATAGGTACAAGTGCAAGGCCAACAAAACCGGGAATCAGGATGCGACTAATCAACCAATAACATACAATACCATGGCACAATTTCCATCGCGCACTTTTTCAATTAACTATAATTAAATTAAAAAAAATAGTTTGTTGTACTCAAGTTCATATTTCAATAAGTTTCCGGTGTTCAATTGGTTTCCTTCTTAGATCGATTTACGCGTTGGCTTGGTTTTAATATCTTATTCCATATTATGATGCTACAGGCTAGGTTACGGATAAGGTTGCCGAGATCGGTTATGCATCTGCCCTGTATAAAAGGCTTGATTCTGGCCTCCGCCGAGGATCAAAGCCAATCCTAGCCTTATTTAGAGTTAAATAAAAGGTAGAGAATGCGTCCGCCTATGTGCTTCTGAGATCGTGGAGTTTCGATTGCTACAAAGTGAATTTCCTTGCAGCCTGCACTTTCTCTCGTGGGTGCCTGGTCGGATAGTGCGGCCGGTGCACAGCGTGCCACTATTCGGTGACGACTGTGTGGACAGCAAGGTTACGATATCCATGGCACAGTGGAAGCACAACCCTGGAGTGCTCGTCGTCTACGGGATTGCGTAAGTATTCTGGTATTATCTGCAGTATTCATACTGCAGATAAAAGTTGTGAAGGTATGGGTTTTCAAACGTAATGTTCGTTACAGAGATTCCTGTTCTGAAAGATCCTACCTCAGTGTTATTGGTGTACCTCGTCTAGGATGTAAGAAGTGTGCAACATTCTCGAGAGATGAAGGTATTTACATTACGTGACTATCACTTTACACAGGAAAGTTAAAATAAATTTAGGTAGTTACATATTCCATTCCTTTTCCAGATGATCTTAATTGGGGCAAAAGATGCCTAGAACACAATTTCGCAATTCACACAAAGTTTTTCTGCACATCAGACTCTAGTATGTATGAACCAGTGGTGCAGCTAGCCTACTCAAATCAAATAATAATATACACAGACTTCATACACATACTAGAAATTGATTTTGTGAAACCTGATCAGGAGAAAAGTGACAGAGAAACCGAGGACAGCAAATACTCTTTGGATAGGGAGGAAGTTAACTCAATGGATACCAACCCTAGTACTCCTGCATCAGATGTGTCCGCACCTTTCCAATCACCGAAGTATCAAAACAATGTCGTCCAGAACATTTTAGCAGATTTCTCAGACTTAGAAATGGAACCGTTTCAAATGTCTAAACCAGTACGAGTGCCTGATGTTATGGGACAGGAATTATGTATTCAGGCGTCATCTATATCTCACAACTTGGTAGAGGAATGGGAGGGACCGTCACCTTCCATTAGAACACTAATAAGCCCACCGCTACGATCGCCGAGGCGACGGCCTGCTGAGAGCATGTCACGGTTCAATGAGACGCATAGAATAATAGCTGAGAAAGCTTACGAATTCGTAGAAGAAACAGAAACTAAATGTGAGAAGCTCAGTATGTTTAGGAAAAGGAGGCTAGCTGACAAGAAATACGAATTCTCGGAAGATAACAACGAAAACATAGTTCCGTTTAGAGTGCTGAGGAGTAATAGGAAATATTTTATCGGATCGACGAATAAAAACCAGCTGCGGCGTCCGAAGTCTCCGCCGGTGGAGAGCGTGGTACTGAGAGCTCACAACCAGATCAGCAGGCCTCCCTCACCGGCCACCAGCGAGCTGAAGAACCCTGGACTTTCCACGCTAGAGTCTGACCACAATAGCGAATCGGAATACCGAGTGACGGAGATGTTGGACGACGGGTCTCTTAAAACTGTTGCCGTACACGATAATACCTCAAAAACGCTCTCAGATTGCCCTGTGAATGCTCAAGACCCCTACCTCGTACACTCTGAGAACTCAAAATGTAGTAAATTCTTTACCCGGTACTTTGTGGAGAGTGATGATGAAATTACATCCATCGTTACGGATTCTGAGGGTAAGTTTTCAACCAGTTTATTTTTAGCGTCCATTATCTGCTTACTCAAGTGATTTATCTTCCGTGACTCAGTTTGATGTATGATAGTTTTACAAACAGGTTTCTGAAGAGATATGGCTATTAGCGTCGAGTAATTATTTTATACAATGTAAACGAGTACACAGCTTGCTGGTAAATGGTAGTGAGAAGTCATGCGTATCTGAGATATTAAATTAAAATGTCTTTGGTTTTATACAAAAATATACGTAAGGAATAAAATATGCGGCCCCAAGATTTTAAAGAAAGCGAGTATTTTCATTTTTTTTTTATGTTTTATGCTTATAGAAACTGTAAATAAGGCAACAATAAGTTAATGAATGCAGAGAAAGCAAAATGTTGAGAAAATATTTATAGCTGTAGAAAGTTCAAGGTCATACGGCAACTATAAATAATATTAATTGCTATTTTCTGAAATAAACTATACTTAATTTAACGCCTTATGAAGGACCTATCATAGTTCCATGATCTTTTATCCTTTTGACTGAAAGAATCGTGGTATTTGAACAGACTCTGATTTTTCCCTCGAACATCGGTTGCACAGACAGCTAGAATTTAGTGATATATAGTAAAAGTTTCCTTTTGTATATTTGATATGCGATATCTCAGGAGATTGTGAATCGATTTCAAAAACAATTTTTGTTATTAATAGCATATGCCTCAGTCGTAGTTCCATATAAATTTCATTGAGGTCTGTTCTTTATATTTATTTGTAATCAATTATACTTGGTGCAGACGACTGCATCTCCGGCTACCACGTAGCGCTCCCGCTGTCAGCGCACGGCGCGGGCTACTCGGCCCTGCAGGGCGTGGGCTCCGGCGCCTGGGAGCGCCTGTGCTCCGCCGCCCCGCCCCTGCCGTCCCTCACGCTACGCGCACACCAGCGCTCGCTCGACACCGAACTGCTCTGCAACGAAGTCTGTGGACGACTCTGCAATATTAATAAGAAGAAGTTTATCTACTGCTTCGATTGGGGATGCCATGTTATTGATGTTTGCCAGTCTAGTGGGTGCTTGTCTGGGGTAAGTTTCCTAACATTTTTGGTCTGTTTGCTGAATTGCAGAAAATTCTTTTTATAGGCTTACTATTAAAAAAATTAATCTCTTTCTATTATTTATACGTCTAGTGAATATGAAACCTGCATTATGGGCATCTTAAAGTTGCCCATAATGCAGGTGTACGCTAATGATGCCGATATTAATGTCGCAAAATACTGGTCCCATGTCCTATAATATGTATTTACCATCGACACGAAAAGAAGAATAGGAAATTTTAAAATTATACGGAAACGGAAGTTAGTAGATTTTCTCCCGTTATTTGAATAATGTTATATACAATGGTGGCCTGTAAATACCCATGGTAGAAATTTCTAAATAAATATGTACGTAATGTTTATGATCAGCTGTGTGCGATGTGGATGTGGGCGAGCGACGACACGGGCGCGGCAGCGGATTGCGAGGCCTGCAAGGACGTCAGCGCCGGCTGTCTCGTGCACCGACAGCAATACGCTGCCGAGGTAATTTATTATACTCACTTACTTGATAAATGTTCGTAATAATTGTTATCGTATGGGTTTTTAGAAGGATACATTTCTCCGTCCTCTCTCTATGCGTCTAAAAATCATCTGGCAAACCACAATAAATTAATTGAATAAAATGTTAGTCTTTTGGTCAACCAAAAAAATCTATCAAATTTCCTTTTCATTTCCTATTACTTGTTACTTTTTCTGTTTACAGACTTTTACAAAGGGGTTGATAGGTTAAGGATTATTCTGTTAGATTTTGTTGCCATATTACTGCATGTATAATAACATTTATGAGTTTTTTCCAGTGTCTGTTCGTATGGGATCTAGTCAGCGGCGTCTATAGAACCGAGAGAGTTTCCATGACAGAGGACTCCAGCCAGGAAGGCAGCAGAGGTACTTTTATTTATTATTATATTTCTTTATCTTTATTTATCATTTTAAACAGGTAGTCCAAACTGGCTGGAAACAGAATGCAGAAAGCAGCATTATTATTTTAATTAGCGTCATGATGCAAGACATCCAAATTATCATTGCCTCTAAAAGTCGAAATTGACATACTTTAATTTCCTTTTTGTTATTTATTTTATCCTCTGTGAATTGTCTTATTAATTAATACTTCATATACTTGCTTTTATAGTACCAGGCGCGGATAGAGCTCGAGAGCTCGCCAAAAAACTTGGCCCAATCAATATTCCTCCTGGGAATGAGAACAGACTGCTCACCACATTGACAGGTAACTATAAAAACTCTTTTAGTTATTTCTATGGGGAACTCTTATACAGGGTATTACCGAAAGGGAATATCTATCCAAACGGCGTGAAGAGCACATCTGATATGGCTATAGAGTCAGTTTACGAAATTAAAGCTCAAAATTAGTTAATTAAATAATAAGTAAGGGTCAATATCTTATTTTAACGATACATCGCGTCAATGGTCTGTGTATACATATAAGATTTGTAACGTTTTGGAAAAAAACTACAACATTTTGTTTTTTTTTTTTCTATTAGGGCGATCTCTAAAAAGACTGACAGATGTGGACAACTGCATCGAAATAACAAAGAATCACCCTGACAGCTCGGAATCCGAATCGTCGTCTGAAGAAGATAGTGACTACGACTGATTTTATTACAGCCACCTGTAAAGCGCTATACACCTCTTTGGAGATTTAAGAGGTACAGAGTCACATACCACCCAGGAGTTAACAAATGGAGTGCTTAAGTATTTATTAATACTAAATGTTCATGCTAGTTACAAATTACTAACGTATTGTATTACCAATAGCAAAATTATAGGGAAATTATAAAATATTTTGTGTATCTCTTGTAGTGAGTGAAGTTTTTCTATGTGACCAATCCACCTAGCTCTCCATTTAGTTAATACTCTGTGTTCTGTCACAAAGTAACAACGAATGATATTGTTGTAGCACACTATGTATAGTCTCCAGGTGTGCAGCAATATTATAAAAGTTCTGAATCCTTATACTCCTACGAACCTTTCGTCTTAGATGTCTATCTGTCGCTATATTATACCTTAGAGTGACAGAGTTAGCATGAGACTTAAAGACGTCTTAATTTGAATTGCGTTTGAGTATTCGTAGTATTCGGCCATAAGTGTTCCAAAACATTTCAGTATTTTTGTAAATTTATTCTGCCTCAAATGTTTTGATCTTCCTGTTTTTATAAATGTCTATTTCTTAGCTAAATTCGCGCTACTGTGGCTAAACCTGAATCCTGAGTGACTAAATCTGAGGTATTGGTGTTACCCCAAATGAGACACGAATTTATAATTAATGTTGCCAGAGTTGCGCGAATTTAGCTTTCAAATTATAAATGCCGCCGCCAATTTTTAAAACCCATTCCATTTTCTAAAGAATAATAAAGTCTGAAGATACACAAATACAAATACATATTAAGATTTTTGGAATGCTATGTAAATAAAATAATTGCAATATTAACATTAGGAATGTAACAAATCAATGGATCGAACAAAATATTTCATATAATGGAATCTGGTGTAATTGTAAAGAAATCCGCAGCTGATATGTCTTATTTCGTATATTTTCTTATCACATTTACTTAAGTCTTTATGTCTACGACCAATAATCGAAATTTCCTGTTGAACTTGTATTGTCGTTGTTAAATTCTAATGGAGTAATATAAATTTAAAGTAGTTGGCACTTAACAATGATATTAATCGATCTGTTTGTTTATAAAAACACGTATGTTTATTTGTGTTCGTTGCGACTGGATATGTATACTTTGAGATACATGTTAGTACTGCAATATCACATACGACGCCTTATCAAGTTATGTATTACCAAAGTTGGCTAGACTACGATTGTTCGACATGCCTATACAATGCGGGGTCAGCTTGATACTTGATAGGGTGCCTATCCTTCTTAGGTTTACCAACTTTAAGAAAAGGGCGTGTATACAGCCAGCATTTTAACGTGGTCTTGAGTTGCACCTTTAATACAACTCAAGCCTTTCTGATAGCAGTTAGTAGGTTCTATGACATGTATGCCATCCCTTAAACTAAAAAAAACGCTGTATTATACTCAAACTGGCCAATAACAGCCGCATGATATTTCAATGTACATAATTATAGAATTTACGTTAAATGTGTGGTAAACTCATAGTGTAAAGAATTGGTTCATGCATTATTTTGAGCCTCACTATAATCTTAATAATATATAATTTGTTGTCTAAATTATTCTAATTTTGATGTGAACTTTAAGAGCGTTTTGGAGTCTGTCTGGGACGATACTACATATATATGAGATAGGCTTAGGTTTTAAACCGAGTCCTACGCAAAAATATTTAAAATTTTGTTGTAGAAGATACAACTATCAGTGTCCAACCACATCGGCTCAAGCGGTGGTATGACGAGCGCTATTTATTAAATTATTAACCTATCGGCTATTACCGTTATTAATAGAATTAATAACATTCAGTGTTAGCTAAGTTATTCCATATTCAATATCTTTTTATGGTAGCCACGTTTCAAATCGTAGTGTTTATATCGAAAATATAAAACTGATAGATGTTGTTCATTGTTGTCTATTTATTACAGTATCCAGCATTTATGTGTGTAGTGTGTGAGATCTACGACATTGTCTACGATGTTAGTATATGTATCTTGTATTCAACGAATGACCATTGAAAAGTATTTGGGCACATTTGAAGTTGTACCACAACATTCTTGTGTCGGCAAGACTTGCGTTCTGTAATATTCACATGTGCTAGAATCATGAATAGAGAACCTAGGCTCATAATAAGGTTGTGATTGTTTGAACGTAGGTTTGTTAAGAGAAGTGCCTCTGAGACTTGATATTAACCCTCCAATCTAACACTTACCTATTTTTGTGAACTGTATATACATATTTTATTCTCAAAAAGATCTAACTCGAATTTCCTGTTATTTTCTAACGCGTAATGTTCAACTATGGTATCTATATCTTTTTCTTTTCATTGTAAATATTTTTTTATTAGTGATGACATTTTTGATCTCGCGACTTTTTAGACTACTTTGGAGGGTGTACATACTACGTAATTTTGAAGCAAATATGGAAGCAGCATGGACTAGTGTATAGGATCTTTTAATATTTGTTGAGCTCTATAAAAATTATTTGTAATCTGAACTGATGTTTCTTCTTGTTGCTACTTTTAAACATTTGTGTCCGTTTGAAATAAGTATTTGTAGAATAAATAAGGTTTTATACAGTAATACCCTGAAGTTACGTAATAGTGACGAACAAGTTTAAGTTCAAGAATCGCACTGGTGACTGTAAGTTGCTTAGAGAAGATTTGAGGAAAAGTGTGTGGGTAAATGGGGACCACATGTCACACAAAGGGATTATTATAAATTGCATCAGCTAACATTAACATAAGGATTAATGTTACAAGACCCATCAGAGGGCCTACAGACGTAACTCAAAGTGTTACCATATAAAACGGTCGAAACAGCATATAACATTTTGTTTACAGTTTGTGAGCAGTTGTGAGCTCTAGTCGTAAGAATTAGATGATAACTTGTGTGTAACAGCTCCAAGCCAGAGGCAATCTGAATATCTAGCAATACTATGGTTGTTTCTCTATCATTTCAATTGCCTTATCTCAATAAGTTTGAATATTAATTGTATTAAATTGGCTTACAGTAGCTAGGCAAGCTAATTGCATTTAATTCTTGTCTGTCACCAAATGCAGTGACAGTGTAACTTGCCATCAAATTGTATTATACTATAGATAGGTATGAAACAATGCATGATGTAATAATAACATGAATAATTAAACTGTTGTTTTATTTGCTTTATATTACAATTTTATTGGGTCAGTGCAGGAATTGAAAACCAGGCAGGAGATTTAATTGGCTTTATAGTGAAAAGTGGCTTCTTTTGACATTATTATTAAACTAAATATTACCACATTTAATTGACCAGTATTATTAAACACATAGCTTACATTGAAAATAAATAAAATTATTCTTAATTCATTGGTCTACAGATAGTGGTAAGACAATTGGATATAACATTGCACAATAATAGCTTCTAATCTACTAGTGAATGAAACTACATTATGACAACCATAAGGGATCCAATTACAATACCAAGATAAACTGAATACTGCAAGGATATTGTTGTCAATTACACTATTATAGAAATTAAAATCTTACACAATAAGTAATAAACATACTTTTCTAATCCTAGACCTCTTAAAATTATGTGTTTAGCAGAACCTACAGCTGAAAAACTTACAAAATCTGAATTTCAATATTGTAAAATACCAATAAAATGTTAGGAAATATTTATTAGTCGTAATTCACAAACTATAAACATCATCACTATCTGGCTCGAGTCTGATGGGAGGGCTTTGGCTCTGACCAGTTTCATCTATCAAGCAGTCTAACGATAACCTTTCCACTTCATCCCATGACAATTTGTAGAACTTATCTTCAATTATTTTTAAAAGACGTTTGGCGGCACATGTTGCGTCGGCGTCTGACAAACCAATTCTCTTGAAATTCTTCAGTGTAATCTCATATAGACCCTCAGGTTTTTTAACCACTAGGTTTAATTTTGTACCCTCCTTTATCGCAGGGTATCCTTCTACTGTTTGTTCGTCCACCAGTGTACGGCCCAGTAATAACAATTTCTGTTCTTCAACTGGTATATCTAATTTTTCGGAAATCATCTGTTTTATTTCAGATACGTACGTGTCTGGTTGTACCTATAATAATTAATTCAATGTTAAAATACCTTTTCGAGTAATATTTCATTTTGCATTCATCATTTGACGTGTACTTAAACTTACTTAAACTTACCTCTAAGGTACATTCACCACCTTGCAATTTTTTTACAACTATTTTCATTTTGAATATTCGGTAGTAAACAATTTATTTACTGGAATTACTGCGTGGTATTTATTTATTACAAAAATATTAATTCAGCATGATACAAATGACAATGACAGACGAAAACAAATTAAATGACGTCGCTCTTCGATTAGTTTAGTTGCGTCGGAAAACATAACACGTTCATCAACTCTTTTACTCATACGGCGAATCATAGCTCTATCTTTTTCTTAAAACACAGATGAAATACATGCTTATCTCTGTTGAAAACATGAAACGCGCTTTTTAGACCACGCATGTTTTGACTTTTAATCAAGTGTTGCAAACAATTTTTTTTTATTGCTTTATGTCAACATTGTCAACCCTTTTGGGACACTACGAGGACACTACAAATAAGAAAGTCAAAGGCGGTTTTCATATTATTATAAAGTAAATAGCCATCTGGATTTCCAAAAAATGATGCCATTTAGAAATAAAAAAAACTGACGTATATTACAAATGTCATTGTACTGAATTCTTCAAGTTTCGTAAATAAATAAATAATTACCAAGGTGATATTATATACTTTGGAGAGTGTCTATTAATTAGAAGTTACATACGCAAAGTAACATTTCAATGGATAATATAACAGTAAAAAAAACAATTGAAATCGTTGATGACTATCCGAATAATGCTGTACTAATCTTTGAAGCAGATTGTCTAGAAGGTAATTACTTGTAAATAAATAAAATGGAAAGGAATAGGAAGTTATACAAATATAAAAAGTAATATAAATTTCGGTTGACAGTACTGATTGGGTTTGTGTACCGAATAGCCAGAAAGTTTTTCATGATTATACAGTACTATCTAAGCATAATGTCTCTAAGGTGGAAGAGGGCATGGCTAGTTAGTTGTAAGGAACTTTATTTATTTTGTCTACTACTTTTTAGAACCTTATTCTGAACATTTTGACAATGCCACGAATGCCTTATCAAGAAAGAGTCAATGCCTTAACAAGAAATTTTAAATACTACTTTAGTAACACTTCACTGTACTATAGCATACTTACAACAGAGAGATAGAGACATTTTAGAGAAATAGTAAAATTTTAACCTAATTAAATTAAATTTTAGTGAATATGCAATGTTGAGTCTTTAGAATCACTTGCATACTCGTCTACTACTACTTTGGCAACAAAAACACTTTTGATAAGACAGTATTTACCTGCTCAAGAATAATTAACTATTACATGTTTACTTATTTAGCAGTTTAGTTTTGTTTAACATAGGTACTTTTTTCAAAATTACACTGTAAACTTATGTTTACGAAATCTATTGGCAAACAGAAATATTATACTATTTAGATTTACTTTTTTCATACTAATTAGTATGTAACTTTTAGCATCACTAGCTTGAAATTTGGCCGGGGTGTCCGTAGCCTAGGAAACGGGTGTAGCTACAGGACAACAACATTGATAAGTCATTTTCTATCGTGTTACATAAAAATTGGCAAAACGATAGCAAAATATAAGCTTACTATTGCTTAAATTGCGTTAATCGTGATCAAAATATTTTAAAGAACAAAGATGATTTTGACAGTTCGAAGTATGGATGGCAGGTGGGTTTAATATATTCTCGATAAATTAATTTGATAATAACCTGTAAAGGTAGATAACGTTAATAATGATTGAGTGTCGCAGTAGTAGGAGAGATATGCGTGCTTCTCTGAGCGTGAAGCGTCCTCAATGAGGTCCCCCTCGCTCCCGGGCGCGTATCAATTTTATCAAAGTTATCGGGAAGGAGGGATACATCGGCGGTGCCAGGTACGGCACGCGACTGGGATTATTCACCTGCGGAATTAACTTTCGGGACTATGCACTACGCACTACATAACGTCCCCAATAAGCCCACTTGAAAGACCCTAGATACATAAATAGGTATACATAAATTTTAGTAATCTACCCATATCACAAGTTATTTTTTAATAACATTATGTTTTTTTCTCTTTTTACCAACTGCACTATTTGAAAAACACAGACTGCACAAGCACATATAGTAAAATCTTAATTTGAAATTAATTTCCACCTCCTCTACACTAATTATCAAAACACATAAAATAACAAAAGAAAAAAAAAATATCAATAACACCAATACCACAACAACAATTTAATGATCTAAAAGCAATAACACCTTATATATAAAAACAATACAGTAACTAATAAACATCAAAAATGTCAGTTACACTAACAATAATATAATTAGATAAACAATATGAAATAGTCAGTGATGCATAACATATGGTGGCACACGGCAGGTGGTGTCACTGGAGCGTAACTCAGCACCTGCAGCCACCCTCCTGTCCCTATCACAATATCACACACACTACCTCTGAGCCCACACCACTGAACATTAAAAACAAAATTCTCACAGATACAGTGCCAACCAAACACATAGAGACCGTTGTTGGATCAATACTTGATGTCATACAAACCAGTGCAAAGTCACAATAATGTGTAACTGTTGTGTTCTAGTGATATTTTGTTGCAAAAATTAAATTTTTATCCAAAATGTCTGAGATGGGGTTTGAAAATGTGTTTTACTTAGAGAGTGAGTGTTTTTATATAGTTGTTTTGTTGAGAGTGACGGTGCGGAGGGATGGAGGAGGTGTTGCCAGGTTACACTCCACGGATACTCTCCGCCCATGCTCCCGGCAGATCAATAACATCTCTATCACTTGGGATGGTGTTATGCAACAATTCAGATGAATCATTTTATTTGACAATTAAATTTAATTACTTATCTTAAACTGTTTGTTTGTTGTAATTATTTGATATCAAGTTTTATGAAAAGTAATTTTTTGATACAAGTCTTTAAATATGACCTTGTTTTTGTTATTAAACATAGTTCCTAATTAAAACTAAAATGATTCCCTGATTAATTTTATTGTGTGCCAATTATGTACCAGTGCTAAGCCTTATAAGTGTTTACAAAAAGTATTAGGTACTGAAATAGCTAAGTAGCTTATGTAAGTTTTCTTTACTGTAATTTGCAAAGCTAAGTATAAACTAAATACAAAATGGTTCATATTACTCTTTCGTAAATGTGCATTGTGAAGTACCTGCCTGCATGATATTTAATTGCAAAAATCTATTGGGGTGAGTTACCCTTTGAAATGTCCCTAATTAGATGGCAGCAGGTATGGCTTTCAATATAATTGTGTGATTAAAATGGTTTCTAAAACTCTAGTGAATTAAATGAAACCATTTCCACATTTTGTTTATACATATTTTTTTGAACAATTTAAACGATTTTTATTTCTTGTTTTCTTGTTTTTGTATTTTGTTTTTAATTATTTTCGACTTTTTGGTTTGCGTTCCTTATTTTTTAGTGGATATTGAGAAATTATGATTTAATCAAAGTCCGTACGTTATGTTCTTCAGATTTTGAGTGCGCGGGCGACGAAGTACTTGTGGAATCGTCGCCGCCTGCCTCACCGGACATGGCGGCGCGGCTTGCGGCCCCCTCACAGGTAAATATATAATAAATTTGTTTTTATGAAATGTGTATAATACACATAATACAGTTTGTAGGTAGGTATTATGTCTAAAAGATTGAAGTTTGATTACTTAAAGGACGATAGGTCTGATACGACCTATTACTTTATAAATTGGTCGCCAAATCAGATATTCTTTTCTAAATAAAGTCGGTCAAAATGTAGATCATAATTATGCACACTAGATCCGTTATAAATTAATACTTAGATTTTTCATAGGTTTTATTATAAAACAAAACCATATTTTTGCAAAACATTTTCCGCGTTTTGTCGGTAGACAAAAAATTACAATACTATTTGAGGGGTTTGAAATAAACATCCTTATGTTATGTAATTAGTAAGTATATACTTAGATACTTCTTAAAATTGTTTTATTCGTGCACAGATATTTTAAGGCCTATTTAAAAAAAATGTATTTGAAAATCTTGTTTCGTTTTCGTTTTTCTATACTTTTCCTAGTTTTATGTGATATTTCTTCCCCTATACACCTGTCTTGCGTACCTAGGGTGGCGGCGCCGGTGGAGCTTCGCCGAGCGCCGTGCGTGAGCTCATCGTGATACCGGAAATACCCAATGCTTTACATTTGCAGCACGCTATGCAACAGGTAAATAATGTTAGAGTAAATCCAATATATTATTGTAAATAAGTCTTTCAACGAACAATGTCTTTTAAACTTCTCTCAAGATAAGGTTTTTACGAACTACGCAGTAGACTGGTTGATATTTTTACTTTTTTTTCTGGTATTAGCCAATATCGTAAACCAAGACCTGTCTCCGAAGATGAAATATAGCCTAAATTTTTTTTAGAAGTTCTTTTTCTAGGAAACTTAACCCCAATACCATATTAGTGAGAAGGTTTTGATATTCGTTGTCTGGCGATATAGGTATCTTTTTTCCAACAGTCGGTAATCATACTTAAGGTTAATGGATATGAAATGAAGTTCTGGTCTCTACCCCTTACATAGTTCGTAATTCCACGTTGATGGATCAGACCAGAATCCTCTCAGAGCCTTTCTATATCCATGTTTTCCCTTTCAACTAGGGTAATAATACCAACAGCATCAGAGCAGTTTGTAATTCCGTATTGATGGTCCAGACTAGAATAATTCTGGTAGGTACTTTTATGTTCATATTTCTCCTTTCTACAAGTCCTTTCGATCTGCATCCCTTATCTAGGGCAAATCCAACTGCCTGAAAACTTCCATATGTCTGACGAAGTCCCTCGTGCTCTCCAGGTAACCAGCACGGTGGTGGAGGTGAACGGCGACAGCTCAGGCCACTCCAGCCCCTCAGCGGATGGCCAGCACACCTACATCACGGTAGCAAGTGAGTGTATGTAACTTACTCTCATCACAGAATGTTAAAACAGAACTTGTGTAGTCTAGTATGTTTGTAATTTGTTTTCTTTTTGTTTTTAAGCAGGTATTGCTTTAAACTGCCAGCTATTTGTCTTTTTTAGCATTGAAAACTTGAGATATGCGTATTTTTTATTTGACGGTTTTACACAAAATCTTCAGTAAGTTTTTTCAGAAAAAAAAAAACTAGTTTTAGTCTCATACGTGCCTTAGCCATGAGACACATGAATATGATTATATTGATTGTCTTACACGAGCCGAGTAAATTGTAATATATCATTCTACTATATTTTTACTCGACACATTTCATCATCACATGTATCTGCTAATATGTGATAATAAACACAACAAATAGAGGGCGCTAAAAAGCCAACACGTAAATAAAGGCAGGACAAGGAATCTGATCATTGAATTAAACCCGTTGGCAGTTCATTGCGATATCTGCTTTATAGTTCAATGTATTTTATTAAAAAAAAAAATGTTTCTATAGTTAAGTAGCATAGTAGCAGCATTTTCTATATTGAGCTTAATTTCGAATACAATAGAATCGCAAGCATGTATTATTTTATGTTGCACATAATGTTGTTTTAAAGCACTTTTTGTATTTATCGTGTGCGCCGTACAGTGCAGGGCGCGTGGAGTCACAGCGTGCCGCGCGTCAAGACAGAGGATCATAGCGACCCAGAAAGCAAGTTCCTTTACACTTTTGTTTCTGCTTTAAATATATAGCAGTTTGATGGCATGGGACATCTTTGCTACTAACAAGTCATTTGGGTTGGTAATTGGCTCCATTCTAATTAGGTACTTGGTACTTGGGTGTGGGTCAAGGTTTTAGTCGACGGTTCAATATATTGTCGCTTCTGTTTTGTATAAGAAATAAACTTCATTAAGTAACTACCGTAATTTCTTCATCAATACAAACACCAGTTTTCAAGGTGTCGCTAGCTCTGAGGTCCCGGGTTCGATCCCCGGACGGGTCAATGTAGAAGCTCACTTTTCTACATCGCCTCGGGTCTGGGTGTTTGTGGTACCTTCGTTGTTTCTGAATTCCATAACACAAGTGCTAAATTGCTACTTACTTTGGGTTCAGAGCAATGTATGTGATGTTGTCCGCATTTATTTATTATTTATTTTTATTGACGTCGCATTTTTTAATCAGCTTTATATTGGACTGTCGATTGATCGTCATTAATAAAATCATTGTTATCATTATTAATAAATCCGCTACTTAACCTTCACATTAAACGTAAAACTTTCTTTATTTTTCTTAAAACTGTAATAATGTTTAAACAAACATAATGTACGAATTTGTAAATAACAAAATAAATTGTGTATATTTTATAATAGCAGAACAGTTAGTAGGGTTTTGTGCATTTATCTGGACCGAAATTATTTAATTGCAATTGAGCGATGATAAAATAATGATTATGTCGTTATCGATGTTGTTTCATCATTCATTTGGAATGGATATAATATGTATATGGCAGGATAGCATTATTATTCGTTAAAAAAGCTATGGTCCTTATAGCTTATAAACATAACATACCATCACGCCTGTATCCCCGAAGGGTTAGGCAGAGGTGTACCAATGTAAACCCACAGTTCGCCGGTATGTTTAGGTCCCATGTAATAGGGGGCGAGCCTATTGCCACTAACCGGGCACAAATCCAAACTCCGACCTGCTACTGAGAATTTCATGGAAAAACCCAATAATACCGTGGTCGACTTGGGAATCGAACCCAAGACCTCTAGCGTAGCAGTCGCGCTTAGAACCACTAGGCCAACGAGGCAGTTACAGCTTATGCGTGTATTTACAACAAAGAAAGGAAGTCAATCGCTACATTTGCATATCATCTTATTTCCTGTTTGTATCTGTTCCTCAGCTAACCTTCACCACCACAATTTTTAAGAGAGTTTGGGTCACTTATTATTTTTATCTCTTTGATAAGTTAAGACACTAAAAAGGTTAAACTGTCGCCTTGTGCCAAGTTTTAGGCAATTTTTGTTCAATACCTAGACGAGTTATTTTTATAAAACAATATAATATTATGTTTGAAGATTATAAAGAGATCGCTTCGTCAAAATCCGGTGTATTTTTCAACATAACAGACGGCCACTTCAATACACTATGCTTAAATCTCACAATAAATCTGCAGTGATTCCCTTTGCGTTTCTGCTTCACTTAACAAAGTTTGTCACAACACTCAGATCAGAAACCTTTGATGGACAACAAACAGACTACTTATATTTCACCCTCGGACATCACAATACCTGATTATCTTCCACCTGTCGAGATTCGAGATTAAAGCGCTATTCAGTGCACCCCATTTGTTATTAAATTTATAAACTTTTTATTGGAATATGGACTTTATTGCTTAGAAGTAAGGGCCATTGAGCTTTCTTTTATTATTGAAAGAGAGAGATAATCCCTCTCGGAATCATCGTATTAATTGGCAAGGTACCGTAAAATTTGCAGGTGCGTGGGCGCATTTCTTCTGATATTTCATAGAATATTTTTGTTATGAATATTATTTATGTACTATTTATTATGAGTGAAATTATAACTGAATATCTATGTAACTAAATGACTTCATATTTATCATGTGATACTGGGTGATTGGGATTTTTGTTAACAGTTTAAAAAAAAAATTGCATGATTTAAATTGTATGACATTCTGAATTTCTGAGATATATTGGCATACTTCGGTGCCTGGGTATATTAGCTATAATAATTATGTTTGCATTAGCAGCCGTATTTATGTATTAACATGATTTAAATATAAGACCCAAAAAGCAGCCAAATCTTTCATTATTTCTACGACATTAATATGATAAACAAATAAAAAAATACATGTTGCTCATTAGCTCAGCCGTACCTACATATTAAAATCAAAATTAAAGTTAATTTTCTTTCTACAAAACAAAAAAAAAACATGTAGCCATTATCGTGCGCGTGCGATACAAGGCACATATCAAGTTCCTAATTGAATCTTCAATTTCTTTCGTTCATTTTACAAATTGCACACGAGGCCGTATAAAGTAATAACAAAGCGTAATTGCAATCGCCCTTGAGGATTATGTACCTGAGCGATCACTATCAATGGGTGCATATCAAGGGGATGATCCCTTTTGACTATGCCACCTGCGCTGGTTACGTCTGACGTAACGCCGGCCACGCGCCTCGCCGGGGTGGGGCGGGGAACACTTATATAATTTTTACCTTTATATGTCTACTTGGATGTGCCAAGTGGGCTCCTACACGATTTTATTGTGTTTTATTGCTTCTTATTGGAAAAGGGATTTTATGGATGCTTTCGAGTCTGAGCATTGTTGAAAATGTCTGCCGTTTTGCGTATGAGTTTGAATATAATTTAGTGGGATATATTAGATTTTTGTGAAAAGGATTTTTATTTAGGAGTCCTTTGTTGCTTGAAAGGAAAATTTATGATAAGTAGGCTCAACCTAGAGCAATATTGAATTTAAGGTTGACTATATTTTATAAGAAAATATCTTACGCTAGGTAAGTACCTACTATTATTATTACTTAAGTATTATAAACTTATTCAACTTATGCATTTTCCTTTTATTATTTGTCTTCACTAATTACTTTAAAAAATATGATTAGTGCTAACACTCATAATAAGTTCTATCATTGGGATCAGAGAAACAGCCATATAACAAAATCGGATGTTACCTTGATATATCCTATCTTCCAAACATCTTTCCTTAATAATGTTCCGCGCATGCATAATGAAAGCAACAGTATTGCTTACTTATTTATAATCCAAAATATTTAATTATAGAAAAAAAAACCTCATGTTTTACGCTTCTATCAATAAATTTGTGTGTCATACCATTTTATACTTTCTTTGATCTCACTCTGAAGCCAAATATTGACCGTTTGTTGAACAAGAGACAACCTTCGACAGCCATATTGTCCGACTTGCTAAACATTACATAATATTATATACCGACACAAAAGGGAAATGTCTGCGTCTATATTACACCGTCTATAACAGGTGGGGTGGGGAGAGACAGAGAGAGAAATATAGTTGTTGAGTGTTAGAGAGGGATGAAGGGTAGACGTTGGTAACTGGGATGTTGTTCTGGAAAGCGTAGGTCCAGCGGCGAGTTGCCTGGGAGATCTCCAAGAGCATGGAGGTGCCTCGATACCGCTCGTATTACCCCTGTGAGTTCAGTCTTTGTGTAGGATCGAGTGGGACGGACTACACTTCATTACGGAATTCCGTGGAATTCAGTTAAACGTACCCTTTGTTTTAAGTGGTGTTAAGCTTAGTGAATTGTCCTAACAATTTTCTATCGAATTTTGACTAATATTGTGGTGCTTATGTAATTAACAATGTATATTTCATGCAATTAATATACCACATTTAATACCAACACCATATATTCTCAGAAAAGCAACTGGGGTATGAATTATTATATTTTCTTTGTAATTAATTTTAATACATTTTTCTTCAGGTGAGGGTGGAAACGGCGTTAACTACCACGTCCAATATGTTACGGAGCCGCAGGAAATATACACACAAGGTCACCAGACACATATGTGAGCAATATTTAATTTTAATTATCTTACTTGATATTATTTTCCTAAGTACTAAACAGTGTTAAATAATTCCATTTTAAAGGTATAGCTTCCTCTTCTGATACATGACTATAACCTGCTTTTAGAAAACTAGCAATTCCTGGCTTTATATAGTGACAAGCAAAAGCAATATATTCATTGTGTCTATGTCTAAAAGACTTGTTCTGTTTTTGAAACCTTAAAAATACTTTAAATTAATAAGAAGAGTCGGTATAAAAGAACGAGAAAAATCAATGTTTTTAATCTGCTGAGCTGTGTCTCTTTGTCTTAGCCTACTTAAGATCACCTACACTATAAATGCGAAAGTAATATTATTTTGTCAAAAGTTATTGATTATATTTTCGTGAAACGAGTATTGTCAGGTCAGAAAAGGATAAAATAGATGTAGTTTTTAGTGAGCTTATCCTCTTTTTCATTTAAGAAATCAATTTAATTGTTAATGAAAGGAACTAAAGAATATAGTGCCACCTGGATAAATATGATGAAAAGGAGCATGCATACAATCATTGCTAAACCGGTCATTTTTGGAAGTATATCTTTCTTTTTCCGACTTTTTTCAGTAGCCCTCAAAAGTCATTTATCTTTAATATGAAATCAGGAAGACATATTTTACTAAAGTTTTGACAGACAATGCAAGATATTCTCTTCTCTAGTACTTTTACTTCCTTATTGCCTTTTTCCAAAGCTGTCGTGTTTCGACAATTTCCTTCTCCATAGGCCCTTTCCCCAAGCTATATTATAACTTATATAATTGCTAATGATATATTATTGCCCCAGGGACCCGTTACGCTCCTATCCCGTGTACGGAGTGGCCACTGTGGGCACCGAGGCCAGCGCGGAAGGAACCTCTGCCGACAATGGCTGGGGAGGAGCCTCCTCTGCTGAATATACTACTTACGGCGTTGTGGTGAGTACTTTAAACTTCCTTATTTATTACGAATGGCACAAGAAGCATAATTATGGTTTTAGAATTCTTGCTTTTTTTACTTGTCTAGTTTCGAACTTCGGCGAAAATCTAAGGTACGTGTACGTTAAAAACCTAACGCCTCGTCCGCAACTAAAATTAGATATACTTACCATGTCTACTGGCTCGGAAGCCAAAACATGCAATGATTTTGTATTTAAGTCCCAGGTGATTCTACAGAAAAGACGAATATTCGTTTTAATGCGTTTTAATAAAAACAACCAGTATGTATTTTTTTTAATAAAAAAAGAACTGTCTTAGAAATAATGAGTAATAGAATTAATATAAAAGAACTTATTCCTTAAAATTGAAGCGAAGTGGGAAATTCAGAAAAGTTACATAACGAAGTAGCCAGTACCTTTCTAATATGTGTAAAGTTTTCCACCATCTTTAATATTCCTCTTTTAGATGTGATAATTTAGGTACCATTTCATTACAGAGCTCTAGTTTGCCCATACCATGTCATGCCATTTTACCGTTTCTCATGCGAATGGATTTTTTTTTTAGGATTTTTGGTATATTGGCGCATTTTGCAGGGTGCGATAGAGGATTTATGTAGTAGGGTCTTTTTATGATATATGCACGAACTTTCTCATTTCGCCAATTTTTTACCTTGGTTTCTGAAAAGCTAACCAACTTAGAGTTGTTAATTATCTGTCGAATATTATTTTAGGCGCTGTCATTTTTGTTAGTCTTTTAGTTCTGAGAAAATGTGCTCTTTACAGGTCGTAGTCAACAGGAAGATATGATTTAAATGTTGCGAAGAATTTGCTACAAATAAATACCTATAATAACTTTCAAACTATCGCGCTGCATGTTTATTATAGAACGGGGATTAGTCCATACATACTTAAATACCTTTAGGGCTTGACGTTTCGACCGGGTTACACAGGCCGTGGTCGCAAGCAGACTGTCTTGCTTGCGACCACGGTCCCCGTTCTATAATATTATTATCATACTAGCTGTGCCCGCGACTTCGTTCGCGTGGATAACGAAACTTATCAATGAGTTTTTTGTGTAAAGTGCTATTTGTGTAGAACGTTATCTATCGAGTACACCTCTGGCTAGTCTCATTCGCCTAGCGTGTCTCGATGTAGCAGAAAGATATGGTCTCTTTCTGGAAGGCATCGTATTATAAGTATATCCGTATTAAAAATAAAGAAATGTTTAAGACTTTTTTTTATAGAAGAGCCCTAACACCTAGCGCCTACCTACACTTATATGTAGGTATATTATACCAATAAATAAGCAAAATCCCCACTCTCTCGCCGGTGCGTAAATTGTTGTTTTAATAAACCTGTGTATTAGGATTAGTTGTAAAATGCATTTTAACATAACCACCCCAATGGGATAGCACTTTGATTCGATGACCCCATTCACTTAGTGGCGGAGATTTTTATTAACATGAAAATGTCTGTAAAGGTGGAAGCCATTAGCATTAACCACAATATCAATTCAAATAGTAAACAAATATCTATTTAGAAGTTGATAAACCTTGAAGAATTTAACTTTTATAACCTCAAATTCAGCAACCTAAAAAAAGATTTCTCTTGAACCAGGGTGAATAAATGGAAATTGTTTGCATAATATGAAAGGAAATGTATTTATCTACAAAACAAAATGAAAATCACGACACGACAATCTTTTATAGGGGCCTAAACCTCCTAATAAAATGGGCAATGTCCTTTTTATTCAAATAAAGAAAAATAATAAAAATAAATAATGGTCAAACTTACAATGAATGTGTTTCTCAAGAAAAAGTTCGAAACAAGGAAAAATTAATCTGTTTTTTTACAGTTACGTAAAAAATCAGTAGTCAGTAAATCCACCCATGATGTTAATAACGGTCCTGCAACGGTTTTTCATGCTTCGGATTAAGTTATCCAAGTCTTGCTGCGGTATATTGTCCCAGGTCCGGCTAAGATGCAAAAAAAGGTGCTCTTCCGTCGCAATGTTTGCAGGGAAGTTCCTCAAAGCTCTTCTTTGGAGCATGTCCCACGCGTGTTCTATGGGGTTTAGGTCTGGGGCCCGAGTCTGCTATTTACACTCCGTGTTACTATGATCATAGTGGGATGATAGTGTCAACCCAATATGTGCCTAATTTTCGTATTCAGTTAAGCCAACAACAATCAGTGGCATACTGATGAGTGGGATGCGGTGTTGTCAATTTAAATTAAAAATAAAAGTATCAAACATTTTGTAATTATTAATAGGCAACACCGATTGGCACTAATTATTAATAATCGTTTCTTATGTTGCAAAAAATTGTATTAATTGTTTTTTGAATACTAATTAATTGTAAAAGCCCATACAATATGTAATTTCTATTAAAAACTTGTAAATAAGGATAATTATGTTTTAAAAAAGGAAAGTTTTCGTTGAAATTGACACATTGTCTATGAAAAATAAAAAATGTTTAGCCATAGATATGATGCAACTGCTGTCAAAAAATAGCGGAATACGAAATTGTACCGGCCATCGGTCATATTCACTCAACTCGCGGCTCAATCGTTCCAATGGCCAATTGTGACGTTTTGACAGTTAGTAGAATGCCAATTATCGTAAAATGGTCCCACTAACCCCACCCACTCAGACGATTCAAGCAAATGTAAATAGCAGACTAGGGCCCCTGGCGATTAAGCGGGCCAGCCTAAGACCGATACGTCGTGCTCCTGCAACCAGCTCGTCACCACTCTCGCTGTGTGCGGACGGGCGTTATCGTGCATGAGCGTGAATTCTTGACCCATTTGATGTCGATTTTTTTTGTTATTAAGTGACTAAAAGAAGCATATTTCGTTGATTTTTATTGCTTTTCGTATTTGTCTAGAAGATTAGAACGTTTAATATTAAAAAGAATTGTTTGAGAAATGCATATATCTTTTGCCATTTTTTCATCATTCTCTTTCACACGAAAAAATGCTCAGTAAATAATTATTGTTTCCTTCGATATTCTGTAAACAAATACCAATTTAAAGGACAATGGGCAAAAATGTATAGAGCTTGTCCCATCGGCGACCACGTCTGTACTATTTATTTTCCAGCATGCAATTATGTATATAATAAGATTACCAAAAGATTGTTTCTGTCACTTCCATGGATAAATAGTTATCATAGGTAGAAAATATTTTATAAAAATATCGAATTAAATCATTTAAAGGAATTATTACAGTTGTATCTTAAATACAATATTTTGTACAACTCGCGATGATGTAACATTGATATAATAATTAATTTAAGTATATAATTATGTATTATAAACGTAAAAAAAAACAGGTTTCATAAACTCATCATAACTCTGCTGAGGTGCTGATTTATTGAAATGAAAACATGTGTTTTAGATTACAATGGCACAATATTGTACATAACTTAATTACTACAATATGATTGGAGTTTAACCATCGTCAAAGATTATTTAAAAAATCAAGTGGCAAAGGAAAATCTTCCTCTTGGTTTCTGTTACATTTAAGCCCGACATTTCATTTACTTATGTATACGTCAATAAAATAAACAAAATGCAATGATTTTCGCCTGCTTTGTAAAAAAAAAAAACAAAAATTGCAGCAAGAAAAGAATATGGTACCTAATAAATTAAAATAGTATTTTACCTATATCTTTTTTCCCCAATGATATTTAGTCGTACTCCTGGAACAATATTTGCTCTAAAAGCACTCACCTATCAAATGATACTAATTTCATTGATGGCCGCTGATGATACCTTTAACAAAATTTAATAAAGAATCAATAAAGCGGTAGTAGGACTGGGGAAAATACTGAAAGTTTTATTCACATAAAATAAGCAAGAGGAATACATTTTATTTGCACCCACAAGAATCATTTAATGTAAATGCATATGAAATTACCATATAGGTATGTAGGTATACTCTAGACTACTCTAGAGGTTCAAGTATGCAAAACAAGAATTTGGACAAATGTTGAAGCAGGCTTACCTTCAACATTATTAAAATAATCGCCATCGTCTTTTCACTCTGCTGCTGCGTTTTAAGGTTTTATATTGATTGAAGTCCAAAGCCCAGCCGTGGCATGCGGGTGAAATGGTTATGGGTTCTTGCCGAGGATCTTCTCAAAGGGCAGGATAAACGAAACTTTGGTACCTGGAAACACATTTTAACTCGAGCATATTCTACTGATATTCTGAGTTAAATTTGGTTTTCCATTATTTTATTACACGGATAACACTACATCGCTGCACTCCAGTTGCAAAATAACTCTAAGCAATAGTCAGGACCAATAATATTATGAAATACATAAGAGATTTAAACGTAACGATTGTTTGTTTTGACATGTAACGTAGTACAAACCCTCTTAAATAAAATGTTGTCTTATAAAGACTATTACAAAGCTCAAAAAGTGACACAGAATTCGGCCGTATAATAGTCGATAAAAAATAGAGCCGCCTCGAAAGCAGTCGAACCCGAAGGAAAGCAACCGGAAATAGATACAGAGAAAACGAGTTAGTGAATACCAAAATTTTGACAACTACCCGCGGCAACGAATCTCGGTCGCCTTCCATTGAGCGAAAGCAACTATTGTCTATGAAGTTAGTAAATACGGCTGCAGGTTACAACTAATGATATAACCGTTATATACATTTTTTTATTTCCTTATACAAATTAAGACCAACTGGCATGTGTCAAGAACGCATTCTCTCAGCGGCCGTACTGTAGTCTATTTTCCTTTGTACTAATTCGGCGTGTAACATGTCAGGTGGCCGGCGACGAGGCGGAGGCGCCCGCGTCGCCCGCCACGCCGGCCGGCGCGCCGCAGCCGCCGCGCATGCCGCCCGCCACCGTGCAGTGGCTGCTCGACCACTACGAGACCGCCGAAGGTGGGTCAAGTGAGGAACACTACATTATTACTACTTTTATTACAGCTACCGGCTGAGAAGCAGGGAAGAAAAAAAAACAGTGGTTGGTATAAGTTTAGTGAAACTCGACTTTCTTTTTTATAAGTTTTATGGAACAGGGCCATTACAGCGGCGGCGAAACTAGATAAAACTATCTGTATCAACAAAAAAATCAGTAGTTCTAATTTTAACCAGAACTTTTTTTTATTTAACTATCAACCAGTAGTTTACACTTCTAGTTTAAAGTTTCAGAAATTTAGTTTTTTCGATATATTGTCTGTCATATCCATATGTCAGATGAGCTGCGGGCTACAAAAAAACATAGAGACAGACAATTTGCTGCAGACAGAGGAGCTGCTGGATAGACTAACTTGAGTCCTACCGGCTACCAATATGTGTTGTTAGTGATGTTGCATTAGATATTATAATATATATATTTTTTTATTTTAAACCTGCATAGTGCATGCTTTTCATACATGACGTGCCTGTTGGTCTAGTGGTTAGTGACCCTATCACTAGTATTGAAGTATGATATATTATAACATTTTAGTAAGCGTTTATTATAAATAGTGATGTTGCATTAGATATTATAATATACTAGCTGTACCCGGCATGCGTTGCAATGCAATTTTTTCTACATAGCACCTGCCTTCTACCTACCTACTACCACTTAGGGGTATGAAAAATAGATAGTAGCCGATTCTCAGACCTACTGAATATGCATATAAAATTTCATAAAAATCGGTCTATCCGTTTCGGAGGAGTATGGTAACTAAAATTGTGACACGAGAATTTTATATATAAGATATTTTTTTTTATTTTAAAGAGCAAGGGAATCAGTATAATTTTCCATACAGGTGTGTCTCTCCCGCGCTCGACGCTGTACGCGCACTACCTGCGTCACTGCGCCACGCACCGGCTGGAGCCCGTCAACGCCGCGTCCTTCGGCAAGCTCATCCGCTCCGTCTTCATCGGCCTGCGCACGCGCCGGCTCGGCACCCGCGGCAACTCCAAGTACCACTACTACGGCATCAGGGCCAAGCCGGGGGTCGAGCAGGACCACAGCGATCTGAGGGACGACATGCTCGACCAGCACGATAATATCGATGATAAGTCCGATGTCATGGATATTCAGGTGAGATGTTGTATCAATTTTCTGATTCTATAAATCTATTTGTATGCTGAGAATCACTATACAATATTAAAAAAAAAAATTGGATGGTTTTGAGTAGTATTAATTTTGGGAATGTATCTCGTCTGAGTAGGAAGGGCGCAGTCGGTCGGCGACGCGCGAGTCGGGCAGCAGCCCGGCGCAGGTGCACCGCGCGTACCTGGGCGCGGTGTCGCCGCCGTCGCCGCCCGCGCCCGCGCCGGCGCTGGCGGGCTGCGACGCGGAGCAGCTGGCGGCGCTGCGGCGGCACCACCGCGCGCACGGCGCCGTGTTCCTGGCGGCCGTGGCGGCGCTGGACACGGCGGGCGTGGAGCGCGCGCGCCGGGCGTTCTGGCGCCGGCCGCCGCCCGCGCTGCCGCGCCGCGCGCTGCTGCGCCTGGCCGCGTCGCGCGCCGGCGCCGCCTGGCTGCGCCGCGCCGACCTGCAGCTCTACCAGCGCGCCGTCGACCTGCTGCTGCCCGACGTGCTGCGCCCCATCCCCTCGCCGCTCACGCAGGTACACCACACCACAAACATCCTCATTCTCATCATTCTAAATGCCAGTGGTAGTCCAGATGGATTCACTAAACTTATAAGTTAACAGTCAATCTTTTGATACTCGATTCCCACTATGGGTCCTTTCACACAGACCGGCTCGGAGAGGAGAGCAGATTCTTATCACATTGAAAACAGAGGTTTTAGTAGTAAGGTTTATTTTTGCGTGTGCACTGCTTTTGACATTAAGAATGCTTGAACGCGCTTGGTGTGAAATAATAAGAGGAGCCGTTCGGCTCCGATTGCATGCTCTTTCGCAGCCGATCGGCTCCGATTGCGTGCTCTTCGCATGCGCATCCGCTTCCAGCCGGTCTGTGTGAAATAGTTGGCGGCTCCGCTCCGACCAACTCCAAGCGTATACGATCCGGTCTGTGTGAAAAGAAAAATGCGCGCCGATGCTCTCCGAGCCGGTCTGTGTGAAAGGACCCTATCTTTCTCAATTCCTGTCTAAAATAAAAAGCTATATAAAAGTAACACATGTGCAGGCTATCCGCACCTTCGCAAAGAGCCTGGAGGGCGCGCTGGCGGCGGGCGCGGGTGCCGGCGGCACTGGCGCGGGCGGGGCCCCGGGCCCGGCGGCCAGGGCGCAGGCGTCGGCCGCGGCCGCGCTGGCCGCCGCGCTGCGCCGCTACACCTCGCTCAACCACCTGGCGCAGGCCGCGCGCGCCGTGCTCACCAACCAGCACCAGATACACCAGGTATGCACACACCTCATTCACGCCCCAACCTAACTCTACTATTGGAAAAATATACGCTTATTCATAAAAAAGTATGCATTCTTGAAATGTTGGATTCGTCTCAAAAACATATCTTACGAGAACAGTGATTAATTCTGCTATGTACACAGGGAAATATGCCCAAACCGGTGACAACTATATTCTTGAAATATACCATCCGGAATGTGTCTGTATATGTTGGTAACTAAGTACGAATGTCGTGACTAGATGCTGGCGGATCTGAACCGCGTGGACTTCCGCGTGGTGCGCGAGCAGGCGGCGTGGGCGTGCTCGTGCGGGAGCGCCGCCACCGCGCACAAGCTCGAGGCTGACTTCAAGGTACGTCACTTAAATGTTGCTACTAGATACCGAAGCCTACCGTACCGACGCCTCCTAAGACCGACGCTTCTCAGACCGACGCCTCCTGAGACCGACGCCTCTCGAGACCGCCGCCTGCTAAGACCGACGCTTGTCAGACCGACGACGCCTCCTAAGACCGACGCCTCCCGAGACCGACGCCTCGCTAAGACCGACGCTTGTCAGACCGACGCCTTATAAGTCCAACGTTTCTCAGACCGACGCCTCCTAAGACCGACGCCTCCCAAGACCGACGCTTCTCAGACCGACGCCTCCCGAGGATGACGCCTACCAATACCGACGCCTCCCGAGACCGACGCCTCCTAAGACCGACGCCTCCCGAGACCGACGCATCCCGACACCGACACCTTCTAAGACCGACGCTTCCCGTGACCGACGCCTCCTGAGACCGACGCTTGTCAGACCGACGCCTCTTAAGACCGACGCCTCCCGAGACCGACACCTCCCGAGATCGACGCCTGCCGAGACCGACGCCTCCCGAGACCGACGCTTCCTAAGACAAACGCCTCCCGAGACCGACGCCTTCTTAGACCGACGCCTCCTGAGACCGACGCTTCTCAGAACGACGCCTTCCGAGGACGACGCCTACCAAGACCGACGCACCCCAAAACCAACGCTTCCTAGATCCATGTCTCCCGAGACCGACGCCTTCTAAGACCAACGCTTTCCGTGACCGACGAATCCCGAGACCGACGCCTCCCGAGACCGACGCCTCCCAAGACCGACACCTCCCGAGTCCGACACCTCCCGAGACCGACGCTTTCTAAGACCGACGCTTCCCGTGACCGACGAGTCCCGAGACTGACGCCTCCCGAGACTGACGCCTTCTAAGACCGACGCCTCCCGAGACCGACTCCTACTAATACCGACGCCTTCCGTCACTGACGCCTCCTCAGCCCGACACCTTCTAAGACCGACGCCTCCCCAGACGCTTCCCCAGACTGACGCCTTCAGCTGTCAACGACTCCTCCCGAATCCGACGCATGTTGAAACCGACGGTAAGCGTAAATTCTTCGCCATCTCAAAGCTGTAACCTGTTGACCACGAACTGCCAGGATCGCACTCCCTCAGCGGCCTTCTTACCGACTCGATAAGAAGAAGCGGCCGGATAATACTAGCTTGTCGCTTGTGCAGGCGACTCTGGGGCGCGGGGCCTCGCTGGAGCAGTGGGCGGGCTGGCTGGAGGGCTGCGTGCGCTCGGCGCTGGCCCCGCACGAGCGCCGGCCGGACTACATCGCCCGCGCCCGCCGCCTGCTGCTCGACTGGTCCTTCTACTCCTCGCTCGTCATACGCGAGCTCACGCTCAGGTAAACGCATACTCATATTGGTCTGCCTTAAACAAACCCCCCACGCTAGCTTCTTTCGAGCGTCGTCGTCTTCATACGCCAACGCTGATTATCTGGACCAATTCTGGATTACGCAGCGACGGCGTCATTCTCACAACTTGTTGGAAAAAAAACGTTACGCAGGCTTCGCAGCGACGCGACGCCTGTGCCGCGCCAACGTTATGCGGCGCTGGCATGACGACGACGCTCGATCAACGCTAGTGGCGAAGGGGGGGGACGGTAGTTCAATACTGGTTTGGAAGAGAAGAAGCACTCCGACTTTTTAACCCACCGATTTTGCGGGGACCACCCCTGTTTTCAGTAAAAGTACATTAGAACGAAATAAGTCCATGTTCATGTTCATCAGCTGACAAAAAATGACAGTTAACGGCGAAGCTATCTATCTATCGAACGACGATTTTGTTGACTCCATCCGTACTTGGACAAACACCTTGTATCACGAGCTATTCACCGGAAGTAAGAGAGCCCCGTAATTTTTTTATCGAGTTGTATTCAGAATAATAACAGGACCAAACCAGTTTTGGGAGTAAGCCAATAATAAATAAGTTATCAAGGCTCAGAACAGACCTACCGTATGAACTATAAAGGAGTAGTTTAAACATGGCCCGGTCGTCAGGTCGGCAGCGTCGTTCGGGTCGTTCCACCTGATCCGGCTGCTGTACGACGAGTACGTGTCCTACCTCATCGAGCGCCGCGTCGCCGCGCATATCAACGCGCCGCCCATCGCCGTCATGCAACGCGATCTGGTACTTATGCACATACATATTATACACTATATTTTACACTGGCATTGTCTTTTGACAGTTACGCTACCTAGTACATGTAAAGATGAAAGGAACACTTAGGTCAGAATACGTTTTACAACGTGTTTCGATCAAAATGTTGATATTACTTGTTCAGTTAATATTTGAATGGTAGTCTCATATATCCACATTATGAATACAATTAATTTTAAAGTAAAATGGGGTACCAATTACCATCGATCATTATTGGCCCTTCGCTTACCAATCTACAATCTGCGAAGTCCAAATCTCTCCCGCTTTTTTAGAACTATGTATAATAAGTATGCTAAATGCTTCTATGAATGGTATCACGTGGCTTGAAACAGAAATCTGGAGTCAAACAGGACAGACCTTCACGCAGCAGACGGACAACATAGGTTACATAAAAATAACTATCTGACTCCAAATAATAATACAATAAATTTGACCCAAGGAACAAGAAGAAGAAGATCTACCTGAGGAACAGGTCCAAGATGAGCCTGACGATGACGACCAGGACTGGGAGTGGGACGATGACGAGGAGGAGGACGACGAGCCTGATTGCAAGAAGGCCAAGATGCCGGCCGAGTAGACCGCAGTATACCACAGTAGACGGGCGGGAAGACGGACGAGTAGACGTGCGAGTAAAGCTATTTCCATATAGTAATAAGCATATAACTTTCCGCGGCCTCTAATCTATTATATTACCGTTAATTGAATGCCGATAGATGTTTCTAGTAGACTTATCCCCAGGTTTCTGACGCGTTGTTAATCACCTGTCAAACCGCATGTTAAACGCTGTGATTGGCTGTTAGACTTTAGGTCAGTCGTGATTTGACAACAGATTAAGTTGATCAGCTTTTCAAAAACCGGGGATAAGGCATACATTGCATAATACTTCATAAAAAGAGAGGAGGAGGAGAAATTTGGTCCACCACTGTCCCTCGTCCGCGCCGGCATACACATTGGTTTCTAAGAGAATTTAAACTAGTCCAGGTATATTTGTCATCAAGTTGTACTGTACTGTACATATCTTGTATACTTCTATCTACAAAAAGTACCGGAATGTACATTGACACCTGAAACTGTACAGGATTGTAAATTTTAATTTATTATTATTTAATTAGGAGAGTTTTTTGTACATGTTGTTTAATTTCGTGAATTATTTATCGGTAACGAGGATTGTTGGAAAATAGTCACTCTTAAAATTTTGGCTACAATTGAAATGTGTTGAAATATTAGCCTAAACAACCCGACGTATGTAAATCGGGGTCGAAGTCATTCAGTGTTTACTCGTTGTATAATGTGAAATTGAGTCTGCGATACATCTGTCTTACAGGCTGGTTTCACTTACTCATATAATCTGTGGTAGCATAGTTATATGTATTATGTGTAGTGATTAACATCGCGACTCCTTTATATAAGGATACAAACAGCATCTATAAACTATTGCTTGTATCAGCTTCGTGATTGCATATGCGACAGGATGCAGACATGTATTTAAAGACGTCTTATTTAAGGTCAGTTAGTGTTAGATGTTTATATTGTTGTAATCTTGTAAATATTCATTAATTGCAACGAAACTAGTGCGAAATTGTAACAAGGTCTCATGAGTATTAAAATTTAATTATTATTCGCCTATATCGACATGATTATGAATCATTGTCTTTAAAACACAATTTTGATATCTGGCTAATAGATTGATATTCGAAATATATCGAAATCGATTTCGTTATCTCGATTTCGTAATCGATACGTTTTGGTGGCAACACGCCCTTTTTGAAGTCGAGATGATACCTTTCAATACATTAATCATATGTCCCGTATTGATTGGAATCGGTTGTGAATATAGGATGCCTGCATCTAGTAATAAAACCAGCAGGACAGAAGTTTGATAAAAAATACCAAATTGCCTTTCGAGTGCAATTACTTATATATTCAAAATAGCGAAACAAAACATTTATTTTTAATAATATCCTAGTAATTTTATAACGTACGTACGCGTACCGTTTTTAATACTTGATTGTAAGCTGTTTACCTTTCTACATTCTTAATAATTGACAGTATAAAAGTCATTTCATATGTAGAATTTTCCAAAATAATCGTATTAGGTAATAACGGAATTGTATCTCTTTCCCTTGAATCTGGGAATCTTAACCAGGAGATTGTTACATGACTTTAAAATAATTATGATAATAATAAAAAAAAAAACATTAGGATAAGGTATTTATATCGTAGGTTTTCTGGTCGATGTTAAACATACGTTCACTGTAAAATATTACATTCTTAGTGAATTGTCTAAGCACAAACTCTATTGCACTTATGTATTGAAAGAATGTAACTCAGTCAATAAATAAAAATACAACAAAAAAAAATATTTCTTCAAGTTTTTCTGCACTATTAACGACAATATCCAATTTATTTCCAAATTAAATATTAAGAAGCTAGCAATGTATATTTTAAATCTGTGTAAATATTTACTGCCAGATGTACGAAATGTTATTGTTTAGTGCATTTTGTCTGTTAATATTGTTTAATGTTTTAGCGTTTATTTGCTGCCATCCATTTTCCTCGCGATTGCTTTAGTAGCACCTGTCCTTATTATAAGAACATAATATTAGTTATAACATTTATATTTTTGTTATAAAGATGTTCACCTGAATTAGTCCTCGTGTCCTTATATGAAAATATGTAGTTTATTGTAGTTTAATGTAATTACTATTTAAATAAATATTGTCCTCTTTATTCATAAACTATTCTTGCGTACTCCAACATAATTGATATTTTTAAAGTTTTGTATTTTTTACTGATAGCATTCCAATATATATTGCGAATTCTGTTCCACTTTGGAATCTAGCGACACTCTTGAGGACATCAAAATAACTTCTGCTGACAATATTAAGTATGGTTTATGAATAAAGCGGCTTAGTTTAAGATGTTTGGGCAAATACAGAACCAAAGCTTTTACATTGCCAGAGTATAATAGAACATTATTTAACATGTATATATTGATTTATAAATGTTAAGTTGAAGAATAAGATGATTTTAATTAAGTATACCAAAGAGTTCATTTTGCTTATACAACTTATAGATGTTATTTATACGCACATGGTTTGTTTTTTCAAAATTATTGCATTTACCTTGCAGTTCTGCACATTAATGTGAACATTTGAATAATGATATTTATTGAACTTTCTGCATACCACACTCCATTGACTTAGAGACGATCCATCAACTTTATTCGTCGAACTTAAATTATTAAATTCGGTGTATATAAGGGTAAAAATGAAAGATAGTCTTTCGATAAAAAAAACATCTTCGTAAATGCAAAATTGATTGTATAAATGTTACCTTAGTGTAGGCTAAGTCACCCACTGTATGTTACACGATGTTGTTTAAATATAAGTGTATAGTTTAAGTAGTATACGAATTATCGTCACTATATATTTCGGTATTACCAAAGTATCTTGCAATTTCATAATATAGGTAGATGATCGTCATTCAAAATTTTAGATCCTAGAATAATTAACTACGTACTGGGCTGACCGATAATATAAGAAAATAGCCAAGTTAGATTTAATGCAATAAAATGATCAAAAAAACTTATTTCATGTCTATTAATTAATTTGGCTGAAAAGGTAAGGTTGAAACCCATTTAAATGTTCTTTCATCTTGAAGAATTCTTTGATTTAGCGCGACGTGTAATATTTTTTTAAAAATAGATTTTTATTTTGATAAATACCTACTTTTATATTACCGGTCAGTCTAGTTTATACTGGCCTTATTCGCAAGCTCAATTTCAGACTTACTCTTTCGCCTCGCCTTGTTAAATATTCTAATCTTTAAATAAAAACTAATTTACGCAATCCATGTAATTACATAGTTAAAACTCTACTGGGTCCACTTTTACCTTTCTTGAGCTTGTGAGTAAGTCTTATTGTACTGTAAGACACATCTATCGATGTCGTCGTTATATCAATATGACAATATGGATGTATTTTCATTAATCATTTCCGGATTTACGTACATTTTAAGTATATTTTTTATCTATTTTATATGATTCAGTAAAGCTATAGCAGATGTCTACTGCCTTCGACGTTGCCTTATATAATACATACCTCTGATTGCTTCGTTACTTGGTATACGCGCTGAAGGTTGTGTTGCACAGCAAATAATATAATCTGATGTTGTGATTCGTTTCGGTTTAGTGAGTAACTTTGAGAAATTGTCCATCCGAAGTGTAACTTAGCTGAGAGGAGTATATTTATTGATGGAGTGACAATAGTACTGCGCCGCCCGGGTTGCGTGGCCGGGCGGCTCCCCAGTGCCTAATATCTTAAAGTTTAAAAGATAAAGTTTATTTTAAAGATATAAAGTAAACATATACAATCATCAAAATGCCTTTGTCGGTTAGTAAAATATTCACACACAAAATCGTAGTTATTTTAGTCGTTTTTACCGAAATGTTCATATATATTTTTGCATTATGTATATCGCGGAATTGCACTTTATAGTTATAATACGTGTCTCTGTGGACAGTGCTCGAGCGCGCCGCCATGTAGGTAAGTGCTCGAGTGATGTACACATATAAATGTTTGTACTTAATGAAGATCATTAACTGAATGTAATCTTTAGATGTTAAGATATCTATAATGAGTGTCTTGATTATACAGGCAAACTGTAGCTAAAAGTACTTCTTGATATCTCCATTATATAGCATTCCCATACAAAATACCCACATATCTATGGTTAGTTAACTTTTTACATTAACGTTCAGATGGAGAGTATTGGAGAGTAAGGTATTACGTGTATATTGTAAATGGTATTCACATGCGGAAAGAGGAGCATACAATATCGTCTGAGCTAATGCAAAGACTAACGTGACAATACAAAAATAGTATTCAACAAAATTGTCAATTGAACATAATAATGATTGGCTACAGTAGTACAGTTAGTCTGACACATGAGCTTAACATTTTGTACAGACTTAGATAAGGGTCTATCAATTTGTTATTTATCCGATGTTTAAAATTTAACAACGAAACATTTGGGTTGCATTCCTGTAATACATTTGTAATGTTTAACTTCTAATTGACGTAGACCTTACATTATCAAACTTGTATGGTATCTTAAGAAAACTTTATAAAGTTTTATATCGTCTTGTATTAATATCATATTTTCTGTCAAAATCTATGTGTCTAGTCATACACGCGCAGGAGTGCACCCGCTACCCATGAAGCGATGTGTTAGGTTAGGATGTGATTATTCATTGTTGTAATCATTATGACTGTAGCGATGGCTCGACGTTTGTATGTGGATCGGGAGAAGATTATGTGTCTGAGAATAAAGCTAGTCATGTGTTTATATCTGTGTTTTATTTATAAAATATACAATCTCGCCAGTGGATTTAACTAGCAACTTCTAAAACATAGTTACTGTTACATTTTCAAAATGGTTTTTAAATGGTTACCTTTCCCTAAAATATTGTTGTTCATATTTTAGGGAAAGGTAACCATAAAGGTAGCGGTGAGGTAAGGTAATAAATAAAACAAGTTTTGGTTCTCATAATAAATATTATTTCAATATTTCCGTATAACCTATTTATGTACAAGTCGAGGCGTCCGGAGCGACAAATCTCAATTAAAATAATATTTACAGAGAAGCTTTATCTATAAACATATGAATTGCACTGCGATGCACTCATCCTCACTAGGACACACGTACGTATCACATATACATACGATATATGAACAGTACAAGTCATAGAAAATATTACTTTTATCAACCGTTAAAATAAACGACCTTACTCCAAAACTTGGTTTACTAGTTCGTAAATCCATGACAAGTAAAACAAACAATGCAATGAAGTAGTAAATCTAACATTATGTAATCTATTAAACACACAACTGTCAATTTAAATACAAAAATATTAATAATATAACATTAGTATAATTATAGTAAAATATTTCACTCAAAATCATAACATTTAAGGTGCCAGCCGCAACAGAGTACATTCGGACTATAAACTAGCAAGAGCCCAATCACCAAGATATGGAGTAAAAATATAATGTTCTATATAAAATGATATGAAATCGATCGCAATAATATCAATTTTAAAATACATCAGCTTCGCGAAAGGAATGACCGAACTTCGTAGAGATCTGTTAGTGCAGCGTTGCGAGAAATGATCGAGCGACACACAATATGCCTCAAAAATAGACGGTTCCGTTTTTGTTTTATCCAAAATAATAGGAATTTCTTTGGTTCTAACACTAGCCTATCTAACTTATAACTAGCCTCACCTCGTGGGTGGCGACACACTACGTAAGGCGTCTCTTCGATGATGCTAGCGTTAAACTAAGTCCTAAAGTAACCGAGACGTGTTTTTGTACGGGAACCGTGCGGAGGTGCGAGTGTTCACGTGTGCTCACATGGCGAGCGCGGCCGAGCGCTTGTCTCTGTTCTTGTTGCGCGCCAGGGTGCGGGCCTTGCATGCCGCGTTGTTTTGTAAATGCTGCAAATAAAACAATATTATTAAATTTTGTTTTAGAAGATTATATGAAGATGTATTTGTTAAGTAAGTTTTGATTTTTAATGTGTTTTACAAGTACATGGTAACACACATAAGTGCACAATAACACGTGTAAGTGAGTCAGCAGTATAATTTTAAAGCATTGATAATTGTTCACTACATGCAAGAGATGGCACTCTGCCACTAAACCATTACATATTCAGATAATGTGTAAACCTTGGCATGATTTACAGTATTTTATTGGAGTATTGTGTTAGTGGGTAAGTAGAATAAGATGATGTAGTTTATGTCATTTTACAGTAGTCGCATCGGCAAGTCATTTGAGTGAAATATGAAGTATTTAAGGGTAAGTTTGTGACTTTAGTACCCATAAATGAAAAAAAGTAGAATACAATTTCGTTCGTAAATTGGAGTATCTTTTACGTAATGTAGTTGACTTTGTAATATTAGACTTAGCGGGATCTGTATTGTGATAGTTGAAGTCGGTTCCCATCAATTAGATGTGTATGTAGTGTGTAACGTACCCGCTGCAGCTTGTTGAGCTTGGTGGTGGGCGCGGCGTTGAGGGGCAGCTGGTCGGACAGCGCGAGTGCGGCGCGCAGGCGCAGGTCCCGCGGGGCCAGCGCCTGCAGCGCGCCGCCCAGCGCTGCGGCTAGCGCGGCGTACGCGCTCGCACCGCACCACGACTCCCACGCCGCCGTCTCCGTGCCCACACGGACGGACACACACGGTGCACTGCCCTCCTGCACAACATAACAATACATATTAAACTCTATACCTTAATTAAATAAGTTGTAACAGAGATCCCAAATAAAAAATTACTTTTATTAATATTACTTAAAATAGGAGTTATATACTAATATAAATTGTCAAAAAATCTGTATTCTTTTTCCCTCGTATGTAACAAAAAGTACGACACAGTGAGAGAAAGATAATTAACATCTCTTAGACTAAGACAAACAAGTTCACATTTATTAAAGTAAATAATAGTAATATCATATGTTCAGTCCACATACCTCGAAGTACTTGAGTATATCCCGGAAGGTAGCCCGCTGCACCTTGCGGTCCCGCTTGGCGCGGAACTTGTGCGAGTCTCGCGCCAGCTCCGTGAGCCGCGGCAGCAACGCCTCCACCGCCGCCGCCAGCGTGCTGTCCACGTCGCCATCCTCGTCTGTAACGGTCTCGTAGGCAATGGCTAAAGCTGTGCCCGCTGCCATGCGCACCTGCACAAAAATAAAAGAGATTTTAAAGTACATAATCAAAGAATTTCCGTAAAATTTTAACTATGTATAAAGCTTAATAACCCCAGTATTAAGCTACTAGTTTTAATTTTATGATAAGAAGAAGATGACAATTTGAAAATAAAGGCTTTAGTCTTAAAAAACAGTACAGGATAAATGTTACATGAATCGTCATAAGGCATTAATTAAGTTTTAGGAAATGCACCTTAAATTAAATACACAATAACTTTAAATGTATGTTTCTTAAAAAAAAATGTAATAAAAAGTAGTCTACCTCTAACGAGCAAGCCTCAAGCAGATCAGCGAGTCGCGCGAAGCTGGGCGGCTGGTTGTTGAGCAAGGACAAGGCGTGTGCGGGCGCCAGCAGCGGCAGCAGCAGCGACCAGCCGTCCAGCGCCGCCGCGTGCAGAGCGCCGGCTGCTAGCAGGGCGCTTGATACTTTCACACTGCCATCACCCTAAGGGAGTAGAAATTGGTGTTACTTTTACAACTATATATAAAATTGTTGGAATACGTAAAAAAAAATGCGAGAACATTTTAGTGCTTTTCAAGATAACTCAATAAAGGCTCTAATTATGACAAACTATGTGAAGGAACTAGTTTTTCTGTTTTGAATACTATGGATATACAATTCTGGATCGACACATTTTAATTTTCATAGCCTGTTACTATGGAAATTAAAATGTATAAGAATATAATAAGAAGAAAAACTATCAATATACTTAGTCTAAAAGCTTGTGTAGTAACTTTCTTCTATGACTATCAGTCTAAAAGTGTCTTGTCGTGAATGCAAACACCCCTTAACATGAGTCCATATGACTTAAGTCAAATAGCTCACCAAACAATAGGGTATTTCTATTTACAATCATACTTTAACGTAATACCATACCATTTAAATTCTAGCTCACCTTAAGATAGCTCCCGCTGAAGATGGTCTCATAGATGCGCATGACCTCGAGTATCTCGGTGAGGTCCTCCTCCAGGAGGTAGCACATGACGGCCAGCGCCGAGCAGCACTCCGCGCGGGTCTCCAGCGATGCCGACAGGTCCGTGACGGCGGCCGTGAGAGCGGGCCGGACTTCGCGCACAAATTCTTCAGTGCCTTCCTCTCCGATCTGGTGGATGGAGGATATTGGTTATTATGTGTTTCTAAATTGTTATTTTAGTGGGTGGATCATCAGGCAAACTTGTAATCCCGCCCGAAGTCTTAGTTCTTCAGTCACACACATAGTAGAAATATCATTGCATCAACTTAGGTCTCAGGTTTTTAAATAGCGAGCCGAAAACAACTACCTACATGTTGTATGTCGTCTGTAAGCTGTAACTACTGTACCTGTAGAGCAAGCAGCGGTGCTAGCGCAGCGGCGGCCTTCTTCTCGCCATCCTTCCCGCGCCGTAACGCCCTCGCCACGTGGTCGGCGAGCGTGGCACGGTGCGCGCTCAGCACGCCGTCTAGAGCACGCCGCTGTAGCGCAGCACGCAGTGACGTCAGCGCTGTAGCACGCGCCGCGTTGGAGCGCGCGTTCAGGGCTTCTACTAACTCTAGAACCTTCTCTTCGAATTTCTCTTGGATCTCGTTTTCTGTGGAAGGAATGTTATTGTTAATTAGAATCAAAGGCAGAAGTTTTATTTAATAAAAATTGGGCTTATAATTCCTATGTAAAGATTTTTATGATCATTTTATGCAGTATTCAATTATAAGCATATTTTATTGCGTCAAATATAGCAACAATTTATCTGATAAGCAATCAAGTTATAAACGTCTGTATTCAGATTTATAACGAATTAATTAGCCACGCGAATGGGTGACATTCGTTTCGTTAAACGTTTGCCCCTTTGTTTTATATATATTTTTTTTTTAATAAATAAATGCGGACTACATCACATACATTGCTCTGAACCCAAAGTAAGTAGCTAAAGCACTTGTGTTATGGAATTCAGAAACAACGAAGGTACCACAAACACCCAGACCCGAAGTAATGTAGAATGATGATTTCTACATTGACCCGGCCGGGGATCGAACCCGGGACCTCAGAGCTAGCGACACCTTGAAACCGGTGCGTACGCCACTCGACCACGGAGGTCGTCGGATATACAAATAAAGAATCTTGAACAAAACTTATCGAAAGTAACATGACATAATATTTGCGCCAAAAACTGCATAAACCCAAGCGACCGTATCATAATCATAAAATTACATGCACGTCACTTATTATGAGCGTCTTGATAAAAACTGTATAAACAAAGCTGCAAAATATTCCGCGGAACATTTCATACCCGAAATTATTATTCAAAATAGGCCAGCGCCTATAAATTGGCAAGGTCACCTAACCAGACTTGATAAGTTAGTTGATAACCTTGAAAGCTACCAATCTCGAGACTTTAGAAGACTATTTTGCACGTGAGTGTATAATTAACGCATTATATTGATAGAATGATATTTTGACTAGGCTTTACATAAAATATAATCTTAATAAATTAATACAGAACAGAGATTTAGTAAGAAGTGGAATTTTACCGACTTTGGCAAAATCGAAAAGTGAAAAAAGGGGTTTTGCTATCTGTAATGAAAAAAGGCAGATAACAACTATATAAAATTATTTTACAATTCAAGTATATACTTCTTGAGTAGGTATATACAGCAAACAAGTTCGGATATTTTTCGGATATTTAATAATGAGATTTTAGAATTTTTTCATATTTAAATTTTTGGCAAAAATATTTGTGTATTACAATATGTTACATAAAGTTACTGTTTACGCTTGCTTGTCATGCATGCGGAATATGACATTGACAATGAACGAATACATTGAGTCACGGCATGGAAAATTGTACAGACTTGTGGTGTCATCGCACTTAAGTGTACGTGGTTAGAACTCTATTAATTAAGAAGGTTAACGAGATAGACAAGAGATTTTAGACGACGCGGCAGGTGGACTTTTTTAAGAATTAAAGATTAACTTCTGTACTAAACTTTGATGGACATTTCTTCATCGATTTGAGTATGCAACCTCTCGGACAGAGAGTTGACTTACTTAAATCGATACTCAGGAATCCTTTCAATCGCCAACTTTTAGAAGTTTGGCACATATGGCTTACTTTAATCGATACTAAGGAATCTCTTAAAAACCATCAAAATCTCTGAGTGAATGAAGATCGTATTTAATGAGTATTTCAAGCACTATTTTTGCATAATACTTGTACTACTTTGTATTTGAGATAATGTAAACGTAAAGTTTTAACAGGTTGTGAAACTTATCGGTATAAACAAAGCTACTGATTAACAGATAAAATATTTTATTACGAGAATATTAGTTATCACACTCTTAGTTACGCCATTTGGATTTTATCAGCTAGAATAAACAGTATGTGATCTTGTCTAACATAGGAGCCTTGATGTTATAATTAAGTCTCTAACCTTTATTTTATAAATCTTACAATGTGAAATGGGTATATAACAAATATCAACAAGATATTGGTCTATTGGCAAACCATAAACAGAAAAACTTTCAATGATATCAACGAAAAGGTCACTGAAAAGTTTCGTAAATAAGGGGTTAACTGGAGTAAAGAGAGTAGGTAGTATGTCCTTGTAAAGGCTTTTAAAACCATCACGTCATAACATTAAAAACGTCATTTCTATTCCCCACGCCATCAAAACGCGTCACTCTGGTGGGTGTCAGGCAAAATCTTTACTTCACCGTACAATGACGTATGAGAATCCTACGTACTTATTACGTCACCGTTTTCTAACCGATTGCAGTATTTGCAGTGGACGTAAGTAGAACGTGACGCTGACGATAATGGAATTTGTTGATATTGTTGATAAGAATGTATTAGTTTCATGTTTACTGATATTATGTGATAGCAACTGTTGGCTAGGGGTTTAATGGAAAAATGTTTCAGCTAAAATACTTAAATTAAAATTAATTGTAAAAATTATGTAAGACATGTAAAACTTGTTTCAAATTGTGCATTGATGGTATTTTAGCTAGCGGAAAATAAACAACCAGAAAAAAGGTTTAACTACTTAAATATATACCATTTTTAGAATTGTAAACAAAACATTGAGTATTGAATGTAAGATGACCTTCAGTATGTCAATAAAATAAAAAACACTTTACAAACAACTCTTAAGCTTTCCATTGGACAGTTTCGACCATTTTAGATATGGCTACTATCATTAATACTCCATTTTCCAACATTAAAAGCATGACAAATAAACGTAGGTGTGTATTGGTCTAATGTCCGTCGTTACTCAGACGTCCTTCCCAGGTCGATGACTGCCACTCGACATTTGTGCAAACAAGTTCATAGAGTTATTATTTCTTAGAACTTTAAATAATATGGTTTCGAAATAAATCAGTGTTATGTTGAGATGGTTTACTAACAGAAAAAATGGTGATACAATTAAATAGAAGGGGGTAGAGAAAATGAACTAATTAGCGGTTTCTTCTAAACTCGCATAAAAATGTATTACACCGGGTTTTACGTTTAAACTTCGACAAAGTAATGTTTACAGCACCTACTAAACTACAAAAACTCGTTTATTTATACCATTTAACTTACTATTGATGTGGAATTTGTACTTAAAAACATATCAATAACAGTTTAAGTGACAATAGGCAAACAAATTAACAATAATTTATTAAAACCTAACTTAGCAACAATACGAGTCATTATTTATTTGTATAGGTACACAGCTTTCCTAATCACCTGTCAAGTTTTGATAGAACTCTTGAAACATAAACAAACGGATGATTCCTATTTATTTATGAGTTTTCTTGGGAATATTGGCAAGTCATCTAATAAACATTTGAAACTACCAAGAGGGTAATATATTAAAGACACGAGTTATATTATTCCTATATGACCGTTGCCAATAACTGAAAAGTAATGGCTCCATAGAGAAATTAGGCTTTTAACTCAGTTCGAATGACCTTATTTTATGTTAAGTCTTCGGCCAGAATGAGGTCTTGCAGTCATTTCTACTTCATAGACATTAGGACAATTAAAAACAAAGCCAGAGGTTTTTTGTAAGTGTTAAAATCATCCGGGCTTACATAACAAAGACAGTGTTAATAAACTGGGATAGAAAAGATACTATTTCATAATAGAACGTATTTTATTTAGAAGCTTCGTACAAATTTGACACAACGCCAAGTAATAATGGCGTACTTTTTAAAATTACACCTGCAGTGTTCGTTGGTTATTATTTGACACGCGATCGTAGCTAGTGCTTTAAGTACTTGTTAAAGATATGTTTATGCACGGAAAACACAAATTACCAGTACTTTATGAAAGAATTTCGTTCAATATTCTTGAAGCATGTTTTACAAATTACTCTTATTCTAGCTAGTTTTATAGATTTAACCATGTCAGCTTTTATCTTTCCTATCTAAAGTCCTGCTGTTGCAAAAAATGCTTACACTTAAAAAATCAAATTATTAAGAGAATAACTGGTTAGAAACGATATTCTTATCCATTACTGATTCACAAGGTTTTATTTATTATGTGTCTACAGTTCGAGTGACGTTTCCAGTATTTTGTGAAGCGCACGCACGCCTATGCGTGTTTTACATAGCGTGCATAACTCATAATGTACTTCCTATCATAGCAGACATTATTTTTATCGTCCCGTAAGCTACAATAAAACCAAATATAAATATGTTTAACCCTGTTTGCCTTTGTTGTCTTAAGGGTTGGTTTTAACAGGATCAATGAATACAATCGTAAGCAATACGTGATTATTTTTAAAGGAAAAATTCCAATGAGCAACGTTTGCGTAAATAATAATAATAATATTCCGGGACAACTCACACACGGTTATCTGATCCCAAGCTAAGCAGAGCTTGTGTTATGGTAACCAGACAACTGATAAACATACTTATATATTTCTAAATACATACATATTATAGATAAATTACACCTAGACAACCAGAACAAATGATCGTGCTCATCACACAAACATTTGTCCTGGGTGGGAATTGAACCCACGACCTCCGGTATAGCAGTCAGGGTCACTAACCACTAGACCAACAGGCCCGTCAAAAAATCTTAGTATCCATGTTATTATAATAATAATCATCTTTCAAATATAATTAGTCTACACAGTTCTTAGTTAATAGCGGTGGCATACCTAACAGTAAATCTCCAAGCATCAAGGTATGTGAGCTATAACTTCATTAAACGCATTCCTACTCGAAACCATTTATAGCATATCAGAAATATCAGAGGAATTTTAATTAGAAAATGTTAAATTCGATGCCTAATTAATAATGAACTCGCGCAGCAAACTTAAAAATATTTGATATTATATGGCGCTATAACATTATTTTTAACAATAAAGTACTTAATATACCTAAGATGCTACGAGTAATTTTCAATATGCAGCATGATAATTAATGGTCAAATGAATTGCTAAATTTACCACGTTTAGCTAACGATGGTGAGTGATGGTGGTCAGCTGTTTATAAAAAACTGGTAAGGCAAGATAATGCAGTAATTGTGCGCATTTCTTACAAAAGATTTTTGTACAATCAAACAACAACCCTAAAAGGAAAAACTCGTCCTCATTACTATTCTATATATACTACTCGTTAGCTTCTAAAAAGCGTGGTGTTTTTCTCGTTTATCAAAATCTACATCATCATTAACCCCCCAATACAGAGACGCCACTTAACTTTACAAACACTTTCTTTAAATCTAGACACACGGCAGTGTGTCCGCCAAGTTCGAGCAAAAAAAAGCGACACACCGGCCGTGGGTTATATTACACGAACCATTTCGGGCCAATTTCGACCACCCTATAACTCAAAACATATTTTATCTACGCATATGAAATTTCGAAGGTCTGTTGACATCCCCTTAATTGTCTAGAATACAAAATTTCATTATTCTACCTAAAGCAGTTCTTGAGATATTGACGTCAGAAAATCGCTATTTTTACTATACACTCACTGATTCACTGATTCACTGACTCACTGACTCACTGACTCATCAAAAACCTAGACCACTTCCAGTGGTCGCACTGACTTGAAATTTGGCATGGAGATAGGTCTTAAGGTCAAAGTAAAGGGAAAAATCTGAAAACGGCCAAGTGTGAGTCAGTTTTAAAAATAGCGAAGGTGTAACTTTTTTCTACTATGAAGTCATAATGAACTAAATGACTGTATCTTCCAATGGTCGTACCGACCTGAAATTTGGCTCGAAGGTTTGTCTTTAGGTCGAAATAAAGTAAAAATCTGAAAACGGCCAAGTGTGAGTCAGTTTCGAAAACAACGAATGTGTAATTTTGTTCTAGTATAAGTAGGTATGGAGTGGAAATGAGATAAGACTTATTTAAATTTAGATACATACCAATTTAAGACTATACATGTTTGTCTTAAAGACAAGAACAATAAAATTGTTGACCACTCTGTGTGTGTCTGTTGCGGGAACCGAACCCACGATTTACGTAGTGCAAAGCAGGTCACTAGGTACACTAGGTGCGCTAAATCAGTCAAACAAAAATGAAAAGACTATTTTTTCTCGCATAGTCTAAATAATTTCTAATTTTACAACTAAGTGGAATGAGACATTTCCTAAAGCAAAAGTGATAAAAAAATATTAAAGAACCTACACCTAACAAAAATAAATGAAATCCCATCAAAAACACAAATGTGAAAGGCTGCCAAGTTCGATACTATGGGAATGCTTCGCCTATAAAAGAAGTGAGATCTGAATAAGTACCAAGTTCCATAAAAATACCTCAAATCATAAATAGTTATAGGAATGCACACTTGATTTCCAGCAGTTTTTTTAGGGTAATTTTGAATAAGTATCACGTTACATAGAAATACCTAAAATTATAATAGTCAGAGAAACGAACACCGGTTTTTTTAGCAGTTTCCTGATAACATTTATTATTTTCAGTACTTTTTAATGATGTAACTTGGCAAGTTTTAATAGAAAATTATATACTTGACACATTGCAGTCCAAAGGTGTCGATTCATTGCATTGAAAAGGTGTGTGGTGTGTGAAAACTTGCCAAGTAACATCATTAAAAAGTGCTGAAAATAATAAATGTTATCAGGCAACTGCTAAAAAAACCGGTGTGCGTTTCTCTGACTATTATAATTTTAGGTATTTCTATGTAACGTGATACTTATTCAAAATTACCCTAAAAAACTGCTGGAAATCAAGTGTGCATTCCTATAACTATTTATGATTTGAGGTATTTTTATGGAACTTGGTACTTATTCAGATCTCACTTCTTTTATAGGCGAAGCATTCCCATAGTATCGAACTTGGCAGCCTTTCACATTTGTGTTTTTGATGGGATATGTCTATCGCTAATTTACTCCTTAAAGCGATAAAGACAGCATGAGACTTAACGGCATCTAAAAACTGATTGTTATTCAGTATTGGGCCATGAGAATATTAAAATAAATGATTCTACAATGTAAACGAAGTCAGGATGTAAGTGAATAACTTACAATAGCACTTACATTGTAGTAGACAATGTCTGACGCATGAGATGTCACTATTACTTAGCCCGCTCTAGATTAGATCACAGGATGCTGTCTCACGCTATCAAGATTGCTACCGATTGCTTTGTAGGTCTCACGATATTACTATATCTACCTTTAATAGATGCAACTTGTTGACACATAAATATAGTCTATTTCAGGGTGCAAGAAGAGTTAAGCCCATACATACTTTAAAATCAGCGTCAGGTAAAAATAACTTTACTAATCGATCCTCTCAACAGGAATACTAAAATGTATTCAATGAAATCGCTTTTATAAATATTCTAATGCGTAAATTGGCATACCAAATTCGAGTGCAACAAAACTTATGGACAAGACTGTAAAATAGACATAGGTAAAAAGTCACTCGACATAAGGGAGAAAGCTATAGCCGCCACGCGGTCTTTGATGCGATCAATTTCTGCAGACTGTCTGGGCGTTTGTGGGTGTATATTTTATGTAGGATATTCAACGACGATGAATCAATAAAATTACTCTAAAGAATTCAGGACAGTTCCGTATAGGAAGGAAAAATCATCCTTGATCTTTTTCATGTAATGAGGGTTAAACCGTTCTTTGATTAGAAATCCCTGCAGTTACTAAAGTAAATACCCATATTTCTATGTCATTAAAATCTATTTTTAATTTCACATGTGTACTTAGATACATAGTCCAATCTGACCCTAAACCATTCATGGATCATACAAATAGTTTTTCCCAGTTCGTCAAAATGATTCTAACATACGCATAACGCAGGTCGCTTTTACCCTTTATTTACAGATTTCCGCTAACATACCTGCATCATCATGGTTGCTCTTGAGGTCTGACTGGCCCGAGATCTCCGAGCAGTTGTCGATGGTCATATCTATGCCGGCATCCTCGTCCGACGAATAGGGCTGCTCCGTTCTTCTGTGCTCTGAAATTACAAAAATACATTCTCAATTTCATCTCAAAGTTAGGGTTCATTTACATTAGGACAGTAACTGGCGTCAGTAGCGGGGAAAGCAGACTAATACCAAAAGATTAAATCGGGAATATTGAGGTCAGCAGTTGCGCGACCAATTTACAAAATGGCAGCATTGATCTCGTCAAATTTGAAGTCAGTAATTTAATGTCACATAGCCCTAAACATGAGAATCATGTCTATACCTTCTTGATTATGAAACAGGTCTTTCAACTGCAGTAGGGCAGTTGCTGGCTCGTATTAGGTTCTTGATTTAAATGTAATAATAACAAGCTTTTGTGTTTAGAGTATTGTTAGATATGACCGCAGTTTGTGGTTGCGACAAAGTTATGTGATATGTACGGTTAGCAAAACTAGGTTAGTAAGAAACCGCCGAAACTAAATGCGCAGTGAAAAGGATGGCTATTGTTGCACCGGTGTGCTGGGTCAAACAATTAAGTTAACAAAATTCATTACTGCATTTGGTCTCATTATATATGACAAAAATAATATCTTTTACATTTCTCATATTATTATGATGATGAAAAGTTTTTACACACTTGTAAGTTGTATTATTTTTGCCAAAATCGTATGCCCTAAACTAAATATTTCGAACTCACAATATTCAAATTAAATAGTAAGATTATTAGTATAGGTTCATGAATAGAGTATGTTACAAAATAAGAAATAATATTCAGACGAAGTTCTGCGACGCTTAAGAAAAGATTGCAAGTTACTAACCTACCACATAAGGGCTGACCTATTAAAACTAATTGGACATTTGATAACGATCGCGTTAATTATCGTACAGTGCACAACACAATAATGGTAACTTGGCATTTATTGCACCTTATTTCAATGCAGTAAGGTTCATTGTCATAAATCGACTTTCGTGCTGTTTACTCTACAAGGTCCAGTGTCAATCCTTACAGCTGTCACCTAGTAGAGATAAGGGCATGCACCTAGTAGGGCATGCTAGTTATCATTAAAAAATATTAAAGCAGAAGGATATTCACTGACCTTGGCTAAGTCAAGTGCAAGTGGAACTAAACCTATTTCCCTGTTATGTAAAATAAAAATGAAATAAAAGCCTTTGTCTATTTGTAACAATGTGTAACATTTTCATGGTGACAAATATTTTCATTTTTTTTTTTATTTTATCTTTGTTTTCATTTTATTAATTTCTTACCTATAAATAAAGAGGTTAGTAAAAACTATTATAATAGTCCTCAAATTTCCAAATTCTTAAATCTTTCTATATCTAACTAACTAACCACTAAAGCGCAGTAATTACATAATATTGTAAAACAAAACATGTACCCACAAATCTATGGACTTATTAATAAAATGCAGCTTGTATTAATATTCTCAGCAGCAAGCCATACAAGTGTGTCAGTGGGGCGTTCACATTACACGGTCTATCATTAAATTGCATAACATTTGAACTTCTTTTTATAAAGATATATAACTATTTTACTTAGGTATGGACATATGGAGTTTGTTTTCATTGGATTATGTAATAATTGTTATTGTACTACTAACATAACTACATTAATAAGCCATGATAGTGGTTCAATGACTGGATTAATAATGCTAAAGGTATTCTGTATTCATGATCCTAGGGTGCCAAGAAGAATCCTTAAAATTTTTATTATGAGCTACAATGCCACACAGAGATATGTTGACATACATAACAAACAAAAATAATGGTCCTCTTTTTGGATAAGGTATCAAAATAACCTTTTAGTAGCTCTTTAGATAATTTGGATTTTGGAAAATAAGTTAAGATTTTGAGTAATAAGACAATTCAAACCTCAATTCACCATGCACCACCAAGCATGGTGACTAATCAACAAACCCTTGAAATTATTCTGTCTGAATATAAATTATTCCATAGATTAATATTAATGAGATCATAATTTAATTAAGACAATATTGTAATGAGTTCATTATATTATGTCTTTACTCAAATAATTTAGTAATTATGATGCATGTATTTCAAAATTAATAACAAATCATTATTTTGTGGACATTGAAGGCAGTAGTGTAGTAGGTGCATTTGTACATTTCTACTTGTTTAAAATTCAGAGACACATAAAAAAGTTTAAAATACCTCATGCATTTCTATTATTGAAAGACTACAAAAAGTGCACAAAAACTATAGGTAACAACAAAATGAACATGACAGTGATCTCTTGAGTTATCTTGTCTATTTATAATTAAAACGGGATTTATCATAACATCTCGTCTTTATTGTGTTGGAAACATAATTCTAAGTTAACAACAGCTCCATTCACTACTTTTTAATGACAAAGCATAATAATGGTCTTTGATCCAGGAAGTAAACATTTTACACATAATTTATATTGTTATGTAAAATTATATAATGTTCTAACTATCTAAATATGGATAGCAAGGCCAAACAGTGTCAGATAAACAGTCCAAATGTCAAGCCATATCACTTGGCCCAAACTTTGTTTAGTATTTGTAGACAAAGCATGACCATCTCGAAAATAACATGTGGAAACTTCACAACTTTATGACACCGTGAAAGTAAAGGTTGCTTTTAAAATTGACACGAGGCTTGCGAAACCCCACAACAACGATACTTTACCAAGATCTATTCTCAGATTTAGACTAACATATGGTGCTTTAAGTCCTTCGTCTAGCTGGCATCCAGCATAATGACCATGAGCAAATAAAGTAAACGTCACACGTCCCGCGGAAAGTCCGCCACCACAAGGTCGCCGCGTGATCTCATTCTTGGCGGAATTCGAGCTCTCCACGCACCACATAACCAAACTAAACACACTTTGATACCAAAATAAAACCAGACTTACCGTATTTTCCTTTTTTCTTTCCTTTAGGCATGGTGAAAGGTTTGTTTTTCGAACGAAGCTTACTTACAATAATTGCTAAAATATATTATATATTCACTATTTATTTAAACTAGGTATGTCACTTAATCAAGACGGAAAAAAGTTTAATATATCAGTTCTTGTAGAACGATTTGTGCACCGAATGTAACATAAAACTAAAATTTCAGAAAAACTTTTTAACATGTTTAACCGTGTAACATGCACACTTGACTTCGCTTTGCGCAATGCGCTGTCACTTTTTGTATAAAGCAGGGGCCACGAGTTACGCCATCTTTTTTGGTTGGTGTTGCCATTGTAAAAAGATTAATTCACCCATATAAAATAAAGAAGCGGTCATTATTTTTTATTTAAGAAAGCGAATGAAACGTATTTATGATAGTAAACGTTAAAATATAATTTGAAATGTTAGAGCGTACTAAACCTTTCTGTATGCTGTTGCAAATGATTTGGGTAAATACTCTATTTTACCCGTAATGAGTAACAACATTCATAATGGCAACATATAGGAGCGCGCGTCATTTTGATTCATAGAAAGAAAACTTTACGTAGATTAAATGCCGTTTAAAAACATTGTGCAAATGTTGTGAAACGTGCCAATGTTACGTATATTTCATTTATTGTGTAAACCTTAGAGTAATTACTAAAGCAGTGTAAACCAAAATTTCATGTCATATTGTATTACAGTTTTGTAAATGTTATTGAAATAATTGACTTTTATTTGGAAGTCATTTCATTCCCTTGATTTTCTGGATTTTCCCTCTGAAAAAAAAAACAATTTATAGATGTGCTAAAAGTAAAACTCATTTATTTTTTATTACAGAGAAACATAATGCTTACAATGTATCGAAAACATTATACTGCCTAAAATTTTATTTTATAAATTCTATTATTGTTGGTTGAATTATAATTGTTTTTAAATGGGCTAGTAGTTACTTACGTACCGGATTCAATAAATTATTTTAGTTTGTTATACTTTGTTGTTGTTTTACTTAGGAATTAAATATCCAAAGAGATTGCACCTAATCTCTATAAAATTTATCGTAGGTACTAAAATATTTTTTTTTGTCATAAAACATTGCTTGCATGTTGCGCAATATAGGCGCAGAGCTTTATTTCTCCAGAAGGCTGCGTTCGATCCTAAGCAGTGTGTGTAGTGTAGTGTGGTTAAATAATTGAATCATTTCCGGGATCAGTTATGTTCGTACTTCGATAGGTTTATAGCTAATTTATTATTTATTTATTTTATTTATTTTTAGCCACAATTGTTCCACTGCAGGGCAAAGGCCTGTAGCTATGTACCTATGTATATAGCTAATAAACATAATAATATACATTATACATGGCTGGGTCGGCCTGGATGCGGAAGGCGGAGTGATAAAGCTTAGCTCAGAATAGGCATAAGTATAACAACAATAAAACTATATAGGTAGGCTGATTTGATTAATTGTAGATTTTCTCCTTACATCTCTACTCTCTAGTCTCTACATCTATAACAATACTTCGTGTTTAGAGGTGTTAACATAAACCTATAGTATTCATTTCTCGGTCAACCTGATTATAGACTTTTGAAGTTTGTAGGCAGATTATCAAAAATACATAGTTGGATGTTATTTTAATAATGTTTCATTCAAAGGACATAATGTTTGAATACTGAATACATTTTGGGTGTGAGTACCTAATCTATCTAGGTAGGGATCTACTAATGGATTTACACAAGTAGGCACCAAGTAGGCATATCGTTTAGTGCTTCTTTAGTTTTTCATAGGAGGAGTTAAAACAAATGTAATTTTGTAAGAATTTATTTAGAAATCAACGATTATTTAATAGACATGAGGTCAGGCACATAAACGTTAATATTACAATAAAGTATTTATGACTAAAAATAATTAATCAGGAATAAAATAAATATAGTTGTGTATAAATTTTTCTTTTAACATAAACAATACATTCTTTGGTTATACACTTCTCATCAAAAAAATCGAAACACCTCGCAGTTTATGATTTGATAAGGATTATCAGAAAAATGTGTATATTTAGGAATAAATGTAAAATGTCATTTAATAGTGAGTAGTATGAGGTTTTTAAATCCTAATGTTAATGTTCTAAATTCAAATTAAGTCTTCATAGGTTTCGTATTTTGTATAATGAGTAAATTTTACCCTGTATGGAATATGAAGGAAATAGGTAAAACAACACGCGTAAATGAAAAAAAAATGTAAGAAACGTTTATTTAATAACTTGTATTCCCTCCGCGAGCTCTTATTACTGCTTCCATACGGTTCTTCATCGATCGGATGAGAGTCACGATCACATGTTGTGGTATATTATCCCATTCCTCTTGGATTGCATTTTGCAGCTGGCTAAGTATTTCTGGGGCTGGATCTCTTGCTCGAATTCGTCTCTTTAATTCATCCCATAGATGTTCAATGGGATTCATGTCCGGGCTTCTTGCTGGCCATACCATAATGGAGATACCGACTTCGGTAAGATAATCTCGTACGACGCCCGCGGTGTGAGCTCTAGCATTGTCGTGCATGAATATGAAGTCGTTGCCAATAAAATGTGCATAGGGCATCACATGAGGTTCAAGACACTGTTCGATGTACCGAAGAGAGTTTAGTGCAGGCAGCCGTGGCCCAGACACAAAGGCAAGTTCTGTCTTACCGTCGGCGCTGATTCCTCCCCAAACCGTCCACGAACCGCCACCATAGCTGACCTTTTCTTCAATGCAGCATTGTGCAAAGCGTTCTCCATCTCTTCTGTAGACCTTGTTCCTTCCGTCGTTACCATACAGCATAATTTTACACTCATCAGAAAACAGTACTTTGCTCCACTGAAGGTATGACCAAGTTAGGTGCTCGCGTGAAAAGTTAAGGCGCGCTCTTCGATGGTCTGCAGTTAATTTCGGCCCATTCGCTGGCTTATGCGGTGCCAATCCGCGTTCCTTCAACCTTCTTCTTATTGTAGAGTCACTTACAGCTACTCTTCGTACAACGCAAAGCTGTTGCTGCAGTTGAAAAGCGTTAAGGCGTCGATTTCGTAAAGAAGTTGTTACAATAAATCGATCATCTCGCTCAGAAGTGACCCGATTCCTGCCAGATCCTGAACGGCGCGTGAACGAACCAGTCTCCCGATAGCGTTTGTAGACTCTATGAACAGATGATAAGCTTAGATGCAATCTTGCAGCCACAACACGCTGACTAAGTCCAGAATCCAGCAATGCCACCACTTGGGCGGCTTCTGCGGGCGAAGTATCCATATGTTTTAGAAAAAAAAGTTTTTTCCGACGTCCCAAAGTCACAGTAAATGAAATAAGAAACAAAAAGTTTAAAGACAAGCGCTATTTTTTTGTTTTTAAACGAGAAACGTACTCCAACCCTAAATACACATTTGTCTCAAAACAGTGATTAATTTCATTTATAGGATAAACAAATGAAATTCTAATTTCGAATTTTGATTTTTTTCTTCTTACTGTAATGACCAAACTGCCAGCTACACAATAATGTTTTTTTTTTCATGGAATTAATTCTCTTTTGTAAAAAATTAGGACAAAAACAATAAAATGAAAGTGTTTCGATTTTTTTGATGAGAAGTGTATTATTGCAAGTCTACCTTTTGTCGACATTGAGATCTTGGTTCCTATATCTCGATAAATTAATATTTATTTTGTGCTATCTAATTGATTGAATTACATGTCAGTACTAAAAACAACAATTACGGTATTTAAACATGACACCTACTGGTTTTATTAGATTTAATTTTCACACACTTATTTCAACGACAAAAATTTACACATTCATTCACTGGATTTACCTATTAAAATAAAAGGAACATAATATCGATAACATTACACATTTAATTTTAATAAAAATAATAATATGCCTATGTGGGTTGAACCTAACTTAGCAATCGATGCGTTTTTCACTTGAGTATCGTTTTTACGCATTTGACCGACTGCATTCCAACGCGCCTTTGCAGAATTTGATCCGTATATCTTCCCGAATCTAAACTCCGCGCACTGCACTATTATCGTCGGCGGAAGACCCAAGTATATTAACCGTGTGCTGTTCCTCTTCAGGGAGTTCGATCCTCGCATATTTTCCATTTCATGACCATTTATGTACCAGCGGAGTTCAGAATCAGGAGTTCCACGGCAGTACGCTTGAATCAAGTCGCCTTCACCGTATTCCTCAGCTAAGCCATCCAGTATCGGCCGCCGGTGCTCGTGACCGTGGACCTCCATATGGGCAGTTCTGGTTTCGAACTTGTACGGAGGCACATCCCTTTCAATATCGCATCGGTATAGTCCAGTAGCTTCTTTGGTCAAAGCTCCTAGTTTCAGTCGGCAGGCGGTCGGGCCACAGAATAGCATCTCTACAGTGCCGACTCCGAGGATCGGGAAGGAACGAGTACTGGGCGCAGCTCCAGGTCGATATCTGAAGAATTCGTTGGAGCCTTTGAACCAGCTGAGAAGGGTAAAATTTGCGTCGTAGCGGCACTCGATGTCGACGTCGTGCTGTCCAGGCTGCACCAATTCGGGCACGCTGAGGTGCGTGATGTTGAAGGTCCGCGCGCGCACCGCCGCGCACGCCGCCGCCAGGAACAGCGCCAAGACCAGCATGGTGCCGGGACGCGCGCGCAACTCGCACTGCGCCCTAACCTAACCCAGCGCCGCTAACGCGCTCTTAATTAAACAGTTTATTAAACTCCGACACTTAACCGTCCGACAGATAAACGGATCCCTCATTGACAAAGTTTTTTTTACTAAATTTAATTGATAGACAAATTGGTTTTGCTAGGGGTGGCTAAATTATCGCTAGTGTTAATTATTTTTGAGGGGTGTGCCTTCGTTCCATTGATTATAATAATTTGGGAACATGCATAGGTCTCGACCTCTTTGTATACAATAAAAAACTAAAGCAAATAAAAATATTGCAACACAATACATACAAAAACATGAGTCATATCTATTGCGTTAACGTTTATTGCGAAATATTATTGTAACGTCTCTCGTAGTAAACACACCAGTCATACCAAGAAACGTCACATAAAGTATCTAGATACCTAATATGTACGTATAGAATGAACTTGACAAAGTAATGAACATCATTCCTAAATTTTTTTGTGCAATAACATTGTGAAATAAGGAAATATTTCTTTTTTATGCAACACTTGTGATAAGAAAGTTTCATCAAGTTCTTTTGACGAATGTGGAGGTGAAACCACTTGTTGATAATATATAATTATACATATTGTGTAAATACTTATTAACAAAGATACTACTCATAGCTACTTAGATCCTTTTTTTGATATCGACATAAATATTTACATGTTCGAATATCGCTTCGGGGCATTTCAACTTCACATGTTAATATTGTGCAGTTATGCGTCATTCGAATATTTATTGCAAAATATTAAAATAGCTTAGCTTTTATCTTCGGTCTATTTCACCATTCAAAGAAACTGAATGGTATGGGTCTCGCGTCGCCTTTTAGGGTTAACGGCACCTCCTGACTCGCGAATTACGCAGAGTGTGTGTCATCCAATAATACCAAACGAGACTTATGAACAAATAATAAAATGGGAGATATCCGTTGCACCGAGATTTTCTCGGAATTGTTTTTCTTTTTCGGTGCTAAATTGGCTTTGAAGAGGCCAGACTATAAATTCAAAGACTTCTGCTGATAATAGCTTCCTACTTTAGAGTTTAGGAGACTAAGAATTGAATTACAATTGAACATAGGAGAGTGGTTTTTGAAAACAACCATTTCATGGTGTGTGCTTAGTGACTGTCTTAATACGATAATAATATTAGAGGAAGTGGTGATTATTAGGTAGATAACATAATTGGTTGCAATTGCGATTACACAGCATGACATTTAGTGTTTAGCTTCCTGGACGCTCTATATGTGCCGAGAAAGAGCTTATGGTAGAGAATGGTAAGTAGGTTACTATTCAAAAGAGGAACCCTCTTTTAAAAAAGATATACCTACTCCATGTCCTATTCAACCTCCTAATGACAAGACAATACTGCACGAAAAAAAATTAAATCAGTAACACCAAGATATAACTGTCTTGCCTCAGGCTAAAGAACTTTTCAGTTAGACAATATCAAAAGATAAGAGGGAAGAGAGAAGCTCAGACGATGTTTACTTAATCTTACAAGAATAGCTTGATAGATGATGAGTTTCAACGTGGTTTGAACTAAGGAAACAGTGACCTAGCTTTTATTAGCTGTCTGGAGACTACCTGACTCGTCACAGTGCGTCTGGAGGCCGGGATCATAAGAGGTGAAGGTCCATTATTCATAAGAGTCAAAAAACTTTCCCCAGTTGGGTCACACCGTGGCCGCGTGCCCACGCGCTCGTCTCGGAAACAAGACATTACAATTTTATTACCAGTAATCATCTTAAGTGTTATCAGTCTAATTGAATAATGCATCGGCATAGTGACCGCTGCCGACTCTGTTTTGCTAAACAACGATAGCTATCTGGTTTGTTTTGGTTCCAGTTTTCTAGGAGCGAAGTTTCATGCCTTTAGTCAACAACTGAACTTGGTTATTCTGTTTTAAGGAGAACAAGCCTTACCGTATCTAGATCTGCATGAAGAGACGTGAATATTACTGAAACTTTATTTGGCAGGAAGACCACAGGTAGATATTAAAAGTCTTTATCTCAGTGACGATACTAAATTTTATCCGTTATTCCAAGTGAGAGAATCTCTGATACCAGCAAAAGTAACTAAATTTGGGAAAAGGCCATGGCAGAATAACTGGAAGCCATAAATTTACGGAATTTGAAAAATATTGTGAAATCAAGAAACAGGTAATATTTTTTTATTGAAAGGCATTATCTTCATAATTAAACCTGGTACCTAGAAAAGAGATAAAATACTACAAAAAGATAACTGCATTGGCTACTGACCGCTTTCTCATTGAACTTGCTACACGAATTTTATCAAACAAATTCACGTGTGATATCACTATCTTTACTGATAATAGTAATATGTACTGCTGACCTTTTTTTTGATAAGATTCTTTAGTTTAGTGGTATTTTTGCAATATTACCTTCACCCGACCTTGCATTCTGGTGGTCACTTAGAAGAGTGTGTGGACAAGTTTGGCTGGCCCCCAATAATGCAGGTGTAGTTGTAAAGGCTAAATAAAACCAAGAAACACAAATGTGGATGTACTGCAGCCTTCCCCAATATACTTTACATCCAAGCCCTACCATAGTTCAAGTTTGGTTGATAAGATTTAAAAAACAGCCCGACTCCTTACAAGATCAGTAATACTGTTGACTCGGTTGGAAAAAATAATAAGCACTTTGCACTTCTAATTTGACTATTCCGCCAGGCTATGCTTTAACAGTACTTATATCATGCCGGTAACTCACCTGGAACCATAAAGCCATGGTGTTAAGATTAGGACAAGTACCTAAGCGTTTAGATAATTATGTTTCTTTCATAGCTACTGGATACTGTTGTTCTTAGAATATTGTCCTGATATAAAAATGTTATAACATCACACAAACACACAGATCGTGTTTGTATGATAGTAATATCTTACCGGATGCAATAACTTAGAGAGCGCTATACGAGTGACCCTCCAAGCAAATTGTTTTTAACGATACATTTTAATACTAACCCTTACAATAACTCTTTGGTTATTGTATTACGATGCCAGGATCATCTCATCAATTGCTGTTGACAGCTAGGCAAAGATATGAGCTTATTGTAAAATTAATTTGTGGTAACAATTTTATTCAAGATCAAGAGATTTTTTGATATAATTTCTAAATACAAAAAATCTAAAAGGATCGTTTATGGATGCTCTGCCTCAGTCTATGCTGCCTGCTCTCTTGCAATTTGTGAACTAGAACAGAAGTGAAGAGGGAGAGAAGGATTTATTTTCGTTTATTAATTGACTTTTTTCAAACATTTAATTTACCATTTCTCATCTTATCTATATACCTACTTTTAATACTTGTAGCACGACGAAATCAATGAATATTTTTTGTAGTGCTTGATGATGGTCGTAATAAGCTTAAATAATTCCATATTTCTTCATCTAATCTTCCGCATCTACCTTGATAGACTCATCCTGCCTGCTGACAATAGCCCAACACGGAGGGGCTCTCATAAATTGCTATATTTAATTAACTAATCATTAGCTTTATCTTGTATTATGCGGGACGCGACGGTGTAATTATATCGCTTTCAATTTGATCTGATTTGACACGCTCTTGGACAGTATTTTTGTATTTCCGTTGTTTTTATTTACGGTTAATTCTAGTCACCAATAGGGTATACGAATACGAGCTAAAACTGATACGAGATACACATAAAACATAACAACTCATTTACCCCATGTTATGAAACTTAATCTTAATATATATAAATCTCGTGTCACAATGTTTGTCCTCAATGAACTCCTAAACCACTTAACCGATTATAATAAAATTCGCACACCATGTGCAGTTCGATCCAACTTGAGAGATAGGATAGTTTAAATCTCAAATTATAGTCGCAATTTTAAGAAATTGACGCGGACGATGTCGCGGGAATCAGCTAGTATCCATATATATTACCCAGTACAACGGGTTGATATTGTTTGTACTCTATAGTGGATAACAGATAGGGAGGGACTCCATTAAAACATAGTATTAAGCTGAATCCGGTAAGGCAGAAATACCTCAAAAAGCTTGGGAATAAACGGGTCAGAACTTTGACATGAATTAGCTAGGGGCGATTGATTTCGATACAGTGAATTCTGAGAGGGACAGCGCGTACGCAGTCCCTCACTACCAAAAATAACGCGTCCGAGTTATCCACATTAGGGATAATCGCAAGGGTCAACCCGCCCGCAGTGCAATGGGAAGGCCTCGCCCTGGGAGAACCGCCTTCATGATCACGGTTTCTCCTACGCCAGGTAAGTATGATTTCTCTACGGACGCCTCGGGTAGTCGTTCACTCGCCGAAAATCTTAACACCGCCATTCAGAAATATGACGTCACTAGCACAGAGCCATCTAGTTACAAATTTGGAGCAACGTACCGCGGTACAAGCAGCTTTGTTAGGGGAAAATGTGACTCGTCGATTGTATGTACTACCGCCCCGTCTAGTGAATCAAAGTGAATACCTAACCGATCTTAAAAGTAGCAAAGTCAAATCTTAAACTAGTTTTCGTAATGTTTGTAAATTATTTCATGACTTTGCCTCACTGATATATTATTATAAAATCCGAATGTGAATCGTGATTCGAACGTTCTAATTAGTTTAATAATAGTCTAGCTATATTATAGATCCAAAATTTGGTGTTTGCCACCCATTAGAATCATTTTAAAATTTAGCTCCACCAAATATATGCTAAAAAAGTGGAAATTGTGTTTTAAAGTAATAACTATTTCAGGAGTTACAAAAAACATAAAAACGTCTAGATGGTCCGATCCAAATTAAAAATAGAGTTTAAACCTAACTTCCGGACATTACGCAGAACTTTTATTGGCTTTTCGAAAACAAAGAGACGAATTCACACCAAACTTTTCAATAATAGAAAGCAACGTATAACTCGCGGCAAATAACTTGGCAAGATTTTGACGTAGTGGGGGTAAACCCGCGCATATTCAACTAACTCGCCAATCTCTAATCGACTCGGTCGACGAACGCACCAATCGCGCGCTCGGATCGGCGACTCGGTCGACTAACGCACCAATCGCGCGCTCGGATCGGCGCTACCGCATACCCCGCGTCCCGCTTGACCACCAAATAGACCTAAAAAACGATTTCTGCGCATCTAACGACTCTTGCCAAGTTATTTGCCGGGAGTTATACGAACATCATCATCATCTGCCTAGCCTTTTTCCCAAGCTATGTTGGGGTCGGCTACCAGTCTTACCGGATTCAGCTGAATACCGTATTTTACATGGAGCGACTGCCTATCTGACCTCCACAACCCATTTTACTGGGAAACAGTGAAACACAGTATCCCATAGAAAGACTGGTTGTCAGAATTGACTTAACGACTGCCAAAGATGTACGTATGACAGTCGGGACCTACGGCTTAACGTGCTTTCCGAAACACGGAGGGGTCTCGGTACTATGTTATAAATGGTCACCCATCCACGGACCAACCGCGGCGAGCGCGTCTTAACCTATATTATCGGTCAAACCGTACGGCTTACACTTAGCCACGAGCCATAATAGAAACCAACGTACGAACATTACACACATAAACTAGTCTAATAACCTAATATTAATATTCCGGGACAACTCACACACGGTTATCTGATTGCAAGCTAAGCAGATTAAGCTTGTGTTATGGTAACCAGACAACTGATAAACATACTTATATATTTCTAAATACATACATATTATAGATAAATTACACCCAGGACACAGAACAAATGATCATGCTCATCACACAATACTTATTTAGAGTGGGAATTGAACCCACGACCTCCAGGAGGGATAGGAGGTGACTCCATTAAAACAGCGGTAAGGCAGAAATACCTCAAATAGCTTGGGAATAAACTGGTCAGAAGTTGAATTAGCTAGGAGCGATTGATTTCGATACAGTGAATTCTAGAGTTGTGTAGTACATGTACTATGTACTAGTAAGAATTAATTCCCGACGCTGACATGAACGAACTATTCCCTTTCATGTCTAGTACATCATTCCTTTAGTACTTCATAGTTCACGACTCACGAGTCTCTGGTTCTATACGAACTATAGAATACAAATAACCTGTACGAACGGGACTGAATGAGCGGGCGGGAACATGGAATCAGTGTACTAAAACGTAATGAATAGTACTTATATTCTCTGTGCAGTGAACGAAAGAGTGAGATACATGTTGTTTTTCACCTATCAACTTTGATCTCTTACAACTTCGATTTATGAAGTTATTTTGAACTCTAAATTAATAACCTTAGTGATCATTTTAGTTTTTAGTTTTAATTAAACATTTTGTCGAAATTAGAAAATGTCTTAGTTTTTGAAGGAAATTAATTTACATAATGCTCAGTAATTAAATTAAGATTTTAGTACTGTCAGTTGTACTACTAATTGTGTTTTGACAGTCCTAAGCCTGCAAGTATGAAGGAAAAATTCGAAGGAGAGATTCGAAATGTAATAATTAATCAGTCATTCAGTGTCCTACTGTACTAAATGTACTAATAGTACTAGAAGACCGAACTAGTACATTTGAAAGATTGTATTAGTACGGAGCGCTCCGTTCAATGTCCGAGCAAGAACAAGCCTAGTGAATTCTGAGAGGGACAGCGCGTACGCAGTCCCTCACTACCAAAAATAACGCGTCCGAGTTATCCACATTAGGGATAATCGCAAGGGTCAACCCGCCCGCAGTGCAATGGGAAGGCCTCGCCCTGGGAGAACCGCCTTCATGATCACGGTTTCTCCTACGCCAGGTAAGTATGATTTCTCTACGGACGCCTCGGGTAGTCGTTCACTCGCCGAAAATCTTAACACCGCCATTCAGAAATATGACGTCACTAGCACAGAGCCATCTAGTTACAAATTTGGAGCAACGTACCGCGGTACAACTTACAAGCAGCTTTGTTAGGGGAAAATTTGACTCGTAGATTGTATGTACTACCGCCATCTAGTGAATCAAAGTGAAAACCTAACCGATCTTAAAATAGTAGCAAAGTCAAATCTTAAACTAGTTTTCGTAATGTTGGACAGATGGCGGTTTATAAAGCTAAATTATTTCATGACTGTACCTCACTGATATTATAAAATCCCAATGTGAATCGTGATTCGAACGTTCTAATTAGTTTAATAATAGTCTAGCTATATTATAGATCCAAAATTTGGTGTTTATCACCCATTAGAATCATTTTTAAATATAGCTTCACCAAATATATACCTACCAAATAAGTGGAAATTGTGTTTTAAAGTAATAATTATTTCAGGAGCTACAAAAAACATAAAAACGTCCGATTCAAATTAAAAATAGAGTTTACACCTAACTTCCGGACATTAGGCAGAACTTTTATTGGCTTTTCGAAAACAAAGAGACGAATTCACACCAAACTTTTCAATAATAGGAACCAACGTACGACATAACACACATAAATTTCTAGTCTGTTGAAAACTTGGCCCGATTCCGCATAACATGGTCGTTTGTACGTAAACTTGTCAATTTGAGCCGATTTATGCGATGAGCGCCGCCCCGACCAAAGCGCCCTCTGCAATCAAATGGTTGAACTTTACTTATTGTTGAATCAGAGATATGATGCAGTGCATAAGTATTCCTTTGTAAGATAAATCGAGAGGCGAAGGTAGGGTGCTTCGAACACGTGGGTAACACTACGGCAGAAGTTAAAAATAGGTGATCAGTATTTTAGGAAAACAAGTAACGAAAAAATCTGGAAATTTTTGCGACCATACTGACAGCAACGAGCATAAAGCTTCGATCAGAAGCTAGATAGAAGACTGAGCAAAACTAATTCCCGAAAATGGAATCGGGAAATATAGTTCAGCTAAAAAATAATATCGTTTTACTCAAGTCAACTCGTCGTTTTAATAAAGTTTTATCCAAGCAGAGTATGAAATAATTCAAATTATGAACCCGTAAATAACATTTAAACGCCATTTACCTATTTATAGAACCATCAACGTAATAAACAACCCTTACGTGCTATCGCAAAATACCCATTTCATAATATCCCTTATTATATCACAAAAATATATTAAGGCATTTTGCATCGCCGTATTACTTTCGATTCTTCCTTTACATCGGACTTTGAAACACAGAACTTGTGTGTCAGTTGTGTTATTGTGTATCACTTTTGAATGAAGATTTGTACACGATTGTGACCTTGCTACACGAAGTTTATCAAACAAATTGTATTATTCACGTGTGATATCATTATCGTTGCTGATAACGGTTATATGTGCTGCAGACCTTTTTTTCTTGATAAGATTCTTTAGTTTAGTGGTATTTTTGCAATATTACCTTCACCCGTCCTTGCATTCTGGTGATCAGTTATAAGAACAATGAAAATGTTTGGTTATATTTGGCTGGTCGTGACTCGTGGGTTGCATAATAGAAAATCAAAACTTTCCTGAGCAAATTTCAAAAGAAGAACGTACAAATCAACAAAGTTTAAAATAACGATGGTCATTTGATCAAAAGTTCAGCTGACCAAAGTCTGGAATATCAATGTTTAAATTATTTATTACACTCTTCACCAAATCGTTTAATGGTCAAAATGGATTACTGGATAAATTATTAATTATCAAATGGATTAACTGAAAAAGGCAAAAATAATATTAATATTAGCGAATAGCGCCTGTCTGATACAGAAAGCCTTTGCACAACATGACCGGTTTGCTAATACAAATAATACAGGCGTTATACTAATGCGTAATTTATATACATAACATTGTTGGTTAAAAATTCTACATGTTGTGTTACAAAAGTTAGTGACAGAACCGAATCGCTGCAAAACCGACTTCACGTAGTCTTTTCTGCCCTACCCTAGGGTGTTATTTAGAGTCGCGTAGGCGCGGAGGGGTGAGTGAGGCGGCCCTCGGGCTGAGGAGCAAGCCAGTGAGCCGAAGCTGCGGTGGTGAGCGAAAGCCGTTTGCGACGAATAGCACGCGTGGGGCCGGAGGCCCGCAGCGCCGGAGCCGTGACAGAAACCTGCATGTTGCATGCTTGCTTGCATGCTTCATCTAGCTTGCGTGTGCTTGCGTGCCGCTCTTTGGGATTTAATCCATCGGTACACATCATCGGTTTACTTCTAGCAAATTTATTCAGTCGTCATTTGTGATTACCTATGTAATTTGATTAGTAATGATTTGATATTTTATAATTACATCTATTAACTTTTGATCAGTCGTTCATTTGATGTCACATACATTGGGATTCTAAAATTTTTCTAAATAAAACATTTGGTCATTTAAATTTTGTTATTTCGTTTATACTTATTGTTCTTTTGAAATTTGCTCGAGAAAGTTTTGATTTTCTAATATGCAACCGACTCCTGTATAATGAAAGGGTAGTTGTAAGGACTGAAGAGAAGGCAAAAATAATAAGGTACTCCAGTTTTCCCTAATATAATTTTCATTCACGACATACCAAAGTTTTAAGTTTGGTTGATAAGATTTTAAAATCACTCGACTTAGTACAAGATCAGTAATACTGTTCTCGGTTGGAAAAAATGCCAGGCTATGCTTTAACAGTAGGTACTTATATCATGCCGGTAACTCACCTGGAACCATAAAGCCGTGGTGTTAAGATTAGGACAAGTACCTAAGCATTTAGAATAGGTGTCATTTGGAAAGGTTCCTTAAAAGATACTGGATAGGTACCGTAATATGTTCTTAGAATATTGTCCTGACATAAAAATTATATAAACACACGCAGATCATGTTTGTATGATAGTAATATCTTACCGGATGCAATAACTTAGAGAGCGCTATGCGAGTGACCCTCCAAGCAAATTGTTTTTAACGATACATTTTAATAATAACCCTTACAATAACTCTTTGGGTATTGTATTACGATGCCAGGATCATCTCATCAATTGCTGTTGACAGCTAGGCAAAGATATGAGTTTATTATAAAACTAGCTGATCCCCGCGACTTCGTCCGCGTCAATTTCTGTTATTATGACAGCGATTAAGAAGTTTAAAAAAAAAGTATTTCTGCGTAAATGATAATTTTAGTTAATATTGTGTTGATAAAACTCTGTAGCAAATAATTGGCAATAATGCATTAATTTCGACCAAATGATTACCTTAAAAAAAGGTTATAGTGAGTCAATCTCAAAAGATAGACATATACTGTCGCAGACATTTTTTTAGATCATTTAAAGAGGAACAATTCTTTCATACATATATTTTGGGTAACTCGAACCGTTTACGCAGCGCACGCAACGGAAGCTTTCAAGTATGAATATTTTTCCCCGTTTTTGTGACATTTTTCACTGCTGCTTCGCTCCTATTGGTCGCAGCGTAATGTTATATATCCTAAAGCCTTCCTCGATAAATGGACTATCTAACACAAAAAGATTTATTCAATTCTAACCAGTAGTTCCTGAGATTAGCGCGTTCAACCAAACAAACAAACAAACAAACAAACAAACTCTTCAGCTTTATAATATTAATAGTATAGATTAATTTGTGGTAACAATTTTCTTCAAGATCAAGAGATTTTTTGATATAATTTCTAAATACAAAAAATCTAAAAGGATCGTTTATGGATGCTCTGCCTCAGTCTATGCTGCGTGCTCTCTTGCAATTTGTGAACTAGAACAGAAGTGAAGAGGGAGAGAAGGATTTCTTTTAGTTTATTAATTGACTTTTTTCAAACATTTTAATTTACCATTTCTCATCTTATCTATATACCTACTTTTAATACTTGTAGCATGACGAAATCAATGAATATTTTGTAGTCCTTGATGATACTTGTCTTGATGGTCGAGATACACATAAATCATAACAACTCATTTACCCCATGTTATGAAACTTAATATCCATATATTACCCAGTACAACGGGTTGATATTGTTTGTACTCTATATTGGATAACAGATAGGGAGTATTAGGGAGTGACTCTATTAAAACATAGTATTAAGCTGAATCCGGTAAAGCAGAAAGACCTCAAATAGCTTGGGAATAAACTGGTCAGAAGTTTGATATGAATTAGCTAGGGGCGATTGAATTTGTTAAAGTGAATTTTGAGAGGGACAGCGCGTACGCAGTCCCTCACTACCAAAAATAACGCGTCCGAGTTATCCACATTAGGGATAATCGCAAGGGTCAACCCGCCCGCAGTGCAATGGGAAGGCCTCGCCCTGGGAGAACCGCCTTCATGATCACGGTTTCTCCTACGCCAGGTAAGTATGATTTCTCTACGGACGCCTCGGGTAGTCGTTCACTCGCCGAAAATCTTAACACCGCCATTCAGAAATATGACGTCACTAGCACAGAGCCATCTAGTTACAAATTTGGAGCAACGTACCGCGGTACAAGCAGCTTTGTTAGGGGAAAATGTGACTCGTCGATTGTATGTACTACCGCCCCGTCTAGTGAATCAAAGTGAATACCTAACCGATCTTAAAACTAGCAAAGTCAAATCTTAAACTAGTTTTCGTAATGTTTGTAAATTATTTCATGACTGCCTCACTGATATTATAAAATCCGAATGTGAATTGTGATTCGAACGTTCTAATTAGTTTAATAATAGTCTAGCTATATTATAGATTCAAAATTTGGTGTTTGCCACCCATTAGAATCATTTTAAAATTTAGCTCCACCAAATATATGCTAAAAAAGTGGAAATTGTGTTTTAAAGTAATAACTATTTCAGGAGTTACAAAAAACATAAAAACGTCTAGATGGTCCGATCCAAATTAAAAATAGAGTTTAAACCTAACTTCCGGACATTAGGCAGAACTTTTATTTGCTTTTCGAAAACAAAGAGACGAATTCACACCAAACTTTTCAATAATAGAAAGCAACGTACGAACATCATCATCATCTGCCTAGCCTTTTTCCCAAGCTATGTTGGGGTCGGCTACCAGTCTTACCGGATTCAGCTGAATACCGTATTTTACATGGAGCGACTGCCTATCTGACCTCCACAACCCATTTTACTGGGAAACAGTGAAACACAGTATCCCATAGAAAGACTGGTTGTCAGAATTGACTTAACGACTGCCAAAGATGTACGTATGACAGTCGGGACCTACGGCTTAACGTGCTTTCCGAAACACGGAGGGGTCTCGGTACTATGTTATAAATGGTCACCCATCCACGGACCAACCGCGGCGAGCGCGTCTTAACCTGTATTATCGGTCAAACCGTACGGCTTACACTTAGCCACGAGCCATAATAGAAACCAACGTACGAACATTACACACATAAACTAGTCTGATAACCTAATATTAATATTCCGGGACAACTCACACACGGTTATCTGATTGCAAGCTAAGCAGATTAAGCTTGTGTTATGGTAACCAGAAAACTGATAAACATACTTATATATTTCTAAATACATACATATTATAGATAAATTACACCCAGGACACAGAACAAATGATCATGCTCATCACACAATACTTATTTAATTTTCTCTATGTGAGTGGGAATCGAACCCACGACCTCCAGGAGGGATAGGAGGTGACTCCATTAAAACAGCGGTAAGGCAGAAAGACCTCAAATAGCTTGGGAATAAACTCAAAACTGGTCAGAAGTTTGACATGAATTAGCTAGGGGCGATTGATTTCGATTCAGTGAATTCTGAGAGGGACAGCGCGTACGCAGTCCCTCACTACCAAAAATAACGCGTCCGAGTTATCCACATTAGGGATAATCGCAAGGGTCAACCCGCCCGCAGTGCAATGGGAAGGCCTCGCCCTGGGAGAACCGCCTTCATGATCACGGTTTCTCCTACGCCAGGTAAGTATGATTTCTCTACGGACGCCTCGGGTAGTCGTTCACTCGCCGAAAATCTTAACACCGCCATTCAGAAATATGACGTCACTAGCACAGAGACATCTAGTTACAAATTTGGAGCAACGTACCGCGGTACAAGCAGCTTTGTTAGGGGAAAATGTGACTCGTCGATTGTATGTACTACCGCCCCGTCTAGTGAATCAAAGTGAATACCTAACCGATCTTAAAAGTAGCAAAGTCAAATCTTAAACTAGTTTTCGTAATGTTTGTAAATTATTTCATGACTTTGCCTCACTGATATATTATTATAAAATCCGAATGTGAATCGTGATTCGAACGTTCTAATTAGTTTAATAATAGTCTAGCTATATTATAGATCCAAAATTTGGTGTTTGCCACCCATTAGAATCATTTTAAAATTTAGCTCCACCAAATATATGCTAAAAAAGTGGAAATTGTGTTTTAAAGTAATAACTATTTCAGGAGTTACAAAAAACATAAAAACGTCTAGATGGTCCGATCCAAATTAAAAATAGAGTTTAAACCTAACTTCCGGACATTACGCAGAACTTTTATTGGCTTTTCGAAAACAAAGAGACGAATTCACACCAAACTTTTCAATAATAGAAAGCAACGTACGAACATCATCATCATCTGCCTAGCCTTTTTCCCAAGCTATGTTGGGGTCGGCTACCAGTCTTACCGGATTCAGCTGAATACCGTATTTTACATGGAGCGACTGCCTATCTGACCTCCACAACCCATTTTACTGGGAAACAGTGAAACACAGTATCCCATAGAAAGACTGGTTGTCAGAATTGACTTAACGACTGCCAAAGATGTACGTATGACAGTCGGGACCTACGGCTTAACGTGCTTTCCGAAACACGGAGGGGTCTCGGTACTATGTTATAAATGGTCACCCATCCACGGACCAACCGCGGCGAGCGCGTCTTAACCTATATTATCGGTCAAACCGTACGGCTTACACTTAGCCACGAGCCATAATAGAAACCAACGTACGAACATTACACACATAAACTAGTCTAATAACCTAATATTAATATTCCGGGACAACTCACACACGGTTATCTGATTGCAAGCTAAGCAGATTAAGCTTGTGTTATGGTAACCAGACAACTGATAAACATACTTATATATTTCTAAATACATACATATTATAGATAAATTACACCCAGGACACAGAACAAATGATCATGCTCATCACACAATACTTATTTAGAGTGGGAATTGAACCCACGACCTCCAGGAGGGATAGGAGGTGACTCCATTAAAACAGCGGTAAGGCAGAAATTAGCTAGGACTCTAGGAGCGATTGATTTCGATACAGTGAATTCTGAGAGGGACAGCGCGTACGCAGTCCCTCACTACCAAAAATAACGCGTCCGAGTTATCCACATTAGGGATAATCGCAAGGGTCAACCCGCCCGCAGTGCAATGGGAAGGCCTCGCCCTGGGAGAACCGCCTTCATGATCACGGTTTCTCCTACGCCAGGTAAGTATGAATTTTCTACGGACGCCTCGGGTAGTCGTTCACTCGCCGAAAATCTTAACACCGCCATTCAGAAATATGACGTCACTAGCACAGAGCCATCTAGTTACGAATTTGGAGCAACGTACCGCGGCACAAGCAGCTTTGTTAGGCGAAAATGTGACTCGTCGATTGTATGTACTACCGCCATCTAGTAAATCAAAGTGAAAACCTAACCGATCTTAAAATAGTAGCAAAGTCAAATCTTAAACTAGTTTTCGTAATGATGGACAGATGGCGGTTTATAAAGCTAAATTATTTCATGACTGTGCCTCACTGATGTTATAAAATCCAAATGTAAATCGTGATTCGAACGTTCTAATTAGTTTAATAATAGTCTAACTATATTATAGATCCAAAATTTGTTGTTTGCCACCCATTAAAATCATTTTAAAATATAGCTTCACCAAATATATGCAAAAAAATTGGAAATTGTGTTTTAAAGTAATAATTATTTCAGGAGTTACAAAAACATAAAAAGATGGTCCGATCCAAATTAAAAATAGAGTTTCACCTAACTTCCGGACATTAGGCAGAACTTTTAATGGCTTTCGAAAACAAAGAGACGAATCACACCAAACTTTTCAATAATAGAAACCAACGTACGAACATAACACACATAAATTCCTAGTCTGTTGAAAACTTGGCCCGATTCCGCATACCATGGTCGTTTGTACGTAAACTTGTCAATTTGAGCCGATTTATGCGATGAGCGCCGCCCCGACCAAAGCGCCCTCTGCAATCAAATGGTTGAACTTTACTTATTGTTGAATCAGAGATATGATGCATTTCATAAGTATTCCTTTGTATGATAAATCGAGAGAAGTAGGTGGGGTGCTTCGAACACGTGGGTACCTAACACTACGGCAGAAGATAAAAATAGGTGATCAGTATTTTAGGAAAACGAGTAATAAAAAAATCTGGAAATTTTTGCGACCATACTGACAGCAACGAGCATAAAGCTTCGGTCAGAAGCTAGATAGAAGACTGAGCAAAACTAATTCCCGAAAATGTAATCGGGAAATATAGTTCCGCTAACAAATAATGTCGTTTTACTCAATAAAGTTTTATCCAAGCAGAGTATGAAATAATTCAAATTATGAACCCGTAAATAACATTTAAACGCCATTTATTTATAGAACCATCAACGTAATAAACAACCCTTAGATACGTGCTATCGCAAAATACCCATTTCACAATATCCCTTATTATATCACAAAAATATATTAAGGCATTTTGCATCGCCGTATTACTTTAGATTCTTCCTTTACATCGGACTTTGAAACACAGAACTTCTGTGTCAGTTGTGTTATTGTGTATCACTTTTGAATGAAGATTTGTACACGATTGTGACCTTGCTACACGAAGTTTATCAAACAAATTGTATTATTCACGTGTGATATCATTATCGTTGCTGATAACGGTTATATGTGCTGCAGACCTTTTTTTCTTGATAAGATTCTTTAGTTTAGTGGTATTTTTGCAATATTACCTTCACCCGTCCTTGCATTCTGGTGATCAGTTTTAAGAACAATGAAAATGTTTGGTTATGTTTGGTTATATTTGGCTGGTCGTGACTCGTGGGTTGCATATTAGAAAATCAAAACTTTCCTGAGCAAATTTCAAAAGAAGAACGTACAAATCAACAAAGTTTAAAATAACGATGGTCATTTGATTTTGACGGGCCTGTTGGTCTAGTGGTTAGTGACCCTGACTGCTATACCGGAGGTCGTGGGTTCGATTCCCACCCAGGACAAATGTTTGTGTGATGAGCACGATCATTTGTTCTGTGTCTGGGTGTAATTTATCTATAATATGTATGTATTTAGAAATATATAAGTATGTTTATCAGTTGTCTGGTTACCATAACACAAGCTCTGCTTAGCTTGGGATCAGATAACCGTGTGTGAGTTGTCCCGGTATATTATTATTATATTATTTGATCAAAAGTTCAGCTGACCAAAGTCTGGAATATCAATGTTTAAATTATTTATTACACTCTTCACCAAATCGTTTAATGGTCAAAATGGATTACTGAATAAATTATTAATTATCAAATGGGTTAACTGAAAAAGGTAAAAATAATATTAATATTAGCGAATAGCGCCTGTCTGATACAGAAAGCCTTTGCATAACATGACCGGTTTGCTAATACAAATAATATAGGCGTTATACTAATGCGTAATTTATATACATAACATTGTTGGTTAAAAATTCTACATGTTGTGTTACAAAAGTTAGTGACAGAACCGAATCGCTGCAAAACCGACTTCACGTAGTCTTTTCTGCCCTACCCTAGGGTGTTATTTAGAGTCGCGTAGGCGCGGAGGGGTGAGTGAGGCGGCCCTCGGGCTGAGGAGCAAGCCAGTGAGCCGAAGCTGCGGTGGTGAGCGAAAGCCGTTTGAGACGAATAGCACGCGTGGGGCCGGAGGCCCGCAGCGCCGGAGCCGTGACAGAAACCTGCATGTTGCATGCTTGCTTGCATGCTTCATTTAGCTTGCGTGCCGCTCTTTGGGATTTAATCCATCGGTACACAAGTACACATCATCGGTTTACTTCTAGCAAACTTATTCAGTCGTAATTTGTGATTACCTATGTAATTTGATTAGTAATGATTTGATATTTTATAATTACATCTATTAACTTTTGATCAGTCGTTCATTTGATGTCACATAAATAAAACATTTGGTCATTTAAATTTTGTTATTTCGTTTATACTTATTGTTCTTTTGAAAGCTCGAGAAAGTTTTGATTTTCTAATATGCAACCGACTCCTGTATAATGAAAGGGTAGTTGTAAGGACTGAAGAGAAGGCAAAAATAATAAGGTACTCCAGTTTTCCCCAATATAATTTTCATTCACGACATACCAAAGTTTTAAGTTTGGTTGATAAGATTTTAAAATCACTCGACTTAGTACAAGATCAGTAATACTGTTCTCGGTTGGAAAAAATGCCAGGCTATGCTTTAACAGTAGGTACTTATATCATGCCGGTAACTCACCTGGAACCATAAAGCCATGGTGTTAAGATTAGGACAAGTACCTAAGCATTTAGAATAGGAGTCATTTGGAAAGGTTCCTTAAAAGATACTGGATAGGTACTGTAAGTAATATGTTCTTAGAATATTGTCCTGACATAAAAATTATATAAACACACACAGATCATGTTTGTATGATAGTAATATCTTACCGGATGCAATAACTTAGAGAGCGCTATACGAGTGACCCTCCAAGCAAATTGTTTTTAACGATACATTTTAATAATAACCCTTACAATAACTCTTTGGGTATTGTATTACGATGCCAGGATCATCTCATCAATTGCTGTTGACAGCTAGGCAAAGATATGAGTTTATTATAAAACTAGCTGATCCCCGCGACTTCGTCCGCGTCAATTTCTGTTATTATGACAGCGATTAAGAAGTTTAAAAAAAAAGTATTTCTGCGTAAATGATAATTTTAGTTAATATTGTGTTGATAAAACTCTGTAGCAAATAATTGGCAATAATGCATTAATTTCGACCAAATGATTACCTTAAAAAAAGGTTATAGTGAGTCAATCTCAAAAGATAGACATATAGAGTCATGTGGGTCAAGTGTGCGCATTTAAACTTTGACGCTTCAAAAACTCCAAAATTATTTGTAGAATGAAACAAAACTGTGTTAATTTGTAAGACTGTTCATTTGTAATCAACTTAGACACAACAATAGTATTGTCAGTAGCTTATATTTTAAGAAACTATAGAAAACAAAGACCGTTCCATACGCGCACACTTACCCCAGTATCGGGGTATGTGTGCGCAGCGATGAGGGTAAGTGTACGCAACAACAAAAAAAAGAAATATTGAGCTATATATTTTTAGAACATAAACAATACATAAGTATTATATAATTTTTAAAATTTTCATCATAGGTACTTGAAGTAATCAACATAATTATCATCATAAATCAAAATATGAGACCCTAGTAAAGATCATCACATTGTTTAATATATTTGTATCTTGTATATCAGTCTCCTGATCCTTGGTGAATGTCAAAGAAAATCTTCCCATGCTGGTTGCTGTCTTCCCAGCTTTTAAACGTTTTCACAGAGTACTTTCCTTAAGTCCGCATTGCGCACACTTACACAACAGGCTTCTGCGCACACTTAACCCAAACCATAGAAACAGAATTGTATGAATGTCGTTGATTATTGCGTTATCATAACAATTTAAACACTGGCAAATAACAAACTAGATATTATGTTGCACTCGATAGCAAAAAGCATATTTTCAAAAAGTTTACATGACTACAAAAGATTACGCGTCAAATGTGACGAAATATCGTAAATATTTAAGCAAAAAAACTTCATTTACCTATCAAATCAAAACGGCGCGCGAGCAGCCGCTGTGATTCGAGCGCTTCGCAGGAGGTCCCGAGGGGTACTTTAGAGGGGGGTTGCCGTTCCTTAGCTTTAAATATTTTTCGAGATATTTTGAATGCGCACACTTAGACGCTGCGCACACTTGACCCACATGACCATACTGTCGCAGACATTTTTTTAGATCATTTAAAGAGGAACAATTCTTTCATACATATATTTTGGGTAACTCGAACCGTTTACGCAGCGCACGCAACGGAAGCTTTCAAGTATGAATATTTTTCCCCGTTTTTGTGACATTTTTCACTGCTGCTTCGCTCCTATTGGTCGCAGCGTAATGTTATATATCCTAAAGCCTTCCTCGATAAATGGACTATCTAACACAAAAAGATTTATTCAATTCTAACCAGTAGTTCCTGAGATTCGCGTTCAACCAAACAAACAAACAAACAAACAAACAAACTCTTCAGCTTTATAATATTTGTGCGGGACAAGATAAACAGTTATAGTGTTCAATAATAGATAGAGTGCGGGACAAGATATACAGTAATAGTGTTTTATAGTAGATGTCTTTAATGCTTAGTTAAGAATATGTTTAAATTTTATTTGTTAATTAATATTAAGATATATTATTAATAGTTTTATAGCATGTTTTTAATAGAAATTGTAACGTGGCTCTCGTCACGGTAAAGTTTCGCCGTAGTTAAGGTAACTGTGCCGGAACCGCCCCTTTTCTGATTGATTTTAAATCCGGCGCTCTGATTGGTCGACAAATGTCGACCAATTAGAGGCCCTACATTTTAAGCCCAAAAATTGTATAAATATCGAGGCGGTTTTCGGTACCGGCACAGTCAGCGAGCAGCCTTAATAGAAGAAAGATCTCCAGAACAATAAACCTCATCAAGATTGAAGCCCAGTGGTATTATTTCTACACCAACCCAGTGATAGCAAATGTGTATCCTGCACATTTAATGGTCCTTCGAGCCGGATATTGTGTGGAATAGTGCCTGAAGATAGTGTTACTGGGAAGAAACTTGAAGAAAGTTTTAGTGTCATCGACTTCGAAGATCAGCCGACGTCATGCCCGTTACGCGCTCCGAGGGAAGGGGCCGCAAGCCGTCGAATATACAGAAGCCGTCATCGTCTGAGGCCACTCCAGAGACCTCTGCGACCGGTACCAGTACGGAAGCCACATCAGAATCAACACAGACAGGGACGACTGCCACGGAGAGTTCCGAACAGACCTACACCTCCGCGACGACCGACCCAACCACCGTGACTTCCGTCACCACCGCCTCGACCGCCGCCTCAGCCGCCAGCGCAATCGCCGCGCCGGCAGTCACCGCGCCCGCCCTCTCCGCCGCTAGCGAGCCCTCCGCCTCGCACCCTGCTGACGTCGTCGCACCTTCAGTCGCCCCCTCCGCTACGACGACGCTCACCGCAGGTGCGAAATCAAAGAAGCTGATGAAGCCGCCCGCAGCTGTCACTTCAATAGAAAAACGCCGTGATACTGACGCCTCGACAGTGAAACGAGTTGTCAAGAAAGCCGGTCCGTCGAAACCAACCGGCCCACAGCTCCTCCGCCCTCCTAGCAAGAAGGGGGGAGAGGGGGAATCGACGCATAGCAGAACAAAGATAAAGAAAATCGCCAAAGCAAAGGAAGATTTGCTCCGCCTCCAAGTTGAACTAGCTGCTGCACGCCTAGCCGCGCTAGAAACGGAGGACACCGACATAGAAGAGGAAGGAGATGAAACCTCCCTCTACTCAGAAGTCAATGCCCGCGTGGACAACTGGTTGGATAACCAGGTACCTCACCCCATCTTAGCTATCGCCAACGAGCCTCACTGCCCTCCACCGGAGCCGACGATCGTCCACAGAGAAGCACCGAAACAAGAAGAGGTTCATCGAACACCGGCGGGAGGTCAAGGGGACCTAGCCCTCCTAGCTGAAGCCATCACTAGGGCTGTCAGCGCCGCCCAGCGACCTAAATTTATAGAATTACCTTTCTTCAGTGGATCGCATCAGGAGTGGTTACCCTTCCGCGCCGCCTACTACGAATCTGAACCGTCATTCAGCGTCGTCGAGAATATCAACAGATTGAGAAGAAATCTAAAGGGAAAGGCCAAAGAAGCAGTTGAAGGGCTACTCATTACTAACACGCACCCTACAGAAGTGATGAAAACTTTGGAATCCAGATTCGGAAGACCAGAGGCGATCGCCATGATGGAGATGGAAACTCTGCGAAGTTTGCCACGCCTCTCCGAGTCACCTCGGGACATATGTGTATTCGCCACGAAGATCTCCAACGTCGTAGCGACACTGAAAACGCTGGGTTGCTACAACTATATGTACAACCCCGAATTAGGAAAAACATTGGTGGACAAGCTGACGCCGACGCTCCGGTACCGCTATTATGACTATTCAGCTACGCAGCCCAAAGAAGACCCTTGTCTCGTCAAGCTGGAGAAATTCTTTAAGAGGGAAGCTGAACTGTGCGGGCCCTATGCGCTACCTGAACAGGTGGCAGCGCCAGCTACAGCCGCACCACAAAAGAGAACTCAGCGGGTCACCAATGTTAATGTCACCGAAAAGAGCTACACGCCGAAGTGCTTCGTGTGTGACGAGACAAGCCACACCAACGCGACGGAGTGCGACACATTTAAGAAAATGGATGCCAATTCGAGATGGGATGCTGCGAAGTCCAAACGCCTCTGCTTCAGATGCCTACGATATAGGAGCAAGACTCACAACTGCCGAGCTAAGCCGTGCGGTATCAACAGTTGCAAGTACACGCACCACAAGCTGCTTCACTATGAAAAGAAGATAGAAAAGGCTGAGAAGACAGAAAACGACGAAACAACAGAGATAATCAATTCGACGTGGACAATAAAGAAACAATCATATTTGAAGATCCTGCCGGTCCAGGTGAAGGGGCCAAAGGGTACAGTCAACACATTCGCATTGATGGACGACGGATCAACGGTCACGCTTGTCGACGACGACGTCGCTGCGAGCATCGGAGCTACAGGACCCGTAGATCCACTAAAGATAGAAACTATCAATGAGTTGAAGACAGCAGAATCAGCATCAAGAAGAGTGACCATCGGGCTTAAAGGGGTCAACGAACGTGAAGAGCAAATTCAAGCAAGAACAGTGAAGAACTTACAAGTCTCTTCTCAACGGGTTCCACGAGAATTAGTAGAAGGATGTCCACACCTATCGGACATCAAGGGACATCTCACATACTCCAACGCGAAGCCACGTATCCTCATCGGTCAAGATAACTGGCATCTCCTGCTTACTACAGAGACCAGGAAGGGTAACAGGAACCATCCAGTGGCATCTCTCACGCCGCTCGGATGGGTACTCCACGGAAGCCAAACGAACTCCTTCGGTCTAAAGATAGACTTCGTGTCGCACATGAAGGAAGCTGAAGATGACCTCGAGGACCTGGTGAAGAGATACTTCGAGATGGACGCCCTCTGCATTAACCCGAAGAGACCGAAAACTGATCCAGAAGAGAAGGCATTTCGAATACTTGAACAAAAAACCGAGAAGATCGATGAATCAAGATACCAGACCGGCCTCCTCTGGAAGAAGGAAGACATCAAGTTCCCAGACAATTATGAAAACTCACTGAAGAGGCTCTTCAACATTGAAAAGAAGATCGATCGCGACCCAGCCCTCAAGAAGAAGTACGTAGAACAGATGGAAGCTCTTATAGAAAAGGGCTACGCCGAGCCCGCGCCGCCACAAAAGACTCCTGAGAAAACGTGGTACTTGCCGCATTTCGCAGTCATCAACCCCATGAAGCCGGACAAGCTACGTGTTGTGCATGACGCCGCCGCCAGGACAAGAGGAGTGGCTCTTAACGACATGCTCCTCAAAGGTCCGGATCTGCTTCAATCACTGCCAGGTGTCGTCATGCGCTTCCGACAGCATCTCATCGGGGTCACAGCAGACATCAAGGAGATGTTCATGCAAGTAAAGTTACGCATTGAAGACAGAGATGCACTGCGATACTTGTGGCGCGGGGATCGCCGCGACAGCCGACCTCCAGAAGAATACAGAATGACTTCGCTAATATTCGGGGCATCGAGTTCACCGTCTACAGCGATCTACGTTAAGAACTTGAACGCCAAGCAACACGAAGATACTCATCCGGAAGCTGCAGCAGCCATCATAAACAAGCACTACGTCGACGATTATCTGGATAGCTTCAGAAACCTAGAGGAAGCAGTAAACGTAACAACGAGTGTGCGCGAAGTACACAAGAAGGCCAGCTTCGAACTGAAACAGTGGAAGTCTAACTCAGCGTCACTCCTAGAAGCACTGGGAGAAGAACACCGTACAGAAGACCTAGAGCTATACAAAACAGAAGAACAAACTGAACGGGTACTGGGTGTCATCTGGAAGATAAACTCAGACGAGCTGACGTTCAACCTCAACTTAACAAGAATACCTTCAACATTAATTGAAGGAAAGCAGCCAACGAAGAGAGAAGCCTTGCGCATCGTTATGTCGCTCTTCGATCCGCTAGGATTCGCCTCGCCTGTCACCATCAGAGCGAAACAGTTACTCCAAGAGGTTTGGCGCCGAGGGACAGAGTGGGACGACCGCATTGACGAAGACTTGGCGGAGCAGTGGGAGTCGTGGATAGGACACTTGAAAAGTCTCCACGACGTAGCAATCCCGCGGCAATATTTATATTACAGCGACGCCGCATCCCTCGAACTCCACGTCTTCAGCGACGCCAGCGAATCAGCCTACTCAGCGGTCCTGTTCTGGAGGGCAGTGACTTTAGAAGGTGAAGTGGGCATATCACTCATAATTGCCAAGGCAAAGGTGGCTCCGCTCAAGTTGACAAGCATACCAAGACTAGAGCTACAAGCAGCAGTCATGGGAACCAGGCTCGCAGACACAGTCATTGAAGAACACGAAAGAAAACCTGACAGAAAGGTGTTCTGGACCGATAGCAAGACAGTACTCACCTGGATAAGGACAGGGTCACGTTCTTACAAACCATACGTGGCTCACCGTCTAGCAGCAATAGAGGAGAGCTCCAAGGTCAACGACTGGCGCTGGGTTCCGACGAAGCAGAATGTTGCTGACGACGCAACACGAGATGTACCAACCGCCTTCGACAGAAATCATCGATGGTACAAAGGACCTGATTTTCTTTACCTGACAGAAGACTCATGGCCAATAGAATCTGTGAAGACCACAACAGAAGGACTTTCTGACGAAGAGAAGACGCATCACATAACGAACAAGAGAAGACTGAAGCTGGCTGAGGGTCTGCCGGATCCAGCGAAATTCTCCAATTGGGACCGTCTCCGGTACGCGACAGCACGCGTTCTGCAGTTTGTCAACCTCTGCAGAGCCACCACCCAGAAAGTCAACTACCGACGAACAAAAAAGAATAAGGAAGCGGATCCCGCATGGAAGAAGAATAAGCCAACAGTAGCAAAACAGCAGGCGCCTACAGCGAGGAGAAGATCGACACTCCACCTACTTCCAGTCACAGCCGAGCTCCTCAAGAAAGCGGAAGAGCTGTTGATGCGATCTTCACAAGAAGAAGCCTTCACAGAAGAGATAGAAAATTTGAATAGCGGGAAGCCGATTGCTAAGGAGAGTCGTCTTCAACAACTCAGCGTCGAATCAATCAACGGCTCAATCCGACTTCGGAGCCGTATCCAAGCAGCCCAAGACATACAAGAAAATGTCAAGAGCCCGCTAGTCGTCGACGGGGATCATCCAACGGTGAAGCTATGGATACGAGCAGTACATCGGCAGCTCCATCACGCCGGCGTCGAGGCAACGATCAACGAGTGTCGACAACAGTACTGGGTACTAAGAGTGCGCCCTATCACGCGCACGATCCTTCGACAGTGCCTCTTCTGCCGCATGAAGACTCAAGCGCCACCGCATCCAAGAACCGGGGATCTGCCAGCATGTCGCCTAGCACATCACAAGCGACCCTTCACTTTCACCGGCGTCGACTACTTCGGGCCTCTCTCAGTGACCGTCGGACGCACTAGACAGAAGAGATACGTGGCCATCTTCACGTGTCTCACAACGCGAGCCATCCACCTAGAAGTCGCCGGCTCACTAAGCGCCGACTCAGCGGTAATGGCGGTCCGACGTATGATCGCACGACGTGGCTGCCCGGCTGAAATTTGGTCGGACAACGGCACCAACTTGAAGGCCGCCGACAAGGAACTTCGACAAGCAATCGACACGGCAACAGCGGAAGAGGCAGCAAAGAGAACCATCTCTTGGCGTTATATCCCGCCTGGAGCTCCGTTCATGGGTGGCGCCTGGGAGCGTATGGTGCGCTCCGTAAAGACCGCACTCGCAGCAACACTGCACGAGCGCCACCCCACCGAGGAAGTCCTCGCAACTCTACTAGCTGAGGTAGAGTACACCGTAAACAGTCGCCCGCTGACCCACGTCTCCGTCAGCGCAGAAGATCCAGAGGCCCTGACTCCCAATCACTTTTTGCTGGGAGGTCCTGGGCGCGTGCCACAGCCCGGCACATTCTCCGAACAAGACACCATCTCCCGGTCAAGCTGGCGAGCTGCACAGAGGCTCGCCGACGTTTTCTGGCTCCGCTGGGTAAAGGAGTACCTACCCGAGCTCCAACACCGGCGGGAGCCCCACGGGCGAGGTCAAGAAGTCAAGGTAAATGACCTCGTGCAGATCGTCGACCCAAACCTGCCCCGCAACGTGTGGATACGAGGACGAGTCATCGCTGTGTATCCTGGCCCCGACAGCATCGTGCGGACAGTGGACGTGCAGACCAAGGGAGGTGTCCTGCGCCGGCCGGTGAGGAAGCTGGTGATCCTGCCACTACCTACGGACGACGTGCCCGCACCGGAACGAGATGCGACGCAGTCGCACGGCGGGAGTGATGTGCGGGACAAGATAAACAGTTATAGTGTTCAATAATAGATAGAGTGCGGGACAAGATATACAGTAATAGTGTTTTATAGTAGATGTCTTTAATGCTTAGTTAAGAATATGTTTAAATTTTATTTGTTAATTAATATTAAGATATATTATTAATAGTTTTATAGCATGTTTTTAATAGAAATTGTAACGTGGCTCTCGTCACGGTAAAGTTTCGCCGTAGTTAAGGTAACTGTGCCGGAACCGCCCCTTTTCTGATTGATTTTAAATCCGGCGCTCTGATTGGTCGACAAATGTCGACCAATTAGAGGCCCTACATTTTAAGCCCAAAAATTGTATAAATATCGAGGCGGTTTTCGGTACCGGCACAGTCAGCGAGCAGCCTTAATAGAAGAAAGATCTCCAGAACAATAAACCTCATCAAGATTGAAGCCCAGTGGTATTATTTCTACACCAACCCAGTGATAGCAAATGTGTATCCTGCACAATATTAGTATAGATTAATTTGTGGTAACAATTTTATTCAAGATCAAGAGATTTTTTGATATAATTTCTAAATACAAAAAATCTAAAAGGATCGTTTATGGATGCTCTGCCTCAGTCTATGCTGCGTGCTCTCTTGCAATTTGTGAACTAGAACAGAAGTGAAGAGGGAGAGAAGGATTTCTTTTAGTTTATTAATTAACTTTTTTCAAACATTTTAATTTACCATTTCTCATCTTATCTATATACCTACTTTTAATACTTGTAGCATGACGAAATCAATGAATATTTTGTAGTCCTTGATGATACTTGTCTTGATGGTCGAGATACACATAAATCATAACAACTCATTTACCCCATGTTATGAAACTTAATATCCATATATTACCCAGTACAACGGGTTGATATTGTTTGTACTCTATATTGGATAACAGATAGGGAGTATTAGGGAGTGACTCTATTAAAACATAGTATTAAGCTGAATCCGGTAAAGCAGAAAGACCTCAAATAGCTTGGGAATAAACTGGTCAGCAGTTTGATATGAATTAGCTAGGGGCGATTGATTTTGTTAAAGTGAATTCTGAGAGGGACAGCGCGTACGCAGTCCCTCACTACCAAAAATAACGCGTCCGAGTTATCCACATTAGGGATAATCGCAAGGGTCAACCCGCCCGCAGTGCAATGGGAAGGCCTCGCCCTGGGAGAACCGCCTTCATGATCACGGTTTCTCCTACGCCAGGTAAGTATGATTTCTCTACGGACGCCTCGGGTAGTCGTTCACTCGCCGAAAATCTTAACACCGCCATTCAGAAATATGACGTCACTAGCACAGAGCCATCTAGTTACAAATTTGGAGCAACGTACCGCGGTACAAGCAGCTTTGTTAGGGGAAAATGTGACTCGTCGATTGTATGTACTACCGCCGTCTAGTGAATCAAAGTGAATACCTAACCGATCTTAAAACTAGCAAAGTCAAATCTTAAACTAGTTTTCGTAATGTTTGTAAATTATTTCATGACTGCCTCACTGATATTATAAAATCCGAATGTGAATCGTGATTCGAACGTTCTAATTAGTTTAATAATAGTCTAGCTATATTATAGATTCAAAATTTGGTGTTTGCCACCCATTAGAATCATTTTAAAATTTAGCTCCACCAAATATATGCTAAAAAAGTGAAAATTGTGTTTTAAAGTAATAACTATTTCAGGAGTTACAAAAAACATAAAAACGTCTAGATGGTCCGATCCAAATTAAAAATAGAGTTTAAACCTAACTTCCGGACATTAGGCAGAACTTTTATTTGCTTTTCGAAAACAAAGAGACGAATTCACACCAAACTTTTCAATAATAGAAAGCAACGTACGAACATCATCATCATCTGCCTAGCCTTTTTCCCAAGCTATGTTGGGGTCGGCTACCAGTCTTACCGGATTCAGCTGAATACCGTATTTTACATGGAGCGACTGCCTATCTGACCTCCACAACCCATTTTACTGGGAAACAGTGAAACACAGTATCCCATAGAAAGACTGGTTGTCAGAATTGACTTAACGACTGCCAAAGATGTACGTATGACAGTCGGGACCTACGGCTTAACGTGCTTTCCGAAACACGGAGGGGTCTCGGTACTATGTTATAAATGGTCACCCATCCACGGACCAACCGCGGCGAGCGCGTCTTAACCTGTATTATCGGTCAAACCGTACGGCTTACACTTAGCCACGAGCCATAATAGAAACCAACGTACGAACATTACACACATAAACTAGTCTGATAACCTAATATTAATATTCCGGGACAACTCACACACGGTTATCTGATTGCAAGCTAAGCAGATTAAGCTTGTGTTATGGTAACCAGACAACTGATAAACATACTTATATATTTCTAAATACATACATATTATAGATAAATTACACCCAGGACACAGAACAAATGATCATGCTCATCACACAATACTTATTTAATTTTCTCTATGTGAGTGGGAATCGAACCCACGACCTCCAGGGTTTAGTCGACAAATGTCAGATTCTAGAAATGTCAGACGAGTTTAAAACGCCAGATTCTATGAATGCCAGATTCTAAAAAAAGCCAGATTCTGCAAATGTCAGATTCTATAAAAGCCAGATTCTTATAATGCCAGATTCTACAAATGTCAGATTCTTATAATGTCACCTTTTTGTTAAAATTGTAATTTAAAGTGCGTGTATAAAATTTAACTAATTTCAAAAGTTGTTGTTGTTGCTAGTTGTTGTTTAGTTGCATTAAATTTTGTAATGATCCCGTACAAATTGAAATTTTATTAGACATGGTGTTTGTCAACGTTGCCAAAATTCTAAGGAAATATAAAATACAGTTATAGGGAAATAATTTAATATCAAAATAAGTATGGAAAAATACAAAATTACGAAGTTATCGTCATAAACTTTTTATGTCAGCTTAGTTACAAAAAAACTTGTTATGGTATTATAAAAAATAAAACATAACTGATCTATATCAAAAATAAAAGTCATCATTTTCATTAAAGAAACTTCACTTCCATTAAAAAAAAAACATTAATAAAAAGGAAATCATCAAAAATGAAAAAGAACCTAAGTTATGTTATATTTATACGTTTTTTATTTTCATAACACTGATTTAGGGAAATTATTAAATGAAAATATAATTGAATATATTTAAACTATTGAAAGAAAACAACAATACCTTTTGAAATTTGTTAAATTTTATACACGCACTTTAAATTATAATTGTAACAAAAAGGTGACATTATAAGAATCTGACATTTGTAGAATCTGGCATTATAAGAATCTGGCTTTTATAGAATCTGACATTTGCAGAATCTGGCATTCATAAAATCTGGCGTTTTAAACTCGTCTGACATTTCTAGAATCTGACATTTGTCGACTAAACCTAAAAATCAGGAGGGATAGGATGGAGGTGACTCCATTAAAACAGCGGTAAGGCAGAAAGACCTCAAATAGCTTGGGAATAAACTCAAAACTGGTCAGAAGTTTGACATGAATTAGCTAGGGGCGATTGATTTCGATTCAGTGAATTCTGAGAGGGACAGCGCGTACGCAGTCCCTCACTACCAAAAATAACGCGTCCGAGTTATCCACATTAGGGATAATCGCAAGGGTCAACCCGCCCGCAGTGCAATGGGAAGGCCTCGCCCTGGGAGAACCGCCTTCATGATCACGGTTTCTCCTACGCCAGGTAAGTATGAATTTTCTACGGACGCCTCGGGTAGTCGTTCACTCGCCGAAAATCTTAACACCGCCATTCAGAAATATGACGTCACTAGCACAGAGCCATCTAGTTACGAATTTGGAGCAACGTACCGCGGTACAAGCATCTTTGTTAGGGGAAAATATGACTCGTCGATTGTATGTACTACCGCCATCTAGTGAATCAAAGTGAAAACCTAACCGATCTTAAAATAGTAGCAAAGTCAAATCTTAAACTAGTTTTCGTAATGTTGGACAGATGGCGGTTTATAAAGCTAAATTATTTCATGACTGATCCTCACTGATATTATAAAATCCCAATGTGAATTGTGATTCGAACGTTCTAATTAGTTTAATAATAGTCTAGCTATATAATAGATCCAAAATTTGGTGTTTGCCACCCATTAGAATCATTTTTAAATATAGCTCCACCAAATATAGGCTAAAAAAGTGGAAATTGTGTTTTAAAGTAATAATTATTTCAGGAGTTACAAAAAATTTGAAACGTCTAGATGGTCCGATCCAAATTAAAAATAGAGTTTACACCTAACTTCCGGACATTAGGCAGAACTTTTATTGGCTTTTCGAAAACAAAGAGACGAATTCAAACCAAACTTTTCAATAATAGAAACCAACGTACGAACATAACACACATAAATTCCTAGTCTGTTGAAAACTTGGCCCGATTCCGCATAACATGGTCGTTTGTACGTAAACTTGTCAATTTGAGCCGATTTATGCGATGAGCGCCGCCCCGACCAAAGCGCCCTCTGCAATCAAATGGTTGAACTTTACTTATTGTTGAATCAGAGATATGATGCAGTTCATAAGTATTCCTTTGTATGATAAATCGAGAGAAGTAGGTGGGGTGCTTCGAACACGTGGGTAACACTACGGCAGAAGTTAAAAATAGGTGATCAGTATTTTAGGAAAACAAGTAATGAAAAAATCTGGAAATTTTTGCGACCATACTGACAGCAACGAGCATAAAGCTTCGGTCAGAAGCTAGATAGAAGACTGAGCAAAACTAATTCCCGAAAATGTAATCGGGCAATATAGTTCCGCAAAAAAATAATGTCGTTTTACTCAATAAAGTTTTATCCAAGCAGAGTATGAAATAATTCAAATTATGAACCCGTAAATAACATTTAAACGCCATTTATTTATAGAACCATCAACGTAATAAACAACCCTTACGTGCTATCGCAAAATACCCATTTCATAATATCCCTTATTATATCACAAAAATATATTAAGGCATTTTGCATCGCCGTATTACTTTCGATTCTTCCTTTTCATCGGACTTTGAAACACAGAACTTGTGTGTCAGTTGTGTATCACTTTTGTATGAAGATTTGTGCACGATTGTGCACTGTGGTGGTTAGTTGGTAAACGTAGCTTCGCAGATAGGACACGCCATGTTTCGTGTGGCACGCGAAGGCTGGATAGAGACAGTGCCCGCATTTCCATTGGTCTTGATAAACCGACTGCTTCCAAGGAATGATCGCGTTTCGCACCACCCATTGATACCGCGTTAAAACTTTATAAATTAGCTGTTGAAAGCAATTTGTTAAACCCTTTAGTGATCTGGAGTAATTCATCAAGTTCAGGTGTCCGTTGTAGGTCTGTGGAGGAATTTTGTTATTTTCATCTGTTTATGGGAAAGGGTTAAGCATTTTTAAGTAATTTTTAAATGTTAAAGCAAAAAAAGCAATTTTCAGACTACATTTTAAGCATTTCTACGTCTTAAGCAATACCGGAATTCTTCCTATAAGGATCATAAGCAAAGTCTTGAAATAAGATCAAAATAAACGAGTTGTAGAACAGGGTAACGGTATAGACCTCAGATTGTAAAATACATAAGGCTCAGCAACCACAATTTCCCATAAAAATGCATATTTATCTTAATCTGGTCATCTAGATCCAACCAGTTTTTACTTCGCCATCTTCATAGAATGCAGCTAGTCTACCGGTAAACACACTTTGGCCGGCATTATGTAAATCCTACAGTTCTCAGTGCTTATAATCTATGTATTAGCAAGTTTCCTTATAAGTTATCTAGCTCGGCCCAAGTTCCCCCATATAAATGGAAATGAAGACGGCCCCGAGTGGAATCCCGTTTTTTATAGCGTGTTTTTCAATTTAGCCCATACTTTTACTTCATTATGAAAGTTTGCCGGTTAAATAACAGCAATCTAACGATTTTCTTTCAATCCTTGAATATTCCAAGTAGTTTGTGGTTTTATGGGTAAAGATCCAAAGCAATAACACTAGGAACGTGTACTTTATGGTTCATATTATTGTGCAGTCAAGAGTTCACTTCATATAAGTAGCAAGTGGTAAATGTTACCTTCACCAAAATTAATAAAACACTTTATAAGATTATACGGGGCTTGTCAGTTTGAAAGTAGCGTGGGAAAGATAACATCCTTGCTTTAATTACTGTTTAAAAGCTTATTATCAAGGAAATGCTAATGATTCTCTAATTTATGGTTGAGATAAATAATTACAAGAACAAACTAAACATTGTGCCTATTTTATCTATATTACTATAAAAAAATGCAATGAATATCCTGTGAACTATTTAAATAAGTTACTTAACATTTTTAGGGCTTTTGAAACCATCATTAATGTATCATCTAGGTCATTAGTCAATCATTTAAGTAATTGTTATTTCAGTAGAAATTAAACTAAAAAAACTACCAGTATGTTTTTAGCAAGTGCACATTTTATTTATTCTATTACCGTTTGAATACACACTGCCTGCTGTTGGCGCGGGCTTCGCAAGGAGGTACACAATTATGAACATTTCTGAATAAAATTCACATACACACGCTATTATTTGCTCATCTTCCGTTTCGTTCTAGCACGAGAAACTTATTTCTGCACGCAAAGAGCTACAAATGTTCTGTACATTGATGTAGGACGCTGGAAATGAATTGAAGTTTACGCAATAAAAAATGGTAAAAGTACATAAATGTTTTTATTTATTTTTTTAACATGTTTTAAGTACATAAGAATTAAAATTACGTGGTATTTTTGACCAGCCGAAAGGTTTTTCTGTTTCGAGATACCACATATCGGTAGTCGATTTTTCAATATAGTTCCGAGGTAGTATTATAATTAGTTATTTAGTAACAAAGTCTCCTTGGATCAAATAACAGCGACAGTCCATTCTGAGGATGCCAATTGAACAGTATTTTACACGTTTTTAGTATTATGTTTTCAAGTCATAATTTCATTATGACTTGAAAAACGGGCGACGGGCCTGTTGGTCTAGTGGTTAGTGACCCTGACTGCTATACCGGAGGTCGTGGGTTCGATTCCCACCCAGCACAAATGTTTGTGTGAAGAGCACGATCATTATCTGTAATATGTATGTATTTAGAAATATATAAGTATGTTTATCAGTGGTCTGGTTACCATAACACAAGCTCTGCTTAGCTTGGGATCAGATAACCGTGTGTGAGTTGTCCCGGAATATTATTATTATTATTAAAAATATCTTTGTAATTCAAGTTCAGAGGTATAACCAACCGCAAAAGTTGAAAAACCATGACGACTGTAAGGTGCGTCCTGCACATGCATATCTAGATAGCGCACTTCCCGCCAGCGAGCAGGGATGAGTTTTCTAAAACTTGCCCGACTGTTTGTAATTTTAAAGTAGAGAGTTACACGTACACCGGGTTTTATGAGTTTTGTTGGCGGTTTCGTCTGAATGCCTGGACCATTATCGAGCGGTCGTTAGGAATTGACGGCAGTTAGCTGCGATCGTTAACGTGTATAGTCAATGAGATCTATGGACATTCCTGAAGACCTTTAGGTAGCCAAACGTAGGTAAGAGGTGCCTAATGATACCTAATGTTTCCGAGGCTTCACAATTTCACAAATATGCGAATAAAAATATCTTTTTTTTTTATTTTAGGTATTAATGAAAAATTTAGAACTATTTTTTTTTTAACAAATGATTGTATCAGTTAATATATAGCTAGGCATATGGCTAGGTAGTAGTTCCTTAAGCTTTCGTGAATGAATTAAAGTTTTCCTAAATAATCATAATATTTAATTTTTTAGTTTCGGTTTTCTATCTCACCGGATGCTGAATAATAGTTTTTCATCGGGCGTATATTTATCAGTTGGCCATTACCAGTTATGTTATTTTCTCAACATTAGCATCTAAAGCAGAATCTAATGTCGTAAGGAATTTGGACATTGACATACCTTTGAGTCGGATATCTATGCATCAGAGGTTGGATAGTGGCACTACAGGATAACACGATACCTCATAGTTAGGCTAGTCTTGATGACGTAAATTAAAGCCTATTAAAGCAAGTGATAAATACAGGAAAAATATACCAACATCAGTTTGTTTTGCCTGAAGCTATGGAAATTGCAGCCACTTTATAGGTTGGAAATATGCATAATTGCACCTTTAATGAACCTGTTCTAGATTTATGGTAAGTGTTGAGTTTATTTCACTTAAGCTAGTTAAAAAACACTACGGAACGTGTAAAACTATAAACTGAACTTATTTAACTTCGGTTTAAATAATTACGATGGTAAGAAGAATGATACATTCTTCTTCATCGTAATTATTTAAATAATGAATAAATATAAACTTAGGTAGGGTATATGCAGTATTTTAATACATTTTATAATTGTTAGTTAACATTCAATTAACTTTCAGTATTTTTTCATGAAACCATTTGTTTTCTTGATGTCCTAATTAAAATTAAGCACATAAACAACATGGCTCACTATTTCTTGTCAGCTCTTGCCGGTAAATAGAGAACGTCTTTCCCCAAACCTAAAAAGGATGTAAGACGAAATATACCTTGATTTATTTGAAGTACAATAAATTACCTACGCTATGCTACGCTCACGCTACGCAGTGCTACGTAATCTCGCCGTTTCCAAATACGTAGCATAGTTTGTAGCTACAACTATGTGCGGCGTGATACAAACAACTGACGGGCTAACATTGTTTAACAAGGGAAATCTTGTGTTCATTAATTGTGAGTGAAATACTCTGGGAAAATTATCTACATATTATTTTAAACACATTTTATGGTAAGTCTGCTGAAGTTTATGGATAACGTGTTATATGTATAACATAGAATCTGCCGAACGTGTTATAGACCTTTTTATAGGAACAATGAACATCCATTGATCTTTCATCACTCACTATGTAAGGAAACCTTTGATATGCAAATTAGATTTTAAAATCATACCAAATTGAGTTACTAGAATAGAATAGCAACACACATTCTACTAGGAGCGGCAAACAGCCCGCCGCGTCAGCCGGACATCCGGTCTGCGCCCCCCCCACATCCGCCCCCCCTTTCCGCCGCTGACGTCACAATTAATCTTGGGACCATCTTCCGGTGCGCTTGTTTTTCTGTTTTATGCGTGCCAGCCTCGTTTACGGACGAGATTGAAGCCTTCATGTCCGTAATCCTTTAGCTGGTAGTAACCAAGGTAGTTATTGTACTTTTACGTGTTCTGTTTATATCCGGGGTTAATGTTTTGATGAGTTTCGTAATCATGGTTCATAATGAGATGAAAATGAAGGGAGGTGAAGTTGAAGTAAGTCAGCAACGAAGTATTATAGGATTATTTGAAAAGCAATATTTGATAAAAACTTTTTGATCATGACACTAGGCATAAATATACGTATAATAGGCAGTAAAGACAATGAAAATATCTAAGCATTTGTCATAAGAATAAACGTTTTTTAATAAACAAAAGACTGCAGTTCCGTCCCATTAAAAATTCGGAAAGGAACGCCGATAGAGCCGCACTCATTAAAACCAAAAATCTCTTCAAATCAAGTTCAAAGAAAGCGTACCCGCGCCTCCCCTTTTCCTGTGTCTTATCCTCTGAATTTAGTATCAATATAACCCGCGTCTCCCCAGCGGAGACTGATCACTTTTCCTTATCTCCCCTCGATTTCCCATCATTAATTTTTTGCCCCATCCTCCTCTCAAACGCTTCCTTTCGTACCGTGCTTTCGGCGATTGATTGTGACCAATCAAGGCGATGACACTCATTTATTTTGTGTTGCCAGCTATTTATTATTATTGGTATGGTATATTTATTGTTGTTATGTTTTTTTGCGGTTGGTAATAATTAGGAAGAATTTATTATTTATTAACTTGAAGCGAAGAAACTTCGAGAAAAAGCGCATAGCGATGATTCTGGTAGCATTTATCAGTAATAAACCATTTTCTTGAAAACACGAATAAGGGGTAGGTATATAGTCGTATGCACAATGCACATAGCTTTAAACTTTTCTTTTTAAAGAGTTTAGTCCGCTAAGCTTACAAAATAAATACACCCAAACGGTACAGACGCATACAAAGAGGTTCAAGTATTTTCTATTCTTGACTAGCATTTCTGCACAAAATCGAAAATGGGTACATAATGGAACATAGGTTTTTATTTTAACATTTTTTTATAAAAATAATTATAATATTTTTTTTTATAATGGGGATATAAAGGACTTTATCCTTCGTCACGATAGTTTAGGCCTTTAATAGAAGAAAATTATGTATTGTATTAAAATTGTTTAATCGATATATTCCACTATGCTTTTTGTAGACGCCTGTACTAAATAGTAAGTTGACATTTTGCCAATCTTACACAGCTTATATTATATAGGACCTACACATAAGTCCAACACTGCAGACAAATAAATCGCAGTAGGAAAGAGCCAACATTACTTAGGAATTAATAAATTCTCCACATCGTATTATTAGTTCTAAAACGTTTGGTCGTTAGGAGAAAAGGCGATCGTATAAAATACTGGAATAAAAGCGTTCAGACGTCTAGAATGTTCCAGAATTTAAAGGAATAACTTTCTATAGCATAGAACCATCTTGTGGATATTTTACTCGTTTCTAAGAATTTTAAATCGCGTTCCTGAATTTAATAGTGTTGCGCTTTTCGTCGAGGTTTGGCTATCAAACCGAGGATCTTACTACTTTTGGAGACGTAAAATACAGAGCACCTACTACTTTATTTTACTGGTCCATGATATGTTTACTGAAACATACAATAACTGACCAAAAAGAATAGGTTAAAAAAAAAGAGATTAATAATAAATTAAAATACAGTCTTAAGTAAGCTGCCAGTTATGAAAACAAAATGTATTGTATAAATACAGTAGACTTAAATGTAACCAAACCACTCGCATCTTGACAGAATTCCGTCAAGAATAAGAGGCTACATAGCGGGTTCTATTGCATCTTTCAAACCATTCTTAAATGAAACATACCGAATGTAATTAATTACTAGTCTTAAATACAAAGAATAAATATATAAGAACTGTATCACGATATATTCCAACTACCGAAATGTTTCAGACCAAAACTTGCTCATCCACACTAACAGCGCACGAGTTCCCTACTATATACTTACTAGGTAGGTAGTACGAACTGGCTAGTTTTGACAAACGATAGACATGGATCCGATTTGAAGCTAGACGCGAACTAATCACGCCCCGCGGCCGCCAGGTGGCAGCTCTCGGTTGTGGTAAAGGATTAGATACATGCGTGTTTGCATTGGGATCGTCAATTGTTTTTAACTAGCATTTGCAGAAAAAAAACTACGAATAGTAGGTTATTTTTTAGAAGTCTGCTAGTTCTATAAATAAAAAAATAGACATTGGTTTTTGAATGACAGTTGAATCTGACAGTGTAGTGTTAAATACTCCTTGCACATACAAGGACTTAACTCACAGTCGGCTTCGTAACTTCATTGCTAGACAATGGAACGTAATCAGTTTCCATTGGAAAGAAAAAACAAATGCAATCTAATAGTCTCTTCAGATTCCCATTTCACATCGTTTAGGACAATGTTAGATGCAGATGCGTTGTAATTGCATCCCCAGTGTGTTCGCTCCCTAAGCTGCCGGTCGAGTGAAAAACACGCTTGTCAAGCTGTCTGCCGGACCGATGTCGGAAACGCGCCGGTCTGCCGGACACACGGCCGTACGGAAACGAAAGCAATTCTGTGTCAAATTCAGTGAGTGTGCGAATTAGGGTTGTTATTGCGCGAAACAGGGACTTAAAAGAGTCTTGTTGAAAATCAAAACTGTAAAGGATTCAAAGCATTTTTAAGCCTTTCTCGTTGTCGTGTGACTATGTGCCATTTTGCAGGTATACCTACTGTTCTTAGGAAAATATATTTTTTCATAGTGCGAAGTTTCAAGATGTCGTCGATCGCTTCACCCTTACCCAGCAATGGAAAAATAATCAAGTTACAGAAAAAAAGTAGGAAGTTTCATAATTAGATTTATTTGTACCTAGTACCCAACAATTTTCTTTTCTCAGGTAACAAAATGTTCGCTAACCTACTTTTCTGAAACTTCTTTTTAACTATAAGCTTCCTATCGCAAGCGCAGTGTGTCACGTAGGCTCCAGTAGCACGTAGCATGCACGTGACAGGCCACCACGATGCGAGACGATATTTTTCTAAAACTACCCTCCCTCTACACCTGCAAAACTGATGTACAACTTAGATACACTCTTATGCTTCCAATTTGTTCCTTTTAGGGTTTTTATTAATCTACTATTAAGTTAAGTCTGACTGAAGCCCCAGTGATAATTCTGCAAGTGTAAATGACGATAATAATTGCTTATATTACATTAAATGTAAGGAAATGACATTTCATTTCCATAAGTCATCTGATTTACACGCGTGACTTCCATACAATTATTGAGCGATTCGATCAGTGTTAACGTTAGCAAAATTTTTAGTGTTATTGTGCGAAAATGTCTTATCTAGTTGTGCTGGATGCTAGAGCAATGAGTTGTCGCCTGTAGTTATTTGTAGCTTTGATTTTTTATATAATAATATGGAAAATCTGAAAAATCATTTCGCCTGTATACCTGCAGTAATTAACAGGCACAGTAAATAAATACCAGCGTTATAAAAACAAAAACAAAAAAACATTTCGTCACGAGTCTAGCCACACGAGTGTTCGTAACATAAAAATAAATAATACTGGCCATAAAAATATCGCAAGGCCGAAGTTTTGTTAAAAAATTGTGTTCCAAAATGGAAGTGTCAGAGATTTAATTGAGTCGGTTATAACAAAGTTTTAGCGCCAAATAAATCTGTGACATTCTCGTTATAGGTTTTGAGGTTTTAATTTCGTGTTTGAATAGGAACTTTTTTCTAAATTGTGTTTCGTGTGGGACTGGTCACAAGCTAGATACATAGATACATAGTCTTATATGTATATGTGACATGTTTTCACATAATTTAACTGAGTAAAACTGCACAACACAGAACAGATCTTCATTCATTCTAATCTTTGTTTAAAATATTGGTTTCCATTTATTTCGATACAAAATATAAGTTTTTTTTTTAAGTCAAAAACAAGCAAACCTTCCCACAATATGGAAAGCTGTTTTGCTATTTTAGATTTCCAGCGTTTCAATGTTCCAATTTATTACAATTAAATATGCGTCATGTTTAGACCGCCCTAATATTGCTTTTTAAATATTATATACTTTTCCTAAACTAGTCGTAAAGTTTCAATGCCCATTGCAACCACTCCTTTAGTTCCGTGAGTGTGACAGTGACGTGTGTGAGCCACGTAACGTCCGTCTTTCTGATGTGGTCACGTGCCTTTTGGCGCAAGAACTTATTATACTCCGTATGATTCTTATGTTGTGTGCGGGTGTGAGGCAGGAAAGTGTTAACCGTGATGATTTTTGTTGTGAATTAATAACTTGTCTACGGTTAGTTTTTCTTACTGGAATAATTAATGGTATATGTATGGTTGCTTTTTCAAACCTTATTCAAATTCGATACATTTGCATGCAATTTTAACAAAGAGGTTAGGTTTATTTTCCAGAGTTTACTCACTTGTAGCCAACTTCAGTGCAAATTCATTCAAAAAATTCAAACTAACTGTACTCATGTTGGTACACATTCTAACAAACGTTTCGGATTGCGAAGCTGCCATGGTATGTAACTGTCAAGTAAATATGTCAGGGCGGTCGCCCGGGGCTTGCGTGTCGTCGCCAGCTGCCAGCTACCTACCTGGTGACAGCCGGCGTGCGTACATTACTTATGTGTTATTGGAACGAAGGTGTGATGATTTTTGGACTGCTCTTAAATAGTCATGGTTTTCTTTGAAGTTCTGTAGTAGTTTTATGGGCTTTTTTGGATTTTCGCTACACTTATTGTAGGAACTAGTGTATTGTAATAAAGTTTAAAAGTTTGCTTGAATGCGCTAACTTCTTGAAATACCAGTTTTGTGAAAATATTTTGCATTTAATACCGACCTAAAAAAAGCCTTAACTTCAGGCTAATACCCTTCAGTACCATTTAGGGCCTTCAATAATATGTAGCTCGATTACTCTTTATAACTCAAGGTACAACGACGTATGACGTTCACGTTAGTTAATTGTATGAACTAGTAACTGTAAGCCAACAAAGCTAGTGCCAAATAAGCTGTTTAAAACAAACAGTTCACATAAATCGTACCTCCTTATGTAAATAAGTAGGATATGTAGCTCGCGGCTCGCGTGCCGTCACCAGCCAGTTACCTACCGTGTGACAGCCCTCACAATATTTCTCGAGAGCGGGTGGCGCGCCCGCGGCATTGTCAAACAAGAAATATAGAGTAGAAAGTCGGTGTTACGTTAAAGTGTTGATTGCCCAGTATTACCATGCATACCGATAATGATGGACAAAACAAAAAATGCCAATGTAACAAGTTCTATTCGTGACCATGATGCCTGAAACAGGTGTCCAAGCGAAGGGAAAGTCAATGACACATGATAAAATTCATTAACCCCCCGGTTTCTGAAAGGCTGATCAAGTTAATCTGTTGTCAAATCAACTGATCACGGCTGTGATTGGTTGACCAAAATACTAATACAGTTTTTAACATTTTGTTTGACAGGTGATTAACAAATTTTTGTGTTTCAAAACCCGGGGGTATATCTAGTTTTATTTCAATAAATATATTTGATACGTGTCGAGCAAGAACCGGAGTGCCAGTTTCCCGGTGCGAGTTTGACAAGCTATTCAAAAGCCAAGTCCCTTTTCACAATATGTTCCGGCACATGTCGACCATATAGAACGTTGTTTGGATGGTTCCGTTTTGAACTGTTTAATACGCAATTTAGTTATTTTCTGCTATACCACATGAAATTTATGGTTGTCAATCCGCGGACGGGTCAATGTGTCTACTTTTCTAATTTGTCTCAGGTTTGTAGTACCATCGTTGATTGTGTGCTTTAGCTAATTCCTTTGGGTTCAGAACAATGTGTGCGTTCAGGATACCATACCTTTTCTATCTAAATATCCAGCTATCTACATTTATCCGTCTTCCCGCTTTGTCATGGCAACACTGCAATCCAGTGGGCAGACGATAGTTAGGGCATACAGCTGATAGAGCAGCTACCGCGAGCTCGCGTGACACAGCCGGCGGTGAGGCCAGTTTGTTATTGTGATTACACGTTCAGAGCAATTATTGTGCGAGGAGGCGGAATTTTAAATAATAGCGGCGTTTTATGTGTACTGTTTGTTTTTCGATCCAAACTAGCCCTATGCCTTGAAACTTGAAGAAAACAAAAAATAAATTGAGCTTGTTAAGAAAAAATGTACTAAAATAAATTTTAAAACAATATGCAAAAAAAAACAAAGAAGTTTCTAGTGTTTTTTAGAGAACAATATAGTCTGTTTTGTCTTTCACTTTGAACATTTCATAACAACTATTTACAACAGTTTAATTTTCCACACACTGAACAACCAACTTAAATACATCAAGCACCCATCAAACAAAGTTGAAAACATCAAAAAGTTTAACAACTTCGTAGTACTGAAACTTGGATAATACGGGCGAAATATAAATAAGTCGGGCAAGCCTACTTCTCGAGTCAGGTAAATAAACACGCTATCAAAGAATTCTGTTGGGTTCGGAAGTTGCACCTTACAGATGTGGGGTAGCCATAGAGTAAAAAAGTATTTACTATAGAGTGCGTGTGTCGCTAAAAGCCCGTTGTGCCAACCATAACAATTTTTTTGGCTGTATGTAGTACACTTGTTTACTGATTTAAGTTATTATTCGTGCAAAGACAGACGTTTCTGCTTAAAAATCGATGGTTCCGATATTATTAGGGTTTACGATCGTTTTCTGAAAACAGCATGCTCTGTTTTTATTCTATTTTTACGACGAAAATAGTTCATACTCACGGTTCATACCCTGATATGCGCACTCTGTTTCTTACCTACCCTCTAAGAGGGTAGGCCACAGAACTTGACAGGGATCAAAGTTGGCAGCGTGTGAACTGCTCTAAGTTCGAAGTGATTCCCGGAACGTTACTGGGACGTGTGAGGTGGCTTTAATATTGATGGTAACGAGTTAAAGGGGTACGGAGAGAAAAATTAAGGCTTAGATGGTTGTTTCAGTCACTTAATTTCCAGCTAAGGAAAGTACGTGTAATTGCTTATTACGAAATACGTGTTTTGGTTGAGAACCTAGAGGAGTCTTGAGTATGTTTGATCGTAAATGTTCCGGTGAATTTTAAAGTAATATGGTGACAAAAATGGCCGCCACCTTGGCGTGAAGTTATATAAGGTGCAGAAATGGCAAGCAGGTTAAATTACAATTTTCTTTTTCAGTTCCTAAAGGCAAGATCTTCCAGAAAGGCAAAGTATTTTGTATTGAGTTTGAGGTTAATTGACAATCAGAAATAAACTATTACTACAAGCTATCTACATAATAAAGGCTTCCTATCCTAAGATCAAGCAAATCACTTGTGTAGATTAACCCATATTGATATTGCTGAGCTTACAATCTTGACTACACTATCTTCTCAAGACAAGTAATTAAACCAGTACTTCCAAGGCATATAGTAAGACAACACCTGTTGTCCTGTCACCATACAGATTCACAGAACTTAAAGTAAGTTCTCTAGCAGTAAAGTGACTGAAATCTGAGTGACGTCACAGTCCCCAAGTATTCAAATCTTCTTAAAAGGGTGTGGTACACAAATATCACCATATCTATAAGAAATACGAAATCCGTTTACGTAAACAGGCCTTGGAAAGTGGAAACTTTTGGAACACGCGCACGCGTGGAATATGTGAGGAAGCGCGAAGTTTTCGAACTCTTTGAGTTGTTCCAGATATATTGCCGCGTACTCGCGTAAACTTCGGGTATACTGCGATTATCCTGGCGACGTGTAAACAATGTACAGGCTGGTTTATTTTTAGGGTTCTAAAAAACGGATTTATGTTTTCAAGCTCATATTTATACACTAACCCCCGGTTTCTGAAATACAAACAAATTTCAAAGCAAGTACCATTGCCCGGTATTATTTAATAAAAAGATTAATTCATCTCTCTTATCTCTAGAGGGTGACTTTGGCTCTCTGTGCTTTTCATTATAGTTAGGTTATACAAGTAGGTTTGGGTTTTTCTTATGTATGTGTATTTTCTTTTTCCAATTTAGTAATTTTCCACTCTATTTAGTCATTGAGGTCTCAAGGAACTTGGTCCTTTATTTTCCGTTCGACATGAGATCCCATCTCCGATATTAAATAAGATACACGTTGCACTATCTCCAAACAATTAATCGTGGTATATTGTTGCGGCTATTTGATGGATAACTAACTATTTTCCTCGTATCTCAAGATTAATGGGGTTTTGGAAATTGATACTTCTGACCAATATTATCTGTAGGTAAATAGACTCATCTCCGATAGTGTAGAGTTACTAAAACCTCTTTGGTTCTCTAATAACAAATTAGTATTGGGGTGGGTTGCGTAAAATGTTAATAAAAGGAACAATGTACTTGTTCATCTAAAAAAACATTTTTTTTTTCGTAAAAAACATTTTGAATAGTTCAATGCTTGATTTATAAAACATTCAGCTGATACGATAAAATATTGCCGCACAAAACAAAATCGTAGATACTGAAAATGGAGTAAAAATAGTTCAAAATACATAGAGACTGACATATTAAATGGACTACTTCATTTAGGGAACACCATGTATGTTGCCAGTTTATAGGTATCATTACTTAAAGCATCACATACTTAAACTAATTCCCCCTTTTAAACACAAATGGAGTTCGTATTGTTTTCTGTAAATGTTTACTAAGTACTAAATTCTTCTGTTTAATTTATACTTATAATAAATCTGTAAAAGTGAAAATTCTGTACATTTAAAATATCAAAAAAATAAATGGCGTGGGTGGGCGTGGGTGGCGCAAAAAAAAAATTTTTTGTCTGTCTGTCTGTCTGTTTGTTCAGGTATCACGCAAAAACTACCGGTTCGATTACGATGAAACTTGGTATAATTATTCTTTATTATCCTGGGCACCACACTGGGTAGTTTTTATCCCGGAAAAGTGTAAACAATAAAAAACAAACTTAACTTTGCGGTTAAAAACTCATTGATAGGTTTCGTCATCCACGCGAACGAAGTCGCAGGCACAGCTAGTTATTGTAATAAAATAACAAAATAAGTAACAATTTCATTTGTTCTAATTCAAATAAATTTCAAATTGAGAGTATAACCGACCAGACATAGAGCATCGACAACAAAACCAATCATGGCGGCAAAAAAAGAAATCATCACTGTAAAGAGGTTTTATCACGTATTTGCAGTCTCCATGTTTTTGCTGCACACAGACGTTTTAATCTCCACCGTAGTACGGTAAACAACATTTTAGGATCACATAAAGGGCCGGTCACAAAAAGCCCCCTGTTTGCTTTGCTAATTGAATTCATTGTTATACAAATGATGTTTAAAGTGGACCGTTATGCGCAATCGTTACAAAGAATTATGTTTTTAAGCTCAAGATTATATAAAGGACTGTTTGATTGGATTAGAATTTGGTTTAAATTGCATTAAACTTTGAGATCTTTTGCAATTATATGCGTCTTCTAAAGGATCAAAATAATTTAATGTAACTATTCAATTGAAATTTAGGTCAAATAACAATTAAGTACTACTAAATGTCTCTGAGATGGCTGAAATAATCATACTAAGTTTATGTAATCTAGGGGTTAAATGTTTCTTCTTCTTTTTTCGTATCAATGATCCGAAGGAAATGTTACATGAATCGTTAAATGTTTAAAACATATAGACAAAAAGATTACTTAAGTTAAATACTTCCGTTTACCGAAAAAAACTTTTTCGGATACTCCTTAATTCAATAAACGATATCCGTGCCACGGAAATCACCCAGTCTTCCATTCCAAACACAAACAAGACATAAAAACTCGAATGTCCAATACTAAAAATAAATAAAACCAGCCAGTTTAGTAAGTTTGCTAAGAAACACAATAACGACGAAGTTCGGATCGCCCGTATTGACCCACTTGTTTCGGGAACAGCGGCTTTAACAGTAAAATGTAAACTTTTTTATGTTTTCGTGGTATCGGTATTGTCTATGGTAAGCTATACGTCAATAGGACATGACTCGTTTCAAAAGTCAAATATTTGGGTTATTTTTCCGAATCGAGCTTTTGTGTGTACGAAATTCACGGATGTAGGATTTTTTTCTTTTTTCCAAGTTTTCAGTTTTCCGTTTTCTAATCCATTATTTTGATACAGCGACATTTTGAATTCCGATCCCCTATTGAATATTGAACAGACGAAAGTTTCGAAGAAAACTATTATCGCATGTTAAATACCTCAGTTGATTTGAACCTCTTTGTTTCAAGAGTAGGTATACTAAGCGCATGTTATGTAGCTTCTATATTCCGAGTCACGTTGTTTGAACACACCATACATTAGCTTCCATTAAATTCTCATATAATCATTTAATTACGACTAAAAGCCGTCATTAAAAAGTATTAGCTGTGTAAACCTCAGGCTATTTAGCTGTGGACCTTTTGGGAGGTCCTTTTATCCCATTTGAGTGTTAAACCCCGTGATCCTCGCAGACGGAATAACAAGAGCGCATTCGATTAGCCGGAGATGTATTTGAAACGTTAATGGATGCCGTAATAAAAGGGACAATTACCTGGGAAATACAGGTTAAGTAATACTATAATAAAAATAATAATAATAGTATAATGGCAGGTTAATAGTACCTCTATTAAACAACCAATAATGTAATTTGAATTTTGGTAATTCGCACGGAAAATAAAGCAAAAAAAAATATTTTCCTTGTGAATTACCTATGTACCGGAAAAAAAGAACAACGTTTTAAGTTTTCGCAAATTGTAAAATAAAGCAAGATTTTCTAACACAAGTGAAACAATATAATTTTGCCTCAATTGTAGCAGCAAAAGCGAAAATGATCGTCCAAAAAATGACCTTAGCCAAATAAATTCAATTCTAAAACCTCTCCCTCTCTATATCATTAAGCGCACTTACCAACCGAGCAGACTACCCAACCAGAATCTTGTCTCAAAATCCAGTAAACTTCACTAGTAGCATCCAAGAATCCCTCATACATATTCAAGGGCAAGGCGGTCATCGACGTGCGTTCCTACCCTTAATACCACCAAATGTATATTTGATGATGTTCTCAACAAGAACGTCTGGGACAGGGATGCCGAAGTTTTGGGGTAGGGTCAAAAATATTGGTGGTGAGAAAAATGTGTATCGACGGTCAAAATTTTGTCGTGGTCGCAAATCTTAGAGCTGAAGATTGGTATTCGATGAGATGTCGTATCTAACACTAACGAATAAGTTTGATGAAAAATGAACGTATGTTATTTGGCAGTAAATAGAGCTATGAATGCTATCTAGTTGGTTGGCCTGAGCATAGATTACTGTATTATGTACCTACTTAGTTTTCCGGAAACCTCAAGCATCTCTAGTAGCGTTTGTTGTGGCTCAGAATTGTAATAGTAGTATTCAAAAATATTCTACATGTTTGTTACAAAAAATTACACCAAGGATTCACTAGAGTAGTTCTTAGGCGATTCGGTACAACATCTCATAGATCAATATCAAAATTCAAAATTATAATATCTAGGACGTACAGGAGTTTCAGGATAGAGCCAACCCTAAAACAATCCAGTCATTAGCGACGGTTTATATTCACGACAGGCTTGTTTATAAAGGGTGCAATGTGTTTAAAAAAATCGGGTAACATCTATATTTATATGTTCGGAGTTCTGTTAGCATTGAGATGTCTTTCTGGACTGTTAGGCGTTTTTATTGCGAGCCTTTAAAGTTTATGTTGTGGGGGCTGGCCGAGGACTTTATCGAAGGGTGCAGTTAAATAACTATTAAGATTCATCACGTTTTTCCACTTAGAGGAAGCATTTTATTCGGAGAGACTGACTGCTTTGTTGATTGGTTTCTTGTCATTAATTCTGGTACTTTAAATATATTTAAAGCCTTCATAAGCAAAGAAAAATTATCGAATAACTATGCTAACTTTAAAAATTATATTTTCGAAATGATTTAAGGTATTTGCTGTATAACTGTTACTTCTTAACGTTCATCAATTTACTTCAAAAATAAAACTTTAACTGAATTGTGTGCAACCCACAATTAAACATATCCAACTTTTAAGTGGGTTCAAATCCTGTCTATCAGTTCATTGTTCCCTCGTCAATACTAAGTGGGCATGACGCCTCGCCAGGACCGACGTGTGAATAGCGCACCTTCAGAACCCTGAGATACTCCCACATTGTCACGTCAACGTCTGGATACTGAAATAATGAGGATATGTTCTTCTTTATTTATGTGTCCGTTTCCCCATTTGTGGGTACCGTTTTTTTGTAATAGATTTGGAATATTGAAGTACCAAAAATAGCCTGTGTAGGCTTCGATAGATTATGGGGTAGGAAGATATAGACGTTTTTGTGACAGCAAGCCATTTTATTTTATAATTTGAATTTATAAAGATCTTTCTTTCACCAGGATGAATAGGGTATTTTTACCTTATTATTTGGGTTGGTTTTAAAATATACAACGCATTTTTTTTTAATTAATCAAGTGTCTATGCTATCTTTTAGAATTTCCTTTTTCTACGGGCTTACCGACCAAATAAAAGCAAAAGTTATGATGAAACCTGACTTTTTAAATCCAAATTTACCAACCCTCAGTGAGATTGGAAGAGAACATAGTCTTGGTTATATGTATTGGAATACAGCTTAGACATTATTAATTAACAGTAATACATTTACTTAGTAACTAATTATGTTGCAGGACAAATAGCTTTACATTATACAATCGAATACTAATTACGTGATAGACTGTAAGGCTCATTAGTTAATTGTTATTGATACTGATTGGCGTATTACGTAATTATACACAGAACATTTTGGAGTATTGAGACCCTTCGAAAATTATTAATTTAGTTTGGTAAAGGAACCAATGTGATTGCTGTGCTCAGTGACTAACCCTCGTGGGGTAATAGTCCTGTCGTGTATATATTTGGAATAGTAAATTTAGTCAGTTCGGAGTAGTCTGGATCCTGACTGACTTCTTTCGTTACTATTGCTATTATGTAAATTGCTCGGCTCTAAATTGACACATGTATACATGGTTGTATAAACGTTTTCACCATACACAAAAGCTCTTGACTTGTAGACCTTTCTACACCTCCAAATCTTTAAAATTGTTCAATTTTAAAGCTGTAAGTATTATTTTATATCAGTTTTCGTAAATCTATAAGTACTAGGACTTCAACACGCCACGGCGGTGACAGTCACCCCAAACTTTTACCATTACCACCCGTATCTCGGATTGAATCGTCACGATTGCATCAAATTTATAACACGGCCGATCTTCGAGAAGTAGTTTAACTTAAAAGTGGCTTAAATACTCGATTCTTATCTTTTTATCTGGTTTAAAGGAATCCTTTTTTGTTCTAAGTATTCTGTTTAATGCTTTCAAGAAAAAGATAGTGGAGTATAATAAAGCTAAGCAAGACATACTCTTACTTAATGCGCTTTCTTCTTCGTTGGCTGTCGGCTTGCACTGCCACTTAGAAATGGCTCGAAATGTTCAGTTAAAAAGACTATAGCGAATATATCCGCTTAAGTAATGATAAGTTAGGTATCGAATATAAAAAGAACATTAATATCGTAATATAGACAAAATATCTAATCATGTTATTCAAAAACATCCGTATTGTGTCAACAAAAAACCGTTTTCGAATTTAAAAAACAGAGCTATTTGATAATAAAAGCGACGTTCCATTTATAAAAAATCACTGTCTCCAAAGGTCCCCTGTGAAAAATTATAACACGGAGCTTACATTTTGTTGTGAAAGAAAAAAATTTTTTCCCTTTGTGTTTGAGGCGTAATATTTCAGAACGGGCCTGTCGACCCGCACAGCCTCGGAATACGCGTTTCACCTAAAATACATTATTATTAAAACGTTAGAAATTGCATCGTGTAATGTGACAGCGATGGGAACGATGAATTCCGTTGGGAGAGAATTATTTTCTGGATAATAATGTAGCTTGAATAGGATATAGGCTTGGGGTATTAAGGACTATTTATAGTACGGTACGACGAAGATAATTTTACATAATTTGAGAGGCACTGATGCGTAGAAAATGTGACATTAGAAAGCTCAAGTGCCCAGTAAGCCACTTTAAATTTTAATGAAGTTTATCAAATCGGAGTACTTTTTAAAACTTGTCCTAAACAGTCGTAAATTTTGTACTTAAAAGTACCTTAAAACATCACAAGGAATCTTTAAAAATCGCAGTAATTTTTCCTTAGCATTAACTTTTAAACAAATTTATAACAAATCAAATAAGGAGGCGTCGCTCCACAATGGGATAATTAACTCACTTAACTGACGTAATTATTCTTTTGACGGGAATAAAAGGAAAACCGTGAGCCGTGACATTTGTCCGACGTCTCGCTAAATAGCCGATGTCTTGGCTTTGTTCTAGAAAGAAATAAAATGTCTTTATTAGGACGTCTGTAGCAGGAGAGGGTTATTGTTTCATTTATTTTATGCAAGTCATCGTTAAGCAAAACTATTCGTGTTTTTTCCTATAATTACGATATGATTTGGTATCTAGATATATGTCTTTACATTTGATACTGCAGTTTTCTCAATCGTCATCAGTATAACTTGCTAGTGTTGCCAAAATTAGATTTTATCTATTTCATTTAAGATAACAATGACTATGCGAAAGCAAATAATACTAGGATTAACGATAATGACTTTTTTTCATGCAAAACACATAACTATTGCCTAACCATGAATTATCTTGCATCTCTCCTGTAACAAACAGACCAACAAAATAGCAATAATTATATCCCAACGCGTATACATTCAATTCGTGGTATAATAGATTTGATTTATCGAGGAGAGGCGGCTACTGCTCAGTGGTTCACAAAGGACCTCATTCATTGTCCCCAGTCGTCTGTCGGTGACAAACGCAAGCGCGGCGGTGGGCTGCCGCGACACTGTTTGACCGACACATCTACAAATAGCTGCGTCGGTCAAACAGTGTCTGTTGTTATGATTATAGGGAAATCTATGTGAGAAAATGTGATTAGATATTACCTATCTATAGAATATAACAGTTTTATAGTTTTTTTTTTAACAAATCATGCTGATCAATCAATTTAGACCATTGCGGCATTGCGGTCCAATGGCTTATACGATTACATCAATCACAAATGACGAAAACCGATTTTTATTAATTTAAGAAGTAGATGTTGCAAAAAGCTATATTTTTTGTTGTTAAATAAATTTTGATATAAAATATTATACAGATCTGCTTTAGAAACTAATAGCTGAAAATATTCTAAATGCAAGCCTGTAGCTTAAAGTCGTATATTTTGGCTATCTACTTAACTGGACTTATGACGAGACCTAACTATAGTTTCTGCTTGGGCTTCAAATTGAGAACAATGTAGATTAAACACATACAGCCAGCCACACAGCAAATAGAATACCAACTTACCAAAATAGACCTTACTGCTACCACATAAAGACTATGTTAACATGAAGCTGTTTGATACTGTGAGATAGACTGTACATATAATTCCATACAGAAAGGCTTATCCGATAGTTCTCTCGCATCAACATAGTTTGAATTACGCGACCCGGGATTACCCAATGTATCCCACTGGTTAATAATTAATTTATACACTGTGTCCCTTTTGTTGCAGTAATAATTTATATACAGGTAATCTCCTTTGGTGCGGAAACCTTATTGAAATCGGTTTCTAATACCAGTAATGTATTGTAAGGGTTGGTGGTCTAACATGGAATATGTATTATATTTGCTGCATTTTAGCTACGGATGTTGTGTTACTATCCCAAACTATGTTAGGGTTGGCTTTCAGTCATGTAAAATATAATATATATGCCTTGTTTTAGTTCTTAGTTTTATTTAGTTTATAATTCTTCTTATTTCTTGTGTAGTTTTTAATTTTTGTAAATATTTTAAGCTAAATTTCATCAAATATAATATTATTTATATTACATTTGTAGTACTAGTTACTGTTTATCGGACCTCCATTACCCATTTTACTAGGTAGTGCATATTTACATTTAAGGTATTTTTAGTAGCATTAAATAAATTCCTGAAACTACTCAGTCAAACGATGAAATTTTATTGTAGAACTTTGTGAATGGAAATAGCCGACGCTCAATGATTTTCATCGAACATTGTTTGATATTATTTCCAGTTTTGATTAGCATGATAGTAGACCAATAACAATAATAGAATAAATAACAGTTACAAATTTATATGTAAATTACCATAAAACAGTAACAGCGGAAACTATTGAAAACCGACTATAAATTAATTAAACAATACAATTTACAAAATACCATGACATTAATGTAAAACAGACAATTCACAAAAGAGTGTTGGGAAATGGCGGACAGTCCCGGACAATCCCGGAATGTGCCCCATGACAATACGACTGCGTATAACGCGTCATATTATTTCAACCCGGGACATTTTATTCGTAAATGATTTGCGAGTAATGTCCCGTCCCCCTGGACGTCGCGATATGGAACGGCACAAATAAAATTATTTTTTAATAGTATCTGTAATTGGGATATTAATGTTTTAATTAATTTGTTTGTGTTGGTTTTTAGTTGATTATGTTGTAAGATTTAATTAATTATGTGACGGTAAAATATAAAAAAAAAACTTTTTTTTTGTACTTAACCAATACGTAAAACGCTGCAACATTGCCTCGCATACCCAACTTTGCCTATTATATGAATTTACCAATATCTTTTTAAATATTGGTTATAGCAACTTCCAATTGTTGGTAGTTATTTAAATCATTACCTCTCAACACGAAAAACCCGCCGCCATGTTTGTTTTCTTTGTAACCACATGACAGTGAGTTGTCAAACGCAACGAGTGATAGCCGGCTTCGAATTGCCTAGCATTTAACACAACATTGCCTAGCATTATTTCTAGTGGTATAAGCAAAAAGTGGCTGTTTTGCTATTCTTATCCCTAAGTCCTACTAATAAGGTTTAACTTAAAGTGCAAGAATGATATACTTAAGTTGTTTAGACTGTCAAAATTGAAGCAGGCAATGTTACAGTTTTGTGGCTCAACTTTGCCTAGTGATTAAGACTGTTATATTTCGAAAATGAAACAGAGTAATCATAGTTCTAAGTACACTGCCAATGACCATTAATATAATCTTTATCCCCAACCTGACAAAAGTGAAAATGGATTGTAATTTTTCGAAATATATCAATGTTACTATAAAACTACGGCAAAGTTGCAGCATTTTACCGGTACCTAGCAAAAAAAAACAAATAACAAAAATTATTTATCTTTTTACACGACAGCAAAGAAAATTAGTAGTTTAGAATGTGTAGTGGCTGTGTATGACATCATAGTTACGTATTCATATCTATAGTCGCAGTATTCTTTACATTTTTATTACGAAGACTCATATTCACAAGCCATTTAAAACTGTACATTGAACTCATGAAAACTAGATCGTAAAGTCTCGTTTTATTCAGCAAAACACTGTAGGTAAACTAGCTAACACAACGCATGACACACACAATGTAAGGACTGGGAAAACTTTCGTTGGCACAACCCTATTCTTTTAAAGGTTGAGACACATAGCGAAGGTATTGTCGTATAGTCGTATTCATAGTAAATAACTCTACAGTATAATTATGATTGTGGCTTATATTCTTATGATGTACATTTTAAGGAGTAAGACTATCGCAATTTTTTCACGAGGTTGTGTCACTTGATGTGATTATTGAACGAATCATAGTCAGTAATATTTACATAAGGAAGCATTTTAATTTTCATCACCTACTATGCTAGGTAGATTTTTATTACACGAAAAATCTCGTACCCATAGTGTATATCGTGCTTTACCTATCTATTCCGAAACTTCAAGCAATCGGGAACGACAAAACGTACATAAAACAGACTTTTATTCCACAATAATCGTTGCATTTTACTGCAAAAGGATTCCGAACGTTTGTAAAAGTTGTGCCATCGGATACCACTAATCGCCTCGCTGTCAGCTCTTCCACTATTTGTTGGTGCAACGTCGTTAAACTGCGATAAACTTTTGATTAAGTTTCACTCAAATGAACATAGTTTTCCGACTGTTAGCTATAATTAATCCTAGTATTACAACGTTTAAACGACAGTTATTCTGATTAAAGCTGAGTTTAATTGCATTGCTAATAGGTTTGATGAGTTATCAAACTGCATGTGGTTTTGAGTGTGCTGGTTCACACACCGATATTTTATGAACATTAGAGTACAGTTTTCTGCCGTTTTGACATTCTTAATGGTAGATGTGAATATCATAATATTAAAGCATTATATTATTATGTTTTTAATCACTGGAAATTGTCACTAATACTTAACATGAAGAAAGGTACATATTATTTAAATCATCAAGCTCATAATATAATTTCAAGATAAAATATTTTTACATTTAAATAATAATAATAATAATAATAATAATAAATCATTTATTTGCCAGAAATTAAGAAATTAAGAATAAAGGTGTCTTGCTTGGCTAAAAAGGAAATAGATAACCAAATTGTATTTAAAAATAAACTAAAAATATTTTATCTTAACCCTTAAAAATCCTCTTAACCCTTAGCTCGCCGACGGTAAATTGGTGTTTTTCTCATAAACTGTGCATCACGTGTCGTTGCCCGGAGCGGTCGCTCGCCACCGAAGTGCTTGTTACAGGGTTCATACATGGATTATTCGTGTGTGTACATTTTAGAATTATGTTATGACATTATACTCTTAGGCAGGTAAAACGGTTAATGTGTATAAGTAAAGATTTTATTGGTATATTCCAGTAGTTAAAATATTCATTATAGTTCGTATGATTGATTCGCAAAAAGTGAATCTAATGACTGTAAAAATTAGACTATTATATTTAACTTTTTAATTTGTATACGTATGAAAGAGGTTGAATTTAATAGTCGTCTTTAGTCCCATAATCATCAAATCGTACGATACTTATAGGTTGCAAAAACCTAAAATAGATAAAATAGGCCTAAAAAAATTTAAATATGTACTGTAGAAAAAAATACTGATATTTAAAATTTTCTGAATTTTCTTTGTTGTTTTCTCCATCTTTTCGGCAGTCGTAACTTTGGTGTTTCCCTCAAACGAAACCCCAATTATAACACGGAAACATTACAACATTATGCCGATAACCCTGAGGCATAGCTAAACTGTTCCGAACTTGTGCAATTAGAGATCAACAGATGTTTTCATATCAATCCACGTTTAATATCAAACTTGAAGATATTAGTGTTGTTTTTACACGCAACCCCTTATTGGTAAAGTTTGATTGATTTAAAATATTGTTACGCAAAAATGGGGAGACTGGACTTGATACTATTATTGTCTTATGATGGAATAGGTTACTGTATTTTTTGCAGCTAAATAAAGACGATTTTTACCGTCTAGAAATTTTACGATCTTCGAAAAAAGACTCTCGAAAGATCTGCATTTTTCCGGTAATTGTCTTAAAGGCGCTACTTTTTGATATACTGACACGCTTTACTTTAAAACTCTTTAATTGTTAACCCTCATATCACCATCAAATCAAGGTTTTCAGTCACGAACATCCAAAGAAAGGTACTCCAGTGGGTCACTGCAAGGCTATAAATAAATTGTTACTGACCAGACCACCTCGACGCTCGCGTGGTGATCATCACGAAGATAGCTGAACTGCGATCGCTTGTCCACACTCTTAATTGGACACAATCCACTGTCCCTATTGTCACACTCCGTTCCAAAATGATTTTTATCTACTTTAATTTATAGTTCGTTAAAAGCTTTAGACTTATTAGAGAGGTGCTGTTTTGGATAGAGATCTTATGAAGATGTATCTGTTTTGTGGGGAATGTTAGTTTGGTATCAGTTAAAAATCAATGTGTTGATACAATCTACGGTTGCAGCTAACATGTTTCCCCTTTCTTCAATTGTGTTTTTATCCTTTTCATGTAACTCATAAAGTTAATTGTTTCTCATCGTACTTTACAATTTTCAAATTCTTTGCATTGGATATTGTCACAAAAACGATGATATACCTAATTGACAGAATGTTATGAGAAGAACGTTTTACATAAACTTGCCAGGATCATGTATGCAGACTATTTGGAGATAAAATACAGGCAAAAAAGCAGCTAGTGCGAAAATGATCTCTTGAACCACGCTTTAGTTCACTTTAGAAATATCACCGGTAAACAGTGGAGCATCGGTAAATAATGACGAGCCGATGTCATTCAATGGTGCGTTATGTCAGCCAGACAAACGGTGAATAATTGCAAGATTTATCGCATTTAAATGTAGGTAAGCTTTTCTAACTTTAAAATATCGGTATTTCGAACCGCATTAATGGGAAATTATTAAAAGTAGGTTTGACAGGGATTTATAACCAGTGCATAATTTTATTACAAGGAAACTCTTAGACCTTTTAATATTATGTCAAATCGTAGACGATAAGTAAATAAGTTAATAAGAAAGTCAAGTGAGTTAGTTCATGCTTCACTTAATGTTAGCAGTTACTGCACTGCATACTAAACTGTGAGCCAGTGGCGCGCAACGTTCGGTGCATTTTAATACTGTTTAGAATGACACGCCGCGCCGCGCCGCACCGTTGTCATATTCGGATTAAGTCTTTACAAGAAAATTCTGTTTTGTAGTGTTAAGTAAAGCGATTGTTTAGAGCTTATTTCTATAGCAACCTGTTTTTTTTTGTGATAATGTTTTTAATAATTAAAATATACGATCGGCTAGTAAAGTGTCTTATTTATACTTCTCTACATTCAATTGAGAATTTTAAAGTACAATAAATTTTAAAGGTAAAGGTAAATGAAGCAAAAAAATTACAAGGACTGTTCCGAAATCATCAATAATCAGGAAATTCAAATGTTTCTTCAAAACGTTGAGTACCAATGGTACCTTTAGTGGCTGCAAGTCGACAATTCCCGCGGACGTGGACGAAGCGCAGCATTAGTCTAATGTTCAGCACTTTACATCGAAAACACGTGACACCCAGCCAGTAACGCATTCACTTCCCACTAGTGATGAGATGCACGATTAGTTTACAAATAGTAAACTTTCATAAAAAAGGTTAATTGAGTAATTAGAAATAGTATTAAAGTTATCATTTGAAATCATTTAACATTTTCTGCGACTTTTTCATTGACTGCGAAAACTGTAAAAAACCGTATGTGTCTACACATTGCCTTGACACGATTATTTAAATTAGGATTGCTATTTACACATTTTTTAATGAAGAGTTACTGCCCATATTATGACATATAATGCTAGTCTGTAACTGTTTTAAGAATCCTACAGAATGGTATTTTTTCATAGAAGTTAGTTAGTTTTAGTTCGTTCACTCTTGTACAATAGTCACTAGTTTCTCCACGTTAGTTAGTTTTAGTCCTCCCATCCCTATCCAGTCCAGTTCCAGTCGATTATGACGCTATGCAGTGCGCTGTTTGACGATTTATTATGTATAATGACGTCATCTGTTACGCCGCAAGCGGTAATAATTAGTGGCAGTTGTGGAGTCGTCGCACACCTATACCTACGTCATAAGTGCGGTTAGCGAGAGTTGCCTTGTTTACATGCCCAGAACTTTCGCAGCTGTGCCGAATTATTATGTTCGGTTCACTAAGGGATAATATTTTGTGTATTATTTTAAAGGTATTACATTGAGTAAGCTGTGACCTTCACATGGTCAAACATTTCTATAATAAAAAGTAAGAATTACTAATCGACACAGGGGAGAACCATAGTAAAAAGAACACCTGTGCTTAGCAATAGGCTATATTTTTTATACTTTAATATCTTAACGTCATAATATTTACACTGTGTCAGACTATATTAGCCAAATATACTTTCTAGTTAGGAAATAAAGCACTATGTTGCATAAACCTTTTGTTTCTCCAAATAAATTACACAAGGTAAACATCCAAAAGAAAGGGAAAGTCGTAAAATCCGTAGACCTATTACACAGAAGAGTGCGAAAGAAAATATAAAGCTCAATTTACGTCTACTTTAATGAGAACAACAAACTATGGTTATACATGCAAACGTCGGACCATATGTAACTAATACCATCAATTTTCATGACTACCAACCAACGAAAACTGAATCTTCACCCATTCTGATAAAGTTTATTTTCCTTTGCGGTGTTTGTTAAGAGGTATTGATAGGAAAATATGTGTGTTTCGCGTGGGCAGGTGTGAGATAGGCGGAGGAAATGAGTGGAGCTGCGATGACGGTACGGAAAGAGTACGACAAGATATGTGTATGACGTCACAGGGAAACCGGTAATGCTCGGAACATGAGTTATTTTTGCGTAGATCTGATTTACTGTACTGCTGTTTTGCAGTTTGCTGAGGTGGAAGATAAGTTTTTTTTTCTGTATGAGAAGAGGAAATTGGTCACTAATTATTGTTTGAAATGAGTTAGTATCGTATATAGTTTAGGAGCCTTATTTTAGCATTCATTAAGAAAAAATATAAGTATAACTGGAGGAAGATTTAGTAAACTTTAAAATTTTGTTAGTACTACTAATAATTCTTATTATAGCGTAGTTCCTACTCACGTGTTTTTTTTGTTGCTATACCAATTATGTTTTTTTAAAGATAAAGTTTCAATAAATATCCGCAGCCTATGTAATATAATATTAATAAAATCATCTTAACACTAACATTACATATCACTAGTACTAATAACAATAAAATCCATTACCAAGTCTCCACGCCCAGACGCTGACGAGACAATGCGGACCCCGCAATGGACGCTCCACTGATCAAATCAGCTTTAAATATCGCTGAGCAATCACGACCCGGCTTACCGGATGGGACCGGATAGAACCGGATCTCTGGAAACTGACGGACAAATAAAACGCCACATTAATAGGTATTACTTCTGCCTTTTTACATAATATGGGTTTAGGACTTTTTGGTCAGGTATTTGACTTAGTTATGTTTCCCGAGTAAATAGAAAATAGAATTATGTCAAGTTTCAATAAACACAAAGAAACTTATTAAAACAAATGAGAAATGTCACAGAAAACACTGAGTAATAATTTATTTACTCAAGTTGTAAACTGCCTGAGTGAGCTTAGAACGTTGTCAGGTTTTATCTCTGAATCCACTGACCGTCCTCATAAATCTAGGATAAATTCCCAGCGAGTTTAATGAGATTTTTCAGTCGCCAATGAGCTAAAGAATTGTGTAATATTCTAGGAAATGGCTTACAATTTCCTAGGAAGTTGAAATATTCGTTGGCTCGGTGCAGTAAATTGGTCTAGATACGTATTGCACTCATTCCGACGTGTCGCAAACTTTAAATTGCCGTGTTTTAAAGGTGGTCACCGAAGAATAGGCCACATTTTTTCAAGTTTTGTATTTTGTGTGTTACATACGGCTGTAAAATTCCAAGTGTCCGTAAGTATGTTTTTGTTTATATTTTGCTGATAATTGACCCTTTGTACTCGATGATTTTAGAGACCTTTTATAAGAAGAAAAGTCTACCGACTGATATGTGCGGTAGGTATAGCACGCACTGTATATGTATACGTACTTTAGGTTTACTAAATGAAGACATTCAAATTGTTATTCTCGAGGCAGTTCAATAACAGTTTCATCAACATCAATTTATCCTTGATCTCGTTAACTATACAAAATTTTATTAAGACAGCTATTTTTTTTTTGTTTTACTTAAATAAAATTCAAAGTAACTTATAATTATTTACTTTAATAAACAAAGACTAAAATTAAATCTTATATAGATAAATAAAACTAACACGCGTCAAAATACTCATCGTCATCCCTGTCAATGGCGGGAAACGTGCCCAGAAGGCTGGCAGCATTGCCACGTTGAATGGCTATGCCGATTCTCTGTGCAAGGAACAAACCAGCTCTCTGATCACGAGTAGAGTCTACCAAACGTTTTGACAGTTCTTTAAAAAGATTTCGTGCACTCGGACCCCATGACCCGAGCGTTTCAACCCCAAACGGCTCGAAAATATAATTACCCATTAGGTTATTATACTTTCGCCGTTTAAGGGTCTCCGCTGCTCCAGCAGCAGCTCCAGGAGAGGCCGCCGAACTTAGAACGTGGGATGGCGCAAGGGTGTCGACGCACGTTGCGTCCCACACCAAAGGCCGACCCAATTTCCAAGGCAACAATGACATACCGTCAGGTCTCTTACCATCGCTGCGCACCAAACCATTGGGTTCCAAAACAGCTGGTACACCGGCAATGACAAGAGCACGACGAATAATGTCATTAATATTTGCGTGACGGGATATACGTCCTGCGCTCCTGCTGCAGGACAGGCCATGGTGACCGAGGCAATCGACTGTTTCACCGCATTGACACCGATGACATGCGACACAAGGTATACCTAAACGTAAACTGATGGCGAGCCGGAAAGTATTGTCATCCAAAATCGTACCAAGAGTGGTTGACGGAAGTGCCTGTAACCAGAGGCCCGATTCCCATTCTCCCACAGCCAGGAGACGCGCGCGCTCTGCAGTGTTGATTGACGTATTAATTAATTCTTTCCGTATCAAACTGCAAAGCGGCTCGTCCCACTGCCTCTGAGAAGAACGTTGCTCGGGTAGATCTGTGCCCGGGCAGGACAATTCCCAACTATTTACTGCCTCAGTCATGCACAGAATCTGAAAATCAACCAGAGAAGACCCTAAGATTTGCCTGGTTAATTTTTCAGTGCTGTGGACCGAAGACAAAAATGCTGGTAAGCCTAGACTGGAAACTTTACGTACACCAAGCCCACCAAATCGGATCGGCAGCGTGGCTTGGGTCCAAGCTCGGTCATCCAACGTTACGTTAAAAATTGACGTTAACGTGGACCGAATAATTTTATCGACTTTTTCCAAAAGCGGCAAATGTTTCCATAGTCGTGAAGAACGAAGAGAATATGTAAATTTTGGACCAAAACAACAAAAACGAATTAAAGTAATATACTTATAATTAACATTATAAGCACGTCTAAATATTCAATTCTCTCCAGACCAGTCTAAAAAATCTCTTCAAATTTCCAAGTAAAACAATATTTTCGTTCTCAAGACGGAGGGAGTCATCACGCCGCGTCATGTCCCGTTTAACTTACTAGCTAATAATTCGCGAAGCCCTACCGCAGGGAACAATTGTGTCAATTTATGACCTCCTGAATTCGGCGGGGTTGCCCTGATTTAACTGAGACGTTATTCGTCCCCGATGGGGCCTGAAGTACTTGCAGGTGGAAAACGATGTTTTGTATGCTGCGTTGATCTTGGGATAGCTTTGTTCGTGAACGAATGTTCTGGGAACGCGTACCTCGAAGGTTATGGGCCGATTGAAAGAGGTAAGGTAGGGGAAAATCCCTGAATCAAACTACCGACGTAAAGGGTACCTTTGTTGCTCCCTTTATGATTCTAAATAGTCCTTCTTATAGTTGCCTGCCTGTGAATTTATTTGGTTGGAAGAAAATGTGGTAATTACAATCGTGTAACTGTAATTGGGCGTAATAACGAACTCGTTATCTACCAAAAGGCTTCTTAGGTACAAAGAAGAAAATAAACGTTGGAACATGAAACTGACTTCTAAAGTACCTACGTCCTACAGTATTAAAGATCAGAGAGATAACTAAAATACAGCACTTACCTAGTTATAGAACGAAACTTTGAATAACTAGACAACAAAGTGAAGCCTATTCCCTAGCTGGTGGATAGCTGATGAACTTGTTCATTGGCATCGATATCTGTTGGAACCACGATAATAGTTAATGATTAGAATTGTAGAGTGTAACTACAATGGCTTGAAAACTATTCTGGAATCTGGAATTGGTAAAAAGCAAAAGCTTTTATATCAAGAAGATAAAATAGTATGTGATTTTATTGATGTCAATATTAATATCGAATTGTTAACTCGATAGAGTTTATTTTCTGTAACATAACAATACAAACTATATAAGGGTGCGTCCAGGTCTGTAATGCTCGTTCGGTGCACGTTCGCCAGATCTAGACGCACCCTTATATTTCATTAGAAAAGAAATGCAATATTTACTTCCTTCATCTCCTTACATAAGGGATCTACTGAACATTATCTTCAAGGATCTTTCCAATCTATCTTGAACAAGTAGAAAACGCATTCAAAAAGTCACCTAAAATCACAATTTAAATTGCGTAGCGTTGTTCACCTCCACTATTCTTTTGGGGAACCCTGCAGTTTGAAACACACCCAACTTTCCACTTCCCAACTTCATGCCAAAAGCGAGATGGAAATGGAAATTCGTTGAAATTGTTTCCCGTTTCGTCGTGCTGGAACACTCCATCGTTTATTGGCCATCAATTCTTCCCCTAATTGGTTCGCGTGAAAAGTAACTTGGAGCGCGGTTGGATGTAGAGGGGATGGAAGTGGCTGGGATTTATTATTTTTCATGAATATATTTCGAATGATGTCATTTTGAGCATCAACTTGCCAAAATTTGTAAAATCGTTTAAGAAAGTACTTCGAATGTGACACGTGTTTGTTTTGTGCAAACAGATAAAATAAGTAACTATGTAACTAATCACTTACGCGAGTGTCATAAAAAGACTAAAAGCTATTTAATACTTATGTAGTTGTGAAAAATAAGACTACATTTATTTCCTAAATATTTCAAAAATTATAAATGGCATATAAATTTGCTCTTCCAGTAACTAGTTACTATATCCATATAACTTAAAAACCATCAAAATACTTTGAGCTCTATCTCGATGGCTTTAAGGTGCATATTCGATAACTTCTAAACTATATTTGTATCGGTTACAACTTAATTGGAAAATCGTCGCTGCACCTCCTAATACTGAGGATGCACTTCAACCAGATTAGGAAAGGTTTTTAATTTTCAGGCGAAATGGACGCCAGGTTATATTTAGCTAAGTAATAGCATCCTTTAGGGTTCAATTTCCCCTGGCAAAAACAGGAAGTGCACTGAAGCGTTGCGTATTTACACTGTATAATGTTACGTAGCATTTTGCACTTTATCATCATCAGTCCAGCGCAGGCCGGTTTAATCCGTGCATTCAGCTTGACTGTCAGCTACTTATATGACCCGGATTATTCTGGAAATAGTGTAGACGAAATTTTGACACGATGCTGGTTTATGGAGATTTTTATTGATATTACGTCAAAAACGATTCCAGCTTAAGGTATTTTTAATTTTCAGTGAATGTTGTTTACGCCACTATTTCTTTTTTCTTTTTATTCAATGGCAACAAATGTTTGAGAGCTGATATACTCGTAACTTCAAATTTTCGCTTAGTCTTGTTTTTCATTGTGCTATTCACAGAAGCAAATATTCACTTAAAAAATACGAATCATAAATAGCATTTAAATTAACAAAAATGTTCAACAACAAGAGATAACAAATTCCCCCTCGTCAGCAATTTCATGGTATTCTTCCATCGTATCCTGCTTTATCATTAAAAGCTTTGGATGACAACAATGCCTTCCACTCGGCACTGAAGGGCTCGACACCTGTCCAAGAAATCGCTCCAAAATAAATTACGTAAACACCTAACAAAGCCTACTTGAACGCATTTAACAGATTGGGAACACGAAAAATCTTTGCACTTTCAAAGCACACAATACAATAAAGAAAACCAGTTCATCTTGACCCCTTAACTTATATAAATAGATCTGTAGGACAGTTCTTATATAGCTGGTTATGTCCTTGAGGTTCATTATTCTAATTGCTTTTTCGTACAGAACTGGAAATCTCTTCAGTTTTTCGAGTAGCACTCACTTTGGGAAGTGAAAACGTGGTAATTAAATTATTTTCTCTCATTAAGGATGAGGAGATTAGTAAGGGATAATGGTACTCTTATCTGTTTTGTTTAGTTATAACCTTTAGCAATGTCAGGAACAGGTTATAAAAACAATAAGGAAAATCTACGTGGAGAAGAACCGAAGATTGATTCATCACAATTGCTCTGCAGTATCGTGTTTTCAGATAATAAATTTTTACTAGGTTTTTGTTCAAACGAAGATTAGATTGCTGTAATTAAATAAATATATATTTTTTTAATACCTAACGCAAATTGATGGTAAACTACCAATATTTCCTAATTTACCGTTTAGATTTCCCCTAGGTATGCAATTACACAATTTATTGCTTGAAGCATTTAGTTTATCTGCTTCGCGGGGTTACACAATATTGATACAATGAGTCATCCAAGACATTAATGTGAATCTATTTCGCTATAAACCCGTAAGCAATAAACTTGAGATTCGCATTATGACGTCACCGTCTCTTATAATGTTTGTTGTAAAGCTATTTAATTATTTGTGTCACCCCACGCGGTGAACAATTTAAGCGAAGCGGGTTCCAATACATCAGGAGTGCAGTATAGTCCTTTGCTGTATGCTTAAGGGCTCGTACTCAAAGGAGTCGAGTTATAATCAAATTACAAAAAACTAAAATTAATTTATTTTTCAAATTAAATTCATGGTACAGCTGAGTACAGCGGTGTATCAAAGTACTGTCGAGCATTTAATGTTTGTGTTATCGATGATACAAGTATTGAAAGGTCAGTTGTTCAGAACATATTGTAAGTTACAGATAAATTAGCAGTGCGGACTCGTGTGTGATGTTCGCTAAGGGTTTGTGTACGTAAGAAATAAAATGGATTGTAATTCAATATTGAAATAAAGTGACGGACACATTTGGAGTTACTCCATTAAAATTATACTACTCAAATGTTTAATGCTATTCTTAAAGGCAGAGTAGATACCTATATAATTATTCATTAAGACCGTTTTTGCGTCTTTTTTGTAAGGTTACATAAACGAAATTACTCCATTACGCAAAAAAACATACAACATACAGTCCCCATTTGTATACTATTTCGGCATGCATCGTTTGAAGTTCTGCGCTAACTAGTTGCAGTGTAATGTAACAATCAAATTATTCGGGAGCAAACATTCGTGAGTTATGTGGCGTCGAGAGCTGTGATATGTCAACAGTTGCGAAATAATCTTATGCATCGCTTGTTTAAAGGTTCAGCCACAGTAATACATGGAAACTGTGAGGGTAATGGAACTGTTTTAAATAAAACGGAAGTTTTCACAAAGTTTTCGAAGAATGCGTCTGTTATTATGTAATTAAGGCGACCTAAGAAGTAACTTTCCATAGAAATACTATTTGTGTTACTGCCTTTTGTTCAACGGTCTTGTGGTTGTGTTTTCAAAGTTACGTAAATCTCTACAGCCTCATTAAATTTCTTAGAGTTGTAAATAAACCCATTATATTTTCAAAACACAATTAAAATACCACTGCATTGTTCGCACCCTTTACAAAAGTTTCTTTAAAACAGTTTCCGCAGTGTGTCCGAGCCCTTAAGTAACAACTTGATGATTTGTTATGATCGCCCCGACTGCGCTCAGCGGGCGGCCAAAACTGCATTAACGTCTAACAAAACTTGATTAAACAAAATTCAACTTTAATCACCGAACACAAAGTTACATTTTCCTATAAACTCGCACACGCAGAAAATCGCAAAACAAACGAAACTAAACGTTGTTGCTGTTACAATTAAGGAGACGATAATGAATTGTTCTGGAACTGACATTTTGTACTTTATTGTTTGTGTTATAAAGTTGAAATTGCTTTGTGGGGTGTTGCTTTATAAAATGCAGCCGAATAACATCTCTGTTCCGTATAATAATTTTTCGATGTTAAGACAAGGGTTAATAATTTATTCTATTTTAATCTTTGGTTGTTTGTGTTTCGTTAAAAGGTTGACGGGCCGTGGCTTTTGAATTATGTAGATAAGTTGGAGGACTTGATTTATGACTGGTCTATAATACTGTTATGTAGGCGGTACAGTTTCAGTCATTCATTATACATTCCTTATTGTATCATTATTCTTTATTTTAATGTTCGAGAGAGTATTTTATAAGAATAAAATGTTGAATCGAAGTATAGATCAAGTTTTTAGCATTCAAAATCCTTGGTATTTAAAATACGTGTTGAGGAATCGTTAGCATTAACCTTAGGGCAAGTTTTGATATCCTACCCATATAGATCTTTGATATCACATATTATGTACTTCAATGAACCTGAACCGGCATTTGACTTTCACTGTTTGGCGATTTGAGAATCTACACGAAGAAAGATCATATATTTTTACCTTTTCAAACAAGTATTAAACAAAGAATTTACCGAATACTCTATACTACAAATCACTACATCATTCACTTTAAACAATATAAACTAAACGCATCAGTGTCGTATGACAATATGCAAATGCACTTTTATTAAGTGCCAGTTGTAAGATGCAAATAGGAGAAATGGGTTAATGTGAGATTTCTACTGAATTAATGAGCAAACGATCTAACTTGAGGTTCCTTGTAAATTATGGTTACAAAAGCAATTCGAATTTTTGATGGAAATTTATGTAGAGTCAACATTTTATTTGCATGACATTATGACCTTTTAATTAGGAAACTTAGTGTATTTTAATAAGATTCACTCGTAGTTATTTCTTTTTTATTAGAGGTTATAGTTGAGCGTCTTTTATGGGATTAAAATTGGTGATAAACGAAGAATAAATATTCAACTAAGATACGATCCATGTATATCAAAAATTTATGGGAAATTGGTCATTTCTACAAGACCCTCTGAGCCGAACCAATCACTTTTTAGGCATTGTAACGCTTTTGCAAGTTAATAAAACTTTCTGTCTAGATCTAGATATAAAATTATCATACCTAGAATAGATTAGACCTCGAATTAAACTAAAAAATGAATTTGGATTTAATTGTGTATAGATGTGAAATGAAGAAAAAACCTTAACACACACATGGCATCCAAGATTTAAATAACCATAATCTCTAAACTTGTAAATATTTATTTACCTCATACGTCACAAATTGATCGAATGAACGTTAAAGTAAAACTCCGACAAACTCCGGCTTGCAGTCCGCGAAGTGTCACTATTGTTACGGAACTATTTTTATATGATTTAGAAGTTGTCCGGGACGGTCCCGGGCCGGATTCAACCGGATTCAGCCGGATTTATCCGGGTATGTTAAACTTTGTCGGTCGATGCTCGATTTTTGGTCGAACTTTTTGCTGGTTTCTTTCGAGTGTTTTGTAGTTTTTTTTTTGTTGATAGTTTAGATTTATAGGTGCAAAATCTTTGTGGTTGAATTTTGTTTTTGTAGTATTTTGATTGGATTTAGAATCATCATGGAGATGGGGCGTTGGTTTAGTGGTTAGTGACCCTGACTGCTATACCGGAGGTCGTGGGTTCGATTCCCACCCAGGACAAATGTTTGTGTGATGAGCACGATCATTTGTTCTGATTGTCTGGGTGTAATTTATCTATAATATGTATGTATTTAGAAATATATAAGTATGTTTATCAGTTGTCTGGTTACCATAACACAAGCTCTGCTTAGCTTGGGATCAGATAACCGTGTGTGAGTTGTCCCGGAATATTACTATTATTATTATTAAAGAGAATCGAGAGGCTAACAGAGCCACGTTTAATTTAAAGATTTCAGGCCGTTTAGGTTTAGAAAATTAGTCTTTTAGTTTGCTTTACAAATTAAAACAAAAGAATACTAGCTTTTCAAAAATAAATAGTTTTTTTGCTAAATTATTTGCATATGAATTCCGCCGGTGCATTCATTACGAAAACTATTTAGTGAACACATGGTGAACACCATTGTTTTCGCTTAAAACAGTTTCCGCACTCCACGTGTTTTCGTATTTCAGCAAACTTTCATACGTACTTAGAAAATGTTAAGCTAAATATAATCCACATGAGAATTCGCTTAAAATGCTACATGTGTAGCGAAGATTAATGTTCTGGGTATTGTCTAATATTTTGCAGGGAGCGGGAATTTATTACCGACGCGCTATTTGGTCCAGGTCGCCACATTTCAAATCCTTTTTGCGGCTAATTGCTTTACGCTGGCCTGTATGTGTTTAAAGAGAATTATTACAGGGAAATCCTGGATTTGGGAAGTGGCCTGAACTGGGTTACATGTGTTATTTAATTGGTTTCTTAAGAGGTATTGCGTGGCTACGGAAATGTACTGTTTGTGAGAATTTCAGTCTGTATGTAGATAAAGTATTGGTAATTTTCATAGGGCTTAAATATTTATTGGGTTTGACGCTTCCATCAGGTTACACTGTCTTTGGTAGCCAGCAGACTGGAGATGCGGTATCAACCAAACGACAAAAACGTATGTAGTAAGACAAAAAATGTATATAGATATTTTTACGGGTAGGCTAACTAATAGGGTGGTCTATTATATATGGGTTGATATCTGAATTGCTTGCGACCTTGGTGCTTAATTAATGTCTTCTTGTCATTGAAAGTTTATTATTTTAGTCACAGATACAGTGTTAGAGTTCTACACTAATTTATTATTACCTGGTTGACTATAATTGTAATTGTTAAAAAAAATACAATACAATAATTGTAATTTTTTTCAGCCATTCAATCTGGAATTACGTATCGCAATTTAAATAACACTTATGTCTATAACCTCAAAATTACATTACCCATGTCCCAAATTCCGGTCTACTAATAAATTAAAATCGCTGTAACATTAAACTGCATTATTTGCACGTAGCGTTGTATCTTGCTTACATTCCTGTAATGCAGCTAGCTTGCCTTCTGTTTGTTTATCCTTCCGCAAATATTTACAAGCTTTGTTTAATTCAATATAGTTTCAGACTGTGTGATGTATGGACTGTGTTCGCTTTATGCATGGAAATTGAATATGTGAAGCAAAATTGGTACAGGTTTATTTGATTTTAGCTAAACGAATTTGATGTTATGTAGCGTTACCATTATTAACAGCCGGTATTTTAGCAGATACTTTCAATAGATTCTCCAAATATATTTTTTCTAAATGTTTCGGGATATAATAAATTTGGCAAAAACAAATAGTAAATAATTGTACCATATTGCCTTTTTCTTGCTCATTGGCACGAATTTTGGTGACACGAATGCTTAGACCTGGGACCAAACCGCAAAAATATCCGTCAAAGTACTTATGTAGTTGTATTTCAATGTCTAACATTCGCGTAAACTTTTGGTTATATTAAATTATCTTGTCAACGAGGTTACTCAATAGATTAACCTTTTAATTCCCCTGGCTGGGTGCCAATCGATAGCTACCTGTTCCCTGCGGGTAGGCTGACCTTTCTGCCTTCGTGATAAATTGATTCTTTTGTTGATGAAATACATGGTGGCGCCCTCTGCGGCAAGATAGTGCGGATTGGGTGGATATTGTTGGGTGGAACTGTTTTAGGATGGATAAGTGCAGGCATGTAAAAAAACCGGTGTTTTTTTATCGTACATACATCAACAATATTAATTTGCGAATAATTTATTTTACTATTCTCGATATTTTTACAGTTTTAGAGAACAAATATATTTTGCAATTAATTTTAATTTGACATTTTATTATTTACAGGCCAGCCACAATATAACAAACGCTATTAAATCCAGTCTGATCTGTCTGCTATGATCGAATCTGCTATCTGACTATAAGGTAACTTGATGGTTTTATTTAAACTTATTAAAAGAAAGGGATAATTGTTAGGTATGTTTCAAGATAAAATATATACATTCACTATACGTGTAGCAGGCCCCAATTCCCTATCGCAGTAGAATAATAAATCTATTGGCGCGTTTCTTAAGGCGAATGATTATTTCTTTAGGAAAACAACAATGGCTCCACACAATGGTCAATCCTGAACTAGTTCTTGATAAGAGCCATTCGTAAATGTTCTGATGTTTATCAGTGAACGGAAAATATTGGGGAAGTATATATTTAGCAACTGTGTATAACTTCATTGTTAAGTCGTTTGGTGTTCGAAGAAATAATAAATTAATGTACTCCTGACCGAATTTCGATCACGTTTGCTTTCCTCAACAGAAATTAGTCATCTGCGCGGGATCTGTATTTTCATATATTTTCTAGGATTCCAATAATTAGAATCCTAATTCACCAAACCGCAATGAGTAAGCGTTGTGATTGAAGCTAGTAAGCTTACCTTATCTGAATGAGAAGAGGCCTGTGCTCAGTATAAGGTAATATTCTACAGTATATAACACATTCATTTAGCTGCATATACAGTGTTAAATCCAAGATCAATAAACACCATTTTAACACTAAGAACGCACCGTCTAACGTCGTTAACACATCACTTTATATAACGGCTACTACTGTTAGAGAACTTATTAAGAGGAATACAACGGGTGGCGATAAAAATCCAAAGGGCCTATATGTCAATAGCCAGCCATAAAGCGAATACGTTGCTAATAGGCAATTATACCATAAACATTGCCATAAGAAACCAACAAAGTAAAGAGATTGTTTTATTACTTAAAGGGGTGATACACTGGCTTTTAAAACCGTATGAAGAACGCAAACGCCACGCGCATATAATTTATTTATTCTACGTCACTCAACTGATTACGATTGATTTTAAATTTCGGCTAATCTGAGCTAGGTGGTTTCAACTGTTATACATCTGCTATTAAACAGCCTTCTCAGAAATAGAGGAAAACGATGAGAATTTTCTGCAGCTCCATGATAAAGTTTTTATTTTACTTAATACTTTACGTATTTATTTTAGAAAATGCTATGTTGACTTTTTTTTTAAATCTTATGCGGTTCATAAATAAGTATGTTACTAATTACTCCACCTACTTCTGTTCCGTTACTAAAAAAAAAAAAAAAAAAAAAAAAAAAAAAAAAAAAAAAAAAAAAAGGCTTCTACGTCACCTAGCTTTTAGGTTCAAAGTTAAGTACACAGCACGATCATACAAGGAAAGACTAGAATACTTTAAACAAGTTTCTCTTAAATCTCGTCGAACTCTAGCCGATCTGATATTCCTTTACAAATTGCTTCGCAACGGTATTGACAGCCCGGACCTGCTAAGTAAAATTAATATAAATGTGCCGTCACGGGTGCCACGCTATCCTTGTGCATTGCTAAGAGCATCGCGAGCCCGAACCAACCTTGGCAAGCATTCCCCTATCGCTAGAATGATAGGAGAATACAACAAAATATCAGTCAGCTCGGGGGACATAGACATCTTTGCTAATAGCCTTGGTCAGTTCAAGTACCTTATCTGTTCTTGTTTAAAAAATCAGTGCTGACTTGCTTTTATTTGTCAGTGAATGTTTATCTATTTGTCTTAATTAATTAATTGTTATACATATCTAAATAATAATCTGAATATTTCCAATTACCAGTTTTAAATTTTAAATTTTAGATTCTGTTTTTGAATTATATTTTAATGTAATGTTTTATTTTATTTTATTTTGTATTTTAATGTTTGATTTTAATGTTTTATTTTGTATTCTTCTCATTAATGTTTATAAATAATTATTATGCATGATGTGGTCTCCTGTAATTGAGGAGGCACCTAAAAGTGTTTATAGATATTAATACTTATTAGCATGTAAGGTGTACTTCTTGTTGGAGATCCAAATAAATAAATAAATAAATAAATAAATAAATAAAAACTAGGGTAAGTACAAAAACAAAAACATTATCAAAGTCGTGTACGTGGTAGTGTGCACTAGCGCTTTATCATCGCACGCGTGGACACTGCATGCGTAAACCGCTGCGACACGCCATCACCAGTGTAACATCTCTCTTACTATCAATACGAAACCTTTTAGCGGGTGAATAGATTTTATAGCGAGTATTGAAGCAGACTCGAATAAATTATAACTCAAGTGTATGGTTTATGACGTTTTATAAGCCCTGGCTTTATGGTTCATACGTAGGAGCTTTCAGCGTTAGTAATCCTCTATTAACTGTATTTATGCTGATTGGAGAAATAAAATAGTTATTGTATGATGCAATTAAATAGTTGTAAATTATAATTCATAATTTCGGTAAAAGGGAAGCTCATAAAATTCCTACAAAAATAATTAATTATGATGAAGAAAAAGGTGCAGTATTTACTGTCTTTACTCATTAAATCCTTCTACAATGATTAGAAACTTGGATGTTATTTATCCCATATACTTCTCACAGAGCTAATATAAATTGATAGGTGAACATTGGTTTATCTTGTGAATAAAACTTGTACCATTTAAAGACTATGTATAATTAATTTTAAAAAGAAATTAAATTAAATTAAATTAAAAAAGATGAAAACTACCCGTGTGGACACTTAAAAAAACTCACAAGGATCATGCGGGTAAAACCAGGAAGAACAAAGACTAGAAAATTAAAAGTAAACTGTGTTTGTGTTCTCTGTGGTCAGTGTTCTTGTTAATTGTCCATTTTTGAAAGCCCCGAAGCGAACAAACGTGAAGGTACGTTCCAAAAGTGTTGAAACAAAGCTTTGTAAGATACTGATATGTAGTGTAGTGATAATACAGTGTTAGGCAGTTGTGGCATTTATTATTGTGGGTGTAAGGGTGAAATTTCTTTGAATGTAATAGCAGTCATAGAGATTTTATACAGTTGTTGTGAAAAACAGTAGTAAATAAATTTTCACGATGGCATTACAACTAAGGTTTTTTAAAAACTAGTGGCTTTTCTGCTCACTCTCAGGATATGTTGAAGAGATCGCAAAAGACGAGATTTATTTAATATCCGAACATTTCATAAAGCTTTTGTGCACTAGAAAGGTTCACAATTACCCTAAACTCCACTGATCCCTCGCAAAACTACACATTTAATAAATCAATGAAAACCCAATAATCCCGAACATAAAAAAAAACAGTAAAAATCTGTTCCAAAACCCAAGGCTCATATTAATATCGAAAACTCATTCTCCCAAGCCAGTCCGTCCTTGACCCCACATGGCTAAGACGCTCCAAAAGACGTTTACGACGAAAAATATTAAACGGAACACGTTCACAATAAGGTTTTATCCAGAGCCCTTCGTAAACGGCCAGAATGCCAGTAGCAGTTTTATATGGAACCGTAAACCTAAACGTTTAGAGGTAGAGGTCCCTGTTATCTACCCATCTAGCATATTGTGCGTTTCGGCGGCTTGTTACGATCGCTAAAGTGCGGATGGAATGTACGGGTGGGTATAATTTGCGGAGCCGCAACGGTAATACTCAGATTCGTTGGATGTAAGATTGATATTAATTCAGTTCTAGAAATTATTTAATTATTGCTGTATTAATAAAAGTTAATTGTCCTTACAAGTAGAGTTTTTGCTTGTTCCTTTTGTGTGCATCTTCATGTAGAAAGGTCATTTGTTATATTACTTGCTAATCGGGGTACGTCGTGCTAGACTATTGGTCTGCTGGTCCGAGGGACATAAGTTACACCAAATAAATAAATAGTAAAAACTTATATAATAATATGCACAGAGAATCGGCATAGCCATTCAACGTGGCAATGCTGCCAGCCTTCTGGGCACGTTTCCCGCCATTGACAAGGATGACGATGAGTTTTTTGACGCGTGTTAGTTTTATTTATTTATATAAGATTTAATTTTATATGGCAAGTTCTCATATACATTGCTTACAAAAGTAATAAGCACAACATAGTGAAGCCTTCAGATAATTACGGAACAAGATCGCAACCGTCGCAGTCGAAATACAATTCCGTATATTCTACCTGATGCTTTTCCTGCAATAAAATTTGCATAACTACGCTCCTTGGCACGGGAGAGGCGTCTTATTAAATTTCCAGCCCCTCGAAAAGTCATTAATGGTTTGTATTTAACCACCTACCAGTGTTATCTAGCGATAAATCATAAGGTATCAAGTGTAATGGGCGTGCGTGGCTGGCGATGACTTTTATTGCGTCTTCAAGATGGCGGTAATCCCTGGATCTTGGGTTTCCCGACGCGCGCGGATTACCCCTAATCTTTTGTTTATACGTATTCTTTTTCAGCGAATATTATGATATTAACATCACTAATTCGTCGCGGTTCGGTATTCGCGGAAGGTAATATATTGTTCTTGTTTGGTTAAGCTGCCGGTTATTCAAATGAGATTCTTTTGCTTAAAGTGATGGATTGTTTTTGCTTCTGTTGTAAGAATACTTTGAAGTAAGAAATGTAATAACGAGCGTAAAGTAAATATACCTTCCTGAATTTTTGACATTACTCTTCGTTTATTTTGGGCTTAGGTATTTTTTTACAATTTATCCAGGAAGTATAAAGGGAAATTAACAATAATAATTGATTAAGATAGCGTGTGATCAAATGACAGATTAAACTTATAAAGAAAATTAAATAGTGTCAAAAAATGCAATAAAGTTGAGATTTCTCGATAATTACCCCAACAGATTTAATATGATTCAAAATGTAACTTTACACTCGAACACGTTGATTTGTGTCACTCACATCTGTCACAAACATCAAACAGAGCACAGATAATAATCGACCAGACGTCATTAAGTATCATATTACTAGCCGTCCGAACAAAATTGGCATTCATTACCATACGCTCATTACAACATGTCACCCATATTCGTGCTACATTTTGTCGCTATATTTGGCACAACTTTGATATCCGCGGCAACTGTCAAGTGGCTCCCAAACTCAAGCTTCAAGTTACCAATAAACTTCAAAGACGGAAAACTTCCCTGCTCTAAACAAACCGTCGTGTTCCCACAAACGATTGTTGGTTCAATCAAAATTGCATCCGGCACTGAAGTTAGCGGATTTATTTTACCAGAAGAAGGGGAATTGATTCTAGATGGGTCGTTAACTTTTGGAATCAATCCCGCCGACACTAACTGTACTGATGGAAATTCTTATTATCTAGATGTGTCTTCCTCTGCATGGAAACAAGCCGACGTTTGGAGTTCTCCGAAATTTAACGACGCCACTCCGGACTCCGACAGGATTCCATGCTTCAACGATATCGTCGAGTTTCCAACAGATGCCAAGTATACCGTAGAGTTGCCGACAGCGCCACAGTATGTAAAAGAACTCAGAATCGGAAATCACAGTTACACCAGCGAGGAATTTTTACAACGTATTCGTAATCAAGTAGATGAAGAACAACAATTTATTTTAAATAAATTTATGGGAATTGGTGTTAGAGTGAAAGAACACATGTTTTGTTCACAATTTGGGTGTGCCTGCCAAGCGTTTGCTCTCAAAATTGACTGTTCTACGAAGTTTTGTCCGAAGCCCTCCTGTGTGAGTCCAGTGAAACCTCTTGGATTTTGTTGTGAAATTTGCGGCGGCTACATATTGTTTAATCCTGATCAAGGATTCGACATGAAGGCTTTTAGTGAGCTTGTTGATAATACTGTGAACACAAACTATAAAAATATTGTTGAATACTACATAGGGTTTACTCCAGAAGTTCCTCAAAGGAGAATACAACTGGTAATAGTCGATAAAGGTGCTTACGAGGGATCTAGTGCGGAAATCATCAATTCTATTAGCTATGCAATCCACGCCCATTGGGTCAGGGGGCCAAAGATTGCCGAGATAAGCGGCAGCCCTTTAGACAAATCGGGTTTGGGCGGCAAAATCTTTGTATCCATGTTTTTCGCGGTGGTTTTGAGTATGGGGGCGTTGTACGTGTACTATTATAAGATTCCGGATCTAAGATTTCCCATTTTCTCTCAAAATGGCGTGGGGAATATATTGTCGAGGTATCAAAGGCGGTCGGATAGTGTCGTGAGTCTGACTAGAAGAGACTCAGTGATCAGTGGCACCTCTCGTGGTAGTACTGCGTTTAGAAACCCCTTGTATAGTTCTAAAAGGGGGCGTGTGGAGGTGACCGAGTCTGTGGTCGAGGACTGAATTTTTGTAAAGGCTTTTTTTCATATACTTTGATAGTTTATTCACCGAATATAATGTAAATATATGTGCATGGAAATTATTTATCATCAAAATAAACAAGTTTATTAATTTTTGTGATTACTTTTTAATTTGCCTTTTTATTTTTTATGTATCAAATCCATAACTTCGCTATAAAATAAATTAAACATTACTACTAAAACAAACGTGATTCATTGCAAATTGACATACTCGCCCACAACTTTGTGCTCACAAACTCATCTAACATCAACCTTGTTTATAATTACCTACGTAAAGTACATAAAAGTGTTCTAATTACGAGTAATGATACGTCTGTGATCAAGACCGCCCGCGCGCGCGCTGCGGGGGTCTCCGCTGCCGTACAGCTAGTATTATGTTCTGGCCATGATTTATGCTGCTAAGTGAAGCGATTCTTGTAATTACGAGTATTTTGAGTTTGGCCTATTTTGGAATTTGAAAGTAATTTGAATGAAGTGATGTCTTCGACTCTATGGATTAAAACTTGCTTTTGTGGTGGTCTGTATGTGGCTGTTATCTGTATACCTAAATAAATATCTGTTTGGTAAATAAAGTGCAAGCTTTTTTATTGTATTGTTTATAATTATATTAATTACACTGTGGGAAATTGAAGTAGAGAAAAAATACCACAAAACAGTTTTCTAGTGCAACGGCATGGTTCGATGACAAGGTATAAATTGATTTTCTAGCTTGCGTTTAAGATTTTTGGAAACCTTTATGTTAGGCTAACGTGGCAGTGTCACGTTTTCTGAAAAACTACATAACTTAATCATAAATACATATTATATAGTTATAGAATTAAGCGACTTCTTAGGGGAGAATTGAATCTCTGTGTCGATTAAAATAAATGACCTACTATTTATTATTGTTTTAGATAAAAAAATCTCCTTTACGAACAACTGTAGATACTATAGATCTATGGGTTACCTTTGTTTTTCCCGTAGGTTGAGTTATGGGGCCACCTACGTTTAGGGAGTTGTCCGACTTACGGGCGAGAAGCGAGTACTATCAACTATAAAATCGCTCAAGAAACGTACAACAAGATATAGATCCCGTGTAAATGAAGGAGATGCATATAGAAATAGTTACTCGCTGACCGTTCACATTACCGGAGAGAACTCTCTCAGCATTTGTTTTTTGCGGCGAGTAGAACTATAAAAATATACTCGCTGAGCGAGACTCGCTGAGCGAGACTCGCTGAGCGATACTCGCTTGGTGATCAAAACACTCGCCGAAGAACAACCAGTGTTATTCTGCATAAAAGAGCGGTTTCGAATTTAGAACAATTTTTAGTAGGGGAAGGGAGGGCAAGGTTGAAGGCTTAACCTCACGATGTAATAAAACAAAAACATTTAATTATTTTAGACTTTTACTATGATGATGCCTGATATTTTTTGTACCTATGGTGTTACTTTTCGGAAATTAAAGTTTTCATGCTTGACATTTAATTAACGATGTTCATGGTTTTACAAGAGAACTTGCCCTTAAATACAAAACTCCATCTTGCCCAAAAGCTCGCCGTCAATTTTATATTGAAGTTTCTAAAAACCATTAACCATTTTTCATGTTAAAATATCATTACAATAAATCTATATTTAGAAAATACTACCGTAAAATGGAAATAACGACAAGACCTACCCTTTACTAGCAAAACCGCCTGATACTGTGTGCATTTTAAATCGCGCGCACGTTATATGATCCGGGTTTTAAAGGCATGTTCCATTTTGCCCTCCCTTCCTTTACAGTAGTATAAAATGACCCGAGCGAATTGAGCGAGTATCGCCTGTCGCACTCGCTCACTCGCTTATCGCTCGGCGACGAAACTATCAAAACTACATACTCGCTACTCGCTGCTCGCCGACTCGTTTTGAGTTTATCGTTCTACTCGCTACTCGCTTCTCGCTCTAATAGTATTAACAGACGATCGAATTTGGTTCGGGCCGGACAGCGGACTTGGTACGGCGTACAGATCCGCTAGTCACAACAGACGGCCGGATCTCGCACTAACCGCGTGGCGTACACACAGGTCAGACGTCATGCCTCCGACGTTATCCAAGCGCGCTAAAATTGCGATTGTTGTTTAATGCCGCCACAAACATAACGAAAAAAAAGAAAGGAGTAGGCAAAAATATATTTGAAAAATCGTGATGAATTTAGTACTAAAGTACTTAAAGCCTACACATCAACCTTATAATTTTCGTTATAGTATATTATTAGTTATTAGAGTGATAGGAATAGGTAGGGCTTATTAACCTAAACTTCGATTAATATAGAGAAGGAAGAGACTTCCTTACGACACTATTTTTTTCCGGGACTTCTGCCCCAAGATTCAGGACATCACTTACTTAAGTACATTAAAAATTAATGCTATTCGGAATAAGTAATTGGTCTGTTTACTAAAGTTTGAGACTAGACATAACTGTGTTACTCAAAAATGTGATCCGGCCATTATTTTAATAATAACATTACGCACATTTTATAATAAACTTTTGTATCTTGATCTTTTAGTAAGATAAAAGTGCAAAATGTGATAATGTGAAAATTTTCCAAATGTGCTTAATGTTACCTCCAGAAGGTTTCGATCGCGACTGCCGTGCGTTTGTCCGGTCCGAGCTTACACACCGGCGGATTTGGTACGGAGCCGACCAAATTCGACGCGCAAACCATCGAACCGACCAGACACGAAATAATAATAATAATGTTCGGCGGACAACTCTCCAGACGACCGGATATGGTACGGAGCGTACCAAATCCGCTGTCCGGCCCGAACCAAGTTCGATCGTCTGTTAATACCAGGGATGTTATGGATATATAATTTCGGATCCGGATACGGATATGGATATTGGTAAAATATAATATCGGTTTCGGTTACGGTTATGGATATTAAATTATTTCGGATTATCCGATAGTTTCGGTTACGGATATTATTTTTTTAAGGAACTGTAAGTACGAATAGCTGTGCAAGTGTGCACCTCGCGCTGTGACGTCATTAGGTAGCGGAAGAGGTGTCGCATAAGTCGCATTCCAGCGGAGTGCACAGTTAATTCGTACGAGTGTAGTATTCAGTTAGACTCCGCCCTATCCGAAACTATCCGAAACTTTTATTTCGGATTCGGTTACGGTTACGGATATTTTTTTATTTCGGATATCCGATAGTTTCGGTTACGGATATGGATATCCATAACAACACTGGTTAATACTATAAGTCGGACAACTGCCTTACCCACACACGTCATAACCGTTGCGTACGTGACATACGGATGAGTTGTGTGTTTGTCGTGATATATTATAAAAGAGGTTTTATTTATTGAATCATATCGAACTATCGGGTTCGAGTGAATTATTGCCGGAAATTACGAATATGTGAATAATGGGAAATTATAGGTTTAATTAATATTTTTTATTTGAGTAATTTCGTATGCTCTACCTTACCTAAGTGTCGTATCGAAAATATTATGGAAATGAATTATAATATATGATGAGAGTAACTCTCTTATCATATATTATAATTCAGTACCACAAATAAATAGAATAGAAAAACATAAGATTTAATAAACCTAGAACGTTTTTACGACAAATTGTTTATTTATAACAAGAATTATACGGTACTATAATTTTATCTTATTGTAAGGATAAGATAAAATAATAGTTTCAGAAATAAACATGAATAAAGGTCCCTTACTTCCATACAATGTATTTACTTATCCTTACAAGAAATATCTCTACGCTTCAAGACACATTAAACTCAGTACAAAATTACAACTGTTTTAAGAATCACTCTTTCCTGACGTATTGTCTTCGCGACGACCGTAAACGTCACTTAAAAGCTATAAAATAAATAAAGCGTGCACTGAAACTATTTCTGAGTAGTAACCCTAAACTCATATATCAAAACTGCGAGCCTCGTAGGGTTGTGCCGGAGCGCTATAAATCAGGGCTGGCGATAACTCATACGAATCAATTGGTATTTTCGTTTCGTCGCCGAAAAGTTTTTGTTAAGACTGGGTGAGACGTTATGTGATAACCAATTGTTTATAAATAATGATATAATTTTCAGCAGTATATTTTACAGTGCGTTGCTTTGCGTTTTTCGGATGTTGGTAAATAAAAAATTAACTAATTTCACGTAGGGTGTAATAACATACGAGGGAACTTGATGATAAGTAAATTCTTGACAGACAGATGTGACCCTTCGTATCTTATAATAAAAAAAACTATTTTAAACATAATAAAAAAATATAAAATAATAGCACTAGACGTGAGTAAAGACCGATTCTTGTGTTTTCACCAATTGGCTCAAACGTTACCTGAGTTAATCTTCACCAACCGATAAGAAAATTTATGTTAATTGAACTTGGCGTACGCTTTTTTCATAACTCTGAAAAAACGTTATTCCAGACGAATACAATTAAGTTTTATTTACACACAGGCTATAATTTAATGTAGATATTTCAATAAAATTCCGCGAATACAACTCCCTCAAACTCATATGCATTAAAACCATTTATGCTACCTTAATAAATGACTTTGAAAACAATAAAACTGTGAATTTTAAAATTTTCGCCATCTTTTTTAACGTGTGCACGCGACAGCCCTGTCATAAATCTAGTGGCATGTTTGTCAAGTGCGGCGCGGTGCTGGAGCGCGCCCGCTCGCACATTTACGACGCACTATAAAGCACTGGAACGCGATGCACTGACATTTCAGATTTTTTGGCGCGCTTTTGCAGTGAGTGGCGGGAAAATGAGTGGTTTGATTATTGCATGTGTTTTTTAACAATTTTGTAATAACGACGTTGTTCACAATAGTTTAGTGGAAATGTAAATGTAATTTATGCATTGACCATCCAGCCACGACGGACCCATGTCTGAACGACGGTCAAAATATGTAATATTGTTTTAGATGGTAGTAAAGTGCCTTCATATAAGTTTGATAATATGATGCAAACAAAAATAATTTATAAAGTAGATCCCTTAAAGAAGCTTAAAGTACTTGTATCTACGTCTCAAAAATTTCCATTTCCTTCATTTCTTTCGTTATTACCGCATCTCTGTGGAAAAATACAAATCAAATAAAATTAATTATCATAATCGCTATTTCCGAAACATAACTTATCTTCAAGCCGTTAAGGTTGAAAATTGCTTAACAGAGATTGGTTTCCCGAAGAAAATACATCACTTTTCAATCTAGCTTTTGTGCAGGCTGTGGTAAGACGAAACTATTCCATTCAGTAAGGGGAAGTAATTCGATTACACTTCGTCTCATTTCTCCCGAGATGCCGTGATTCGCCATAATTCGGGAATGCATGCGATTCAATGGGAATTTAAGTAGATTAAGATATAGGAGCTGCCTTTGTTTATTTGTGAACGGTTGTGTAATAAATTGATGATTACATTTTGGGGACGCGTTTCTGTATTGTGTTTGTGGAATGAGGTTGTATTGATTTTCAAATGGATTAGGTATGCGATACTGTCAGCTGATATCTTTACTATCTTGAGTGTGCATAATATTAAGTAATACATTTAGTGAATTCGTAATCCGGAATCAGATCAGATTCACTAAGATTCAGAAATTAAAACAACATAATCCAAGGCTATTTTCGCAATTTTTATCAGGCCGAAGTTGTCTCAGTATTATTCGCGTATTTAGTCTAGTTCTATACACCTATTTAAAAAGTAAAAATCTATGAAACTACTAACAAAAGCAGTTCATAACCCAAGCTCATGCCTCGCGTATCGAATTTGCTTGTCGTCAAATTAGGCCACGAGTACCTTTTGTGTATTTTTGTACATAGAGCGTACATTAGAGGTCCATTGTGCCGCGTTTAATAAGGCAAGTAAGCTTTCCACTGTCCTTATACGGTGCCGTCGCGCAAACGAGGTTAATTCACACGATCGGAGCGAGTGGACGATAGAAATAATGGACTTGGTATTTAGCTGTAATGTAGATCGTTATCTTAAGAACGAGATGGATTTATATGAGATGTCGCTGATAATGTTATTGAGTAGTGCTGTCGGTTGGCGAGTATTGTTTATTGTTATGGGGTTTGATTATATATAGTAAGATCTGAACGATTACATAATAATGTAATGTGGTAATAAAAAAGTATGATACAAAACTTCATATTTATAAGTAAAATTAGAACAACGTTATGTTGTATAAAAATTACATTTGATTTATTTAATATTTAGGCTATATCTCCTTACTTTCTAGCATAATTTTTAGTTCAGCTCTTATATTTTTCTACAACTCTGTAAACGAACAAAAATTGTGCATCCTTTACAAAGGTATCTAAAAAAACATAATACGATAGTACAATTTTGTTTGCATTCAGTACAAATCAGAACACAACATTACCGACTCCATATTTTCCTAATTCAACATTCGTAAATTATCTCGGTCCCGACACAGCCATGTGTTGCTTTTTTGTTTGTCCAAATGACCGTCTCCTCTCACTTCCGCTCACTCGCCCGATTACTGGAGCCAGTACTTCCCTGTCTGCATCGCCGAAAGCAGACAGTGTAAACAGAGCATACGCGATAATTGAAATGAATGAGTATATTGTGATTATTTCGATGTTAATTGTAAATGATGCTTCGTTTGGGCTTTATAATAGAATATTATGGTTTGAATTGTTTTAGATATGTGTAACATATTTTGTATCACATCTGTTGTGCACAAACAGTATTTGCAGATAATATGAACTATTAGAATTGAACGATTTTAATAGAAGTAATCTATTTTAATTACTTAGGTTGAAACTTTCAAGTTAACACACTTAATACATATTGTTAGTAAACAGATGTTTCCTGTCCTGCCTTTTAAAGGTAAAAATAATGTTTCCAATAAGCTTATGTAAGGGATTATCCCAAGCTGTTACGTTGCCGATATTAAAATAAAATGAATGTGACAAATAATTACGTGTGTGCTTAAAATATATAAAAGACGATTTTGGAAGTCTGAAAAGACACATTTAAAAATGCGTTAAAGTTTTGCTCTGCAGAAAATAATTACTAGTAAAAAGGAAAAGATGTGGCTAGCACTTTATGTACTATATATTATTATACTCGAGTCCCGGGTAATTTAAAAATTTTTCGTGTGTCATACACAAAAGAGTTCTAATAGTTAAATGGATACCAAAGTAAAACTATTTCCTTAAAGTTTTCCTAAATATCTCTTCAAAACCCATCGGATAAGAACAAAGCTACACATATCCCATATACATTAATACACGATCAAAACCACATAATACCTACCTCTCCCATATAACACAAAAATCCTCCAGCATTTAAATACCCCGCGACACCACGCGACAGATGTTCAAGTGTCCTCGTGTGAAGCACCCTTAACTGCGGTCGACTCTTCACAATGCGTGCGCTGATTACTGCGTGCGTGTGAATGCGCCTTTACCAATCTAAAGAGGTTTTAACTTTTTTTCGCTACTGTTTAAGTATCAATGAGGTTGTTATGTTTTTGAAGGAGTGCAAATGTTCGGATTTTGAAATGTGAATGTTTTTTTTGTTTTGCATTTGAATACTGGCTTTTAAATGATTTTTTAACCAGTATTGAATATCTGTTGTTTTCATTTAACTACTGTTTAGAGCAGTGTTGTTATGGATATCCATATCGGTAACCGAAACTATCGGATAATCCGAAATAATTTAATATCCATAACCGTAACCGAAACCGATATTATATTTTACGAATATCCATATCCATATCCGGATCCGAAATTATATATCCATAACATCCCTAGTACTTACAGTTCCTTAAAAAATTAATATCCGTAACCGAAACTATCGGATAATCCGAAATAATTTAATATCCATAACCGTAACCGAAACCGATATTATATTTTAAAAATATCCATATCCATATCCGGATCCGAAATTATATATCCATAACATCCCTGGTTTAGAGGTTAAAATATTTGATTTAAAACTCTTTTTTTATTTGGTTAAGAAAGAGAAGATAGTTGAACATTGTGTGCATATTGTATTGACACATTAGGAAATAGTTTTTAATGAAACATTAAGTAGATGTAAACTTTATAAATTTAATCTAAGGAAAAGCGGCAAAGAACTTACAACTTAAAAAAAAACGGCATTCTTTCGAAAATAGCTTAAAATTTTACAGATAAAAGCGCCAAAGATACAGCACAAAGGCGCACAACATACAGCCTACACGGCTACCGTCCCTCCAAAAAGTACTACACTTTTTTCACCCATTTCATTAGTGCAAGCACTTACGCAGTAGCTAATTTATTTTTATTGTTCGAAGTCTTTACTCCCATAAAACTTACCTTTCGTGAATTTATACTGACGGGAGCAACCTTTAGTTGTTGTAAATAAGGGGCCGATGTATTGTGCTATTGAATCTTGCAGTCTTACTGTTTCGGAGAAGAAAGTTGGAAGAGGAAAGATTTTTTTGCCAAAGATTTTACTGTTTTTTTTCTTGTCGAGGAATAACATGCCTGGGATTGAAGATTATGTTGAAATACATAAAACTATTGCAAATGTCATGTACCTAACTTTGAAAAATACGTAACTAAACTTGTTTAAAATAGTAATTATTTTGCGAATAATTTACCTTCCACGTAAGTTGTCGTCAAAGTTCGGACCAGAAATAGTCAACTGATTCTTAATCTTCATAAATAAGTGGAATAGCTCTCATCTTCTGCAGATATATCATCGCGAATATCTCAAGCAATCACCTTTGTGCACAATAACTCCTACTTTACTACAATATAAACTACGGAATATAATGATAAATGATAATTTGTGTAAATCACACGCGCCCGGCCGTAACTCAGTGTAATTGGCCTGCCGTTAAATTATGTAAATCTCCTCTGATACTTATGTTCAATTTACATAAGTATGATTTGTTGTGCAACTACTAATGTGCCGGGTTGAAGTTCACACATTCATTTAGTGGACACTGGTTACTGGTCACTGGTTCAAGGGAAACTTTTGGCTAACGGGTTTTTGTTACCGTAGTTTTGTTGCTGACGTTGGCGAAATTGTTAGTTTTGGCGTTGCTTTAGTAGAAAATATTCATATTGCTGACATATATATATATGACATGTATATATATGATGTTGACATTAAAGTTATGCCGATGTTGTTTGATTTTTAAATTATTGTGTTAAAGTTGTCCATTGGAGACCATTCACGCTTAGGCAAACGTAGTGTAGGACGCCCCCCGGCTAGATGGACCCATGACCCGAAGAAGGCAGTTGGCAGTGACTGGATGCAAAGGGCGGGAGATCGTGCGCTGTGGCGTTCCTTGGGGGAGGCCTATGTCCAGCTGATGATGATGATGATGGTGATGACCATTCACTTTCTTAATTAACCATTTATTTACCTCATAATACATTATGATCACACTCCTTGTAAATATTGAGCATGGTGTTGAAACTGTGTACTTAGTTATGTATAAAATGTTGGTATTTTTGTGAGCTTTTATTAAATATTCTTTCCAAGAAAATATATCAATTTTTAAGACGTAGGCACACATTTTCGGGCTTACCCTAGAAGTGTTCTCTACCGGAGTATCGTAAACTTTTTACGCGGCATTTACGTTCGAAACGCTAAAACATGTGAGAGGAAATACACTACAATTTGTTTTTATGTTGAAGTAAAAACGTAGATAATGTACACAGAAGTGGATGTATATTAATTAAGTACACAAAAGGTGTAATAGTAGATAATGGTAGTGAACCAACTACTTACAACACGTATAAACAGTTATATAAGGTGCTTTTAACAGGAAATAAAAAGACACGTTAACACGACAAAGTGCCGCAATATCCTATCTCGATAACAAGCGAGCAATCTTTATAACGCCGGCTAAAAAGGAAAAAGTGAGAAACCCATTACCTCCACATTACACAACACCCGCAAAAAGTCTGTAAAAACATGGAAATCTATTAGCAACAAAAACCAATCTGCGGAGACTGAACATCATTATCGTCTCGTATGTATATTATATATGTAGGTATATACAGTCAAGAATGTTTGCGAAGATCTGAATCCACAAAACGCCTACAAAGCGTAGCCACCTTATTACATCAGAAGAATGTTAACGAGATGCTAACTTGTTTATAAATTGAATTTTCTGAACGCAACAGCTTGTTGCCTTGTATATAACTTTGACAGAGTTCGATGATTTTGTAGGAAAATTGTTCGAACGAAGTAATTTTATTAAGAGTAGGACGGGCAAGTTGTTATCCAATTTAGTGGTATTTTGTTTTGTTAATAGCAACATGGTTCGATACCTCGCGAGGGAATGTTTTGGGAGTTTGGGTTCGCGATGTTAACTCGTGAACAACTCAATTAAAATTCGAAGTTAAGACTTGTAATACGAGTTTAAATGTTTTGTCCACGTTTTAACTTCAGAATAGAAGAATATTTGTAATATTCAGCTTGGCAGTGGTAACGTTAAATAGCAGCAAAATGACAGAATTGAAAGGAGAATCAAAAAGTTATTTAAATAAAAAAGATCAAACAAAATATTTTCGTTTTCTTGGCTTAAACTATGTTAAACTTTTTTTATAAATTAATAGGTACAGTAAAGTACCGTGTTCTAATAAAATGACAACCAAATCATTGCTAACACAAAAAATACCCCAATAAAACCAAACTTCCGGCACTTTCAACACCTTTTAAGTAACAGAAACACGCAAGTTATGTCTAAATATAGCTTCCTAACACAACACAACATTATAAGAGCGGTCATTATATGGAATCAAATTACAATGGTATTCATCAGGTGCCCTATAATTGTATCTTCATACCATTATGGGGCAAAATTACTCCCGAGAAAGTCCGCCGTATAAGGAAAGGACTTTCTCTAAGCTATGTAGCTGGTTGTCGTCGAAAAATGGACATATACGATTATGTCTAATATCCTGTCGGTTGATATTTCTAGGTTTTCTATAATTTAGTTTAATGAATGGTATTAGTTTAAACTTTATTATAGTGCGTTTAGTGTTGTATCCTGTCATCAATATTTTTAGTCGTAATTCTTTTTCTATGGTTTTCCAGGTATTAAGTTAATAAATAAAATCCCATTCACACTCGTACAACTGAACTAGTTTTATTTTTTTTACTATATTTTTTTGTATAGGTACTAAAAAACTCTTTAATTATGAAAAAGTATTAATCCTATTAGGCCTTTGCCCAGCAGTAGGAGAGTATAGGCCAAAAAAAGAAAAGAAAAAAAAAAAAAAAAATTCAAAACTTTAAGCTTTAACACGCATTTAACACAGTGCATTTGTCAAAAACAGTCCAGAAAGCCCCCCAACCTAGTAACATCACAAAATGTCCAACCCAACAATCAAGCAGCAACCACCAAACATCGATATCGGTTAATCCTAATTTGGTATCCAATCTAACCATTGATTCATGGTCACTTAATACATACTCTGCTCTAACGAATACTTATGGTGCACGCTTGACATTGAGCCGAATATCCCGGACTTTCTCTAGCCAACCAAAAATAATAGTCTCGTATTGTGGTAGGATTTGAATAACATGTGATGTAGTGATTTAATATAGAGGTGTACCATTTGTTTCCAATTTGGAGTTCGTGGGAAAATATCGATTGAAAGTGTAGTTAGATTTTTGGTATACATATTTCGGATTATGACATAGATTATAATTACTTTTTGAATTTTGAATAGCTTTTTTGACAGTCATGCTATCTGCTGATACTCAATTCACGAGATCTGCGAGTAAAAATTAAATAGAAATTTTTCCTATAAAAAAAACCGCTAATTGTGTGTTTATAGAGTAAAGTGGTAACTACTCAACGTGTTCGGTGGAATTATTATCTAATTTCTCAGACAAAAAGAGAATTTATTTTTGTATATGCCAGAAGTCAATAGAAACATTAACAACAACAAACCAAGTAAACATGTTTACATCCCGTCTTAATTGGCGCGTACCATAATCAGGCAGGTGTCATCAGGTGTGTACACCTAAAAGCCTCCATTAGGTGCGTCACTTAACTCAACACAACTAAAACCATCACAACAATTTTAAATATACATGAGTGACAATTTCCAGCTCAATTTAAAACAATACGGTTCCGTCACCCCACAGTTACTTTAATCACCAAATTAGCGCGCGATTACGTCACATAAATGAAACCATTTGGGTCCGGTTGTCAGTAATAACCCTTTGTAAAGATGGTTGGAACTCGGCTCTATGTTACGTGATACGAAGGTTATGAAGCCTTTTAGCAATTATTTCGTAGTTCTGGTAAGGTTATGGTTTTAAGGTAGCTATTACGGTTAAGTGTGAGTTAAATATGGTATGTTGTCCTTGTTTGTAGTGTTTGGTGAGTTTAATGAACTCTGCGGTTAGTTCGTTAACTCCAATCTACATAATATATAATCATATAAGGTTGTCTGTGTTAACTGTTAGCGCATATTTTGAATTGATAATAAGGATTTAAAAATTCTTTCTACTTGAACCTCTGTGGCAGTTACCTTATTTTTTTGGTGTACCTAAGTTCGAAACGATCTTTTAGTAGGTACCTAAAGTCAGAAAAAAAGGAGGCAAAATTAAACTTTCCTTTCTCCCTCATTAGTCAAAACTTGCCAACACAGACGACAGAACCGAATCTCGCAGATTTAGTTTCAAAAAGCTTTTCCATTTTATAAGAAACGCTAAAACGCCAATCCATCAAAAAGTTTTCTTCAATAAAAATAAATGTGGGTGAATTTGCATGCGTCATCTTAGGGTAGGTTTAGGGGTGGTTTGTAATGAAGGAAACATCGGTAATCTGATTGATAGACCACACCCCTTAGTTTAGTGGTGGCTTAACCCTTAAGGTTATAAGGAACTTCATGAATCATTAGTGAAGAATGATGATAGTGCTATTTTTGAAGTGATTTTTTTTCGGGATGTTTGTTTGACTTGTGGAGATGGATTTGTGTATACATATATACATATTAATGATTATATTAGGGAACCTACCTAGATCGTTGGTGGCATTTATTGTTAGAAGAAACACAGAATCATAATTATCTTGTATAGGTACTTATTTAAAACGTTGAATTATTGCGTTTAAAACTCCTTCATTTTGTTCGTGTTTTCCAGTAATAATTATAACTGACGTGCGACTACATAATTTCACATAAACAGAATTATGCAAAATAAATGGAAACACTCCTGTTACTCGTTACCTCTACCTAACCATATTCATTTACTGCAATTTCCTTCACAATGTCTAACAAGATTCCTTCTGACAATGTAAGGGAAGCATATTATACACATATACATGTATATATTATACATACATCTAATGTTTCCTCATAACCACTATCACTCGCACCATTATTCATAATTCTAATTACTTTCGTCTTTGTTCTATTGTGATAGCGACAGTTTACGCAAACAATGCCATACAGTGACGTAGAGATAGATTGCTCACTGCGCAACAACAAGTTTGACGGTTCGCATTGAAATGGAGCAATGGACGGCAATTGGTTAACATCGGCTATTGTGTAGAGTCGGTTCATGCATTTAAGATTGGAACTATGTGTTTTAGTGTTTTCCGATCTTTGATTTGCGTAAGTTTGCCTTTCACGAGAATTTAAGGCATACCTTTGTAAACGTTTAATAACCTTTAAGACGACTTCATATTTTATTCAACACAACAATAAATAACCGTTAAAAGCCCAAAAAATATCAAAAACAATAACAGACATGTTCATTACAGTTGCATCTTTATCTCACCCCATTAACCCTGCGACTGCGACGGCAATAAATCAAAACGTCATCAATCTATGTTGAAAAGTGCAGCGGTGATTAAGACGACGGTATGCCACTCGTTACCCCGCGGATAATTTATCTCGTGGTATCCAAGCGGCGGCGGCGGGAGGGTTAGTTGTATTAATGATGGTTTTTATAGTCTTCAAGTTTTTGATTGTAAGTTTATTCGTGCTTGTTTATTGTTACTGCTTTGTTGTTTGTGGTCCCTACCACATCACCATAATCTAAAAAAATGGGAAAGTGAGCCGTGGAAGCTTCAAGTTAAGAAAACTGTGTTGCCTGATATCCAGCAGTAGGCCAGTGGCGTCTTTGAGCTGAAATTTCGTAGGGAGAATTATATGGTTAACCTTTTGAAAACGAATTTTTTTAAGTACAAAATAAATAATATACTTGTATATTTGTATTGTACTTAAAAAATTTCGTTTTCTTGTCGTCTATACCCGACCGTCGCATGTTTTGGGCACGTTTTATTTTGTCGTCTATACCCGACTGTGGCGTTCAAAAGGTTAAAAAATGACATGTGTGCTATAGAAAAGTAGTTTCGTCGAATAAAAAAAGAAGACAAGATTATTAAAATCTGACTGACTTACATAATTTTTGCTCTTTATCTATTAGTAGAAATGGTATTGTATAATGTCCCTATTTTTGTGTAAAATTTATATATTGCGTGTTATTTTGCGTCCTTAGATATTTTATTCATATGATATAAAAATAATGTTTTGACGTAAAGTTACACATGAACGCTTGTCAGCCAGAGAAGGCGATAACTCATGTAATTCACACGGTATTCTGAAGAAAAACATCGTAAATGATAAAATACATGTTCTGAGCCGGTGTGATGATACGAATATTTTATTTGAGAAAAACACTTGATTTTCGTTAGTTTTTTATTTTTATTACAGGGCTAGAAAACTAAGGAAATCCAATAACATTTGTTACAAGTAGGTACCTACTGTAGATTGGTCAATGAACTGATTTTGTATTTCAGGTAAATAATTCCCGAGAGCTAACAAGAATTCAAATCGTGTAAGGTATTAATAACCTTCTATTATTGCAATTAATTTTCAAAGGTTGTTTTTAGTTTAAAGTTTCTTGTAAAAATCAACTTCTATATTTCTCTTTGCAACCTCGCCTCGACGCGACGTTGCCACCACCGCGCTACTACGCTGTGGTATTTTCGACCGCAGCTTTGACGCGGGCGTGCGACGGGTTTGGAAAATTCATATAAATATCACTCTTGCGGTGGCAGCGTTGTAGATACATGGAGTCGAGAAATATTCGTAGATATTAATATTTTACATTTGAATATTTAGTGTTTCACTTTCAGAAATGTAGGTACTTTTCTTTTTGATATTTTGGACTAACATTTTTTAATCTAACGTCTTCTTAAAAAAAATATTTCTTTATTTATTTATTTATTTATTAATTCGCGCAAACATGCATAAATACTTTTTGGGCTTGACGTAAAGACAAGGCTTCACCGGCCGTGGTTGCAAGAAGTCTGCTTGCCTGTTATATAATATTCTTAAAAAAACAGTTTATCATGAAAACTTTTCAGAAAGAAAAGTGGTGAAAGTCATTATAACAGTCAATGCGGGTTTGGATTTAAGAAAAATACCTACTTTTGTATTTTTTTTAAGCGTACCTTTAATCCTTACCTTTCTAATTTTCTTTCCTCTTAAGAGAACCTTTTACTTATGTGACCTTATTCTTCGTATGCGGGGAGTGCTCTCACAGAAAGTATAAAACAAAAAAAAAACGATCGTAATGGAAAAGTGGTTCTATTATTTTTAAAAATCTCACCGAATGTCGAATCAGTCTATTTTAGACTTTGCAGATTTATCGATGTCGTAGGAAATTATGATCGATTTACTTTTAAAACTTCTAGTTTTTTTTTTGGATGGACTTAAGAGTTATAATACTATATGCTGATAATTATGAAGTAGTGTGGTTTGGAGCAATACCTAAACGTATTTTATAAATAATTCGTATTAGAACAAAAGTATTTTCAAGCCAAATAAAATAATAAAATAAACACTACGCCTACATAATGCCCCAACAACCACCAATTTAAAAATAAACATTCGAAGACATCCCAAAGCCTCGTCATTAAACCGGAACAAACAAACAAAATTAAAAACCATAATTTATCTTTATTGCAGCTGCACCAGGAAAAAGAAAAAAGAAAAATAAAACACTGGCTGGCCTGATCTTGTTTTAATTGCCGAAAAGGGAAGCGGTCGCTACAAAAGGGATGCTACTCAAATTTAATTCCGCAAATCGCTTGCAGTGTTTCAACCCTCTTGGTCCAATTCTTGACGGAATGGGATGAACGAATGAAGTATGGCTTAATGAAGGGAAATGTGGTCCACGTGGCTGGTTTAATTATTTATAAAGATATATAATTTGTTAGTTGTTGTAAAAGGGAATCTGAGAAGATGACCGACGTTTAGTTGAAGAGGTATTTGGCGTAGTGAGTCAGATTTGTAGCTATAAGCTGCTTACATTTTACAGCCTAGACTGTAAAATGTAAGCAGCTTATAGCTACAAGAATGAAGCTGAAACTAATACGAAACCTTAATTAGTAGACTTATATCATGTAAGTAGACTGACATATGTGTCTTAATTGTTTTTTTTTATCCATGTTTAAATTAATTTCTCCCTGATTTCTTCTTCTACCTAGCTATACATATACCATTTTGTGAAGTTCATAGATAACTCTAAAATCAACACAATCTATCATACCTGAAATTTCACAAAGCGGTCACCATCCGAAAACAAAACACTTGACTCTTCATTTATTACCATCGATCCCACAAGTATGTACCCAGACATGTATCAACAGTAATTAAGCTAAGCTGATGCCAGTGTCTACTTAAGTGACCTTTCATCAGTCCATCCCCACGTGTCTAACGACGCTTAGTTAACTTAGTTCAAGTCTTATGAGCTCACAACTTTGAGGGCTAAGGATGTCTATTATAAACGATATTAATGGTGTATTAGACTTAACTGATTTTAATCGTGCAGAAGATCATGTTGGCTTGAATATGGACTTTATACCAAAGCAGTATGGTTGGTTTTTGTGATTCGTTGTTTTGTGACCAATGACGAGTAATTTTCAGTTGGAAGTAGCCAGTAAGAAAAATTTTCAAATTCCTGATTACGACATTACCTATCACGAAAGAAATATTAAGATAAAGGACAAATTGTGGATTAATAACACCATTAAGCCATTACAACACAATTTCTGACAGATTTCTAAATAATACTGCATAGCCCTAAATTTATGGGGGCTCGTGGCTAAGTGTAAGCCGTACGGTTTGACCGATAATACAGGTTAAGCCGCGCTCGCCGCGGTTGGTCCGTGGATGGGTGACCATTTATAACATACCGAGTCCCCTCCGTGTTTCGGAAAGCACGTTAAACAGTAGGTCCCGGCTGTCATACATAGATCTTTGGCAGTCGTTAAGTCAATTCTGACAACCAGTCTTACTATGGGATACTGTGTTTCCCAGTAAAATGGGTTGTGGAGGTCAGATAGGCAGTCGCTCCATGTAAAATACGGTATTCAGCTGAATCCGGTAAGACTGGTAGCCGACCCCAACATAGTTGGGAAAAGGCTCAGGAGATGATGAGCCCTAAATTTATGGCTTAAAATACATTTCAAAGCTTATTGCGAATAAAAAAGGTATCAATCAATCTGATGATAGAATGCTAAAAAGAAAAAAAGGAGAAAATAATAAAGTATCTACTCAAAACGTTCTTATTTCAAATGTGACAGGTGGTGGTATGACGTCACGTCCAGTTTTTATTCCCGATGAAGATGTGCGCGCTGCATCCAAATAAGTTCTCAAATATGAACTCTGCGGAATACGAATGTGTTTAAACTTTGTGTAAAAGATTGGAATTTTCTAGTTTAATTAAATTTTCCACGTATCTCGTTTAATCTGGAATTATTAACCGTAAATATTTGCACAAGTATTTCCATCCAAGGAATTTTAAGCTCAAATTATGAATTTATTTTGATTAATATACTTACATAAATTGATAAAGTTTGTTAAAAAGTATTATTTTAATTTATAATGCTATTTAAAACCAACTTTGTATCCTGCATTAAAATTTTGAGAATAGTTTGTCGACAGTTACAAAAACAAAAACGTCAGACGTGTCTAATTTTTGTATACTTTTTTTTCTTCCTTATCTTTGAGATACTACTGTTATGTTAACTAACATACAAGAACGCGACTGAAGCTATAGTAAAATGTAAGTATATACGAGTATATAATAATAAAAAGCTATATGTTGTGTGTTCTGCGGCTACTCTTTTGTCGCGGCCCCCATCCATTGTCGATGTCGCGATACAAGTGCTTTTACCTTTCAAAAGATGTGCCGTTCATATGATGTGCACTTAGTTTTATTATAGCATGAAACTTGAAGACTGTTAATAGTATATTAAGTTAAAAACTTATATTATTGTAAAAAGTTGTTCTATCAGGTAATGAGAAGATTTAGCTCTACTAATGCTACTAATAAATTATAGTTTCTTGTTTTTTTTTTCAGGCTGAATGTTATTTTTGTTCTGTCAATTAGTACAGAAATAAGACAACAATTTAATTGATCCTTGTCTTTTGCGAACCCTGTTTTGGTTAATGAAACCAGCAGTTTAATCAATCAATAAAATTTAAAGAGTTTAAAAAAAAATATGTAACTCGTAGTAGCTTTAATCAAGTATCTACACAGTACTACACTACAGTTCTAAAATAAAAATAAAAATACTTTTTCCCGCCATATATGCACACACTCCACGTTCATATAAGGGAACGTCTAGGGCATGTCACACGGCAAAATGGCATGTCATTTAGACAGGCCATTGTGTGAAATACACTCGTATGTTTAAATATCTACAGGTAAAGAGCTCTTATTTTGATGTGACTTTGAGTGGTGACGTAAGAGCATTGAAAAGGTTAAGCGATTCGTGCCGCGGCTATCATTTGGATGGGTGGCAAGAACATTTTTGGTGGATAGCAATAATTTTAAACGGGTATGGTAATGTTCTTTAGAGGAGGCCTTCACCTTCACTTGAGGAGGGGTTCATGCAACCGAACAATTTTTTTTCTTTCAATTGCATGATATCCAACTAGATTTTAAATACACCATTAATTTAACCTTTAACTTCTATTCTTTAAAAAAATATGTAGTATTTAAGTGAGCATGAAATAAAAGGTTTTTTTTATTTTTAATTTAATTTATTATTTAGTAATAATTTGCTTAATTTGAATACGAAATACCTACATGGTGAAGGAAGAAGGTGTCCTGTACATAACGTGTTGAACTTAATCATTTTTTTTTGGCTTTTACATTTTGGCATAACACCTACTGCTGGTGTATTTAATTCCATTTCTTTTACCACGTCTATTTTACATATGATTTTAAAATATTTACAGCACAGCGGGTATTAGCAGGGCGAGTATCAGAAAGGCATTAAAAGGCTTGGCTTACATTTGTAGCATTTCTAACATCATAACTGTAATCCGAGCCGATACGCTCCATTAAAATAGAACAATAACCATTAAAATCACAATTATATGTAATTTATACCTATTATTTCTGTATTTTTGGTCCATAAAATATTAATTAAAGGATTAATTTACACACCTGAAAATTACCCCTTATGCTTGTAATAATAAGGTTTATTTTTGTGTGGTTGGGAAGATGTGAGCTTAGAGCAGCGATTAGCGAGCTATATCTGTATTTAGTAACCCCGCGAAGGATGATCCTGGTAGACGTAGCCGATGTAGGGGAATGTTGCACCCCTTATGTTTCATTAACGACTTTGGTCCATAGAGTGATGAATGTTTAGATGTGATCGATGGTTTTTGTTTAGAAGGGGTAGTAGATAAGTGACAAAGTAGAAAACAAAAGAATGAGGTGGAAGACTGTTGGTAGCAAATATATAGCAGATGACTTGTGAGATAGAAGTAAACTTATCGAATTTCGCGTATCACCTCATTTGTATATTGTGGTCAAGAACTTTGTTTATTCAATAGGTACGTATTGTCTGCTGAAAAACAAGTAGTAGTGGTACTAAAAATGTAGTCCACTTAATCCCTGAACGTTACCTACAGCTGGGGATAGAAATAAATCAAATCTAAATCCTTTTAAGGTACTCGTAATTTCAGCTCAAAGCCCTACTTATTTCATAAATTATAACAACAAATATGTTATAAAGTCTTTAGTAATAACGTGTATTAATTTTTATTTTCCTTTATAAAACTAAGCTCAAAGATTATGAAGCACAGCCTAATGCTTATTATACTAACTCATTTACCGAGAAAAGTATTTTTTTCTTTTTGCATTAAGTACCACTACTCAGTATTTTAAACCACTTTCTAGTTACTCTAAATCATTTCTATCTATAAACCTATCCTGTCTATCTGTTCCTTCACCGACGCGTGTCGCATCCGTCGACACAATGACCCCGCGTAAATCTACCGTCGTACCCCGCACTACCCCGCGCTGCCCGCACCGCACGGCCCGCACGGCCCGGACACCGGAATTCATAAATTATGATTCACTTGCTCACTGAAAACCTTTTTTATGGTAACGCTTATTCGGTAAAAAGGGCGTTTTTATTTTACCCGTTTGTCGCTTTACGCTGCTTTATTGGAGGGAGTTTCAAGTTATGGATTCTTGTTTTCTGTTATACTTATGTGTAAGTTTTGTTCGTGGGATTTTTGTTAAATATTTCTACCATTTCGAGGGTTTAGCAGAAAGCCTTAGACGTATTATTTTATGTAGAATCGTGTGGCTAGAACCTATTGGATATTTTGTGTTATATATTTTTTTTTTAGTTTAAAGATTGTTTAGACTAAAATTAACAAAGGTCAAAAAATAATGAAGTGAGTACTTGTTCCTCTTCCTCATAGTTTTTACTCCCTATCTAGTTTCGTTAAGTACATAGTTTTGTAATTATAATAAAATTGCAATTTCTTTACCAGAATAGGCTCCTTTCTGGTTACCAGGCATGTTAATTACCATATTCTAAGATCCCAACAAAATACGTCACTGTCTACACTTGATGCCACAATAAGTGCTCAATAAATAACGCAGACAGGTCTTATCGCTGTCATGTAAAGATATTGCATAATTTATAACATCAACGTTGTTTTAATATTCCGCAAAGTTATTAACCACGCTTGTTTTAATTTGTGCCGAGGAAAGGATAATTACTGGCTGCCTTTTGTCCAAGTGACGTGTAATATCGTTGTTGATGAATCGAGTTTGTATAAGGCTGTAAACTTGAGATCGTTTTAGCAATCAAGCTTAAATTAAATACTTTTCGTTCGTGATTAATACGTGTATTATAATGTTGGAAGGAAATTTATAATGTCGGGTATGTAGAGCGAGGTTTTTTTGCTGTTTTGTGATTAAAGGTTATTACTTTGCCAACTAGATTTTGCCAGCTACTTACTAATCAAACGAGAACTTATAAATAACCCAAAGTAAATACATTCCTTCATAAGTTACATTTAAGACCTAAACTATCTAGGACAATCAAGACTGGGGCAAATATCAACAATCATTAAAACATACCAAACATACCTTTAAAAGGTGAACAGTAATTTTGAGGGTTTAAGTCACCTTTAGTCAGTTGCACCAACCAGATACATGCCATACAACCATAGTTAAAGAGGAGTGTAGCAAAAGATTTCATCATAACTAACCCTACTTCACTCCGCACTTAACTCCGCAACAAGATTAACGATCCAAAACATATATAATTCATAAATTAAATATTAAAAACATTTTACGACTTCCAGAAAATAATGTAAAAATATTCGGGGGCTCACTACTTCGTCACTGGTTTATTACTATGCATAGACATTAACACCCGTTTATAACCCCATAGTCATATCTCACGGTGTAAATGTCAACAGGCGTAATAAAACACGTGACTGACTCCGTACGGATAGCGTCTTGACATGAATTTTAGATCTACATACATAAAAATGTACGCATTTATTATTATTATTTATTTATTTAGTTACAAAGGTACATAGTATTCTTATGAGCTAACAGTGTCCCACAAAACAGTACAAACTGTTTGACTGTGAGATCAATTTTAAACATTTGTTTTACATTTAACATATAATATATTATAACATTTTATTAGACATATTTATTTATATTGTGCTTAAATATATATATATCGTTTTTATGGTAGGGAATCTATTAAATATTTTTTAAGTTTACATTTAAATTTGTTTTTATCTCGTTCATCTCGGATGATCGCGGGTAAACTGTTGAGAATATATGGAATACGTTTCCTCAGAGTCCTATCACCATACACGTTAGTTACTCTAGGCACAACAAATTTACCCGAGGTCATCGCCCTCGTACTATATGTATTACTTACATTTACTAATGGATTATGCTCCCGATTGCCGTGGTTGTTGGTTGCAACAAGGTAAGTGTGTTTTAATCTTACTGGTAATAACTTGCAAATTTTAAAAAGTTTGTAATAGTCTGTTTTGTATTTAATTCTGGTTTTTTTATCTACAATTAATTTAATGAATCTAATTTGAATATTTTCTATTTTGTCTATATATGATTTATATGTTAGTCCATAACAATCGAGGGCATAATCCATGATAGGTTCAACTAAGGCATTGTACAAAACTTTTAGTGTCCCCCTAGGGACACGATAACTAAGGTGACAAAATTTACCAAGTAAAACTCTAAGTTTATTGCATATGAGATCAATATGTTCTGCCCAAGAGAAGTGCTCATCTACTTTCATACCTAAGTAGGTTACGCATTTTTCTCTTTGGATAGGCTTGCAACTACAATTAATAAAGTTATTGTGTATACAGTCAAAAGAATGGGTGAATATTGGACGCGGAGTTTCCTTAACCGGTAAATGGGGAGAATGGATAATTAACAATTTAGTTTTGTCTGCATTTAAAACTATACCGTTATCATGAGACCACTTGACAACGGCGTCGACATCTTCCTGGACAGCGCGACAAGTGTCGTCCAAGTCGGTGCCGGCGCGCAGCGCGCACAGGTCGTCCGCAAACATGTGTGCTGAGCAATGCTGCAGCACGCCACACAGACTATTAACATGCATCAAGTAGCATATCGGACCACATCCTGAGCCCTGCGGAACCCCACACCTAACTGCTTTTTCATCACTGAACGTATCTCCAACCTTCACTCGATAAGAGCGTGAATTGAGGTAGCTTCGGAACCATCCGTTCAGAGGCTGCCCCACTCCACACTCTTCTATTGCGTTTAATAATGTTTTAATTTCTAAAGTATCAAAAGCCTTTTTATAATCAAATAATATTGCAACGACTATTTTTTTATTATTTAAGTGTGTATTAATTTCATCCGTGAAGTTAGACAGTAATGTGTTGGTACTTTTCCCTTTTTGAAAGCCATGCTGTGATTTATTTAATATGTTGTTAACTTGTAAGTAATTTCCAAGTTGATTTATAACGCATTTTTCTATAATTTTGTCTATACTAGATAAGATTGCTATTGGTCTATAATTGGAATATGTATTACGGTTACCTTTTTTATAAATAGGGCGTATTATTGCCTCTTTCAGTTTCTCAGGAAATATGTTATGTTTTACAGATAGATTAACTAACTTGGACACCACAGGGCTCATTTTGTCGCTTATCATTTTTATATCAGACATCCGTATAAGATCGCTTCCAGGTGATTTGTTTGCATTCATATTTTTAATTATCTTATGTACATATTTATCACTCACAGGCTGCCATCTCATACTCCGGTCTGATTTTGTAACATAATTATCTCTATTGACCCATTTATCATCGCATACATGTTTAATTTGTTGAATATCTTCATCAAAAGTCGTCGCAAACTGATTTGTTACATGTTGAAGGTTTCCCTGCACATTCATGTTTGATAATATTACATTGTCCAATGATGGTTTATCTTTTCCTAATAGCACATTAATTTTATCCCATATTTTCTTTATATTTTTATTACAGTTTATAATACTTTGCCGGTCATAATCATTACTACATTTAGATATTATTTTATTACTTTTATTTCTGTATTTAGTGTGTAACACTCCTATCTAGCGGGAATGCTTAATAAAACAATTGATAGGTAGAACAAAAACAATTTAATAATCGTTAGAAATAGGTTGATTAAAATAAGTTAAAATAGGTGAGGGTGGTTCGCAACTATCGCAGACTAAATTGTGTATAGGGTCTAATCAAAACCACTATCCTGCAGTATTTCGATTCTTCAGAAGCTTCCAAGTAGAATCACAGCAGTTATTCAGGATGAACGGATGTCCAAGGCAAGGGTGACCCCGGAAGTCCGGTACCGGAACGGTGATCCCTGCAATAGTGTAATCAGACACTTAGCACTATGCCATGTTCATAGTTTGACTGCGACATTCCATGACCGCAAGCTGTGCGATGATACTATGCAGTGCAGATGGTAATGATTTGCATAAAATAGGATTCAATGGTGTGGCAGTCAAACAAAATAAAAACAGCACATAAGAACAGCAGAATCGTTCAAGGTTTACACAAAGCTTGCCGTTCTGTTAATATGATGAAATCATAGATTACATTATTTGTATATAGAAAGAGAAACAATATCTATTTAGTACAGCTTTAAGAATAGCTGTTTTATTATACAGCCAAGCAATCACAAACAGGTATATAGACTAACTATATTATTACAATATAGTTCATTAAAGGTGGCAAAGGCAATTGACTGCTACACTATGACACAGCATGGTGAATTAAATTGAAAAGGATCAACTACATGAGATTATGGAAGCATTTAGCAGTATAAATGATCCTTAATATACAACTAAGTTATATAAAAGCAGCTAAGCGTTAAATAGACTTTGCAACACTCACCCAATCCGGGGAAACACAATTCACAAAAGAATTAATTATCTTATAGTTTAAATTGTAACGACTAATAGACCATCTAGCATGTGGGTATTGGCACATAGAATATATTATGTAGAAGAGTAGTACGTCCAAATAGGTTGGCGGTTAGTAGGGAATGAATCCACCACGGCGCGGCGTCGCGCGGCGGCGCGCGGGCCCAGCGGCGCGCGCCGCAAGCGCACCGAACCGGTCTGTGCGTATCACGTGAACTCAACATGATTCAATAAACGAAACATACAACATGCTCCGGCTTCGCTTGTGAATTAATATTTTTTTGTTTATTTTGTGTTATTAGTTTTTCGTTTCCTTCTTTTTATTATTATTATTATTTGTTTTGAATTATGTAAAATAGTAATTAATATTTTTAGAATTAATATTTCAAGAACCTAGATAAATGAAACAGGCCGTTACATACCCCCCTTTTTAGGTTAGGATTTTTCCTAGTAAAATCCGTTCAAATCAGGTCAATTTGAAATCTTTAACATGCCAAGTTCCCAAACGATTGCCTGCCATATCCTCGAGATCATAGATAAGTTTAGATTTTTTTTTTATAATTCGACATTTGATAAATTTAGGTGCTAGCTTCTTTGAAAATTTGTTATCTTTATCACTTTGATAAAAGGTACGTTTCCAAATAATATCTCCAACGTTGAATTCTACATTCTTACGACGAAGATTATATTGCGTGCTGTTTCTCGAATGTGCTTTAATAAGCGAAAGCTGAACCTTATCGAAGGTTTTGCGCAAGCAACCGAGATTTTCAGCGTAATCGTCGCGAGGTGTAAAAATCAGATGATCCTCAACATCGGTATCTACGTAATGTGAGCCACAAGTTACCAACTCACGTCCAAATACTAAAAATGATGGCGTGTACCCGGTTACTTCGTTTACTGCACTATTGAGGGCGAATTGTATTTTTGGGATATAAGTATCCCAAGACCTATGATCGTTCTCGATGAACGTAGAAACGGCTGTAATAATAGTTTTATTATATCGTTCTACTGCGTTTACTTGCGGAGTATATAAAGGCGTATAGAATATGTTAGGAATATTATATGTAGAAAATAGGGCTTTCATTTTATTACTCACAAACTGTCTTCCATTATCCATAATTATTGTACTTGGAATTCCATGTATTAGGAACACGTTTTCTTCCAAAATTTTAGAAATTATTTCGGCTGTTGCACGCCTTATTGGAAACATCAAGCAGTATTTAGAAAAGCAACAGTTAACCACTAGTAGAAAGGTATTTTGTTTCCTAGATACAGGTAGAGGACCTACTAGGTCAACACTTAACATTTGAAACGGGCGACAACAATCCTTAGGTCTGCCCATTGCACCGAGTGTTGGATGGTTAGGGTACTTATACGATAAACAAATATCGCAATTTGTAACAAAATTTGTTACATCACGATGCATACCAGGCCAAAAGTATTTTAATGACAGTCGTTTAAATGTTTTAAAAATTCCGAGATGACCCGAAGAGGGTTCACAGTGATTTTTAAATATAACTGCTTGACGTTGTTCAAATGGAATTACTTCTTTCCACTCAAATTCTCTAGTAAGTGGGTTGATTGATTTTATGAATCGATATAATTTACCATTGTTAATACAATAATTTACACGGGACACGGAAGAATTTAAACAGCCATTATAAATTTCTTTATACCAAGAATCATTAGTCCTAGGCAGTATTTCTGAGCTGTTATTCGTAGAAATATCAATAGCAGCAATTGAAGCTAAACGCGATAGACTGTCAGGAACTACATTATCAGACCCCTTGCGATGTTTGATTTCAAAGTTGTAGGCAGAAAGACGGACACCCCAACGAGCCAATCTGCCTGTAGGGTTATTAAGGTTCAAAAACCACTTTAAGGACGAATGATCTGTGTAGACAGTAAATTTTAACCCATTTTCTACATAACATCGCCAGTGCTCGATGGCAGTAAGGACAGCTAATGCTTCGCGTTCAGTTGCACTATAATTGCGTTCCTGTTTAGATAAGGACTTACTCATATAGGCTATGACATTTTCCCTACCGTTGAGGGATTGCGTGAGTACCGCACCTAGACCGTAATTGCTCGCGTCAGTATGGATTTCAAACGGCTTGGAATAATCGGGACATGATAAGATTGGTGCAGAAGCCAAATACGTCTTAAGTTTGGTAAAAGCAATATCAGCTTCCTGTGACCAGGAAAAGGTAGGAGCATTTTTACCTTGCGATGTTAATTTATTAAGAGGGGCGGCTAAACTACTAAAATTTGGAATAAACCTACGGTACCAAGAAGCCGTACCTATAAACCGACGAACTTCTTTTCGGTTAGAGGGTGTAGGGTAATTGGTGATTGCTTCCACTTTCTCTGGATCAGCATGTAGCCCTTCAGCATCAACAATATATCCAAGATATTTTAGTTGTTTCCTAAAGAATTGACTTTTTTGGAAATTAATAGTTAAATTGGCCATCCTAAGTTTATCAAAAACTCTATTTAAAAGGGATATGTGATGCTCAAATGTTTCTGACACAATGATGACGTCATCAACGTAAACAAACACTTTATGCTCGAATTCGGGGCCATAAAATAAAATATCTACGAGTCGCTGTTGTGTGGCCGGTGCGTTAGTTAGGCCAAATGGCATAGATTTAAACTGAAACATACCACGGGTCGGAATATAAAATGCCGTTTTGCATCTATCTTCTTCTCTAATTAGAATTTGCCAGAAACTTTTTGAAAGATCGATGCTACTTAGGTATTTAGCATCCCTGAGATTGTCTAAAATTTCTGTAATATATGGCAAACTGTAGGCATCCTTTTTTGTAACGGCATTAAGCTTTCTGCTGTCCAAACAAAACCTAAGTTCGCCGTTCTTTTTCGGTGTAAGTAAAACCGGAGAAGACCACGGACTCTCGCACGGTTCCACAACGTCATCAAGTAACATTTCGTCTAACTGTGTAACTAGGATTCTTTGTTTTTCGGGCGACATTCTATAATATCTTTGACGTATGGGGGCAGCATCCCCAGTGTCAATCGGGTGCATAATTAAAGATGTCCGACCTAAACCACGCTCCTCATATGAGATATCTTTAAACCTCAGGATTAGGTTATCTGCCGTAGTTCTCTGTTCGTCCGTCAAATATTCATAAGGACATAAAACGTTACATTTATCAATAGAACTATTCAGTAGAATGGTTTCTGAATCCTTGCAAAAGGAAATTGCATCTAAATGCTTAGGGAAAAGACCGAAAGTGCGCCAAAAGTCTATACCCAAAATTAGAGAATTTTTTATTTCAGGCACAATAAACGCGTTAATAAACCTAGTATCATTTTGGAATTTTACTGGGAGACGCAAAACTCCAGAAGAATTAAATTTCTCTCCTCCAGCAGTCACAAACTGGATAGGGTCAGTATCCTCTTGTACCAGACCTACGTCCAGAAACCTTAAATGAGAACCGTTCCCTAAAATAGTAACACAAGAACCTGTGTCTAATAACCCTACAATAGGTATATCCGAAACCTTAACAGTTACATATGGTCTGGTTCTGTCTCTAACTGACTTACAGTTGCCATCGATTGAAGCGACCGAATTAAACGTAAAAAAATTGTTTATAAACTTTAACCAATCTTCCCACTCTTCAGCTTGGTCACTCCAATCTGGCGCAATTAGTTTTTTGTAGATTCCTTTTTGGGCGCAGGTTTACAATCGGGACAATCTGGGTATCGTACATCCTTCTTGCCACATTTAAAACATATAGGGAACCGTACCTGACTACAGTTTCTCAGAGAGTGTGTGTTACTTCTACATCTCGGACAAAATAGTCGGCTGGGTCTAAACTCATTCGTGGATATCGCGGCAACGTTTAGGTTCTGACTATTAATGTTAGATGAACTTGGCTTGTACGCAAATTCTGGGGCGAGAGTATTACTAGTTAGCTTAGGTGGCTCCTGAAAATGTGCAAATCTAGATTTGATAGTCTCATAATATTTGCATACCGCTTTGAGTTCCTCTATGGATTTAATTTGAGGAGAAGCTGCTAACGTATTTGCATAACAAGGGCGAATATTATGCATTAAGATGTCTAATTTATCTTCTTCCGAAAGTGATTTTTTTAGACGTGAAAACATGCCGTGCATTATGGACAGATAAATGGTGATGTTTTCTTGATCACCTTGAGTACGTGACCGAATTTCAGCAGCTAATCTGTAGTCGTAATCACTACTACTAAAATCCTCTTTTAACAATGTACATAAATCATTCCAAGAGTTTATACTGTCTCTGTTATAACGATACCAGTGTAACGCATCATCAACAAAAATTTCATAAGCCATGGAGAGTATTTTATCGAAAGAAATGTTCCTAGCTTGTACAAATTCTTCGACCCTTTGTATAAAAGAATGTACACATGTTTTTCCAGAATATTTTAATTTGTTAATTTCTGAAGATAGGCTACGATCACATGTAACTGTAATAGAAGATAGTTCCGGAGCTGTATCTGCCGTAGAAGTCGGATTTTTAGTAGAAGAACTTTGTGGCCTAAGCGAACTCAGTTCTTTTAGCTGAGAACTCAGACTCGAAGCACAAATTTTATAAATGTCCTGAACTTCCGAGGTAATTTCAATCCTATTAATCCGATGATGAATATGATATAATAGTGTCTCGGTTCTACTAAACAAATTTTTGTCGAATTTAGATTTGAGGTTAATCATGTTATTTTGAGATTTCAAGAGGGACTCTTTAACTTCCTTCAAGTCGTCAATAGCTTCCAAATGCGACTCGAGGATATCCTCGGCCGGGACCAGTTGTGATAATTTAATAATTTGTTTGCGTAGTTCTTGAACTGAGTCGCCTGAACCGCCGCGAAGTTCTACTTCATATTCAAGTTCGGCCTTTTGTAAAGAAAGATATTTGATAGGGTACGCCATATTGTATTAACTAGACAAGATGTGTGCTGCAAAGTCAACTTTATGATGTACTACACTTTAACAATAAATGAGAGGTATCTATGTTATGATATGTGAATAAGCGGAAGAATATAATGATGAAGTAAAACTAAACACAGCTATATTAGGAATGAAACTACAATAATACTTAGATATAAGACTATCCACCGTGTGGCAATAGATGTAATTAATTCAAGAATAGAGAATTTAAGGTACCTTAATAGTATTGCCACACAACAGACACTCACATAATCAACCTTAAAACTAAGAAGCTAAAACCATCACCAAAGAAAACCATAAAATGCGTAACTCCATACACAATCAGTCGCGATAGAACCTTTATTGGGCGCCAATGTAACACTCCTATCTAGCGGGAATGCTTAATAAAACAATTGATAGGTAGAACAAAAACAATTTAATAATCGTTAGAAATAGGTTGATTAAAATAAGTTAAAATAGGTGAGGGTGGTTCGCAACTATCGCAGACTAAATTGTGTATAGGGTCTAATCAAAACCACTATCCTGCAGTATTTCGATTCTTCAGAAGCTTCCAAGTAGAATCACAGCAGTTATTCAGGATGAACGGATGTCCAAGGCAAGGGTGACCCCGGAAGTCCGGTACCGGAACGGTGATCCCTGCAATAGTGTAATCAGACACTTAGCACTATGCCATGTTCATAGTTTGACTGCGACATTCCATGACCGCAAGCTGTGCGATGATACTATGCAGTGCAGATGGTAATGATTTGCATAAAATAGGATTCAATGGTGTGGCAGTCAAACAAAATAAAAACAGCACATAAGAACAGCAGAATCGTTCAAGGTTTACACAAAGCTTGCCGTTCTGTTAATATGATGAAATCATAGATTACATTATTTGTATATAGAAAGAGAAACAATATCTATTTAGTACAGCTTTAAGAATAGCTGTTTTATTATACAGCCAAGCAATCACAAACAGGTATATAGACTAACTATATTATTACAATATAGTTCATTAAAGGTGGCAAAGGCAATTGACTGCTACACTATGACACAGCATGGTGAATTAAATTGAAAAGGATCAACTACATGAGATTATGGAAGCATTTAGCAGTATAAATGATCCTTAATATACAACTAAGTTATATAAAAGCAGCTAAGCGTTAAATAGACTTTGCAACACTCACCCAATCCGGGGAAACACAATTCACAAAAGAATTAATTATCTTATAGTTTAAATTGTAACGACTAATAGACCATCTAGCATGTGGGTATTGGCACATAGAATATATTATGTAGAAGAGTAGTACGTCCAAATAGGTTGGCGGTTAGTAGGGAATGAATCCACCACGGCGCGGCGTCGCGCGGCGGCGCGCGGGCCCAGCGGCGCGCGCCGCAAGCGCACCGAACCGGTCTGTGCGTATCACGTGAACTCAACATGATTCAATAAACGAAACATACAACATGCTCCGGCTTCGCTTGTGAATTAATATTTTTTTGTTTATTTTGTGTTATTAGTTTTTCGTTTCCTTCTTTTTATTATTATTATTATTTGTTTTGAATTATGTAAAATAGTAATTAATATTTTTAGAATTAATATTTCAAGAACCTAGATAAATGAAACAGGCCGTTACAAGTGTATTCTAATCTTTTAATCATATTCTTTGGATCATTGCACCATACCATAAACAGTCTGTCTCTCTCCTTTATAATATTTTTTAATTTATCCGTTACCCAACTTTTATTATTTCTATAACTACAGCGAATAGTTACAGTTTTATAACAATCCTCATATATATTAACAAATAGTTGTTTAAGAGCATTATACAATTCTTCAGGGCATTCAATATTCATAAGGGTGTTGAAATCCGTATTTAATAATCGCTCTCGAACCATACGGTTATCGAGTACGCGTCGACGCACGGTAGCAACGGTAGGTATAGTCGTCCGCGAGCGCGCGGCCGAAGCGGGAGCGCGGTCGCCGTGGGCTTCGCTGGCCGCTCGGGTGGGGGCTGCGCTAGCGTCGACGCGGTCATTCGGCGATGCACGGCTCCATTGCACCACGGCCGACACGAGATAATGGTCCGATATTTTCTGTTGTATTACTGCTGAATTTATTTGGGCTAAAGGCGCTCGAATATAAATATGATCTATACATGACTCAACAATATTTCCCCTCACTACTTCTTTACGTGTTGTTTTATTTATACATTTAACTAGTCCAAATTCGGATAATAAGTTTTCGTATTCAATTACATCAATATCTCGGTTTTTCAACAAATTTATATTTATATCTCCACATAAAAATATTTTAATGTCTTTTGGTAAAGTTTCTAATATATTACGTAATTCTTTAATAAATTGTTTTACATTATTCTTTTTGTTTATTCTCGGTGGTCTGTAAATGGATAATAGGTATATCGGATCACTACTGCCGCCGTTAAGTACAATGGAAACGTACTCCGCCGACCGCGTGTTGTGACTATCGAGGATGTGCGCCGTCTCGCTTACTCGAGCTGCCCATATCTCGCGCGTATAAACTAAAACACCTCCGCCGGTTCGTCCGGAGCGAGTAAAACTATGTACATCAAATCCCTTTATCTTATACAGGTTTAACAATGAAAAATTAATGTTCGGTTCCGTTATTACTATTGCATCTATGTCTTTTAAATTGCTATGTAAAGTTACCATTAATTCATGAAAGTTCTTTTTTAACGATCTGATATTAACGTGTAATATACAGAAGTTATATTTATTTTTAAGTGAAGAAAGCCACACGCTTAGGTTTTCACATTCATCGGAATTAATGGTTTCTTCATTTGTAACACTAATAATATTATCTATGACTGTGAATTTTACTTACTAAATTAAACATAATAACATCATAATAGGTAGATATTTAGTGTGTGCAAAAAGAGAAGTGTATTGGGTAAGTATTAAATTTTAGATTTAAGTAGATCATTTATGTCCTGTTCTGACCTCACCCAAATAGTTTTTTCTCCGTCGTTTTTCTTTAATAATATTTTGCCTTTGCCCACCCAGATGTACTTAAATAAGCTATGTAGTTCCTTTTTCGTATTCCATAGTAAGATTCGTGTCGCCTTGGTTAAATCCTCGTTAATGTACACTTTAGTCGTGCTAGTACCGCCGGTTATTTTGTCGCTTGTAATATTGTTTAGTTTGCGTCGTTCCAGAAGCCATGCGTCGCGTGATTCGGTGCCTGAGGTCTTGAATCCGACGATTATCGAGGCGGATTTTATGCCTTGTTTACGTGGTTGATTACGTCGGACCCACTCTATATCTCCACTGCTAACTTGAATCATTTGTCCGACTTTTGTTACGATATCCTTCACGTTTTCGTCGGGCAGTTGTTCAATGCCTACTATTTCAATATTATGCTTGCGGGTGGATTGCTCATAATCGTGCAGTCTTTGCTCCATTGCAACTTGGTTTTTCTCCATATAAGTACATTTGTTATTTAGGTTTTCAACAGTTTTTTCAAGTTTATGAATTTTTTCTTTTGACTTCTCGTGCTCCGCCAGTAGTACGTCGTATTTTTCCGAGAGTAGACTCATACTGTGCTTTATAGAATCCAGCTGCTTTACTAGCCCAGGGATAGATTTGACGTGCTTCTGGATATCCTTGAGGATTTTGTCAGGGTCACGTCCTTCCTCAGTTTGGTCCTCGGTTTCCGATTCGTCATCTTCACAGTTGTTGCAGAAGATGCGGTTTTTGCCGGCTTTTAAGTCCGCAGCCAGTCCCTTTACACAGTTTCTATGAAAAATGCCCTGACACTGGCCTTGACATAGAAAATGAGACCCTCTCTTGGATAGCACTTTTTTACACTTTTGGCACTCCATTTTTAATCAATATTTTAATACACCAGTGTTATTATTATTGCGAACTCGCGACGCGGCGCGCGATTAGCGCGGGAAATTGACAACACGCGCTGTGCGCCCGAGTGCTGCGCGCTAACTGATATGTAGCATGTATAGGTTATAGATGGTGTGCTAAAATTAGTAGCATGAGAGGAAATTAAAGAAAAAACAAGTTGAATACATTGTTGCTTAGATTTCAGTTAGAGAAGTTAGCCAACTAAGCTTTGCCGGTCTTTTCCTTAACATCTGGCTATCTAGGGGTCTCAGTAAGGTGCTACTTAAAGTAGTAAAATTATGTATAGTATTATCGTAAAATGATGTATTTATAAGTTTTTTGTAATTAAAATGTATGTTGACCTGTCTGCCTGAACTAGATTCTGTAGTCATTCTGACACTAAGTTTAGAGTGACTGCTAAGAGCTCTTTACCACTCCATCAGGCTAGATATTTACTTCGGCAAAATAAGAAAAACTTAAAAGTCGTCCAACATAAAATTTGCAAATAAAAAAAAAATAAAAAACAGATCCGAATTCTATTTCATCCATCAAACAAAACTGTCGTCAAGCATGATCAAAAAGACTCAAGATTGGCTATCCCAGGGGTGGTCTTTAGGATAACATCTGCGTTTCAGGACACCCTGTACACAGAATGTATGTTCGACTGTGTCTGCGCCGTAAAATGCCATAAAATTTACGAACTGTAAGAATATTCGCAAGGAGTTTTTACGCGACATGACTTTATAGGTTCCTTAGGTACGGAGCCGAAAGTAAGGCTTAGGAGATATTTAATATTGTGAATATTTAAAAGGAAAAGTTTTCTATATATTAAACGTATTTCAAAATCAAAGAGCTATTTAATTAATAGCGTAATTGTTTTATTTTTAATTTAGTGTGACTTCGCAATATGATTACAAAACCGTGTCATAATTGCTTTTAACCTTTTGAACGCCACGGTCGTGTATAGACGACAACGAAAACGTGCCCAAAACACGCCACGGTTGGTGGTTAATGGTGCACAATAAGGGAAGGTTCATATCTGACGGAACATGCGTCGCGTATTATCGGTCGCGTAACGCCAGAACAGACAAATGTATAGAAAAACACTTGACCGTTCACACTCAACCGATGATACGTTAGTCTGTTGAGTGTGAACGGTCAAGTGTTTTTCTATACATTTGTCTGTTCTGGCGTTACGCGACCGATAATACGCGACGCATGTTCCGTCAGATATGAACCTTCCCTAAAAGTGTTAAAAGTCAAAATGATAAACGAAATGAAAGAGGCATAGATTCTATCTGTAAATAAAATGTAGATGGATCACACAAGAAATACAGAAACAAAATAGATTAATGACACTGCGTTGATCAAGTTGATGTCATTACAAAGGTTTCATTACACGCTCTCAGAAAATACGCATATGATCATGAACTGACGGCCAGACTGCCTACTGTGGCGATCTCGATTTTGACACGTGTCTCTCATAAAGTGCCTGTAAAATGCTCGTAAACGTCAAGATATGACAATGTTGATAAAATCTGAGTATAAACATGTGGGTGTTATTAAAGCAACATAAATACAACTGCAACTTTTTTAACCGACTTCCAAAAGAGGTTCTCAATTGAACTGTATGTATTTTTTTTCAGTATTCAACCTATAATCAAGTCCTAGGTGAAGACTCTCTGCGGTTTCTTTCCCGTAGATTAATTTGGGAAAAAGTATACAATGTTTTCCAGATTACTAAGTGTTTGAGAGTGCATGCTAACCTTACCTTAGTTTTTACAAAGACTTACAAAAATGTTTTTTGCAAACATAATGCAGCATTTTAAAGGATTATTATATAATATCTCTCTTCAATACTTCACAGAATTTAATAATAGTTGTTCAATATAATATTCGAATTCCCAAATCATATTGAACAAATGGAAGTCTAAATAATAGCATTTCCGATATTCGTGGAATGTCTAATACTGTCGGGTATTGCCGAAGTTACCTAGCTCCTAGTATAATTACAGTTTGGAACTAAGATTTGATATTAGTGGAGTTAGTTCAGCTTAGGAGACGTTCATAAAGTACGTCTAATCTGTTTCGTTTAAGTACTTGCTCTTAGAACTAAGTTGTAAGAGGGTTTATTAAAATGGAGATTTCTTTTAACTTCTTTATTCCAAATGAAAGTTATCAAGGTTTGGAATAGTTAGACTAATAATTATAATAAAAAAAGTTATTAATTTCTTTATTAATTAGAAAATAAAATACATTTTAAAATATTTGCAATTAAATAAAAATGTAAAATATAGCCTCCAATCAAAACCAAAGGGAACAGGGCCACAAGGGTTACAAGCTGCCGGTGGTTAAGGCCTCAGAGAGAAAAGGAAGTTAAATTCTAATGTTAAACATAAATAAAATGACCATATGGGTTCCTACTTAAAATATTGTATTCAGTCCCTTCCGTAAATTAATATATTTAACGACAAGAGGGCTCACCTTACCCCTTTCCAAGAATAAAAGCCGCTAATATACAACAAAGCCGTGTTACAAATGAAAAAGGTTTCATCCAATATTAAAATCGTATTAACTCACAATACGGTACCTAACATTTTTAATTACGCTTAAATAAATTCGTTTATGGGTACTCCGTACAATCATGAGCAAAAATATGTACACACATAGGGCAATTGTAAAACATGACATTGTTTTGTTGAATCTCAAAAACTATTTTGAAAATTGGATTAAATACTTCGTAAAAAGTTCATACGTGTTCATACATAAAAAAATATACGTTGAAATGAGAAGTGTTTTCTTCGGTTAAAAAAAAATACGTACATGATTAAGAAACTATTTTAAATAATTTCTTCATTACATATTTTACACAACCAAACTAGAATTAAAGAGTAAATTCGTTAAAAATTTGCTTGTGACTGTACAGGGTGTATGTTGATAACAAGCGTACCAAATAGCTGTTTAGTGCCACCCCTTCCTTTTCCGAGTAATGATATATCTGAGTTTTTATCATGCGTGTGTTACTCTGAATCATGCCTAAAAAGTCCTTTTAATTACGCCATGAACAACGCGAGGGATATGAGTTATATGAATTTAAATGTTTTGTTAAAATATTTTGGCTATTCGCTAACAGTGTATTAGTCTAGTGAATTGTTTAATTGTAATTTTTGTTGCTAACAGGCTGATTTTGCACGTGATGCTAAAACTCAGGAAATAGCAATGTTAGTAATGAGCTTTATTTTACTGATATATATTTTGTTAAATTACTATCCACAAAATAGGACACGAGTAATAATAATCCAGCCTTTAAACGTCCCACTGCTGGGCACAGGCCTCTTCCCATATAGAGAAGGCACGAGCATTGATCACCGCGCTTGCTCTCTGCGGATTGGCGATTTCAGATCCTCACGATGTTTTCCTTCACCGTTTCAGGACACGAGTAAATTTATAAATAAAAACAGCTCCGCAAAGTCTTCTATATCATTAAAGGTCGACAAAAGTAAAAACAATTTTTTTCAGTAGACAAAATTTATGATAACACTAAATTCAGTCATAGACCACTAAGATTAGGACTTGCAACAAATCTCTGTATCCTGAATACGACGTTGGTTCATAAACTTCAGTCCGTGACGTGTAATATGCACTTAACGTACAACTGGGAACATTACCTAACTTGCACGTTCAACTATTACCAACTCGTGTCTCTACAAACTGCCCTCTTAGCAACTGGTGTGCTTTCATGTGGTAAATCAAGGAGTTGAAGTTTTGGGACATGGATCTTCTAAAAACACTTGTAATACTACTTTTATGTTTACTAATGAAATCATGTTTTTAATCTTACATCACTGAAAAAACGTCAGTAAAAACAATACTATCTAGGTAATAAACATAACATAACACATAATTTACGTCTGTATCCCCGAAGGGTTAGGCAGAGGTGTACCAATGTACACCCACAGTTCGCCGGTATGTTTAGGTCCCATGTAATAGGGGGCGAGCCTATTGCCACTAACCGGGCACAAATTCAAACTCCGACCTGCTACTGAGAATTTCATAGAAAAACCCAAAAACCGTTTTTGGTATATGTAGATAGTTTTTACCAAAAACGATTTGTGGATTTTGGTACTAAGGCTCATCTCACATTTATTGTCGTTCTTATCTCTTGTAGTTTTACTATCAAACCAAAGTATATTTCAACCAAAAAATATTTGAATCCTATCCTCTAAAAGTATAATTTAATAAGTTGCCGATAAGCAACAATCTAACAATAAATAATCCAGTGTCCTGCGAGTGTATTTGCGAGCCCCGCAAGGGTAAACAAAGCAAGATGAAGATAGGAGTCCATTCCTCGGCAAAGGGTTTTTGTCCTAAATACGTTTCGTCAAAGGGCCGGTGACAAACGGATGCCTGCCTGAGGCGCGGTTGTGGACACACAGACATACAGAACGGTAAGTTGAGGCTGGCAAGCTCAAATGGTCCAAGAACACTTTTAGAAGTAAATAATTAAGTGTAGGTAATCGGTGATCGGTAAAAGACATCTTTTAGTTTTCGTGATTTCATCTAAATAACTAAATATTTCCTGGTAGAAAGCCTCGTCAGTTAAATGATGTAAAAAAAGAAATGTTTTGTTTGCCCATATTCTGATCCTTCCATATTTAGTTCTTTCAGTTAATCGAGTTGAGGATGCAAAGGTAATCAATTTTTTCCTAAGTTACACCGAGCTTAGGTGTATTGGTGGCACCCTGGCTAGCAGAAGTTTTTGTTTTCAATGTAACTAATTTAATTTTGATTTAAACCAGTCTTATTGTGAGTCTTTTAACCATTTCTCTCTAGGACCCTGAGACACTCCTAAACTACATTTGGCAATAAAACTTTAATGAATATAATTAAGATAAATTCATTTATCCCGCGGTGCAGCTCAAAATGCAAATCCGTATATTTTCTCAAAGATCCTCAAATATGCGCGGCACTTTCGGTCAAGAATGGCATTCTGGCACTTTTCTTTGAACACTATTATTGCCACTAACGAAGTTTACCGCTGCCAAGGAAAATAGACGGAAAATCTAAAGGAACATTTTGGAAGAGATTCGGTACAATTTGTTTTAGCGTTAAAAGTCAACATTGATATCAATCTTCTTGAGCAAACGAGACAATTAATTACAAATGGTATCCGATTCAAATATACATTTATTTTCTGATATTAATTATCTTTTTTGAGTCACCTACATGACATCTTTCAACAGCCTAAATTATAGAAATTTTAGTAATTTTTACATGTTCAAACAATTATTCTTTGGGCTCTTCTGTTTTCATAAATTCTGGAAAGTCAACTTCGATTCTCTGTGAAACCTTTGGAGAACATTAGATTGATTGTTGTACAGTAGTTTGTGGTGCATTTCGCTGTTCTTTCCTGAATAAAAATTACTTTCTTTCATGAATAATAAACAAAATATTACCAGCCTATAGTCCCCCTGCTGGGCACAGGCCATATAGAGAAGGCACGAGAATTGATCACAACGCCTGCTCACTTACGGATTGGCGATTTCAGATCCCAATCTTGGAATCCGGGTTTCCTCACGATGTTTTCCTTTACCGTTTGTCAGAAGTGTCTTAGAATAATTAGGAAAGAAATAATAAAACAAATATTTAATTTAATCCTGTACCTCACAATAGCACTTGTCTCATACTGACTGCCCACTGTACTTAAGAGAGCACTTCCCTGTTTCAAGTTAAATCACTTTAATGTTATTTGTTGTATCTTACTTCAGCAGCCCAACATAAGCAAAGTTATCTTTATGATCCACTAGACAAGTTTCAACTGTAATAGCCACTTCTCATTAACCGCTCCTCTGCATGTGTGCCGTAAAATTATAACAACTACTTCAAATATTATGACGTCATAAAGTGCACGCAATCTGGAGGGATGGTTGTCGCTTTGTTTACAGGAGATGGAAGTCTTTAGCTGCGTTTATGAAGATTTGTCAAGATACAAGTATGAATATCAAAGCTGGAAGTTTTAATCTCAATAGGGTTAATTACGTTAAAACTTAACAGAAATATATTTTCAGTTAATTAATGAAAAAAAGCTTAAGTTATACTAGAATTGCATTCAACCGTTATCAAGCTAAAACGCTTTTTAAACAACTAATCTGCAGACATTTATGTATTTAATGTAACTAATATGAGGTACCATATAATTAGAAATAACTTTGTAAATAAAAAAAAAAAGCGGACAACATCACATACATTGCTCTGAACCCAAAGTAAGTAGCTGAAGCACTTGTGTTATGGAATTCAGAAACAACGAACTTACCACAAACACCCAGACCCGGGACAATGTAGAAAAGTTGGTTTCTACATTGACCCGTCCGGGGATCGAACCCGGGACCTCAGAGCTAGCGACACCTTGAAACCGGTGCGTACGCCACTCGACCACGGAGGTCGTCAAATATCTGAAAAGATTCAAAATCATTGTGAAAAAAGGGTCATCTTTTTCAAAAAATATTTGGTGATATTGGGCAGCACAAATAACTACCTGTTTCTCTAGACTAACTGTCAAAAGGCACAACCATACTGTAATTTAACTCACAGTCTCAGATTGTCTTGATTAATACCGTTCCAGTCAACCTAACTTATTGTGATTGTAGAGACAACCATTATTTGTTCTACCTGTAACTAATTGTGTAATAACAATATACGGCCATATAAATATCGAGAGCAGGAACAAAACTAAACAAGCGTGGAGCGACAGATATGTTCCTCTTATACATTATTTTATAAGCCATTGATTGTAAGATATCGGCGCTTGATCAACCAGAAAACGACAGCTCTTTAGTTCCGTGTTACTTAAATTATTGATTTTGTTACATGTTAAATGGGGAAAACTTGATGGTATGTGATCTTGTTACTCAAAAGATATGTTGTATCTAAGTAAATGTTTAGTCATTTTACTTGAATTTTGCAATAAAACATGACAAAACTAACTAAGATCTTCATTTCGTGCATTTCCATTGTTAGAAGATAATACAACCATTATTGTTTGTAACCAAAAGAACCATTATTTTTACGCTCCCAACCGCACATACAATGTATTTAAAAAGCTATCTACACCATCAAATACAGAGCGAACTAAATCACAAACACAATGGCCCATAAATGTAGCTAATAAATAAAGGAGTGCCCACTAAAATCATCGAACACGACTCCGATACAATTGGAAAGAGTTTCCAACGAACAGTTCGGAACTAGAAATCGATGTGCACTGAACGTCTTAACTTGTTTCGACTCGAACAAAGAAGCAAGGAAAATGTTGGATTTTTAAGCCACTTCCAAAGATCTACAGGTACTTTAGAAGATTAACTTTCGGTATTTTTTGTTCGATAGTCTTTTAGAGAAACTCTTTTGGTTCAAAGTTTTCGCAGAATCGCGATAGTTTTCCGTTTGACTGTCGATTTTGTGTCCGCATTGTAGGAATAATTCGACTAGTCTAGAAACTTTTTTGTCGTCGCAGGAAGAATTTTCGTTTTATTGTTATGGCTGAACGCTTTTCGGAATCAATAAAACCGTAATGTGCTTTGGGTTGTATCTATTGTTTTCTATTGCATTTTGGTTTCCAAGTTTTTGGAAAACTTCGTGGTAAAAAAACACTAATTATGCCTGCGTTACTGTGTTAGGATAATTGCTGGCTCATTTTGAATCTTATTTGATGATGTTGGAAGAAACGTGACTTGCTTTCGGTTCCTAGTTTCATAGCATTTCCTCTAGAATGTTTTGACAGTTTGAACTATCTAAATCGTCAATACCTTTAGTTTCACACACAATGACTGACACAGATCATCTGTATATCCCAAACAGAATACCCGAGTAGCACCGCCACACGCCACACATCCAACAATCTCAACTTGTTTGTTCGTCCCAGTTACCAAAACTTTTGAGTCTACGTGTTCCAATTTGACAGCAAATAATCCTTCATCATGTACACACGAGTAATTTGAAGCAAAGGTGGCTTAATTAATGTTAACGAACTCATTAGCGGCGTCAGCGTTTATTGTTTGTTACTGAGTCACACGTTAGGTGTAATTGGTGCGGATAAATATCGATGTTTAATTAATATTTCGACATGTGGATGTTCTGTTTGTGTTTTGTTAGTTCCTCCGAGTTATGTTTGCCTGGTAGTTGAGTGCTATTGAGAGATGTGTTTGGTTAAGATAAGTGTCGAATTGTAGCGATAGTATGAAATTGCAAATGCTCACAACACCTGTTGTTATTTTGCGTAACAAACAATTGAAAAACAATGCTTCAAATATAACTAATATTGAAAGTGTTCACGTGTTGTGGTAAGTAATGGGTGCTGTCGTTGACTGTATTTGAAGGTAACATTTATGTACTAGTAAGTTGCGCCAAAACGCGACTTGATAATTTAACCTTCAATACGTATAGGCTAACGAATGCATTATTGATTACACCAAAGGTCTTGGATTTTCCTCATTAGAACGACATTTTCGTATCCACCATCATAAATAATCCCCAACACAATACCTAACCTCCAAAATCAGAAGCCAAACTTGTCTCCCTTGGATAAGTTGGAAGTTGGAACGCATACCGTTATGCGAGGGTACGCTCCACTGCACTAATAGCCCGTGACGGTATAAATTGCAGGCTAGGGATGGGTAGGGGGCTGATATAAACATTGCTTAGACATAAACGAATTGTGATTCGTTTGTGTCTTGTTTCTAGCTCGACATTTGATTTCAATTTTCGAATGTATTGGATTTTGTTTTTTACGGTTATTATTGTGTATGGCTTTTTGGGTGTTTAGTTTTGGAATACCGGCTTTCTTATCTCAAAACACGACTTTCTTCCTTGTTGTGGTTGCTTTCTTGAATCAGTGACGTCCTAAGTTTGATGTTGGTAATACAAAATGTGCTTCGAAATATGATGTACTTACTCAGGTGGTATCCTTCTATAAAAGTAAATTGGCAATGTACTAAATCTGACATTGAAATAAAATTAAATCAGTATTACATAAAAATACTGCTGCGACCTTGTCTGCAAGAAGAAAACTTTTTTGCAATTTCCGAAATGTGTGTGTGACCATTAAAATTACCATAAAAAAAATCCAAAACAGAATGAGCGGTCCAAACAGTGACGTCACGCACATCGTATTGCAATTTATGACGTCATGGCCTATTAGAGTGGCACCCCAGTGCTCCGACTAAGGAGCTAGTGCAGTTGCATCGTAATCACATTTGTTATTGTGATTTCCGTAGTGAAGTGGAAATTAGAGAAAATGGGGGACTCGTGTTGTAGTTACAAATGAAACGACTTATGTATTATGACAAGTCATGGCTTGTATATCAATTATAGTTTCAATAGTTTCTTTAATCGAGCTGGTCATGGAAGTATGTAAAATGTATGGGAGTTTAAAAAAAAACGAATTACGTGTTCGTTTTGTGTCTTTATGTACTTTTTTTTTTAGCCTATGTTGAGCCGTCCTGACTAAAATATTTTCGTTACTACAATTTATGTTATACTGTAATTATATTTTCTGATCTACGCTAAGGCATTGTTGACATTTCGTTCCTAAATTCCAAGTGAGGGGTGCCTACTTCAAAAAATTAATAGATTAAATTTTCTATAAAACTCATTAAAATCAACAAACTTAAACACACCAAATCGCTGACGCACCCATCTAATTTCAGCATCCCAAATTCAAAATCACTTTACTACTTGAGAGCTGCGTATTTGACAGCCAGCGAAAGATTTCCACAACAGTAGGCGAGCGGAACCCCAGCGCGGGCCCATTTCCCCTGCGAAAGAATGCGGCACTCAGCGAGGATATTAAACTCAAATCATGCGAGGGGAAGTGCTTAGCCGATGCATGTAGGCAGGGAGCTGCAGTTATGATGGAGCTCTTGTTTTTTTTTTTTTTTTTTTTGTGATAGTTTTAAGATGGCTTCAAGGCAGGCTGATAATGGATTGCACATTTTTTTTCTAGTTTAATTTATTTCTAGTTTATAGTTAAAAGAGTTTGAGTATTGTCAAAAAACTTCCGAGAGCTTTTTTTTAATTAGGTGGGGCAAGCAATACATAAATTCGTACCAATACGTCGCAATCCACATAATATACTAACTTACAAAACATCGAAGATGAATCTGTTCAGGTAAAGCTCCTTTTAAGCCACATGACATACACTAATTAAATGTTTAAATGAAAGGATCCCTTCACATCTATATCACCATGTCCCTAAAGCTAATTTTATCTTCATAAAACCCTTTTGACCCAACTAAATCATCCAAAACATATCTGTGTCCAAAGCATCCCTATCTCTCCGCCTAGATCTTGCAACAAACTTTCTATGTTGAATGCAGCTAATGACCAGGGGTCAGTCCCCTGTCATCGCAGTTTAGGGGATGAGCTATATTGAAAACTGTGGCCGGTCCCCACCGGTAATGACACGTAACGCTTTTGTTCGAGACTCTTCGACTATTTGTTTTTATTTGACGACTTAAGTGTGGTTCGTATTGTGTTTGACTGGGATTTCAGCTTGCTTTTGTTTGATTTTTAATCGCTGGATGTTTTGTTCGACTTCGAAGTTGGAAAAATTGTTGCTTGTCTGTTTAAAATAATTAAATGCCAAAGATTTTTCCAAGAAAAAAATCTTCACAGAAAGTTCTTCCGAATTATTTTAGTTTCGTAAGAGTTAAAAAAAATATCAAACAAAACGAGTAGCAAATAGCAAAAGTGATTAGAATAATTAAAACACGGCTTTCGTCGTTATCAGTAATACCGTAGTGTTTCTTATAGTAAATTTTAATGACATGACCAGTGACGAGAAGCTAGAATAAGAACATAGGTTACTTTCAACGAGAAACCTCTGTAGCACTCCAAACAAAAACCATAAACAGTATCACAGCATCAAACACTTTCATATTTCATTTCATCCAATACAACTGGGCATAAATCTTATAGGAATTTAATATAAAGACTACGGCACACCATAAATCCATGTGCCCTTAACTTATTTATAAGTCGTAACCCCCGCGGTTCAATGGAGGCTCTACATCATGCCTGAAAAGCCTTTCAAACCTTCAGGTATTGTGGCCGTTTCATAATTGGGGAAGAATGGGAGTTACCGTACTTGTAATGGACGATAGTCATAAAAGGTTGTGCGGATTTCAGAGGCTTTAGGTGTGAAAATTTTCTTATACAAGTTCGAATGTACGAACAGAATTAAAATTGTACTTCACGAATTAGATTTTCTATTCACGTTGAAATCCTATTATTGAAAGTGGATAAGAGGTAATTACAATATACACCGCTGATTTAAGAGTGGATACTAATAATGTAAATAAAATTACCAGTTCTCGCGCGAAACATAAATGAGGCATTTTCTCTGTATTTTCCATTTACAGAAATGCCAAAACCTTGGATGGTGACTTTTCAAAATTCTTGCCACGATATGAAAACTAAATAACTTAAAAGTAAACAAAGTCAGGTATAAAATGTAGATTCTAGGACGTGTAGGCGTGCCGGTGCATCCGTTGTCCTCAGCCTATATTCACGGGACGAAGATATTTAGCTCACTGAATGAGACAGTACGCGAAAAAATATTATGCAGGGTGTTACCGAAAGGGTATATCTATCCAAAAGGGGTGAGGAGTACAACTAGTATAGAGACGGTTGACAAAATTTGAGTTCAAAATGAGTTACTTACAGTTCCATTTTTTTTTAATCTTTTATTTGCAGCCAAAAATAATTTCTGTCAACCAGTGTTACTAAGGAACACTGGGTAGCCTAGTAAAATGAGTTGTGGAGGTCAGATAAGCAGTCGCTCCATAAAAAAAAACCATTCAGCTGAACTGGCAAGACTGGAAGCCGACCCCAAAATAGCTGGGAGAAGGCTAAGCACATAACGATTTGAGGCCAAAAAACATGTCACCGCACTGCAAGTGTCAATAGCTTTGATGTCTTATAATTGATGCGAAAATAAACTAGTCTCATCCAGCACAGACTAAGCCTAACTAACCCGGTATAACTTGTACCTACAACCCTTCCATGCGACCCAGATTTTATCCCACTACACCGCGAATGAAATTGCTAGTACACACGTGTTTTATACTCTGTATTTTTTGTATTATCCGAGCCTGAATAGTCAGTGTGGTAATGAAACAGTACACAGCCATTGTTTCTAGTGTTAATAAAGAAGCATTTTTTTTTGTTGTTCAGCGATTTTGGGTTGCAGGATTATTTGTGCAGTTATTACGGTTTCAGTTGCTTTTTTTTTTATTTGAACGCTGGTTGTAATGTTTGTTGCATTTTTATAGGATTCTTTTGCTGCTGAAATAGATACTTTAATACGGATACAGCAACACAATCGTTGAAAATTCTTGATTTTGATTAAAGATACCACCATGGACAATGTTAAAAAAAATATGATTTCAAAAAGAAAACTCTGTAATTTTGATGATTTTCAACCACATTTTTTTATATTTTAACAAACCAGTCAACTATGTTTACAGCACTAGCCTATCTTATAGTTTTCTTTTTAGCAAAATATCCATATTTTAGCGTTATATCTATTTTCCGATCTCTGCTTTGTTAACATTCACGTTGTATAGTTAGTCGCGATTTGTTTTCCGCCAGAGGTCGTTGACCCGTGCCCTTTGTTTTGGGTTACGGGGTTAATTTCCGCACGAGACAAACATTTGTCTAACCTACAGGTATTTGCTTATAGTCTGGACGCTTGTTTGTAAACTATACGTTCGGGAAAACTACAGTATGGCAAACTTCTAAAACTATAAATAGCAAGGATACACAATTTTCCGCTTTGAATAATTTAAAAGGTTTTAATATAAACACAGTTTGGAAGTTGTACCGAGTTTTCCATTTTATGCAAGACTGACGTCACGACTCGTGACTCTAGCAACCGTCACATTTTTTTGTTACTTGGCTGAAACCTACATCATACAATATTATAATCCATATACACTCATATACTTTCCTTACGCCCAAGTTACATGAAGCATAAATTTAAAAATAGAGATATGCAAGCAGAAAAACTAACTGTGTTGGTAGCTTTTACTGTAGCATCACTGATGTCATTCACACATTTTTTGTTACATACATACTCTTATGTTTAATTCCCGCAACGTCTTACATGTATCTCAATCAAATCTAACGAAGATTACAGACAAACAGATCGATGGCATTAGGGAGCTCTCTGTGTGGTGACCATTTGTGTACTTGAACGATGCCATTGTTAGGAGCTTGTGTTTCCAGCCGTGAAGGGACTGGCGACCGTGTGTCTATGGCCAGTTATGCTATGATTCCCATGTAAAGGGTAATTACTATAGGATCTAAGTTCGGTGGACATAGCAGATCATGAATGAGTGTACTATGGTAGGTAGATGTGTAAACGCTTTGAACCACTGTGTATGTATAACCAATAATTAGTTTGACAAGTCCTAGTTAAAAGCCCGTACATTAGAGTATACATAAGCAAATAAGATTCGTTCTGTATACTCCAAGATCCAAACTATACTCTACATATATAATAATAATATAACTATAGTATACTATTTCAGTTGATCTTGCTTAGTTTTCTAGCTATGTTAAGGTCGGCTTCCAGACTCACTAAATTTTCTGATTTGATACACTGATCAAATATAATTAATTAGAAACTTCATTAATTATAAATTAAATACGATCTTTCTAGTCGACGAAGACAGTAAGTTTCCGACCATATCAAAATATGAACTTGTTCTCAAAACGTTTTGTAAAACCAATTTGCAAAACAGAAATCATTTAAATCATATCTGAAAGTCCAGACGAAATCTCCCTACCTAGTTATATTCCTTAACTCCAGACCAATTTGTTGTTGGGTAGAGACTTACTCATGTGTGTGTAGGATATCCGTAGGGAGGCAGTGCACGATGCATCAAAATTGGTGGCGGATGAGACGGTCCAGTGCGCGATATTATCTACGGGGCCGGCTTGAGATAGGCAGCCATGTTGGATTCGCATGTGCCTTTAATCTGGGTAGTTAGTTGCAGGGTTATGTACCTACTATTTGGATTATCATTGCTTTTATTATTTTGATGTATAGTTATGCTATCATTTGTGCTATCATTGTTTTCATTATAATGAAAAATTTTTGCTAGTTTGATGAATTTATTATTTTGAAGCACAGTGAATAACTTATTGGAGTCTTGTGTCTCTTTCGTGAAAAATACTACTCGGCTATAAAAAAATGTTGGCATTTTCTTCTTGCATGCAGTTCCTTACTTTATTAGTTGACTGGACTTTTTCATTTATGAGAATGCTATTTATGTTAGTGTGGTGCTAATTCATACTTTTAACCCTATCAAAAGTGTAAGAAACATAAAATAAAAACCTTTCATAAAAATAACATCTGCCTGACCCATTGGAAAGTGCAGACAGGACTTGAATGCGACAAACTCATATGAAAAATTCAGAATAACGCAGTGATAAAATACTTCTGAAATATACGTCGAATTGTTGACACAGAAAAGAGTTTTAAACTCAGTAAATTTTCCTCTCAAAACTGCAAACAAGTTGACCGGGAAATATAAAACTATTTTTCACTTCCATGCCAAACAATCCCGTGAACGTTACGTCACTAGTTATATAAGTGTGTATATTCTGAATAAGTCGCGTCGTCCGCGATCCCGCTGGGATACCTTAAATTCTCGGGAAGGTACAACCCTTTACATATCAGGTATGTTTGAGTCGCTCTCAAAAATGGAGTATTTGCTTGAAGTATTTACTGTTTCGTGATTGTTGGGTGTGTAGTGGGAAGATTTGTCACGATGTATTTGTATTGTGATCTGGGATCCCGTTGAGAAAGAGATGCTTCTTGATCTTCTTTTGTCGTCAGGTTTATGTGGTCTCCGCTGTCTGTCTGTCCGTCTGTCTGTCTCCAGGCTGTATCTCATAAACCGTGATAACTAGAAAGCTGAAATTTTCACAAATGATGTATTTCCGTTGCCGCTATCACAACAAATACTAAAAACCACATAAAATGAATATTTAAGGGGGGCTCTCATACGACGGTGGTACGGAACCATTCGTGCGCGACTCCGACTCGCACTTGGCCAGTTTTTTATATTTTCTGCCCAGATGAGACTTTTAAAATATGTAATAAATAATGTGAAGGTGAACTAAAATGAAGACAAAACAAACATAGTATTTGTAGTTTTTTGTAATAAAAATAAACAGCCCAAATACAAAATACCTCATTGTTCCTACTGTTATATGCCATATTTTACAAAAGCAGTATCATAAACTAGGTACAAGTACACATACATCTCCATTTCGGTTTATTGAACGGCAACTTGCCAAGGACGATACAAATCTAACATTAGTATGTACCTAGGTGAAGAGAAAATATTACAGAATTAGTAACCACGTAAGTTATAGTAACCACGGCCACTTGACTGTGCGTAGTGCTGCGATATGGAATCCCACATGAGGCAAACATTTGTAAGATCCGCAAATGTTTGTTCAAATCTTTTGGCGTTCTTTGTGTATGTGATTTGTGTGTTTGGCAAATCATCATCTGCCTAGCCTTTTTTCCCACACTATGTCGGGGTCGGCTACCAGTCTTACCGGATTCAGCTAAATACCGCATTTTACATTGAGCGACTGCCTATCTGACCTCCACAACCCATTTTACAGGGGAACACAATATCCCATAGTAAGACTGGTTGTTAGAATTGACTTAACGACTGCCAAAGATCTAAGTATGACAGCCGGGACCTACTGTTTAACGTGCTTTCCGAAACACGGAAGTGAGTGTTTGGCAAATCACTGGGATTTTATTTCCTTAGAGCGTAAATTCTCTGAAATCATTTCTCAGCACCAAATATTTTTCTCAGGAACAAGTGTTGACCTACTTTCATGAAATATACTTACGTATTAACAACGTTTTATGCATTTTCAGGTCAATCTCAAGGTAACCTACTTTAAGGCAATTTAAAGCAAGAAATAAGTCAAAATTAAAAAGGAGTTTCTCGTCAATTAATTAAACAGGGAAAGGGCCGGCTCTAAATAATATAAAGGTCGTTAGGGTGCAGTCGAAGCATCATTATCTACAGAATAGGTAGTGGCTCTAGTGCAAGAGGGAAATTAATTGTCGGATGAAAAATCAGTTTAAGGAGGTATCAAGGGTTCTTAGTGATTTCGCAATCTATAACTATTTTTCACACTTTTATTATTTTTCTCCATTGGCTTAGATTGAAAAATAAAAACATTTACACAAAGGACATACACAAACATTACAAAAATATAGCTTTTTCTATACATAAATGGTAAAAATACCTTTTAATTTCAGAAAATAGAGACTAGACTAGAATAGTAAATGGTATTTGCATTACTGTGCGTTTAGCGCAGTAATGCAATATCATTTACGAGTAGTTACAAAAATGTGATAAGATTTTAGTTTGCTGTTTATTAAGTCAACTGATCCCATTTTTCCATGTTCGATTGTATTGTATGTTTTGTTTAGATGTTACTATTGCCTTGACAAAACTTTATAAAGAAACAAACTTTATCTCTGTCTTTCTTCCCTAATTTCGCTCAACGCTTATCGCTGTAATAAGGACCTTACGGTACAACATAAGCGGATATTCCTTTTATTTTTCAGACGAATCAATTAAAACCGGGGACCTCTTCAAAGAGTGAAAAAGGGTCCGAATAAAATTTAAAAGAGTGATTATTGGTATAAGGAATTAATTATAAAACTTTATGAGCGTTTTATGTGGCTTAGCGGCTTCGTCTGTTATATACGAGGAAGTCTCGATATTGAAAAATGAAATATAGACCTGATTAAGTATGTATCCATACAACGCCAAAAATATTAAATAATGTTTGTATAGTTTTCTTCCATTTCTCATGCTGGTATAGTATCTTTTTAAAAATATAATGTAATCGTCGTTATTCCAAAATAAATATTGTGAATGCGGAAAATCTTTTTTTTAACCAAGCCAAACGATTGCCTGTTCGATTTTCACTTTACTTAATGATAGTTAACTTTTCGCGTAGGTAACACGATGTATGGTTTGCTAGCGTAAACAGAATTAACAACATATTATTATATCCCTTTAAGAAAGAAAAACATATGCACACAAACCGTTTTTCTTAAATTCTTCATAAAAACATCTTGATACCTGAACAAATTACCCCTGTACTAGCTAAGTAAAGAACCTCATAATCGTGTACTTTATTACAGCGTGTGACGTCACGAGCCAGCGACACAGGCAATTTGTCAGACGAGCGAACTCGAGCACTCAATAAGCAACCAGCCAGGTGCGATATTAAACTGACGCAACAAGTTACACTACAGATTGCTCTAGATTTAGATCGCGTGAGTGTCAAGAATATCAAATGTTTTGATTATCATCACCTAAACTAAAACCTTATCAGCACACCTCAGCATAAACTTACCGATTTTATTATTCCTACAGATCACCAAAGTCGCTCTCCCATAGTTTATTCCCATCTACCTAATGAAGAACACACAATTGACTTACTCTCAAACAGAAATCCATGATAGTCTATCTCTTGATGATACGGCTGAGCGACACAGGCAATTCGTCGAAACTAGAGCACTCGAGCAGCCAGCGAGGTGCGATATTAAAATGCAACAAGTTTCAAAACAAACCCTTGAATGAGGTTTGTAAAGGGCTGTAACTGACTGATTTGAAAAAGAGTCTAATAAATCACCTAACCACCATTAATAGAGCTAAAATTGGAGAAATGGTTTCATCAAATATAATAATATCAAACAGTAAAGGTTAAGACGGATTGATTAGAAAGTGTTGATAATTGTATTTCTTACTAGCTGTACCTGGCATGCGTTGCAATGCAATTTTTTCTACCTACTACCTACCTACTACCTACCTACTACCAACCTACTACCTACCTACTACCTACCTACTACCTACCTACTACCTACCTACTACCTACCTACTACCTACCTACTACCTACCTACTACCTACCTACTACCTACCTACTACCTACCTACTACCTACCTACTACCTACCTACTACCTACCTACTACCTACCTACTACCTACCTACTACCTACCTACTACCTACCTACTACCTACCTACTACCTACCTACTACCTACCTACTACCTACCTACTACCTACCTACTACCTACCACCTACCTACCTACTACCTACCTACCTACTACCTACCTACCTACTACCTACCTACCTACTACCTACCTACCTACTACCTAATTGTTTTTTTTTTTTTTTAATGTACAAAAGTATCCTATGTCCGTCTCCTGGCTCTAAGCTACCTCCCCACCAATTTTCAGCCATATCGGTCCAGCCGTTCTTTAGTTATAAATAGTGTAACTAACACGACTTTCTTTTATATATATAGATAATTAAAGTGATCTTTGCGCCAACTACATGTCGGTACTACTTGGCATCTGCCATAGGCACAGGCATATACATCGGCAGTATTATATTAATACTGCGTAACTGAAACAAGTCAAGACGAAAACCATAAGGCAAGCAACCAAGAAAATGCAAGTTTAAAACCCTTCAAAATTCTCCATGAACTCCCAAAATAATTAAACATTATATTATGAAAAGAAACTCGCTTGAAGACAGTTTAAATTTAAGTGCAAAGTTTCCTCCTACTTAGAGGAAGTTTGAACGAAATCCGATGATTCAGAAACGCTTAGCAAACTGCAAACATTTTAAGTACTGTGTTCGTAAACCTATTAACATATTGGAAGCGTCAATTGTGAGAGCTTGAGAAGCAACTCGGTTATATTATTTCAGTTTAGGGCCTTATTTATGAAACTGAAATGTGGAGCATTTTTCATCCGAATTTTCAGGGTGTTAAAAGTAATGTCAGCTGTGGTTTAGACCTAAAAAAGTAAGCTGATCTATTACCTTTTTTAGCTTCATGTTGTTTTTATTACAAGTAGTATAATGCTTGCCATTGAGATAAAAAGGTAAATTTTGAAATACTTTTAAGTTTTAAAGTAATGTTTTGAAACATGTTAGGTTAGGTTTAAAGATACTTTATTCTCAATAAAAACAATGGTATGTCACTTACTTGAGAACAATACTAAATAATATACATTAGACTGAAATGTTCGTCAACACCAGATGCGATTCGAATTTGGTACCCACCCAATGCATTCATTCAAGAAGCGAGTGGTCTGCGATTAAATATTCACTTAACCGGTTTTTAAATGCATTGAATGAGCGTACATTTCTTATAGATGACGGGATTTTATTGTAAAGCTGTGCTCCTTCAAATACAAGCGTCTTTTTGCCGTAGTTCGTTCTAATTTTTGGTAAAACTAGCAAACTGGCACGTCGTGAGCTACGTTGACTGATTTGCTTTCGTTTGGTGAATATTAAATTGGTTCGAATTGTTTTGTTAAGCGTCTTTCTGATAAAAATACACGTGTTGTATATATATAATTGTTTAATATTCATTAACCTTGTATCATTACAGTTGTAGTTACATATCAATATGTTAAATTCAATATCAAAAAATATAACTGAAACCAATTTAATAAGTTAAACGTTGTTTGATATATTCGAGATAGTTTCATACTATAGTCGATCTCAATACAATCGATTATTCTTTCCTTTTATAAATCTTCTCCAATAATTGTCATGCAACGAAAATACACTCTATAACACCGGAATAAAGTCCACTTCAGAAAGTACCTGTATTTAGCACTGGTCTACTCTGAGTTTTGTTGGTTGTGCATGTCAGTGACGTGTTACGTCAGGCGCGATTCTCTTTTGTTCGTCGATAATGTAGTGTGACGTCACAAGGGGAGGCAAAGGAAGTTTCTTAGATAGATGTATATTTTTAATTTCCGAAAATGGATGGCTAGTATTGATTTTTGGTCCTTTCCGATAGTGCAATAGACTGTTACGTAAATTAGAGTCTGATGCAGAAATTGAATTGTTTCGTGAAAATTCTAATGTACTTTACTTAAATAAAATAAAAAAATAAAAATGTTTATTGCATAAGCTTGTATAACTTTACAGTACAACTTACATAAAGACCTCCTTTTAAGTAAAGTATATACTTGTGATAGGAGTTACTTTGTACAATGAGCAAGCATTAGTTGTACTTAAGTTAGATACATAAAGTAGAAAAGTATTTGTCGTAATTCTAATCTCATATATAAAATGGGTATTCAGAAAATCAATAAAATTTTATTAAAGATGGCTGTCATACAAAGTCCAATAAGTAGGGAAGTCGAACCTTTAACTTTGCTCCTTAACTTTTAAGCAATAGCTGTGTGTTCGAAAAAACTTTGAACATGTTTCGGTGTTAATATTTCGTTTATTACAATAAGTCGGAAGTTTCTGCAGAATGAATAGCGGTTGATCATCAACTTTTATATTCGTCCATTAATAACTTAACGCTGTGTACTGAGTGCTTTCTTATGTCTTAAATGCGAGGAGGAGTCATTTTTTCCCGTTGTGAAAGATGGGTGTGGTGTAAATGATGGGTTGATGCGAATTTTGATTCTAGTTGATATTGATGTAAAAAGCTCCTGTAAGTAAAATATATAATCCGTAGCAATATCAAATTGCTAGCCTTTTCATATGTCAATATGACCCGTCTATGGGTCACCATAGACGGGCTGCGGGCATAGAACATATACACTAAAATTATAACATCCTGCAGAATTGCCACACAAAAATGACGGCAATAATCTACAAAAAAAATACTCTCACTCTATTGCATTTGGTTATGAAATCGCATCAGTCATGTCAAATAATACTTGAGGAAAATGTATAATACCTAATCTACTTACAAGCCTGTACCGTTCTAATGAGTCACATGTATCTTAAATAGGGATGATGACTAATTTTTTATATATGTCCATCTTTTAGATAAGAAAAAAATATTATTTTTTAATTAGTATTTTTTGTTTAGTCCCGTAAAAAAAGAATAACGAAGATACAGCGAGTACAATTCTTGCGTGACGTCACGTTTGAGTACAAATTGTACCTAGCCGTGACGTCACAAGCCCCCACTCCTGAACTTTACAGCGGTTTATCTTCGTATTTTGTAATTTATTTGAGAAAAGAAAAAATATGTGTCTATTATATTTTGATTATCTATTTGGCGGACTAAATAAATTTTGACTTTTCATACCTAGTCATCTACACTATTCTCGCTTACGTTCTCAACTTGGACCACCCCCACTCTCACTAGGGGAGACGAATGACAAGAATCAATTAGTTTTTGTGAAAACTTTTTGTCCGTCGCTTCATTATCATTGCTGAATAAGATGGAGATGTCATGAATATATTATATGGAAGTCGTTTTAATTTCTTACAGTGCTTGTTGACATTGTCCTTGAGTGGGCGAGAAAATTGAAATTATTGAAGTAGAATTGCTTTTTCTTCAACTGTTTGTTTAAAGATGAAGATTCGATGTTTCTTTTTATGAAGGTTTGTTTTATTAACAAGTACAAAAATAGCTTCGTAATTTTATATGTTAGGTTCACTTCAATTTGTTACATAATTGTGTAAAAAAATCGACTTATGTCCATTTTTCTCACTACCCTCGATGGGTATCTAGGGTAGTGAGAAAAATGGACATAAGTCGGATTTTGTAGAGCTTTATAATCTCAGTTTTAAGTAACAGATGTCGCAATATTCGTTAATTTATGAAAGGTTTTATTTATAAGCTTCCTTTGTTTCCATGCTAAAACACCGAAAACCCTTTTTTGGCATTTAAAATAAGGGTCTCCAAAAACCTAAGCTCACAAAATTATGACTAATTTGAAAGACCTAATTACATTTTAGGCAACATAATGCCTCATATTCGTATTTCCTTGAATATAACTCGGTAAGTCTACTTAAAAAGCCAAAAACTCTGGCGTACATAATCTGGCTTCGTATTTTTGCTGGAAAATTAAAACAACGGTGCCTAAGCCCAGCTAATTTGAGGCCAGTAATCTAAAGCTCGTTAAACCTCCCGAATTCTGGTATTTTGTTAAGGACAGAAGGTTCTGGCACATATTTTAATAATACTTGGTCTGTTAATAAACTTTTTGAAGTGAAAAAAGTTGTGGTACATAACAATCACGGTGGAAAAGGAATTAGTCTGGCAATTTCAACCGGTCCAAAATGTAATAAGTAGTGTATTATGTCAGTGAAGTGACTACAAAATATTTAATATTCAGATGAGTGTCATGTATAGTGCAGAAAGTAATATGGATTTAAATAAGTATGAAAATGAGTTTCCCATGAATCAGTTCATTACAGGAAGTAAAAATCTTCATTAGTCTCCACTTAATCAGTTTAAATACTCCCCACCCATCGTTAAGGATTTTTAAAAACTATAATAAAAATGTTCTTAACAGTGCAAATGAAGAACGGTCTCCAGAGGCCATTAGGTTTGATAAAAAAAGTTTTATTTCTTCTTTTAAGTACAAGGCACCCTTCGCGGTATGCGTTAAATGTTCTATGAAAGCGATGCAAAATTAAATTTGGAATTTAATTTCGTAATTCGAATGCGCCTTGGTTTTTTGACGTCGATCTGTTATATTTGATTTAAAAATTTATAACGTAATTTAATTTTAATTTTTGTAATAAAATTTAATGTAGGGATTGTTTCGTGTTTTGAATGTAGATTTATATTTTAATGGACACAACGTTGTTTTATTTTTAAAACTGGTTTTAATAATACTTACTAATAAATGCGGACAACATCACATACATTGTTCTGAACCCAAAGTAAGTAGCTAAAGCACTTGTGTTATGGAATTCAGATACAACGAAGGTACCACAAACACCCAGACCCGAGACGATGTAGAAAAGTGATTTTCTACATTGACCCGTCCGGAGATCGAACCCAGGACCTCAGAGCTAGCGACACCTTGAAACCGGTGCGTACGCCACTCCACCACGGAGGTCGTCATTAATAAGGAAATATATATCTAAAATCACAAATCAAACTTATTACTTACTGCTTCTTGTAACAATTAATTAGCTCATAGCTATGACTGTAAAGTAATGACAAATAAAAGATTGTCTTTTGATCGTCTTTTACTTTTTAACGGTTTTACCACGACGTGCCAATTCAAAGAACTTTTAACTCGTAGATTGAACATACCGCACACCCACAGTTGAACCTAAATTGAACTTTAAAACCAGAAAACCAGCACCCACGAATTCCAAAGTACCAATTTTAATCGCGTTTCGCTATTCGAACGCGAAATCACTGGCCGCAGACAACGCCCGCTTAACAGTTGAAAAATGAAAAACAATTCCAATTTGGAACGTCAACCGTTTGAATTTGGGAGCGAGGCGACGAGGCGTGCGTCGGCATTGCGCGACAGAACGCGGCATGCGGGGGTTAGCGCGATGTGGGAAAGCATTTGGACTCGGTTTGCACGGTATTTAAAGTGCGAGTATTAGGTGTCAGCATTTGAGGGTTTATTTAGACCTAAATGGCTTGAAAACTGCTTTTCCGTAGTACTGCGTTTTAAAACATTTATTTCAATTCCTTGCAAACTCTAAAGCAAAAAAAAAGTAATGCTGTTTTGACTACAGGCTCAGAATATCAGTAGCTTGATCAATAGCTTTTCGAGACATCTGAAGCAAGAAATTACGATAAAAGGCCTTTTAAGTAAGTAGTTCTTGGAAGAAAAGCTGGAATGTGAACACGTAAACACTGATTTGCTGTACACATGCTTCTTCTTGGCGTGTCGATGACAATCAATTTATATAGTGTCGGTCCAAAATTCTGCTACGAGAACTGCATTGTCAGTAGCTTGCATTAAATCGTCCATCGTGCAGGTGTAAGGGCACGAAGGACAAGATAACAGGTGTTACACATGCTAATCGTGTTCAATTCCATATTACACATATTTAATTTAAAGTTGCCATATCGAAGTATTCCGCAGTGCACGTCAGTCTCGCCAACGTGACGCTTCAGTGCTTGTGAATATGTTATTACACGAATTTCAAGACGCAAGGCTGTTCCTTTGTACAGCTCACAAGTAAACTAGTGTATGCAAGCCTTTAGATGTAGTAAACTTGTGTGTGCCAGCCTTTAGAGGTATCTAATGATCCGGGGCTCGTAATCGTGAAATAGGTCACCCGTTCTAGAATTGTAGAGTACACTGTACTGGCATGCATTAAGCATTTCCCGTTTGTTTGTTGCACATGTAAATAGAAATTGTCCTGTACTAGCATTTAGTTAAACATTTTCAATTATTTAAGTTTCTAGAAATAGAACTAGAAATAGAAGACTGCCTCGTTGGCCTAGTGGCGCTAAACGCGACTGCTACGCTAGAGGTCTTGGGTTCGATTCCCAAGTCGACCAAGGTGTTATTGGGTTTTTCTATGAAATTCTCAGTAGCAGGTCGGAGTTTGGATTTGTGCCCGGTTAGTGGCAATAGGCTCGCCCCCTATTACATGGGACCTAAACATACCGGCGAACTGTGGGTGTACATTGGTACACCTCTGCCTAACCCTTCGGGGATACAGGCGTGATGGTATGTTATGTTCTGTTAGAAATAGAAGAAATATTTAATTAATTCTTAAGAATTTAAAGTTATTTTAATTACTGTAAATGTCCATAGTAAAAAATTACAAAAAATCTTATCTTTCAAAATTAATGCTAAAAACAAAAGCAAATCTGTATCTGGATACAGGCAACAAAATAGTTTTAAATAAAATAGAGCTTTATTTTATACCTTTAATAATAACGCTACATTCTGTGTTCCTTATTTAAATGTAACTGTCTTTAAACACCGCAAGCACGACTTGCTCTAAAGAGATGCAAAGCGAAACCGCTTTTATTGCGGTCAGCATATGTATGAAAATGGCTTAAACCTAACCCGATTAATCCAAATAAAGATATTGTCGACCACCTCATTATCACTCATTAAATTCCCAAAAAATCAGACACGAACCAATCAGGAAGACACTTCAGGGTAATGTGGCCTCTACATCATGTAGTTAAGTGTTATATTAGCGTGTGGGACGTTATCGGTGGTGGCGATCTATGTCGGCCGGTGTACGGACACAAATGTCCTGCGTTCCCAACAGTCGGGTGGCTCATTAACTTTTATTGGCGCAAGCTACGACGCTTGGATTGACGGTATTCTGTACGTGTGCATTGTACTGCGATAGAAGAACAAAACTATACCAGATTTCCTACTAAAAACCCAGTAAAAGGCTAGATAGATAGATATTTGTTGTGCTTTTGAATTGTTGTTTTCAATCAATCTATATTGAGAATGTTGCATCCTATAAAACTGATAATAAAGGAGATTAAGTCGGTAAAAATTAAATATATGAAGAATAAATAAAAACCATTATCGAACTTCGATGAATCATCGTTTGGTGAAAAAGAATTTTGAATAATCAAATGATGAGTATAGTAGACTTTTTCAATTGAAATACATAGTTACATTTCTGCTAAGGTAGCAGCTCTTTCATATCAAGATCTTTTTTTAATGCGTTTTAAAATAATGATATCTATTGGATGTCAATACATTTGAAATTGGAATTACATGCATTTACTGAAATATTGAATGGTGATGATAATTCCATTTCACCAAACGAGAATACAAATAACTAATTTAGCCCAACATCGAATTAGAAATTAAATTGAATAGGATAGCATCAATCTGTATCACACAATACCGTACCGTGCGATGGAACGCGCACCACATTTAGCACACACTATCGAATTACGTGGTGCATGTTACGGGCGACGCATAACTTTTTATTGCACTTGTGATAGCCGAATCAAATTCCACACGTCCTTGTTGCTGCTTTATATAGCCTTATTTACAACCAATGTCCTTTATTGACGCCTCTTTATAGCCGAATTAGAAAATTGACGGCATTGGACTAATAAATTTTTATGTGGTGGTTGGACGAGTTCGTGATTGAGGGTTAAAACACGTACAGGATAGGTTGTGGATGGGAGAATGAATTAATCTACCTTGTCATAGAAATAATACGTTGTAAATGTTGATAAGTAAAGAATAATCTAAGTACATGTTGGAGATACTTTAACCCGTTGTACCTATGTCGGAAGCGCAGATCTACGCGAGACACAATTGAATTCTATTGTCTTATTTATTGCGACAGACGAGAGGTTAATGGTAAATATTTTATAACAGGACAAAAAAATACTTACTCTGAGTTTACTAAAATCGATAAAAAAAATCCCTTTAGTAACTGGACTTATATAATCAGACTTAATTAGACAAAAACTCTGATGCAAATGCTCTCTAATTTTGCTCAAAAGTATTTACAAATACATGTAAATATAACCAGTTTCATAACTATAAATCCAAACTTTAATTGCCAGTCTTCCAGCAAACCCTTTCGTTATCCAAACTGTTTTCATACATGTAAGCATCATGATCAGAGGTATCGGGTAGCACGGTAACACTAGTAGCTGCCTAGGTAGTACCTATATATCAGCCACTTTAAAGAAATAATGACCGTGCTTTGGGATTATGAACCTTAATTCAATGACTAACAGTTCAGTTTCCATCAAATTCAAATTACTTTTAGGCCCTTTTCGGTAATATTTGTCATTCTAAAATGAACTTAAACACATGTTGTCAAAGTTGATAATTGCGTAATTAGTAATAACGTTTAATTCTCTTTCCAGATTGGCTTTAGTATAGATAGTAGGTAGTACCAGGGTAGCAGGCGAAGTCAAGTCTAATTAATTACATTATACCGCGCGGTAACGATATTCAGTGTCCGGTGTGCCAAGCCGTTTTATTTTACTTTTTAATATGACCCACACTAGGGTTACTAAGACTTGTAAGCAAGAATGTTTTCCTTTGGTTTTGTAGTTGTTTTCTTAAGTCTTAATTGTAGCTTAGTTTTTTAAATAGTGTCTTTACTGCTGTACTTAATAGAACTTTATTTTGTTCCTTTCTGTTTCTTGTACATGTGGAGTCGGCATAGTATTTACGAAACTGTGTACTGATCATGTAAATATTTTAGTCGTACACAGATTGTCCTTTGGAAAGTAGTTAATTGGGTAAAACACTGTAATTGTATTAATTTTTGGTTAACAGTTGTGGTTATTAAATTACAGATGAAATGTATTTTAATTGATAATGACAATGTGGTTATTGTTGGACTGCCATTTTTATTTGGTGATTGTTTTCCCACTTTGCCATTACCTCAACCCATTCTTCCATTCTGTATGATAGACTGGAACTTATAGTATTTCAATTAAGTTAGATATATAGATAGATTAAGATAAGATGGAACACTGAGGCTTTGAGATATCAGTACCTCAATGTCCTCATTTCCTACAATGTTACTTATTCGCAGTATAAAACCGTATAACTACTAATAAAAAGTAAAGTATGTTTATTCTGTGAAGTTATTTCCTAGTGATTGCAGACATTGTATCTATATGGAGCAAGCAGCTCTATATATTATACGATGGTTCAGGTGTTTATGGTACATTCGTTTTCTATGATTCCATAACACAAGTGCTTTAGCTAATTACTCGGGTCCAGAGCAATGTATGTGATGTTGTATACATTCATTTATTTTTATTTAAACACTATGGGTTCCGCACTTTTCATTGAAACAAAACTTTCATGACGGATATACAACGATGAAATCCGTTTAAAGTAGTTTTATTTCAATGTATCTAACATTTGCGTAAACCTCATTTTTTTAATTATACATATACATATATTCATTCAATTATTACATAACCTGTAAACCTCAGAAAGCAATTCCTGCATTTTTTTATTATTCTGTCAAGTTATGGCAGTAAAGAAGAAGGGAGTCTTGTCTTTGAGTCTAGTTGAAAGCAGTGAAATTCGATCAAGACCAAATTATTTCATAACCTTTAATTAAATACTGACGAGAACCCCTCATACCTTACAACACTCAACCTCAAACACAACACGGAAACCTCCCAACCTACAATCAGCACGGAAATGAATGACATAAATAAGTAAGAACATTAATAAACAGTCGGTATAGGAACGCGGTTAATAATGCAGCTCTAACTGAGGCCTGACTGTTAATAATTCAAGAGGAGGCCATGGATTATGTGGAGTATTGATCAGTGACTGTTACTACACCTCTTTGGTTGGAGTGCTAGCTCTGGCTGGTTGGAAACTGTTTGTGTGGAGAAACGAATAAAGCAAATTATGTAGTAAACAATAATATTTCCTCCGTGGTCGAGTGGCGTACGCACCGGTTTCAAGGTGTCGCTAGCTCTGAGGTCCCGGGTTCGATCCACGGACGGATATGTAGCAACCAAAAAAAAATTTCTACATTGTCTCGTGTCTGGGTGTTTGTGGTACCTTCGTTGCTTCTGAATTCCATAACACAAGTGCTTTAGCTACTTACTTTGGGTTCAGAGTAATGTATGTGATGTTGTCCGCATTTATTTATTAATATTTTTATTAATTTACAATTTAATACTTTATTACAAAAGAACAACAAAAACTTAAAACTATACTAAAATCAAAACTAAGATAAATAAATAACACTAACAGGTGTCAAAGACAACTGTGATAAACAGATAAAAAAATAAAATTTAAAATAAAAGTTAAAAAAGAAACACCTGAATTTCGAATAACATAATATGATAACGAGAACACAGTAAACTGTCTGCTGGAACGTAGTGTTTCTATTGTTTTTGCTGTCTGCCTTCAGGTAAGGCGAAAATATACTAAAAAAAATAACAGTAGAAATATTGAGACATTGTAAGTAATATAAAAGTTATGTTTCTTGAAGTGCAGTTATAATATTATACATAAAAAACGTAAAAACAACAATTTTCATATTAATTAAAATTTATAAATAATGTTTGAATGGTCTACACAACTAATATACACAGCGATCAGTAGTGCTATTCTGTAACATTATTTTCATGTCTCGACAGCGGAATCCGCGGTGAGATGTCTAATACGTATTCTCGAATTTGAATTCTAAATCAAGGCCTATTGGGTTCACTTTTGAAGTGAGCTTTATTTTCACTCAAGTGAAGCTTGATACCGAAATTATTTACAGAATAGACATACTGTTTTGACGGACGTCGAGTGATCTAATTACAGTAGTCGCTTTACAGGACGTATTTATTAAATGTTAAGTGGACAAATCGATTGGCCACAATACCGATATACTGTGTCTAGTTATGCTGTATCTTTATACTAGTTTATTCATACAACCCTATGGGAATGATATAAGCACGTTGTTTTGTGTGTATGTTCTAGTTTATTAGCATAAGATTTGTTCGCACTATATTTTTTTAGATCGCGATTTTTATTTTCACTTAAAATCTTAAATACACAACTGTCAAAATCATGTAGACATTTGCAATTACATTTGTGTATCTCACCTTAATAATCATGAGGAATAAAATAATTGATCATTTAATAATTAGAACACTCGGATACTTTACCGTCAATGATTTTGGTAGAAAACTTGTCGACACGGGCATAGGAAATTGCCGCTCATTCCATCTTTACAATTATACAAGCCACAAATATCGATATTGTGTTTAAATAAGCGAACAAGAACACAAAAATCAATCGTTCAATTAAAATCCAATCATCCGTATTTTATGGACAATAAAAACAAAAACTGATAGCCAACGCAACGCTAGCATGGCTACGTTAACAAAGAAATAAACATGTTAGAAAAAATTCGTATTCTTTTTACAGTATGTTGTGTTGTTGCGCAGACACTTGAAACACAGAAGCCCGTTCTATTGAAACTAACTCCGGAACAAATTAGGGATACATTCGATAATGTCATGTCTGATGACTACATAAAAGTACTGGCGAAGGATTTCGCGTCGAAAGCAGCCCAACATTTTATGAAAGAAATGAATAATCAGAAGTCTGTTCTCGCTAATAAATTAAGTGCACAAATGTATAGGTATGTAACTGACATAAATGTACTTATGAGAAATCAAGCTAACGAAATTATATATGTATGTTACTTACTTTGTTCTGTCTGTCTCTGTAGCCATTTTTATGACCAGTGCGAAAACCTAACAACTAACGACATTAATATGAGTTTTCTTGTTACGGTAGGCTTGAAGTCAAAATAATTAAAAAAATTAAACACTGATTAGACATTTATAAAATAGGTAAACAAGGTAGGCTTGAATTGCAATTAAAAAAATTAATTAGGTACGTTGTTACTGTATTATTGTGTCCTTGGTTAAATACCAAGGACACAATTAAAGTAAATAAGTCCTTTCAGGGTAACTTCCAGACCGCCACCGGTTGTAAAGAGACCCGAAAGAACACAACCAGAAGTACAAGTAGACTACAAACCAGTAGAGTTAGAAACCGAGAAACCTAGAGAGGCAACTGTGGAGGTCCAGAATCAGCCGCAGCTTCAGGCTCAGGACCTCCTGAACTCCCAGGAGGCGCTCAGACTGCTGAAGGACCCATCACCAGATGGTGATCACCTAGACTCCCAGTCTGGAGAACTCAGTGGCGAAAACTCGAGAGATTCGATACCAGTTATAGAAGTGATGAAGATCAATGGCAACTACTTCAGGAGGTTGTTAGGATTACTATGATTATGCAGATTTTAAAGATAAAGATTTTTTATTGTCTAATCTTTTATTGATAGTGCTTGCTTGATGACTGCTGGATGTAGTTGAGCGTTATCTTCACAGAATGTATAATGTGTTTCGATAGTAGTCTGAGAGAATAAATGGATAGCCTTTAATGATTAAATAGATACAATATCCTTATTCAGACACGCGAAAGAATTAATGTGTCTGGACACACGAGAATTAATTATTTTCCTCTCCCAAAGAAAGGAACCGAACTTGGTATGTGTTACACAACAGTTACTCAAACATTCTCAGTAAGACAGACCCGTATATATAATACATGAACATCCAAATCGACGCGGACCCATTCGTATGTAATTCCGTTCACGAAAACGAGGAAAGAAAAAACGGCACCTAAATACATCAGACAACGATCACTTATTCACTCGTACCCGAGTTTCATCCTTCGTATTATTATAAATGTATAGAAAGCCGTGTTCCCATTAAATATTTACGGGAACCTTAAGGTGTACTCTGGACCGGCCGGGATTACGCCGCGAGCCACTATTATAAGGTGTGAAAAGGGTCTCGGTATACCTATAGCCATTAAGGTAGGGAATTATTTTATCTTAGTGTGTTTGAGGTTTGTATAGACGGCGATAAGGCGAACCACCCTTGTATAATAGGTTAGAGCCAAGAGGTTCTATACAAACCGTTACATTACTTTTCAATGAGCGTCCTAAGTTTATTTTTAGGACAGCGGTTTTAGATGTTGGCTGTAAAGTAAATGTTTGATGCTCGTTCCAAGCTTAAGTGTTTTTATATCTTGAGTAATTTGTAAAATTTTTGAACTTCTTAATACGACGCGACGGTGTTATTTTCTTTTGTAGGCTACAGTTCTACTATATTCCCCAACGTTTTTACACTCTGGTAATCTTCATACTACACGTATCTAAACCCCAGGTCAAAATCATTTATTAACATTTGAAACTAAGTGCAGTCATCAAAATTAAAATTCTCTATGACTAAGTAGAATATGTGGCAAATTAACTAGTCTCTGTTATCTACGTTGCATTTTAGTGGTTTGGCAAACTTTTTCACTGAAGATACTCATTATAACAACCAACTTTGTAGCTCACTCCTGTACTAAAGTCCAAGAATTTTATGTTGGCTAACTTTGAAAAAGGAAGTAAAAAGGATTTACTGTTTTACTTAACTTCTGCAGAATAAGCAAAGTTTCGAGTACAGTAATGATATTATAATAGGCACTTGCTCCAGTGCAGGTAAAAGTTCTTAAACAAAGGGGTATTAAATTAGATCACCATGTTGAAGTGAATCATTGATGACTCCTTTTGTAGTAAGCATGCCATTGCATACAATTGGAGAGGCCTATGTCCAGCAGTGGACAGCTATAGGCTGATGATGACGATGATGCCATTCAAAAAAATAAATGTTTTTGATTTTTGCCTTAATTTTTTATTTCATTTGATTACTGATGAAGCATAGTTTTCTTTTAATTGCGAATTGAATATTGTTGATTTATTTCATTCATCGGATTTAATGTGCGAAGATAAAGTAAAGACTTAAAAATATAAAAATAATACTTAATCGAGCAGCATTAACCAAACACAAAACCTTCACGAAATATATTTACCTACCGCAGACGCACCAAAAATTACATCATAAATCCAGACTTTTCATTACAAGAAATCACAGCGATACCTATGCGCATATTCAAGCATTCCCCATTCATTTGCAAGTATGAAGCAAGTATGAAGCTCAACAATGCTTCGAGAAAGTACATCCATCCATACAATGGTAAGGGAAGGAAAGGCGAAGGATCTACGTTGAAACCGAGAGGAAATCCGCGAAAATCGTCGCGCCCATAACTCACATAGCTACATGAATTATTGATGGTACTGCCCCGCCTCGGATTACGTTATAAATAAATACGGTAGCTGGATTTTAAATGTAGATTTTTTTTTGGTGGACGTGATTAACGGTTTGTTGAAGGTTAAGGAATCAAAATAAGGTTTTTCGCGATTAAACTAACCTGCTAGGTTTGATAGTCTTTAATGAACTCATGAGGTCTATCTGACAACTTTAAGTCTTCATTTGTGTGTAATGCCACGATTGCCATGATTTCAGTGAAATCATGTCTCCGGGTTCCTTAGAAAGAAACATGTTTCTAGGTCACGAGAAGCATTATTTTTGTGCTACTATTTTCTCTTCTTCTCATACGTATAAAATAGATTTGAATATTAATATCCGATTTTTAATTACAAGTAAAAAATAGTTTTCCAAAAATATTACCTAATATATGTTCCACATAATATTTACGTGTGATGTATATTTACGAGAGATAAACTACAAAATGTAGATTCAGGAGGATATTCAGTACAGACATCGCTCAAAGGAATCCCAGTTTTATTCACCCTCCATTCAATACCCTTCAATCAGCCAGCTTCCATATCGTGCCAAAATATCTTTTAAACAGGCAGGCTCCGTATCTATGTATAGTCAGGTCCATTTGCTAATTATCTGTCTGTCTGTACACAATGTCATACAGCGATGGGAGCCATTCAATATTCATAGTGCATCGAAAATGTTATGTAAAATTGCGGTTTTGTGATTTGGTTTTGTTTGACGTATTTGATGCGTAATTGTTTTTCGTTTATATAGAATTATTTTATTTGTTAATGTACCTACTCTTAATTTGAATTTGGAGAAGTATGTTTTATGTGACTTATTAGAAGATAATAAATATTTAAAAATGGCAGATAAAAGAGAAGAAAAATTAACATGTATGTACGTTGTTATTTATAAGTCATCATCATTATTATACATTTAATGGTGAATTTATACTTCATACAATTTTTTTTCAATCTTTAATGAGAATCAATAAAATATGATTGACTTATAAGCATCGTACACTGTTTTGGCACATCGCACACCTTACTTAAAAAGTTAGAGGCATATAACCAAGTTTGCCTAATATAACTGATCTTAAGGTCAATACTAGTATAAGCTCCAATTCATACAACAAACAAATCACAAATAATTCAATAACATAACCGTTACATAACTTTTACCGCCGCCATAGTTGTGTAATCCCCGTCACTCAAGCTCACAAGACTGCCTAAATGGATTATAAGGCATTAGCGTCGGATCAATAAGGTCTCAGGTTCGATTCCCGTTCGCTACCGGTTCCACGGATTCTGGATTTACTTATCTACTCGTAGTTTCAAAAGTGACATGTTTATTTTTAGCCGTTTTTCGGGAGAAATTACTTTATCTCGGGTTGGGCGTTCCTATAATTGAAATGAATGGGCTTAACATTTTTCGAGGATTTCGTGTGTCGTAATAAGCGTGTAATATGGCGATGGGTTGTGTTATTTTGTATCACGTAATCTGTGTTTATCTTGTAATATTTTATGGAATTTACTCTTATACCTAATTTTATCAAGAAAGGCCCAGTATTATAATTTAACAAAAATTTAAAAACATAATATATGCATTCCAAAAGGAATGTCCAAATTCGCTTCAAGTTTTTATCGAAAATATATTTCATGAGTAAGAAAGTAATAAGAAAGCTACCGAGTGTCGAATACAGAAGTAAAAATAATCCAACAAATAATGAACAAACATTATTAAACGGAATACTTCATTAAACCGCGACAGGTCCAACAAACAGATTGAACGGAGTAAATAAAAATAAGTAAGCAATGCAAAAGAAATGCGTTCGGATATCTGAGGCAGATAAGCGGAATGGAAACGTGAGCCGCTTGGAGGTAAGCGACGAAGGAGGTGGCAATCTATCCACTGGACTAGTTGTCTTTTTGTTAATAGCTAAAGTAAAGAAAGCTGGAGTAAATACATATAAGAGTAGATCAATGGAATGTAGAGATAAGCCGATAGGCTGCCAAAAATGGTTGGTTTTAGACAGTATACTAGATAGGTATTTAAATTACAGAAGTTAAGAATTGTGCAAAAGAAGGAAACAGTACAGTAATACAGAAGAGCTTTTAGGAAAGAAATTCCTAGAACTCACTTCTGGGAAAAGAAACAAAAAACAATTTACGGATACTTCAATTTGAGAGCGTAGAGTACGTAAGAGAGATACGTTCAGCCGTTGACTCCAGTTACCATTTGATCCTCACAGCTAGGCCATTAGGTTACTAAGAAGAAAAAAAGAACCTGCTTCTAAAAATATTTGACGTTCCACGTTACGATACGCCGCAGGGGAGTGAAACTGTAGCCGACCTATTTTAAATTTTTCCTCAGCTCGGACTATACTTAACTGTGTTTATATGTAACTCTCCGATTTCCAATGCAATGTTTACGTTGCCGTGTTTCCCGACTTTGAAGCCGGATTCTAGAATGATCTTTGAAGCTCCGAGTGTGTTGAAATAAACAAAGTTTTAGATTTATTTCGTGCAAATAAAATATGAGGCGGAGTCTGAAGTTGGTTTGTGCTTATCCGAGTTTGAGACGCAAATACTTTGAACGATATGGTATTGATTTTAATCTTAGGAACAAAATTCATACCTACTCGCCTTATTTATCTCCCAAATCATTTAGCTGCTTAGCTTTTGGGTTAGGTTAACCTAAATTGAGTATTTGCCTGACCTAAATCCATGTTTATTAATCCTATTTTCGGAAGATGAAGGCAAAGGTAAACTGTTTACATACCCAAGTGACGTCAGTAACTAAGTCCTACTTATGTGGTCGTGGTACCTATTTCCTCCAGACACGGCATACATATTCAAGAAATAAGGTTAACAATCAGGTACCTAATTATACAGACTTATATAAAGGTATACTCGACCTCTTTTCCCAAAATATAAATGATACCAATGAACGAACAGAACAAGAAACGGTAATATCACTAATTTGCTTTAACGTCCCCAATTATCTTTTTATCAACTAGATTACAATCTTAAAAGGCAACGGTGCGAGACAAAAACCAATTCAGCCGGCAACCTCTATTTCCTGAATTTCTGTGTCGCAATGGCCTAATTTCTATTCAAAGTCTGGACTGGCTGGTCCGACGTGACACGAATCGCGCGCGCAATTGCCCTTTATTGTGTTACAGCTGGTTTGAACTGGTTCGGGACGGTTCGGGGCGGCGCGAACTGGATCGGCCCAGTTACACGGGTGAAATGCGGTTTAGTGCGGATTTACTGTTTGTTAGTGCTGCAAAAATTTCGATTGTTTTGTAGGTAAGTAAATGTTTTTTTTTCGGCTTATGTTTTACAGTTGATAGGTGGTTTCAAGTGCCTGAAAATTGCTCGTCTGAAGAGAAAATAATCAGAGCAGTAACGAATATACGTATTAAAAAGAACTGAACATATTATTTTTGCTGCAGAAAATAAAAAAAGAAATGGTCTTTCTCTTCCTACTCCTATTTTATTGGAGTTAAACTAGACCTGAATTTAACTTTATCTACGAGCGGGTAAATAATAAAATTCCAAATTATACAAATTTCCTATCCTTGACCTGACGCTAACCATGACGAACAGTTTCTTAGAATATAACAGCGCTATGTAATAACACAATAAATTAATGTTCCATCATAGAAATCTAAAGACCTCGGAAACATCTTATAAAGCAGTCTTTATATCTCAAAGGAGCGCCTGCTACCCGGTAATTAATCTTTCAACTCTCACGTCTTCAGTTAAAGACTGTGGTCCTGTTAGTCGCGGGAGCGGGTAGTTCATACCAATTCACTATTAAAACTAGTAACTCGAAGGGGACAGATAGAACGCTATTTCAAAGATGTCCAAAACGCGATAGTGCCAAAAATTTTGCTCAAAATTCCAAATAATAATAAAATTCCATATAGAATGCCATTCCGCATTTGCTTTTTCTTTACATTACGTATAGTAAATGCATTTATTTGTTTAAGATCAAATTGTTAAAAACGTTGAAAACTGAAATGTGTCAACCATTTTAGACCAGAATTTTCAGAACACGTTCCATAGAATTACTACTGTTCATTTGTTTTAGCTTCTATTTCATTAAAACCAATTGCAGGTCTTAATGAAAAGTCAATATCTTAGTTGTACGGTGCAACTAAATGTAATTCCGAACCTTTGACTATTGATTCTGCTTCCACTCTCAGTGGCACTAACACTGCTTTTTATTTGTTTCCTTCCGCTGCTTCTACGTGAGAAAGCGAGCCCTTATTCAGTAACTATATATTACAGTTAAACTCAAAGTTCGCGATACGAATATAATGAGTTTCATATCGAATGAGGAGTTTCAAAAGTACGAAGTACCGACAGAATGAGTCATTATTTCCCAGCGGCATCGGAGCTTGGCTTACAATTGGTATTATTGTAGATATAGGTCGGATATTGAAGGAATCAGAAGCTATTTCAAGTATGTATTTGACGAGATGTAGAGTCATGTAAAGGATCTCTTCCTTTACATAACTCTACATCTCTCTGGTCTTATTTTTCTGGACGTGTTGATAAGAATTCAATATTATTTAGTATCATTAATAGAGGACATTGACGTAGTAGCAGACGTTGCAATTATTGTTCTTCTAATCTTAAAACCTACGAAACTGAACACACGTACCTACGACGCAATCTGAGTTTGTAGATATTGACAACACATAACTCTTAACATTAAATGTAGGCAAAATTACTAAACAACTTCATTATGCGACAGTAAAACAATTAATATTCCATTCACGTCCAAAATATTATTAAGAAAAAACAATGTCAACTAATTACTAGTCATTATATAATTAAGAATTTAACAAAACTCCGACAAGACGGAACGTAATCAAGATTCAAGGCTCATTGTGAAGCAAGTCAGGTCGCTTTTGTCTTTTGCCTTTCTTTTGCACAACACATCTTTTTACGCTATTCCTTTTGTTTTTATACGTTTAATTTAATCCCTTTGTTAGGACAGCTGTTCTCTGGGGACAAAGAGAAATGTCACTTCTGAGCTTACTTAGTACGTGGAGATATCGCCTTGTCGTGCAAAAAGTTCGGTTTAGACGCCTTTAATTTTATTCCTGTTTAAGGATTTTTCTGTTTGCTTACTTTTTGTATTTCGAACAGTGTTATCTTTTTTTGGGTGTTTTTCTATCTTCGGTTTCGTTTCAAGATTTTTATTTTTTATTGCTGTGCTTTCCCAACTATGTTTGGGTTTTACTCTAGTTTAACCGAATGTTGCTGAATAATGGCCTATCTGAATCTAGACAGAATAAAAAGAAGTCTGACACCCGCAAAAACTAGTCACCTATTTAGCATTTATTTGAAAGGAAAAGAAAGGATTTCCGTATTAATAAAAAAAAACATCATGCATCAATTTGTCGACCCTAAACTAAACACTCACTGATCTCCACAAAACCTACTCTACTCGCATTCGGAACATGTTTATTAAATTAGCAACACTCACAATAAGTAATCCATTACGCTCGAAGCCTTCATTAGCGTCCAGAAAGCGAACGCAGCTAATGAGAGAATTAAGATGCACGTTATAATTATGTCACACGATATTTACATTAGCATTGTAATGTCCGCTCCGCCTCTTATTGTGAATCCTAACATTTGATGTAGGTAGGTTAGTTTTAGTGTTGTAAAATCCGGGATCCCTAAAGTCCCGTGATTGAAGTACCAGGTTTTGGAAGTTGGTCTACTTGCAAAAAGCTAGATCGGAAGTTATGATATAGTTGACATGGTTCCAAAAAATTCACATATTAAGCAAGCTATTGGATTGTTTTTTCCTTGATAGGAATTGAACAGATAAAGAATTATCGGAGTACCATGTTTGGTTATAGAGATGTAAAAATTGTCTTTTAAGCCTTTTATTTATGGTACTAGTTTCACAGTTTTTTTTTTGTTATTGTTTGACATGGGACTATTCCAATCCCGTGATACTTGCCATCACTACAACTGAATCTCGTCAGTCAGTTAAGACCAGCCGTGGGCGTTAACACTCCGGCAGGACCAGTTACCTCTAAATGAAGTTGTAAGCTTTGTATGGCTTGGCAACCTATTGTGTATCACGGCAATGCCTTTCAAAATAATAACAGGTATGCAATAGAAAATAAATGGTTATCATGTTAAAATTTACTTGAATCCCGTCGGTGGTACAAATACCTGTATGTTATCCTGTGTATATTATCCCAATATGTCAACGTAGTGCTCAAATTCGTTTATTTTATTAATTTTACCTAAGTACTCGACCAACGTAGACATATTATATAGATTCCAAAAATCAAAACCAATTTATTTTTATTTCTCATAAACCAAAAAAGGCGCTTAAGAAACGTTACGTTAAATCTACTGACTCTAGTTGCTCGGTTCCAAAGTGTTCTTCCTATGGAGAAGACCCGGCAAGAATCTCCATAGGTTACTCTTTTTATTCCATAATTGACATCACAGAACATCAAGCTTGTCGATATATTATTATGACAATATTTACATTTATTTTTTGTAAATAGTTTTTATTGAATAAAACTGAGACCTTATGTCAATGTATTTTGGTGTTTAAATCATACAGCTTTTTCATGGAAAATTCATTCAGAGCTAAGTTACGTAAATACCTCGTATATTTATAATTTTTTCTCCATATTTTCTGTTCGTCTGCAAACATAATATGTATTCGAAAAGAGAATATAAATGCACCCGAACGGACTCCAATATCAACCAAAATGAACGAATCCCAAACAAATTCTAAAATAAAACTAGTAAAGTACCGAACGTCATCGAACTGACGATTCGATCGCCAACCGACATTGCAACTTTTTTTTAGTTTCCGATCACAACTTTAAATTACTATTGCAAACTAGTAACGTCCTATGCAAGTTTAATAGCTTTGAACAACATCGACACTTCCACCAACAAGAAACACAATTTTCTAAACCAACGAAAACATCGCACACTTTTTTATACGCTGAATGTTTTGTTCACTACATCCGAAACAAAATACATACCAACCCAGCAATGGATTAGACAGATTCGCTCGTTTAATGGTCGACGTGCTTCGTAGTACAGGGTCGTGTATATTTGTTTTACGCGGTTCATTCAATCAATCGCCCCAGTGAATGCTGATTGGTAAATAAGGTGCCCGTTACCGTACCTTTACCTATACATTTTTTTGCAATCGCGCCCGTATCACACAGCTTAACAATCTGTCAACAGCTATACGGATTTTTGTTGAAAAATATTGTTTAATCCAAATTATTTAGGTCGAACGGAGTTGATGATTTGTTGGGACAATAGAGTTGAGTTGCATTGAATTTTAATTGAGTGATTAACCGACTATTCGTTTGCAAGTTAATTAGATTTTAAGAAAATATTTTGGTTGTTGCTATTTCGAAATCTTTGAAGTTTCTTAGTCATTAAAATATGACCAGTCAGATAAAAAAAATAGATAAATAATTCCTAAAAGGATTCTGTCCGTAGTATCAAGATGGGAGTCGAAAAAGTTATGTTGTTCAAAATGTGTGACAATTTTTACATTATTCATAATATATTGTGTTGCAAAGTAACATTTAAAACTTAGCGAAAACTGGATCTCAGTTAATAATGAAACAAATGATTTTCTAATTGATTGCCTTGCGTTTGAATAATATTAACATCAAAAACATTTACAATAACAGCAAAATAAAAGCCAAATCAGAACCAAGTGATAATATTCAGAATATTACAGCCGAATATTGTAACGGCATCGAAATGTACGCTCTTATGGAAAATCCACAAAGGCCTGGGGTCGTTTGATCTTCAAATAGAGAGATTTTCAATTTACATCGTATTCCGAGGAAACTGGAAGGTCGTGGAAAGTCGCGACACTATATGGAACTCGATATCGGAAACGATGGGATCTTGTAACGTATTTTGCATGGAAATCTGTTGCGGTAGAGGTAAAGAGAAGGTTGATGTGGGATTATTTATTTGCATGTTTTCTGCGTTTTTGAAGTACCTTATTTTAACTGCCTCGTTGGCCTAGTGGTGCTAAGCGCGACTGCTACGCTAGAGGTGCCCAAGTCGAGCAAGGTGTTATTGGGTTGGGGATCCCCCCAAGCGCTTACGTCCACGTTCGTGATCCCTGGAAACGCCGTCCTCTGACACTTCGGTAACGCAGAAGCAGAGGACACGCGGCTAAAGTGCGCTTGAACTTATTGGAAAATCGAATCTGATTACGATGCGATCTCTAGATGTTGGAAAAGGTCCTTTTCAGGACCAGGGGGAGGGTCCCTCCTCCCAGCCCGTTGAGCGGTTTGCTCCGGGTCTGGTAAGGGGGGGCACTCGCCTGGAGGAGATTTGCGATGCAAAGAGGTTTTTTTTTTTTTTTTTTTTTTTTGGTTTGTTTTCTTTCATCCCTCTGACATGGGGGTCAGAGTCCTTGGGATGCGGCGTGACAGTTTTGCAGGGCGGAGATTGAAGAAGGGTGAGTGGTTGTTTGGCAGGTGTTACTCCACCTGCCGAGGTGCTTCATCAGTCTTGCGATAATTCTGTACTGTAGGTTGCCGGTTACTTTTTGAAAGGTTGGTAATGCTTAGCATACGCCATGCCTTTTCATTTCACCTTGTTTTCCTTTTCAGATTTAGTTAGGGACGATGTTGCACCAGCGGCAGGAGCGCGCAGCGAAGATGCAGTTGAGCCTAATTTCCGCGGTAGTGGTTCTCTTCGGAGTTTGCCGATTTGGAGTCGCAACGGCCAGGTAAGTCCGCTTTTCCTTGCTAATTTGACCAGTTTCTCATGAAACTGGCCGAAATTTATGACGTGCAGCTTTTGTATTTGTACCGTGCCGTTGCGTCCTTGTTTCTCACATACCGGGTTGGATAGGCCCACCGTGTCTGTTTCGCAGTCTTTGGAGTAGCCACTATATGTTGCCACTTGTGTCGCGTGGCGGCCCTCAGCAATACGCCGTCTTTGCTCGAGCCAACGCATCCCACCTGCGGCGGACGGGACACTCCATGCTAAATGCACTGTGTCCCGTCACTTCCAAGCTTGCTTTGGTGCAATTGCAACAGGTGGGTGTTGCGTTGGCGAGCCTCTCCGCGCAGTTGCTGCGGTGATGGGGGCCGCCGCAGTGTCCACATCTCTCTACGGTCTCCGTGCAGAGGCGTCTGCTGTGCCCGTATCCAAGGCACATCGAGCATTGGACCAGCGGTGACTGGTCCTCCACTCGGATGAGCTGCAGGTCTACGTACACCTCAGCCGCCTCCACCAGCCTACCCCAGAGAGCTGGGGACACCTTTGCAACAATGTGGCACATGAGCTCATTTCTAGCCTTCTTCCTGAACAGGATCTCCACCCTGTCGTCGCCAGCTGGGAGGTCGCGGAACAGTTTCCGGTTTTGCACCCTCAGGAAGTCCAGTATATCCTCATCCTTGTGAAAGGTGAGGACATCCCTGAGGGTGACGAGGGGGTCCTGATTTTTAACCATCAGGACCTCGAGCTGATTGTCTGCTTCCTCGATTTTTGATTTTACCCTGTTCCGCTCCTCTTCGGTTCGACAGCTGACGACGATTTTTCTGTCTTTTGCCTTTCGGACCCGGTCGACGTGTAGGCCCTCAACTTTGGCGTTGAGGGCTGTCCGGATCCTCCCAAGGACCTGCTCCCCCGTGTCCATCTCGTCTCTGGACGTGACCACCACCGAGTGCAGCGCAGTAGGCTCTGGGCGTTTCCACCCCTTTGCGCTCGCCGCCACACTCGCATACGTGGGCACCTCCAGAGACTGAGTTTTCGCCTGGAGGGCCTCCTTGAGCTGCTCCGCTCGCTCATTGCTCTCTCTCATTAGCTTGCTGTGTTCAGCCAATGAGGAGAGCAACTCGGAGACCCCCGATTGACACCCCGCCTGTGTTGCCGTTGCCTCCTCCCGGGGCTGCGGCTCACATATGCGCTCCTCAACCACGGCGTCAATAAACGCCGGTGGGGAGGAGCACACAGCCTTGCCAGCTTCGCCATCTTTTATAAGCTGGTACAGCCTATCGATGGCCTGGGTGACGGAGGCCTTTATATCTGTCTTCAGATTACGCGATGCGTTTAAAGCGATTTTGGACTTCGTCACCCATGCCCTCGCCTCCTGCAACCTGCTAGGCTGCACCGCCACGGCTGGGCTAACCTCCGGGAAGAGGACCTTGGCCGCCTCCCGCTCCCCCATGTCCCTCCGAACTTTAGTTTGGGTTTTAAAAGCTTCTGACTTGGTCGCTTGTCTCGGGGGAGTGGTAGGCGGAGATGGTCCTGTAGATTTTTTGGCGGGGGTGCGGAACATCTTGTGAGGTGTGATGTGAGGGATGACGTTGGTCGGGAAGGGAAGATGGAAAGGGACCAACTCTAACCCAACTCAACCTTTTTATTATTTGTAAGATTGTATAAGTTGTAAACACATTGACCAGTAAGTAATATTGTAAAAGTTGTAGACGTAAATTGTAAAATGTAAAATAATAAAATGATAAAAATGTAAAGATGTGGTTGATAAATATAGTGTACACAAAATAAACGATAAAATGTAGATAATAATTGGCGATTTCTAGTTATTTAACTTTCTGTTCCAGGTGTTTGCGCTCCAAGTACGTCGGGACGTCAGAAGAACCCTAGCCGCTACTCCCTGTGGTCGCTTCAACGATTATTCACTTCTTGTTGACCAAAAAGCGTCTAAAACGACCGAAAATGTAGTGAATTTTTTGTGCCTGTAACACAAGCACGGTTTCCAAAAGCAGATTTCTAGGCTGAGAGCCCCCGAAATAAGAAGAAAATTAAGAGCGGTCTAGCGTTCGTCCAACGCCACCAACCGCAGCCCTCTAGCACTATCGACTCCGGAGCTATGGCCTCCCAAAGTAAGTGGGGTGTCAAAAAGTGTTCGCCGAAAGCCTCCGGAATCGATATGGCCAAGAAAATATGGGTGGGTGGGAGGGCAAAAAACTCGCAATTTCTTTGGCTCGAGGTAGTCGGAGCGCCACGTGAGTGGTATCGTTCTCTTCGGCTGGACGTTTGCGAGCGAATGGCGTAATAAAATTTAGGGGTCCGGGAACAAATTTCCCTGGAAAACCGGGAAAAACTGATATTTTACAAGATTAATTACTACTTTTTAAGGTTAAAAATTTAGATGTTCTATATAATCACACGATACGTGTGCTATATATTTAGGAAGGTCTTTAAGAGACCTACAAACAGATATAACTAAATGAAATTTTTACTAAACCGTTTTTGAAAAAATGACTTTGAAAAATGATAGTAATTTAGAAGGTTTTTTGTCAAAAAAGCTATTTGTTTTTAAAAATGGGATGCCAAAATTATACTCAAACGAAAGCAGACGTCTTGAGCTGTGAGTCAACAAAGAAATCGCGACAATCCACCAGTAAACAGCGAAGTTATCACGTGTCAAGTAAAATTATGTACCGCTATATAGCAATAACAATAACAATTTTCGTAAAAATACGAAAAATATCAAATATTTTCGCGTGTAAAAGCGCGTAGGTCAACAATAAGGTTAAAATGGACACGTTTACAAAAAAGTTTGAACAAAATCGCACAAAAATTAAATTTTTTGTATGATGCAAAGAGGTTGTCCGGCTCCCTTTTGGTTGAGAGTGACGCCTCGGAGGATCGCGGTGTTGAGGGTGCGGGTTTTACACCCGGTACAACCCTGGTTAGTGAAGGGCGGAGGACGTCGGTTCGCCTCGCGCGTTCAGATGCCGAGGTGTTCAAGCGTCCTTCGAGTCGCAACTCTTGCTTCTCAATCTCGGGGAGCAAGTTTTTCAACCCGTCCCCAGGATGTTTGTCTTCGGACGAGGAGGGCACGCTTACCGACGCGTCGATAGCGAGTTCGGCGGGAGGCTTGTGTGAAACACGTAATCTTTTTACAAAAGAGTCGCGCAAGCGCTCCCGCAAATCAGCGGGTGCCGAAGGGTCCAGCTCGGACGCTCCCTCGGTTAAGAGCACCAAGTCGGCCTCCAGCAAACGTGGCCGCCCCCGGAAGCCGCAATCTGCAACGGACCACTATGTTGGTCTGGCAGAGGCTCAGCGAGAGGCCAATAGGCTGAAAAGAGAGGCGCTCGCTCAAGAGCTCGAGGCGAAGGTTGCGGCGCAGGAGCGTCAGGCTAACCTCGCCCGGGCTAAACATGGTTATGGCGCCTCTGTCTGGATTGACTATTCGGACAAGACGGTGGCTGAGCTGCAGTCCCTTCACGATGCTGACATGGGCAGCATCGTGGAAATAGCTAGGAAATCTAGCAATATGAAGGGGACCCTGCAAAAAGCCCTACGAGACCACGCGGAAAACGCTAAGAACATCTTGGCGTCGATGGCAACGCGATCGGCCCCGGAGGAGGTGCAGCGTCTCCAGGCAACAGTGACTCGCCTGGAGGAGGAGAAGCTACAGCAGCACCGGCGCATTGAGGCCTTAGAGGCCAAAATCGCTACGCTGGAAGGCGCTGTTACGCTCCAACAAGCCGAAGTGGAGGCAATGGACGTGGCCTCCGCCATGACCATCACTGCAAATCCCACTGCCTCTCTCCGCGGTGTACTAGAGGAAATGCTCCTCAAACACGCCGCGGAGACAAAGGTTTTTGTGCGATCATGTTTCGCGGGGATTGAGGACCGCCTAAATCCCCCCAAGGTTGTTCGCCCGCCTTTAGCAGGGGACAAACCAAAAACGGTGGTTTCTGAGAAAGCGCCCCCTAAACCCGTAAAGGGAAAGGGTGTCGGCAAGAAGTCGGCCCCTAAGGGTTCTGCGCCTTGGGCGGATTCCGAGGTCCCGATTTCTTATGCGTCGGTGGCCTCCACTGCTGCACACACCAAGAAGGTAAATTCTGGACCTTCTAAGGGAATATTAGTCTCCCAAAAAGGCACTCGCCAAAAGGCGATCGTTTCCAGCTCCCATGTGGTTGCGAATCCGGGACCATCAATGCCCCCGGCGCCTGAAAGTTCAGCTGCAGTAGACAGCATGCTTCCCGCAACCACACCTGCTAACGAGTGGCAGGTTGTCGGGAACAAGAAGAAGAAAGGCCAAAAGAAGAAGAAGGCGAAGGCTCCCACTGCCTCAGACCCTTTAACGCCTAAGCCGGCAAAAAAGGGAAAAGGAGGGAAAACAGCCAAAAAGGTCCCTAAAATGGTTCCCCCCAACTCCGAAGCAGTGGTGTTAACCATCACGCCAGAAGCTGTGGAGAAGGGGGTGTCTTACGAGCAGGTGTTGACCAAAGCCCGGCAATCGGTTAATCCGAGGGAGATGGGCATTGAGGAAGTCAAGTGCCGGCAAACGCAGACCGGGGCTCGACTATTCGAGTTCTGTGGAGCGAGCCGTGACACCAATGCTGATCTCTTCGCAACCGCCCTGCGGGAAGCGGTCAGTGGATTGGCTACAGTGGGCAGGCCAATCAAGAGCACGTCCTTGGTGATTTCCGAGCTTGACGACTCGGTCACCAGGGATGAGGTGGTGGAGGCAGTAGCGGCTGTAGGTGGTTGCAGTCGTGGAACCATCAAAGCCGGCGAGGTCCGACCTGGCCGTCGGGGGATCGGCGAAATACGCCTGTCCTGCCCAGTTGCGGCTGCGGAAGCCGTCCTCAAAAAAGGGCTGTCGATAGGGTTCAGTTCGGGGGTTGTCCGGGCACTTGGGGTCCAGCCTATGCGCTGCTTCAAGTGCTTCTTACTCGGACACACTCGACCCCGCTGCCCGTCGTCGGAAGATCGTTCGGCTCTTTGTCGCCGTTGCGGTAAGGCTGATCACATGGCCAGCGCCTGCAACGGCAAGCCGCACTGCTCAGTATGTGCGGCAAGCGGCAAAGCGGCGGGCCATACGATGGGGGGTGCCAAGTGCAACCCCCCCGCAAAGCGAGGCATTGCACCGGCCCAGACAAGGCCTGTCAACACCACCACCAGTAAGCCGGTGGCAGGAGGTTCCCTACAAATGGAGGAGTGATGTCAAGTTACACACAGAAAACACACCTCCAGGGGAATCTCAACCATTGTCGGGCGGCACAAGACCTGGTCGCCCAGACTTTGGCCGAATGGGGTGCCGATGCGGGGGTGGTCGCGGAGCCCTACTTCGTGCCCCCTAATTGGCTCGGGGATTTGGATGGTTTGGTGGCCATAATTCCACGACCCTCTATGGACTCCCTTCCCCTGACATCCTTGGAAAGGGGGTCGGGCTTTGTTGCTGCCGCTTGGGGAGAGAATGCCCTTTTAGGCGTATACTTCTCTCCTAACCGCTCACTCTCGGAATTCGAGCGATTTTTGGCTGCCCTCTCGGGGGTCTTGATGCGTTTGGCGCCGAGGCAGGTGGTCGTCCTCGGCGATTTTAATGCAAAGTCTGTGGCATGGGGCAACCCGTCCGACGACGCACGAGGCCGGGCTTTGGAGGCGTGGGCGGTTTCAGCCAACCTTTCCCTCCTTAATAGAGGGACGACGCACACGTGTGTGAGGCTGCACGGAGGGTCCGTGGTTGACTTAACTTTCGCCACCCCTGCACTTGCCGCCACCGTTGCGTCATGGCAGGTCGAGCTCATGGAGACCCTATCAGACCACCGCTACATACGGATAGGGTTCTCTTCCCAGCGAGCACAGGGCACACAAGGGTGCACACCGTTCCCGAGGTGGGCCATTACCCACCTGGACCGCCAGATGGCAGGCGAGGTCGCCTTAGTGCAGGACTGGTTCTGTCCACCTACCAGTCCTGATGTGGACGCAGCGGCCTCTCATATGCGGGACTTGTTGACCGAGGTGTGTGATTCGTCCATGCCTCGGTCTCGTCGGCCCCCGACTAGGAAGGCGGTTTACTGGTGGTCTGCAGAGTTGGCCGATCTGCGACAGGCCTGTACGGCCGCCCGAAGACGCTATCAGCGCCTCCGTCGACGTCGCCATAACCGGGACCTTCAGGGTGAGGCCCGGTACCACTTGCAATGGCAGGAGGCGAAGAAGGCACTGAAGGCGGCCATTGGGGAGGCTAAAGACGCCGCGAGGGAGGAGATGTTGGAGGGTCTCAACGCCGATCCTTGGGGGAGACCGTACAAAATGGTACGCGACAAGCTGCGCCCTATTGGTCCCCCACTAACAGAGACCCTTCCGACTGATCTTTTGGACAGAGTGGTTCAGGCGCTGTTTCCAAGCGCTGCCAACGTCACCCCACCCATGATGAATCCCCCGTACGGGATGGGCCCTTCGGAGGACGTTACTCCGCTGACATCAGAAGAGTTTGCGGACGCGGTGTCCTGCCTAAGTGGCAAGAAGACCGCCCCCGGCCCCGATGGCGTACAGGCGCGGGTTATGGCGATCGCCACTTCCCGTTTGGAGGAACGGTTTCGGGACCTTTTCAACCGGTGTTTTTCTATCGGGAGGTTCCCGAAACCGTGGAAGGAGGGCTTGTTAGTCCTCCTTCGAAAGGATGGGCGCCCGGCCGATTCCCCGTCGGGATATCGGCCAATCGTCCTTTTGGATGAGGCGGGCAAGACCTTTGAGCGGATAATCGCGGTTCGCCTCAAGGATCATCTTGCCGGGACCGGCCCGGACCTATCTGAGGCCCAATTCGGGTTTCGTGAGGGTCGGTCCACCATAGACGCAATCCAGGGCCTAAAAGTCCTGTGCGCAGAGGCAAAAGAGAGAGGGCAGGGAGTGGTGGCGCTATCTTTTGATATCGCTAACGCGTTCAACTCCCTGCCTCACGCCGTAATATTGGAGGCCCTGAGGTACCACAGAGTACCACAGTACCTGGCGGCGCTTCTGGCCGACTACCTACGGGACCGCGAGGTCTTGTTTAAAAGTAGGAATGGCAGCATCAAGCGCCGCCGGGTGGACACCGGAGTTCCACAAGGATCGGTCCTTGGGCCACTCTTGTGGAACATAGGTTATAACTGGGTGCTTCGGGGCGCCCTCCTCTCAGGCATGGGTATCTTCTGCTATGCAGACGATACCCTAGTCACTGCCCGAGGAAGCACATATGGGGAAGCGGCGCGCCTGGCTTCTGCTGGCGGCACGCTGGTTGCCAACAGAATGGGACGTCTGGGGCTAAAAGTGGCCTTGGAAAAGACGGAGGCCATATATTTTCCGGGGCCTCGTCAGCGCAAGCCTCCTGATGCGCACATTGTGGTAGCTGGCGTCAGGATCGATGTGAAGGCCAGGATGAAATACCTGGGCCTGATCCTGGACGCCAAGTGGGAGTTTGGCCTCCACTTTCAGGGTCTTGCTATGCGCCTCCTTAAAGCGGCTAACGCCTTTTCGTGGCTCCTTCCTAACTTGGGGGGGCCACGGACTAGTTGCCGCCGCCTCTATGCCGGAGTCCTGCGCTCTATGGCGCTTTACGGAGCGCCAATATGGGCAGACTCCCTTTATAGAAAGGAAAACGTGGCCCTCCTGCGCAGGCCTCAACGGGCAATCGCGCAACGCATTGGGAGGGCCTACTGTACGGTGGGGCACGCAGCAGCATGCGTCCTTGCCAGTACTCCCCCCTGGGAGCTAGAAGCTAGGGTCCTGGCCGCCGTATACCACCAGACGGCGGCCCGGAAAGCGCTCGGGGAGCGCCTTGCCCCAGAGGAACGTAGCGCCGTGCGGCGCGAGGCCTACGACGAAATGGTCCTCCGTTGGCGGTTGGATCTCGCCAGCGCCCGCTACGGACGCCGCGTCACTGAAATTGTAGGTCCGCTCTTGGACCCATGGCTGGAGCGACGCCACGGTTTCCTCACGTTCCGTCTGGTGCAGGTGTTGTCCGGGCACGGGTGCTTCGGATCGTACCTGCACCGGATTGGGCGAGAGGAGTCCCCTTCGTGCCACCATTGTGGCGCAATGGAAGACACGGCGCAGCACACACTCGAGGCCTGCACTGGCTTCGAAACTGAGCGCCGTGTCCTGCGTGGAGTTGCTGGCCCGGACCTTTCGCTCGCGGGTGTGGTTAATGCCATGCTCGCGGACGATCGCGTCTGGCGGGCAGTGTCTCATTTCTGCGAGATTGTTATTTCGCAGAAAGAGACCTCGGAGCGCGAGCGGGAGGCTGACCCTTCCGCTCCATTGCTCCGCCGACGGCGGGTGGGTAGGGCGCGGACAAGAACCACCGTAGCCAGACCTGCCCTGGGGGGGACGCAGAGGGCGGGGACGGGGGTCCCTCAGCCTTCTTTGCACGCGTCTCCTTCTTTGCTGGGTGGGGGTGGTGTAGTGCCATACACTGCCCCCGCTGTCCTCCCTCCGGCATAGGAGGGGGTCATGTCGGGCCCGCCACTAAGCGGGCAGTCACCGGGGGCGTTATAGTGCAAAGACTTCGGTTGGTCCCGTAACGCCGCCACTAAGGCGAAAGATGGCACCAGGTGTTTTGCCGGAGTAGTCGGAGCCTTTTTCAAGGCTCTGGAAGCCCGGACTCTTGCATCCCCACCCCCCCATGGAGATGCAAGGCTGGCTCATAAATGAGTTTCACCTGTATAAAAAAAAAAAAAAAAAAAAAGGTGTTATTGGGTTTTTCAATGAAATTCTCAGTAGCTGGTCGGAGTTTGGATTTGTGCCCGATTAGTGGCAATAGGCTCGCCCCCTATTACATGGGACCTAAACATACCGGCGAACTGTGGGTGTACATTGGTACACCTCTGCCTAACCCTCCGGGGAATACAGGCGTGATGGTATGTATGTATGGTTTCTGCGTTTTTGAAGTACCTTATTTTAAATTGAACCTGCTTCAATCGTATTAGTAAAAAGTTTTTTGTCCTCATTCTGCCTTAACAATAAACAGCAGCATACTGCCGTACTCACATACGAGTACGTTGGTGACTTAGGGATTCCTTATTACCGATTTAAGTAAACAACCTCTCATACTGCTGAGAGTTCAGTCACTTAAAAGCTGAATAAGGAATTTATTTTAAGTAACTCTTAAAAGCCCTGAGTAAGGAAGATATTATATAAAATTGTTTTTTAACTACTTTTTTCCCCTGTTCTAGTCAACATTACAACAAAGACAAGAGCGTCAACTATAATAAGTTTTATAATTTTTGACGATATTTATAACATTAAATTTTTATTTTATCACAATACATATTAATACTTAACCATCCAAAAAGCGTCAACGTGATAACCATGGAATTTCCCATAGTAGTGGTTAGATGTGATGCCAGGGGAAGGGATGCCCTCACGAATAAATAACTGGAATATTTTCAATAAAAGCCGCGCGGCGAGACGAGTGATCGACATCCACGATATTAATTTTTATTTTAAATTCTTCTATGTCTGAAGGGTTTTGGAACATACAATGGTAGTGCTCTTTGTAAAGGGGTGAAATGCATAAAAGAACTGCAATAGAGGCAATGATGGTGCTGAAAATATCAATACCACATGGTGAAAAGGTCACATTGCATATGCAATGCACATATTCATATTGCTCGGTCACATAGTCACCTTTTAAGTCTATAAATAATTAATATATAAAATAATTAAAAAGGCTTTTTTAAATAATGATGCTTTTTTACCTAGACCGTCACAAAGACTTAACTAAATAAAAAAATCTGATTATTTTTAAAGACTGTCCTAAATATTTTTATAACATAAGCGACAAACCGACTCATATTTTCATGGACTCCAAAAAGTCTTTCAACACACAAATGCTGTTTATTCTATTACCAAACTAAGTCACACTAAACAACTCAAAACTAAATTCATAGTAATAAATAATTTTCCTTCTCAACTTGAAACTCGACGTCTACTAGGTACTAGACTAGCCAACGGCGGCATTCATAATGCTTGAACACCGTTTGTAGTTCGCAACGTTCATGTGTAATCACGTAGAGACTGTACTGCAGTTTCATATTCACTGCTCTGTTTAGTTTCAATCATTTTAGTGTTCGTAGTTAGTTGTGTATTATTTCTTTGGGTACCTCGCTTTGAGATAATTATGAATGTTTATTTTTTATTTTACATCAGAAATTAAACTTAAAATATTTACAATAATATAAAATACCAACCTAGTTGGCAGTTATATATTCGAGCCGTTTGGGGTTGAGACCCTTGGTCCGTGGGGTCCGAGAGCACACAGATTTTTTAAAGATTTGTCCAAACGCCTGGTTGACACTTCGCGTGACCCGGTCAGCGAATAAGCATTGCCATACAACGTGGCAATGCTGCCAGCCTTTTGGGCACACTCCCAGTCGACAGCGATGTGGATGAATTTTTTGATGCCTTGTTTTAGTGCTTAGTTTTATTTAGTTTATAATTTTTCTTATTTATTGGGTAGTTATTAGATAGAACCTGGTAGATGAAAGTAAATGCGGTATTTTTGTTCAAATTAAGATAAAAAAAGGTTTTTGATAATATTTGATAGTACCTACAAGTGGAACTAGAAAAGGAACAATAATGTAGGTAATAGGTAAATGTCTAGCTTTTAATAAAATAAAATATTTTTTATTTATATATTTATTAATAAAAGTACAGCCACATAACATACTTTAACATTACAATTTACAATTAAAGTGGTCTGATGCACGTGACAATAATGGCGTACATAACATTTACAATTCTTCGGCTTGGTGATAAAACATAATTATTATATAAAAAAAAATGTTTTCAATGTCTTACTAAAACCGTGTTCGAACAACTTCATGAAAACTTAAAGCACGTGACACACGCTACTCTCTTACTACTTAGTAGAAACATCATCAAATAACGATCTACAAATCTCCTACTAGTCATAGTGTTGTGACTACCACGAAATAGCAGCGTTAGGGCAGTAACACTTGCAGACACTTTTATCGCCGCGACCATCAAAGACTTCACCTCAACCATAGTTTTATTCAGCTACTTGATAATAAAACAAGCGTCTTATAACAGATCAAACCCTCGTAAAAACATGACAACAAAACATTTTTACTACGAGATCCATTTTTATGGAGTTTTTAGAACAACTCATCATTTTCCCCATAAACTTATTATAATGGATTCATGAAATACCGAGTTTGTGGAGCGTTGTACGAAAATTTTAGTACCTATTTGAATGTTTATAAAGTTGACGGCCGAACATTTTATGTTGAAGTTTTAATATTCGAATAGTCATTAAAGTGAGTTGTGTTGCCACGTTTTAGTGGTCTGGTAGAATTAGTAGAAGAGTATATTTGTTTGTTTATTTTTGTAGAAGTGACGTTTTATTGGCTGAAAATATGTCACTCTTGAATTATGGTTTGTGCTTCACATTTTATATTGCCATATACTTTGAGGTGAATAGGCATAAAAATAATGCAAATAAAGGTAGGTTCACACATAGATATGTCTCTGGTTTTAATAAAAGTAGTAACTATTTCGATTTTAACAAGTCACGAGAAGTTTTGTGTCATCCGATTGTTATTTATTTATTAGTGTTGTAGTTCTAAGTTTGACGAGGCGGAAAAAAATTATATAATAATATTTACTTTTAACTGGTTAAGCTTTAAGCGCAATTAGCAGGTATTTTATAATATACATTTAAAGCTTTTAAGACAACCTACAACAAACCACAACCAATACTGAAACAACGATCAAAGCCGTAATTTGGAGTGAACACAACATTAACTCGATATTAAGTTGAGCGTTAGTTCGGCAACTCAATAGCGGGCGCATTGCGGGGTGACAAATCATGAAAGCTTGAGTAACTCCCACTGAAGCGGCGATGGAAGGCGAACTTTGGGCAATGCAAATGTGTCGCAAGTTTGCGGTGATTAAGAGACATGCCGTGGGGTGTTGTAGGTTTGATATTACACTTGTGTTGAGTTTTGTGTTTACCTATGTATGTGTTATAATATAAAAATGTTCTGGAAAAGTCTAATAGTTAAATACGTTTCATATAACAGATTTTTAAAATAAGGAAACAATTGAACAGCAGATACTTAACAGAATTTGGCCATGGTTAAGCCCCTTTTCCCACTTCAGGCTATGTATTGATAATAAAAAAACTGGCCCTGGAAGTAGGTATATATCTACGTAATGAATAAACCCCTGCGACTTATCCGGGAAACAAATAAATATCAGCGGAAATGTCATTACCATAATATGCCCATTAGTCATAGGTACTACATCAGGACATAGTTACGCTGATCTATTCTTCACATGCCAATAACACTAACACTTCCTGCACCGGACAACCAACAATTAATCGCCATTATCAATATATCAGAAAATCAATAATCACGGAGATTTCAGTGGCTCGTCATTAGCCGCACAATGGCATAGAAGGCAGGAATGTCAATATCTGAGCCATTGTGTGCGCCCTACGGATGTGAGGGGAGACAATGACGTATTACCTTATGTAGGTACAGTTGGCTGAACATATAGAGATAAAAGGGTGACTCTTCCGGCATATAAGCGGATAGGTTTTTTGTTATTGTGGCTGGGATTAGCTATAAGGTGGTTTATATGAATTTTAGCTAGACATTTCGTGCCTACCTATATGTTAGGGTACGTCCACACCTAACGAGCTGCTCGCGATCATGGCCCGAACGCAGTAGTGTCAATAACGTCGTCCGCCAGACGTGCGCCCGTCACTCGCGAACGGCTCGCAAGCAGCTCGCGAGCTGTTCTTGTAATGCTCGTTCAGTGCGCGTTCGTCAGATCTGGACGCACCCTTAGCGTCTTATGTACTTTTAAAGGATTTGAAACTAAGATCTGAAAATAGAGGTCTCCGCTTCTTCTTTGCTTTCGAATACTCACAATAAACAAAACACCAACAATCTACATGACTTTTATAATATCTGCCATAAACTGCTCGGTCATTTATAGCTGTACTACATACTTTCTTCGTCCAATAAAAATTGTAATACACGAAAATACCTTTTGCCGGTATTTTGTTCTTTTTTCTATTTTTTTAGTACTTTTCTCCTTTAAAACGACAGCATTAAAAGCCAACTACTTCACCACTGTCATTAAAATTACATAACGATGATCAATGATCCATCGTACTTAATTCAACAAAACTAATCTAAACTACATCAAAACAAATTATTATACTTGACACAAACAAAATTAAAGATCACAACATGACGTTGACGGTCATAAGTGTCCATTTGTCCCAATTACGTGTATCTAATGATATCCAATTTTTATCAATTCAATGGAAACAGTGACCAGAATGACATAGATTGATGATACTTATATTAGATTATCATTAGCTATTGCTATCCGTATGTAGATAGATATGCTTTTTATTAATACATCTAATTGAATCAAGTGCTATTGTTGGATGGATTGCGAGATGATTTTTTGATTGATGTCACGTTAGGAGGTCAAAGCCACGGTATTTCGACTTTTATAAGAAAAAAAGTTCCGGATGCGGGATGGCAGTTTTTTTTTATATCGTAATCATTCTGTCAATTCTGTCATATACAGTACACGTATGTATTTGTACCTACCTTTTTGTCTAAAATATCCTTTAAAGTATTATTAATTAATTTATTTTTGTATGGGTAATACATAATTGTCCCGGAATATAAATATTATTAATTTGTTAAGAAATTTTAAAGAATGACCTCACTTCACGCTCTTTGACTCTACGAAAGCGCGTGAATAGGCCGTCAACACATAAAATTGTTACCAGCAAAGACCCTTGACAGAAGCCAACCTTTTTAAAATATTTTAATCAGGTTTACGTTTCAGTTACATTACAAAGCCAGTCTCCCCTTACTGCATAACATAACACCATTACTCGGAACTCTACGTATCTATTATTAAAACGGAAACGATAGTCCATCCCTTTATATTCTTTATTCGCAAGTAAAAACTCTTGGGGTGCATAAAATAACAATGCTGCACCTACATACCTACTTACATTGTACTTATAGGTAAGTTAGATGCTTATTGTGTTGGTAATGACTCGATAAAAGTATTGAATGATAGTCTATGAAGAAATAGAATAATATGTCTTTATTTTTATGGTACTTTTCAAACCCTAAAGAGGTGCGACAAACATCAAGTTAAGTTGATCGTCGAAGATTTTATGAAAACCAAATTAGGGTATTTTTTCCAGTCAAAAATACATAAAGTTATCTATGATAATGAGTGAATGTCATGTTTGTAAAAACACATAGACAAAAATATTTTTTTTACGTAAAAAAATCAATGAGATAGAAAACCTCCTCCTACCTTTTACTAACAAAACTACTAAACAAAAGGTAAATGTATTTGAAAAGTCCGTTTGTTCTTTTGTTTTTTGTTCCATTTTCCTTTAACGTCAGATTTATTTCTTTATCATTTCGAAACGTTTTTGTTTGCGTGAGTTGATTAATAAGAGACGAAACAAAAGACTGTTTGAAGCCGAAAGTGTTCTGGTGTGGTTTCGTTTGGTCGTTATGGCTAAATGTTTGGAGGAAGGCGATCTTTGTTTATACAAAGGTGTTGTAAGTATTTGATAAAACAAAGAAATTGAATTCTTTTGATCTTATAAAATTAGGCGAAAAAGTGGAAAAATTAAACAATGAAGAATCATAAGTAAAAAAAAGTTGGTTGTACGGATTTTATTGCTGAGGCATTCCTCAGCAATAAAATGCGTACAACCAACTTTTTTACAATTATACATTGGCTGAACATTGACTTCTTGCAAATCTACTTGCACTACAAATTTATAATGTAAGTCAAAATAAATTAAGAGAAGAACAATAATATTTTGCAAACCGCAAAGGAAACTTCCTTTATTTCTGATACACATGCAACTTTCCAATTGCCATTACATTCGCTTCATAAACAAAGTACAATTTTTTAAATTAAAATGCGATTGCCTTCAGTTTGGTTTCAGATCATAGCAACAAAAGAATAGACGTTGTTCCTTCGATGTGTACAAAATAAAATATTTTTAAGTCATTTATAATAATGATAATAATAATTCCAGCCTATAAACGTCCCACTGCTGGGCACAGCCCTCTTCCCATATAGAGAAGGCACGAGCATTGATCATCACGTATAGGTAATATACTTTGAAATCTTTGTTAGTACTTACATAAAAATAAAAAAATAAACTAATACTACAAAACTAACTAACTAATACTTGCCAGTTTGGATTCTAGACTCACAATAAAATTAGCAGAGTTGAAAACTAGACACAATTTTTTATGCTTATTTTATGTGTAGAAAATTAAATAACCAGCAGGTGCATAGTGTGATATTTTGACATAATAATATAACATAAAAATTCTACGTTCTTTGCTACTTTATTTTCATTTATGTCATATCCATATTTCGTTATTCTTATGATCTGAGAGGGTAACATTTGCCAGTCGCTACCAAATGACCGTCTACCTCATGCTCGGGTTAAGTTGGGCCAAGTATTTCGCTAATGGATTAGCTCCTGATAACCACTGAAGGGTTAACAATAGACGAACAAACAGGAAGAGGTAGAATAGTGTTTTGGCACGTGCAGAAGTAAGATAAATAAGCGGCACATTTGTATATCATTTATAAATGTGTAATATTTTTTAAACTATTAGATGTGTGTACATACATTATTAAATAAAATAAAAAATACTTATACAAGAAATGTGGTAAATAGGTAGTAGGTGATGTGTGTCTTTTCTGGGGATAACTTAAATTTAAGACTCAGTTTAAGTCACGTGTAAGTTTACTAAACGTCATTTTTTAAGCATTGACACGAACCAAATAATAATAATATAATAATATTCCGGGACAACTCACACACGGTTATCTGATCCCAAGCTAAGCAGAGCTTGTGTTATGGTAACCAGACAACTGATATACATACTTATATATTTCTAAATACATACATATAATAGATAAATTACACCCAGACAACCAGAACAAATGATCGTGCTCATCACACAAACATTTGTCCTGGGTGGGAATCGAACCCACGACCTCCGGTATAGCAGTCAGGGTCACTTACCACTAGACCAACAGGCCCGTCAATGGAATGGAAATGAAACTGTATGCACGGTGATTTTACATTTTAGAAAATAAACAGCTATAAATACTAACAGTTTTAGATTAGTTATTTCACTACACATTCCTACATTAATAATATCCAACAAATACCATATATCTTCGCCACGCCATCTCATTCAGCACCTATATATCAGTTTAATATCAGATCCATTCGATGTCCACTGTAATCTATCTTATATTACTTCAGTCGATAGCTGCATGTATTGCATGTTATTGAATATTCCTAACTTAGTACTGCTTATATTATGGTTCAAGAAATATTCAATTTGTAGAGGTGAACTAATATCATCATTTTTATATTACTGTAAGTCAACTAGTTGCAGGCTTAACAGGATCTCATATTGACATGTTATGAAGTTAGGGTGTGTCCTAATCTGACGAACGCGCACCGAACGTGCATTACACGAACAGCTTGCGAGCTGCTCGCGAGCTTCTCGCGATCCACTCGCGAGTGGTGCGCGCACTTCTGGCGGACGGCGTTATTGACACAAGCGCGTTCGCGCCATGCTCGCGAGCTGTTTGTGTAATGCTCATTCAGTGCTCGTTCGTCAGATCTGGTCGCACCCTAATAGATTTAAAAGCAGATTTGTATTTATACAAACCCGAAAGTTTTATAACTTCCTTATTATTATACAAATTGTTGTAGTTATTCTAAAACTGTATTATCTTGCCTTGTTTCACGAAACTTTTAGTTATTAACGTTCGTGGCATCTCCTAATCGTCTCACATAACGCAGGTCGCATGGGTTTCGGTAACAAAATTCTCGATTAAGGGACGCCTTACGCATTAATGTACCGTAATTAGAGGAGGCTATTTTCTTGCAACCTATACACTTTAGATATTGCAATATTTTGTTTTGGTACGACTACTTACATTGACCGTTATGCGATAAGAACAACATCCATTTAAAATATAAGAAACCCCCGACATATTTTAGAAAATTGCTTATTTCTTTCAAATACTTAACGGATTTTCATAAATTATAGATAAGAAACATCTCGATCATGTCAACTTAGGTACAAAATAAAACTGTATTACAATCGACTTATTCGTTTAGGGGCTATGCATACTGCTACAGACAGACAGACCGACAGACTCTCAGGTTTGCTAGTCTTGCATGTAGTCTGTCATTTGTCGCTTTCGCTCTTAGAAACAAGTGAATATCTCTTGTCAAAGTTGACAGGGATTTGTATGAGTGAACGAGAACGCGACAGGTCACTTCCATTAGGCAAATGGATCGAACACTGCCCGACACAGATTTACATTGCAAATGTTACCGTCAAAGGCTGGGCCAGACGTTTTTGTTGTTCTTATTATTTTTGAGTTTTGTTGTGCATGTGCAATTTTATTTTTTTGTCTAAGTGATAGTGATTTTTGTCATAAGACGAAAGTACAAACATTAAAATGCAAAAGAGAGACAATTCATAAAAACTAACAAATACCTATTTACTTACAATTCAATACTTAAATCTAATACAAGAACAAACAAAGACTAAAATTAAATCTTATATAAATAAATAAAACTAACTAACAAATTAGAAGGTAATGTTTGTGTCTCTATGTGTATTTAATTAAAGGTATAAGTACATTATTTTTTACTAAATGCATATTGACACTTATGATGGGTATTTTAAAGGCCATAAACGTTTATAAAAAAACAACCACGCAAGCCTCAAAAAACTACTTTAAAATGCTATAAAACTTACTCATCTCCCTGCCCTGTTCCCAATTATTTGGGGTCGGCGCAATGCGTATTAAGCTTCCATTTCCACAACTTGTCATCTCAGTATTCACTCCTTTCTTTCTCATATCATGTTTCACACAATCCATCCATCTCTTTTTTGGTGTTCCTCTGCATGTATACCCATCCACATTCATACTCATTACTCGTCTAGTTACGTGACTTTCATCCCTCCTCATCACATGTCCATACCACGACAAAGGGTGACCTCTCATCTTTTCATTCACGGGCGCTACTTACAATACTACTACTATACTAATATACTACTACTATAAAAGTTACTATAAAATATAAATACATACACAAAAAACTATGCGTACAAAATGTACGCGCATCTTATTACCCTCCTGATTTTCCCTCCCCATGTCGTCACATATGTTGGTTGACTAAAAAGGACGGCAACCAATAAATATGAGATAAAGATTAGGTTTCCGAGGCGTCTTAGATCAGCTCCATCTTTGTCGATTTGCCTTCGTTTGAGCCCTTCGGGAAATTCAATGCAGTATCGATTTTTTTAGTGTTGGCCGTATGATTTTTATTTTGTCGATAGATTTTTGTTGAGGTTAGATATTTTTTTTCATTTATTTATTCATAAATATAACACCTTTACAGTTTACACCAAGGCGATGCCACGAGCATTAATCTTATAAGTACCATTTATACCTAATAAAAACAACATTTTAAACTATTATAAAATATACACTATACACATACATAAATTAAAACAGCTTATAAAATAGACTAAAAATAACACTTAAAATTATAAATCAAATCATTTACAACATTATGAGGCATGAGGCATAAGGAAAAAATAAAATGTATATATGAAACAGTAACTTCGTTTTATATAAAGAAATAAACCAACAAACACCACACCAGCCTGTAACTGTCCCATTTTAAGTGAAAAGTCTATTCTGATTCAGTAAAACAATATTGTATAGTTTTTATTTTGTCATCGTATCGTGCCGTTGGACCAAAAATGTGCAAAAAATACACGGTTTGTTCCAAGAGCTTGATTTTTCGTGCATACGCAAAATATTTCCGCTTGCAAAATACTTTTGATTTAACTGTGCAAAATATTATTCTTAAATAAAACAAAAAAAAACAATCGTTCCGATTTTAAAAGTATTTCATATCTATAAAATGCATTAATTATTTTTCGAGAGATGTTTTCACATAAATGGTCGACATCAATCACTCGATTCAATTGTTTAAATGCGGACAACAACATATACATTGCTCTGAACCCAAAGTAAGTAGCTATAAAGCACTTGTGTTATGGAATTCAGAAACAACGAAGGTACCACACCCAGACCCGAGACAATGTAGAAAAGTGAGTTTCTACATTGACCCGTCCGGGGATCGAACCCGGGACCTCAGAGCCAGCGTCACCTTGAAAACCGGTGTGTACGCCACTCGACCAGAGGTCGTGTTTATTGATACGTATCGATATTAATCTTCTTATCGAACACTGCACATCACTAAACCACACGTATAGGATTACAGTATAGCTGAATACCTGAGTTTATTGTGATGGATTTTGCAATACTTCACATGTGAAGGAGACGGTAAATAAATAGTGAAGTTAGGTATTTAATAGGAGAGAGAATCTGCCTGACCTGCCGTAGGGAAATCAGGTTAGCTTATAGTAAGAAAAGCAGAGGGAATTTATACTGGATTTGCTTTAAAGTAATTAAGCAATCTTAGGGTTATAAATAGGACAGTAGGTATCTTTTTCTGTTTGTTTATTTGTGTCACGTAACAATTTTTTTTGGCACAAGATAATTATGATCTTGATGCTGACTATACCTTTGTATAAAGTAAGAAATTGTTTTATGGTTCTCTAAATTCAAAATTTGTATGAACTGATCTTTTATGCCACCAAACAGGGGCCCGAGTCCGCTATTTTAGGTCAGTGAGTGGCGGGTTAATAAACGTTCCAGTGTACTTGTTATTGTGCCTATTTTCGTATTCAGACAAGAACAGTCCCTTGCAATCCTACAATGACAAGAGTGGCAAGTAGGTGTACATTTGTCATTAAACTAAAATTATCTGAATACGAAAATTAGGCACAAAAACAAGTACACTGGAACGTTTATTAACCCACCATTCACTGACTTAAAATAGCGGATCGGGCCCCAGTGGTACTGCAATAGCGAGCTAATGATTTTCCATGAAAAGTTACTGGCTTGTAAACCAATTCAAAATGCGTAATCATTCAATATACAAACAAACATTCAAAACTAAAAAAACATCTGCAATCTATGCTCAGTCCTTTTCACTCTTTATAATTATTAATGTAAGGTAGAAAGTGACAAAGAGCAGCATGTAATAACCGTGTGTTTCCTCACACAAACACCTCGGTTCTAATAAGCAGCCATTACCGAAATTAAAGCATCAATCTTTTACAGAGGGCCCGCGATGTGCCCGCACTCCTGGAAGATTTGCGACAAAGATTAAGTTACAGATGGGTAACTGTTTAAGAATATTTATAAAACTTAAACATTCTTTTTCGAAAGGTCTCATTTAGAAATATGAATGACCGGTTTCTTACTATAATGTGTACGAATAAGGATTTGTATATATAAGCAAATAATGTGTTAACAAAGCGTGTGTTCTGATCGAGGTCTAATGGTAAAATCAGGCAAGGAAAGCAAAACAAATAGAAAAAAACAATACTTTTAGTAAAAAATCTAAACTTTATTTGCTTCAGGTATCCTCTAGAATCCATAAGTTGACAGATAACCGTCCAGAACAGATAGCCATATATTTTAAAAATATTTTTTAATTTGACCGTCGCCGCGTCTGCATGGTTAGGTTTATTCGACTTCGTTGAAAACAGTCGTTCTGTAAACTACATAATCTATGCACTAAGCAAAAGTTGTGTTGTGGTTACGTCATAAATTGCCGTTTACGGTAATAAATGCTTATGACGTTAAAGGGATAACGATAATGACTTGACAAGAATTATATGTGCTTCATGATAGCATGTTCTTAATCTGTATGAGAGGCAGGTAATATTATGTAGTTGGTGGTACTATATTATACGACCATTTTAATTTTTCTCACATTCATGCTACTATAAATATAAATCTGCTGATTTTTTTTATATGTTATAATATCTCCGATAGATAGATAGATATGATTTGTACCTACGTTTCCTTAAAAATATGATAGTTAAAGAAATCTGATGCAATGTAATATAAAATGTGCCCATTACAAATGTCTGACGACATATTGATCTCATTTTTTTGCAAACCAAACGGCATTATGCTACATTTTAAACATATCTATCTGCGAAAATAAGGTTTCCAGAATACGTTCTAAAATTACTTGCTCCATATTACAGGCATGTTATTCCAATATCCTGCAACAGAAACAAGATACGCCATCGCAAAACAATGTATGTTTGAAAATCTATCAAAATTTAATAATATTTATTCTCTCGTACAAACAAAAGATTTTTAATCTTCCCATCGGAGTTGCGGAAGCGGGAACATTTACAAAACGTCTACCACCTTTGTTTACGCGAGGATATTATGAGTGACGTTATCGAGTTGTTTTGTGTCTATCGCCTGTCATGCACTGACGGCTGAACAATAACCGGAGTAGATTACGAAATGGAAGTGAAATTAACTTTTGTTATCAATGTTTCAGTGGGTCTCCACTTTTTGGAAATGAAAAGTTGTTTTGTGACTTTTAGGTCAGTAGCTGGCTATCTTTTTTTTGTATGTGATCAGATTAGAAGCCGTATGAATAAATATTGTAATGATGTAATAATGAATGATTTTATTAAAATCTACTACTAAAAATTATTAAATTGTATTGGTCGCGTATCGGTCAGAATATAACTTTGAGATAAATAGATACTTATTTAAATATTTTAATAAATAGCTTAACTTCCAAGAACTTCGTAGTGTAATAAAACAAAATACACAAAAATGACACACCGGACAGACTTTATTCTCAGTTTTATATTAAATGAAAATTATTTTAAATATCCCACCAAAATATATTTGCAATAACGCTACCAATAATGTTTGACAGATGAGACAATCCATGTTCCGAACCTTTGTTCATGATATGTATTGTTAAACACAAATAAATCTGAATGGTTCGCACCGCGTGACGGACCAATGGTTCCGTACACAATAATACATAATAAATTCCACTGATATTATTGTCATGTAAATTCAGGAAATGGAAAGGATTTTAATATGACCAAATGTACGTTTTAATGTTATTTGTTTGTTTCGGAATGTTTAGGTTAATTAGAGCGGTCGGCTGGTTTACGCGGTTTGAATATGAAGTGTAATAAGAATGATTGTTGGGTTACCGCGAGTTTGAATAGATTCGTAAATGTGGAAACTCTGTATGAGGTATGAAGCATTTACATTTAGGAAACTATTATTTGTGTTCTGACAGGATATTATGTGGTTTTCATAATATGATTTTAGTTGAATAAGCCTTAATTAACCATACTATGTTTTTTTTTTAATACATTGCTAGCAAGTAATATACATATTATTATTTAAGGAAGGGTATTTCGGGTTTTTCATTTGCTACGATTTTCAGTCAAACATCACTTATAATCTTTAACCAAACTATTAAAACTGAAGTGCGATAAATAAACATACAACTCCAAAACTACCGAGCACCAACTGAAATATTCAAAAAATGTGTTCGAAAACGGCACAAAATTCGAATTCGGAATAACAGTGCGTCCAACCGTTAGACTGACTCGTGAAATTTTAACTAGCCGCCCGCACTGTGCACTTTTATTTGCACTGACGTGTACGCTGCGATACGTCGCCTGTTTTGGTAAACTTTAGTTGCGGGCTAGTACAGTCAACAAATTGTTTTTGCTTACATTACACTGCGTGCCAGAATAATTGGCTGTACACTTGTTCATTCACGGCTGATGGACATTTGGTAATGATTTGAACTGTGAATACTTTAGATAGATTCATTACGAAGTGAAGCATTGGATCACGGTGGGTGGCTGGAAATGGATTTGTGCCAGTTCACTGATGAAATGGTTTTTCAGGAATCAAGTCGATATTAAAGAATTTATTTCATAAGGTTTTGTTGTGTTAATTTATCCCCAGGTAAAATAATTACATGTACTAATTAACTAACTTTAAAAGAATTAAAAAGTCGTTTGTTATTACAATACAAATAAAAGCGAAAAAGTTTTACGAAGCTATCAACTAACCACTCAATTTTGAACAAACAAAATAAAAAACCCTACCTAAAAAGGATGAGCTCTCAAGGTAGATAATGAAATTCATTACCGAGTATAAAAATAGTATAATAAGCAGTGAATAATAGCCTCGAGTTTAATAATGCAGCTGAACGATATCACAGCTGCAGTCATCGGCTAAGGAAATTTAATCCAATGAGTCTACGAGTGACTTTAGACTGACATTCACATACGAAAATGGAAAAAAACCTCTTAAATATCTGCATTTTTATTAAATATCACATTTAATTTAGTACATATTGAAACAGCCAAAACTGTCTCGTTGGCCTAGTGGTTCTAAGCGCAACTGCTACGCTAGAGGTCTTGGGTTCGATTCCCAAGTCGACCAAGGTGTTATTGGGTTTTTCTATGACATTCTCAGTAGCAGGTCGGAGTTTGGATTTGTGCCCGGTTAGTGGCAATAGGCTCGCCCCCTATTACATGGGACCTAAAAACATACCGGCGAACTGTGTTTTACATTGGTACACCTCTGCCTAACCCTTCGGGGATACAGGCGTGATGGTATGTCATGTGTTATGTTTTATATTTAAACAGAAGAAAAAATCGACACCTTTAAATAGTTCGATATACAGGAAAGGTTACACAAAAATGACGTAGCAAGTACGATGTTGCGCATTGGTTACAAGCGCGTAGCAAACGTAGCAGTGACGGCTACGTCGTAGCGTCATCGTCATTTTCTCTACGATGTATTACTGTAGAAAATGTTTCAATGTATTGTATAATGTATTCTAATCTCACCTGATTGGTTGTAAAATATTGACGGGCCTGTTGGTCTAGTGGTTAGTGACCCTGACTGCTATACCGGAGGTCGTGGGTTCGATTCCCGCCCAGGAAAAATGTTGTGTGATGAGCATGATCATTTGTTCTGGTGTCTGGGTGTAATTTATCTATAATATGTATGTATTTAGAAATATATAAGTAAGTTTATCAGTTGTCTGGTCACCATACCACAAGCTCTGCTTAGCTTGGGATCAGATAACCAGTGTGTGAGTTGTCCCAGGATATTATAAAATATGTATAATATTCGTGCTATAAGCAGTGCTATAAGTGCTACAAGGACAACGTTGAATTACGAATTTGAAAAGTATTTATAATCTTATAACTCGGATGTTTTCTAAGAAGTTTATCAGAGGATAAAAGACAAAAATTCGCAATATCTTACAGCAATATAACAAGTTTTCCAAAAACAATAAAATTATAACAAAATTCTCTAACACAGAACAAAAATTTCAAACGTTCATACGACAAATTAATTGAAATACCTCCTCCACATTTTTCCTCGCTCCCAAGCCGGGGAAAGGCTAAATCTAGTAAATTAGTTTCATTATCACTGTGTCCCAGGTGCTTCACAAAGCGCTTGTTTTTGGCGCGACTAGTCCCCCGTACTCCCCTCCCCCCTTCACACCCCGTATTTCGTCTTAACCAGCATTATTAAGTTGAACTCTTTAGTTAGAGTAGTTTAAACTTAGTCTTAAGACCGATTAGTTTTATTAGACCTTTCTTTGTTAAATTGAATAGTTCTCGACTTTTTGCAGACGTATTGTTGAGTTCGACGATAAATAGATAGGATGTAGGCCGGTTTAACTAGTTTAGTTTAATTGAAAAATAAATGGGAAGTTTGACTATGTAGGCGAAAAAAATAACTTCGTAAATAAATGTTTTCTTTTAGTTCGCTTTTACTTTAATTTTGGTCGATTTTAAGTAATAAAAAAAACTCGAAAAAAAAAACAGCAACATTAAAGTTCCAATATTAACAGGCAATTTATTATTTCCTGCATGACAGCTAACAACCAATTAAACACAAATAAACAATAAAAAACAAAACAGCACACAACCCTGAATCAAAAACCCTTATCCAAAATGCATTTAGCAGGTCTTCATTAAGCCGTTAATTATTTCGTCAACATAATTAATCTTGGCACAACAGCTCTTGTGCGATGTCCGTGTTTTAATTAAATGACAATAACAGGATATTTAAAATTAATTTGGTCGCAAACCCGACATTATCGCAAGGAGAGGTGAGAGGACGAATTTATCAGCGCACACTTGAATGCTCTCGTGTAAAATTAAATGACATTTGACGTGTGGGTAAAGGGATAAGAGATTTGGTGATTGTGACAAGATAAGGTTTAACTACATGAGTTTTTTTTAAAGGCACTTAATTAAAAATGCAATCCGTGAATGTAGTCTGTTCATGTGTCATCGTATATTGTTTCTCTGTGTTTTATCTGCACGGATATTCGATTGGCATAGGTCACTACGCTAATTAGATCTGCGCGAGATGCTGCGGGTTCGGTCCCCGCATGGTACAAGCATTCGTCCACATCCAGCACAAGTGTTTTTGGTGTACGTAAGTTTGATATTTTGAAAAAGCTTTGTAATACATTGATTGAATTTGATGGTAAAAGTATCAAACATTAAAAAAAGTGTTTTAACAATCACACTGATTATTGTTGACTAAAATTATCATCTGAAAACCAAATCGCTGATATGAAAAATGGCAAAAAACACTCTTTTTTCAGCTCGCTATCGCCAATGACTTGTGGCCTACCGAAGCTGGTACAAATAAAATTAAATGCAGCGTTGAAATTCGGCAATGCTTATATAATTAGATGTCATAATTCACTGGAACTGACGCGACTCTACTTCTCATTTTTACCTTCACTTAAAGGATTTTATGACAAACAATTTATGAAGAGTAAATGGAGCTTTATATTTTGCACTGTCGTAAACAATGGGTTAACTTTTATAAATGACTTATTTTCTTCTTTGTAGGAGCTATTGTCACATGGGAATAGCTCATGTTCTCAGAGAAGATTAGCTGGGTTTCAAAGATAGTACAATAACAAGCAAGAAAAGAACATCAGACGTAACTTTGTATCATAAGATCTTTTTAAGTAACGACATCTCAATACACAGTAATGAAGAATCTATATAAATTCTAAAAACTTTCCACTTCTAAAAAATATATTCTGTCAAATTACTTTTTTCACAATAGCTCTCCATTTTCTCTTTCATTATTGACACTTCAATCATAAATATTTTTTCCTACAACATTAAACAATAATACCATTCCTAACATTATTTGTCGATTCAATTATTTTCTCATTGACAATCGCAAAACAGGCACGTTGCCCCGACAACAATAAAAACGGACAGCCGAGCAATACGGCTGAATATTTCAGTCTTCAGTACATACCGCGGTGTATCGATACGTGTTTTTTTCAGTCGAATGGAGCTTTGTCCCGAAGCGAACTAATACTCGATAAAAACAATGGCTCTCTGAGTAATACATTTTTTATTATAACTGTTGTGAATGTTTCAATTTTCATTATAAATAACGTTGTTGATGTCGAGTGTTCGGTTTGTTAGTTATTGAGTTGTTCTGGTGTTGGAATACGGGCTTCAATCGTTTTTGTTTTGTCTAGATTTTGGTTTTGTTTTCGTTTTAGATTTAGCAGCGTTGGTAATAAAATGTTTACGCAGTCTGGGTTTTAGTTTATTTGAGTAATTACTTGTGTAATGGTTTTGTAAAAATAAAATCCAATTTATTTGTTTAATAGAATATGTGAATATTTTTGACACGAACTTGAATGCACTGCATAAAAAACAAAGTTCTGTAGGTAATATCGACCTCCGTAGTCGAGTGGCGTACGCACCGGTTTCAAGGTGTCGCTAGCTCTGAGGTCCCGGGTCAAAGTAGAAACCAACTTTTCTACATTGTCTCGGGTCTGGGTGTTTGTGATACCTTCGTTGTTTCTGAATTCTATAACACAAGTGCTTTAGCTATCTACTTTGGGTTCATAGCAATGTATGTGATGTTGTCAATGTGTGTGAGAAAAATACAGAATACATTTATACACGATCCTTTAATTTATTTTTTTAGAAAATCGTTAGGTTACCGACACAGATAAACTTATCTTCATCGAATTCAGCATCTCATTGAAGAATATGAAAAGCAATTCACAACTCAACAAAGTCTAAACACAGCTTAACCATCTCTATTCCACGTCGTGATGTCACTGGGCTCTATCTTTATTTAAACAATTAAAAATAAATGAGGTCTTAGCTAGCTCTCAGCCAGACGTACTAGAAATACTACCGAGTACTACAAAGACTGTGTTTTGTCACCGTCGAGTTTGCTTCTAATTTAACGTCTCTACAATTATAGAGGGAAATCTTGCTTTTAATATGCTTTGTGTTGTAAAGATTATAGTGTTGGCATTCTTGGGTGGGAAATGGAAGAGGCTATTTTAAGGGTTTTTCAGTTATGTGAATAATCTGTTCATGTATGTGCTAAGTACAAATAATTTTATAAGCTAAGTTGTGTGAATATAATTTACATACTATTTTATGTGATTACTCAGTACAAGAAAATGAAAAAGGCTTAATATGTCAGTATCTAGGTACGCAAAGTTAATAAAATTATGTACCTTTTTAGAACTTTTAACCATTGCATATAATGTTGTTATAACTATGTGTTGGTTTTTCAGTTGTAAATTGAAAATAACTAAGTTTAATAATACTATAATAAGGGCATTATAAAAACTATGCTGAAAAGCTGAAATTTTTATGTCTTTCCATTTTCCTTGAAAACTTAGTCAAGGAAGAGTAAAATTCAGGTGTTACCTTAAAGTAGAGCTTAGTGTGCCATCACTCGTGGTCTCGTAAACAGTAACGTCGTACCATATTGCAGTGGAAGGTTAGTTTACTCATACATTATCCGGAGGCTTGCCTTAAGCCACACTCATAAAGCCAAATTAGCCGTGTCTTGGGGTGGTATACGGTTGGGAAGGATGGTGAGCGCGTTTGCTGGCTTTAGTGGTTTTGATTGCAAGAACTTTTCCTGAACAATTCTTATATTAATAAATGTATGTCTTGGTCTTCTTGGCCTTAATCAGGATTTTTTGAAGGTGACTGACTATAGCTTTACCTAATTATTTCTAGGTCTTTTAGAAGCATTATTCATTATTTTATTGTGACTATGAATTTAAAGAGAATAAAAAAATATATATTTTTACAATAAAGTACAAAAGTGGAGAATGTTTAAACGGTAGTTAGTATTAGAGTTTATATTATATTTAGTGTTTAGAGTCAGTTGAAAATATTAGTATATTTTATAATATCCTTACATTGTATGTAAACAAACCAGAACATATCCTCACCATATTTTTGCACCGTGTGTCACTATCCCAAGACTTGCCTCAAACGCATAACAATGCCGTTGCGTTTTCCCACACGATATGCCATTCAATTCTAACCCTTACTCCACACACTTAAGGTCCTTCTAATGCATTTTCTATATGCTAAATTATATTTGTCCAATGTACCTGTGTATCTAAACGTGTTATACTCAAGTTTTAATGTTGTTGGGCTTATTTTTTTGTTACGTGATCGCCAAGTTAGGGTTCATTACATATTACTCCTGTTTTATTTTGGGAACTAAGAAGCAGAAGGCATTCATTAAAGGGATGGAAACTCCATGAACTTGCTTGACATTTATTACAATGATGCATCGAATACATACCTAAAAAGATAACATTTATTTATTTATTTTATTTATTTATTGAAAAAGGTTCACCAACAGCTTCTGTGTACATGAGATCAAAAATAATAAATAACAAGACTTGGACTTACACAGTTGCCAATAACAGGTTAACCAGCATTTACATTAGAAAAGTGATTCCTACCTACTTCTACGGCTGTGACAGACATGTAGTCCGGAGAACAATATCAATGTGAATTATGTTAGTTTCTATCGAGCTTTATTATTTAACTTAAAGAAAAATGCCTTCATTAAATTAAGAACGTTTTCTTAAAACTAACAGTATAATAAAATTCGTTCGGTTTAAATTTTCACTTGCACTTTCTTTTTATTTTCTATCAAACATAATTACGTAATTAATGAGTTTAAGTATTATTAAGTAAACCAAATAAACGATACGTATCATTAACAATAAATTAAAGATTATAAAAGATTATATTTATTTACAGTAATTTTATGGATTCTTGCATATCGCTCTGAACATTTCGTAGTACCGGCACGCGAAAATCTACAGGCCTCATCAAACGTTTATTAAGCCGAATTAAAGGATTAAGTGCTGTTCACAGCTGTGTCAAACAAAGCCCTTTCATGTCGAGCTTTTTAATAAAATATTTGCTTTTTTTGTTTGTTGATTTTCCTACAGTAATAGTTAATGGATGGTGGGAGTATTCTTTTTCCATTTTTACTCGTACCAAACCATATTGCAGAATGAGCAATAATGAGCATGTTAACATAGAAAGACAAAAAAGTAAGTATTTTTTTGTGTTTAGGAAAAGGAAATAGGTAATTTTTTATGAAGAAAAATCCAAACAAGAAGAATTAATGTAACAGAAGATAGAATACAAATAAAAATAAAACCTTAACACAAAATCTATTCCTCATTATTCAAGCACAGACTTAAAAAGAACAAGACAAACCAATACCTATCCTATGCAAAAAACGTGAGCCATGTAATCCTACCTCTCAGAGAACAGAATAAAAACACAAGGTCCGCCGTGTACAAAGCCTAATCCAAATTAAAGGAGAAGGGATCCGCCCTTTCCGATTCCATCGTCACAGGGCGGAACTCATTTACCTAAAATTGCTCCCAATTTATTAGGATTCAGAAAACGGAATTATTTTTGGTCGTGGACAAATTTGTTATGCAATTCCGTTTGGACTAGGTGTTTGGTCTTTGGATCAAGATTTCATGATTGACAGATTATTGTTGAAGTTTTGTTGACTTGATAATGTAAGATGGGTCAGATTAATTGATTTATTGGGTTAAGTATTTTTAAGTGTTTAAATATTAGTTGCCCTCAACAGAGAAGAATGGAAGGAAGGGAGGGAGGCCTTTGCCCAGCAGTGGGACAGCATGGGCTGAAAATAAATAATAATAAATATTATTTGCTAACTTATAATGTTTCATGACTGATAGGATAGAAAGAAGTCCAAATGATAAAAGAACAAACTCAAACCTAGCAGGGATGGTGATCGAGATGAGTTCCCTGAATGAACACTAAAAACAGGTTGCTGACTAGGTTACTACGCTATTTTAAAACTTGCAGTATTGCTAAACTCTAAAATAGCGTAGTAATTTTAAATGACGTGGTGATGAATGACGTGACTCTCGTAAAACTCCAAGTTGTAAGTGCAGATTTTATAACCTACGGGGAATTGGTCTGGCGACTTTGGATGCCAAATATTTTTGAGTCAAAATCTTTCATCTGACCAGCAATTTGACTTTATGCGTTAAGTTTTCCTTTATATTTTAAGTATTGTGTTAATTCCTTATTCATTGACGACCTCCATGGTCGAGTGGCGTACGCACCGGTTTCAAGGTGTCGCTAGCTCTGAGGTTCCGGGTTCGATCCCCGGACGGGTCAATGTAGAAACCAACTTTTCTACATTGCCTCGGGTCTGGCTGTTTGTGGTACCTTCGTTGTTTCTGAATTCCATACACAAGTGCTTTAGCTTTTACTTTGGGTTCAGAGCAATGTATGTGATGTTGTCCGCATTTATTATTTATTTATTTATTCTTTCTTTAGTAAGAGAATGAGCCAGCCAGAAGAGCCAGTATATAGTGGAACAATAAAAGGCTGCTATTATAATTCATTTTTATATTTTCTTGCCCACCTTACACAACATTTTAAAAGTTAAATCAGTTGTGTGCGTGTAGTCAAGTGTATGTAAATCACTACACGGTGTAAGCTAGCACAAGTTAGTATTAAGTTTAAAGTTGGTAAGCAACTTGTAACGTACGTACTTATTACTTGTTAAGTTAGCTAACTTTGTGGGAGGAATATGGGAAACACATTTTGTTATACACTTGTGTTTGACAAAATGTGTTTTATACATTTTAACATCAATACAAAGCGATAACTTTTATTTTAATTTTGACCGAATACTTTCAGTTATGAAGTATGATTTTTCTAATACGACTTAAAGTTTATTTAATGATATTTTCAAGTAAAGTTTTACAATTAGATATGCGATTGTTGTACGATAGAGTTGAGTGCACTTATCATTATATTACGCCCTGCAGACGTTACTCGGTAGTCAAAAGATGTAGAAACGTTATTGTTAAAAAGCTAAGCATGGCTGTTTTCTTTACAAATTAAGGTAATTTTTACTAGTACCTACCTAAACTCTAGTCGCCACTCAAGTATGAGCTAAGTCTCGTAGCTTGACCCTACAGTACTCGTGATATAACATAGCCAACTAGCAAGAAAAAAAAAACAAAATCGCTCATAAAGTTCTAATTAGAAATTCATTTACAGAACGTTTCAAACCGACTTCTGTAAAACCAAGACTGCTCATAAACCGTTAATATTCCACGAATACCCGCAGATTACGAGACTCGTTATAATTAACTAAAAATAGAGCAGTGACCGTTTGGAACACTTAAATCTGTAGCACTCTGTAGTTAGTTACGTTTAGCCATACTTATAGAGGGAGTTTCCGACATCAAATAAAAATATGTAATAAACCCTTTTTATTTCGCCGTAAATGAGTTCCGGAGCCCGCTTCGCTGACGGGGGATTAAGAAGGCCCTACTACTGGTCTTAGAAAGCGAGTCTTTACGTGAGAATTAGTTTGGTGAATGCCTTTGAACCTTTTTAGGTCAAGGTTGCTTTAGGGTTTCTTTTCGGATTTAGTTGGCTAGAAAATGGTGGAGTAATCTGGGTTCGAAATGTTTACGTAGTGGAAATGGTGTTGGAAGAGTAATAAAATCGTTTAAAATTAGATACGACAGGTATTGAATAGGTTTGTCACTTTTTCTTATTTAGTGTTTGATGTTCTTGCTATGTCAATAACATAATAGAGCATTTTCAAGGTAATCACGATCAAATGTTTTTAGTTCTTATTTAATCGTCTTATCAATAGGTTTCACTCGGACATAAAACTCATATTATAGTCGCTTCAAAACTAGGCTGTTTCGAGATTCCAGTAAGAATATATAGTAGGGTCTCATAAAAACTGCAACGTTGCTTGATGGGCAGAATCTTTTTGCTTCTATCGTAAAGGTGATTTAGCACAGATATTAATAAGAAACCTCCTACGAAATTGATTAGGAGTGAAAATTACGAGTTCTTGTTGTTTCGACAGTTTTTGTTTGTTTATCGACTAGTAATGATTGTAGTGTAATGTGTTTGAGTAAAACATTGATTATTGCTAGTTGATAGTGCCTAGTTGATGTGAGAGCGAATTATGTCACGGGAAGGGAGATTATGTCGCAAATTGTTTCATCAAAGCGTTGATTAACCCTCGTATGAAGTAGTTAGACTGTAGTTAAAACAAGAATGTCTTGAAGGCAGTTTTATTAATTCATTAAAAATTTATCTCTGCTCTGTCTGTGGAAGAATAAAGTTTCTTTTAATGGTTATATTTAATATTACTTAGGTCATTATTTAAAAGATAGGGATCCATATAAAACTAAAATTGTTTATTAATATTCATCTTTTCTAATAGATCGTTACGATTTTCTACTATCGACCCTAGATATAACTGCCTCTCCACAAAAGTGACATTTCTATAAGCGTTATAACTGATCAATCGATAATTTTATAGAAGTAACAAGTTTAAAGAGGTGACTACCATATATTTAATGTCATTTAAGTGCTTTCTGTCATCGTGAACACTTGTAAAAAAGTCACTTGTCTACGAGGGTCGAAATTTTAAGGTCTACACATGATCCGAGAAAAATATAATTAGGTTCCTGGCCCAAGGTGTGCCTTATATACCTACTTCCATATCACCATTTTAAGAGTCTCTCTACTAGCAAAGACCAAAGAAGTGGTCAAAAGAGGTGCAAAGAAAAGGTGTTACAAAATCGCTTGACCCGATTCTAAATCAAAGGCTCCACAATAAAAGAATACATACAATTTATTACTGGCCTCTTCCGACGTCGAGTGCTTTGAAACAAGTACCTTTGTTTCGGTTTGTACCTTGATCTGTGGTATCCTTTGATTGTGTTCTTAAATATATTTTGATTTAGAATTGTTTAAATGAAATGTTTTGTTTTTAGAGATTAAATGATAAGGTTTGTGATTGTTTGTGCGGCGATTTTGGTTATGTCGAAGTCTATGTTACTAAATATAGCAATAATCTTGATAAATAAAATATATATAAGCAGGAGTTGATTTCGAACCTGAAATGGTGCATTAATCTAATTAAGTTACTGATCAAAATAAATAAAACACTTTTTATTTGGACTTGGCTGATTGATTTTGGACCTGATATCTCAAAATTAGCAGGTATATATATACGAAGGTCGAAGATACCCAAACTGAATATAAATTCTATCAAATTAAATATAAAGTACCTAAACTTAAGCTTGTTATTATGTTATTATGTAAGTAAAATTTTACTACAGTGTATTTTAGCCAGCTTAGCGATTTTTCTAGAAGTTTTATAGCAACCGGCGTAACATGAGGAGTACATACTGGAGGCAAAGATGTAATAAAACTTGGAAACACACGGACGTAAATAAGTGACTGTAACGCGACAGTTTACAATCGTATTTAATTGTATATTATTGTAATTGTATGTAGATTATTCATAATTCTTAAAGCTATCTTTTTTAGGGTATAATAAGAAATGTATGTGAATGTATATGCAATGTCTCCGTGTAGCTAAATTGTAGCAATAGCGATAGCAAAAGGTGCTAAATTCAACATTAATTTGTTTAAATTATGGCAAACACGTTGTCGAACCTCTTAAAAATATCATATTCTCATCATTTATGTGTTTTTTTTTCTAAAGTTAGGAAGTGTGTAGTAAAATTCTGTGCTTAAAACTATATTTTACTGCTAAAGATTTATTGAAACCATGCTTTGATACTCATGTATTTCGGATGGTCCCTAACACAGTTAATTCCCATATGTTTCTCATACAGTTGGCGCACAACTTATTGGAGTGTTTTCCTTTAAATTTAGGGCACAGGACGTGACCTAAAGGGGACGTTTGTAGACGAATTACGAGCTAAGTTTGCAGGCCGAAATATAGCCGAGTTAGAGGTAATGTGCCGCAGTAGGCAAACTTGCCCCAATTGGTCGGTCGTTTGTGATTTGTTGGGGCCCAAGGGTCCGGCTCAGATTTTGGGTATGTGTATTGTAAGATTGGGATTATGTTTTGAAAGTTTTCGGGATAGTAAGTTAAAAGTTTAGCAAATAAGGATTCATTACCGATTGCTTGGTTTTTATGACTTTTAGTAAGTAGCTTCGTGTTCAGTTCGATTTAAGTTTACAAAGTAGGTAGGTCTTAGTAGGTAGGTATTAGGTATACTACTTGTAGGTATGTGCTGGATGATAATTTTGGATTTTGACATTATACCATCCCTTTTTAAAAAGGAATTTATAAGACAAGTTATTTAAAAAAAATAATAGAAACCTGAGTTTAAGCCTAATTTACGCCTATAAGATAAGACTAGCATTATAATACCAAGTATCCTAGCAACTAAGTGGAGAACTTAAAGGATCGCTCATACGAACAAGCGGTAAACTTAGGTGTTAGGTCTAAGTAATGGTATATTAGAAATGTTTGGGAACTAGTTTAAATTGTACTCCAGAGACTGTTCCGCGCGTGCTGTGAATATACTGTTATTTGTTGTGTTGCAAACGGATTCGATATAATTTTCAGAGGTGTAAATAAAGATGGATACTGTTACTACATTCACGATTAGCAAAATGTTCCTTCGATCTTTTTGTAGTTACATAAACATACCATCACGCCTGTATCCCCGAAGGGTTAGGCAGAGGTGTACCAATGTACACCCACAGTTCGCCGGTATGTTTTAGGTCCCATGTAATAGGGGGTGAGCCTATTGCCACTAACCGGGCACAAATCCAAACTCCGACCTGCTACTGAGAATTTCATAGAAAAACCCAATAGCACCTTGGTCGACTTGGGAATCGAACCCAAGACCTCTAGCGTAGCAGTCGTTTTTTTTTTGTAGTTTCACGTAATATAAATTAATTTCTAATGTACTTACATTAGACATTAATTTATATTATATTAATTTATATTATATAATTTACATTACGTTATTACGTGATACTTATCAATTACTTTGCTAATGATCTAATGATACGTGTTTTTTTGCGATACTAAAATAAATACTGTTAAAGAATCTTTATCTACACTATCCACATAGTAGTCAGAGAGGTCGTTCCTATTCCATATAAAGAGAGGCTTTTAACGTAGAACAAAAATGAAGGATCAATATTTTTTTTTGTTAGTTTGTGATTAACAGTTTTGAACAGACATTTAAAGCATTTAACAGATCAGATTATTATTATTATTACGACTAAGCCGTAACAAAAATAAAACTTAACAGTAGTCTACCAAAACTCATCAATTCTAAAGCTATGGAAAATTTCGTGTAATATCCTCCCCACGTAGTTTACAAGTTGGCAAGGAAATAGGCACATTAAGATAAACGTAGATGTTAATTTATTATTCATAGTACATTAAATACGTCACGGGTTAGAGGCTGTAACTCATGTGGATGCATAGCAATGTGGCGGAGGAGGGTAAACATGCATCGGTGGGGATGGAGGCTTCACAGCATGAGGTCTTAGTTAAATTATAAGTATGACATGCCAAGAGAATTATTTTGTTTTACTAAAGCGTTTTGTTTTGAGTTTTGAGTGTGCCATTTTCTTTTGAAGACTGATAATTTGCTTGTTCAATAAGATTTTACTTTACATATAATTGTTAAGATTATCCCACTTTGAACCACAAAAAAATATGTCTTTAAGATAATTATATTTTTAATCATATTATGTAGATCCTTGTGATCCCATATTATTTGCCCAGCAAATAAGAAAAAAAAGAGACTTGTTGAACATACAACAATAGTACAGAGCTTTATTTGTAGCTTCATTATCTACGTTCAAATAATATCAACATCAATCACTAATACCTCGAACTAATTACATCCCCACAAACATATCATCAATTACAGAATTAAATTCGTTACAATAAAGCGGTCCCCTCGAGCTAAAGTTACAATTTCCAATTCGCATCGATCCCTGTTCGAAACTGCGAAGACTCCAAGTTTTCGAGTTCGAACCGAAATGATAGATAGCTGGAATGCTTTCCCCAATACGTGGATCGTACCGAAAGTTGAGGCAAAAGGGACTTTGAATAAGGTATTTAATTAAAATTATATAAGTGTTACCTTGGTTTTGTGGTTACACATAATTGAAAAGGAGGCGTCATTAATGAAATTTATATGGGATCACTTCTGAGGTGTAAACTATCGATGACAAATATAATGTTTGGAATCGATCGATAAATTCCGGAAACATGAAAATACAAAATCATAAACTCCTCATTTTGAAGTCGGTTAGAAAGGTAAGAAGCAAATATATTTGTAATGTTATTCAGTTTTGAACTGACTTCAAAAAAGGAAACGGAATTATGTTCTAGTTTATGTATTTATGTTGTGTAGTTGAATTGCCCTGTGATCGATTGCCGTCATGATATGTCTTTTTTAAATGGTTTTTTTTATGAAGGCATATTAAATTTATTAGATACAGTCCTTACAACAACAGTTATTTATTTAAAGATGCTATAAATATTATTTATAGTATTTGGTAGATATTTTTATAATATCAGGTTCTAGAAGACTGGTTAGTACCCAAAACTCATAACTAAATAACTAAAATACTAACGTGATATTACACAGACCAAAACAGTAGGAACAGTAAGCTGAAGCACAAAGGACAACACGGTAAGCGTCGCGCGTCGTCAGAATTCGCGACATTTTGTACACGAACTATGCAGAGTTACATTCTTACCAACTAGTCCGGGTAAGCTAACAAGCAGTTTGGAGACGCCTTGCATCCACAGATTATTAAGTAAAGGCAAAACACTTGAGCCTTGTGCTTGAACAGAAAATGGTGAGAAATTTAAGATTGATCGGAGTTTGCGAGAGTCGTGCTGTTAATGAGGAAATTTGAAACTTCAAATAAATTGCTTTAAGATTGCAAGTATTAGTAACTACATGTCTTACTACTGAATATGGTATATCATAAATCATTGTGTATGAGAATAAGCATTTTTCTAATTTTTCAGTTTTAATTTTAACTATTTTATACAGAGCCTAATTTGTTTATTATAATTGTGTATCATTTTTTAGTGTCCTTAAACGATTGATGAATGGATAAATAATTATTTCAGTTTGCAGTAAAACTGTCAAAGAGAAAATCTCAAAGCGCAAATATTTATTTAATTCAAACTTAAATTTATCAAAACACAGTCAAATAAGCTGGCAATCAATCAATCAAACCAGACAAAACTTCTTCACTGCTGAAATAGAAGCAAAAGGCAGAAGACTATGTGTTGTAAAGCAACTTGGAAGACCTATGGCTAACAGCGGATATAATTCAAAACATATGTTATATAAGCGATGATAAAAGTTTCATAATTTAAATCGCTTATCCAAATCACCACAAACAATAAAAAAACTCCATTATTTTCCTAGCAAACTCTTTCAGTACATAACCGTCGGTGTTACCTCGATATTTATCATTTGAATGGCGTTCCGTACACATGGGGCCAACAAAACTGCTATACATGCACATAATAGCGCCGCTGGCCCCAGTAATGGCACACAAGTGTACTCCTACTTAGATTTCCTGCTCATAGTTTTATTGGCTTTTATGAAAATATGGTTGTAATGTTTTGATGTAGTGTGCGAGTTTTCGTGCTCGGAAAACTTTTTGGAATGATTTTCTTTTTAGCAGTAGTGTTTTTTTAATAAACAAGTGGATAGGATGTTTTTTCCCTTTGTTTATAACTAGAGACTAAGTATATGAATCAAAATCCAAGTTTCTAACAGACTGTTTTTTTTTTCAATCAATAAATGTTTTAGCAAATTTATCTACGGTTCCTATCTTATATTAGAATCTAAAGTTTTATTTATTTTACTTATATAACGAAATACATTTTATTCGAAACACATAGCCTGTAAATAAAACGCAAGGAAACCCTTAATATCCAATAAGTCTGAAAGACTACCCTCTTTCGGAGATATTTGTGATCCTCCGAAATATTTCTCCGATACATAAAATATAACGTACTATGTATAGAAGAAATACTGCCAGGTGTGGTATGAATTCTCGATGAGCTCCAAACTGAACTAGGACGCTAACAAGACCATTTAATTAATTTTTAATTGATTTCGAAAGTTCGTGTCGAAGCGTAGTGCTGTGAGGGTATTTTGACTGACGAAACCTGTTTTTGTGATAGACGATTACACTAGTTTAGTGGTTTACGTATATTTTTTTAAGTTGGGTGTATTAGCTAATCTATGCTTGCTTGCTAAACTGGATAATTTTCAAAACCTATCACAAAAGGCGAGAGTTTATTTATTAGAGTAAAAAAGTGTTTTAAATGTAAGTTCGGAAATATATCGTGTTTTGTATATATTATATATATAAAATAATTGGCAATTAAACCCATAATTATTTTGATCAAATATGGTCCATAATATTGGCTTGTTAGTGATAACATTTCACAACAATTCCAAGAATCCTTAATTGTGTCATCAATAGCCTTAATTATAATATTCGCGGAATTATGAAATGTAAATGTACACGTAGAATTTGAGTTATATTATACCGTAAAATAAATCGCCAGGTCGTATTTACGACAGGAAACCTTTTAGCAAACACTTACATAAATCCAGACAAAATCCGTATTTTAGATGAGTGATATACGATATTTGAAAGCTAACGCAATAAAATCGTATAATACCGATGTATAGGGATCTGGCATATTAATACATTACAAGAAGGATGCTATATAATGATATAGCATCCTTCTTGTAATGTATTAATTTTACAAGTAAACCAATGGGTTTACTTGTAAAATTGCACCAATTTAACGACGCTACGGCTGCAAAGATTATGATGTCCGGGAAACGTATATTGTACGAAATTAACCGGACGACATCGTTTTAATATCGTTCTCGTGATTACCGCCTTGTGAACGTCTTTGGCCGTTTTCCAACTAGGATACCGTGCATTATTATAATGACTTTGTTCTAAGTGAAATATCGACACAGTGCGCGCTACTGAGAATCTTAAGAGGCGTGAGAGGTTTGTCGAAGTTAATTTCCCAGATGATTTGGAAGATAAAATGTAGGATGCTGCAGTTGCATGTACGTATCGCGAATGTGCAATGCAAAAAGGAGGTCGGTCAGTTAGTAGGTGAATTTTGTTAGTGTATATATTTTGGATTTAATGATGAACCTAAACAAGTATGAAATATTATTATGCATGGCATACTCATCATCAGCATCATCATCAGTCTAGAGCAGTCCACTGCTGGATAAAGGTCTCCAGCTCCTGCCAGCCGTCATGGCGTGCTCAAAATAACAAAAAACGTGGTTTGAATTTCTGACAGGTTATTGTTTTTTTGTTTCAACTGACGGATGTTATGATACTTTTATAATAATTCAATAAATTACACCAAAATAATATAGTAAAACATAAATCAATTGCCAGTTATTTGCAATCTTATGAAATACGTAATTATAAACTTTCCGACTTCTACAGAACTGTCGCGGCAAAGCGTTCTATGTAATTCCACAACATATGCGAACATCGACTTATTTAACTTATCCCGTATAAAGTCTTAATTAAAAAGTTCGCACAGATCCGAATAAAATCTCACTGATACACCTCGATAGAAGTTCTCACTGAAAGTACTTTAATTAACGTGGGAACTCATTATTTCTTATTATTTAACTTCTCCACATTGCTTCGCCACCTACGACTTTTTCTGATTGTTTCAGAGTACATTTTCTAACTTTGGATTTTTGTCTGAATGATGAAAATTCTGGTTTAGTGGGTTAGCTTTAAAAAGCATTCTTTATCTCTTTCATGTATTGATTGACTTATTCTTTTTTAAATATGAATGAATTTTAAATTTAAGTGATTATTTGTGGCAAAAATCACAAAGAATATTTTGGGTCGAAATGCGTATGTAGAACCTAAGTTTTTTGTTACTAAGTAGTATAATGATAAGAAAAAAACTTCACAAAAATTGCATATTGAAAAATTTTAAATAGGTACATATTTCTCAAACATAGTTGTGTACCAAGTAGCATTCGCTTTACACTTAAAGTAACCACAGAATTTACACCACAGGTAGTCAAAGGTAATACATTTTCATAGATCAGACATTTCATCTGGTGGCGCTGTAAATAATGACGGGGTCACCATTCAATGCTAGTAGCGGTCAAATAATATGTGTTCGGACTTTACACTCAACGAGATGCATTCCTTGCATTTTTCGGAGCTAGCCCAAGGTATGAGCGGTAGAGATTGTTTTATGTTTTAGTGTTATGGCAGCAGGAAATTAAGAGAACTATGGATAACATACTACGGGTAGAATTAATATAGAACTAAAGTAATTTTCATATTTTTTATAAAAGACGCTATGTTTGAAATTTTATCAAGATGTTATGAAACTAGTAAGGTTTGAAATGAATACTACTGTTGAAAACATCAATAACGGTATAGCAATTAAACCAAAATGATGAATAATGTGATTTTTTACATAATATAATATGTAAGTAAATTTTAAATGAAGCCAACTAACGGTATATCTGATGATCAATCGCTCATAACTTGGTACAAAGATTTAAAGTGGAACTTTTCCAATAAATGTTACGTGAACGAGGGACGAATGTCGCTGCGGTCGCGCCGTGCATTGTTGCGCGCCCCGCGTCATTGATTTAGACCCGGTTCTGACCAGTTTTAAGCGGTTTTAACTGCCTTTAACCGGATTTAATCTTTTAACCCGTCGTCCGCTTTGTTATTTGAATTGGAGGGTCAGGTGTAGGGTCTTTCAGAAGTTTTCTTTTGTTATTGATTGGAAAAGTAACCGGCCCGTTGTTTGCGGTCGAAGGGTTGAAGTTTTGTTTAGTTGTTATTATCGGATATTCATTCAGGGCCTGTCTGTATGAAAGTTTGATGAGTTTGAGTTATTGTGCGATGAAAACGATGGAAAATAATAGAACAGTTTACATTTATCGCGTGTTAATATTGGCTTATTCATTGTATTGACAAACCAACTAATTAGCTATAAAACAAGTTCGGTGAATAGTAACAATACGTAATGGAAAACAAATATGTAAGGCCGGACAATGTGAAACATTGCGATTAATATTGTATTGACATTCAAATGAATACAACATCAATGCAAACATTTGTGCAAGCTTGTACTTCGTTATGCCAATAAAACTAATTTACTGCAACTTTATCAACAAACAGAGCTAGCTTTTCAAAGGCGCTTGATTTAATGAGAAGTAATTGCTTCACTAAGCTGAATATAATCTTGGAACCATTACACTGCTGGGTAAAGAAGCCTATTTGTAAAAACTATTTATTCTATTTGTACTAAAATAAACACCTAATATGGAAAAGGCCATTCAATCTATTATTTCCGAAACACAAGTTATCAAGCTAAAATATTTTAAATACCATGACAATTTTACGTAACATCGTTTCAACACAACATTATTTTCATTACTCTTTAAGCCAACATTATTGAGAGCTTAAATGTAATCCATGTTAAGCCATGAAATATCTTTTTGCACCGTATTAACGGAATCCGATACAAACGTATTGACTTTCTACAAAAAGTAAATAAGACGTAACTATGATTTGGTGGAACCTATCAAACATCCGCCGTGTCTAAACTGCTAGAGGATAGTTTGTGGTGCAAGTGAAGACGTGGCAGAGACTTGGTTGTTAATATATTGTTAGTTCAAAGCTGAGTTTAGGATGTATCGTGATTGTAAATGCCAAAACGATGATTAGAAGGGTAATTTTTAACAGGTGAGGAGAGAAAAATAAGGAAACAAAATGTAGGGCTTTGATTAATTATAATCAAAGTTGTAGAGAAAACGGGATGGGAAGAGGAAATAATATATTCTACAAAAAAAAATTTAGGTGTAAAATAAATATGTGCCATTACAATACTTACAACATAATAAGAGTGAAAAATATGAAAACAATGATTTTAACTTATATTGCTGTTCGTTACTTAAGAAGTTTATTTTGGCTTTTTAAATACACGCAAAGAAATTGGACAAGTTTATACTTTCCTGTCTGTCAATGATAGTGACAGACAGGAATATAACAGGATACAAAAGGTTAATTATTTTCATATTTTACCAAGATAACCTACTTGAGAACAGTTGAGTTCTATAACCCGAAAGGTATTTTTTGTGAGTGCAATATACAATCACATGTTTTTTAGCTTTCTTTAAATTAATTGATTTGCTTGTTGTCGATTTGAGTTCCGCTGACCGCCAGTATCTTGCACCAAACCCACAAAACAGTACACAACTAGTATACATTACAGATTATATTTTTTCTTTCCCGTCACGCGACACCGCCGACCAGTGTCAAATATAATTTTCCTCGTTAACTGGTCGCAATTCGACACCTATAATCGAACTCCAGTATCCATAACGGAAACCTTAGAAAGTTGTAATAGGAAGTTAAGACAGAAGGCCTATTTGGAAAGGCAACTCGAAATGATGAAATGTAATGACTTGCCATTGATTGTTATTAGTTTTTATTTACTGCACTATGCCGAAGTATGTATTATGCTGTGATTATGAAAACTGAAATTTACTTTTTTTGGCACATTAATTAGTTATAGTGTCACCTAATTTTAATTATTTAATTTATTACATGACATATGAATCCATGTAAGTTGAATATTTGTGTCTACTGAAATTAAGGTCTGCTATGTATTATCTATATTGACTTTCATCATAATCTGTAGTAATGAAAAGGGAAATAAAAAAAAAATACCAAAAGGTATGTGTGATTACACAGTCAATTTGTTTTAATTATGTAATGGAACTTCTTCACCTATTTCCTCATATTATAAAGAAGACATTAAAATTTTACGCGCGCCGCCTGTCAGCTGTTTTATTTGCCATTTATTATCAAAGATTAGGGATGGCATGTTTATTTTTTCTTAATAAAGCACTTTTGAATATTAAGTGGGTATAAAACATGCGATTAACGAAATTATTCGAGATTCGAATAGTGTTGTAAATTGAGTGGTTTGTACTTTGTGTATTCTCGAATTTAAGTTGAGTCATAATATTTTCTGTTGATAACTTATCTTGGGAGATTATTTGAAGAGAGTAATAAAAATGTAGAACATAATTATTAAGATAAAGTAAGTTAAGTTATTATGAGTTTGAAAAGAATTTTAGAAATCAATGAATATTAATACACTATCACTGGATATCTATTTATTTTAAGTTTTAGTTACAAGTGGATTCATTCATACACTTAAATTCTTATCAAGAAAGTGTGTCATCGAGATAAGCGCATCGTGTGAACAGCATCACATTCTATGAAAGTGTCTCTTATCAATTAACTTGACTATCTTAATGGTAACTACGTGTTAGGAAAAAGATGAATACTTAGTGCGAGTATGTTTTAATATGACGGGCCTGTTGGTCTAGTGGTTAGTGACCCTTACTGCTATACCGGAGGTCGTGGGTTCGATTCCCACTCAGGACAAATGTTTGTGTGATGAGCACGATCATTTGTTCTGTGTCTGGGTGTAATTTATCTATACTTATAATAAATCTGTAAAAGTGAAAATTCTGTACATTGAAAATATAAAAAAAAAAAATGGCGGGGGGTGTTACTAGACCGACACCGAACCCAAAAAAATGAAAAAAAAAAAAATTGTCTGTCTGTCTGTCTGTTTGTTCAGGTATCACGCAAAAACTACCGGTTCGATTACGATGAAACTTGGTATAATTATTCTTTATTATTCTGGGCACCACACTGGGTAGTTTTTATCCCGGAAAAGTATAAACAATAAAAAACAAACTTAATTTTGCGGTGAAAAACTCATTGACAAGTTTCGTCATCCACGCGAACGAAGTCGCAGGCACAGCTAGTCTATAATATGTATGTATTTAGAAATATATAAGTATGTTTATCAGTTATCTGGTAACCATAACACAAGCTTAATCTGCTTAGCTTGGGATCAGATAACCGTGTGTGAGTTGTCCTGGAATATTAAAAAAAATAAAAAAATATGACCTTTTTATATGACTAGACCTATAAGTTGTATACTATATTCGATTACTTACGGATATTTAGAAGTCATGAAAGAGGTGCACTATTTATCCATTATACACTTGTTTATAATTTACAATCACAAATAGTAAAAAAATAAATTAAACCTTAGGCAGGTCTCGAACCCCCGGAACCGGAACACTTGTTTATTTATATGTGTTTATATATTACAGAAGCGAGGATCAATCTAGAGGCCATATTATGTGTTATACCTACCTATATGTAATAGTTTTAATGTACCTACATTTATGTTATTTTTGTTCTTTGTGTTATGAGTAGTGTATGTACCGTTCTATTCTAGATAAATACAGGGTGTTAAGAAAACCCTGTCCGATCCGTTAAGGTATTGTTAGGTATCGATATCTGATTCCATTATTGTAAAAAATAATAGGAAAAAAAATAAAAAAATTATAACATAAACCTTTTTCTTAAAAAGCAAGTGAGAGAGTCGGCGTCGTCACAGGTGCTGTCAAATGATCATACAAAAGGCCTCCAATAATACCGACGAAAATGGTGGTGTAACTTTTGTTTTAACCTCAATTTTAGGGAATTTTGCGGCAAAAAATGGTTATTTCAAACTTCATTAAATTATTATTATTACTATCATGAATATTCCAAATTCAATATATTATTTGGGCATTTGATTGTGAACCCTATATCACCCTTTCGGGTCGGACAGGGTTTTCTTAGCACCCTTTATATAAATATTATGATATTTAAAAAACAAATTGCAACGAATAACCCTTACAACAATTATTTAGCATTTGAAAGGGCCCTAGAAACTCGCAAAACGCGCCTAGTTTGTGCAAAGCTATAAACATTACATAAAGTCATGCATACTAAAGGACTGTTAGTTTTAGGAATAATTTAACGGCTCTGCCGTAACGCTATTCATTATACGTTATATTAGAATATTAGCAAAGGCACGCGTTTGACTTTAAATGTTCCGAGAACAGTCGAGGAAGTGTTTAAAGCTTATGTTCCGTGTCGACCAGTCGGAGTGCGGACTTGGCGGAAAATTTGTGTTACAAGAATTGTCGACTAAATTTTATCCCCTATTACATTTATTTTACAAAAAAACTTTAAATAAACGTTTTTCATATTCAATTTTTATTTATGTATTTTAACACATGCGGAGGACACAAAGTTTTAGTTTTAGATGAACTACAGTATATCTATTACAGTAGGTACTGCCGGCAGTATTTGATGGGACAGCTTTTAAATACTTACTCCACGGATACTTAATGATATGTGCGTCAACACGCCAACTCAAGATCGTACAGCGTTCTGCGGGTTCGATTCCCGTATGAGGCAAACATTCTTGTAATCATCTTCAAATGTTGTTGTTCTCTGAGTAAGTGATATAAAAATATTTTTTTCATAAAGAAAGAGTTTAAATTATTTATTGCATTTTTTTATATAATGTTTGTAGCCAGTTTTAAACCTGTTAATATTGTTACCGTGCATGTTACAACAGTGAAATAAGCCCTTGTTTCTGTAGTCTAACAACATTAGTATCTGTGACGAATCTCTCATTAGAATGTTACGTATGGCATCGGTTCACGTCCGCCCGCTTTGTTAGAATCAACACTTTTGTTTGGGCTCGTGCTCATTGAGGAAGCTATGAAATGCCGTGTTAAGAACTAAATAAGGTTTGGCTGAGGTTTGCAAAGGGTTTAGATATTAAGGGAAACGTTTTTGTTTATATGGATGTAGAGAAATAAGTGCCTTCTGAATCCAATTAAATAAAAAATAAATAAATAAATGCGGACAACATGACATCCATTGCTCTAAACCCAAAGTAAGTAGCTATTTAGCACTTGTGTTATGGAATTCAGAAACAACGAAGGTACCACAAACACCCAGACCCGAGGCAATGTAGAAAAGTGAGTTTCTGCATTGACCCGTCCGGGGATCGAACCCGGGACCTCCTCCTGAAAACCGGTGCGTACGCCACTCGACCACGGAGGTCGTCAAAGAATTTCATGGGTATCTGTGATTGCTATTCAATGCATCAAGATTAATTTTTAAAGTTAAATAATATTCATGTACCTATCAAAATTGTGTCTCACACATGAAAGTTATGAAATGGCAAGAAAAAGTTAATTAAATAAAATAACTCTGAATATCCGCTCTAAATTGAAAAGATAAGACTTAGATATTATATGGAAGCTTTGCCCGGATTAGAACCTTATTAAAATCGAGTATCTTGTAGAGAAGATAATCTCACTGATAAAAAATAAAAAAAAGTATCTGATTAAACAGTTAGAATTAAAATAATATATTCTTGATAACTTCAGAAATAATTAGAAGCTTAAAACTAGGTATATAATTTTACAAAATACACAGTAATATAAATTGGTGTTGCTAGTAGAAAAATCGAGTAAATGTAAAGCTCTCGAGCACACTCTACCCGGAAAACGGGTATTAGCTGCGACCTTTATTGAGTTATACCCGGGGACAATTGTTTGTGTAATATTTGTTTTCGATATTATTTACTTAAGAGAAAATTGCAGCGTTGTTGATTTAGCAATGCTGCGTCCAATAAATTGTGAGGAATTCCTAGAAACGATTTTTAAGAATTTCGAACTAAAGGTAAAACAAATTTTGTTATTGAAGTGATGAATGAAAAATTAAAAATGAATTGTGCTTGAGAAAATAAGGTTTTGACTACCGCCATAGTAATAAGTAATTCTTCTCTTAACGTTGTGTGCCAAAACGGCTGAATCGATTTTCATGAAATTTTACCGTATAAGCTCATGCTTATGCTTACATTAAACTATAATTTAGCAATTAATCGCTTGCTACTATTAACAAAATAAGCTCACTTTGCAGGAAATGTACCTGTCCGAAATTCTCATTAACGACACATCCCAACTAAACTAACAAGTCTCAGATCATCAAAATTAAATCCTCTTAGACATAAATTTACAGACACTGGACATTTTCGTCTAGACCTGCAGTACCGGATATTTCATGGCATATACCCGGCTTCCGAACTAACTTCCTGAAATGAGCGGAATAAATCCGGACGTCACTTGTACGGAACACACGGATGATAAACTGCCTGACAAGAAACAAGTCCAACTTTTTTAAAGTTACGTCATCAAGTCTGAAATTCGTATTTGTAACGATATGGGAATCAGTCCACTTTTTACTAGTCGGTTACTTCTGATACATGTGATAGTGACGTTTGAATGTTTGCCGAATTGAAAATTAATATTTTTTTTGGACAAGGTGCTGTACAAAAAATAACTTAACATTTTGATAAGCTCGCCTATGGAATGTAGAGATATGATTGTTTTAAATGATTTTTCCGATTTATATTGTTGGAAAGAATAAATTAATGTAATAGCAATAAAATGTGTAGTATGTTACATTCCAAAAATTTCGGCCGTTTTTTGTATTTATATTTTTTACGTATTAATTTTATCTTTTAACTTTGAACACATTTCTGCTGCTTAACAGGGTACCTATACTGAACATGGAACATTTGACATAATTACATTACATCTACTTATAAATTTAGTTCGCCAACAAGTTCGGCATTCCCATCTCCGGTACAGCCAGCCGTGTCAACACTACCATAGCGCACCAACACAGCCGGCTCAATAACACGGAAAATTATATCGCTTCGGGAAAACTACTTCCAATACATTTGTATGGCGCATTTAGTCAGTAATGCCTTTTAAGATTCGGTTCTATAGTTTTCTTATTGGTGTTTTCTGATTGGAGTGAGAGAAGTGGGTGCTCTTTGATTTTGTAACTGATTATTTTGGATTTTTATGGTATCGGTTTTTCCATGAGTTATATCCTAAGTTATTTTTAGAAGCTTACTTATGCAGTTAACATGTTTTCTGGGTCAAAATTTTCTTATTAAAGTTGGGTTTTGGATTATTTTTAATGTATCCAAGATTTTTAACAGTGGGCCAGAGATAGGGGACAGTTAATCAGGTCTAAGTGATGGCTTTTCCTTATAATTTTAGGTTACTAAAATAAACCTTAGATTACTGAGAATGGAAGACAATGGTTAAATAACTTCTAGCACTTATCCAACTTGGTCACAAAACAAAAAAATATCTTCAAAATCTAAGATAAATAGGTGGACATTTCGCCTATAACCCGATTCATTAATCCAGCAACAATAACACGTTTCGTCCATTACAACGACACTTGCTTAATGGACGTCCAATGGAACATAAATAACGGTATTACTATTTTGTGTCAAAAAATAAGTGATACCCATCCCATCCCCCTTTGGGCTTTGTGCTTTTAAAACATTATGTTTGACGAATTTAGATTTGCGATTTTTGTTGATTTATCGAGTGGGTCTAATGTTAATGAGAAGATTTTAGTAGGTGTTCACAGAAAAGTTTTGTGCTTTCACACGTTCAGATAAAGGATTTCCAGACTTTTTATCAAAATCAATAAATTCTGTAAACTTTTGCTGTACTTGCGAAAACGATTTCTGAATGTCAACAAACATCAATTCATTTTGTATTTTGTCATCTAGTATTTGACTTTATTTGGATATCGTGAATCTTGTACAGGTGGTTTAAAAATTGAACACACCTCCTTTTTCCATCTTTTTCTTAGCTACCTTAGGGTTGACACCCAGGAAAGGAACACCATTAGAATTTATAGGCCTAAGATCATGACGTCATTTTCCACAATCAACAGTCCATCAATTTGTCCTCTAACCAGCTGATTAAGCACAATCCCCTGAGTTAATTAACCCTGTATCCTGCGATATCAGAGCACCCCTGAATGGCGAAGGTATTGACGATGACGTGGCCACTGGGCCGCAAACTGCGATACTATGATAAAACTAATAGAATTTGGGATTAACGCTGACCATATTGTTTGGTTATGCGGTGGGTTATATAGATAGAGATTATACAGTATTATTGTTTGTTGTTTTATTCTTTTCAAGGTGAGCAGAGAATATATTGAATATACCTTGATTTTTCCTACACGTCGTGCCATGGGTAGTCATGGAAGGTAATGTTGGCTAGGCTGTCACTACCTGTGTAGCTATTCATCAAGGTAAGTTTTTTCTCTATAATTGTATAATAGAGTTTACATATTTACCATTTAATTTTATTGTTATCGAAAAAAATAATAATAAGCAAAATAAAAATTGTTCGTAGGACACTTCTGTGATATTTCACTAGTCGTTAAATATTCGGAATTATCGTAAGGGAATGCTTATGTTCCAAAATAATTATACATACATACATTTTTTTTATCGGATATTTTTTTCTATGATTACAAATTTTTTCAATAATGCGCGCAAAAAATATTTCCCTTAGCCTCACCTACCAAAAAGCAAAAAGCTGCCTCACTCTCATACATAAATATCGTTACAAATATCTCAAATATAACCGTTCAGTAGAAATTTGACGGGAACATACAATAGCTACATGGCTCGCTTGGAAGGCGGTGTCGAAACGTCCGGTCGGGCCGAAGTGACGTGTATTGTTGCCTGTTGGTTCCGTAGTCCGAACCACTGTTATAATGTTGGGTAATATTATTAGCGGTATTTGTATCTGTTCTATATTCATTGATTAGATATTCCGTTTTGAATTTATTTTATTATATTTTTATATATTTGTGTCTTATGTCTGGACTGCCTCGTTGGCCTAGTGGTGCTAAGAGCGACTGCTACGCTAGAGGTCTTGGGTTCGATTCCCAAGTCGACCAAGGTGTTATTGGGTTTTTCTATGAAATTCTCAGTACCTAGCAGGTCGGAGTTTGGATTTGTGCCCGGTTAGTGGCAATAGGCTCGCCCCCTATTACATGGGACCTAAACATACCGGCGAACTGTGGGTGTACATTGGTACACCTCTGCCTAACCCCTCGGGGATACAGGCGTGATGGTATGTTATGTTATGTTTATGTTTTATGTCTGTAGACAGAGCTTTTCATATCGAAAAATTCTGTGACTCACTTTTGGAATAGTATACTATAAATTGTAAATCTCTTTTTTATACAGGGTTTTGGTATAATATTACTGTAAGATAAAATACAACTTTGTATGATAGATCATTGATTGCACATAATATGTATAAAAAAAGAACTTCATTGAATTTTATTTTAAACCGCTCCTGAGGTAAGTATAACTCTATCGATGCTAAAAATATATTTTATTTATTAATGTTTCCTGACAAATTGAGAGCCTCCTCCCTTTAAATTCGGTTAAAATAGAACTTAGATTGAAACGTAGGGTTAATCATGACGCATGATAGTAGTCTGCTCAACTGCAATGCACACATATACTTCGTTAGAAACAAGGCGACACAATTTGCAAGTAAAAATATCTACACAAGTAAGTAGGTATACGAAACATTAAAGATAATAACATAGGTCGTAAGTCAACGCTTCTGAGTTATGTGTCTAGGTCGCGGTGAAATTAAAGAAAAACAAAAGCGTGTCACTTGGCCTCTGACCCAAGTTAGAAGGGATAAAGTATACAATGTAATTGCCATAAATGGACCCTATAGAAATTATCCTATGTGAAAAAAAATACCCCCCGAATATTAACCAAATTTAACTTTAAGTCTGCTTGGGACCACGGCCTGTATAACCTGGTCGAAACGTCAAGCCCTAAAAGGTATTTATGCATGTACGTGCTTATTCCTGTTGAATAATATTACTGTAAACTTTAAGTCGTTCTTAAATATCTATCTGTCGCTACTTATCACCTTATAGTGATAGAGACAGCATTAGCCTTAACGGCAACTTAAACTAATTGACGCTTTTGTATGTGGCCATTAGTTAATGTATAACAAACAGAGAGACTCTCGTTGATCTGTGTAGCACCTGCGTGTAAGTACGAAGAAAAGAAACGTACCTGTATAGAAAATCTTTAGATGAGTACTAATTTAATTTTTAATAATAATAATACAGCCTTTAAACGTCCCACTGCTGGGCACAGGCCTCTTCCCATATAGAGAAGGCACGAGCATTGATCACCACGCTTGCTCTGTGCGGATTGGCGATTTCAGATCCCAAATTTTGGAATCCAGGTTTCTTCACGATGTTTTCCTTCACCGTTTGTCAGAAGTGTCTTAGAATAATTAAGAAAGTACATATAACTTTGATAAAGCCACATTGGTACTTGCCTGGGTTCGAACCTGCAACCTTGTGCATAGAAATCCGTTCATTGAACCGCTAGGCCACCACGACATTATATTTAATAGGGCATTTTTTTTTAATAAGTACAGGAATGTCTGGAGCCAGACGGGGGAGACCTTTGCCCAGCAGTGGGACATATAAGAGGTTAATAATAAAAAAAAGGACAAATAGTGAAAACCATCAAATATTTAGGTAAAAAGTTAAAATAAACTGAATTTGAGTTGAAAAAGCCTTAGGTAGAGGGAATAGTCCCTATTTCCCGCGACTTCCTATCGTTTGCGGCCTCCCAATAATTTTGATATGTGGTAGCAAACTATCTAGGTGGGATAACAAGAGCGAGCTTACTTTATTCTCGCTGGTAACGTGACGATGTATGGCGACAGTTGCTGATACAGTAGCTGACTCATAACGTAGGGAACTGTGTTGGTGCAACCTTTGTGGTTCGAAACTCTTTTGACGCAGAGTAACTTTAAAATTTAAATTTTTATTTTAACGTGTATTATAATATGGATAGGAAGAGATGGAAGCCAGCCAAAATTTAATTCAGTCGACCTTAACAAAAATTGTGTTTAGCCCCCAAGGAACAGGTTCATTAATAAAACTTAATTAATTTCGCATTAAGTCAGTCAGATTGGATTAAGTGAACGTAGCTTAAACGAATTATTGGGGATTTGGCAAAATTATGGGGAACGGTAGTGAAAATATACAGGAGTTACATTGGTGCCTGCCTGCGCCTGTGGTGCATACGGCTTGTATATAGCAAAAATCCCAATATCGATAGCGTTGTAAGCTTAATGAGGCAAATAACGTGATAAGATATTGACTCTTGCAGTGCAGTGACACGTTTATTAAAGTTACACAGTGTCAAATAATTTATACGAAAAAATTGGAAATTTTGAGCTGTAATTTCGTAAACTGACTTTAAACCAGACGTACTCTTCACACCTTTTGGATAGATATACCCTTTAGGTGACACACTGTATAGAATTAAAGTTAACCAGTCTATATTAAAAATTACATAAAAACGTACAAAAATTCATCTTCTGTAAAACGTATGAACATAAACAGAACCGTTCACGAATTGCTTCCGTATGTTTTCAAGATCGGACGGATTATTATCGAGTCCCCCGACTCGCTGTGACCCGAATATTTTTATAGAGATATCTCAATTGATTGGCATCTCTCGAGGTAGGAAGTGTGACGTCATTCATGAGATCAGATGTCACTTTGTTAACATTATTATGTAATATTTTAGACAGGGTACGAAAATGTTCAGTTAAAGCAAGGTTTTAGAGAATAAATAAATGTTTTTTTTTTTATAAAATCCAATTTCATTGATAGGTCATTGACATGGTTTAGGTTGACTATAAAAATATAATTTGAATTAATGTATTTATTGCCAACTTACGAAAAGTTCAAAACCCGTACAAACCAAATTTTAAGTAATTTATCAAAATTTGAACAAAATTGGCCAACCCACCTAGCTAGACCCATATCTTACAAATAAAAGATCTATTTCAGTACATTTATTTAAATAATACACACCAATATCTTCCAAATGTCGTGACGTCTATATTTAACGATATTTTAAACGCATTTAAATACAAAATAAACAGTGTCACGTGTCACATCAAAAGGGAACCCAACAAAAATAGCATTGTGAACAAACATTACTGTTTTGAATATATTTTTAGACCTTACACATTATCTATTGATAACTCATACAAACAAAAATAGACTTTAGGTGCTCGGAATAAGATATATTTAGAAGGCAAAACAAAATTTGCAAAAAAATAAGCTACTTTACGTCTAGGCAAGCAAAAAGCAACCTTAAGTTAAAACAATAACGTTCATTTGTTAAATATGTAATAATTGCTTCCCTAAATTGAATTTAGAAGGGATAGTTGCGCATATGCGTCGATTGTCAGCTGTTTGTGTTGACATGTCCAATCACAATGAGGAATTTTGAAAGTATAGTTTTAAAACAATATTATTTAGGTGTTCTATATTAGATTATTAAAATGTTTATAAAAACTATTTGAGTAATTATGTCATGTTTTTATGGAAATATATAATGTTACATTTATTTGAAAATACATTCAAAAAGGTATAACTCCCGGCAAATAACTTGGCAAGATTTTGACGTAGTGGGGGTAAACCCGCGCATATTCGACCTAACTCACCAATCTCTAATCGACTCGGTCGACGAACGCACCAATCGCACGCTCGGATCGGCGCTACCGCATACCCCGCGTCCCGCTTGACCACCAAATAGACCAATTTCTGCGCATCTAACGACTCTTGCCAAGTTATTTGAAGGGAGTTATACTTCTTATTGGCGCTAGAAGAAGATTTTACCATTAAATAGAACAGTAAGTTTTGATTTACATACAAATATAATCACGCCTCTTTCCCTTGTGTAGGGGTAGGCAGAGACCACTTCTTTTTACTTGCTACGATCCTTACACACTTGCTTCGCTTTGTCCACTTTTTTTTTTTTCATACATGCGCTTCGGTTTAGGGTTCGGTTTAGTTTTGATTTCAATTTGTTTATATACTTGGCAAAAAAATTGTCCCATGTAACTATGTTTTTTAAGTCTATAATAAAAAGGGGAATGCCAAGTCGTCATAGTAATTTAGGCCCTCTGTGCACACAAATATAAAATAATAATAATAATAGGGAGCAATACTAACAATTAATTAGTAATAGAAATGATTTACAAAGAACTTAGCATTTCAAAGTTATTTAAGATTCTTATATTCCATCTTATATACTGCAGTTTATGTCGCCAGTGTCGTCATGAGTAGCGGGAACAGAATCCATAATCAGGCCGTGGTCGTCAGGTATAGGAGAATTGTCAGAGTCAGTATTTATAGCGAAAAGTAGTCAATTTAAACCGCAATAAACATAAGCAAGTAACCGCAATGGAGTTGCTAGAAGCAATGATTTTGAGTTTTGACTATTTTTGACATTTACGTATTCCGGCAACTGACAGTGACAAGTAAAACTTTGACATAGCAATAGGAAGTTGCCATAAAAAGTTTTTATAGATAGATATATTTTTTGAAAAGGTCGATTTATAGATATATTTTTTTATTAATAATTGGTATAATCATTATTATTAAAAGATATTTTAAGGAATTAGATAGGTATAATATATGTTTGCTGGGAAGAAAATGAACGGTTTTTAATAATAAACGAAAAATAATTATTCTGATTAGTTACCTGCCAACATTTTTTTGTAAAGGCAACATTTGAGACTCATGTTATGTTCAAGTTCCGTTTTTAGTCGTTATAATGTTTAATATTTATGAAAAAATGTTACCGACATGCACAGACTAATGAATACGTGGCAGACATTTTAAAAATACCAACATATTTTTTTTGTAAAACGAATCTCTTGTGCAATTCTGGGCCTAGACTCGTCATTCCCCTTTGCTCCATAGAGCAAGTTAAGGCTTGCGTAAACTATTGTAGCTACCTAATACAAGAGATAGGTCATCATTATAATCTACAATTTACCCTCTTAGCAGAGCAAGGAGGTGTATATCACCTTTCAGTATAGCAACGGCGATGTTCAAAGGTAAGAGTGGGTTATGGTCATTTGCATTAGATGTCCATCGCCCACAGACTATCCGCAGCCATAGCTCACTGCTGACTTATACGTCTTCAACGAATTATAATGCGGAGGTCTTAATATAAGGAAGTAATGTGGGACTTGCAATGACTATTTGAGTCATACGCTGGGTCATTTAATACGTGGTAGGTTTGTGTAGGTGCTGGTTTAAAAGTCATCAATAGGGTAGATGACTGGGTATGAAAAGTCAAAATCAATTTAGTCGGCCATTTAGATTATCAAAATATAATAAACAAGTATTTTTTTCTTTTATCAAATCAAGTACAAAATACGAAGATAAACCGCTTTAAAGTTTAGGACCGCTTGTAACGTCACTGCTTGGTACAATTTTTGCTTAGACGTGACGTCACGCAACATTTGTACTCACTGTATCTTCATATTTTTTGTTTATGGACATACGAAAAAATACGCGTCTATTTTTTTTATTATCGAAAAGGTGGACAAAAAAATAAAAATTGGTCATCAACCCTATTAAGCTTATGAGTTTTTAAATAAAAGTAACAAGAGTCATTAACGTTTCATAAGTGCTTGAAAGATTCAGGTACTTAAAATAAAAACATTTTCATTTTCATAATATTTTATTAGTCACGAGAAAAATGTAGTTTTATATTACATGGTAGATACTCGATAACCTTAATGTATTTAACGACTCTCATAGTTTTACTCATATTTTAATGTATAGCGGATCGTTGCGAAATGGCCTACATTTAATACCACATCCGTTGTTGAATTAATATTATTGTTTACATTTGGTTTCCTGACCTAATTGATATTACGAAACTGGGTTGATCGAATTATATGGGTAGAGACGCATGACGTTAATTAATAGTCATAGATTTAGTATAATAATAATCCAGCCTATAAACGTCCCACTGCTGGGCACAGGCCTCTTCCCATATAGAGAAGGTACGAGCATTGATCACCACGCTTGCTCTCTGCGGATTGGCGATTTCAGATCCCAATTTTGGAATCCAGGTTTCCTCACGATGTTTTCCTTCGCCGTTTGTCAGAAGTGTCTTAGAATAATTAAGAAAGTACATATAACTTTGAAAAAGCCACATTAATAATAATAATAATATTCCGGGACAATTCACACACGGTTATCTGATCCCAAGCTAAGCAGAGCTTGTGTTATGGTAACCAGATAACTGATAAACATACTTATATATTTCTAAATACATACATATTATAGATAAATTACACCCAGACACAGAACAAATGATCGTGCTCATCACACAAACAAACATTGGTAGTTGCCTGGGTTCGAACCTGCAACTTGTGCATATAAATCCGTTTATTGAACCACTAGGCCACCACGATAGATTTAGTATAATTGTAATTAATTCATAGATATTCATCCCACTACCTGCACTTGCTAAGACCTATAAAAACAATAACAATACTGAAAATGTTGTCTCCGTGGCTGAAAACGGGTCAACAACAAATAATTCATGAGTATTCGACACGCCAAGAAGATCTTGATTTCCCTATATTTTTATGTTCCTAACATCAGATTTCAGATATTTATGTTTCGAATCACCATCGAAAATCTAGCAAGTCTGTTCTTTTTCCGTATAATAAGAATTAATTATTTAAATTAAATTAAATCGATCATATTCCTAGTCTTACGACTAGGAATATGATCGATTTAGGCAGGTAACTGCCCTTAGCCTGTTATGCTATCTTAAACAAGTGCAATAAAATCATCTCTCACCAATTTATAAACGGCCGCAATGTAGTATACTTTCATTTTTAATATAAATACCTCCCTTTTGCGACAGAGATACCCTGAAATTCAATGTAGTCTAATAAATCAAGCGGCTTCTGAATGTAATCGTTAGGAGACCAGTAAACCTCTTAGCACGCTTCATAGCCTAACATGATTTCCCACAATAAAAAAGTTACGAGTAGCTAAGGTAAGATGGATAGTGGAAAAAAAAAACACGCAAAAAGCAACTCTATTCCCTTAAAATAGAAGTCATGTTAACGTCAGAGAATTATAAACTTGTGCTGATTCGTACCTATTTGCGTTCATAAAAATGAGTCCTGATATAAAAACTCAATCATAGTAGAGTACTGTCCATCCCAGGCAGTCAAAGGAAAACTAATAAAAAGGAATCCGCTTAAGGGCTCACATCTTCATACAATATAATCGATTCTCTAGTGCCCTTCAAACAATTCTCGATTACAACATCTGTTACAAGGCATACACACAAAATTACACATACAGCCCAGCGAAAGGAAACCAAACCTTACTGCATTACATTAAGGGCTACACCAAACGCAATTCTTAATATCCATTTGCATGGCTCGAATTGATTTGTTAGACGAATTTAAACTTTATGTGCTAGCCTTAAGGGGTATATTAAATATTAAATATTAATAGGTAGTGGGAGTTTGAGTATGTTTGCCACATGGTTGTATTTTATGGCAAATTATTAAGAAATAATTGAAAATCCCGCCTCCGTATTAGAGGGTTGGTCGAGATTTATCACGGAAGGTTCTTTCAAAAAGTTTTAATATATTTTTATTTATAGACAAATAAAACGCTGCATATTTTTTGAACTGCCTATGTTTATTTATTGTGCCTTAATTAAAAGAGAAGTTATTTGAAACATAGGTATTATAATACACAAATTGTCCTGTGATTATTTATTTTGTTATGAACCCCTTGCTTGATGACTTTTATAATTATAATAATGTTTAGGATTAGAAAAAACTTAAGAGGTGTTCGTACCTGTATATACTAAATATTACTACCTACTTATAATATATCGTACTGTATTTATCCGAATTACCGAACAAAAATTTAAATTTTATTTAGTGTTACTTAAAATCTAAACCACGCAATACTCTATTGCTACATCAATTCAGCATATTAATAATTATTTGTGTTAACTGATAACTAACTTAGAAACACTTGAATTTTTTATGACATACTAGCTGTACCGTTGCAATGCAATTTTTTCTACCTAGCACCTGCCTACTACCTACTTACTACCACTTAGGGGTATGAAAAATAGATAGTAGCCGATTCTCAGACCTACTGAATATACAGATAAAATTTCATAAAAATTGGTCAAGCCGTTTTCGAGGAGTATGGTAACAAACATTGTGACACGAGAATTTTATATATAAGATTATTTAAATATTACTACAGAAAAGAAAACAGCAATAAAACCGATACGAACACTTCCGACAGCACACGAAGATATCCGAAGCTTATTAAGCTGTATAATAATATAAGTAAGATAAAACCGCTAATCTTTGCCAAAGTACCGGAGCTAACTCGCAACAAATAGATCTAACATTCAATGGTGAAGGGAATTCTTTTGATATAAATAGTTTTGTTGTGACTTATACCCTGTGAGTGTACAGAGTACATATATTTCGGATATTTTATTATATTAAACATGATTCTTCTAGTTTTTAATTCTAGTGGCGAACGCACCGGTTTTCAAGGTGTCGCTATCTCTGAGGTCCTGGGTTTGATCACCCGACGAGTCAATGTAGAAATCATCTTTCTATATTGCCTCGAGTCTGGGGCCCGAGTCTGCTATTTACACTCGGGCGGCCCGAACGCGCACGAGTCGCGCCCGAACCGGCCCGAGTGCACCCGAGAGGGCCCGAGCGCCGCCGGACGATGCAACTGTTGGCACACTGACACGGAGTGTAAATAGCAGACTCGGGCCCCTGGGTGTTTGTGGTACCTTCGTCGTTTCTGAATTCCATAACACAAGTGCTTTAGCTACTTACTTTGGGTTCAAAGCAATGTATGTGATATTGTCCGCAGTTATTTATTATTATTTATTTATTATTACTATATTGAAGCAGGTTATGGTGACACCAATGTGAATTTTACAAAGTAATAATGTTTTTTCTTCCATTTGTTCTCTGACTTACCGGTAGAGGTATCTAAATAATGTACTAAATTAATTTTATTGGAATTTAGATAAATAATTATTACTGTCTTTCTGATCATAGTATTTCAAGACATGTGTACAAACCTTTAAATACAAATCCAATCATACTGTAAAGTACTTATCAAATCTTTATACAATTTGTTCAGCTCGAAACTGTATTTATTATTCATTATCATACTTCGAGACTTCCAAGAAGTTTTTGATCCCAAAATCATTTAAAAATAACCTATGTTTAGTCTACATTCCATATCGTATTGAATGTTATGACAGAGCCCATAATATGACCGTACAGGAGGGTGCAGTAGGGGAAAATGCAATTAATTTTATCACAAAAGACCCATTTGACTTATCAAGGAGTAACTAAAGAATAGTAAGGAATCTCACAGATCAGTACTGCCATTTAGAATCCTATCACCTCGAGATAAGGTAGGAATTTGATTGCGCAATTTAGTGTATTATAAATGTTTTTGTCGTAGGAACGACAAATAGTTTTATTGACTGTAAAGTTGTGTTAATGATCTGGCTGCATTTGAATAACAAATGTTTGTGTGAAAGTTTAGAGGGAAATCTTGAGATTTTCTAGACATTAAATTCGAAATATTTAGCAATCCTACTTACCTACTGACCATGAGAAAAATAACTAGAAAGATCCTGAACCTCGTCTGTGCGTCTCTGACTAGTGTTTGTACTATTGACTTATCAAATCTATATACTTATAATAAATCTGTAGAAGTGAAAATTCTGTACATTGAAAATATCAAAAAAATAAATGGCGGGGGGTGTTACTAGACCGACACCGAACCCAAAAGTGTGAAAATATTTTTTTTTGTCTGTCTGTCTGTCTGTTTGTTCAGGTATCACGCAAAAACTACCGGTTCGATTACGATGAAACTTGGTATAATTATTCTTTATTATCCTGGGCACCACACTGGGTAGTTTTTATCCCGGAAAAGTATAAACAATAAAAAACAAACTTAATTTTGCGGGTAAAAACTCATTGATAAGTTTCGTCATCCACGCGAACGAAGTCGCAGGCACAGCTAGTACTTATAATAAATCTGTAGAAGTGAAAATTCTGTACATTGAAAATATCAAAAAAAATAAATGGCGGGGGGTGTTACTAGACCGACCCCGATCCCAAAAGTGTGAAAATAAAAATTTTTATTTGTCTGTCTGTCTGTTTGTTCAAGGTATCACGCAAAAACTACCGGTTCGACTACGATGAAACTTGGTATAATTATTCTTTATTATCCTGGGCACCACACTGGGTAGTTTTTATCCCGGAAAAGTATAAACAATAAAAAACAAACTTAATTTTGCGGGTAAAAACTCATTGATAAGTTTCGTCATCCACGCGAACGAAGTCGCAGGCACAGCTAGTAATTGAATAAATTCAGTTATAATTGGATATTATTATGGTATTTCAAAGTCCTATGAAGTAGTTTCTCTAGGTATATAAAACTGAAGTACAGTCACGAGCAAAATTATGCAGACACGTAGCGAACTTGCAAAACAAATTAAGGGAGATTTCAGTACTGAAACTCAAAAAGAAAAATATATACATGATTAAGGAACTGTTTTCAATAATTTCTTCATAAAACGTTTTACCATACCAATCTAGAATTGAATAGAAAAACAACGACGACCTCCGTGGTTGAGTGGCGTACGCACCGGTTTCAAGGTGTCGCTAGCTCTGAGGTCCCGGGTTCGATCCCCGGACGGGTCAATGTAGAAACCAAAAATTTTCTACATTGCCTCGGGTCTGGGTGTTTGTGGTACCTTCGTTGCTTCTGAATTCCATAACACAAGTGCTTTAGCTACTTACTTTGGGTTCAGAGCAATGTATGTGATGTTGTCCGCATTTATTATTTATTAATTAAGAATTGGAGAGTGTATACATATCATTGCTCGTGACTGTACATATTATCTGTTATCAAAAGCAAATATAAACTCGAAAATACTTTCAACAGTTCGCGGCATCCACCTCAAATATTCATTGTCCAATAACCAATGCATTCCTATCACCATACTGCGTTCATAAACCGAATAGTCCCATTTAAAGGCGAATGTCCCAAAATCGGTAGCACTAAAACCTTTTACAATTAAAACGGGCCATTATCGGGTGTTCCTAATCCGGTACATTTAAGTGAATGGCCCACCTCACTGGCCCGACCTTTGTGCCCCGTTTTAAATGCAAATTTAATACGAGCGCCATTTATTTGAGTATCGAAAATAAAACGGTATTATAACGATGATTCTGGTTTACTTAATGATGTTGGTGTTATAAAATCAGACTCATGTAATTGGAAAACGAAAATCATGGGAATTCTGTAATTCTCAAATTTATTATAAGTACCTAGTTGCAGTAAGAAGTGTTATAGATAATTGAATAGTATCTAGTAGCATGTATCAAAAATAAAAAAGGTTAAATAACAAATATACAAACTACTCAAAAAGTCAACACACAATTTTAAACCTTATTCCAACAACATAAAGTCCAATACCCAGCACAGGCATACAGTACAAGATAAAGTTTCATTAACATCTTTAGCTCGAATACCTCCAATCTAAGTCATAGTTAAGAACTCTTATCTAAACTTGAATTTAATTCAGGCTAAGTTCAATGACAGCTCGTAATTTAATTAAAGTCAGTGTAGTATTTACATTGATTAGTTCAGACACTTTGATTGTGACAAACTGTTTTATGCAGTTTTGTAATGCTGCTATTTGAGACAGGTGGTATAGGTGTGTTAATATACTTATTATTGATATTTGTTGTTGTTACTAGCATTTTGTAATGGAAGGCTACATAATGGAAAAGGATACTGCTGCTATTTTTTTTATTAAAATAATTACTGTACATTATGCAACTAATAATTACGTATATAGGTGGCATCTATCTATCAAGCCCGTGCATCTACTGCAGTCATCACTCTGTATCTACCGCAGGGCAAGGGTCTCCCTCTCCCTCTTCCACGCACCTCTGCTGCGTGGAAGAGGTGGCATACCATTAACAAAATTTAATTAGATCTGAAACTGATTTAACATAAGTCTTAAAAAAAACTTTTTTGCAAAAAAACAAAACCGACTTCAAAAATCGATAAAAGCACTAAAAAGTTAAAAATAATACTATAACCTGCCTATATTAATAAACCTAACCTAAACTACGATTAACCTGTAATAGAATTTAACAATTTTTGGAGCCGGTGCCAAGCTAAGTAATGAAACTACTGGTAATTCCTGAGTATATTGATGTGTATTGTGTTTGTAAAAATATATTATTAATATTGTTAATTGTAAACGTTAGTATCTTTTTTTCTTTGTGTCTTAATATTAGGTAATCTGTCATAAAGTATTTTTGTTGTTTTCCGATTGGAATTAATATTTAGAAGCTGTAAGATTTATGTTTACTTTTTCTGCGCTTAGTCTGTAGGTATATAGTGATTTAAGTTTTGTATATTGCTTGGCACCGACTCCAAAAAATTATTAAATTGTATTATAGGTTAATCGTAGTTTAGGTTAGGTTTATTAATATAGGCAGGTTATAGTATTATTTTTAACTTTTTAGTGCTTTTATCGATTTTTGAAGTCGGTTTTGTTTTTTTGCAAAAAAGTTTTTTATTTGTTTATTTTTAGTGACATATTTTTAATCTTAGATAATATGGGTAGACCTTCAGTTGACACCCTTTCATCATCCTCATGATAATTTCCATCAAACGAAATCCGGTGCCACGCATCTCACATCCAACGAATTCCCGCTACATTCACGGGGTCATCTTGGCTTCATCATCAGATCTGATAGTAGAATGGTTCTTATTGAATGCAAATGCTTCACTTGTAGAAAATACCAAAATCGCTGTACGTTTTCCTATAAAATTTGAAGAGTTCCCTCGATTTCGCCAAGATTCCATCATCAGATCCCGACTTGGTGACTATGGGACCATTTGGGAAGTATACCCTTTCCAACAAAGAAAAAATATTTCAAATCGGTTGGAAAGCAACGGAGATATGCGCGAACAAACATAAAAAAAAAAAAAAAAAAAAAACATACAAACATCCGAATTGAGAACCTCCTCCTTTTTTTTAAAGTCGGTTAAAAATAAACAAACAGAAGTGCAAGAAAACCAAAACAATAATAATATAGAAATTCTGAACACGAATACATAATAAACATATTTATATTAGACTAGCTGTGCCAGCGACTTCATTCGTGTGGATGACGAAACTTATCAATGAATGACGAACTTATTACTATTGATTGTAGCGTGATGAAAAGTATACTATAACCTGCCCAGGAGTATGATGAATAATTGTACCAAGTTTCGTTAAAATCCGTCTAGTAGTTTTTGTTTCTATAAGGCACATACAGACAGATAGACAGACAAAAATTTTACTGATTGCATTTTTGGCATCAGTATCGATCACTAATCACCCCCTGATAGTTATTTTGAAAATATATTTCATGTACAGAATTGACCTCTCTACAGATTTATTATAAGTATAGATAAATACACCGTAATACAATATGTTCCATATTAACCAAGTTTAAATATCTAACGATATTACGTCATAAACCTATGGTAACGATCCCAGGCACACCTAAGTTCAAATCTCCAGTGGTCATGAGAAATTTAATAAGAGGGCACTGGATAGCTTTATGCAAATGTAAGTGAAGCCATTTTAGGTAAGGTAAGGCGGCGACGAGACGGTTAGGAAATGGATGTTAGATCAAAGTAATCAAATAAAATTTTAATTATTCTTGAGTACCAGGGTGAGGAATCATAAACCCTTCGGATACCAAGTTGGAGTACGATCCACGGAAGACCAGCACTTGCTGAAGTGCCTAAAGTGTCCGGACACCTGCACTTTGGAAGATTTAAATCTCGCCAATAAAGCCGCAGTTAATGGGGCCAAATACAACGAGTATTTTGAAAAAAAAAAACAATCGACTAGAAAGGAAGGAGAAACCACTGCAAAACCTATACTTGGATGTGATATAGGCATAATTACTCGTATACATAAAACACCTTTGATTTTTTAAGCCTAAAAAGTCAGGATGATGAGAAAACAGAGCAAAGAGTAAAAGATTTTGTTAGATAGCGGAGTTTGGCAGTGGGCCAGAATAATGTAAAGTCCAACATACACTTTCAATCTAATGCCTGCGATATTGGGAAATAGATTGTAGAAAAATACTAGGCGGACGAAAATGCATATAAATTCTGCCACTGTTAAATAAACGCCGAGTGTACTGAACTGTTGTTGCACTTTTGACATAACAAATATAAGAATAGAAAAACAAAAAAAGGATGTTTAATTTAAGTGGTACATGTCACCAAAACAGCAATTCTGTCTATGTATAAAATCCTTAGAGGATAGATAAGAAACTACAGAGTGTGCATATCGGGGTATGAACCGTGAGCACTAGTGTGAACAAGTTTCGTCATAAATATAGTGTCAAAACAGAGCGCGCTCAAACCCTAACAATATCAGAAAAATTGATATTTTCGCATATACATTTGTCGTTGCACAGAACATAACTTAAAATCAGTATACAAATGTACTACATACAGCCAAAAAATATGCTTACACTCAGCTCAATGGGCTTTTAGCGATACTCGCAGTCTTAAAACTCCGTGATAAACCTTTATTTTTAAGCAGTCCTTATGTTACACGTGACACCTCCTAATTTTATTATGAACAAAATCTTACAAAAATCACGATTAGATCCTCACACAGTGTATCTCACTTTAAAACCCATCCATACAAAATGTATCCCAACAACCATAAAATAAAATATAATATCTGTATCACAGATTGTGACGCTTCCACTCCATCGATAGTGTTAGAAGTATTGAAATTTTACGTCTCCAAAAGCCGTGAAGTATTAAAGTCGCATTGCAAGGAGGCCGGATTACCGGGGGAAAGTTCTGCATTCACTTTTAGAGATATTCGGTATTATATGATATTCGTGTCGAAGTATTGAATGTTATGTGTTTTGTCATTTGTTTCGTGTCTGTTTTGTTTTGTCTGGTATTTGGGTATAGTGCGGAATCATGTTTGCTGACTTCAAGCAAGCCTTCATATGTATAAGAGGATATTAATATTGTCTATACCTAGATGTTTTCCAATGTTCTAAATTAATTTTCTATCATTAAGTTCTTGACGGAATTTCTATAAAAAAAAATAAACATTGAAGAAAAATAATGTGAATAAAAATTAGATGCCCATTAATTAGTTGTTTTTTGCTTTTGAGAAAGTAGTTAAATATAAAAGATGAACAAGTTATAATACTAATTAAAAGGGATCAATAGAGTATTTATTTCGTTTTAATTAAGCTTACAAACAGTCGTTACCTTACAACTTAAAAGGTTCAAAAGTGAAAAGCCGACGAGTAAAGTATAATTTCCGTTAGAGAAAGCTAACATAAATATCAAACGTTCATAATACGCTTGATTAAAAAAGCGACGTTAATCCAGCATTCGGACGTCAACCTCTGCCCTTCAGAATTCACAATCAACTAAACAATAGTAACATCTAAACATGTCTTAATAAGACAATAATCTTCTTAATACGTCGAGTCATGTCAAACAATACTTTGTAACTTGGCAATATTCAATACACAATATTAGATAAAATCTACACGATGGAACCCTGTCCAATTGTTCATTTGGAGAATGCCGACATGTCCCGAAGTTAAGAATCAAATTAACATTTTAAATGCGAATCAATTTGCTGTTGTTACTATTGGTTCTCGATAACTTTGCGTCAAACTCTATTATCACCTCACATATCCTAATAAACTTTTCCTGTGAATTTACTGGTTAATTGAAATAAACTACTTTTAACAGGTATACTCTGCCCGTGACAACTTTGCCAGCAAAGGCTTCGAAACGTCGGAAACTAAAACCTAAATATATACCGCGATAGAATCCGTTAAAATTTGTTTTATTTCAAAGTTTGACATTCGTATAAACCTTATAAAGCCATTTATAACACTGTATCAAAATCAATAGCATTTACTACAACCGATATATTTTGGGTGGTCTTTTAAACCGCGTAAACTCCATTAATTTTATGATAACATTTGGATACCTATAATCATTTTCGTGTTTCACTTTTAAATTCCTTCGATAGTAATGAGAATCATTAGTAGGGGATCAATATTTATTCAGTCGATTATGCGTGCGAAGGAGGGTTTTAATTTACGGAATAACATGGTGTGTTCGATCGGTAAAGTGAAGTGCATAATGTATAAGGATTAATAAATTCATGTTCGGTCGCAGCTGTGGTTAAAGATGGTTGAGATATGGTATTAAAGGTATGGGTATTTTTAAATTTACAGTATTGATCTATAATTTTAAACTTTAGTAGAAGATTTTGGGACATTAATTAGGTCTCTTAATCATATCAATGAACTCTAAAAATTTAGAAGAAACAGATACAAGAAAGTGGATAATGATCCATATACCTATCATTCTTTCTCTATATGAACAAGAAAAATGTACTTAATTGAACAAAGAAAAAATAACTAAAATTTTATATTACTTTTGAGTTACTTTCTCTCACATTTTGCTTAATAAATCCTACCTGAGCCCTATCGAAGACTAAAAATTCACAAACCTACACCACCAATTTGCATACAAACATTATAATTACATACAAAATAAAATATGTACGAAGTGTGAACACAACCGTATTCAAAATCGGTTCGTCGGTTTGATCGAGTTATGCATTATTAATGAACACACTAGTAATTACAGGGTACCGAGATTTATCGCTTCACAGCATCACAGCCAACGTTTTGTTATAACTAAGTGTTCTGAGAAACTGTGGCGGTGTGTGGCCAGTGATTGAGACATCGCAGTCTCTTAATTTGTGATATAATGAAGGTTTAGGAGAATTACCCTGTTGTAAACATTTTGATGCAAGCGCTTGCTTTGAATCTAGGAATGTCAGTAATGGTTATGCAAGTGAAGAATCGTTAAACTTCTTGTTCCTTCATATTCATGTTTCCATTAGAATGTATTAGAAATAGCTACCTAACTTACTGACATTTTACGAAAGATCGCAGTTGGTGCTGTTCATCATTTATCCAATCATAGTCCACTGCTGGACATAGGCCTCTCCCAATTTGCGCCACAACACCCGGTCCTCCGCCCTCCGCATCCAGTCCCCTCCAGCGACCTTTTTCAGGTCGTCAGTCCACCTGGCGGGGGGGCGTCCTACCTTACGCTTGCCGAGTCGCGGTCTCCATTCTAGGACTCGTCTGCTCCAACGGTTGGTGCTGTTACAGTGATGTATTAATTTATCATTTATTTGTCGCCAATCTGCTGGTGTGAATAACTATTTTCCTTTCTGTACTTGTTGCTACGATAAATAAGTGTGTGTGTAGCTGAAAAAAAAAAGGATTAATTTTAGCTACACACAGGATCTGACCTTAGACCACCCTGAGGTAGGGCCTGCGGATCAGCTGACAGGCCCCGGAGGATACGGACGCATCGTTCGTTTTCAGAAGGAATGAGGGGTGGGCACTTTACACCCACCCCTCTAGAAGGAGTCCTTAAAGGACTGCCGCCTGCCGGAGCTGCGCTGAGAATGCTTAGCGATCCCGCGGCTCCAGCAAAGGCGAGAAGTTGACCGGGGTGTTTTTGGTCGGTGAAAGTCCGACATACCCCCACGTCGTGCCCTCGACGTAGGTCGAAATCATTAGATTTTCACCCCGAAAAAAAAAAAAGAAAAAAAAGTGTGATAGGTATAACACAGGATCAAATTATACTGGTGTGTGTGTGATCGGTTATGAGTTTGGATTCCAAAAACAAATTAGGATCGATAGTTACAGGAAAAGAACAAATTACAATCGAATAAAACGTTCGAAATCTGAATTACATAAGTCGATAACGGCGTCATTTCCATTTACAATTAAATTTTGTTTCGATAAGCCTTCTTAGTGTCCCCGTTATCAATTCCGTTCCGTTTTACGTTAGGTCTTGTTTCGTAAAAGATTATAAAAGATTCCCATTTTATTCTGTAAGGTTTTAGTTTTGCTAAAGACCTCTTTGCTCGTAAACAGTTTATCTGTTATCTTTTTATGTAATGTGCCTGTTTTATTAAAGTGTTATTTTTATTTGTTATGAAACACCGATGCTTTTAAACATGCCCGTTGCCAGTTGAGGTAATTCGATTACTGATTGTCATTTGCTTTTATCATGAAAATGGTTTGTGAAATATTAATATGTCCATTTATTGTTTGTCGTTTTGAACTGTATTTGGTATGCGTTTACTGATTTTATATATTTTTTTATAAAACTGAAATTTGTATAAACCGTTTAATTTTTATTTAGGTACCTATCTATTTAACGTTTACGACTTAAGTATCATAATATGTTTTTTCATTGTCGATAGTATACATCACCTATTTACTTGTAAATGTTTCACTTCAACGATTTATTGGCAATTTAAAAAGTGAGAATTTAACCTGAAAAAAATTAACAAAGGCAGTTTCAAAATTTACCGCCACAGCTGTGCAGTTCAAACCAAAATCAGTTGACACAGAATCAAAATATCATATCGCAAATCTCAGCGGTACAGTGGCACGCAAAAATTCGTTTAAAACTCTAATTAATATTCGCGATGGTGCGTTTGTGGTATCCGGAGTTGAAACGCAGCTGAAGTTATTTTTTTTATATATTTGTTTGATTGCAGTCCACGGTGTGAATGTGTTATTTTATGTGGTTAGCCGAAATAAATTCAAATTAAGAAAATTGTGAATGTTTCCTGGCGTGTAATTCTCTTGACCAGATTTCGGTCACATTTCTGGTAATCTTTTTACTGATGTTATCAAAAATTCTACACTTTTTATGGTTAAGCTGCTATTTATTCATATACTAAATAATAATATGGTGTTTTATTGATTCTTGTTTCCTTAAAAGGTCGTAATTAAATGGTACTCTTGATTAGCGAAGCTATCACTCTCTAGGTCCAAAAACGTCGAACCACCGCGATGGCAATCATGGATATAGATAAAACTAATAAACCACAAACTTTACGAGTATTTTACAGTCACTTATTAAAACTACAAACCACGCAATTAAACAAAAGAATTTTATATAAAAACAATAATCAAAACCTTCGGGGAAACATTAAAGGGATCGCACATCAGAAACCAAAGCTCATTAACAGTTACAAGACCATTTTGTTCGAAATAAAAGTCGATATACACTGGACTACAGATTCGAATAAATACACATTTTTAAGGTTCGCCTCACTTAATGCCACCTACGTACAATTAAGTATTTAAATGGAGTTTAGCGTTTATGTCAGTGTATGTTGTGACTTTTTTATTAGCGATCGGAGATAGCGGCGGATAGGAAGATTTTATTGATACGTATTTAGGCTGTTGCTATCGTGAATGGTTGTGGAGCCACACACGTTAAGAGACTCAATGGCTTTGGGCATTTTTAATTGTCATTCTTTAAGTATCGACGACTTGAGTTTTAGTGAACGTAGTCAAATGTCATCATCATCATCATCAGCCGGAAGACGTCCACTGCTGAACAAAGGCCTCCCCCCTAGAACGCCACAATGAACGACAACTCGCCAATTGCATCCACCGGGTGCCCGCAACTTTGACGATATCGTCGGTCCACCTGGTGGGAGGCCTGCCAACGCTGCGTCTTCCGGTTCGTGGTCGCCACTCGAGAACCTTTCTTCCCCAGCGGTTATCGGTTCTTCGAGCGATATGGCCTGCCCATTGCCACTTCAACTTGCATATTCTTCGAGCTATGTCGGTAACTCTAGTTCTTTGGCGAATTTCCGTATTCCGGATCCTGTCGCGCAAAGAAACCCCGAGCATAGCTCTCTCCATAGCTCGTTGAGTGACTCTGAGCCTCTCCAAAAGACCAACCGTTAGCGACCACGTCTCAGAGCCATATGTCATCACTGGCAACACACACTGGTCAAAGACCTGCGTCTTCAGACACTGCGGAATTTTGGACGAAAAGATGTCGCGTAGTTTCCCGAACGCTGCCCATCCGAGTTGGATTCTTCGGGCGACCTCTTTGTCGAAGTTGGACCGGCCTAATTGAACTATTTGTCCAAGATAGACGTAGTGGTCGACAACTTCGAGAGTATCATTCCCAACAACAACCGGTACAGGTGCGACATGGACATTGGACATGATCTTCGTCTTGTCCATGTTCATTTTAAGACCCACCTGTTGGGAAACGATACTGAGGTCGCTGAGCATAGTATTGAGCCCCTCCAGCGACTCCGCCATGATCACTATATCATCGGCAAAACGAAGGTGAGTGATGTATTCGCCATTGACATTGATGCCGAACCCGTTCCAGTCCAAGAGCTTGAAGACGTCCTCCAACGCATTTGTGAACAGTTTCGGAGAAATAACGTCTCCCTGTCTCACACCACGCTGCAGTTGGATTGGTTTCGTGCTCTCGTCCCGTAACCGGATCGACATGGTGGCGTTACTATACAAACACTTCAACACCTCGATATACCTATAGTCGATATGACATCGCTGGAGGGACTGCAATACACCCCAGGTTTCGATTGAATCGAAGGCTTTTTCATAGTCCACAAACGCTAGACACAGTGGCCGATTATACTCCTCGGTCTTCTGTATAATCTGGCGGAGCGTGTGAATGTGGTCTATGGTGCTAAAGCCTTTTCGGAAGCCAGCTTGTTCGGGAGGCTGGAAGTCATCAAACCTGCGTTCGAGACGGTTCGTAATGACCCTCGAAAACAACTTATACACATGGCTCAGGAGCGAGATGGGTCTATAATTCTTCAACAAGGTATTGTCGCCTTTTTTGAAGAAGAGCACCACCACACTCCTGTGCCATGCTTCTGGCGTAGTACCCTTGAGTATGACGGAATTGAATAGCCTCTGGAGGACTAAGAGTACCGGTTTTCCACCCGCTCTCAGAAGCTCCGTTGTAATTCCGTCATCACCTGGCGCCTTGTTGTTTTTAAGCTGTTTCAGAGCCACTCTAATCTCGTACAGGCTGATGTCTGGGATGTCCTCAGTATAGTGCCGGGTCAGTTTGGCTCTAGAGTCCTGAGCCACACTGACAACGGGTTTCCGTGTCGAAGTGTACAGCTGTCCATAAAACCTCTCGAGCTCTCTCAATATCTCCGGTTTCGATGAGATGATACTGCCATCGTCGATCTTCAGCTTCGTCATTTGGCTTTTCCCAATAGAGAAATTTCTCGCGAACACTTTGGAGCCCTGATTCCGCTCAATTGCGTCCTTTATACGGGCAGTATTAAAGGAACGCAGGTCGTGACGCGTGGAGTTAGAAATTTGCCTATTGAGATGGCCGTATTCTGACATATCAGCTGAAGATTGCAGTCTCATCTCATTCCGGGCTTCCATTAGTTTAATGGTTTTATTGGAGAGCTTCTGAGGCTTTCTTCGGCGTGGGGTCCTAAAGAACTGGGACCCCACTGCTTGGACAGCTTCCACCAACCCGCTGTTTATCTCGTCCGCTGTTTCGCATTCGGCTAGGCACTGGAAACGATTACGCAGTTCGAGTTGAAAGGTTTCGGGATTCTGGATTTGGGCAGGACCTGGACGGAGCGTGGACTTCATCAGACGAGACCGTTCAAGCTTAACATTGATATTCAGTGTGCCTCTGACAATGCGATGATCGCTACCGGTTTTCACCTTCCCGATCACAGAGACATCACTGAATATACGCTTCTTGGATGTCATGACGAAGTCGATCTCATTTTTGGTTGAACCATCGGGGCTTATCCACGTCCACTTCCTGGATGGTCGCTTCTGGAAGAAGGAGTTCATCAAATAGAGTTCCTCCCTCTCCATAAAGTCGACCAGCCGCTGGCCCCTCTGGTTCCGCTGCCCATATCCAAACGACCCTACTCTCAACTCATCGCCATTCCGAGTGCCCACCTTAGCGTTGAAGTCTCCCATAACAACGGTGAAGTAAGATTCGGAGGTATGTATGGCTTCGGAGATCTCCTCATACATAGCCTCTACTTCATCGTCAGGGTGTGTCGAGGTCGGCGCATATACCTGGATGACCTTCAACGAATACCGATCGGTGATTCTGAGTATCAGGTACGCTACCCTGCTTGACACACTATCGACTTTTATCACGTTGTTAATGAGAGACTTACGGACAAGGAACCCAACACCACCCTGGGATTTTCGGTCTCCTTCCCGGAAGAAGAGCATGTTGCCGGAATCTAGGATTATCGTATCCTGCCCCTCTCGTCGGATTTCAGATAATCCCATGATGTCCCAACGCAACCTGCTCAATTCTTCCTCCAGCTCGACAATCTTCTCGTCAGTCCGGAGCGTGCGGACGTTGTGCGTTGTCAGGGCCAAAGTCCGGTGGGGGTGGTAGCGCGAAATCCACCGGGGATTCTTAGCACCCCCTGCTCCTCCGTTACCTGGCCCGCTACCATAGCCAGGGATAGAGGAGCTGCCGGGTACTGGGGGCCGTCGCGCCGTTGTGTCTGTCATTATGGGGGGGGGGGGGGGGGGGTTTTCCATAATCCCCACGCTTGGCAGGCGGCTTGGGGATCGCAGTATTGGTGGTCAAGTTACAGAAGACGCTGCTGCCCATCTTCTAGATTTTTCCCTTAGTCGCCTCTTACGACACCCACGGGAGGAATGGGGGTGGTCAATTCTAAGCCGGATACCACACGGCCAAATCAAAGTCAAATGTACTTTCTTAGTAATTCTACGATAGGCACGATTACCATTTTAAACTAAAGATCTTTTGTAACCATCTAAAATTGCGGATAGCATAGCGTATCTCTCTCTACCACTGTAGATATAGTTTATTATAGTACTAGATCATGTAGTCTATTTTTATGATGTGGATTTTCTAGTATACGAGATCATGCCCCTTTGAAAATAACGCTCAAAAGAACGAAGAGTACTTCAGAACAATTGAGAGAAATAACCAGCTAATTTTAATTAAAGCTTTTCAGAGCAAAAGCTTAAGTTTATCCTTTGAAAGACTGGCAGCATTTAAATAATTTAATAAAAAAATTTTCACAGCCCGGGGACGAGAAATATGGAGATGCCTTTATTCAAGTCAACTATAAAATTAGGTTAACGTAATCCTTATAATATAAAGATAGGATGAAAATGTTTCTGCATTTTGTTCCGAATTAAATTGCATGCAATTTTGTCTTGCGCTCGTTAATTTAACTAACAAGATGTTCTATAGTACCTATACAAGTTATTTTCATTTGTATTTACAAGGACCTCTATTATTAATGAGAAAAGTCACGTGACCATTTATCAGCTATATCTTGGTACTATAAAAATCATATAAATAAATATTTTCTACAACTCTTTTTACTCTAAATTAAATATTTATTTACACGATTACTGGACGTTTATGTACTTGTCAGGAGCTTATCTTGATGCAATATTAAGTACAACGGGTTCTTACATCGACGAGTTTTTATAAGAAAATATTATTATAAGTTTTGTTGTAAATATTTGTATACTTATCAGCATTTGTATATTGTGTGCAGTTTTACCTTTATTTCGTATGAATATGTCGTAAAGATTTAGATAAAGGTGGTGTATCAAATAATGCATTTAGCAGAATGTAAGACTATAAGTTATAAACATTGTACTGAAAAGCTAAAGATAAGCAGAAAGAAACTGGGTGCCATGTAGTACGTTGCGAAAATAAAGTTTTATTGATTTAAATGTTCTGTAATTCTCCCTCTATAAAGTAGAGTGTAAGGAAGTAAAAAACTTAGAAAAAACATTATTCTTTGAGTAAATAAACTAAATATAATAAAAAAAAAGAACTTTGAAAAAAAGAGACATGTAAGTGAAGCTTACATAATTATGTATATTTAACTAAAAAGAAACACATAATTTATTACACTGTCAAATTACGATCGTAAAATAACCAATTCGCTATCCGTTTTGGAATCTCATTAACAATTTAATTAATTGAAAATACACATGTAAGATATAATTTAATTTAGTAATTAACTACAAAATACGTGTATAAAAGGCCGGAATAAATGATTGTGATTTGCGGAAATTTATAGTTTTTGTTTATCAAGTAATTTGTATTTATAACCTTATTAAGATAAGGGGTATTTTATTTTGTCTTCAGACTAATTAAGGTCAGGTTGGCAGGAATATAAAGAGGCATTTTAATGTTAATATCAGTACTAATTGATGTCATATATCTTTGGAGAAAGCTTGCTTTTATGTGTGTTATGATGCCGTATATCTTCAGTTATTATGCTTTTGTTTGTCAGCTAAGTTAATATTGCTTAGCATTATTGCTTAGCTTAGCATTATACGGATGCGAAACTTGGACGCTGCTAAAACAAGACAGAAAACGTCTGGAAGCTTTCGAAATGTGGTGCTGGAGACGGATGGAAAGAATAAGCTGGAAGGATAAAGTAACAAACGTTGAGGTTCTGCAAAGAATTAAGGCAAAAAGACAACTGCTACAAGATGTAGAGATCAGGAGAGGAAAAATGATTGGGCATCTTATACGTCATGACAATTACATAAAGAATATAATAGAAGGGAAGGTTGAAGGAAGGAGAGGAAGGGAGCGGCCAAGAAACAGCTACATTACACAAATAAAAGAGAAGGTGGAGGTCATGACGTACAAAGAAGTTCAAGAATTGGCACAGGACAGACGTAAATGGAAAGAGCTGCACCGACAAGAGCATGGCTCTTAAATTGATGATGACGATGAGCATCATATTAGCACAGCAGTCAGATATTGTTGCACTTAGACAGTACTACACACTTACAGTAGTCCTAAGTAAAATTTAAAAGAGCAGCCTGTCCTATAAAAAAGTAATCGCCCTAAAAATCTCATGTTTCATAATGTTACCAAAATGATTATTTTAAATATTGGAACATAACTTACGTATACTTCAATTGGATGATTCAGCAAAACTCAGGATTAAGTTATAAAACCTTTATTAAGAAATTGATTCGTTCTTCGAGTTGAAAGGCCATCAATTCTCGCGTACAACTCTTTGTTTTTGATCACAAATTTACATACATACATTAATGATGGAACATGAAACCGTAAGTAATAAAATAATATTTATTGGTCATTTTTAAACGCATTTGCCCGCGTTATTATGGCTATTCCGTTTTCACGACTCTATTATAAAGTGCACGACGAAAATAATAAAATTTAATCCGATTCTAAATGCATTTGTGGGTTCGCTGTGTGTTTTTTACTTTGGTCTTGAGTAGGGCTTTACTGAGAAATGGCATGACATAGGTAAAAGGACAAGTATTAAAAACTAATTATAATACTACCCTACAAAGGATTTATGGAGAACAATAGCTAACACCAGTTTATAAAAATCTAATCAAATATACTGGAACTTGGAAGAATGAAACATCGAAACTCTAATTTGATGACAATATAGTAACAATTTCAGACATAATAACATTATGGTCATAGTAGGTACCTAATAATGCCATAACGTAGGGATTAAATCTTATTTATCCCCAGCACTTTAGTTTTCAGCTAAGGACGAAAAGTAATGTTATTGATTAATCATCTTAGTATTCGCATTGAAAAGTTGAGTAATAATAATAATTTGAAATGACAATTTAACTATGACCCAAGATCTAGACTATTGATATTTTCTTTTTATATTTTAAATGATTATGAGATAGCAAGTTTGCGATGTTTTTGTTAATTACTTTAAGACATTAAGTTTGAATATTTCTGGGAACTGTTTGAGAATGAAAGAGGGTTTAAAAAGTTAAATGATGTGTCGATAGCGATCTTAATATTAATGTTTTAATGGCTTGTATGTTATAATATCCTTAATATTTTAACAGTAATCTCTCGGAACAATATTTGTGCCTACAATGTTTTAATCAATTCTATTTTTCAATGCACATCAAGCTAAAAAAAGATTTTATAAAAATTCTCGCAAAAATGCTATTGCCAATGTAACTTTTCAGTTATATGTACTTCCTTTATTATTCTAAGACACTTCTGACAAAAGGTGAAGGAAAACATCTTGAGGAAACCTGGATTCCAAAATTGGGATCTGAAATCGCCAATCCGCAAATGAGCAAGCGTGGTAATCAGTGCTCGTGCCTTCTCTATATGGGAAGAGGCCTGTGCCCAGCAGTGGGACGTTTATAGGCTGGATTATTATTATTACATTACATTATTTTTAGCCGTAATTGTCCCACTGCAGGGCAAAGGCCTCCCTTTCCTTCTTCCAGTTCTCCCGGTCCTGGGCTATTGTTGTCTATAATATGGAAAAAGAGTCAAGCTCGTCCCGCCATCTCCTTCTGGACCGGCCACGAGGTCTTCTGACGTTTTATATACTTAAATATTATATACTTGATGAAAATTTTCAAGGATTCCAGCTAGATTGAGAGTAAGGCGAATAAAAATAACTGATAAAAAAACATCTGCTTACCCTTTTAAATATTGTCATAAATAATATTTAACATCATATTAAGTTATTAGCTGCTGCTGCAAGAAAGCAGGTGACCATTCCTCATACCAATTTAATAGCAATTAAAATACATAAATTAAACCATCGTCACAATTTTATGTTTTAATTACAAGCGGGCTCGGATGCTAAACTAGTATTTTAAATCGAAAGTACTTTATATCGTATAAAACGATCTTTCTGCGTTTTATTTATGATAGTAATAATGTCTTAGATTCACATAAATCGTAGTTTAATTATATGTTACGTTTATTGTGGAGTTGGTCGGTTTGTGAATGAATCTCTTCGATTTTGGGCTCGATTTCCGATATTAGCCTCAATTAATTTTTGTATGTATAGTATTAATTATTCAAAAAATATTTATGTTTAGTAGTTTGTATGTTAAACGTAGGTTTATTGCTTAGTTGAAAAATATGTGAACAAACAGAAGTATTAAATCTTGTGTACCTACTTAAATTTAGTTTTGAAAAAGTTATGTTCTTTTAGCAATACAGTCATAATCTATACTAGATCATATATAAATCATCTCTAACTAAATGTAGGTACGCAGTCTTAACATAAATTAGCTATTTCATCCCATCATATTTGACGTATTGTCTTGATAGACATAAATATTCATTATAATATACAAAGCTTAATATCATAATATTTTATGCAACTATAATCATTATTCATACCACTTGCACTGACAATATTAAAGCACAATTGCTTTTTATTTTCGTTGTGTTTTAAATACGTTGTCTTCATATTTTTAATTGATTGTAGAGATTAAAAAGTATTTATGCTGTTATGACTGGAACAGCTTTTTTGACTTAAAATTACCATGAAAACTGAAAATATTCTTAATGGCAAATAGTTTCTGTTAACTCTCCCCTCGTAGATGAAACTGAAGAGATATAACCATATCTTATTATTTTATTGTAACTCAAAGAGCACTTTTATATTAATCAAATTATTTTAGGTTTTTAAAGTGATGTCAACTGCTTTAATTTTGTTTGGCGGCTCTGATCACTATAAATTTTTTTCTTGGTGTAAGTACAATAAAGAGTTATTATAACTTTTTATCCTCAAAAAACGAAAAAGTATATCATTAATACCATTGGTGAAATTAATTTTTGTTTTTTTTTTTGTTTTTCAAAAATTGTCTTTCAAACGATCCTATTAGTATAATGTAACGACATTTACAATTTAATGTAGGTCCGTACACTACTATCGTCCTCTTTCTCTGTGATCCATCTCAAGACATATCTCTACCGCAAGATTGGTTGTATAACAGGTTTCAGCCTTCAGTAAGTAAGTAGTCTTTACCGTAGATAACTATCTCTGTTCCAAGATTGCTTCGCAGATTGGTTGGAAGATCAGTCCAACGATAAAAACTCTAGTAAATGAGTCAAATTTATTTGCTCTGAAACTTTATTTGAAGCTGGTATTTTACTCGATCGGGGTAATCTTGAAAAGAAAAAATGTGAATTACCACCCAAGCTGACTCAGTTGAAATGAAGGTAAAAAGAATGCTTTTAAAGCATTTTGTTACTTTCTGGATGAATGAAAAGAAAGTTGAAACCAGTATTTAAAATTAAATATAATACCTAGCATTTAGTTCACATAAGGACCATACTTATTTGAGTATATCCCTTTATTTTCTTGTAATCTGTTTCAGAATGATTGGAGGTCGGGGGTATTAATCAAGAGATTTTGATTTTCCACTTATATGGAAACTAAAATTGAACTTTGTAAATTGACTGTGTATCATCAATTATTCCTAAACTGTCATTTACGTTGATTATATAAATGTTTGAAATCTTGGTCCTATATTTCATCCACGATTCTCAAGTTTCAAACCCCGCTGACATCTCATCGCTTGTGGTCCAAAACACTCAAAATCTGTCGAGCAAACGACGACAACCCAAGATAAGGTACGGCAGGTCTTAAAAGCCGAGGTACGCTTTCGTACAATTTGGAATTTTATTATGACGAGGGTACCAATGTTGATTCGTGACGTTCGACTTATTAAAGTTTTTTTACTTTTTTCTTTCGGTTTATGGCTTGGAAATAAATTAGCGGTGGAGTTATTAGGTTTTTGTGTTGATTGGGGATGGAGATTGTGAATCATTTGAAAGGGTTTATGTTTTCTTTTACGATTGTAGCATTAGGAAGGTAAGGATTAACTATCGTTAATTAGAAGAGCGTTTTGGTTAGATTGGTTATTTTTTATATTGAATGTTATCTTTATCTACATTATATACATATAGCTGTAATGATTTTTTATCTATCGTCACTGAAAAGCTTCACTTGTGTGATGTATACTTTTGCCAACTTTACCATAATTTACCTACTATTTTTACTAGGGTAAATTACAGAAACAAAATACAACAAAATCGATATCCACAAATTTTTCCTGTTCCCACAATAACCCATTCTGTAATCCTACCTACCACAGCCAGACGTCCCAACATTTTTCCTATCGTCCTTAATTATTTCTGGGAACAAAGAATCCTTGGACGTCACAAGACGTATTGTTCTCACTGACAGACATTGGCGCCAGAACAAATTAATCGATGAAATCGGACGCCGAATATAGGAATCGAATGATCGAAATATTGGACCAAATACGAGAAATTATGATGAAATATTTTATGAAGACAAAAAGGCTTTGATGAAAATATTTCTATTTCAGGTAAAGCTAATGATATATTTATAGTGAAATATATAACAAAATAAAGCACACTCAAAGTGTACATGACATGGGAATGAAATCAGTTCATAATGTCGTAGGTACCTGATTTATATAATTATCTTTTTTTTTTGTTCTCCGGTCTGGCATTTAATCAACTGACAATGCCTTTGAATCTATTTCTAGTTTTCAATCAATAGCAAAACATTACAGTATTGGTTCAAAAACGTTCGCTATACTAGATCCGCTCAACTTTTAATTGGACAGAACAGCATAAAAATGTTAGGTTGTCTATGAAATGGTGCCATTCTAAATTCTAACAGTTCGATACCTTCTATTTATGTTACCGACCAAAACGGAAGTTTTGCTGGAAATGGAAATACAGAGCATCCAAAATTGGTATATTTTTTTATTCATTTACAAAAGTTAGCAAACGTCAATGTGAGGCAAGGTTAAAAAGTTCTGGCAGGGTTAGGCTTAATCAAGAGGCAAGTAGTACAACGTGTCTACGACTGATTTTAAAGAAAGTCCGAGGAAGTGATAAACTGCCAGTGTGAACAATGGTTAGAAAGAGTAAGTCACTAAGTTGGTTAACAGAGGGGTTAACAGAGGCCAATTAATCATTATGAAGAAGTACTCAAACTTATTTTTTTTTCATAAACCTATGAAGAAAATTCAAACAAGAAATGTATTATGAAACTAGTTGATATTCCGATAATTCTCTTTGTGAAACTAGTGAAATTGGGTCCGATGCTCAAAGGCAGAAAGGAGAGCTAACTGGACGACGTGCGAGCGTCTGTGACGTCACTAATTGGTGTTCGTCAGCTCAGTCTCAAATTAATCGACGTATTCGAGCAGTTAGCCGGACTTGAAATATTGGATGCAGTTGAAAAAGCTGACAAAGTGAGCATTGTATCTCTTTCATTTAGCAGAGAGCTATATTTTTGCTGGTTGTGCAGGATTGATTATGCAGTTAAATTTGTTTCGTTTGGCACGTTTCGTTTTGGTTCAGATATATTTGTTGGAAGTTGATACGGAATATGCTCATTTTGGACATGATGTTATGTTTGTTGGATTCAGGAATAGATAACGTCAAAGCTATTGTAAAACTTATGCTGTTTTTATCTAAAAATAAAAGACGATAAACACGACCCTACGAGGGTGTGTAATGAGATAAAAATTACCATCTACAAACAACAAACAACTAATCAGTGATCCCCTAATATCTGGACATTGTATCAAAGCCGTAGGTGGCCGCAATCCGATTAGATGGCAGTTGCTTGATTAATTACTCGATAAGTTGATAGGACGATCCAACATGGCGTTTGGACGAAAACAAGGGAATCGTAAAGAGCTGTGGGTGGTCCGGTTATTGTCACATAGACGATTGCTTTAGATTTTATATGGTTGCTGGATATCGTTGATTTTATTCCGTTGATTAAATAAATTCTTTTGTTCGTGTTACGTTTTTCATTTCGTTTTTTGAACATATTTGCTCTTTTTCTTACTCGTGGCAACTAGCCTATTAAAAAAATAGACAACTTATGTTTAGATTATGTACTGTGCATTAGGTATATGGACTGGGTTATTTATATATATTCAGTTGTGGAATAATCATATAAAAAATCAATCCATATTCGTAATTTAGAAACAAGTCTCCATGAAATAAAATATATTGCGTAAGCCTTATGTATTATGTAATCTTGTCCTCGTTTTACGAAAGAGTTAATCCTCAGATGGGATACTTTTATTTCATTTTGTATGAAACCTAATAAGTCCCAAAACCTAATTTGTAAGAAACCAGCTGGGTTGGCCTGGATGCGGAAGGCGGAGATTCGAGTATTTTATCTTGAGAAAGGTCAATATCTAGCAATGAACCGTAGAAGGCTGAAATAATTTATTGACAATACCTCTTGTACTAAAAGCCATCTAAAAATACCCGCACCTTCGACATAATACACTACAGAGATGAAAATTTAATGATTTATCCACTTAACGTTTTATTACTCACCTTCCCTGAGTAAAGCTTGGATATCTCTCAATTTAAAATCACAGACGTGTCTGAGACAAAGAAACGTGTCTTAACAACTTGATCGTTCGAACAACTATAAAAACCAAATTTTCCATTTAGGCCATAAATCTTATTCGTAGGCTTGATTCTTCGTTATACGTAGAAGTCGTAAGATTCGGTGAGGAACAATCTACACTTCTAATAGTCAACCTTACTATATTGGAAACTACGTATAAGGAAATTCAACCTCCTTCATAATAAGAGTAATATCAAAGCTAGATAATTATCGTTAGTGTAGGGTCGACTAATGACCATTAACTGATGTTTTGTCCTAAAGAAGGAACTAAATATTTTATGTGAGCCTAGCTTTCTTTACAAAAACTTAGTGCTGAATGTTTCTAAGACTCTTGAACTTGACTCTAAGAATTATAACGTATCTAATGTTTCAAAATAACTGATCACTTGTTTACTCATTAGATGTTGTTTCGTTTTGCTTCTCTTTAAATTTTGTCTAGCCAGTACTAATCGTCAACCACTTTACGATCGTTTTTTGTTTTTTATTCCTGTTGTACATTACCTTTCCCACTCAAACATTATTAGGACCTATCGGTCTATAAGAACCTTTTTAATCCTCAAGGTTTATAGCAGCCTGATTTACAACCAATAAATGAGGTTTCCAATCACAGCCATATATCAGGACTCATTTAACTTAAAAGCAAATACTCCTTTCTTAAATTAAACAATCGTAAGTGCATTCGCATCATTCTTAGCTCGCCCACTCCTTTGTCCGAGCTATTTTTGGATGTGGTCCAAAGTTGAATAGATGCTAAATGCGGTTGGCAATTAAGGGTATTGTTTGTAAAATATGTTTGGTGTATATTTTTATGGTGTTTTTGTCCATTGACCTAAATGTTAAGTATGCCTAGAATTTGATTCTTGTTACTAACAGTTTAACCTTTTTAAAGGCCTCTTATATTGATTGAAGACGCTGATTTTATGGCTGCAATTACAATAATTAGGAATCTAACTGTTTACACCGTAGGTTCATTATTATGTTAAAAGACTTACAATAGACAACCATAAATAGCTCGATCGTGTTTGACCTTACTTTATTATCTGTCCCGTGTCTATATTATAGTATAGTACTTATTCACAACTTTTTTTTAAATCCATTTTATTCTTTTACCGTTAAGTAAAATTTAAAATTAGACCTTGATTTTTGTATGTACTCTTTTCTATGTATTGCTTAGCATTTCTAATCGCTCCGCTCCCCGCTACCTCTGCCACTTCAACCCACACATCGACGTGTAAGGTAAGTCACGATCGGCCACCGAGCCGAAAGCGACATTTGATAAAATCGTTCCCTTTACCAGTTTGACCCTTTACCAGAGGTACCAACCTCTGAACGCGGTTGCCCCGAGTTTGTCTTCCACATTGACTTGTAAATGACTGGTGTTGTTGCCACAGACAATTGTTATACGATATTATGGTGAAATGAAAGGGAATTGGCGGCCATTGATATGGATTACGTCATGTTTTTGTTTGTTTTTTATCGTTTAGAATTTAATCTGATTTAGATTTATGGCTTATGTTTTATTCGAAGCTAACGCTTTTTTGTGCAAAGCATCCATATTTATACATAAGAAAGATGATGTTTGTGCCACGAATGTCTTAGGCTTAATTGACTTAACTTTAATATATGGCTTTGGTTTAGAAGTTTACATGTTTAAATGCGGGTCTGATTTTTTTTCTCGGTTAAATATGTAAAACGGTATATTGTTAGTGACTTAAAGGTATAAGAGAAATAATATAAAATACTTATTCCAAGAATCACGACGCGAGTTAACAACGCAGCAAATAGACACCAACTGCGATATTATTACAAATCACAACGTGATATACATGAGGTTACTTCTTTTTAAATTCTTCACAAACGAAGCTTACACTTACAATAGACACCATCACACAGTACGGAAGGCGCCAACTATTTATCATCAGCCTATGTATACAGGGTGTTAAGAAACCCCTGTCCGATCCGTTAAGGTGTTGTTAGGTATCGATATCTGATTACGAAAATGTGGAAAAAAAATGGAAAAAAAATAGAAAAAAAATTATAACCTAAAAAAAAAAAAATTTCAAAAGTCGAGAGAGAGTGTCGGCGTTGTCACAGATGATACCTAATTACCAAACAAAAGGCCCCCAAAAATACCGACGAAATTGGTGTTGTAGTTATTGTTTTATTCTCAAATTTAGGGAATTTCGGGGCAAAACATGGTTATTTCAAAATCCATTATTATTGTTTATGTCATGAATTTTCCAAATTTGATATTTTATTTGGGCATGTGATTGTGAACCCTCTATGATCCTTTCGGGTCGGACAGGGGTTTCTTAACACCCTGTACATGTAAGCTGACGCCTTAAAGATTAATTTCCTACTTAGTTTCAACACGCGACATTCAACGGAGAAATTAATTTCTCGTACAAAAAGAGCCCTTAGTTTGAAAGGAAATAGTTGGAACCCTTCTGCCGGTGACCTTACAATGCTTGATGAATTGACGCCCTGTGACGTAGGGTGACACCGCTTGTAAGTGATGACGGATAATGTGTTTAGTTTTTGTTTGGCGTTGTGATAATTAGTACGGAATTAATTTTTGGTGATATAACGTTTAAACTTCCCAACTTTTATGCTGTTGTATTGTGACTGTCGCAAAATATAGGCAGCAGTTTGTAGAATTTTAAGGTTTAATAGACTAATAAACATTACTTAGCACTAATTACAAGTCATTGGAGCAGGGATTTATTTTTAGGACCGAACTCAAAATGTAATAATAATATAATAATAATAATAATAATATTCCGGGACAACTTACACACGGTTATCTGATCCCAAGCTAAGCAGAGCTTGTGTTATGGTAACCAGACAACTGATAAACATACTTATATATTTCTAAATACATACATATTATAGATAAATTACACCCAGACACAGAACAAATGATCGTGCTCATCACACAAAGATTTGTCCTGGGTGGGAATCGAACCCACGACCTCCGGTATAGCAGTCAGGGTCACTAACCACTAGTCCAACAGGCCAGTCGATGTAAAGATGTCAATAGAATTAGATCAAGAATCTTATGAATTTTTTGTAATGTTAAGATTATTTGTTGTAATACCAAACCTAAATCAATGCCATACCTAGGTACTGTTCTTTTTTATATTCCGACTCTCTCAGTATTTCCAGTCTTAAAGTCCGTACCATAAGCTGTTCATAATTTAAAAATCTTTTCAAAACCTCTTTTATCTCTTCCAGGACTTATCCCACCTAATCCCTAACCAGCCTACCTTCGCCCTTTGTCGCCGTCTACGGCGATGCCCTTTGCGATTGATTAGTCGACATTTCAGTCCCTTTCAGTCATAGGGCGTCTTCGGAGAAGCCACACAAATACGAGGGTAGTATTAAGGGTTGCAACTTGCGGTAGAATTGTAAGTACATAGGTTGGGTTTATCATGAATGTATCTGTTAGTTGCCTTTGGAACATCAGTTCATTAGTATAACATGTTATGTACTTATGTGTGTAACGAAGATAGTGGTGTGTTCACTGTAGAATTATTTACTGTTATAGAAAAATTTGTTATTTAATAGAAACACTTAAAATAATTATATCTGATTTTAAAAATTATGTTTTATATATAACCCGGAACTAAAATAATTAATTTTAATGCTACGAAACGCTATTTATTTCTTAATTAAGTTTCCCAGGAACACACCTTTCATATAAAGTTACTAAAAAAAGCAACCATATTTTTACGATTATAAAAAAACGTTTTTTTTTTCGATCACGTTTCACCTTTGAATTGGGGTTCGATAAAAAACTGACGGTAGCTCGTGAGTAATTTTTATTTTATGGCAACACCTGCCTTTTATAGTCCCCTAGTAAAGGGTATTATAATGTATTTAAATGCATTCCCAAAATGTGTGATGGGGTGTGGTGCCACTGTTAGCGAGGTAGCTTGCACCCTACATTTGTTGTTATTATATCACTTCCATAAGAATTAATATCATATTGGCAATATAATTCTTATGTTACATTACATACCTGTTAATAGAAAATCTGATACTCTGTAATCGATCTACCTCAAAAATGAAAGACGAAATACAGAAGCGTCTGTCTGTCTACTGACTTTGACTGACAGATGGGAATAGTAATAAAACCACAAAAATAAATACCAACATAGAAACTAAAGGAAAGTATTGCTTACGTAAGTATTTTTTGCGTACATACGTAATTGGATTAAAATATTGTAGTCGGATTTACTATCAATTAAATTTGTATGTATTTACTTTGACGATAAGGCATAATGACGCAATGCTGCTTTAATAATTACTGATGTCAAGAGTTTTGTAGTTATAAGTGGGAGAGCAAACCATTCCCAAGAACTGACTTAGTGGGTTAATTATAAGTGATTACCAAAAAGGTGTATCAGATCGAATTAACAGAAATTAATATTATACGAACCCCGTCTTAACACTTAACAGCTGCAACTGGAGCCACGCAGCCACCGTGTCACTTGACGCATAACGTAACGCTAGTCACCAAGCAAGCTCACACCTGCCTACATGAAAACGCAACAATACGCAGCAGTAAAGCAAGTGGCACAACCGAATTAAAAAAAAAAAAAAAAACATTTTTTATATTATATTATTTAGGTTTCAGATCTCGATGTTTCGACGTGAGGTGTCTTGGTCACGGGTAGGATGAGGCTAAGCGTCTTGAAAGTTGGTGTTTGTCTTTCTACCTATCTATCATGTTTTTTTTTATTTATTTACATGTGTTCCGAGGTTCGCAATATTATTAGTTGCATATTGAGGTCTTGCAGCACTGCTCTTTGTTTTAATTTTGTGTTTTAAATGGTCCCATTATAATAAGGTTCTAGTCACCTTCCATATTAAAATAAGTTTGTTATGTATTTTTCATTTCAACAACCTCATGAAACCATGTGAAACACATTTTGTTAATTTGGAAATATTTATATTTTTACAATAAAAATATGTTTCTCACATGCAATACGTTTTGGAAGCATATTTTTTTTAAGGTGTAAAATATGATGTACGGGTTGATCCTCTCTAACTTACCGATACTTAATCATATTCGTCAAAACTATTGTTATAACTAATTTATTTAAACTCACCTCGGTTGTCGCTCCATTAGTTAAAGTTAACTTTAGTAAATAGCTGAAATTCTTCGTTTTTGTAAACTTTTGTTTTACGTTAGGCATTCGTGCCGACGATTCGATAGGGATGTTTTGTTTGATCTTTTGAGCTTCAACTAAAGAATTTAACAAGTGAACAAGTGTTCGTGTGTGTAAGAATGTGTTGCATCCACTTTGAAGGATAGTTTTTTTGTAACTTTTACTTCGATGTTTAAATTATTAGTGCAATGTAGAAGCTACCAGTATTAGTTTTGATGCTCATGGTAATTTAATAATATTTGCGGTAACATAGTGTAACTTTACAACTTTTCAACAATCAAATCCTTTACCTACTATGGTTTTATGCACAACCTTTTTCATGATGCATATTTAATTTTAATCTGTGATAAACATGAGCCAGTAACAATATCTGCAATATCTACTAAGTATATAAAAATAAGTCGGGTTTTCCTTCCTGACGCTATAACTCCAGAACGCACGAACCGATTTCCACGGTTTTGCATTCGTTGGAAAGGTCTCGGGCTCCGTGAGGTTTATAGCAAAGAAAATTCAGGAAAAAAATTCAACAGAAAAGCGGGAAAATCTTTTTTTACATACAGCGCCATCTCTGATACATAGCATGTACTACAAACTAGGTAGGTGGTAGTAGGTAAGTAGTAGGTAGGTAGGTAGTAGGCAGGTGCTAGGTAGAAAAAATTGCATTGCAACGCATGCCATCATGGTACAGCTAGTTGTTCTTAAATCTATGTACTACATAGTTGTATTTTTACGAACTGGAATATAATTCGGGATTGTTTCACTTAGATCATCGCAGTATCAGATTACGACAAAAAGAGCTACTTACCTAATTACATATTTCATGAGAATCTAATCATAATATTACGATGATTTACTTGCAATAATATATTATTATGATCAGTGCAAGCTAGTATAATGTAATCATTATATCAAAACAATTATGTTGATTATGACATAAATGGTTTCTCGAGATTGAAATGACTTGATAATGGTTTGAATGAAACGCTAACAAAATTATAAATTGCATGTTCCGTTGTCTAAAGTGATTAATTGGCTAAACAACTTGTGTTATTGTGTGTGAATGTAACCTATTTTTCTGTCGACCTTCGGATTTAGTATCTACACTTAAAGGCCGTACTACAAAATTTCGTTTAATAAAGTTAGGTACTTAAAAGGTCTAAAAAGATATTATAACAAATTCTGTGCAACTACGTAGAATTCATGCCATCAAAACCATCTTTGAACTACCGAGTATTGACAAAACATAATATTTTTTTTGTATTATATTGGTATGGAAATCAAACCAGCAATCCTTAAGACGAAAGTAGGTACATTAGTTTCAACAATGAGTAACCAGATTCAGAATATTAGATTTCCAATAAGATCTTTTACAAAGATTTTCTGTTAGTAAAATAAGTAGCTACTCACAACTTTTTACTGTACCTGTAATATCCATAGTCCAATGCTGAGTAACGTCGTCGGCCAATGCATACATACCAATGCATGCATACATACCTACCACTCTTCTTCTTTTCTCATTATTTCAACGACTATTAACAAGGATTTATTACACAATAAAACAACAAAGTATGCACAGTTAAACATAATTTATTTCATATTATTTAAGTATCACAGATCCATTTATTTTAATATTCATCACGTTAACAAAAATATATATAGTTTACTTGGTGGTGATGACACCATTTACATAGCATAGTTATGTTCCTACATTTGTAACTGCGATACATGATATTTACAATCTATCACATTATATACAATATAGAAACGATCAAGGATTGTATTTACTGCCGAAATAAACAACAAGGAAACCATATAAGCATCAGATAAAGAAAAAAGCATTCGACATACGTATACTATAATAATTTGTTATGTTTCGATTCTAAAAAGTAACATAACATAACATACCATCACGCCTGTATCCCCGAAGGGTTAGGCAGAGGTGTACCAATGTACACCCACAGTTCGCCGGTATGTTTAGGTCCCATGTAATCATTCTAAAAAGTATTGAACAAAAAGTATTAATTACTCAAAATTGATTCATTATTACATTTGAAACGTAGGTAACAAAAATATCACTGGTACAAACAATCATTCTGGGTAAATAAAATGAATGCCGGCTTTAAAAATAATTTCATTGCACAACTGGCTATTTCGTGTACCGCAAAAATGTTACCTTTTATTAAATTTATTTTCATTACATAAATTAAAAAATATTTCATTTTAGGAATGCAACATTCGATTGTGGTTTACATTCAAAATTCAAATACTTTTTCTTATAGCCCTTAGAGAAATTACTATAGCCATATGAAACGTATCAACTTTATATTAGGCCAGTACCTACAAATTTAATAAAAAGTATTATAAGTAAAAAGTATACAACCTTTTTTGTCCATTCCGGCAGTAAATACACTTAATAAAGAAGTTTGCAAGATCTCTTCTATTGAGTAGCTGAAGTTCGTTCTTTTCTCTACGCGATATAAAAAAGGGCAGTGTTCAATGGCAGTAAGTGAAATAGGGTACAAACTAATCTAGATTACGTCTAAATAGACTCAATACAGTTGCAGGTGTTGGTGTTTATGGTTGATCGAAATACCAAAAAAAAGTACAAAGATGTTCTCAATGTAGTAGACCTATCGAGCATTTTTCTAAGAAAGTAATAATTAACAATAACTTTAAATAGTTTTTTTTTTTCAAATATTACTTGTATATTGGGTAATGTCATAGACCCAACGATGTGAAAACATTTAATTTTAATTTCCCAAAAACTTATTTTCAAATTATGGATATTCAACTATTTTTATTCACCACACAATGAAAAAGTGGGACCACACATTTCTCAACATCACATTCTAACAGCTCGCTAGAGAGCATTCGAAACGAACGCTCGCTCAAATACACCAGTGACTTGAGCGCCGGGTACCATTAGCTACACTCGTCAAAATGTCTGGTCCCAGTATTACTAAGACCGTCAGTTTAGTCCGTACATTGACATTTAATGATATTAAGAAAGTCTTGCAACTGTATTCGTCTAAAGGGATTATCGCGTATAGAAAGGACTTAGAACTTTGTCTTAGTAAGTTTACATTGAATTAGTTTAAATGCAGTTGTAAAGTCTTTATAGTAAAAGGTGATGCAGATGAATTTGATACCATCCAATTAGTTTTCAAGTTGTTGTACTAATTGTTCTTTTCGTGACAAAGAGAAGTAAACTTAGTTATTTACTGTACAGATCTATCAGATAGAGATAATTATGAAGTTTGCTGACCTTTTATTATAAAATGCATGCGAGGCATTTAAATCAAGAAAAACCTTAGTTTTTGATCGTCTGTGAAATAATTTTGATAAAAACGTCCATTACTGAAACCTCAATCGGTTATCAGCAATCAACCTATTTGGTAATAAAAACCATTACATAAATGGAAACATTAATTTGCTGCAATGTGTATCGAGTAAAATAATTGTTTTGTGGGACTTACGTTAATAGCACAAATTCATCTAACATCGAGTAAAAATACTTAGTTGTAACTTTAAAAAGTAGCTAATTAAGCTCAGAGTTAGACACGTATAACATTTTCTTTTAGATTATTGCCAAAATTTTGCTGTGGCAGTACATATTTGGCACAAAGTTCAAATCTTCAAAAAGCAAGTTGAAAATAATCGCAAGCAAATAAAGTACGAAAATAAGCAAATTTTATCAGTTAATAAAACACTCAAACTCTATACAAAAAATAACAAAATAACCAACCGCCGCCGACTGTAAGTCGACGATGTTTCTTTAAAAGACATTGTAGGCACTATTATTGCTAATATAATATAATTTATTCATCGATCGCTTATCTACAGCATAGAATATTCTATACAAAATATACTACGAAGATTTTACAAACTTAGGCCGTCGGCCTACGAAACTATACTTTTTTCTAACGTAACATTTAAACTACTCATTACATTACCAACAATCGTCCATATACATTCGTTCGTATAGGCCTATAGTTCCACATTTATCATCATTCACAATTGTCTTATTGAGATACACATAGGTACGTACCGTTGAGTCGAAGTCATTAGTGACTGTAGTGTGGAGGTCGAGGAATTCATAACCAGGAGGGTCGTGCGTGCAGCATGTCGGCGGCGTCGTGGCGGTCCATCTGGCGCAGCGCGGCGGCCAGCGCGGCCGTGGCGCCCGCCCCGCGCTCGCGGCACTCCCACAGCTCCAGGATAGCCTCCGTCGGCGAGCTCTTCGTCGCGAACCACGTCGTGTACCGGTCCACACCCAGCCGGGCCGCCAGCGCGCGCCAGTCGTTCCCGCGAGCATTCGGCGGGTCCAATATAGCGCACAACTGCCGTTTTATTCGAGTACTTAACTTAAACGGTCCCTCCGCCGCGCACTCGTTGACGCCCGCCTCGCTAACTGTTACGTTCTTTTTAGCGCTACTCTCGCTCCCGTCTTCGCTGCGGCACATACGAGCCTCTAAAAGGTTTTCAGTTATGTTAAAACTGCGCTGCGACTCGGCGCGGGGTGAACGTCCCCGCGGCGATCGGCTGCGCACGTCGTCGAGGGATATTCGGAATGTCTGCTTGTATGAAGGATTGGTTCTCTGACAGGCGGACACGCTGAAATCGATATTGTCGCAATCGTGGGTCCTCTCTAATACAAAGCTGCAATGCAATGCATTGTAATTCGATCCCCAAACATGTTGAAACGGGATTTCTTGGTAACCGATGCCGGGTTTGGCTTTCCAGCCGGGGCTGACATGTTCCAAATTCAAACAGAGATTCGAACCGCCGTCTTGGAATAACAAAGTTTTAGGGCGCTCGAGCAGAACGCCGCCAAGTTTCTTCTCCTGCTCCTGACAGTAGTAGGCCGCGCAAAGGGTATCCTCAAATACATATAGTCTTATACTATAGTCGGCGTTGGTTTCGCTGAGCACGGCCGGCGCATATATCGCCAGCTGAAGCGCCTTCACCGCCTTCCCATTAAAACTTTCACCGACTAATACAAACGTAGACAGCATATCGGTCACTAGGAATATTTTATCGTTGTCGAGTTGAGTGAACACGGGCGTATTGATCGTTTCCTGTCCGAGGCCGACGATTTTCTTCCACTGCGGCTGTGTGTTGTCGGCCTTAGCGCTGTTGTGGTCGATGGCGTATAGCGACAGATTCCAGAAGCCGTGCTTGAGGCTGGCGCACTGCGGGATTTGCAGGATGACGGACTTGTTTAATTGAAGACGCGGAGGGCCGCACTTAACTACTGGGCTGAGCTGCGTGATACCTGCGGGGCGGAATTTGTTGTGAACACTTCGTACTTTACAAGGTACCTACGTAATATGTTGCCGAGCCGGCGTGCCTAAGGCGAGCGTTTTTTCTGAAGCAGAAATTATAGCTCGCTGATACCACAGCATAATTACACATCGTTTAAAATTACCTTTGGAAATTGTTCTCTATCGTATCGCAAAATCAATTTATTTTTATTAGACTTATGGCGAGCAAAGTTATTCAGTTCAGACTCATAAATATTCATAGCAATTTGCTGATTTAGGCCATAATAAATACGAGAGTGGAACAAGCGAAAATATTTATCGAAATTAATTTATGTATAACGTCAACAAAGTTCAAGTTCCAAATAAATTGTAACATGACGAATTTGAATTTCTTAATTACGAAGAAACCTGACTTACTGACAGTGAAATATCGATAAAAATATGCGAATATCGAAAAGTATACACACCTTTGCCGAGTCTTGGTCGATATCTATCATCTTTGACGACCGCTACGTAAATCTGTTCCCTCCGGCCCCTACTAAGGGCAGCTTCTGGTATCGACAAGGCGACGCCAGCAGCGGGCAGCGCTAACCTCGCGCCAGCACTCGACACTGACAGTGACTGTGACGTGGGCGAGTTCGAGACGAGTTCCGCTAGTTGGAGAGTCACAGACTCATTCGCGGCGTCGTACATTGAGCCGGCTAGAAAGGAAATGTTAGTTAGTAGTGTTATAAGTTGGACTTGTTTAAATTAGTCGGTGGTAGGAAAGTTGTAATGTATTGCAACAGTTTATTATAATAGCTTTGATGGCAAGCTTTTGATCGTTATCGTGGTACCGAGTTTGTAATAAATGTTGAACTAATTTTACATATCATATAAATGAAACTAGATTAAGATTATGAAAAGCAACTAAAGTGGAAATGATCATTCAGATTTGAACTTAACACTCATAATAATATGGTAGGTCCGTCAGATTTTTTTAGAAAGCATTTTATACAACAAAGGTTCTAGGCAGGTTTAGACTTACAGCTAGTAAAACAACTGGAAGCAGAATGTTCGGACTCGCTGTACGGCTTACTATCGTAGTCATCGCTCTGACCCTTGCTTGATGCACATGGCGTCACCTGATGGTCTACCGGAGATGCGTAACTGTGGACAAAGAGAACTGTCAGCAAAGAAAATTTAATGGTTTTGACAAAACATCATCCTCTCTCCTATTAACTTAATCTAAGTATGCTGTGCCCAACAGGCCCCGGCAGGATACTAATTAATGATTGTGACTATAATTAAATTCCCTATCAACTATGTATACATTATAAAGAATTGAGAATTGACAAAAAAAGAAACATCCCAACGGAGATAATTAGGACACCAAAAAGATAATGCACAAACGGCAAAATAAAACAGCTTACAGTACATAAACATAAAAAGAACCAACATCAATTAAGTGGGACCACCTATATACCCACCTATATCGATTACGAAAAGATTTCTCAAAAACGATCCACTATTGCCGTAGATATCGCGTGACAAACAAAAAACCCTCATTCATTTGAAGTTTTAAAAAAATATTAATCATAGTGCAATGTTTTCTAATGTGAGTAAATACTTCATCGAAATATTCCAATCTAACCTACTCACGATTTTAAATCAAGTATCCAACCATCCAGATACCCATTACAACCTCTTTTTGTTTCAATACTATTAACCAACATCGAAACCTATAATTTGTATTATCCTAACAAAAACATTTACGTTTAAGTTTATTATAAAGTCCATTCATAAAACGTGCAGCTATTTATTTTTTGCGCCATTCATTGTAGACTAAGATTTAGTAATTTAGTGTTTTTAAGTATTTATTTAACCATTATATTATAATACTAAAATATCTACTATACATAAATGCTGGTATTTTAACATTAAATGCAAATTAAGTTTAAGTTAAAATTTAATTAATCACGAAAATAATAGGTATATTATTATATTAAATGATTAAAATTTATAAACTGTATATTTATTTTGTTACTATTAATGCTCGGTAAATTTAAATATTATGTGGACTAATTGTGCAAAAACGTAATGATTTATTTGATGATCATAATCTCGTATATTTGCATAATTTTCGTTTAAAGTTTGTTTTAACCAAATTGCTATTTATTGACTCAAGTGGTTTTGCCTGAGGACTTATTTTAAGTAGACATATTTGATATAAAATTTGATATATTATGGCCAAATCCTATGATTAAAAACCTGTTTTTATTATGATTTAGTTAAGAAATCATTATGAAGATATTATTTAAGACGTATTCTGGTTACTTCGAACTAAACTTAATTGTGCAAGGACAAAAACAAATGAATAACGTCGAGTCGAAATATTTGACTTAAGAATTGAACCATGCAGTTTAGTCCTTTGAGTATTACCTTCGTGGTAAGATTGATACATGATAAAGCACGTTCTTCCTTTGCACAGAAAAATTGCACGAATCGACGGTCAAGAGCAGACATGAAACTTAAATAGACTGTCGGCTTTTGATGTCTGTAGCCTTTTTTATTTTTTGCTGTAAAAATGTTATTTTAAGTTCGATGTGAATGTGTCATCGATTCAAGAGAACGATATATTGGGTGCAAAATAAAACTTAAGACAGAAATTCTGTTTTCTGTGGACCTTAGTTTTAAAATTTTAAATTATGAAAGCATTTGCACTCGAAGACTAAAAGCACTGTCAAAACGTTTTCTAGACTCTACTCGTGATCAGAGGGCTGCACTGGTTTGTTCCTTGCACAGAGAATCGGCATAGCCATTCAACGTGGAAATGCTGCCAGCCTTCTGGGCACGTTTCCCGCCATTGACAAGGATGACGATGAATTTTTTGACGCGTGTTAGTTTTATTTATTTATATAAGATTTAATTTTAGTATAGTTGTGTATGATCTTGTATAAGACTAAAAATATGTTACGACATTGACTAACTAACTTTGGTATTTAAATATCTAGTGAAAACTAAAACCTTTTTTATTATTTATATTTTATTAAACCCGGCTATTTCACACCGCATCTAAGGATCATCTAAAACATCAGAGGTTCGTAAATGCGTAGCTTTTTGCAATAAACACCATATACATATGAACAAACATCAACCTCTTCCATCCATCGTTTTAAAATGACTAAAACTGCTGAAAAAGTCCTAAAACAAATAAAGTTACACCGCAAACTGAACCTTCTACATAAGCATTACAGTTGCTTTTCCTAAGTCTCGTATTTGGCATACCACATACCTATTGGTAAGATGCGGCACATCATAATGGTGTTCAGCCCTCGCGTCCGGCTGCGGATGCTCGTATCTTGGAGGCCGGTGCTGCATCAGGTCGGGCGCCAGGGATAGAGACTGCTTCTCCACTGTCGGGTACATCTCCGGTTGGAAATCTGCTTGGAGGAGAAGAAAAGTGTTATAATTAAGCAATGAATGTTAATAATAAAGTAAAAAATAGGTACTCAATTAAAACATATTTTTTGAACCGAATAAAGGAGGTTCTCAATTCGTATGTATGTTTTTTGTATGTAAGATATAATGCGTTATCAACGGGAATTATATAGAACAGAGCGATTCCAAAAAAAATATTTTTATTCGTTATGTACCTCGGAGGTGGTCCCATAAATTTTACATTTTATAAAAATCTAACCAGTAGTTTTTTCTTTTTATTGAATTAATTTTTTTATTACTTTTATTAAATATGCAATCAATAAGAATAGTTTGTGGTTAGGAATGTAATTAAAAGAACCAGTAAGTAATATGCCATAAATATATAAATTAAATTAGATTATTTAAATAGAATATTGATCTATAAAATTTATAGATCAACATAATGATAAACCGGTCATAAAATAATCACAGGTAATAATTGATTCGATTATAATGAAATCGATTACAATCGCTGCGATATCGATCTGAGTAATTGCCTTATTATGCGTTAGTGTCAACGATCTCGGAAACGGACTTCCGATAGAAGGGTCGTGAGGAGTCACTATGTTAATTTGTAATTGTTAATTAGGCTTGACATTTTTCATTAGAACAACGGACACAATAAAAGTTATTTTTTACTTGTTGGTTTTAGTTTTAGGTCAACACCAAATGAAAAGAAAATCGACAAATAAAATAAATATACCTAATACCTAAAAACAAAAAATGTTCTTTACACAATGAGCAATTGATAAATGATCAAAAAATGGTTGAGTTCTTGCAACAATATTTTGATAAACCTGGCACAATTTATTAAAATTTTATTTAAAAAATATTTTATCCAGCCACTAGTTTGCATACGGCTCGCCATGATCCAAACTAAAATAGGAAAATAAATGAAAACTTACCAGTTCTCGTCATGGTATACAGCGAATGGTCCCTGGTCTTCCTCTGCAGCAGTTTGTACACCACGGCGGCTCCGGCCAGGAAGACCATAACAGCGACCGCTATACCTATGTATAGAGGTATGTCGCTGTGAGCTGCCACTGTTGACAAGAGAGAAAAAGGTTTAAAGATAATTTACACAAAAGAGATAGAAAAACTAAAGAAATGTTAAAGTACTGGGGAAATTCCACAACTAAACAGAAAAAATACAGTAGATCAAATTATACAATGTGATCACAACTGAAAATTCTAATGAAAAAATTAAACTAGAAGAAGATACTAAAATATGAATATTTCTGTAAACATGTAAATAAGAAACTCATACCCTACTTTACAGTTAATCTAAAACTTTATAGCCATTCACAACAAATATAAATCACTTATCAAATTGTTACACAATTCAATTAACAGCCCGTTAGCTACTGCACTTACAGATTTCCATCTTCAAGTAACAGAACAATATAATTCTCACGACTCAAACAATAAAAAAGCCACTGTCATAACACTAAAGAAAACTTTTGCTTGTCATCTCGCCTTAAAAACCTCAAGTTGTAAACTCAAAACACATTCATCATTTCAAACAAAGAAACATAAATTACAAAGTTTGTTCGCTAACTTTTAAAAGCGAACACTATCCCACTTCACACCATAAAGTTTTGTATTCAAAAACTACAAAAAGAGGATAAAACCATCAAATTATTAAGCACCTGATAAACTTTTGGAACTATAAAAAGTCGACCAAATAATCAGAAACTTCCTTTCATTGCAGTAAATTCCGTAACCACTTTAGAATAAGGTATAAAATTGCTTGGATTTGAATTTTTTTACTGCAAGATCGAAATTTGCCTTCGTTTATTCAAAATGAACGTCGATCCATGTTTCTGGCAGCACCTTAGTATTATTTATGTCAACGCGCCTTTAAAGCGACGTCTCATTGCGAGCGGAAAATGAACTCTTCAAATTTGAGTTCGACTTTTGATTACAGAAGATTTTAGCGTCAGTAAAGACTAGACAAAGTTCCCAAGTATAAGGGATCCTGATCTTGTGGGATCAAATTAACTACAATAACTGCAAATAGGATTCTGTGAGTTTAAGTAAAAGATAGAATAATACGGGCTTTGCGAGATAACAATCCAGACTCTAGAAATAGAACACAAGAAACATAAAGTTTCTCGGCGTTCGGTCAGCAAATTCAATTTTACAATAATAGTTTTCAGTTGCAATATTTGTATTGTTGTTCGAAAGTTATATAAATAAGAAAAGAACAAAGTGCTGCAATAATGCACAGTACAGATATAAAATGAGGAACTGATGATCACAGTGAATCAAAGCTAAGATTGGATTCAGTATTTTAAGTTAAACATTTTGATTTTAATTGTTATTGAACAAAACTACACAATACCTTTTCATTAAACGTAATTGAATCTAACGAAGCATGTAGTTGTAGGTAACTGATAAATTATTTACTTGAAAAGGGGTAACATAAAAGTTGAGTAAACATCTCCGCTTACAATCCAACCCGATCTTCCTGCGCGGCATTTCTTAACGATTTTTTGTGCATCTGTGCCTTGAAAAGGGCTCCTTATTGGCTTATATTTAACGATTCTTTTGATGCGTGTATAGTGGCTGTTAATACGAGTTTAAGGAAATTCTTGAGACATATGGTGTCTATAAGAAGCTGGAGAGCTAATGTACTTCACGTGTTGTGCCGTAAAACGGTAAATTTCAGTTCGTTTTATAGATACCTACGTCTCCAGTAGCGCCAAATTTCTAGTCAAAGTAAATGAATTGTGGTGGTCTACTAACTATATTTTCCTCACCGTTAGCTTACATTAGCCATGTTTATGTTCATTTACTTTGTGGATTACCTTTGTCCCTGTTTTCTGGTTTCTGGCAACCCTTCCATTGATAATATCGGCACGAGCCGTTGACTCATTGGTTTCTTAGTCATGCACCCACATGACATGTGTTACCGATTATGCTAATTCACTCGTCGACGACACACAAATATGGACAAACTGATATTTTAAATATGTACACAATGTTCCCCGTTTCCTTTCTTTGATCGTAATTGTTGTTTAAGTTGAATAAGAAATTAGAAAATATAATCTTACAAGATAGGCAGTAGGTATTACTAAAAACTAACCTATGTTATGTAGAAACCTGTGATCTAACCAACCGACCAACAGTTTATTCCCATGGGAATTCTAAAAACGACACCAATGAAATCGTGGACAAAAGCTAGTATTAAAAAAGTTTAAAGGTGAATGCAGAATTCTCAGCGCTATAGGTCTCACTAGTTGAATTCAAACAATTGAAACACGACAACTACATACAAAGTCTATGGAGAAGTTCAGCTACAATAGCAAGACTTAATGGACGAAGAAATGTGTGTTCACCTGTAATGGCAGCATAAAACGATTTTCCATGCTTGATTTTTACAACTTCCACAGCAGCTAAACATTGGATTACAATGAACATGGATTTCTTGGACAACCTTCGTTCCCGTATTCCTTTCGTCTACAGTCGTGACACAATAGCAAAACGAATTAATAGGCTGTTAAAGTCTCGAATAGCTAACGCGGAACTTTAAGCGCGGAAGTGAACGAACGAATGAATGAATGAAGTCATCGCGCGCGCTCGATAACGCGATAACGATCTTGAACGCTCGCGTAATTAAAAACAAGTCGGGCTTGGAGTGTTGCGCTTAGCGCTGCGGTGTTGCGACCTGTTTTGTGTTCATTCACTTTTCATTTTTCAGCTGCTCGTTCATTGATACTCAAATTAGCATGTTCGATTTTAAATGCAAGTATTTTTCATTCTTTTCTTTTCGGCTCCGATCCATTTTAGGTCGCGGGGTAAGTAGGTAAATATGTATTTCATTATCGAGTGGTAAATACTTCTAATCGGATCCGGAAATACGCATATGGTGCATTTCAAAATGTGTTCTTATTGTTCTGCGAGCTTTTACTCAAATTTTCCTTTGTAAATTTATTTATTAACGGAATTGTATCAGTGCATGTCTCCCATGATTATCCCAACAATGGTCTTAAATTCCGTTATAGTAATTAAAAGCCAGCCCAGCTTGAATTCGGTTGATGAATACCTATGAGACACGGATTTCATACATTTATTCTTTGTTTTACTTCATTTATCTACTTGAAACGTAAGCGTAAAGAAATTTATCAATTATTATTTTTTATTAAATTTATAATTATTTGGTAAAAAATAAGGAAACGAAACTTTATTCTAGCGTAAATTTTATCATTCAACTTAATTTCGCATACAATTTTTTTTTTAGAAAGATGTTTGTAATAGACCTAAGTGGAACAAACTCCTTCTATGTTTTACCGAACCTATAGAAATTTGAATACCGTTGTGGTACCTCAAAGACCTTACAATGTAGCTATATACTGTATCCATTGTTCATAGAAACTTATATGTATTAACATTTCTTAGTACTTCACGTTTTTATCAGTAAGTATAATATATCAATTTCAAGGCCAGCTTAAAAAAATGTGCTTGTTCTAATTCCTATAAAAAAGGTGTCATTAATCATGAACCACGGTCTAAAGAACACATTTGATATTAAATGTGTTTTAATAATTTACGTCGTATTTTTAACTAAAAATAATCCAGTTAGTAATGTTAAAGTTATTGGTATCTATCGTTAATTTGTTGAAAATTATACATAAAATGTAAAGTCCCTACGCAAATACAAATACTTCATGTAGTGACAAAGGCTATAAAAATATTTTAGAAACTTTCACCATCTATAGAAGAATGCAGATTGGAGAAAGAAAAAGATAGAAAAAAAACCTTGTGAGTATACATTTATCCTCAGTAAAGAAGAGAGTAGAAAAAGTATAACACCAAAATCTGAAACTAAAACTCCATCAAATACATTCCCATTCTGATTCTATTTTTCTGTCCGAACCACCAGCTATTATGTATAAACGGCGTATCGAATGACCGGCATCCGAACCGAATGTAATAAATTAATAAACATCGCGACCGTACGAGCGATTTAGGACCGATACTGATCGATGTAATTGCTGCACGCGAGGCTACCATGTGCGATGTGCTGGCCTTAAGTGAACGGTTTAAGTTTTCTGGTATTTGGTTGATGGGTTGACATGAATTTGCTTTGTAAGATATCTTATCTGATAGATATTGAGTTCTGAGGTGTACGTAAATGTTAGACATTGAAATAAAACTACTTTTACGGATTTTATCGCGGTTTGTATTTAGAATAGGTACTAAAAGTAAAATCTAAATACAAACCTCGATAAAATCCGTAAAAGTAGTTTTATTTCATTGTCTGAAAGATTTAATTTTTTTTGAAGAATAGTTTATGAAAGGTGTTCTAATAAAGCATGTGCTGGACGTGTAATTTTATCATGAGAGGTCTGGAATTATAGCACAGGTCTGATCTGTAAATGTAATGTGTATCTGTAATGTGTAAAAAATGTACAAAGACACTGATGTCTTTGTTATTAGTGATGTTATTCGACGCAATTAATTTGGTAAGTGCTGTTGGGTCAAAATTTATGTTATTTTTAATAAATTAGGTCTACCTTTTTTAAATCAACGTTGTTGTAGCACTATTCTATAGAATTAAAAATAGAGATCCTTGCAAAAATTACTATGTAAAAAGTTCACGCATATCTAACCGCAGAATATTGCTCTAAAACTACCAATCAATAAGTAAGTATACCTAGTTCAAAGATCAAGTTATTAATATAATACAAAGCTTAAAAGAAAAGCTCGAACATAAACTATCTATCAACGGAACTGCAACTTTACGGCTGGTATTACAACGAGCAATACGATTTTCTTTTGAAAGCAATAAATAATTTACAATCACTTCCAACTTAACATATTGATAGTTTGGAAAGCCATTGGTGTTAGCAGTAAAGCACTTTAAGACGTACATGTAACCACACAAGTGGAACTCTTTGGACAGACTTACTTTCTACATTCTATTTTTGGTTAAGCTTCTTAGAATCAAAATGTCGAGGGTGAAATAACGATTTATCAATAAGTGGCGACAATACTGATCTGAATATTAATTCCTTTTTAGATATTTGCATGTGTTAGTTATCGGAAATCCTGGTGTCAATTTTTTTATTTTTGATTAATAATAATAATAATAATATTCCGGGACAACTCACACACGGTTATCTGATCCCAAGCTAAGCAGAGCTTGTGTTATGGTAACCAGACAACTGATAAACATACTTATATATTTCTAAATACATACATATTATAGATAAATTACACCCAGACACAGAACAAATGATCGTGCTCATCACACAAACATTTGTCCTGGGTGGGAATCGAACCCACGACCTCCGGTATAGCAGTCAGGGTCACTAACCACTAGACCAACAGGCCGTCTTTTTAACAATATTGCATTATCTTTTTAACAAGCTGGTGTAAATAGACCTGAACAGACCTTCTTAGGTACTCACCAAAATACCCAAGTATTTAGTCTAACTTCTTTCACAATTAATAGTCGCTATGCATCAATCAATGGCATCGATGCATATAGACACTGACAAATTCCTTTGGATGCACATTGGATGTTTCTGGGTCACTGGGCGATAGTGCATGGCCATCCGCCAAACTTTTAAATACTAGGCGAAAGCATTGCACGTGTTCTAGCCTGTGCCAAAGCTTGAAGCATACTATCGGTTAATTGATAAGTGACTTTAAATGATGTTCTTCCAGTAGTGGTTATTAATTGGTTGAATAATGAACTCATTGGAATAATAAAAATAAAGGTGATATGTGACCAAAACATGCTGTGCCCGACAAGGTCCATATTGACTTTAAGTATGTCATACCACCTATTTATCCCATATGGAATGCAATAAAGAATTGAGTATGGTGTACTGCCGGATAAAATATGAAAAAACATGGTGGTTTTTTAGTGAATGAGTAAACTTTCGTGGAATTCGAGTCTTCTACAGAAAGACATCCGACTAACAGCCCAATCATGTCGTCAAAAATGAAAGTGTGTTGAAATTTAAACGCGTTGAGTTAAAAGTCCGCGGGTGTCGGAAATATCTGTTCGGTGTTCTATCTTCGTTGAGCGCTTGCGTTGCCGCATGTACGTCCATACGCAATGGCGCAACACTGCAGTAAAACGTACTTCATATCAATAAATCTCCTTCATAAACAAGTTCCAAGTCCCCACACGGTTTATAGCCAACCGATGTTTGAAATTCAATAAATCATTACATCCGCTACTTACACCGTTGAAATCAAAACCGCAGAGATGTTACGGGAATTAATTTACGTACGATTATCGGATTAATTTCGAAATTTGTACACTATGTAAACATTTGTCAGTGCCAACGGCGCGGTGTCCGTTGCAGAGATCCCAGATAGGGAATCCAATCGAAATTTACAAACCCTTGTCGCTTTACCCATAACGTGGTAGGAGGGCTTGCGGAATTAAATTCTCTCGAGTTACATCTCACACGAATGTGGTGCTTAAAATCTTTTGTTCTAGAGGCGGGATTCGCGTGAATGGAGAAGGACGATATGTGAATGCATTTTGCGATCGCCTGCTGCGCTCACTCGACGAAATCACAACAAATCATTCACGAGACCCACCTCCAGTAATGATGGCCGCATCGCATATAAATTGGATTTTACTGTTGTTTGTTTATGCATTAATGTTTGATTAAAAATTTTGTACGATTTAATTTAATTTGAACGAAACCGCAACGGTTGTCGGTCGATAGTCGTTTTTTAATGCAATTAACATGATAAAATCAATGACCGTTTCTGTGTGTTAAATATGGGATATTATGGTTTATAAATTAAGTGAGGATATCCAGTGTGGTTATACCTTTAGTACCTACTGAATTATTCAATATTCTTAATAAACATTTCAACGTCTTCATTTCTACAGTATTGGAGTAATAAAGTATGAGTGGGAACGATTTTAATTAACGATGCGTCAAATTGAAATGCATAAATTCTTCGTAAATTTTGAGATTTATCTCCAAAGTTAGTTGAACATCGGATTCCGGTCCATAGCTCAAACAAAGCTTTATCAAACACTTCCATTTAAAAGCAACTTTTCACTTCTCACAATTTATGCTCCGTCCTCAATACAAAAGAAGCAACACTCAATTCACACGGAGATTCATTCACATTATCATAATAATACACCAATAATTTGTACTATGAAAAGATATTGTGAAAAATAAAAAGGTGTATTCAATAAATCTGTCGAGTAGAAAGTTATCGATAGTTCACAATTCGTGTTCAAACGGTTCTTTCCTATTAAACATGGGTGTGTGATGATACTAATCCGCTTATGCAGTTTTGGTAGCAGTGCGGTGTTGAGTTGATGGTTTGGCAATTTACGGGTGACCTACTTGTGGTCAGGCATTAAAAACGTGAATGTGTTTTAAATTTCGTACGTAAAATAAAATTAGATTTAAATATAACACGGTGGTTTATCGGTAGTCTATAACGCGCTGTTTACTCTATAAAATTGTGTAATGATGTATGATATATAGCGGCTTATATAAATAAATTGTTGATGTTTAACATTATTTCGTCACATATTTATTTAATAGGCAGTATCGTAAATTTACGACCATAATAATAATAATATTTCGGGACATCTCACACACGGTTATCTGATCCCAAGCTAAGCGGAGCTTGTGTTATGGTAACCAGACAACTGATAAACATACTTATATATTTCTAAATACTTACATATTAGAGATAAATTACACCCAGACACAGAACAAAATGATCGTGCTCATAACACAAACATTTGTCCTGGGTGGGAATCGAACCCACGACCTCCGGTATAGCAGTCAGGGTCACTAACAACTAGACCAACAGGTCCGTCAAATTATGGTGAGTATTAAGATTGACCAAAGTTTTATCGATTTGACTCTTGCAACATATAGGTATATAATAACTGTTGGATATAATATTGTGTCCATTATGTTGGATCCCTTAGAAATATAAAATCCCCTAAATCCTTCCCAAAGAATCAATGTATCCCCAAAAGAATGGATGTATCAGGGAGCGTTACATTTTTCATTTAGCAAAGAGTTTCTAAGCACCATCTAAGCGAAGAATCCTCACTTTATTCCGATGTTTAGGCAACAAAAGATGAAAAGGCGCTATAAAATTTCACCATTTTCCCCTTTTGTATGTGGCAATTAGGCTAATGAAGTGGCTCCAGCGAGCGCGAATGAATGCCTCCACCCGAGTTCCTCGCATTCAACGCTCACCTTTCATGTGGGCAATTTGCTGATGGTCCACATAATATAGCCTTACTTGAATTACTTGGAGTAATTGAATTTATTGCGGATAAATGTGTGTATTTTAAAACCATAATGCCAACTATCTTGTTAGTAGAGACTTAGTAATTGGCTTTTCAGTGTATTTATTTTGGTTTATCCGACTTTAGTTTGTTTAACCTTATTTATATTATAATCTCATAATATAAAAGAGACAATTACGGTAATAAACTAATATTCATGGAAAACCGTAAGGTCCATGATAAACGTTTTCAGGGTACCCTGTAGTGTAGGTATAATACCAACACTACAGTTGGTGGCCTTAGGTAATGTTATAAAAGTTTAAGAAACTTTGACACAGGATAAATAAAAGAAGATCAAAAGCAATTTGAACAGCCAGAGTTAATATCAATAACAATAGAGAATTAATTACAAATTGAAGTTGTTGACTGTTTACGTTACTAGAAAGTTGTTTGAAATGTAGAAGCAAATTAATTTTCTGTCGGTGTTAATTAAACTCGCACATTTGGATGCTGGTGAAAATTTTCCTTCAATAGAACACAAGCAGCTAGTTAGCCGAACTCATAGCTCTGCACACATTTGGAGAAACTTTGATCATAAAAACCTTTAATTTGTACCGACCGTTAATACTGCACATATATTTTTTATACATACAAAGAAAATAAAAATACTTAAGTCGTTAACGTTAAAATATAGAAAGTAAAATAAAAAGGAGAGACCGAATCGGCGACTCCTTCAAAGTCGAAATAAAAATCGTAAATTATTTCGCGTAACTTGAACAAAACGACACAGACAGTCGAGACAATTTTTAAGGCAACAGTCCATAACCGGCAAACAAAAAAATCTCCGCCAGAACCGAACACAATAGATTGATCATCCCAATAAATAACAATCAATCCACACGACGCTAAACAAAAACAATTTACAAAGTCAAGATGGCGGGTTTATTTGGCGCGAAAGCGTTCGCGAAGAAGCCAACATACAAAACCAAAATGGTATACCCCGAGGCTATTTATCAAAATGTACGATAAACAGGAATGGGAAATTGAAACAGAGTCAACGGGGACCAGTGGAAATGATTTATTGCCATTATAAACAAAATATGGACTGATCATTTTCCATTCCGAGATTGAATTTAGACCGCCAAGGGTGAGGTGTGTGTTAAACGCGCCTAATGTCGTGTTTAATGGTCGATCGGTTTCGAGTAAACTCGTTCAATATTATGTATCTTTGGTTTATGTTACTGTGAATAATACATTCAATGCATTGTGCGACCATAATGCTCTGAATGGAAACGATCATTGAATAATGTTTCTGTTTTGACCACCATAAATAAAATTCTTCATAAGTTATGTTACTAAAACATAAAAAAAATAATAATATCAGAGACAAAAACAGAAAGAGTTTTTGAGAAGTTAATTACCATATTAACCTACGGCTAAATTTTGACGTTGAAAAAGATTAAACAAAAATAAACGTATGAATGATTTCATGCAAAAAAGCAATCGCCTGAAGACTACTTTTTAAATTGCTCTCACTATAAAACGAATGGAAATCGAGAAGATGGCCAGTTTCACAGGTAGCTGTGCGGAAAATGTGAATAAAAAAGTCCATTTACAATCGTAATAAAGGCCGCATGCAGAGGTATTAAAACTAAATAATACCCTGGAATTGGAGAGAGCGGCCGAAACTGAATATTCCAAATGCCGAGTGCGCCGCGAATATCTGCAGAATACCTGGGTTTGTGGCCGTTAATATCGCCCTATCATATTAAAACCTTTTTGTGCTTGTGAACATAGAAATGAGAATCTTGCTCGTATCCCTAATGGACTTACTGTAGAAGTATATTGGGAGGCTCCATATTCAAATACTAGAAAATTTAACAACTTTTTACTGACGTAAAATTTGTACCCGCAGGTAACATTAAAGAAGCGTTTTTTTTTTTTTAAATAGTATTTATGTACTAACGCTTGAAACAATTATTTATTTAACAAGATAGTAAGATATAAAGTGTTGATAATGATAATTAAATTAATGGTAGGTTCCAAGTGACTACGTAAGTACTTATGATGAGTTTGTAGCTAGGTATTTTGAATAAGCTCCCAAATAACACTCGGATGAAATAGTGTATTTAGCATGTAGACTATCTAGTAATACCAACTTATTAATTATGTTCTTGCAAATGACTGCGTTTAATAAAGCAGAAGTTACTTCAGCTATTCCTTTACCGTTTACAGTTGAAATAGCTTAGTCAGAATTAATTTGTAGTTTATGAACGCTACACACCGAAACTATTGTTGAGAACATTTATGAATGGGTTTTGGTTAATGTTACATATTAGCTGTCTGTCAGTCAGTATGTGAGCGCAAACTTTAGCTGAACATTTGATATTAAATGAAGGTTTAAGCGAACTTATGGTACCTACGCGCTTGTTTGATGAAAATTTAGTTTCTGCTTACTTATGACTCATGTTCTCCAAATAAAGAAAATTAGAAGTAAATGATCTAATGATCCTAAGACTAGACAACATAAAAACAATGAAACATCCTTTTGTAGAAAGCAGTTTTTGGATGTGTATTGTGACTAAGCGTCTATCTGGAATCTCGACTATCTTCAAACACATGAAAATGGTTAAAACAGAAACGAACAATCCTAGATAGCCCATTTACGTCTACAATGTTATCATATAAAACTTTACTAACTTAAGTAAGAACGCTATAAAAATTTACTCCCTCTTCTATATTTAGACGATATAATACAGACCAAATGGTCACGCCACCCGATTTTAGTATCTCTCGAATCTTTTGAACGCGACCACCGAGGATTGACCTTAGCCTCACCTTGCCTCCACCTTTATGTTGATTAGAGTTCTTTAAGCCGCGGGGGGCGGGGGAGCTCTTCATAACTTGGAAGGTCGCAGTTATTGCCAGGCTGTTATGTAGCGACCAGTATAACATTTCATAGTTATGGCTGAACGGAACGGAAGCGTATATTTAGTGTGGCATCTGTTTCTGGAGCATTTCATAGAAATAGTATTAATTAAAATGTCCCATGGTGGATAGTTTCATAATTTGTAATTCCCATGACACGGGCTCGTAAAGTTTTGCCCGAATGTTTGAGTTTCTCAGTTGTCAAGTCTATTCGTGGCATTGCTGTTATGAGATGAGATATGAGTACGATTAACGTTGAAAAATTGTGTTTAGATACGGAAACGTTATGAGAAATGTCGAGATTATTAGCTACATAATGTGGCGAGAGCTGGCTATAAAAATAAAACTATACGCAGTTACGGTTTCACAATTTAAACAAATATTATATTTTGTGGTTTGAATTAGAAATATCAGTCAGTTTTATAATATAGTGCTGTTAAATGTTATCGATGTAATATTTTAAAGATATTGTTTATTTTACTAGTGCACTTAAATTTAATTGCTTATTTAGAGGAACGATCTTAAAGCATCCATAAAATAATGTAATTCCTACATAGTATCACAGTATCTTACGCTCACGGAGAAAATTATGGTCTATTTTGGTTCATTGACTGTAGAATAAAGCGATAAAATCCGAATTAGTAGTATAAATAACCGTCAAGAACTTCTAATGTGGTAGCTTTAAATACCTTGAACTTCTACAAGTCAAAGTGAGACTTGAAAGTCTCCATGCAAAATAATACCTTAACATATCATCATGAGGGTTAAAAATGTATCTTCCTAAGTCTATATGATGACATAGACTGTTCCAACTTTAAATCTAATAATTCGCACGTGGTACCTTCCATATACAGCTAATTGCTGATCTTATAACGATTTTTTACTCTTTAGCTTCAGCATCAGGAATCCAAAAACTTCCCTTGAAAAGAAAGGCCTATGCCCAGCAGTGGGATGACAAAGGCTGTAGACGATGATGATGAATGACTCACCTCCATGGACCCCACAGTAGTCACCAACGCAGTCTGCGTGCTGCGCATGCGCTCCAGAGCACGGCGTGTCTCCGGTACAGGCTCGTCGTCGAGTCTGCCTGCAGTCAGCGCCGCAGACTGACCATTCCGACCAGGTGCCCCAGCGGCCGGGTAGCGCTGTCGGAGAATTGTGGTTTAGTATTCATGTTTTAGTTGATAGTACAATGTACGTACTTTAAATTTTCGAGACATTGATGAACTTTATGTTAAATGACAGCTTTTAACTGATCCGCAGATTTAAGCACATAAGTTAGAGGAAGTGGGAAATATACATGACGATGTAAGAAATGTGTAACGATTTTATAACATAAATATTTTATTTGTTTTGACTTGCATTTAAGAAGTGTTCATACATCTAGGTAGTCGGATAAGAAAGTAACATAAATTCTCCGGCGTCTAGTTGAAATTGACACCTTTTTATCGTTTGCCTAATTAACCCAAGGATCCACAAACTGGCGTGAAAAGCAAAATTCCTACACAAAAAAAAAACGTTTCATTTTCAGGAATAACTTTAAAGTGACCAAAACAGATCAGATGTGTGACAAAAACCGCTACCGAAATCTAAAGCAATGTCAAAGATCAAGGATAACCATTTTTTGCTGTCACTGCATCATCATTTATCATTCGCTGACATGACACGGTTTCTTCTGTCAGACATATGGATATGAAAATCAAGTTGGGTGTCAAGTTTTCAGAAATATGTTTTATGTGTCTGACTCTGGACTATATTTAGTTTAGTAATACACTGTACCATCCAAACCTAAATAGGTGTTTTTATACGAAAAAATACAGTTAGTATACTTTAGTAAAAAGAGACGTTTAAACAATCAATAAAAAATTAAAAAAGTAAGTTTATTTAGAATTAAGTCCACTTAGAATTTCCATAAATGTATCTAATGAGATCGAATTTTTATTTTGAAATTAGTTAAAATTAACTTACAGTCAAAGAATCGTTGGACAGTACCGCAGAATAATACGTTATTTAATTTATTTTTACTAAAGTATTTTATTAAAACAAGCCAATCTCTAAATATTTTAGTTCCTTTTCTCTATTTAGGTAACATAAACATTATAAACAGCCAGTATTATATTACCTTAAAAAAAGTTTCAACTCTTAAAAAACCTCTTTGCTTATTTACAGAGGCCATTACGGATACGTTTATTATGTACTTGAAATATCCACTTATTATTGGACAGTTTAAAATTGGAACATAAATATGAGGTCCTGCTGAGATTGTTCTTATGGGCTAGTGTAATATATTTTGACATTTCCTTTCGAAAACATTATTTTCTGTTAACTTATTTGGAAATACAAGAAAAAGTATTCACCTACGTTTTACGTAATGAGTTTACAAGTTTAAAAGCCATTGTCATACAAATGTGTTTACCTTAGAGTATAGATAAGAAACTAAAGAGTGAGCCTATCAGTGTATGAACCGTGAGCACTAGTATGAACTAGTTTTATCGTAAATTTTGTATGAAGACGGAGCGCGCCGTTTTAATAAAACTATCTAAAACCCTAATATTATCCTAACAATGTCGAAACCATCGATATTTTCGCGACGACAGACTTATATGTCTGTCGTTGCGCGAAAAATAACTTTAAATCAGTAAACGAATGTACTAGATACAGAAAAAAAGTGCTCTCGCTTGTCACGAAGGAAAACTGGCGATACTATCGGTCTATAGTTATCTATAGTCTAAGGTGTTTACATATTTTTATTTTATTTGTTAAACGCATGTGTCCAGTTTACTATTAATTTAGTTCTGAATGACTGTACTTTTGTAATTACCTAAGCATCAAGCTTGCTAATATATTGCAGCAATAAATCATAAAACCCTTAACAAAACATAAAGATATCAATCCTCTTTTCATTACCAGAACAACAATTACGTTTAAATTAAAACCAATTAACGTGTTACGATTATTAATCGAGTATCTAGTAATACAAGAGATGGAACTATCGCCCTATAAATTGAAATTAAAATACATTGGATGGCTGTACGTCCTTACATGCGAGCCAGACATAAATCACAATGTTTTTTAAAAAAGAAATAATAGACCGTTCATACTGTGATGGTGTTTGGTCCAAGGAATGGCGGTAAGCGATTTATCACAAAGTCACAATGTTTTGAGTAATAGTATCGTTCGGTTTATTGATTGTACAGAGATTTTGCAATGTATAAATTATTTAAATGAGCTTACTTGTATGTGTTTTGTGCATTAATTTCAAGTTCATTATAAACATAATAATGTGTACTTTTTAGGAACCCTTCGTATCTATTTCTTTATAAAATAACAATAGTTATTAAACTAGTAATGTTGTATACTTTTTTGTGGCATTACCAACATTCCGAAAAAAAACCTTGTTATATACCTATTAGTGATATTTTCATGCCCAAATTTTAGAAATCACTTGTTTTTAATAACAGATAAATCACTTATTTCCAAAAATAAATATCAAAGCTCACACTTTTTTCTTGACACAACTCTCACTTGGGCCACCCCCCTCCGTCAATGTGTGGGTGTACACGGATATTAAGTACAGCAGTGTGCAGCATTTCTTATTAATTAATGCGCACACACATAAATCAGTCCCGGTTCGTTAGACTAACAACGACATAAAGGACTTTCACGTTTACATTCTGCTTTTTTTTTTTTGTCTTGTAAAGCCCTTGTTTGATTAGTGGGTAAACTATTGTAATCGCAAATAGAATCTGTTCTAAACATAAAATTTTAAATATTTTTTATAACTGGCCTGTATTTTGGCATTTTTAAACTTAGAAGTAATTAAAAACTAGATTTGTATCTTGCCAACTAGTGGTGAGTTAGTATAGATCAATGACTGTTACTGTATTTCACTCGTAAACTGATTAAATGGTTGTTGAAACTAAATATAATTAAAAAAAACTAGATAATTTCAGAAAATATAGCACATAACAATTGTAATAATCAGTGATTGAAAAAAAAGTACAGATTATTTTACATATACTTTAAATTATATAACAATGTCCATAAACTCTTATCTTGAACTTAATATTACGTCATCAAGTTTAATCGTCTACAGTGTAAACGTTACTTAACGTATGTAAATAAATTGTGAGAGACTGTCTCCCGCGACACTTCAGTGTCGGTCTGAATTTTTAAGAAACACTCACATTTAGTCTTACGAGGATATTTTGTGTAATAAATTGAGTAAATTGTTTTACGATAATACTTGGTAGGGAAGTATGGCTGAGAAACGGCTGAAACGTTTTGCGGATTTATCTTAGGCCGTTTACTTGGTATTTATTGTGAAAGATAAGATCTTTTTACATGATTTTCAGGATAAGAGGTCGTTTTATTTGACGTAAGCAATATTAAAAAAAATTATACTCGTCGTTACACATTCATAGTGATTTATTGTTTATCTATGTACGACTGTAAGTATTGTAAAAAGGTTTGTCTTTTGCAAAAAGATTTATTAATTTCAAGTAATTTTAACACTTTATATCGTCGGGATTATTATACTAATTATTGTACATCAACCAAAGGTTGTCAACACCGTAACAACCGAAACACCAAAACCAGAGATCCTAAACATTTTCTCAAAACTCTAAATTAAAATGAACTCGAACGCATTATACATACAGTTATGTAGTTGATCAAGCTTTGAGAGCAAGAACACATGTTCCCAATTAACTCATAATGTTACGTTTCACGGTTCGAGACGGCTGTCACTTGATTGGATTTTATTGTCTACCCGGTTGGTCTATTCCTTTAATGAATACAGCAAGAAAGTTCTTCGAACATTGTTGAGTAAAAAAAGGGAACAACAAATTTTGGTGGGTATTTTGTTTTTACATAGTTACAACTATGCGCAGTTAAGTAATAAGGTACTCATTTGCGAGATGTTTTTTTTTTAATTTTATTTTTTTTTATTATTTTAAGCATTTTTGTAGACATAACCTAACATCCTACTTTATATTAGTTAGATAAATATTAAAACATCTTATCCAACTGTGTAAGTATTTGTCCCTTGATAATACATAAGCCTTGCATAATCTTCAAGTCAATATTAATATTATGTTTAAAGCAAATATTATGAGGCCAAGTTGAATAACCTACAAGTATGAGCAACGCTTCTGACTGAATTTCATGACCGTTGAAATTTTATAACAAAGGAAATATTTCAAATAAACAAAAAACAATCCAACACGGAAGCTCCTAATAAAATAATTTCACACATCCTTTGATCGAGCAATTTCGCGAACATCTAACAAGCTTTACATCCTTCACGACCGTATGTCACTCTCTTTGAAGTGATTTCAGTACTCACTTTATGACCATATAGAATTAAATGGCGGCTTTTTTACGACGAAGATGTCTAGATATGATGTTTAAATGCTTATTGTTATAGCCACGTGTGTTTTATGTCTGATTCTCGAGTATTTAAAGCCGTATTTAAAGCCACGGCTTGTCAATTGAATGGCTCGTGCCCGATCTTATGTCTTTGTCTTTGGGAGTTGGGGGGCGATTCTCTTTTGTTTTATTTTAGTGTAGTATGTTGTGTAGGGTTCTAATATTGTATTGTTGGTAGTTCGTTTAGTTAATTACGCAGTCGATTGGGGAGTAGTGAGAATTCATTAATTAAACTAAAACTTTTTAGTAGGTTTTCAGAAAATCCTAAATTGTATTTAAATTCGACAAAAAAAAAGTTTATCCATGTAAAGTACCTTACTGTTAACATCACTAACATCATTATATCTAAAATAAAAGACGTCTTTTTGTCTCTGATTTTTGCTGCACATGTAAGGTACACATAAATTCACGATTACATAGATTAATTTGCATTTATAAGGTACAGGTATTTCTCAATTCTATCAACCATCCCAAAACGTCAAAGATCCTTAGACACGTACATTTGGTAGTAAAGTTTAACAGACACATAATAAAACCTCTTTTCACAACACTTACCGATCAACAACTGTTGAGTGTTATCGTATCCTTGCAGGTCCATGTATCCATCTTCATTGACAGCAGTAACAAATAAAACGTATTTCAATAACAACAATGTAATAACAACCTTATATGAAAAGCTTAAAGTCTAAAATTAAATGTAGGGAACGGAAGGATTCTCGCTGAAAGTAAATAGTGATAGAGTAGTTGGTTGCGTTCGAATTTTCTTCTTTTCTGTTTATGTGTTTGAAAATGGAACGTTTTTACAAAAATATTTTATTTAATATTTCATTTAAAATAGTTTTTAAAGCTTTTGAATTATACTTCATAAATTGATTCTTTTTTTAATGCGACTTGCATTTATTTTCGATACCCGAGTTTTGAAGAGCTACAATTTAAATACGAGCACATTCTAAATAAACAACCTTATAATGTATTCGACAGAGTTTATTTTCCTTTGTAGAGTCAACAGAAGAAAGCATTATGAAAGCTCAAGTGTTTCCAATTATACGTGATATTAACCGATACTACCTAAAAATATATTAAAAACAAAATTAAACATTCGTGCATCTGGTTTTTGTTTGTGATTCATTTGTTTTGAAATATTAATAATAATTCAGTTCGTTTGCAATCAGAAACGAAAGAAGATTTTTATAATATGGGTATGCGATACTTCTAAACTAAACTAAAACTACGCAATCCTTTGAGTACTTAATTAATTAAGTGATGTAAAATTAACAATTTATAAACGTAGGAACTGGTCCTTAGCCATAATAGTGTTAACGAAGATACTATATTAATACACGTATAGAGCGTAATACAATTTGTATATGAATATGTTTGAATACGCTTTTGGTACGCGTAACGGATATACCTATTAACCTCATTAAGTAAGCTAAGTATAATAATTAAGAGTGACTTCAATGAGTATGATTGATTTAAATTCAGGATCTCCCGTTAATTAAACCTCAACTGTTAATAAATATATTCCCCTCAAAGGAAACGGTAGAAGAACGAAAGTATGAAGTCGAACGGAAATTTTAAAAGAAGAAAGACAAAATTATTATTGAGAAATGTAGATCTACATAGAAATATAGATTTTTTTACTATTGTCGACTCCTTTTATTTTGCAGCCGAACATATTTCAAAAGACGCTACGTCTTTATTTTTAAAAGTACTTAAAATTGTTCCTGACATTTAACGTTTACTTAAACAATTACCCATGTAAGAGAAAAAGATCTTAAAAATAATATTTTCATACGTACTCCTTTATTTTTAAACTAAACTAGAAATATCATCAGAATCATCACCCACCGCTCTGACACGGCACGCAGTCCGACGTCCTCTGCACGGCCTGGCCCTGGCACGGCGCGCCGCCATTCAGCGGGTGCGGCTCGGTGCAGGAGCGCGTCCGTCGCTGCCCGCCCGTCGCGCGCCCGTTGCAGCGGCACGGCGACCACGGACCCCAGGTGCTCCAGCCGCCGTTTACTGGTGGATAAAAAAATAATATATCATTTAACAGCCTCATTATATGATGTGATAGAGTGTTCGGAACATTCAAAAGTTTCAAATGAAGCTTCACGTAGTAAAAGAAACGGTAAACAAAAAAGGTGATTTTGCGTTTAGCAGTTCGTAGTCTTTTACCATATCCAGGTTAAGAAAAGTCCTTGATAATTTACCTGGCTAGAAATGGGGTGTTGTTCTTAAAACTGCTGAGTTCGAAAAACAAAAAGGGTGATATATACTCCAATGAAAGAGTATTGCATAATCTATGGTGTTCTTTACACAGCAGGTCATTTTGGGAATAGTATATGTATTTTGGGACGCCTGTTTCATAAACATTCATATTAAATAACTTCGTGTATTTCAAAATATGATACACAATTTTATTTGTATAGGTATCGTACCTATACAAATAAAATTGTAATAAACTAAACAAAAAATACAGTAACTAGTTACCTAACTAAAATACCAACGTAAAATTCCTAAACACATTTGCAGTTCGTAATAAATGTCAAATTAAGTTTACCTACATTAAATTATTTTGGCATGTCCATTAAATTATTGGAACTTAGTACAAATTCAATGCAAAATAAACATTAAAATATTATTTGAAGTCGAGAGCTGGTGTAATTTATGTTGTCAGTTATTTTATTTATTGGAATGGAAATTGCTTTAAATGTTTACTATGTTAGCTAACCAGTTATGTGCTAGTGTTTGCATTAAAAGCTACTTATTGCTAATAGACGTTCAAACGTTAAGGCTCTACCAATAAAACTCTTTTAAATAAGCAGTACCTTTGTACCTATTTGTTCTGTATATGTTTACTTTTGGTTGTATGTTGTGTGTACATTAATTTATAAATAAATAAATAAAAATACGTATAAGACACATTCTATTCAAATTCTTCCCGTTATTTAACTAACTAGCTTACATAATTAGATGAAAAAAAAATTTTCATCTAATTATGTAAGCAATCCCTAACATGACATATCTATTCACATTTTATTAGTGTTTGTTTTAATCAAAAACAACAAAAAAGCGTGAGCAAGATACGCCACAAAATAACTCATTACTGAAAAAGCTGTTACATATTTTAAACCAAAAAAGCTAAATTTAAACACGCAAACAGTTTGTTCCGGGAATTTTTGTCAAACTAATTATAGGAATAATGTAGTGTACAGGTTTCCGCGCTACCATTTGCATAGATAAGTTTAAAAATAAAGCAACTCGCAAAAAAATCTATGGTCAGAACATCATAATTATTCGGTTAGAACAAACCTTAATATTTAACCTTAATATCTAAATATTTTAAACACCAAATAACGTTGAAATCCCTAATTTGTTTTTAGTTTAACAAAAACTACGAATAAATCAACGAATGACGAATAAATCAAAAGTGTATTGTTTTAAATATAAAACCGCAAGACAACGAACCTATCTACCTGTATGTTTTGCCTTTGTAGTTGAATATTTGATAATTAGTCATTGTTAAGTTGAGTCCAGTACGACTAAACACCGGTATTTTACGTAAAGCGATGCCTATTTGACCCCTAATTTTCCTTCAGTAACCGCTACTACGAGAGTTACTACGAGAGTCATAATAAAATACGTCTACGTATAATAATACTCTGGGACAACTCACACACGGTTATCTGATCCCAAGCTAAGCAGTTTGAGCTTGTGTTATGGTAGCCAGACAACCGATAAACATACTAATACATTTCTAAATACATAAATATTATAGATAAATTACACCCAGACACAGAACAAATGATCGTGCTCATCACACAAAGGTTTGTTCTAGGTGGGAATCGAACCCACGACCTCCGGTACAGCAGCAGGGGTCACTAACCACTAGACCAACAGGCCCGTCGTATAAACTTCTCAAACAGAATCTAATAACAGAAACGTCATTATATTTTATATCTAGCAACCTATTTATGGTAAGAGAAAATGTCTTATGGCTTCCCCGTCATATAAGTTTTATCTGAGCTATCACCATCGGTTTCGCCGACATTTACAGTTAAATAAATAAACTTCCTGACATCAAATTATATAAGTAAGGAAAGCACTTGCTTGAAATATTATATTGGATTACTAGCCTTTAAAACTGTCGTGGTGGCCTAGCGGTTCAATGAACTTATTTGTATGCACAAGGTTGCAGGTTCAAACCCAGTTTCTTAATTATTCCAAGACACTTCAGACAAACGGTGAAGGAAAACATCGTGAGAAAACATGGATTACAAAATTTGGGATCTGAAATCGACAATCCGCAGAGAGCAAGCGTGGTGATCAGTGCTCGTGCCTTCTCTATATGGGATGAGGCCTGTGCCCAGCAATAGGACGTTTATAGGTTGGATTATTACTAGCCTTTAACAACGATCATCTGCTTAGCTCATTTGTTTAGTTAGTCTCGTTGGTGTATGTAACTACACTGACATGAGAAATGCAAAAGTAGCTCTGTCTGTCTATTTACCTTTCTGTGTGCTACACTTTCACGGCTAAACAACTGAACTTACTTTGATGAAACTTTGTATTGAGTACGCTTGGATCCCAAAGAGGATATAGGCTGCTTTTTGCCCCGATAACCCACTCGCACACGGGTGAATCCGCGAGTAAAAGTTAGTTATAAAAAATAGTTTTTGAAACTATGGCCTACCATAAAATGTATGCTCATATCAAACATGTACAACAGTAATCAATATTAATTTATTTTATTCTTATTTTATTTTCGAAAACTTTCGGTCGCTATTAAGTTATTGAACTCTGAATATGGCATTAAGCTTGCCTTATACATGGAATAGAAAATGTTCAAACGTGGGTATAATAACCATTACTGGCGAGTGTAGGTGTTAAAAAGTACACCACAGCCTACAACTTGCGGAAGATTAATTATATTACATCAAAATTAAGAACCCTTTTGCAGGCATTGCTTATAAAAAAACTATAAATACCTTTAAAAATATAAATTTACTAGCTGTACCCAGAATGCGTTGCAATGCAATTTTTCTACCTACCTGCCAAGCCTACTACCTACCTACTACCACTTAGGGGTATGAAAAATAGCTAGTAGCCGATTCTCAGACCTAATGAATATGCATATAAAATTTCATAGAAATCGGTCAAGCCGTTTCGGAGGAGTATGGTAACTAACATTGTGACACGAGAATTTTATATATAAGAAGATTAAAAAATATTCATCCATATTCACTAACAATCATTATTTTTCAAAATATCTTTCTATCAACTTTTGTATTTTATCGCTTTGCCCAAAACTTAACTGCACTACCGACTCCAAACAAAAACAAACTTAATCTAAAATCAACGCAAAACTCACGCAAAATCTCGCCACAAAACAAATTTGAAATCAAGATCTAAAAAGTGTTCCGTAACAGGCAGAACCAGAGGGCGTTCTATGCTATATCTTTTATGAAGATCAGCCGCACGCGAGCTAGCGTGCAACTCCTGTAACCTAACGACCTACCTAGAATATACTTTAGCCTAATAATACAGTGTAAATGATACCATCTATTGTATTACATACGTTTAAAAAGCTAGATTGTGGTGACGATAGCTAGTGTTAATTATATTATTATTATTGTTTTAACTTGAAATATTGCTAGTTCTGCTTGACCTATGGTGTGACCTGATTGGTGCAGTAGCTTTGCATTCATTCACGCCTGTTATATTTGTACGACCAATAAAATAATTGTTTGTAGGACGACCGTAATAGATAGCCTTAGATATTGCGAACTCAAATAGGTTACTGGATTCCTGAAATCTGGAAATCTGAAAATCTTTATTTAACTTTGGAATTACTTCCTAATTTAGTACCTACTTAGCCTTTTTATTTGCTACTCTATTTATTTCATCTAACAACTTACTTAGTATTCTAAATTAACAGCTCATACGCATTTAATTCCTGGCATGATAAATCTCAAAAGCTTAACTTAGAGTTAAACAAACAAACATAACATGCAAATATGTACTGCACAGATAAAGTTAGGCACGTAGCTGATTTGATTAAAAGATAACTTATCACTGAGTTAACAGACAGTGCTGAATTTGCTCGCCGATGACCGATACCAGGGATGACTGATAAAGACATTGCTATCACTGTACTTGATGGATAGATTGACATATTAGCAACAGAATTACGAATTTTGGCAATAAATCCTTACTATTTTAAATGAGAAAGTTTGTTTGGATGTTTGTTACTCTTTCACGCAAAACTACTGAATGGATTGTAATGAAACTTTACAATAATGTAGCTTATACATCGGAATAACACATAGGCTATAATTTATAAAGATGGTGTATGAATTGTCATTCGCGCGGGAGAAATTGCGGGGCACAGCTAGTACGGAAATATAAGAGAAAATCAACAATTTAAACCATGAAGTTTTAGTTTTTTTTGGACCTACAATGGTTTATCAGACCTTGGAAATCTAGACTTAATATAAAACTCAAAAGGCTATTAAACGAGCAACTATTATACCCAACAAAAGCCATCTTTCAGGCTATTAAATATCACAAAGACCGTAAATCTACCATATTACATTATCCTTGAGTAATCACTTTTAAAAACATTAAAAGCAAAAACCTTTTCAAGTTAAACATCTTAAATGTTTTCATAAGAAAATGAGAACCTTTTCATAAAATAAATCTGCTGTCATCACCGCGGTAGGTACCTTCACATTTCAACACGTAAGCGAACAAAAATAATAAAAATGTAGATGGCGCTTATACACGGTATATTACAAGTAATACAAGCGTTTTTTTTTTTCTAAATTGTGGCTAATAGGCGACTGTAAATGTGAGTTAAGATGGACGTAAATCGAGTGGAACACGACTCATCCACAGCGTACAACCAAATTATGTTAAATACAGGAATATTACATTATACAGGTACGGTATTAAGGTAAAATACGAGTATTAGCCACAGATCTGATTTAAGTATCGACTTTTATTAGTTTTTGTTAAAAATTTTGGAGATTGAATAAATACAAATAACCTAATATTTAGTCTTAAGTTTGGTGTGAAATATTTAGATGGTTATAAAACAAATTGAAATTGAAATATGACACCATAGTGTATTATAAAAATCATTAAGTTAATGTTGAAAAAAAGCTTTCACCTATACAAAATTAAGTGATAAATAACTCAACCGAACTAAATTTATGCAAATCTTCGGAGATTATAATGAATCAATTTATTTTAAAGTTCATAAGTATACCATTTCCTGTTCCATTGTAATTTACTATGAAATATAAAAAATATTTAAATTAAATGTCATAATTTCATCTCATCGACATAAATCTTAGAAATCCCACATTTTTTATTAAATTTAATTAATTACAATAATTTATTTTCGGTGACACAATTCAATTTAAAAATTAAAACAAGCGTTTTCTAACATTCTATTAACTTGTTTTTAATATAAAAATTAAATTAAATATTCAATTACAATTAGTTGGAAAATGAAGAATTAATTTTTGAGAATAGGCCACCCGCGGTGTATAATTTTAGTGTAGTTCGCTCAATAAAAATTGATTGCCTCGTCGCATCGGGTTTGTTATTAAACTATTAAAATACTGTTAATATTAATAAAGTGTCTTACATTCTAATAGCGGTTGAGGTATCTATAAAAATCGGGATTTAATGCCTAATAAAATATTTACGTCCGAACTTTTCGAAGTGTTTTGACTTTGGTTTTATTTAGTTTGGTTTAAACTATTCCATTGTCATGTTCACAGCTGTTAGTGTTGTTAACATTCGCTTTAATGCTCTCTCTTCTCTCTTTCTTGTTTTATTTCACTGTTTGTACTCAGAGGTTAGATAAACCTACACATAATTGGGAAAATATAAAAGCGAAAAAAATATGTATATATGAATAGCTTTATTATTAAAGTATAGCTACGCCTGCCCGCCTACAGAAAAAATTGATATGTTTATGAAAAAAATATCAATCGTTGCATAATAGAAAACACGAGAGAACTAAACAGTAGCATTCAATAAAAAAATAATACTATGACAGGTCTACAATCCCAAAGCTACCAAATAAAACTAAGGTATTCAAATAAAAAGTTTTATTACATCAATCGGATTACGAAACATAATATATTCATCTAATTACTAACCAAGGGACTCGTCACTCTTATTTAGCATCAGGTCAGCACATTGTTTGTTAATTAACTAAGTTTGTTAAAACCGTTTTTTATTCGTCAGACAAACGTAAACTTTTTACATTAGAAAAACAAACGCGTATTGAATGACGAGTGTTTCAAAGTATAAACTCTAACTAAATAAGAGTTTTGAGAATTTTAGTTTTATTGATTTTAGTGTTGCTTTTTGGTGAAGTAGGGAATTGGTTTTCAGGGAAACGAGGAATAAAATTTGAAACTACTGGTATTCGCAAAACCGATTTATTCAATAATCATGATGAATAATAAATACTTCAAATAAAATAGAAGCATAATGTGATAGAGCGAAATATATATATAATATATGTAGTTATTTTGACGGGCCTGTTGGTCTAGTGGTTAGTGACCCTGACTGCTATACCGGAGGTCGTGGGTTCGATTCCCACTCAGGACAAATCTTTGTGTGATGAGCACGATCATTTGTTCTGTGTCTGGGTGTAATTTATCTATAATATGTATGTATTTAGAAATATATAAGTATGTTTATCAGTTGTCTGGTTACCATAACACAAGCTCTGCTTAGCTTGGGATCAGATAACCGTGTGTGAGTTGTCCCGGAATATTATATTATATTATTATATTATATTATTATAGATGCTACTGGTTAGGTATGTTCTACCAAGTAAGATAGGTAATTTTTAAATAAACAATTACACTTTACATACAATGATCATATTTCAATGACTTCAAGAACTTGAATTTCATAACACTATTGAGGTGTCCCCACACTACAAGTACTACAACATAACAATAACAGTAAACACCAATCCAAAAGATAAACGGAATAAATAAAAAGGTTTCTTTAAAAGTATAAACGTGCAAGACGACAAAGAACACAATCAAGCAAGATCATTATACAATCGTGCAGCATAAAAACCGGACAAGTGCGAGTCGGACTCGCGCACGAAGGGTTCCGTACAATTATATATAAAAACGGCAAAAATAATTTTTGTTGTATAGGAGACCCTTTAAATATTTATTTTATTTTAATTGTTTATTTTTAAAGGGAATATATAATTTAATAATCTATTACTTTTTCTTGCCTGTTGCCATTATCAATATCAAGTAAGATCGAGCAAAAAAAACACGTTGGTTGAAAGGAGATCCCTTTAATGTTTATTTTATTCTGTTTTTAGTTATAGCGGTAACAGAAATACCTTAATCATCAGCGGAAATTTCATTGTCTAACTATCACGGTTCATGAAATACAGCCTGGTGACAGACGGACAGACGAACTGACTGCAGAGTGTTAGTAATATTGTTCTGTGTCGCGTTTTACCCTTTGGGTACGGAACTCTAAAAAGTACAGCGTCGACACCCGCCCACGCCCCACAATAATGACGATATATAGCCCAATTTGCGAGTGAACGATACATTTCAACAACAAAGAATAAACCCTTCTAATAGCAGTAATTGGTGAGAAACAATTACTGTACAAGGAATCGTTGGAAGCGAGTCGACTAGGTTAATAGATGAATTTAAGTTAGCTAGCTGTCGTAAATTCTGTTGTTGTGTTAAATGGTCGATGTATTGATTAGATTTTAGATAAATTAAGCGAAGTGAATACTAACTAAAGTATAGAAAATGTCATGCTATAGGAAATAGTGTAGATAAGTATCTTACTAAATTAATATTTGTTCAAGTAAACCAGACATGTCGTTTCAAGCATCTGGATAAACTAAACATGAATTTCTAAAACCGAATGTCATAACGAATCTATCGAACGGAATAAATTTGTCACGTACAAATTCAACTGGCACTATACATGAACCAGCTAGCACTAACAACATACCAGAAATCCCAGCAGCTAGTCACGGTACTAAAATTAAATATGAATCATCTATGCGAAACAGAATTTCGGACGTGCAAGTCAGAGGTGATGATTGGTATCGGGTAGATGGCGCCTGCATCGCGTAGGCGGCCTAATGACTCTCCCATGCGCTCGCGCTTCGCTATAATTGCAAGCTATCGGCCCATGCCCTTTGATCTCACTGAAGTAAAGATAGTTATTACGTACAGCGAGGGTGAAATGAGCGTTAAACAGCTTGTCTGATAAATTATACGTGAAATAATGAAACGTGCAACCATAACTTGTTGGGTGAGGTGTACCTATTAAATTGTCTAACGCTCTTTAGACGGTAATGGCTGCGGTATTTACTACTTCAAGTTATGGATTTGATAAGGATACATAAATTCTGGATGAATTTAGTGGTGGTTTACTTCCTGGTTTATAATATCAAGTAACTATTAAATGCTACGCTTGTAAATTCAATAGGTATGTCCATTAGAATTATTCTCGTGTCTATTTGTTCAACAATGATAAAAAAAATAAAATGCAATTATGTTTGTTTTACAAAATAATACAAAAACCTTCTTTAATAATTGTGTTCACGTTTCGTATCGGTGACACTCGCGTATGGAATATTTTTTGTTTAGAAAGCGATATCACCGCCTGTTGGAAAATAATATTCAGTATACATATAAAACTAATTGGACTTACCGTAAACGGTCAACAGGGCTGGCTCAGAGATTCTCTTGCCAGCAATATTTTCTGCTACACAGCTGTAGTTTGCCATATCCTGGTGACAAAAGATATTATTAATAAAATTATAATCAAACATAATATAACCTACAGATCAAACAGAATGCAAATCATACGTTGGAATTATCTTCCATCTATTTACAGAATGGCAATAGCATCTCAATAAACAACAAAAGGAACCCGTAAATCATTCAATTCAACCATGAGAAGGATTCAACACAATTATAAGATCACATATATTCTGCTAATCTCCTAGAATGGCTGGCGACCTGCACTTAATCTAAGATGTCATAATGTCTCGATTATACAGAAATCTGCGTCGCACGTGGGTTATAAAGGTTTATTATGAGGTCGATAAAGTTAACGGACGCTATTTATCCAAATATCACGGCTGAGCTTAAGGTAAAGGTATAGAATCAACTTAATGCCTGGACTACTAAAACTGGAATTCCTGAAGATGACGTCACGTTAAAAGGAGGCGATAAGCCTGAGGTAATATTTTGGAGTTTGTGTAGATTTAGGTGGCCCAGTATGATATCGAGACACCAAAAATAACGAAATAAAACGCAAAGATTAAATCCAAAATTGTAGGTAATTCTAAACCTCTTTTACATAATATCTAATTACAAAACAACATAAGCTTTGTCATATAAATATTTGTAAAACAAATCTAAATTAGCGCCCGCATTGCTATAAAGGGCAAAATATAAATTAAAACTGTTCATTAAAGCACCCATCTCCGTAATATATTTTTACAACCGAAAAGCTGAATGTGTTAAAATTACAAAGGACGGGAGCCATTAATTTAAAAGACGTACAACACATTACGATCATATTCATTAAGAAAATGCTCTAGACACCTTTGTGAAGATTATGTTACACACGAACCCACAATGAGAGAGCGACTGACAGTGGCAGCAATTAATCCATGTCTGCTCACAGTGCCTAATTAGTGAGAGCTGCGTAGCGGAAACCGGAGATGGAATGAGTTATTTGCGATTGTGCCATTATTTGGTGATGCGGTTGAAAATTTGGTAGTGGGATTTTTGGAACCCTTAATTTTATAAATACGATAAAAATACATTCAACACTGTCATAATGATTGGTCTTGGTAAATATTTACGATGACATTTCTGCAGCAGAAATCGGACGCTTAGCGTTTTCACCAGTTATTTTAATAATGGATAATATTCTTTTGCAGCACTGATTATTTGATTGCATAATACGAATAACTTCACTGCAACATTCTTGTAAATTAGTATCCTTCCACTTCTTAAACTTAAATTGACAATTTATCGCCCTCAAGCAAATCTCAGCCATAAACGAACAAGAAATTAAATAAGAAAAATACGTGGGTCAAGTTAAATTAATAGCCAAAGATAAAACGTATCTTTTTCCATGAAATATATAATTGGATTAACACAAGCTTAACACTTTTATCACAGGACATCCAGCAGCTTTGAAAGACAACACTGGACGACAAAAAGTCGGAAAAAGAAAAGGAACGCATGCTCGACAGCGACTTGTGTCGCAATTAATAAACGTCTGTCGCGGTCGACTAATTAGTCGCAGTCGCAGAGATAAAATAAATAATTTGCAATCGTGCGACAAGATGATGCGATTGTGCGCGCTGACGCTTTGAAGGAGCATTTTAATGAGGTGCGTGTCTTGAAGTTAGAAAATGTGTATATTTAGAACGTACATACATTAAATGTAATTGGTGATTTAATTAGAAGCGTTCATGTACGACTAATGCCACGACATAAGATTTTACGAAATGATAACCCGTCAACAAGAGATTACGTGTCAAGTTGTAAATGTGACAGTCATTTTGATACAATTAAGCTATAGGTATAATTCATTTCAGTTGTTACAAATTTATGCGACTAGGATAAATTCATAACCACTGTAATAAATAGAATAATATTATCTAACTTAAATATGCATCCCAAAATATATAAATTCCAACAGTGGGTACAAAAATACGTAACACAATGTTATTTGTGTTAGCCTATAATCTTCATTTTCTTCGAAATTGGCCACGTGTTGATGTAGACATTTCAAGTAGTTTTGGGATCACCGAAACATCTGCTTTACTTAAACGACTTAAGATTTATTTTCAAGTTTCAGAAGTGTCTGTACAGATACTTTTATTACTATACAAATAGTTGGCCTAGTATTGACATGTGTTCATAACGCGACTGTTCTTAGATCATGTTCATACTTATTGTTTGGATTTGTGGTCGTATTTTATGAAGCTTTTAGTATTATGGCATTTAATTTATGGTTCATAAACGGTGTACATCTGGGAAGCTGGTCGTTGGGTGGTTCAGTAGCATGTTTCTAATTTATATCATTATGATCTTTTTGGTTTCCGGGGTCAAGAGACTTAAAACTGTTGGATACTTTACAAAGAATTTTATTAATACAATTTACTTCTGATTCTGAATGTTGGAACTTATGACATTCTGTTTTTGGAGTTCTCAAGTCAGATCACAAGAATCAAACGTCAATAAAAATCAAACAATGGTGACTAAACATAAAGGTCGTGTGAAAGTCAAGACAGGACAGATCTAAAGGATTGGTTCTCCTTTTAGTTGATTTGTCTTGACTTGTCTGTCTCCTCTTTCTTGTTTTGTCAAAACATCTCGCAGCCAGATTGTGTATGCGCTTTTTATTTCGAATTCTCCGAAGTAATGTAGAATTTAAGGAGCTTGGCAGGCCAAAATAATTTGTTTACATAATCTTTTCAACTGTACTTCTGGTCCTGATTTGTTTATTTAGTTACATCTGAAGCTAATTCGATTTAAATTTTATTATCAATATATTCGTTTTATGTTTTTAGTCAGATCTGGAATCTGGCCCAGCAAAGTTTTAATTAAGTGATTTGATAATTCTCGGAATCCCAAAGGTCTTTGATTTTTTGTTCTATCTTAAATCTTTGGCGCTAATTCTTTGGGTATGTCTTATAATTTTTTGTTTGGTTTTTATCTCTCGGTCTGTAAATGCTGATGCTTTTTTTAACCATTCATATAATAAGCAATGGCTGCTTTTCGGTATTATTAGTCATGCCACATTAGATTTTATCATTTTTTAACGTAACAATGAGGTATATAGCTGTCGAATGCAGTTTCAGTTCATAGTTTAAAGTTCATATCTGTTGCCACGCTCACTCTATCTTCATCTATTTACAAATCACTTACTTGCAAAGTAGCTCTGGATATGAGCAGATTTCCTTCAGCAGAGATGAGTACGTTGTGGTCTTGTTGCAGCGGCTGGCCGTGTTTCAGCCAGGACACGCGCGGGGCAGGGGCGGCGGCGGGAGGGGAGCAACGCAGCGACGCCGCCGACCCGGCCTCCACGGATGTTGTCGTTGGCGATATCGCGAATGGCTTCTTCAGATCTGTTGATGGAAAAATGCAAGTTTTACCAAACTGGTCAGTTGCGGTTCTTGAGAGAGACAACTAGAAGAAGAGTGGAGAGTCCTTTGCCCAGCAATGGGACATTTGATTCTTTTAATAATAATAATTTTAATAAAAAAAGTAGATAAATGATAAGTAATGTAAAATTTGCAATTACCATGAAATGTTTCATGGTTCATTTCACGGTTTCATTCTATAGGTAAGCTATTAATTTTTATATTACATTTTAATGCATTAGCTACTTCGTTTTACATAAAATGTTCAGCTTGTCAAGTAACGTTCAACAGTACATTTTGTGGAAAACTCATAAATGCACTGTTGGAAGCAAGTGTGAGGAATTTGTGAATACGGCTTGACTTTCGGGTAGTAGAGGCGACGACAAAGTCAATGGACATTTGCGAAATTCCGACATCAATTACTTTTCACCGTTCAACAAAAATACGCAGGAAATGTTTTAAGCATAAAATACTTCTGTCGTCCGAAGTTACGTCCTTAATTTCAAGTTTTACGAAAAAACTTTTAGCATTTTATTTTTCAATAATAATGCTCCAAAACCATGCTTATTTTTATATTATTTTTATAAAAATAAGGAAGAGCATAAAAAGAGCAGTCCGTCAGTTTCCAACAATGAACCAATTGCCCTACATTTTTGTACGCGTCATGAATCTAATCAATCATTTTTCCCATCCCGCATAAACTCTCAATTAATTAAATTCACTGAATGAAAATTGACGCAACAATAGTGTATAACAATAACGAAGTTAATAATATAACAATTACACGTCAATAACAATTATTGTATGCTTGACGACTATTGCCAAAAGCTTATGAACTAATTCAATGAATTTGCGCAATGACATTTGATCTAATTTGTTTGACAAGCGGGTGCTTAACATAACAATATAATAATCTCAACTGTAACTAACGGCTTTAAATTTAACAGAAGATCAATGATTATATTGATAAAATAAATGCTTTAACGAAATTCCATCGTCTTCAGAAATGATTGCACTTGGTTTTATAAAAGACGATTTAGAAAATAGAGTGGCAGACTCGGGCCCATTTTCCGATCATGAAATAAAAATCAATACGTATGGAGAAGTTGTCTCTAATGTGACAATAACAAGCTAAGTAGATGGATAAAAGTTTTGATTGTGTCTTAGTATTTTTATAATATAAGATCCATATAAGACGACGGAAAGAAAAACATAAGAGCAATGAAATACTAGCATATTATATAATATTCCGCAAGCCGACTGCCATAATTTTAGCCTAATCATAATACCTGTTATCCACCAATCAGAATCTCCATTACATCACACCAACCAATCGGATCGCGTCAAAACGAAGCAAACCTTCTCACGTCAATCACAATATAAAAACGCAACGATACTCGTTATATAGTTAATGCGCGACAGTTTCACCCACGCCGATAATTGTCGTTCATTTACCAATTTAACGGTGTTTTGGTGTGTTTCCACCGTATAATTGAGTGCTATCTTAATTATTGTCTGAGGCTGCGTCAAATTATTTGGTCGGATGTGTAATTTGCTTTTGATTATTGAGGTAAGTAGTCCAGAAATATGTTAGGCTTTTGTTTATCGGAACTTTTTTTGGAATAAATGTTGGTTCTTAATTCATTTTGATGTGAGTAAGTCGCAAATGCATGAACATTTGGAGGTCTACATGAATTTTACTATATGTAGGTATTGAGGTTTCAGTTGGCTCATATGCTGCTTTGATTAATGATCTGATGAAACATTCATGTTGACAGATACTTTGTTTTATGTCTAGACGTTTCTTATGACATCACTTTGTGACTTAGATTAGTCCTTATTGCTCAGTCTAAGTCTTAGATCAATAGTTTCTATATTTGTCTTAGATTTATACTATCTGCAAATCGTTCACTAAAATAGCCTTTGTTACATCGGCAACTTTTGATGGTAACTCCTTAAACGGAAGACAAAGATAAATCGTTCAAATAAGTAACCCACACAAAACATAACAAATTTCTAACACTGCGAAAACTAATACGGCGTACAGTCGGCACAAAATGTTCTGCCCTCAACTCCAAAGTGGTTAAATGTAGTGCGGCCATAAATCTGTTGGGTGTACGCTCCATTACTCGCTCTCACAGCTAAGATATCGTTGCACTATGGAGGTGAAAACTTGAGAATTTTCTGCGACTGCAACTTATAAACATGTTGAAGTGATATTATTTGTCAGTGTATTTCAACACAGTACGTTTCTTTCCGTTCTTTTCAAGAGAAAAATGAATGGTAATAACGTCGCTGCCGGCGCGGAAACAAGTTTTATCAGTAACCCTAGCGATGGTTAGTTTCTGGGAAAATGTTTGTGGAGCAGACAGTGAGATATCATCGTCCAGTTTGTTACGTACTAGTTGTGTTGGGATTGGTGTCTGGACATAACTTGTATATAAGTACGTAGTTTATTTGTTACGGTGCCAAAATATGTATTTGAGAGGGTCATAAATATGGTCGTTTTTTGTCCATTTAACTTGTTAATAATAATAAATAATAATAAATAATTTATTTCCAGAAAAATATTACAAAGTTTGTCGTTATTATTAGCTAGTAGAAAACAATGGTACAAATATATAATAGCATCCGCTGCCGAACTAGGATAGGACCTGTATTTCAGCAAACGGCGCCACTCCCCGTAGCATCAGAATTTAAACTAGCTTATTACATACTATTTTACACAAAATCATCAAAACTAGAAATAAATGTGAAATAAATGGTGTGTGAGAGTGCCTCTCTTTGTATATGGGTGTAGTGTACGTGTGTGTATGTGAGAGGGTGTGTATTGTTTGCATATCTGACTTATGAATACTGATTCCTGTTAAACAATGACTTGTCCAGCTTCTTGTTATTTACTACTTATTTTAATGTATTATATTTATTTTAATTTTATTTAATTGCCTTATATATTATTATTTGTTATTATTAAATTATTAATTGATTAAGTTTGTACGTTTAAATTACCGTAAAACCGCCAAAAGCTCCTCAGTATCTTTGTATCCCAAAGTTAGTAACCAAGCATCAACAGTTTTTTTGCATTTGTTTTTATTTAATGGGTAGATTGAAAGGATATTATTGATCTTATTATACAAATAAGGACCTAACGCGCAAAAGAACTTCCTGATGAAAGCTGTGTGAAACTGTTTTGTATATTCACAAACTCTATTTTTGCGTCGTTGTGTATTGTTTTGGGGATTAAAAGGCAGTTCGTGATGTTGCTTCAATATTAGGGCCGAAACAAACAATTGTCTTACTGTAAGCACTGCGCAGTCTTTATAAAGTTGGTTGTTGGTTTTGATTTAGACTTTAGGATTAAAAAAATGTAGGCCTACATTCTGGTCTAAATATTATCTAAGTGGATTAAATTTTCAAAAATATAAACACTGTTTTGGTCCATGTTTTTATCCAGGTAAAATTTTCTCACATATTATCGCAAAAGAATACAGCCACAGTATCGCTAGTATGTTACTAAAACCACTGCCAGTAATTCCCGAACGGCGGTGACTGGTGGTTTTAATTGAAAATTCTCAGGTAGAGCCTGAAATTGGAACAATGCCCGAGACGCCCCCTATAACTTTAGTGCCTAATACTGCAATTGGCTTTGTGGTTTCCGAAGAATAAGCTACTGTAGCACCTCTTTCACGGGTATAGTAAATGGGGCCTAAGGGATTACTACCAAGAATTCTACGGGTATTGGAGAAAATCTGAGAATATTGAAGAAAGTCTGAGAATCTTACAGATTGGAATACAATAACACGTTCTAGTCATGACATCTCAAGATTTCAGCATTATTTCCCAATTAAAATTGTAAACGGGTCATTAGGGTCGGTTTAAAAAAAATTGGATTTTTTTTTTTGCTCGAGCATCTGGTCACAATCATATTTTTTTTAAAAGCCATATGTACGGTGCTGATGGTAATCTACCTTCCTTTATAACTCCAACAACTAATTGATACTTTCACGCGCCGCAAAACCAGAAACCAAATAATTTCGAATAAAAACTGTGGATTCCATGTAACTTTAAACTCCACGTCTGATGGGCGTAAATGATAAGTGTTAGGTAGATCCGGGGGTTCGTGTAGAGTCATAAATTACGAAGCGCGTTTCATTTCCTCTACGAAATTCGTACCTACTCGACCGTAGACTTAGGAGTGCTGGATTCGGTTCTATCGCTTACGAATTCATTTTCAATTCATCATGCAAGATGCAGGATCTCGATCTCCGGTTGAAAGCAAAAATTTGTAAATAGAACGTTTGGGGATTTATTGAGAATGATTTCGAAATGAATAATGTGTGTTTTTGGACTGTAGAAGAAATGATTACTCATGAACAGATTGATAAAATAGAAAATATGGTTTTACAAGAGTATATATTTGAGAGGAAACATATTAAAGGTATATTTTAAATACCCTAAGGTAAATTTCGAATCAGTGAAAGCTAAATCTAGTAAGAAACTGCATTTTGCATAAACACCAGGCCCGTTAATAGCTTAGAAACACCATAATTATTTATAGCACTCATTTCTATTCATGTAACTTATACTAAATCATATTAACGTACTAACAATAGTGAAAGCTTGAATAAATATAAAGCTTATACCTGACATTGGTTGAAAGACAAATTAAAATAACTGCAATCATTTACTTAAATCATTTACCTTATGCTTGTCAATGAAATTGATGGAAAGACGTTGACCATAGAGGGCAAGAAAATCAAAATATATTTTGAATGTAAGCTTAGATATATAACTATCTAGCTAAGCTTACATTGAAAGTTATTTTGATTCTACTTTAGTTTACTTAAAAAAAAGCTATCAGTAACTAATGATAGCTTCCATTTTAGTTACAGAATCAGATAGGTATTTGTTTTGATTTCTGTAGTTGAAAATTTTCAAACTTCAAAATTTTTTACGTATGCAATTTTAGATCTTTGTTCCCAAAAATCCAGTGCGCATCCAAACTTCGTTTTTGCTGTCTGCTCACATTGAATTATATTCACAGCAACACTGGTTTCATTTAATTCTTTTTCTTTTCATATCTAGGCACCTTTATTTACCGTAAAAAGTTTGTTTGATGATGAATATGCGTTCACATCTCGCATAATGGAATTTGTGTGTTTTTCGTGTTTCCCTACGAAATGTTTTTTGTATTGATTTTGTACCTCTTTGGGAAATATTGTAGAAGTGAGCTTAAATTATTTATTTATTATGTTCATTGAATAATCATTATTGAGCTTACTATTACGATAAGTCATGTTCAGTGTTGCAGGTTGTAATAGTATAATATGAAATACTTCTTCAAATGACTCATTTAGCCATATCTCTGAATCGAAGATAATAACTTAAATACCTACCATCATACCATTCGTCAGTTCACTTCTTTAATTACCAATAATGAACAGCATAACTAAAAGCCAACTTTACACAATCAATGAAAGTTAAATATAGACATGCGACGCGTTTACCGATCCATTAAAAGTCCCTACCATGGCAGTAAACTTGAAAACATCACATTCCGACTTGGATCCAGTAAATCGTGGTAAGCGACTTAACTGTGACACTTTTACAAGCACTTACTATTCATCTATTATTGTTAATAGCTTCATAGATACTGTTTTCGAGTTTAAGTAAGGATGTACCTAATACGTACTGTGTATTTTGGGAATTAATGAGCGTGTAGTCTTAACGCTTATGTGAAACAAGCAACAAGTTCATGAGAAGTGTATGACATAGTACATAAAATAGTTACAGAAAAAGGTAGGGATACTATCTTTTAAATAACTATAAAGAAGATATATTTGCTATGTACGAAATATATTTTAGTACTTCGACATTACTGAAAGAAAAAAATACTTTAGATTTAATAAATTATTTCACAAAATGGAGACAACGCAACGATATAAGAAGGCAGTACGACCAAAGATAGATCAATCAATTTACACTCTGTTACTTTAAATTAAAAAAGACACCCTACCATCCCTAACCAGATCAGAGCAAAATAAAGACCAAGCCCAACAACTCTGAATAAAAGGTAAACGTAAACCAGTCCAGTAATATTCAGAGGAAACTCATAAACGTCTAAATATACACAATACAGAAATCGAGAGACACATTACAGACTCTTAATTGTGCGAAGAGACTGTACGTGGTAAGCACGCACTAAATCTACCTCCTGACGGCTTTAATTGTTCGTTCACAGTTTCAGAAATAGGATGGTAGTGTCTTCAGTCAGGTTAATGTGGAAAAACGAATTTGGTGGAACTAGCAGCTGGTCTTTATTTATAACCGTCTTCAAAAGAGCTTTTTCTGTGCTTTTTTAATTAATTGTGTCAAATCAAATGCAATTTGAATGAATTTGGGTGGGTGGGTAGGTATAGGTGATAAGCAAAACTACGTTAAATTTTACAAAGTCTAATGGGAATATACGAAAAATATAGCAGTGTAATAAATGAAGTATTTACTTTGGATTGTGTGCACTTTAATTGATATTATTATTTTCAATTCTATGGTTGTAAAGACTTGTGATTTGTTTATTGCTAACATAATTACCGTCATGCATTTCACACTTTAAACTTTCACCAATTTAAAATCATGAACGCTATGCCTTTCTTTTAGCCTTGGATCATGCAATGCTCACAATAATAAATTTACTTATATCTAATATCACAATTTATTACTTAGCGAACCAGGCTCAACTTTAAACCGTTGTTCCACTTCTAGCTATAAGTATCATATACAATGAACTTTATGTTCAATAACACGAATAGGGTGTGCAATTGCAACGAGCATTGAATGTTTTGAATTACATTCTGATCTAATCTTGGTTTGTGTTGCTTAATATATAATACCTAGTGACGTTGAGGTGTTGTGTAATGAAAGTATGAGGCGAGATAATGTAAGGAATTAGCGCGGTCTGTCAGATTTGATATGCTGCCTTTCTTGAGCGGAGTTAGGTTACGGGTATGATCTGTCTATAAAGTCACTAAGTTTAGGTTCCGGATTTTATTTAAATTCATTTATGATCTAAGACTGGCAAGTATAGTTAAAAAAAAAATTGATGTTGATTAATTTTTGGAAAGTAAAAGCGGCTCTTTCTTATCGCAAAAAAAACATCTCATCTTTAAAATGAAGTTATAAATAATAATTATGATCTATAAAATAACCATTCCATTCTTAATAAATCATTCCTTATCTTTCGATGTAATTATAACAAACGTAACGCTATGTTAAACGAGTTGCATCCAAATAACAGTGTTCGCTCTTGACCGCCTCAAGTATTGCCCAATACCCATAAATCCAAGCAGCGGTCATTCCGACGTTTATTTAATATGCATAGAAGATTTACCACGAATGGGTATTGAATTTAATCGAGCAACTGTCCGTAATACAGTTTATGAACGATATTAATGGTGCCATACATCACCCGAGTTTGATGGTGAAGGTACTTTGTCTTGTCACAACATGCTCTTAAGTAAGTTTATTTTGGTAATGCTTGATGTACAAATATTTAGAATGAAAGTTCATCAAAGCTTTCGAATACTCCATTGTTTCGAATCTGAGCAATTTATATCAGCCACTAGATAAATTTTAACGACTACTGGTCTACTTACCACAAAAGATCTCATTAAAGTGTTTGTTTAAACAATCAATGGACGTCAAATAATGAAGAACATTAATATTATTGTGCACTAGAAACATAAATTCGTATTGTATTTCGCTATTAATTCCAACAGATACCTAACTTTCCTTTTTTTTAATTTCAGATTTTTGGTATGGCTACAGAGTGATGTCGGATGTAAGTCAGGAAGAAATTAGTACGCTCCACGCATTTAATTTTCTCAATTTGGTTCCCAAATTTATCCGTGTCATATATGAAGAGAGCCGTGATCCGAAGCTATTAACGAAATATTTTCGACCGGAGATGGGCGTGCAACAATCCCAACTGGGTTAGTCTAAAATCGTCTACGGAAACTCGCCACGAATTATGAGTTTTGATGAAATGTAACTCGCCGGCGTGCCAGTTCGACAGGAAACAATATATTTTTATAACTATCCTAATACCGAGGAAATTGGAAATATTATGTCGGTTATTGATAGACCTGTCGATGGAAGATTAAATAATAAAATAATTTATATTACTCGATTTGAAACATAAATGCTTTAACTGATTGAAATTTTATTGGGAGGTAGCCAATTATTAGCGGAAATATTAAATTATTAATGATGAAACATTTTTTATCAAGCATAGTGTATAAATGGTGAGTACGATATGTTTGATGAAATCCCTTTTACAATAAATTACACATTTCGACAAAATTTCAGCGACAACAGCTGAAATTAATTATACTAAATAAATATAACAGTACAAGTCCAAATATGGACAATACTTACATGCCAACTCGACAACTGCAGGCTGACTTCTAATATCACCCCTACTGCTCCAAGCATTACAGGTACAAGTGAACCTATCTTCACCGAAGTATTCGTCCAACTGATCTCTCGTCACATTACACTCGGCTTCCACAATCCTTACCCCGCTTTGAGGATCCACAAACTCAAACTGTGTACTTGCCACCGACCTCACATCATTACATTGGAAATACACTTGGAGGGCATTAGCTGCCCTACATCTTAACACTGCAGGTTTGTTTCTAACAACAAAAGCGTGTTGAGGTTCTAGCAAAAACATTGGTAAATCATCAGTAGAACTTTGCAGAAGATGGTCACCGGATAAAGAAGGCAGTTCGTCTGCATCTTCTCTATTCTCATGTTCATCTTCTTTGTGCGATTCATGGTCATAATCTTCTTCTAGATAGTCCCTGTGATGTGTCGGTGCGTGGTTCTTTTCTGAGTTGTATGGGTCTAGGGCTTCGACACCCGCTGGATGGGCGTATTCTGGTCGTAAGGGTATAGGCGGTGTGGGAGCCACTGTGTTGTGTTCAGCCTCTGTTGTGTTAGATGCCTCTGTAACAAAAATTATATTTTTAGTTTATAATATAGTTTTATACAGCATTAGTATCCAAATATGAATACAGGGTAAGTAACAACGAGTTCTCAAAAACAGTTTATAATTAATGTTTTGATCGTAATCATTAAATTTATTATCAATTAAGTAAGATATTTGTATCTGCATTGTGTCTTTTTGTTCTAGAACCGTAAGCCATTTTCTACACAAATCTAATTATATGTCTGGCATTTCCATACCGAAAGTAATTATTTACTAAGAACAGGAATGTAACGAATTCCTACCATTAAAACTTTTAAATCATATCGTGGGAACAAATTAAAGTAAGTACACGGCGCCACGTTCGCTTTTCAAAAACGTCACAAACAATTTAAAGACCAATTAAAACTTCACGAAACACCAACGCTAATAAGACTAATAGCTTTCGTTTGCGTACAGACTTATTCTAATTGCGGAGTTAAAATATATTCTATGTCGTTCTGGATAAATAGCAACTGTCATAATAACATGTACCCTCCAAGTTATGCCATCGATTTCACTCCCAGTCCGCACCTGGTTTGAAGCTTCACTCGTGCCTATTTACACGCAAAACATAGATATTTGGATACTGTATACACCCCACTTAATAATCTCCGCATTCTTCAATCAAAAATCGACTTTAAAACTGCCTCGTACATTTCAAATTCCTATGACACGAGACGCAATTCTTCCCTCACTCAGAATTTCGCCTAAAATCGCTATCAGCACATCAGTGTATGTTACTCCTACGCTGTTGACAGTATTACTATTATTTGAACTAGGGAATTGTACGAAAATAAACCGCAACCCGAGCGAACCGTGGATAACTTAATTAGTTTCACTTCCGTTCAGCTTATTTCTATTTCCGTTTTCGTGGGGCCGAACGATATTTCCTTCTTGGGATCTATTTTTCCTTAATAGGATTTGTTTCTTCGAGCATTTTCCGCTTGGTGGCTTGAATTGGTGTTAAAATGATTAAAATACCAATTTACTGCGAGACTGCTCAGGTAGGGCTCAATTCTGGTACAGAAGTTGCGATGTGGCAGAAACGTTTGGAGATTAAAATATTGTGAAATATTTTGATTGTAGATCCATGTAAATATACATTTCTGTTTTTTTTTTTCTATTATAACTTATCGCAATGTTATGTTATTGTGATGACCTATATGATCTACATGTTATCAAACAATTTCAATTTGACTAAATTTGTTATTGAATTACGAAGCATCAAATTAACAATTATTTAAAGTAGATACTAATAGCATACCAGAGTTAAGGAGATTTATGAGCTTTTAATATAATCCTTTTTACAAATACAAGAGACACAAAATTTAACAACAACAATTAATAAGCAACGAAACCCATGTGTTGGGCAATCTCACAACTTGATCCAAGCTTCTAATTATAATCTAACTCGTTTGTTGGAGTCAAAACAAAATGCTTAACGCATTCTAATTATAATTCGAATTCAAACGAGACAATTAATTACCATTTCCACTTTAAAATAAAACAATCTTCATGTCACAGTGACGAAGGTAAAGTCAATTACATATTCTATTTGCTCCGAGCCTTTCTGGTCATCTCCATTGAGTAAGTCGCCTGTCAATTTTAATTGGTTTTTAGCACTTGGAATTTGATTAACGGCTTTATTAGTATCAAATATTTCGTAATCTTCAAAAAGATTCGAAGCTTTATCACAGTTTTAATTAATGTCTGATTCGAGTGTAGTTGCTATCGTATTTCTATTGATATGTTTCCTATTGACTGGTTTAAATCAATGCTTTTGTTATGTAGGTCGCTCGTTAGGGCTGGTGAGCACGTTAGACAAAGCTTGTAGTATTAGACTTTTAATTAAATTAAAAAAAAAAAATGCCTTTCTTTCAAGGAAGTAGATTAGAAATCTTTATAGATAGGTATTTTTAAAATCTATCGAATTTGTATGTTATTTTCTATCTACAAATTATATTTACACCTAAAAACAACTCTTAGTTTGTGTACTATGGTTACAATGAATGGAACTCGTGTAGATGTTATTAAAATTCCTAATATACCAGCCTGTAACTGTTTCACTGCGGGGCAAAGGCATCTATTACAGCGTTGGAATGAACATAGATCTCCAACAGGAATCATTAAAATTAAAGCTTTAATATGAGTTATTTTGTTCAAGTTATGCAGTTGCAAGTAATTTATAATTGATTTACAGCGAAGTGGCCAGCCCTAACCATCTTAACTAAAAGAGCATTCACATTTCGTGTACAAGTGTTATCTATAGTGTCGAAACTCCATTTAAACGTTACAAGAAGCGTAACTAAACCGATCGCCGTCACGACGTTCGTAAATTATAAATAAATGTCTAGCGTTTGTGCTCCGATCGATGTGTGGCTTTGATGTTATTGGTTTTATGTTCTAGGGTGAATAAGCTGTAAAGCCCGTTTGTGTCTGAATGCCGCTTTAAAATTTCAACTAACAAAGTTCTCAACATTTGTTAAATGTAAAACAGCTGCTGGAAGGAGCATCTTGTGAAATAATTCAAGAGACTCTGTAGCTGCTTTAATACAGTAAATTGAAAACAATAAGACACCTACACAACTGCTTCAGAAGACCTCTTATATAATTGGACGTTGAAATGTGTCCGGCTCTTGCCATTGTCTGCGAGGGACATTCGTTATTTTTAAACACTATCTCCAGTCTTATAAATTCCTATTTCTAGTATGTTTTCCTTAGTTTCCCCTTGCGACATAATATACAAATCACTTTTAGCATTTCACACATAACAAATGGTGTGTTTTCTTTGTTTTAAAATACCTCAAACGTTTGGAATCACAGAATTTTAAATGGGACGAAATGTCGTGTGTTTAGTGACGTGAGACGCGCACCGTTTGAACGATGGTCGGCTTTCGGGGACGAAATCTAAAAACAAAACGAAATATCGGGGTTCGTCATCCTGTCATTAAGTATGAGCAGTACCGTCACATGTTTACTGAAGTTGTCTTTAGTTGTGTTGTCTTCTTTGCTGTTATACCCATAATTAAGTCATTCTAAATTGAGATTTCTTAGACTTAAAGATGGTGTCAATGTTAATTATAAATACACGGTTTAAATAATATTATGATTGTTTCTTTCTGTTTCTTGTTATAAAGCAATGTTTTCGAAACTTATTTAAAAGTCGTGGTTATTTTTTTTTTTTAGAGTTGATTGAATTTTAAGTCAAATAAAAAAAGGTTTCCAGAAAAAATAAATAGAATCATCTTAACTATTTTAAAAGCAACACCTCACCAAATTATTTAAAGCTGCTAAATCAAGCATCTAGTAATCAGCAACAACAAAAACTAACAAAACCTGATCTAAACAAAGTGAAAACATTTCACCGGCATTGAGTTTCAGGCCAAACCGCTGTTAGAAGCTAGTACAAAATAATTAATGAAGGCATCGATTTTATTTCAGACAGCACTTTTATTGATGGGCCGTTCTTAATCAATGTCTGAGAAACATTCTCAGACCGTTCCATTCGTCTTAAGATGCGCTAACAATTGACTATATTGATGATACCAGACAATAATTGTGTCTTGTTACCTTTCAAATAAAAGGTGTATAACAAAGAATATTTTAATCTGAAATCGTGAATACGTTAGCGTGTAACGAAAATTGATTATTGCCGGTTATAGCGGAGTATGAGTCAGTGGAATAACTTAAGGATTTTGACGTGGTTTGAATTTGTAAGTTATGGATCACACTTGCGATTGAAATTTAGATTCTTGAAATTTGAAATGGAGAGATGCTACTGAGACAGAACATGTAAACGATGTAGTATTTATTACCGATCACAATTTGAATCAATTTTTAAATTATATTACAGTTAAGCAATGTAACATTGGAGGAGCAATAATGATAGAAAAAGTAAACGTAGGATGTTTTAATTTTCCTATCGAACACATTAAAAATAACGACGATACTAACCAAACTTAGTATCCACTTATATTGGGCATCATAAAACCAGATCCATTCATTAATAGCGTCCTATCTTAATACCAAATCTAAAGCACTCTATTTATGTACAAACCAAATATTCCCATTAAATTTATTTAATTCTATCTGATACTTAGCAGATGTAGCTGTTACATTAAGTGGGTATACGGTACTTTTATAAAAGTTTGTTGTAATGGCGGCCATATCGGTTCGTGGTCTATTGAGTTGGGCGATAACAGAACCTTTATACGCTGCAGCAGTATGTACCAGGAATGCAGTTGTATTAACATAGCTTGTTGCTGTGACCTGACGCGGGAGTCGAGTTTTTAAGATCGGTCATGCGGGAGCCGTTTAAAAGCAAACAAAAAGAATTCGTTGTAATCATCATAAAGCTGAACTTACAAGCACATAGGATCGAAAAAAACGTAATAATACTTGTAATTAGTTTTTGAAATAGTCCAAAATAACAAAAATGTTAACTTCAAAACTTAGTATAATCCAGGCATAGTAAAATATCTATTACGTCTAGTAAAATCATTTACGTCACTTAAAACCCTGAGTTATATAACAGGGTGCAGTAAAATAGTGGTTGCATGAAACTCATTTACCATTACCGAGTACTGACGCAACCCATCCTTTTTAGCAGAATATTACGGAACGTGTCTGTCTAGCACACTTAAATTTAACACCACTTAGGGTTGTCTCTTTAAAGCAAAAGATATGTAAAGATAGCATAACAAGAGCGAAGATAACACACATGTTCATTCGCAAGCATTAACAATACAATAAGCGGATGTATTACAGAACATCTGTAGTGCACGTCACCCGACGATGCTTGATGCAGTTTACTAGCAAATGCACTTAGCGCCGGAGAGATGTAAAAAGATGCACTCGATCTATTTAATGGCACTGTGGGCGGGGATACGCGAAGCTCGAAATAAATGGGCTATGATGGGCTTTGTAATCCGATGTCGCTTGCTGACGAGTTCGTGAAAAATAACAAGGAATTTGTTTAAGCAGACACTGAATTGAGAGATGAGAAATCAATGAAGTACAGTGTGTTCCTTTAAACAAATTGTAGCCAGAAGTTAATACCATTATCCATTGTCCAGTTTAGCAAGATAAGATAATGCATTTTAATTAAATGACTCACAATCAAGTAAGTATTTCTCAATGCGAATGCGACACTGAATTTATTATATGTAACAATTTATTAGTAAGATACGATAATACCGTCTGTTGTACTAAAATCATTGAAGCATTCTTTGACAATACAAAATATGTACCACCAGAAATACAAAATACTTTTGAGACCGAATCAGAATACACTTCAAATGTAGATCTCGACAGGACAACAAGATCGACAATACATTTCAAATTACCAAAACAATTCGACCGTTAACGCACAACATTTGAAGGTGCAAAAAAAGTGTCTCGAAATTCTTTGACGGCGATTTCTCACCCCGGACCACACCCACAAAAACTCAATAGTAATACGATACATAGAGTGCCAGTCAAGAGGTTCTCAAACAAGATAATCCCTTTGTTAGTTGGGTTATAATGCTGGCTTCTCTTGGGAGTATTTTGCTATTATTTTGTGTTTCATTCACGCGAGCAGCTGCTTACGAGTGGCCGTTTCCGATTTCAACTTTAATGGATGTATGGGGTTTTTGCGTGAACGGGGAAATGTTAAGATTTTGTGTTAGGATTTCAAGTTTGCTTTTGTCAGGTGTTGCGACAATAGCGGTCGTGTTAACTTGTGTTTTTTTACGTTGAACAAATTAACAAGTTTTAATCCTTTAAACCATTTAAATACTGAAGTTTTTTTTGGGAATTTGTGCTTTAGTTACTAGGTACTTAATTTGGATTTTATTAGTATATATACGATTTTGGTGAACCTTTCGAAATTCTTATTTTAACATCTTGAGATGTTGAAATAGAAATCGTACCTAGTCGATTTTACGAAACATAAATAATTCGATGTCCAACAAAGGTCTCGACCCAAATCGGTTGTTTGTAACCTTAAAGCCATCATTAGCTCCTCTGTTCACATACAGACATTCATTGTAGCCATTTAAAAGATCGTGACCAGCTCACACTCCAAACCATCCTCTAAGTGTATTGATTCTCTCTTTTCATTAAGGAATTGTAATTTTCACACGAAGTACGTTCGTGACCTAGATACTTGAATTTCGAGCTTTTGCTTAACAGACAATGTTCTCTTACATAAAATAGTGTCGTAAACTGATGATGCCTTCACTGTGTGAAACTGTGAATGCTTTTATTTTTTCACGTTGCAATGGCTAATGTTTGAAATGAATTGTACAGTGTCCATTACATACTAAATTTTTAAGGATAATCTTTTTTATTTTTTCTACAGATATTATTTTAAATTCCTAAGCGGAAATATCCAACCAAACCGACTAATAAGATTTACACAACACTAACTATTAGATGGGCCAATAAATCACATGTTTACATAACAAATTCTGTCTTCAAAGAGGAAGTTTAAATTGATTTAACACTAGAAGCGGAGACAGTGCTTCAGATGACAGCCGTAAGTGACGTGTTTTAAGATTGCAGAGAGTACAATCAACCACACAAGAGTGGTGACAACAGAATACGAAAATCAATCTTACTGCCTATGACATAAAGGTGTTGTTGATGTAAAAACGTTACCTACTCATGTGCCGACTTTACTAATAGTGCGGCGATCGACAAAACTGTTTTGTTATGGCTGTGGCAAATATATATATTTTCCACAGCCATAACAAAACAGTACCACACTACTACACATTACATAATAAAACAACAATAGAAATTCTAATTTGTAAGCAAAATTACCGTTAAACAATTAACGATCCCGGACTAAAATGTTTTGTTTGATTAAATATCAATTTACTAAACTAAAACTATTTCAATGTATGAAATTTATTTTTGATTTTTGATTGAAAGTTATTTTGATCAATATAATCAAGGTAGGTACGGTGCGTTAAATGTTTTTAGCAAAATATGGTTGCAGAAACTGTATAATAAAACTCACTTTGCAAACAAAGAAAATAAACGTAAATCAATAATAACGTGATGCTCAGTCAATACAATATTACAAATCATTAATGAAGCTGAATTTACAATTTACTCAAGATTTACTTAATGATAGAAAACAGATAGGTAATGTTTGCCATCTTCAATCTAATCGCGTCAGCTCAACAATCTGCATGATCATGCTTATAATTACCAATACTGTGTCCAAATAATACAGTTTGATTAACTGTACTGTCATGTCAATCGTAGAAAGTTGCGCTGTGACAACAGGCACCATCATTCCTAGCATTTTACAACGCACCATCAGATTTGACGCCCCCAATACTGATAATTTCGTGTTTGTAAGTTGCATTATCGACTCGTGACAAGAAACTATTTCTTTCTCTTTTTGCCACTCGACTCGGCATTGTATCAACTTTTTTATACCGAAGATCCGTTGGTGACAGTTACATTTTTTACCTTCCTTATCAACTTTAAGATTAGGTGCAAGCTCTGCAGTTTTTTCACCGTTTTTTGTTACCCCACTTAGATTTTTGAGGGTCACAGATAAAGCGATGTTTTATGAGAATTTTCGCCTCTCCATAAATCATGGCTGGTAATTAAGCGTGAAGATATGGAGTTTGAACTTTTTAAATTAAGGACTGTGACCTAAATTCATGAAAGTTGGGGATTAGAATTTCATGAATATTTCCACGGAAGTTTTTGAGTAAACGTTTAGTGAAATTAAAAGCTTGTAGTGTTACTTTATAAATCACTGTTTATTTCTGTTTTTGTGTGACTGGGTAGTTTATTTAAACCTTACTTAGTCCAAGTGTAATACCTACGTAATACACATTAAGAAGACACTACAAAAACACAACCAGCAATAATCAATTCAACTTCTGCAGCACTCAAGCCTAAATGGCTCATATAAATTGAACATTTCTTTTTATTTAAAACAAAACCATCCTCACGTTTTGTCTCACCAAGAACAAAGAGTAAAAAAGGCAAACCGTAGTACTTACCATGTTTGTCGGCGGCGACGGCCACCCATAGCACGAGGAGCAGGACACCCCCCCGCGCCATGTTCACTTGCGCGCGCGCATCACCTAAAACAATAACGTTGGAAAGTTAGACCAATATTTACTTAGATGACTTTGTATTGGTACTCATTGTGCGGTGTGTGAACGCTTTAAAATTGTATTATCCTTTAATATTTGTTTTGTTTGAAGTATTGAGTGTGGATTCTTATTGGTACTATGGCGCTGTGGTGATAAAATTATATTTTCAATAGTGAGATAAAAGCTTAAATAATACCACATCGTAAGTATAATCTGAAGTAACTTGATAAATCCAATTTGATGAATAAAAATTACATGACGTCAAAAGCAATATCTAGACCGTTTCTAATCAAAAATAATAGTCCCAACATCTTCAACGAGAGAACAAAAACGTCTTACATATTTCAACCATCAAAAAAAGTTGGGAACACTGATAGCCCATATTTCTGATCATATCCCAATGTACAAGCCTACCGCGTCATTAACCAGAACACTTTTGTGGCACCGCACCGTGACTAATAGGACCCTTTAGGGCCATTTTTGGGGAAAAAATAAATGGCCCTATTATAGACCGGTAAGTAGAGGCTTGTGGTAAAAAGCCGATTTGGTGTGACGAAACATATTTTATAGAAATTGGACATGTTGTGTGAATATTTTTTGAGGAACCGCAGTAAGTATTATTTACAAAGTTCGGGGCGTGATCAAAGAAACCGCAGAGAAAGTACTTTAACTTAACGAGACTGAGTACTTCAAGGACCACATAAAAGTTTACTTTGTATAAATAAAAATAAACAAGAAAGATTCTTTAAAGAAAATATTGTTTTGAGGAAATGCAGCAAACTGTGTATCAAATAAAAGAATATAAATGGTGTATCAGCTGCTTGCAATCCCACGCATTGAAAGAGTCGACTGAGAGAAATGGGTTAGTGTGGTACTCCCATTAACAATAGTATGGCCACCTGTCATGGCTACACACACTTATGATCATTAAACCAGCACGTTACTGTTATAATACTCCCAACGGTACTTGTTAACAAATATCGATACCGCTTAGAATCAACCTTCATTTACATACTTTATCTTTTGTTGACTTCCAAACGAAATTTTATACAATGTGTATTATTGTCGATACTAACTGATTTTAGAAAACTTTTTTTTATATTGTATTCTATGAGTCGATCCAAAGCTTTGATTTTGGTAGAATTGGTAGGTTTGGAGTACAATATGACGAAAATAACAGTCAAATAACAATGCCAATATAACTCTACCTACTATTCCAATGAAATATGATTAGTTACGGAATTTTCTACTACAAATAAGACAAGGTCAAACATAAGCAGATACACATCTAATTTGTTAAACCAACAAACGAGTAGTTAAATGTTCTAAACTGCGATAAAGCACGTGATAATTACGTAGATAATCAACCAGTGGCTATTGCCGTTAATAAAGTTTATGATGGAAATGACGATAGCGCGAACGATAGAGATTAAACAATGTGAACAACGGATTTGAATAATGTAGTGAATTAAACTTAGGAAACTGTGAAATACTAACTGACACGGCAAGTAAAATGGTGAACAACAAAAAATTGATACTGAATTTGGCCAAGACGAAATGAAGAGGAAACAGCTAAGGCATGAAACTTAAAAAAATGAACGTCAGTAACGATCTTATCAAAGGTGAAAGAACTGAGAAGTCCATCACTGATCACACACATCACAGTACAAAAACTTGTCGTAAAAGCTGAAGAACATAATTCAAAATCTACACTATCGACCCGATGCACTTAACCAAAGATATCAACTATTCAAAAGCGAACAAAGGCGAACCCATAACAACATGAACAAGTGTCAATAAAATTTTACAACGAAACTAGATTATAGAATCAAGGCAATATTTGCTAGGGGCCTTCTAATCCGTTGAAAACTAAAACAAATTCTACCATTATTTGATGTTACAATGTAAAAAACATTCCTGTAACATAAAACCTCGTATTGGATTATAAAGACGCGAGGCGTTATTGCTTCTTGTGGCAACAATGTTGTTAACTACGACTGAACATTGTGTTTTGAACGAACTGTCAAATATTTTTTATTGCGTGGTGATAAATGGTATATAGACTTTGACATGGTGGGTCGATAATCTGATTGCTGTTAAATTTTTATGGAGCTTTCGCGTGTACTAGTAAGTAAAAATAAATCTTTATAAAATTTGAAAAAATGACTTAGTGAAGTTTTAAGTTTATGACAAAGACTTTTACTTAAAGTACATTTTGAACAAAATGTCCAGATTTTAGAAGAAACTTTAAGCTTTAAACAAAGAACACGTCTTGTATTAAATCTTAGTAAAAACTAGCAGTAACGCGCAACTTTTCTTTTGACGTTGTCGCAGCCACTTTAAATGTATATATTTGAGTTAATTTTAACTTGAAACAGTTTTGCTTTGAGTATCCTGGTGTAAGTGCAAAAGCTTGCTCGCCATTTTATAATTACGTCATAATTAAACTTAACCATCAGCTATACGCATAATACGCATTGTAAAAATAAAACAATTGAAATTGTCAAAAAGATTGTCTTTTGTAAATATTATTACACAAAATTGATTCATAACTTTAAACCTTAAAACTCTTTCCTACAAGTAATAAAAGATTTGATGATAATTTTCTTCGAACATTGCGAGTATTGGTATCTTATGATTTTTCAAAACACATCGCTGACATTAGTAATTTGTAAATGTTAATAACACAATAGTAGGTATTAACATTTACAAATTTTAATTAACAATTGTTCCAAATTTTTTATTTTTTATTAAATAAATGCGGACAACATCACATACATTGCTCTGAACCCAAAGTAAGTAGCTAAAGCACTTGTGTTATGGAATTCAGAAACAACGAAGGTACATACCACAAACACACACCCGGGACAATGTAGAAAAGTTGGTTTCTACATTGACCCGGCCGGGGATCGAACCCGGGACCTCAGAGCTAGCGACACCTTGAAACCGGTGCGTACGCCACTCGACCACGGAGGTCGTCAAATCAAAATCAGGTACGTAAGTGAAGAACACAAGTTTTCAATTATTGTTGACACGGCAAGTCTAGTCACACTTACTCCATTGGTATTTTTTTAGACTTATCTGTACAAAAACAATTTCTATTCGATCAAATCTGTTCACTAAACTCGTTTTCTTTCTTAATTATATATCAAAGAACATTTGGATAAATATCATTGACTTAAATATTAATTATTATAATATTGATAGGCATGTATTAATTTCCGTTAAAAGTGGAACAATTTTAGCAATCATCTAAACTCAAATTTATGATATTGAATTGGCAGTTAGGCATCGTCTTGATGTGAATATTTGGCATCGTAAATATCTATTCGTTCAATATTAATGTACGATCATTCAATTTATTTCAATTTATCTTTTCTATGATTATTGGTAATAGGTATTTAATAACTCATATCATATCATTGAAATCTTAGTGGAATGGCCAAACTACCTTTCGTAGAGTGACGGGCATTTTTCCAAGTACTTATAATCCTAAAATGTTTATAAGTTTAGATTTTAACATAATCAATTTTAACTAATGCAGAATTATCACTTGGTTAAACCAGTCCTGTAGTGCTATTCTGTAACATTATTTTCATGTCTCGACAGCGGAATCCGCAGTGAGATGTCAAATACGTATTCTCGAATTTGAATTCTAAATCAAGGCCAAGGGTTCACTTTTGAAGTGAGCTTTATTGTCACTCAGGTGAAGCTCGATACCGAAATTATTTACAGAATAGACATACTGTTTTTCTTCGACACTTGGAACTCACTACTACAGACTCAAGGCACATGAGTAGATAAACGGAAGAGAGGCAAAGCTTCTTAAGAACGTGCAAAATTGTTACCTATTTTGTTAGGGTTGTCTCAATAGGTGAAGACAAATCAAACAAAACGTTTTTTAAATAGTTTTAATAGTTAGTATAATAGAATATATAATATTATGATAGAATAGTTTACAAATTACTTACTCTAAGAATTTTCTTTTTATAATATTTGTTTTTTTTTTTTTAATAAAAAATACCTACCGTGTTGTACAAATTACTCTCTTCTTATTATAAAAAGGATCATACAATAAAATAAAGGTACTTGCTTGAAAAAGTAATAACCAAATATTTACTTACCTAATTGTACTCCTTGGGATAGTTAAAGTATGATATATTTTTGTTTTCTCTATTATTATTCATACACACGGTACAATAAACAACCATTATTATTAATATAATACCACGTTTTTACAACTAAACTTATAAAAACTTAAACTTGCAACTAACAAAACAAACAGCGTGCGTCGGACTGACCCTTAGATTGTACACTGGCTGTGCCAGCGTAAACTGGATTTTTCCAGTCTCGCCGCGTATGTGACAAGCGGCCAGTGGTCACGCACACATGCCCCGCGCGCTTGTGTGCGTGCAACCGATTCGAGCGGTTGTTCGAAGCTTTGCCTCTGTTCCGTTTATCTACTCATGTGCTCAAGGTTCCATACATAAATGTATGTATTTTTTATTGATGTGATTACAATTTCATTTTGTAGCTAGACAACGTGGCATCTTTGTCAATTCAGACGGCATTTAGTTAACATAAACTGGTTCTATAAATGTCCTATCAAAGGTTTTATTTATGACTCTGTAATCCTCTGTAAGCCGTTTGATATAGATAGAAAAATGTTATTAATGCATAAAATACTTGGTTTTTATTGTTATTGACGTAAAATAAAAATGTTTTTTTTTTTATAATGTTACATCAGCGGTAGAAGACTTAACAAGTGTTAAGAAAAAAAATACAAACTTGCTCACTGCGATTTTCTCTATTTGAACTCCCACTAAACTTTGTTAATACTTTTGATTTAACCCACTCACGGAATCAGTACAAAATATATGTTTTTTTTTTTTTTAATCATATATATTTTCTGCGTTATTATAAATTAATTTCCAAATATATTTATGTAACAATCAAATGATGACCGTTTTTCTCAATCAGCATTAAGGCACGTACAACTGACTATCGAATGACTTGTCCAAACATCCTCCACCAAACTTCCGATCATTAGCCAATGAGAAGAGCACACAATGTTACAAGTTGAAGACTTCTGTAACGTTATAAGGAGGCTAAGCACGACTGATGGTTACTACAGATTAGATTATTTTCGGTAGATAATTAGGTAACCTATGTTGTTGTTTTTTTTGGGTGAGCTTTCATTTTTACAATCACGTCATGTTTGTCATTAGTAAGATTGTAGAAAAAAAAAATTATAAGGTAAAAACAGATAGCGATATGTCTAAAATTAAATAATTTGATCAAAGAGTATTGTTTGAAGGAAAAAAAATAAAAAAAATATATAAGTAGGTACAATTCTGTTATATATAATAACATAAGTCTATTCGAACAAAGTTTTCTAAAACAATATACCTACTAGTTAAGCTTTCTCTAGTTTCCTACTAAGACGATATACCCAATTTCATTGTCTTATAAATTCACAACCAACCAAAACCTTTACATCAAACATAAACAAAACATATACTTCACTAACATCCACATTGTCCAGACCAACAGAAGCCTATCAATGGAATCCATTCAATATTTCGCGACAACTCCCAACAATCGCACGACGATCGCAAGCAAGTCACTTTATTGCCGGCACGCTACATAGTAGCTCAGTCGAACTTTAAGATAAGAGCTTCCGTGGCCCTTATCGCTGCTGTAAACAAACCAAAGATTTTGCATGTTTAATGAACATTCGTTTGTTGATTGTTGGTCTTATTATTTATTTATTTTTTATTTCTGATACCTGTTCACTTTTTACAGGGCTTAAAATGTGCTATAAAACAAATGGCGATCTAATCTCGATGCTTGGTTGTTTTAATTTGTAAAACAGTTGACAATCAGTATCCTACCAATACAACATATACAGAAATAAAGATTATTTATGATAAAATAAGAATTGCGGTTTCAAATATTTGATTTTTAAAGAATAAGAAGAAAACAATTGACAATCGATATTCATTAAATTTGCTTACTCGCTAAGTTAGAGCGTAAAAGCTCACAAAGTTTAAGTAGAAGTCAGAATGAGGTTCACAATAAGTATTACTATTAGAAACTTATTTGATGCTCCTATAATTTATAACATCAACATTAACGTACATTAAATTTACAACGCACGAATAATGTCATTAACCTTTGAACAATTTTAAGATTGTTTAAAACGTGTTCTCGTATTATGATAAAACGTTATATAAGTCAGCAATAAAAACTGATATAAATCATTGTGGATACATATAACCATTAAAGTTAATACGAATTTCAATTAATAACTACCTTGGGCCAGTTAGAAGGGCTTGTTTTTACCGTACCTACAATTATCCGTGATAAATTCTCACTATCAAAATGTACTTCTAAGGCCACTGTAGAGGTCACTCTTGCGATAGACTTTTAATACTTTAAATTAACACCTAAGAAAAATCTTTTGTGTTATCGTTATTCAGAGAAAATATATTGTTGATTAAAGGTCCGAGAAATGATAATAATAATAGGTTGTGTGGTGATTTATGAGAAATAATGAGCTTTTATCAGTAGGTACACTAGGTACCATGGTATCGCAAAAGTTAACCGAACATACAAGCGATGAATTGGTAAGATAAGAAATCATTTTATCATTGAAATCTTATTACACCGTATATTAGCTTAAAAATATTATTTTTTCCAATATTTTTTACCTTAAGTTTACCTTTAATTGAGTAAAAAAGTTAGCTCTGGAAAACTTAAATTTCTATTGCTCTACAAATATTTACGAAAAATAATAATACAATAAACATTAATAAAATACCTATATAGGTACTTACTAGTTAAAGAAGATGACGAGGAAAATTCGTTTTGCTATTAATTACCCAATAAACTTTATAACAATTTCAACACTTACATCTAACCAATTTGCGCTATAATTAAATTAAAGCCAATCCATTATAAATTAAATAACTGTAAAATCATTCGATGCCATAAAATAACCGCTAAAATTAACGTCCAATATTATTTACGACTATCAAGAAATAATTTAGCTAATCATTAACAGAACACTAAACCTATTTACTGATAAATTAGCTTTAAGCGCACTGAAAGTCCTTTTGAATTATGTGCCCGTTACCTTTATTATTATGAGGCACTTTATATTTGACTTTACTGATATAAAGACTAACAACGATTACAGATTGACGCCTGTTCCTAAATGTATCACAAACTCTCACAATTAGAAAAAAAACGATGATGAAAAAACCATAGTTTAACGATATACAAGCTTTAAGTTCTCAACATCTACAACGCTATCTGCACCTAACGCTACGAAAATCATCTCACAATTATCAGTATCTTCCAAAAATCTAAGCCGCCCATCGTTAGAGCTTTCCCCTTCACTTATATCTTCTGGACCATCTCCTACACGTGACAAAGCATCGTAATGGGAATTGACATTAGCCTATTTATGCTGTTCCATCTTATCTGATGGTGTTTCTCCTGCCGTCACAATTGCAGCCGCTTTTACCGTTGTGCCTCGTAAAAAAGCTACATAATAGTTTTGGTGCTGTCGTTGAGGAAGATTCTGATAAATCCGTGACCGACTTCCATATCTCTTAGACATAGTTCAAGTCATAAATCTTGTTTTATCAAAACTATCTGTCATATAATTGGATGGAAAGTAAGTAGGAACACTCAAGAGAAAGATACGAATTGTTTTTATTGTTACGAATGGTGCGGCACGCGATAAATGTTAAGTTCTTGACAGCAGATAAATGTTATTGAACGCTCCTGATGAAATGATAAGCTGCATTTAAAACAAATTATCATTACAAAATATACCAAAATAGTTACCCGAATAAAACAGCCGAAATAGAATGCATCAGCGACTATTTACAAAATAAAAACAATCCACAAGAGCTTCACTTTAAACTTTAATAAATCCGTCACACACGTCAATGTTGTATACGAACAGTAAATAACATCACAGTTGCCAAAACGTAATCAGTTTCACTTCACGTATGTAAATGACACTAAGGAAAACAGTTTTCACAAACGCGGTATCGTACGCAACGCGGCTGCAACGCGCGACTGGCAGCGACCGTCCCTCACGGCCGTCCGACTTCAACTGTCGCGGCAACAAGGGACCCGTGGGGGAAAGGGGCGCAGGGGCGAGAGGGAACCTCTTCAACCGAGTAGATAACTTTTGATCTTTTTGGTACCATAGAAGATTTTAATGATGCACTCACATCTGGAGATTCGACAGAAAAAGTGCGCGTCGATGTTAGGCGTTAATGCATGTCAAGGGCTTAGTAGAAACGACGTGTCAAAAAAAGCTTAGATGCGGTTGCGGCCTGCGGGTGACATTTTTAAAAATAGTCACGTAAGACAAACGTTCGATTCGATGTGTGATGAAATTTTGTGAACGTAACGTTCGCGAGCTTTAGATTAGAATCTTTGTTGAAAACTGGCAGGAGCAAGTTGTTCTGCAGGGAGACTCGCTTTATACTTCAGAGTATTATTTTCACATCATCCGATGTCTTGGGGCAGACAATATTGTGCAAGGTTTTTGTCCCTGCCCCGCACATGTCAGGGTACAAAGGGGCGAGGAGCGGAGCAGGTACAAAAGATCCGAACCCCGCTTCAAGTTACAACGGCCATAGATTAATGACGGGAACATTGTGGAGTTAAGAACCCAAAAATTTACAACTACATTGTATTCGCTGCGTAACAAAAGAGCACAAAAGATAGGATCGGCTTCTGTTATTACCTTATCGTTTATCTGAGTGCTGATTTCTCTCACTTTTCAAGTAATACGAGTTACATTATCGACGTGGACTTCTTTTTTTCAGCTACTACAGATGTTTGGAGGGCGTACCGTTATTGCATACAAATAATCTTTGTGAACCTTGAGTATTCTCAAGAATTTAAACATTTCAATAGGATTCAACATAATAGGAGCTTATGTTACATTTGTCAGTAATAATCTGTGGGGAGCTAATCATTCTTCAATTTATCACTTCCCAAATTTATTATTACCGTTTCTATTAGTAGTGCTTACTTCCTTCCAAAGCGCCATGTTGAATTTTTATTTAGGTGTTAATATTGGGTTTATATGTGGTGATGTCATATAATCCTTGTTCTGAATGTTAATCAAAGGATCACTTTCAAAGAACATGACTGTCTCTTTAACTATTTTTGCTTTATTAATGGGCTCGGGTTTGGGCTGACTTGTGACTTGGCTCACGTAGGTTGGCGTCAATTAATTCAATGTCAATTTGACTTGCCTGTAATTATAGGGATTGTAATTAACTAAACCTGAAATTGGTAATTAAACGTAGCTACTTTGGGCTTAATATTTGAGGTTACTAACTGTATTCAAGTTTATGTTTAATAGGATTATTTCTATTAATCGGATTGCGTTCGCATAGTAACTGTATTGGTATGTAAGTAATCGTTTCGAGATCGACGAACATGGTTAAATAATTCAGACAAAGCTATCTTGATTGCGGTCAAACACAAGCCTTATTAACATTCATTAGAAAAAGAGTGACAGAGAAAGTTGGTTACGTATCTGTCAACACGAAAGTATAACATAATTCCCAAATGTAACACTCTGATTGATAGCTTAACTAAACAATAAAAGTACAACGACGCATAAATCATACTAAACAGTAGTACAGCGCTGAAATAAAGGCCCCGTCACACGGGCAAGTCACGGCCAGTAATGAGTAATAGGCCAGCGTTCATTACTCAACGACGCCCCGCAGTTTACGCGTCATCTGTCGACATGTCTCGTGGGCTACGGCACTAACTTCAGAACTGTGAAGTGTGTGTGAAATGGGGAAATATATGTTTTTTGGTTGAGGATTGATTCTTGGGTTTAGTGTAATGGATAAGAGGGTTTAGTTTTGAAGTTGAGCCTCTATGATAAGTTTTTGTCATTTAAAGTGTTATGGAAAGTTGTCAGGTGTTGAAACTGGAAAGCATGCGACACGTTCGTATCAGGTGATTTATCATCATTTTGTACCCATCTGTTACATTATAGTTTTTGAAGTCCATAATCTAGAACAGAAATATGAGTAGTAGAGATTAATTTCTTTATGTGTTCTTTAATTCTTATCAGTGTTTAACCCTACCTAACTGAAAAATGTAAGATTTACATACACCCAGACTTCAGACAATGTAGGGAAGTGGAAATTAAAATGAATTTACGGCATCTACGCCGTCAACATTTTCACTCAATACCCGAGCTTCGAGGGCTTACATTGTCAAAAAATCGCGTCGACATCGCTGCTCACCCCATGAATTCACAAACCGTGAAGATAACGCCAGCACAATGACAGCGAAAGCCAAAGGGTTGATATTCGGGCTTTAAAATATGCTCATCAATTTTTACGACATTGTCGTCTTGCTCCCGTACTCCATAATTTTTACAACCGCTGTGGCCAACTGTATGCCATGTGTGCGCGATGGTAATCTTATGGCGGTCGAAGTTATGGCTGTACAGAGTCCTAATTTTTGGTGGTTTTTGATTGCAATATGTTGCTCGTAAATATAAAAAAACCTTTTGTTTCGTATTTCGAAATTTTGGTATTTTTGTTGATGCGTATCGAAGTGTTCAAACGTAAAGGTGTTTAACCAATGACTTAGTAACTTTTTATATTATAAATTGATTAACAAAACACTATAGAAAAAAATAATAATAAATAGAAAATAATGTAATTATTAAGTATCCATTTCAAACCAAATGTTTTCAGAATAGCATTTAAGCGCTCTTGTCGTACCAATAAGCGTAATAAACACATTAAAACGCAACAAAGAACCAGTTTAATCAAAAGAAGTTATAAGATCATCATTATTATACAGTTCTCGAACACACGCTACCTTTGTATTCCTGATAACTACCGAACTCAATTCAACGTCGCGTAGCACTTGACATGGTCGAAAAGAATCTTCGTAATAGAGTAATCTTTTAACAACAATAGCCAATCACGTTGTTCTATCCCATGGACTATTATCATCCTTGAGTTCAAATCCAAGAATAACTTAATATAGACCCCAATTAATTTTGTTTGGATAATTTAATCTGGCAAACCGTTTAAACCACAGCCCTGATTACTTAGAGAAACGTGAGATTTGCAGAGCTTACTACGCTTACTGAATTAAAGACGTTCTTGTGATTTTTACATAAATTAAGGGTAGTCAAATGTTTACTAGCCAATTATTTTACTTTCTTCACATTTTTTAAACCGTCTTCTTTCCAATTCGAATTCTTCTTTGATTAGGTTCTAAGTATAATTTGGAAACTTTCCTTACTAAGGCTTTTAAATCAAGCCTCGCACAACTGACCATTAATACCTCAATTTATAATCTTCCCAATTTTTTCATCTCCAAAATGTGGACTAATTAAAACGGCGACCTCAATTCGTTTTTGCTAATTAATCTTCACAAATCGGCCTGTGGGTTCAACCGCAGTTCTGATTGCTTGCGACCGCTTCCCGCAACCTCCTATTTGTTATTCTAAGAACGTGCACTCCCGTCCATCCGTTGCAGCATGCACTCCTTAGATGTGGCCCGCTCTTGCGACTTTTAGTCGTGGAAGTATTGATGCGATTGTCGCTGCTATGAATTATGAATTATTTTATCGGTATGAATTGATATTGATCGAGCTTCGATCAGATTTTATGTATGTTTTTGTTTTAATTTCGTATTTTATTTACATTTGGTATGCTTTAAATGCCATTTATGTGTTTAATTGTTTATAGAAATGGTTGTGTGGTCTTTATTTGTGTTGGCAATTCTTATTTAGAATCGTACTTAATTTAATTTTGTTAATTATTTAGTTGTGATGTTTTGTTAAAGAACTGAGTTAAAATAGCTAAACTTGGATGAAAATATCATATAACTGATATCCAGGACTTTCTTAGAGATACGCAATTTAAACGTCATACTAATATAAATAAGTCGATTTTACTACTATTCTTGGAATTACCTGATATTGTTATGTAAATATGAAATCAATACTCTATAAAAAAAATACCTATAAATTGATCAATGGGCTAATAAAACGCAATAATAGACAATAAGTATGTCCGGTACCTTAGTCATAGGAGCTTTACACTCACGTAAGCCAATGCTGACGTATAAAAGTTCGTTTACGGCCAATTGACGCTTGTTTTCGATTGAACTGGAAGAATGAAGTCTTGAATCTTTACGACTGGAATACCGTGTGCTGAATTGTAAGAAGATAGGGTTGATGAATCTAAAGGAATAGAGGGACGTGCTGTTAGAGATTAATCGGTGCGGGTAGCGCTTGTTAGTTATATAAGAGTTTTGAATGGTTGATTTTCACGAAAAACTGACTAAGCCAGTTTTGAATGTGTAAATAAATACGGAAAGGTAATCACAATGTGATTGAAAGCACTTTTCTTTACTCGTCATGTATTGTGAGAATAAAACAATATAAAACTTGAAGTGTTTATTACGTATTTTAAAACAGCTGATTTAACCAAGATCGCATCAAACAAAAAAGAAGAAGATTTGAATTTCAAACAGAAAGTCGCAAAAACGAATAGAACACGCAATAAGAACGTAGGAAATGCGGAAAAGCATAACCGTTACGAACGATTTCTCTCCAACAATAGGACAAAGTACACGACACTCGATGAAAAAAACTCTACGGAGCTTAATGGAATCTTTACAAGTCGATCTATTATCGTTCGAAGAAGTCACGTAGAATATTAGACGCCCGGTTGCTCGATATTTGATCCCGAAACACGATCTGCTAAGAAGTGAATTGAAAAGCGAACGGTTAACGATGTAAACTTGGGATTAATTTTCTCGGTGTTTGAGTTGTACTGAGCAATGAGCGATGGACTTGCCTGTGGCGAGAGTCAACAGTCGCCAGAGATATAATTTCAAAGTTGCAAGCCATTACGCAGAATGCCTGACGCGCTCCGTGTATATTTTAGAATTTTCTGTCCACAAAGTAATAATAACGTTGGGAAGGATATTACATTGCGCTTTGAAATTACTATGAGTTTTAGCATTTTGATGTGTTACGTGAAATTGTTGCCAGTTTACAGCGATGCGGAGCTAAGAATCAAAGATATGTTTAAAGTTGGTGGAAGTTTCACTATTTTATTGGTTTTGAACACTAATAAAATAGACATTAAATATTTTATACTGGTTTGGGTTTTAACGAGTTACTTACGTTTTATTTCGATATGTTTGGGAGTACGTATTGGTAATTCCAAACTAGCTATTTTCTGTGGTTTCATCCGTCTTCTAGTTCAGTTTATAATTCTCGTAGCTTGGTAGTAAATAGTCTAATTCAGAGATACGCTGTTAATAATTAAAATTTATTTTATTAGTAATATATTATATTTTGCTACTTAATCAAAATTAGCTATATTGAATTAATTAAGATTTAGGTCTTGTTTGTAACATGTAGTTCTTAGTAGACTTCTGCGTAATATTCCTCAAATAAATGTTCGTTTAACCCAAATTACATTGATTAATTACTTATAATTTATTTCATATATCAAATTCTGTAAACAAGTATTCGTTCAATTAGTAGTTTCTATTTCGGTACGATGCATTAAAATTTATCAAGACTTTATCTAAAGTCGTGACCCTTCACCAATTTAGTTTGTAACGTCTTAAATATTGTTGAACGTACATTATTACATGTTAACGTTTTATCTTTAATTAGAAGTTACGTATCATCAGCATTTGTTGTATTTGAAGAGTGTGTAATATGTATTATTATCGATAGTTTCTAAAGAAACGTATTTTATGTTGTAGTGATAAGAGGCTTAACCGTATACATTTTATTATTTATTTATAGCTATGGCAACAAACTAAAAACATTAATCTAAACATTCTGCTGTTTACGTTGTTGTCGCGTATTTTAAAAAATCAGTGTAATCTTAACATCGATGTTAACCTTTTTTTTTTAAAGAGTAACCTATTGGATTTTTTTGCCGGCTCTTCTCCATAGGAATTATATTTTGGAAACTGAACTAGAGTTAGTAAATTTAACGTTTTAAAAGAGCTTGGATTTTGAACTTTTTCTTTTAAGATATTGGTAATGGTTTTATACTAATGATACGGATAGTCAAGTAGTACGAGATTTGAACAAAAATTTGTTTAATCAACAAAATGCTTTTTGCAAGTCTGAGTATTCAAGACCCCGAAACATATGGTTTATAATCATAAGACAGGCAACCCATTAAAAAAAAACTTGCTGTTTTTACTTTGTCAAGCCGCTCATCATAATTAACCTACTTGCTTTATCTTTAATTGTAAACATAACTATGTTCCCATTAATCCATTACCGTCTAAATCGTAAAGCTTAATAAAACCAACACTTACAATAAACCTAGTGTTCCTAAATGCGTTCTCTTAGAACAAATAAAGCCTGGTCTAGAAATAAGAGATTACTCTGGACATAAAACTGGTCCGAGATCTTTTATTGTACCAAATAAAATCTCCTTCAATACTGGACCGTTTGAATTATAAAAGGATATGAGAGCACGTGAACTAGATCCTGATATCCTAGTAGGCATTTGTCTTGTACCATACTGCTATACAATTTGCATGCGATACCTATTATAACTTAGTTCACCTATTTATTTATTTGCTTAGTCTATCGTAGTGCAGGATAAGTGAATTTATGCTGGTTTAAGCTTTTACAGGAATTAGATACGCTGGATTTGGTATCTACGGGACAGCAAACATTTTTTTTTAAGTCTGTAATCCACGATTTACCATCTAAGCAATCCTATCTAGACAAAACCGGACTTTCTCAATGTTTATTTGGGCATATTACATTGTCACGTAAACCAAATAAAATTATTCTTCCTAAAAATTTTTACACAAACACGTACTTCAAAAACCAACCACACATAAGCTCTATCACCATCTAAATCAATCCTTAATTCTGCATGAAAACCTCCATCCGTACATCATCACAGATATAAACACGATCGCCTGAGGCGGCAGGATCGTGTGCTACCGGTGCGGTCGGTCCACGACGCCATTTGTCTAGGCCCCGCGGCACTCGTGCAATTTGCATCTCCTGACCACGCCTACATGCTTCCACACCGCGACCCATTGTTCCTTCCAGAAATCCTTTATCCGTAATCAAGGGTTGGTCTTTTTGTGCTCTATATTGGTTTGTTGTTTTGTCACGATTTAGATTTTTGATGTTTGTTTGTTTTCTTTGGATAATGAAATGGGTTTAAGGATGGATTATTTTGTATTTGCGATTCCTTCAGCAATCGTTGAACGTTTGGAAAAATAGTTATATCTCCGATTACCTATCATTACCTTAGAGATGGTCCCATATTATGTTTATCATATAATATGTATTACAACACAACAACAATTACAATTAGAGTTGGTAATTTTTTCATTTACATCTTATTCGTATAGCAGGCAAATCTGTACAAAAAAAAATGTAGAACAGTTTTGTTCCCAACAACTTTTTTAATAAAAACATTGGCGACGTTATGTTAATTTGTAAACACAATCTGTCTCTGAAATCTTTTACACCACATCATTTAAGGCCATGAATGGGTATCACTAGAGCGTCAAGTGAGCTCCATAAGTACGAGCTTCCAACAGCAGCACAAGTGTGGTATGATAATCAGGCAGCCATCTTGAAAAAACCTAATGCACTTCTTCGCCGTTGCAATACGTTTTTCCTCCAATCAGAGTAAACGGTGATCACTACGGATGCTAGTAATTACTTTTATAGGAAAACCAATTAAAGGCATTTAGTTTTTTTCAATCTAATTAGGATCATTGGTTCTTGAGATAGTTAAATGGATACCCGGTTGTAATGATCGATTTTTTTCTGGAGTTCTAACGGTATTGGTTCCGTGTAACGTTAGGTGATTTAAATAAAGTACATTGTTAGGTTTGTCCGCTTCATCTGGTGTACTGCGACGTCATGTCCTGTTTTAATCCATAACTAAAACATGTTGTTTTTTAAGTTTTGGTTTAATTTTATTAAAATTTCACACAAGTGTATTATTTTTTCTATAAAGGTTTGTTTAATAAACAAAAGCCCTCCTACTTTTAGAAAAAACATGCATAATCCGAATTAAATAAAACATTTGAATAAATCATTTAATATTCAATCAGTTGACACCAAGAAAATAATAGGAAAGCCGTAGCTTCAGTTTATACTCAAAACATTACTATACTACTTATTCACATACAAAATAAAGAAATTACCCTACACAAAATCTCACGCTGCTACATAATTGACTCCCATATCAAAATTCATGATGATTGGCATAAAAACTAATACAAATATCCCATAACGAGAAATGTCAATCATCACCATTATCGTAAAATGTTCGGTATTGGAAGTAATCAACTATTAATTACACGTGTTTATTTATCTGCTGTATATATAAGTACCTGCCTGCGGTTACATCGTAAAATTATCGGAATAGGTGATGAACCCCGCGGTGAGGTAAAGATTATAATCTGATGTGGAGATAGGACGGGCTGTTACTTTATGCCTACAATCAATGGTAAAGTTAGGTGTTTATTTTTCTTAGGCAACGAAAAGTTGGAGCTAAAACCTGAATAACCACGACAGAATCCGTTTAAAAAAGTTTTATTTCAATGCTTATTTTTATTGTAACTTTTTTTTTACACACTAACCGCAATTATCAACAAAATGAAATTTATTTCTACTAAAAATCCAAGTATTTTTTTTCATAATCGGTACAGTATTCTTTCTAAGTACATTAATATGTTCATCGTGTATTAATCTTTGAAATGAAACAAAAGAACGCCAAAATGGCAATAAAACTTCAATAGGTACCTAATACAAAAATTTTGCCCATAAAAATTACTTAGAATCTCTAAAGCAGAATTTAACTACTAATTCAATTGTCTGACCACAATAGCAAACTGCTTTATTAGTTTCACCGTATCCTATCTTATTAGAAATCAGAGTCATAAATCTAAACAAACGCATGATTCCATAGAAAGCCTTTTATTTCTACCTTGCAACTAATAATAGTTTTAATTTGTAATTTACGCGCATCGACACCGTCTCCACTCTTTCCGGCCTAGTCTATGTAAATGGTGGTTCCTTTATACTTGGAGATAGAATGACATTAAAATTCATAATAACTTTAATGCTGAAGCAATGAGATAAGGGCTTGTTCAGGTCAGAATGTTATGTGGTTTAAGATAATATTCTCTATTTTTTTAACTAAATAACGGACGACTGAGGTAGATTAATTTTGGTGTCCTATATTTTTTTTTTGTATTATACATGCAACACTCTCAATAATGGGATATTAGATGACAGACAAAATTTCCAAAACTTCTATGAATTATTAATCTCTTCAGTATTTGTTACGTAGCCTAGTATTCCTAACACCTTATTTTTGTATTATTTAAACTACCGTTTTATTAACCAATCCGTGAATGTCCCACGCAAATATGAATTAGGTTAAAAAAAAATACAAATCGTTTATTCAACATTTACCCCATAATCAAAAAACAAATGAACAAACTCCACAACAAACAAAATCCATTTATACGCTCCTTACAAACGTTGTCTGTACACGCCATTACGATTATATTTTACGGAGCAATTGCAGTTCACACTTTATTGCCGGCCGTTCCCTTCGCGACACGTTTGCTATGAAATATGCGATTTTATTATTAATTTTGTTCCCAACAATTTACATACGCTTCGTTAGCAGAACTTCAAAGGGTTGTTTAGTGCTTTTATTTTAATTTGTTTGTGGTTTACATTGTGTCTTTGGTATATGGAAATATCTCGCGAACTTGGAAATTGTAGTTAATAATATTGTGGACATAAGTCACGAATCTATTTAAAGACGGGATTTTGATAATAGCTGTGACATTTGGGATGAAAATACGTCATAATTTTAGAAATTTACATACATTCATACACACATATAATCATGCCTCTGTCCCTTGTAGGGGTCCGCAAAGACCTTCTTTCCACTTGCTAGAAATTTAGCAAAAACAAAATTACATTTACTGACAATAATGCTACTATAGTAATATTGGTAGGCACGTACATTTATACTGTCGCAATTTCTATTAGAAATATACGTAAAAATACTTAAGGTAGGTATTTATAAATTCCAACCTAAACACAACAAAGAAAGAATTAAGGCCACAAGAATAAGTAAAGAAAATAAGATTCTTAACAGAATCCTCTACATAAAAACATTTGGCAATGACACAAGATAAATTGGAAATTCAATAAAAGAATAACGTTCGTATCGATGGCACAATTGTTTTTCTATTTCCTAATAATTCATCGTTACTTTGATCAGTACGAAACCGAAATAGGCCGATGTAAAGAATGAAAAATAAACGAATGTATGATACAAACTTAATCTGTCGAATGCTTCCAAACTGGTGTCTTCATTGGCATTTGCCAACGACCTGTCAATATGTATACATACAAGTCTATTATGAACCATCTACATGTCCTGAAAGTTGATCGGAAATCGATTCATCGATTATCTTTAGAAAACTTCGCCATAATGTGAGGTTGTCCACATCATTACTTACTACACATGAACCGTTCATTTCTAATGCCATAATACTTGAACTTTTACGTTGAAATATTGTTGCACAACCGCGATATCGTCCAACAAAATACAAATAAGAATTTCATTTAAGTAAAGAACACAATTTTGCCAGCATCATTCAGTTCTGTTTCTCTATTCTCAAGTTATCACAAGCATCGCGTCAACGTCAGCGGTATAAATCATAATACAGGCCCGCTGGGCCGTAATACTTTTATTTGACGGCAAACATTCATTTTTCATACAATGAAGCTGAAGATAAAAATGTTCTAGTGGCGTTACATGATGTGAATTTGTGAGACGGCCTATTTACTTTCGCGATTTATAATGATTATGGTGCGTATGATCTGGTTGGGAATACTGGGGAAGAGGAAATGGGTGCGTAAGTAATAGACGGTTTAGGGAAATTGCTTGTTGGACCTTGTGATGGTGCTAAAGCGATTTGTTGGAAGCGTTATAATACAATCAATTGTTTTTAGGAATGACATTGAACGACAAATATTTGAGACGTATTTTTTCAAAGATGGTATTGACAAACGATAATTCTGATATTTACCAAATTTTTGCACAAGTATACAATTTTTAAGTTTTCATGTATTTTTTTACCTCAAATCGTATTTTATATAATTTAGCTTGAATTCAATTGAGGTACAAAGCAATTTCATCAGGACAAACAAAACAAACACGATCCAACAATCCACAAGGACATACAAAATGAAGTCAAACCTGTAGATAAAAGCCCAATTTTTCGGCGACAACGAGCAACGAGGCGGATCATGACTGAATGCCTTATTTGGAAGCCAAGGGTTACTTGAAGGACGTCCCTTTCTCGGAGTTCCCTGGAGGGACCACTCTGGCCGGAGTTTGTCACGTAGGACGCCGTTATGTCCCAATTTTTCGTCCTTGACAGTCGACATATCTCTTAAGAGATATTTGAATGTTCTGACTTGTAGATTTTTTGCTTCGAAGTTACGATTAATTGGGATTGTTTGGGAGTTTGGATGTGTTATATAGGTCAAGATGATGCTATAACATTTTCTGAATTCAAACGTTGCCATACCTCAAGAAATAAACTTTGCACATGTGTTTTCATAATTTTCTTTCCACATAAATAAATGTTGTACCGTAACATGCTATAAAAGGTCACACCAATTATAATGAAATCAAATGAATAAGCTGATTGAAAAGATATGAAATCATAAAATTTTCACATTCTTTCCATTAGTTAGATTAATTTGAATGAACTGCTCTTAATGAGTATAAACCGCAGTTGCTCATGAGAATCGAGTTAATTAAGTTACTATAAAACTGTATCACTTGGTTCAATTTATTCACAAAGCTTGAATTAAAATGTAATTAATATATTTGAGAAGAAATGATAAATGTTGTCTTTTCAAGCTTGTGAAATAGAATTATTTAATTACAGGTACGATGTTTAGAAACTCATCTTTGTATGTAAATAAATTATTGTGATGCTAACATTAGTTATTTCATCGTAAGTTATATTTCCATTTCACATGATTTGGAAGTTTAGCATTGTAGAATTAATTTATCAAATTTGGGAATTCTTCCAAAGCGTTTCTTAGTAAATAATTTAAATATTCCTATATTAGAATTTACAAAACGTGAAGACCAAAAAATTTAGAAGCAACAAGAAATGCCTGTCATAGCCAAAGGCTACTAGTAAATAAATCGACCCTTTGTCCCATCCAAATATGCAATAAAAACTATCTAAGACGTGTGTGTTTTCTTTTCTGTTCAAAATAAATATTGTTGTTTTGTTACTGATTTCATAAGCTACTGTTATGTAAGGATTATGTTTGGACCACGACGATGTTAGCGCATTACTAATAAAGAAGAATAAGAATAATAATAAGAACAAGGATCTTTATTTGCAGAGACACGGTATTTACAGGTGTTTGGTTACATTATTAGTACAGCATATCTCACCGTTCAATCGGTATGCAAAATTTTGAGTAGGTACTCGTACATTAATAAATCAATTAGAGATTATTAACAACATAAACAATATTAAATAACATTACAATTACATATATATTTTCCTATACTTTTTTGTTGGTATTAATATATTCCTATCATTGGAAAATAAAACAAATTATTTAGTTTCATCAAAAACAAATTTTAATGCGGTTTCTATATGACGGGCCTGTTGGTCTAGTGGTTAGTGACCCTGACTGCTATACCGGAGGTTGTGGGTTCGATTCCCACCCAAGACAAATCTTTGTGTGATGAGCACGATCATTTGTTCTGTCTGGGTGTAATTTATCTATAATATAAGTATGTTTATCAGTTGTCTGGTTACCATAACACAAGCTCTGCTTAACTTGGGATCAGATAACCGTGTGTGAGTTGTTCCGGAATATGATTATCATATTATTATATTTTTCTATTTGTTTGTTGAACTTTATTATATTGTGTAACAGAAACAGGCTAGCTAAGTAGTTTCCGTCAGTTTCATTTACCAAATCTAACGTCCAACTAAAACAGAACATAAATTACTAAACATTTTGAAACGTTGAAAGGCGAAATTTAAATTCAATGGCTATATTTCACCGCCTATTCCAATGACGTATCTCTGGTGAATAAAGATGTCTTGGCCTGACCTCAGGTTCAGTTGGCTCTGATTGAAATCTTGATAGATAAAATGTTTAATGCTTGTTCCCCGTAATTTCTGTTCTAACATTTAGTATTGAGTTTAATGGTAGTGTTAATGTGGCGCCAAGCCTTTCGCGAATGAAGGCGTAACGTTTGCGTAAATAATATATGATACCTAATGTGTTTAGTTATTGCTTAAGTTACTTGTTTGGACTGCACCTAAAACTAACAACACATTTTATGGATATTTTATTATCTATTACATCAGTATCTATTGATTTTTGTTACATTGCAAAGACGTTATGTTTGTTCATCACATTGCACACTTATTATCATTTCAATCTCTGTAGGAAAATCACATTGTGTCCACGTTTCACTTAATATTTCAGTCAAAATTTGATGTTGTTTTTATGAGGACACTGATTTAAATGTTGTTAATATTTTCACGTACGTTATACAACAGTGATTCGATAAATTTAAGTAAGCACCTATTTATTACTTACTACCAAAGTTACTTAACTAAAAGCTAAGTAGTTTAAGTAACCTTTTTGACATTTAACCGTACCGACAGGCACGAACTGAAACCCGTTTGTTCCGTTTATTGGTAATATTTTGAAATCCAGTCAGTTTATAAATAATATCGTCACGTCATGCCCAAAAGGGATAAGGGTTTAAATAACAAGATCAAGACTTATTCGATTCGCGTCTATTGTTTATTACAAAATATATTATGTCTGAGATCAAACTATGAAGAAAATGTTGACCTTTGACACTACTGATTAATTCTAGATTTTCTGATCGTAAATTTTCTGATTCATTAAAATTATCTTCCTATTTGCGATCAAAATTGTATTTTTTTGGAGATTTCTTACTTGTGAACTTAATTATATAATTTTAATAGGCTATGCAAAAAAAAAACAGTAATGCATTCCAATTGTAAAATATTTTATTTTGTTTCTAAGAAGCATTTATCTTATTCTGTTTTTGCATATAAATGAAAATGTACCGCAGCTTTGTCTTTATCACAGTGTAAAGTGTCACTTAACTATTCGCAGGGTGTGTTACTAACTCGACGTTTTACACAACAACATTGGGTAAGGACTCAGTCCTAAACAGCCATTTAGGAGTAGCTAAAGTGACTAATAGTTTGAAACACAATTTGTAACAGCAGGTAACTTCGGACCATTAATTAAATTTACAACACAATTCTTTAGATCCCCAAATTATTTATTGACACAAATCTAATAACAAAACCAAACACAAAATAATTAAAATTAAAAAACTTATCAATAAAACCAATCTATGAAACGCAACAATGGGAATAACACGGAACCCCACAGATTATCTAAATGAAGATACAATAAACTAAAAAGATTTTAAAACCGAAAATCTATAAAAAGTATTTCTACACACAAAAAAACAATACCCCTGCTATGTTTCTCATAGTTGTGCCATAAGGTTCAATCAATCAATGTCCTTAGGAATAAAAAAAGGTGAGCTTACGACCCACGTAAACTTAGGGGATCCAAAAAACTTTGACTTGTATATTTTTTTGGTTCAACCACAGGAATTGTTTCTGATGTTCTAATAGATGTGGGTTTGATTCTATTTTCGTTGGTTATTTATTTTGGTTTATGTGGATTGAATACGCTGTTTTAACAAAAGAAATTTATTTTAATAGGTATACAGTTTGTATACCTATGTATGTATCATGAAAAAGCTACTTGAATTCCGAGTTTTTATGTTGTATCAGCATCTTTAAACTTGTTTATAATACCCTTAATTCAAAATACCATAACAGTAACCACGTTAACCAGAACTTTAATCATTTAAACTGAATAAATAAAGAATTTATTTGTCATAATTTTATCCAGCCGGTTATAAACGGGATTCCTTATTCTCCGAATAATGGAACTCAGTGAAGATAATTCAAGAAATTGAAAACTGCACGACTTTAATTAGTGTAAATGATTTATACACACATATATCTCTCAAGATCTTAGTAGCGCCTCCATTAAATATAAAATATGCCACCGATTTAACACCGAAACAGTAGCGTATGATAAAAAATTCCTCACATTATTTATCACGCTGTAATCTCATACATTCCCTGCACATTCATCAGACAGCGTCTCGGATGTAAATTTTGGCGAATTCCACATACGCCCAAGATTCTCCTTAAAAATTATGATTACCTTCCTCTTTGACAAACCCCATATTTCTCGCACTTAGCATCCCCTCCGCTGCACCCTGATCCACGGATGAAATGAATATTTATAGAGGACGGTGGGCATTTTTATCGCTTTCCAACCCAACATTCGTACCTGCAAGAATGAAGGGAGATCCAGTCCAAAAAAGCAGTCGGTTTCATTAGAGGTATAAATTAGAATGCGCGTGTGGACTCCGCACTCCCAAATTTGGGGCTTCGCAGACGAACGTATTTTTGTGTATTATACTTTCAAATTCTGAAATTTCTCGAAAACCGATGCGGATTTCGGATCGACATCATTATACTGACAGTTTCTTGTTCGTATTGTCATATCGACAATCGGAAAGTTACGTCGAAGTAGTTGATTCGACTTTGATTTATTTTTTGGTAGTTATAAGAATCGGTTGCATTTGTTTTGGATTAAAATGATCGACATTTAAAAACGGCTATAGCCCTTGACAGAGCGCGATGACATCAGGCCTTTGCTCTGCAATGGGATAAAAATCACTGATAGTAATAATAATTCAATGACCGACCAGTCGACCATAACATTTTAATGTATCGAAACATATCGGCATGTGGTTTTCGATATTTTGGGCCAATATGTGCTCATAATTTTTGAACACGTGTAAGCTATTTAACTAAAATTTATCACTAGTTTGAAGGGAAACGTCACACTATCATCAGAAAAACTACTCGTTAAAATATATTCTTAACGGGAGTCCTTTATTTGCTGTTACGTCAAACCATGGATGAGCTAACTAACGTCATGTATGTGTGAAGTTAACGTTTTTTCTTTAAAAAATCTTTAGCGTAAAAACATTTTTGTCAGTCGTTCTAAAGTCGAGTGTTATCGTTGAAATATTGTTCCTTATATTACTAGTACCAAAAATGGTTAATGCAGCGATTTCTTCTGACAGGTTTAAATCAGTCCAAAATGCACTTCCATAAAAGCTCAAAATTTAGAATCCTCTACTTCCACATCCTTAGAAGTCCCGTTACTTTCAAAAATATCTTGCTATAACTATTCCATTTTATATAGTGATGACATTTAAACACAGGTCGAGTCGGCACCGAACGTGTAGCCCTATAATTTCGTTATCAGATCATCTCGGCGCCCAGTTTTTGTGCCCACTATACTATCTCACGGATCGTCATTGTTTTCGTTTAGGCTTGAGGTTCCTTTTTAGTTTTATTGGGACTCATAGGATTAATATTTTCTATATTTATTGAGAATTAGTTGGTTTAAAAAGTATAGATTTTTATATTGTCTTTACGAGTGTTTTCATATCCATGACAGTTTAACCCCGAAATTGAATTCGAGATGACATCGATGTTTGTGAACTTCAAGAAATATAAACAAAATAATTATTCAAAAAAATATTGTTTCTTACAACATACCATAATCATCATTTGGACTATTAAATTTCAACAACTTCATCAGGTAATTTAATAATTTAAACGAAATCAGCTTCCTGAGAATCTAATGACGATAAAAATACACATTACACCCAATCATCTTTTTAGACTAATAACAGCTTTCTTGGTTCCATAAAAAATCTCGAGGGAACCACTATATCATCATCCGGGGCCTAATCACACACGGTTTATAGACACAGTGTAGGGTTGACACTTTATGGTGTAATTACTTCCGGACGAACAAGCCCTAATTGACGGTGTCTCGTATCTATGATGTATTGGATTATCAGTCAACGTCAAAGGTTAAAGGGTTAGCTTGGTGTAATTAAATTTGAAGCTAATTGGAGGCTTTGGAAGTATGAAGATTAATTGTAATTATGGGGTATGTGTTACAACGATATTGTTCCCGTTGGACGTATTGAGGGCATGTCTTTTCTGAGTGAATTTGTGAATCCGTGATTGAGCAATGTAATATTAAGGGTGAGGTCTAAAAATATAGCGTAGGAATTTAGAGCAAAAAAATATATTTTCTCCTCTGTGGAATTATCAATTTAATTAATTGATGAGTTTGATGTTTGATTTCAATTTTTACGTAGTAAAATTTCATCTAATTAATCAAATTTATTTTAGTGTTTTCAACATAACATATTGAATGAAATAAAGCAGAATATTTATTAAAAACAGCTAACAATAAAATCACGCCTAACGAACCTAAACAATATGAGAAGAAAATTCGACCACAAAGAGCATAATTTAAAAACGCTAACAAATGCAATTTTTCACCGAGGGCCCAACACAGAACATATTCTCGAACTAAAAGAGAAACGCTAACGCTTTCTGGTTTAGTCTTTATGATGCACGCGGCTTAATTGGACGCATTTACGCCGATGGCTTTTAGCCGATAGCGTCACTTTCGACATTTCCTTTGATAAGGCACGTACAGTTAAAAGCGTGCTAAAACAACAACACCCCGTTTACATATTTAATTAAGATTGTATGCGAAATTTTTAGTGGAATTTTAGTGACATTTAATATTGCGTTTTGGTGGTAAATTGGGTTATAAAACTAGTGTCCATATTGGATATTGATGTTTATTACAAACCATGTACAAAATATATTATATTGGAGGACGTAAAACTTTAATAGCGATAATCTAGGCTCCATGGGAATGTTATGGATTAAATTGTGAATTACATAACAGCTCATTAAATTAATTCAATTCAATTCTTAATTGCATACCATAATGTTACATAGGTGGTCAATTATTCAGTAAGTTCAAAGCTCATTATGGACCCTGTCGGACACAGCAAAAGTAGATTAATAAGTCTTATTCTAATTGTGACTTCTGCACGAAGAAGAATTGGATTCTTCGGTAATGATTGATATGAATTAGATACATAATGGAATTTCCTTCAGGTCTCATTATTAAAGATTAAACTTCTTAATAGAAAAGAATACCCAAAAGAAAATTACATGTAGGTACTACGCGTAGCTTTTATTTTGTAATGCCTCTTAAAATGTGCACTCGATTCAGTGTTCCATTAAAGAATCCGGGACAACTACTTTTTCTATAGCGTCGTTACACCGAGCTCTCTACTGCGTTATTATTTCCTTTTTCATTGGTATCTTGCCAAATATGATAGCGTTGTTGGTTTTTTACTACTTGCAAGATATTGAATTTCTTAAAAATCTCGCTAGTTCCAGTTTACTCTCTTTAAGTGTCGTCTTAGCGTGTTCGCAAATAATTTACAAAACTTTTTTGAGAACTAGTCTGGTTACAAGACTTAAGCCTTATCTTTTCAATACCATAAAAGATCTTGTTTTGTATTTTTTTCTGTAGGTGTTCAGACGACAGAACACAGAAAATTACGTAAGGGCTTTTAATATGAGTCCATTTTTTAAACTTTATAGTGTTGAATTGATATTGGATATTGATGACCGAATATATGACATCTAAAATTACTTCAGATTTATCTCCCACATTACATAAACAGTCGACAATTCTAAGGTTACCAGTATTATGGCCTTTCGAATGGCCATAATCCATTGTAAAAATGATGTCCAAAATTTTTATGACGAAATTAACACGACGATATCAAATTCAATTTTATGTAACGTACTCAGTAATAATTTTGTTGTATGTCCCTCTGTAACCATACACTTGTGTCAAGGGACTCATTTGGACAACAAATTCAATATTTTCAATGGCCATCCTCATAAAGTTAGTTATTTCATTGTCTGTTTTATTAATGTCATGTTTTATGTTCCTAATATTTGCATTTCGGATTACCATGACCGATATTGCTTTTGAATAACAATTTTTGTATGTAAACAACGAAGGTTGGTGCGACCTGGATACGGTATCTAGGTGGTTGAGCAAAGTGATTTAATTAAAAGTTGTTTGAATACTTTTATGGAATATCAAATTTAATATCAGATATAAAAACGTGTATTTTGATGAGATTACATTTATTTCAGGACACTTTTTAAGATGTTGTTTAAAAATTTAGTATTTTTCCTATTTGTTGTTTATGAAATCAAAATCAAATAAGCGTCAATGATGTTGCCTTTCTCGTGTCAATTTAATAATTTCGACCAGAGAAACAATATTGTTTTCCTTGTAGACCAAATTTTTCCTCAAAATATTTTCTTAATTCATAATACTTGGAGATAACAGGAGGAAGAGGAAAACGAGCCATCATATTAGCCTGCTATTACCGACATTGGACACCCCAACCCCGGCAATGACGAAACAAAATAAAAATGCCCTTAGACCAGTTTTTGAGTATCTCAAATACGATTTACATTTATTCATCTTTGTCCGTCCCCTTTTTTGTCTCTTTGCCAGCATTGTTGGCTGAAACAATGGGTGTAGTATCCGGAATTTATCATTCTAACACCATCGACGGAAATGCTAGTTGATATGTGTTTATAATATGGAATCATGGTGACTATCATGGCTATTTTACTCTATAAATGTTTGTATAGATCATAACAATGATGTAAGCGATTGTCTGGTGCATGGATCGCATAGTAATTGTGAAAGCTCTTGGCGAGGTGTGGTCTGGGAGATGGGAATCTTTGTTGTTAGATTTTATCAAAGGTATCTGTTATTGGAAGTGTATTATGCGACTGGAGACATATTTATTCATACGAATGTTGAAGCTTGGGAATTCAATTGACGTGATCTCTAGTTATGAGTTCAAGTGAACCGATATCCTCATTACCATTTTATTATTCGTAATATATTTATTAGCTCATTTTGAATTTGAAATTGGTAATCTTATCACCTTATCTAACATAGAACATAGAAAAAAAACCGTTTCAGACATTTTGCTTTAGTAAATAATAATTATTTTTACTTAAATATATAGCAAACTAATTAATACATACTTTAGGCAATTAAAAATCCAATATTGTCTCCTCTTCAAATCAAACTCCACCACACTTTACCTGAAACAAAACACACTATTTAGTTAAATGCTGCTAACTTAACTAAATCTAAGCTTAGGTAAATATTTCATCGCATCTGTGTTCCCCGAGAGCGTAGGCCAGGTTCGTTGTTACACACCCACATTTTCTCAAGTACTTTGTATTAGAAAATAAGCCTATTGCAATCAGATACATTGGCTATCTTCCGTATTCATAAACCTTATTTGAAATAACTAATTTTAGGATGATTCAACCGGCACCATTACTGAACATCCTGTGTCTTGGTATAAGAGTATTCCAATAATAATATTCAATCTATACTAATATTATAAAGTTGAAGAGTTTGTTTGTTTATTAGAACGCGCTAATCTCAGGAACTGTAACTAGAATTATCATTTACGCAGAAACACTTTAAAATGTTTTTTTTTTATCTTCTTAATCTCGATCGTAATAACAGAAATGGACGCGTACGAAGTCGCAGGGAACAGCTAGTATTATATAATATTACGCATTGTTAAGAAAAACTAATTAATCCGTCTGTCGGTGATTTTCTGATTGAAGACTGCAACAAACTTAGTAGAAGTAATAATTATTATCGTCGAAAAGTGTTTTTATGGCGAATTACTTTTTTCCAAAATAAGGTGACATTTATGTGAAAATAACGTATTATTAAATAACTATAAAACATGAGATATTATATTCTATTCCACTATAAACAGGCGCACACGTATTTTTATATTCCAATTTGACTTTCGGAATTCAATGAATAGTATATTTATCAATCATAAATTTGATATTATTAGAGTTATTGTCACATAAAAATGGTAAAATGGTTTATAGAAACGATTTCTCTGATCGATTTTAAATTGAAATAGATGTTCTTTTATTTTTATTCTAGTTTCCACCTACGTGTCTATTTATAGCTTTGATATACGTACTTATAACGTGAGGTTATAGATGTGAGAAAGTAATATAAGTCGGTAGATAATAAATAAGTTTTGAGACAAACTTTTCTCAAATCCATTTTATTTTTATTATTTAACAGGTCGTATATTTGTTAGCCTTATTTTAATTGATCATTACTAAGAAATTGCTAGTTGTGATCAACTAAAATAAAGTAAATTATGAGTGTCTAAAGGTGATCCTTTAGACACTCATAATTTACTATCAACCATTGCTGGCATGAAATAATATTTGATTGTCATAGTTGCTACTTAGATATCAAGTTACACATAAAGTAAATAAAATACAAATAAAATAAAATTTGAGAAGATATTGTTACCCTATCATTTAAAAACTATTTCAAAACAAATAAAACATTGAATACACTCATCAATAAACACAAAACTAGTCAATATTATGATACTAACTGACAATAACTTAACAAAACAGACATGTTTGTTTTAAAAACAGTAATAGAGAGGGGGTGCTAAAACAAAGAGTTGAGCTGAACAAAATTTTATGGCAGGGACGTCCGCCCACGGCCCGGAATCCAGGCGCCACCGACATTAGACAATCCGATATCGGAATCGTATTCAACATTAACGAAACATAAAAAATGTTTAACGTCACATAAATTATACCGTAAAGGAGCCGATTGGTTTCACAGATCCGCACCACTAATGTTTATAGCTAATGGATGTCTATTGACTGCGTAATTCCAAATAAATTTATTAGCCTATTTGTAATTTGATTTTTATTATAGTTACGGGAAACGTAAAATTCTTTGTGGTGACGCTGTGAATGGTAAATATATTTTAAATTAAGCGTTGAACTTGAAAAGAGTTTTTTGGCCCACGCGGTGCATGGTGTATGGTCGATGTCTCTCCAACAATACTTTTACACGGCGCATGATTTGGAGGACTCTGAATAATGTAGGTCTCTAAGGACCCACACAATGCTTCGGGTATAATAATAGTTGTAGATTTGAAAGTGATTTGAATATGAATAGGCCCCCTCCCGCGCTGGCTCGTAATAACAAATATGAAGTGTTGCTTTTATACGCTCCCCTTATGATTTTGACTCTGTTATAAAGAATTGATTTAGGAATGTTATAGTTTTGAAGTAATTATAGATCTGGTATTATAATGCCATATATTATGTTTTGTTTTGATCAGCGCGGTCGTTATTTCAATCTCATGTTACAGCTGGTGCAATATTTTGAACGAATTACTTTTTGTTTTGATTTTAAATAAATATCAATTTATTTCTGAGTAACTTTAACGTTTAAGTATGGTGAATAAAACGTAGGCAAGGCAAAAAAGTTCGGAAGGATTGAATAAACATGAATCTTTTGCTTACTTAAGACGTAAGAGCTTAAGTTCTTTGTTTGTTAATGTGTATTTAAAGGATTTGGGTAAAAGCTTATTTAAATGTTTTGCTTCGTTTTGCTTAAAACACTCTGTCACATTCACGTTAATTCAAGTAAATAGAAAAACACACTCTTGTTTAAAAACTACAATAGATATTAAAGAAATTGTGGTATACTCCAGATATGATAAAAATAAACCATCTTTAATAACCATGCGTCTGGTTTTAAAAACCCACGCAACTGACCCTAACTGTACCCTTAAAAGCAATCATAAATAACTACAATTATCCTTCTACATACACATATCGCTACAAATCCTATTTATTCTGGGGGCGTTAGTAAAGCACCCTCCCTGGACACCGGACAGATATCGATCGTCAGAATTTTTGCAACTCATACGTCACATGTGGCCGCTTTCCATATGCAAATTAGTGTTTCCCCTTGGTTTAAAGTATTTGCTTTTTATGTCTCCTCCTACATTTATTTGTGCACTTATTTATGGTCAGTGCTCGTGTTTTGTAGCGAGAATTTTATCATTCGAAAACAGAAAATGTTTTGGACTTTTACGTAAATGTGGATTTTTAAGCTAAATGCGCTTCATCCATTATGGGATTTCTGGCGTTACGTGGAAATATGACAGTATTTACCTGAACATAAATATTGTAGCCTTGTTTACGAGTCAAATAAGTTTCATACTAGAGGTATTCTGAATGCGTATTTTCACCCAGTTCAGATTAAACATCAATTCGAGTTTGGCTTTAATAAAGTGCTTCCTCCGGTGACAATCTGATACTTTACTGACGGCTCTTGTCACTGCCTCTTAAAATATCAGCGTCTCAAGAGAGATCAAATTATTTATCCCAACGTACATTTCCTCACAAAGAGAGCGAAAAATAATTATTTCGCAGCTATTAATAACACGACAGTAGCAAACAGCGTTAGGGCTGCGACACGCTAGAAATAAGCTGTCACGCGTCATATCAAATCGAGTGTCACGGTAGAACGGGACGCAGTAATTTAGGCGTGTTGCGAACGACAGCCCTGACTTTTAGCTTTTGTAACAAATCGAACCGGGGATGGTACCTATTCGTATCGGGATATATGGTTTTGGCAATTGTTTTGTGTAATTCAGTTGAACGTGCGGAATTTAATTTTCCGTATGTCACGAGGATGTTTACTATTGACGCAGAAAACTTTATTTCTTTAATGTTCATACGTAAATGTAAATTGATTATGTCGTGAAAATTCTTTTGCGAAAGATCATTATTGTGTGTGACAGCAGTCGATATCGTTGCTCATTTTCATTCCACGTAAATGACATCGGATGAGTGCAGTTGACACAGAGTTTTTAAATACCTTTTATCTGTTGGTGTATTATTTGATTTGCTTTGAAGAAGGTTTCTGAAATATCCATTGTTATTAAATCGAAATATCGTTTTACTTTCTTGTTGTTGCCGATTCATAACTTGTAGAATTTAGAGACGGTAATTTCATATACAGCATCCAAGTCACAACACTGTTATAAGCGCCTTCATATAACGTGTCAAAAATATAAAAAAAAATATGATGTCTCATAATGTATATAGGTCACTAAACAAAGAAAATACTGCAATATTTTTTCTTGTCACAAAATATTTTTAATACCTAAAACAAAGAAGACAAGGTATCGTCCAAAATGCCCTGTCACGGTTGATACGCGTGACATGTGACACGCCGCTGATTAGCGACGTGACAGCTCAAGTAAATGGCTGACAACACATGTAATTTCTGTACACATTCTCATCTTATGTTGGCAGGGTATAGAGACGGTGTTTCTTGGTATTAGATGAAAAATATAATAAAGGTGAGTAAGAAAATAGAAAAATGACAGGCAATTAAATCTAGAATTAGTCTCTGTAATATTTTTATGTAAGTATCGCAATTATACCCCAAAACCTAATACCTTCTTCCTTTTCGGGATCACTCTTGACAGAGTAGTCGTGGTCATCACTTCAGGTGTTGGTGGCAAGCTTCACAAAACGCCGCCACTCTTCTCTAATACAACCAATTTTTTTTTAATTACTTCCTATGAGGTTTTTCAACGTAATCTGAATCAAGAAAATTAACTTTATTTGATGTTAGAGCTCTACCAATCTAACTGTATCAACCTTATTAAATTTCGTACAGAAGTTTTTTCGTGTTGCTAGAACAAACATACAGACAGAAAAAAGCTTCTGTATCTGTAACCTTTCATTCAATGTTTCCACACACACACACCCATGTCTATATCATAACAATACTATTAAATACTCTAAAAACTTATTAAAAACAAATGCAACTCCATATAGTAAGGTCCATTACTCAGCGTTCCACAATATTATATCATTTGAGTGACATCTTCCGATACTAATGCGAGTGAGTTCGAGGGGTCGTGTCTCAGGTCCGTACTATCTGTAGTATGAATCATTGTAGCTAGCCTGCTTATCTGAATGTGATTGGTCAGTTGTTTTGTAAGCGAAAATTTTGTGAGAATTGTAATTAATTGAGAGGAGTGTTGGTCGTAAGTGTGAGTTGTATTTTAAATTTGATGTGGGTTAAGAATGTTAATGTTAATTATGACTAGGTAAATGATTTTAAATGATATTTTGAGACAGTTTGAGACAGGTCCAGCGTATTATGTGCTGTATGAATCATTGTAGCTAGCCCTGCTTATCTGAATGTGATTGGTCAGTCGTTTTGTAAGCGAAAATTTTGTGAGGATGGTAATGAAGTAGAATATTTTGGTGTAAATGGTATGTTTAATTTGATGTGAGTTAAGAATGATAATGCTAATTATGACTAGAGAAAAAGATTTTGTATGAAATTTGGTTTGAGAATACTTATTTTGGGTTATCGCCAAATAATTACTTTCGAGAAAACGAATTTTTATTCGGGATGAACTAGCTCTTAAAATAAGTTAATTTCTTAGGATTTATATTAGCGTCTTGACTTAGGTCAAGACGCTAATATAATGTTTAAAATCTTCGGAATCCAATTATGACTCTAGTTCATTGTGTAGGTGCATTAATAATATGATTACAAAACATAATCAAATACAGCCCTAAAATCAACACCGAGAATTTCGCAAATTATGTTCAAATAGATATGTCAGTCCCGGCCGCGCATTAAAGGCATCTAGGTCAATTACCTAGATAAAGACCGGAGCGAAATTGCCGTGTAATCAATGTATACCCATAAAATGAGGCATAGGTACCGCAGCCGATAATATTATTGATTATTGACGACGTGTCGATGAGTATTGACGACCTCCGTGGTCGAGTGGCGTACGCACCGGTTTCAAGGTGTCGCTAGCTCTGAGGTCCCGGGTTCGATCCCCGTACGGGTCAATGTAGAAACCAAAAATTTTCTACATTGCCTCGGGTCTGGGTGTTTGTGGTACCTTCGTTGTTTCTGAATTCCATAACACAAGTGCTTAGCTACTTACTTTGGGTTCAGAGCAATGTATGTGATGTTGTCCGCATTTATTTATTTATTTTATTATTTATTACCCCATACAATATTAACACTTCCAGTAAAACATCGTAATTTGTACAGATTATCTGTCGGTAGCTTGTTTAGATATCCAGATATGCAAAATTGGTTTTCGCTACTTTTTGGAGTATTGATAGCAATATTGAATTTTGTGACACGTTTGACAGATGTGTGAAACGTGTCGATAACGGGTTTGGTATTAGATTTTTTATTAACGTTTTGGAGAGCGAAGACTGTAGGTGGGGAGGATTTAATAATATCAGGACTATTATATAACTATAACTGCTATATCATTTGACCTCATTCGAAACAAATTTAATTAACAAAAGAAGAAGATATTAATTGATTTAAAACACAAATCGTCTAACATTAATTCCTATTTCCAATTTTCCCAATTCTCTATTTTTATAATTTATGTGCTCTTTTGAAAACCCTTAAAATATAAGGGATCTGCAGAAAGCATAACGGATAATAAAAAAAATACAGAATACTTGAAAGAAAATGGGAAACACTCGAAATATACCCCAAGAATATCCCAAAGCCATCACTTACAGAAATGTTTAAACTCGACACGACGTAACAATGTACTGTCAATTTCCAAGACCGAAGCACTTGATATCGCCCCAAAAACTCGTATGCAAATAATTGACGGATCCACCCTAGCCGAAAACCCGTACGACTCAAAATCGTCACGTCTGACGACGCGTGCCACGATTAGGAACACGTGACGAACAGACAACCACACATTTATAACATCAGTAGCCTTTATTACAAAGCACTAAAGTCCATATTTATGGTTGATGGCATTGTTGGGGTCGACTGTATCTCTTATTCGACAAACACCCTTTTAAATGTAGCGAGAAATGGAACACTCATAATGTTCTGTAGATTTTTTTGACGGCTAAAGTATCTGTGCTTGAAGGGTTAATAAATGGACTCATTTTGTATGTTTTAGATGTATTTTTATTAATCGCCTATACATGTATCTATGTATGTTATCATCATACTTCCTTTTCTTTGGCCCTAAGGAGATTTGTCTACATCCTTTTATCTTTTATCCCCATTTTTCCCTCTAAACAGTTAGCACATATCATTTGGTTTTATATTTTATTCTTTTGTCTCCATATATTTTGCAAATTAAAAACATAAGATCAGAAATGTATGAGTATGTTTTTGTTGTACATTTTTAGATTGGACATTCATTCAATATGGTTTTGAAATGTGGTTTATTTTTCTCTTTAAAGAACTGTAACTAAAACATAATTTTGGAACTAAAAACAAAACACACTATACGGGCATTCAATATTGCAAAATAGTAATGTGCTAATTACATTTCTCATTTCTTATCATACACCGTTACCTGCTCCGCCTTAAGATTTACATAAATCGATTAAATTTATGAAACTGTAAATTTGCTTACAGATAGCATTTACGATTATCAAACACCTGCGTACTATCAGTTGAATTAAAACGATAACATCTTAACCTGAATGTATTTATTCCTCCATTAAAGTCGAGCTTCTTAATATATTTTAAACAATTACAGACACTTACTAATAGGCTTGCTTTTTATTACCTCAGTTCCGTGAAAATTTCGAATTTTCATTTGGAAACTGTAAATCACTTAAATAAATATAGACACAAGTTGTAGGGGAGAGGTGGCATGAAAGGGACATTTTTGTTGCAGAGGCTCTAGTAAATAAATTAGACAACATTTTAAACAGGTTAGAGCTGAATGGGAAGCCTACATTACTTTACTATTGAAATAAAATGCAATATTAAACCTTTCTTTATTCTTAGTTGTAAATTATCGCAGTTTTTTAAAATGTGTATTATGTCCCTTTCATAAATGGACTGCATTGAAAGGGACGCGATAATTTATGAAAGGGACAGTACAAAATATCAAAGAAAAATCGACTTACAACATTGTTTTACTTAAACTAAATATAAGAAAATACGTACACAGTTGTCCTTATTTTTTAAAATCACATTGTTTTAGTTTTAATTTCTCATTTTAGAGACTATAACTAATTTTTTTTTTTAAACAATTCAAATAAAAATTAACAGTTTAAAAATCCTTCTCTAAATGTAATGTAAGACAAATACATTATACTGTTTTTCAATCACATTTTTTAGTGTTATATTTCTCATCAGACGATAACTAGAAAATATAAACTTTAAACAAAAATAATAATTTTTATAATTCTTTCATTAAAGAGTAATTTAGGTATTTCTGTAAGACTTCATTCACAGCTTCTTCAATTATGTGTGCATCGACACGCGTTCTTTTTTTGGTGGCATTTTCAAACTGCAAAGAAGATAAATGATCATTAGCTATTGTAAAACCAACATTTGAGGTTATGAAAGGGACGTCCCTTTCATAACCGTTCGTTGTGTCCCTTTCATAAATATCATACACAAATTAAAAACATAACCACAAAATCTATAATTTTAAATAAAAGTTCACTTACCTTTCGTTCTTGTATCTGTCAGTATGTAGTCGACATTAATAATAGTAAACAAATAAACAATCAACTTACAGCATTTGATAAAAGGTTAACAAAGAATTACAAAAAAAAACTTTTGGTTAGGAAAATAAACACACGCACGACATCGCCATTTTAGAAATGACAGGAGTTTGAAGTTATGCGCTAATGGATGTGCATCGGGGTTGCCATAGAACAATAATAGTGTCGTTTCGAAGCGATTTTTATTTTGCTTGTAATTTGGATTGTCCCTTTCAATACGTGTCCCTTTCATCCCACCTCTCCCATACCAAGTGGCATCTCTTTAAAGATTCAACTTATTAATATAAATAATATAAATTAATATTTATATTTATAATATAAATTAAAATTTCAACGACTGACTTAAAATCATGACATTTTTCATTCTTGTTCATTATTTTTTACAACTCTTATAATATTAAATCTGATACATAGAGGATCACTTACTTGATATTAGTAATAATGAACAAAGTTACCTTGAAAACGTTGTTTATTTTCCTCATTATTGTTCTAAAATTACCATTGAATTTGATTAAAAGTTTGCGTCCTATAAAAGTTCTTGCAATTTTCCCTATAAATCCGCCGTAAAAGTTTGTTGATTATAAAAGTCACAATATTGACGTCACGGTTAGTTGTTTAAAAAAAAAACGAGTAGTTAATAACGAAAAGATTGAACTCGAGACTTAATGAACTCATTATAAAGTTTCGAAGAGCACCAATTTGTGGTACAAGGTACAAGGGATTTGCAATCACTGTTCTAATTTGAAAGTTTGCTTTAGCTGAATGTGCAAATAAGACATCCGGTTGTTACTGATTTTCGACTTATGTATCACTGTTGAACTTACAGTGTTCCTTTTCTTCTATTAATTTTTCGTACATTCGTGTTTTAATCGAAAATTACGAACAATGAGCATAAATTGGTTTATTTAAATGGATAGATTTATAGGTAATATATGTATAGATAGTCCACTATCTGTCAAGATTTGCATGTTATAATATGATCCCACCTCTTGTTATAATGATTACTTTTTCTCTAATTTGACTTCTTCAAACCATCATTAGCCATTTCCACGTAACTACAAAATCTCCTCTCCATCTTCTTTCCTTATGCACTTGGACCAAAAACAAGTTCTCACACTCAACCGCAAGGGTTCCGCCGCTAATTAATTGGAGGAGACTTTTCATTTGTCAATTGAACCCACCGTTAGCCGGGCTTCACCGGGTGTAAAAACTGAACACGTGACCGGGTGCAATTTCACCCCAGGGCAGGCTTGTTTATGGAAGTTAGGCTTTTCGTTGTGTTCGAAATGAATTTTAGAATGCGCGTGTCAATTGTTTTCTGGATTTTGTTTACATTTTAGTTAAAATATCATTGACGTTTTTGCTATTTAATTATTATTTTGCGTTCGAGTACGCTGATTTAACTTTTATGCCTAATTTTTTTTGTGTCATATTTAGATCTTCTTCTTTTCAATTAGATGGACTTTTATCAATAGATGCAAACAGGAACTATACTAAAGCCAATCTGGAAAGAGAATTAAACGTTATTACTAATTACGCAATTATCAACTTTGACAACATGTGTTTAAGTTCATTTTAGAATGACAAATATTACCGAAAAGGGCCTAAAAGTAATTTGAATGTGATGGAAACTGAACTTTTGGTGATTGAATTAAGGTTCATAATCCCAAAGCACGGTCATTATTTCTTTAAAGTGGCTGATATATAAGTTTAGATACATCTGAATGGTAAGCAATCGAGTCCCATGATTATTGTAAAATTTAAACAAAACTAAAATTGTAGTATACAAGTTGGCCATTAGTGTGGTGATTCAGTTTGCCTATAAGATGGTTTATATTATGCACTCTAGAAAAGGCACGTAATACCTCATTTAGGAATAGATATAAATTTTGTGCTGCTTGATACAAAAATATATCTAAGTTTTCTATTCCCAACAAGCTCCGTTTATTTTAAAACGCTGCTCACATAGAAACTAATCCTACGTGTATGCTGTAGCTTAGTTTTGAGTCCCTTAAATGAATTAAACGCTGTAAATTTTGCAGTGGAGAATATTCTGCAACCTCTCTGCATAAAGTAAGCATAAATATCACGAGGTCCATCGATACGGCTGTGGACTTTGTAGGTTCGGAATAGCGAGCAATTTTACCAAACTGTCTAGTATTCGTTTCAGTCTATAATCGCTTACAAGGCTGAGAAAGGCACGGGATAAAAGTATCCAAGGACATCCTAAGAACTACACAGTATGTATCAAACAGACTACATATTGTCAACAGCAAATATCATTAACATTTTTATAATTTAATTCACTGTAGTGACAAACAACAAAGTACATAGTCAAAAAACAATTGACAATCACAATTTTTTTGTTTTCTTTTATACGTTTCTTCAAAAAGTACTTCAACATCTCAATTTTTTCAGATGAATGATGGAAAACACGACGAGCTGATCCTAGTTCATAATGGTTTTTATTGTAAAACCGATATTTAACAAGTACGACACACTTAGTAACTGCTACTCATGAAGCTACTGACATTAAGGTGGGAAAGCTGAGAATTCATTGGAACCATGAGAATTCATTGATAAGCTGTCAGAATAACCTCACGCCATTTGAGGCATAATCTCACCCATTGTATTCTCAAAAGAACAATAGTAGTGCTAACTCATCAATCAATTATTTATCACCTATTAACTGTATGCCGATTATCATAAGCTTTTTGTTTCATTGTGTGTTTCGTAGCTTCGTTACATATCATTCTAATTTAAAATGCATGACTTTCTACGTGTGATTCTTGCCAATTAGCTGTCTGCTTCGAACGGTCACGGTCTGCTTATTTATTGATTTAATTAATTATTTGTTTTCGACTAACCTTCCAAACTATTATGTATTAAATTAAACCTATTTCATCATTTTAAAATAAATGAACTTCAACAATATTTTTGACATCATCTACTTCCATGTCCGAACCATCATTTTAAACAGCTACATCAACCGCTTAACTTTTGTGTTCAGAATCTGTTCAATCACAACCTTCAACTTTACCTTCAGCAAATAAATCTGGGCTATAAAGTCGGTCCTTGACATCAATCGGCTATCATCGCTTCTCCCTTTACCATAGCCTCCGTCTCTCCTACGTTAACGCTCGCTGTATATTTCACGGGCGGTCTGCATTTAATAGCCCAGCGGTTCCCCGATAATTTTATTATTGGTGGATTTTTTTTTCTTTTTTCTCTGCCAATGACGTGCCAGCGGGTCTCATTGAAATAAAAATAATAGCGCTAGTTTAGTAAAATATCTTGGCGGGGGTTCGTTTTAATGGCCCTATCTGCATGCTTTTTTGCATTTTGGTCTATTTGGTTCAACTTGGGCGGGGTAGGTATTAATTTTGTGGGCAATTAGCCTGATAGTTATGGCTTTGTTGGAAAAATGTTAGACGGTAATATATGGGTATTTAAAAGTTCTTTACAATGTGTATTAAATTTCGTTAGCGTGACCGTTGGATTACAATTGTTTCACTTTTATTTTTAAAAATATTTTTTTTATAAAATATTAACCAGAACGTTTACAAGTCTCGGAGGGATCAAAATAGTAAATGGTTTCTATTACATAAAGTCCGGAAACAAAACAATTTATATCTTTCACGAAGTCTGAACGCCTCGAAATCAATACCGACAGGAAAAAACGGATAAATTTTCATCTAATTTCGCAAAATTTTACAAAGAGATTTGTATTTTATTCTGCCGAATATTAATAAAAGTTCAGAGTTATCGCTTTTTACCCTTTATTTGTACTCTGTTATTAATTTACCCTTGTAAACATTTCATCTTCACGCAATTCCATGGGAACTAAACATTTTTTTAACGTAATTCAAAACGATGACTCCATTTTCTAAATTAACAAACATGACATAATCAGGCCCCTTTTCTTAAATATTTTGTGATTTACTCTCGAATATAAACCTTATGACGTACAACATAAGGGTGATAATAAGTTAAAGTATATATTAACGGTATTATAGTGTCATACAGGGGTTCGATATGAGAAGTGTGGGTTCGAACAATAAAATAAAACGGTTGAATGGCTCGATACGGTACTGCGGGGTTCAAATCGATTAGTACCGTGATAATAGACTTATAACAGGGTGTCAAACTATTCAATATTAGTTGAGACAGTCTGGTAATTAAATGGTCTTACATATTTTTTTATATGCACAAGACCAAAACTTTTTTCGACGAGTTAACGGGCACTGCCAAACATACAGTAAAAACAAAATAAAACACAATTACGAAAAAAAAACCGAAGCTTAAAATACTAGCCTAATGTATGTCCGCTTAATTCATGATATAAACTTCAAACAGTTTTTATTAAAACTTGTCTCTTAAAATGAAATAGGATGGTCCCCCCTAATCCGTGCTGGATAACTTGATCACTTTGCAGTAAGCTCCATCTATTTCTAACGCTATATCTTAATCGCATTACTATTTTTGAGTATTGTAGGTACTTACTTAATTTACTTGTACGTCTATTGAGAAATCTACTTAATTGCAGATTAATTTTGAGTACCGTAGGCACTGTAGGTGGGCCGACAGTTGAAATATTAAATAAATAAGATAAATAAAACGATTGTTTTTTTTTCAGATGTTTGTTGATTAAATATAAACTGTATCCTACATATTCGATAATCTATGTAAGATTACAAAAATACAATATTCCAAAATATTAATAAAGAAGAAACGCCACTACAAATCATCCAAGCATTCTTAACAAAATAAATATTCAGGAAGCCCAATTAAAACATTATTAGTCATCTCCCAAACATTTTGACAGCGTCAAATTTGGGCACAACACAAAAGGAATTAAATGAACTAGTGCTGTTCCGAACAGAGAATATAAATAAATCATTCATAACACTCAACACTTCGCAACGAATCGATTCAAAAAACTACGTTCATTGAATCGATAACAATGAGAATCGCTATAACAAAAGCATCCGCTTCGTTTGATTTGAGGAACGGGAGATGAGCGAAAAATAGGATTTTAATATTTTATTTTTAATTTATGAATTCACATTATAGGAAAAAACTACTTACCTATATGACTATAATGACAATTAGAAATTGCTTATGCTCACATTGATGGGTAAATTAAATTAAAGCTCGGTTAAATGGCCACCCACACTAAACGCGTAGATTATTGAAAATTATCCTTAATTACTAAAATGTTAACCTAATTATTAAATTTATTTAACTCAGCAGTAAAGTAAATAAAAACGGGTTTTTATTTTTTCTAACACAAATTTTGAAATCTCTCACAACTTAAACCAAACATTTATAATGAAAATCGCCATAACAAAGAACGGAGCTTTGTGCAGTAAAAATATAAATAAACGGCTGAACAATAACTCCTAAATGCATTGTTTTATAATGAACAATGAACGCACCATTAAATAGCGCTTTAGCACCAATGTATGATTGTTATGAAGATGTCACATGCTCATGCATGTTTCGTGTTACTAACTAAGTAGTTTCAAAAATTAAGTATTGAACATAAAAATAAAGTGAACATAAGAAGTGAGTAATAACAACATAATAATAATAATCCAGCCTATGAACATCCCACTGCTGGGCACAGGCCTCTTCCGATATAGAGAAGGCACGAGCATTGATCACCACGCTTGCTCTCTGCGGCCTGGCGATTTTAGATCCCAATTTTTGGAATCCAGGTTTCCTCACGATGTTTTCCTTCACCGTTTGTCAGAAGTGTCTTAGAATAATTAAGAAAGTACATATAACTTTGAAAAAGCCACATTGGTACTTGCCTGGGTTCGAACCTGCAATCTTGTGCATACAAATCCGTTCATTGAACCGCTAGGCCACCACGACGTGAGACCACACGAGAAGTGAGTAAAATCAAGACAAAATAAAGACTAGACACAAGAAGTACAGAAAAAAGGAGTTTTTTTATTTTTCTTTGTTACACTTCCAAAAAGTCGTAGTTACAATTTATGCCTATTGTTTTAATAAGATAACTCATCTAAATACACTACGGTCTGTAGTACATAAATCTCCGAAAAATACCCAATATTCTTCACTTTTATTACTTTCCCAAAACATAGTACAGTCACGTAAAATTTATGAGTGACAAACAAACTTTAAGACCACAAACATTCGAAAGTTTCGCGAGCAAATAATAAGTATTAGCGATATTTTGGACTCAAATATGAGCTTACGGTGTAAAATAAGAAACTATAAAACACAATGTTGCTAGCAGTTAAAGTATTTACTGTGAAAACATCAGCATTCAGTTGTTTAATGAGTAAACATGGTGACTTAAGACACAAGAGAGTCGGCGTTGTGCAACTGTGAGAAGAGTGACTGTTTTTTTACGTTCTATATTTTCTGTATAATTTAGAAAAATCAATCAAACATCTTATAAAATCGATAACAGAAGAATTGAAAAAATAAAGGTAGTACTTTTTCTTTTAGTTAGAAACTATAAATATAATATATGTACGATAAGTTCAAAGTTTAGAAATTGAAAAGGTTTTTAGAGGTCTAATAACAACCCATATTATAAATGTTATTGGTTTCTATACTATATTTGTAATTTTAGCATTTAACTACCAAAGCAGTGCGTAAACATTGCATTTAAAGTCTCTTATCACACACTTGCATAATATGCGATCTACAAGCACTCTCTGCTGCGAGATTCCCATCGAACTGTCTTCAGGCATTTGTACAACAGTTGCAAACTATTTATCTATGGGTCAGCAAAAGCAATAAAAGTCTACAAATAATTATTCACAGCACTAACATTTGCATAACGTTAGGCGTGCACGCGATACCGCCATACAACTGCAACTTTACTAAAACGGAAATCCATTAATGTTTTTAGTCGCTCACATGTCACCCTTATCAGGGACGAGGAAGCAATGTATGTTGTACAAGCCTGTTCGGTTGTGAATGAGGTACGGATTTCAGCGTATAGTAGTGTTGGGGTGGCAAGCATCTGCATTAATGTGGAAACATACAAGCTTGGATCGGTGTGTGAATCTGTGTTCCATTGGCAATCGATGAACTATGTCCTTCTGGAAACGGTTACGTTCATAAATATTCATGCGTTTGCCAATTCTGTTTATCGGGCAACGAAAGAAATGCTGAGAGTCAAGTGACATTTTGTGGAATCGATAGCATAAAAGTTATAATTTAATAATAATCGTATCTCAAGTAATAAACACATATAATTGTTGTAATGTCCAAAACACCATTTAATATGTTACTCGCATACAATTTTTGTGAAAATCTCATCTAATTTTGGTACACCCATGGTGTCTACTCAAATTATAATATGCCGTGTGTTTCCATGCAAAACGTTATCGAGCCCTTATCTGGCGCTTACTTACGCACCATGGAGCTTCGCTAATCGCCTCATCGTTTTGCTCCCCATAGATGAAAACGCTGATAATAACCTGAGGGTTTTACATCCGGATCTGAACTGAAGAGCAGATTTGGAGCAATTTGCCATGGCCTAAAATAAGATAGCTCCTATAAAGGGGTTTAACGATGAATGGAATTGGTTTAGATTTTATGGAGAACAGATCCGATATGGGATTCCGGTTTGGTGTTTAGAATATAACGGTGACGCAAAATTTTGGGTTTGCGTAATCCTATCCAAATAAGTAAGAATCCTTTGGGGTTCAACTTAATAGAGAATCTGAATAGTATTGATGTGTATTAACTTTCAAATAAGATTCAATTTGTGGGATTATATGAAAACTATATGGAATTTAAATGACTTACCAAATAGTATCATGGAATCACTACAAAATATATAAATAATATAAAATGTAACTTTAAACTCGAGTAAGTATTATTAAAAAAAAATATGGATCAAGCAAAGCTTAGTAAGAAAAACAGTTACAAACAAACAAAAACGAACACCTTTTGTCATAAAGGTAAACTGCTGACATCAGAAAAAAGCAATACGCCGCCCGATATTAAATAAAACACAAAACTTCCAACTATCTCCAGTTCAGAAGAACATATAACCGAAAATCTACCCTCATTACACAAACGTATTTCGTTCCGGGCATAATGCCAAACATTCCTGGATTGATTCAGATACAGGGCAGGTCGAATGCATAATACATGTGACCTTACGATCATAGTCCCTGAATATGAGAGCAACTGGCGAGGCCTGAAGGGTTTTGACAGACTCCGCTGTATTATCCTAGCTACAATTCACATGGAAATTCAACCAGTATTTCTCCTCTGGAATAAAATATTCGTGTGCTTCGTATGTAGCTTTTGGAGTGACGCATTACCATATCTTTATTATTTGATGAGAATATAAATTATGTTGCAACGGATGGAAGGTGCTGCTAAAATACGCGTGTAGATTTTCTGGCCAGTTTTAATTTCACTTAAGTTATGAGTTCAGATGCGGCTCGCTTCCGCCCTCAAGATAAATCCTTTATATTCCGGTTTAAAAATAATGTATGAGCTACATCCAAAAAACGTTTTACCTTTGCAGACTATGATTAGATTTAATTGTGGGTATGGAACACTTGTGTGGCAATATTTTTTACAGATTTTTCCTATTTTTATAACTTGTGTCAAAATATTTAAAAAATAACTACGGAAGACCAAACATCTTGCCGCTCAGCTCTTTAATTGTCAGTATTTAATTCTTCAAGCTTAACGAGATTACCGCATCATACAATGACGCTTTAAGCCACCATAAAAAGGCGCCGATATATCAAACCACATACTGCAGAACAACGAAGGAGCATGTTGAAAACTGTTTAATCATATTTCCCCTTTGATATTTCAAACAAAATCCAACAGATCTAGTACGAAGCTTAGCGCTTGTTCGAAAATAGTTTTGAACAAAAATTGCATAACAAGTTCTTGTTTGAGAATAGTTGCATATGATAATGCGTTTTTTTTTGCAACAGGCCTGGATGGTTTTAGTTCAAGCATTCGCAGTGCAGGTTAGATTCAAAGCTGAATTCTTGTTTGAATATTTTGTTATTCAGTAATTTTTGTTTGTTGATTGTTGAGGTATGCAGAATGTTGCGGTTTTATGGAAAAATGCTAAGTCCAACACATTTGTGGTATCGTTAGATTTTTTGTATCAGGGCTAAATAAAATGGGAAGGGTAAAACAACATTCTTTTGTTTTAATGCTGTTAGCTTGTTAGGTATTAAATGTTATTAAACACACAAATCACATCCTTAACTACCTAGGCTTGAACGTGAAATATATGCCTTATATTACCCCTAAAAGGAAATCGACCGACTACCGTAAAAGCGGATGCTCCACTTTGCAGTAGGTTTACTAAGATATTTCTATGCAGATCCAATATAAAAGAGAAATTATGTCACTAAGTCTGTAAGTCCTCCATGCTGTATTAAATAAATAAATAAGTAAATATTATATTGTTTAGGTCGTTATTCTCGAAGGCAACGAGGACAACCTTTGTTGAATTACTGTGTCTATCAAAATGGCATTAGTAGCCTCAAATATGGTAATGTGCTTGCAGTAAATTACTCGAGATGAAGCAAAATTATAGATATTATAACACGCTGAGCCGGTAGCTGTATTTGCTTTTAGAAATATCGATGTAAAATTCGGTACAATACAAGGTATCTAGGAAGTTATTCTTGACATATCAGATAAATTGTAAGCAAAAAAAAATAGACTTTTTACATTTCTTGAACGGCTGAATGAATCTTCGTGAATTATATGGTGGGAACTAAATCAAAAATTGACATTCCTTTTTGAAGCTAAAAACATGAAGGCACACTTTTTGAACTACCACCTTTTTTTGGGTTTCAAAAATGAATATTATTACACAGATACGTATTAAAAATCCTCGCTAACTTTACAGCACTGCACTTACATGGTGCACTGCATTAATACTGACCTACTAACCCGTTATTTATACGTTGTTTCATGTTTAAGCTTCGCGCTGCAGTGGCCTTATAAAAATGGATGACGCTAGGTTTAAAATGGAACTCGGTTACAAGTTTAGTTTAGACCTATTGCTTGGCTCGACTGATTTATAACATGGATTAGCATAATATGTTCATAGTGGTAACAAGTTTTTTTGAGGTTAGTGAAAATGAAATTAACTTATAACAAAAAAGTTGTATTTGGTTGAATAACTATTTAAGTCAGGTACACGGTCTACATAAAAGACACTAAATTTAACAGATCAGCCCTTAAGTGACACTAAAAATATTCTAAATACGAGTAGGTAGATCCGGAATCTAATGCGCTGGGAACGCTTTTTTTAATGATTGCTTATTCTCTGTGCTTGAGTTTAGTTTTTTTTTCCATGCAGTGAAAAACCTAGAGGCCTTTATAACATGCTTCTCCGCACACTTAAAAAGTTTTGATTATTTAGTTTGGAACTATAATAGGCAAGAGTTTGTTTCCAGGGAATAAGAAAATTGTTAAACATGACACGGTTATACCTCCGAGGCCTAAGATAAGCAATCTTATTTCCTAATGTTAACGTTTTATGTAAACAAAATTGAATGTCTCTTTACGCAAAATAGTACAAAATATGGAGAATTTAATTTTCCTTCAGAAAAGGGTTTGTAGAAAGTGATAAAATCAGTTTCCCCACATTTAACCTTATTGCTCTAGAAAATAGAAAGAACAAATATAAGAGTAGTCAAAAACAACTTTATATTGTCACGTTCGGCCATGGTTTAAATGAGGTATTTTATCTTGTGCGCTTCTTTGCTCACGAGCATTAGTGTTACAATACATTTATCGTTTCTTTAATATCATTTTTATCATCTAACCGTGCATCGTAATATTCTTCATAACTTCTTTCCTAAACAATTTAATTAAGTCTAAAATGGAAACATTGTTTAAACAAAAGCCGATTAAAACTGACAACCATGTACGGTTGAAGCCAATCCTTAAAACGTGACTTAAGTACTGCATCCTGATCACAAGATAGTCCATGTTTAGAAGCGAAAAAATCAACCGCTGTATAACCCAACGGCTTTCTCCGCAGCATCCAATCTACCAATTATAAAACTTCACCGAGAGGATTTAGCCCATTATTTCATTGGAGGAAATTAACAATTGTGTCCAAATAAAGTTGTTGAGTAATTCCAGCATGTCAGTTATCATTTGCCTTGTGTTGTTAAGAGGACGGGTTGATTGACTTATTTATTGGACGTTGAACTAAATGATTGGGAATTAGCTTATATGACATTTTGATTGAAGGATTGTACTAGAATTACGTGGAGCTTTGTTCAGTGGCGCAATTACAGGTCTTGTAAGATTATTTTTTATTGTATTTATTGTAAGCGTTTCTTGCTCAATATAGTGCACACTAATCCTATTGTTTAGTATGGTCACATCACATATGCTCCTACGGACACACATTTAGAAAGTTTACAAAACATAATATAACAAAATCTAGTACCTATCTCAGATTTCTTAGTATGCATTACTTGAAATTTAATTTTTATTCCTATGTAGACCATAACAGAATAACACATATTTAACCAACGAAAAAGAATTTCTTAACGCAAAATCGCTTTCAACCTACTTAGCAAACCACACGCATCTCCCAAAAACAATCCCACCGAGCCGATAGTAAAAAAATACATTTCGCTATCATAGATACAAAAATAATTTATCCTTACGGACGTGGAGGCAATGAAAGTAGTGATACATACAAGGTGGCCCTTGAAGCCACCTGCTCTTTGATCGTGATTTGAAACCAAACAGTACACGAACTGTTTACAGAAGCAGCTATATCGAAATAAAAACGGCTTACTTATTTTAATCGATGGCGTTCAAACTGAGTATAAACGTTTATTCCTGTCTTTCAAAGGATAAATATAATAATCGTTCTACATAAATAAATCTGTTAGTTTAAAAGTAATGAAAGTTACTTTAAGGATGGTGGCTCGGAATATAAAAATAGAAAAATTTACTGAATTATGAATGGAATAGTGTTGGATGTGGAGTGTCAGTGTTCTTTAGAAGTATCTTTCTGTGTGGCCGCACAATAAATAAAAGACGACTGTGTACTTGAATATGAAGACGCCTGTATTAACATTTTGATGGGCTGACGCCACTGGCGGCTTTCCCGTTTGTGCATAGAACATGATCATTGACACTTAGTTTATGTATATTTTAAAGTGTTTTAATTATATGTACCTGTATTCTATTATATTTTTAATCCAGCTGTCTCTTATGCTTTTGATGTCATTTAAATTTCAGGTCCAATGATTGTCTTATATTTTTTGGGTACAATATTTATTTTTTACTCACATTCCAATTTTATGACTTATCTACATCACGTTCTATGTCATTAAGTAGCAAAATGATCTTTTTTTTAAACTACTCTAACACGAAACCTAGCTAAAACTGAAAATATGTCTGTCTAGAATATTTACCTTTGTCTTACCCACAAACCGCGGTATTTGCATGTTAATTTTAATGAGTGGTTGTCAGCTCGTAAATCCAAAACCCACGCTGATCGACAAAACAGTTCCGTCTAGTTTCGTATTGTCTGTCATTTGTAAACAAACGCCTATCTAGTGTTCGGTGTTCATGAGTTCCGTACAAAATGACTGTCGTAGAATCGACGAGCTTAGTTCTCGAATGCATATCTTTATCATTCTGTTCAGATACATTTTAGAATTCTAGATTCTTAGATGTACGGTTTGGAATAAATTGTTAGGTAAAATAAAGTGTATGGGGTATTATGTTATTTCGAATAAGGTTCTTATTTTGAGTTTCGTATTGTGCAACATTCGTTGGTGCATAAAGTTGGAAAATAAAAACTTGATACTTGATAATTTCAATGAGATTTCAAATCTCAATTTTAATTCTACGAGTGACAAAAATAGCTCCATAAATAAAATAACAATTATACTCCCGAAAATCCAACCCAATTCAAACAACCCAATCGTTCAAAACTTCAAAGCAAACGTCTACTGAAAGTTTTGTAGCGACTTGTACAAGTCATTAAACCGTTAAATTGTCAACTCGCCGTCATTGTGGAAACTTAGAGTCTGACTACACGGGAACACTGTCGCCGTAACTTAACGAACGAAAATTTACAAGATAAGTGGGTCGTTACTTGTTATGAAACGTTTGACATATCGATCTTAAAAAGTTTTTTGGCTTCTGGTGAATTTAATTTTGGTAATAAGGCCGTTAACGAAGTTTGAATTGAAGAGATCTTGAGATTTATTTCAGTTTGTGAGTTTTTAGGTACCAATTTGGATCTGAAGGACGTTACTTTACAGTTTGAAAAAGAATCAATTACTGTTCCCAAAAAACTACATGTTCCCTACATACTAGTCGCTTATCGTGTTAGATCTAATGTCAATTATTGGTAACAGTTCAATCAGTCAGCCCTTCAAGGAAGTAAACAAACACAGTTGGCAGCAACAAAATCACTGATACAACCAACCTCGTTACTCCAGAAATCCTACTCTTTAGACAATGCTAGTTTGTTACACAGTTAAACGCAAGGCGCCAAGGGAGGCACGTTAATCTGACAAGTAACAACAGAGCGCGGCCACTGGCTGACTTAACGGCCCCTGTCACTCCGCCAAGTAACTTTCAATTAGGCCCAACCCTCGCATCGGGACCGCAACGATTCCATCACAGACGTTAAACTCGTATTCCAACATTTACATCGCTCGTACAACACCAGATTAGTAACAGAAGACGCTAATGAACTTGGCAATGGATATTGCAGTGCAAGGTCTGGAGAATTAGTAGTGTTAGTCACGTTGTAGGGTAATCGTGGCTATTCTTAGCAATTAGACAAAGCAGAAATTAGCAAATGGCAACAGTACTGTGTGGGTGTCCTCTGGAATCTTGTTAGGGGTCGAGTGAGTCACTTGCTCGAGATAACAATGCCGCCCAAACATCTTGTCCTGGTTTCGTTGGGATGGCAAATTAAATACAAAATTCCACTCTCTCGCTCAAGTTTTAAGCATAATGATTTTAACGGCCTCACAATTGATGATCAGAGATAAACAGTTGTGTAACTAAGAGTTAAATTGTTATTTAACCTTATTAATGGTCTAAAAAATATTTACGGTTATTTTCATATATTGGAATATAAAACATCCTCATCACTTAATTACTTAATGATACTGTTGATTTAAAAAATCACAATCATCTAAGTTAAAACTAAGGGTACTACGTATAAAAATACATTCAAAGTAATACTTCAACATTGCAAAACTGCAGCCGGTATTCCGATATGACCACAATAGTAAGGCTAGGTACAGTCACGACTCACATAAATATAATACAATAATTAGCATAAAACGTTCGATGGGGAAATAAGTAGGTACTCATATACTACATACCATATACTGACAAATCGCATTTTTGTATCTTTTAGATATCACTTAAAAAGTTCTCAAAACATAAAATATATATTTCGGCTAATCCTAGTAATAGCTTTTGTAAGGACATGACAGAATTAATAATAAAATATAATAATAATAAATGCGGACAACATCACATACATTGCTCTGAACCCAAAGTAAGTAGCTAAAGCACTTGTGTTATGGAATTCAGAATCAACGAAGGTACCACAAACACCCAGACCCGAGACAATGTAGAAAAGTTTGTTTCTACATTGACCCGTCCGGGGATCGAACCCGGGACCTAGCTAGCGACACCTTGAAACCGGTGCGTACGCCACTCGACCACGGAGGTCGTCAATATTTATGACTATGATAATATAATTATGACTTTCGTTGACATAATTTTAATATCATACTACTTACGTAGAACTTATATTACCTATCATAAAATGTTAGGGGCATGATTTGTAAAAAAACGAACTCTTATCTACGAGTTCGCACATTCCACGTAAACAACTAAAGCAAACCTTGACATCTACATCCAAAAAACCCCCACCGAATTTCACTTCAAATACTTGTGTAACATCAAACACCATTCTAAGAAAGTAATCATTTCCGAACGAAACGAGTGGAGATCAAATAATCTTCTTTGACCAGAATCAATAATCCAAATGGTGCGTTTGTCAAGGATCGGTGTGACACCGCTGTGATTTGAATAAACAACTGTTACGGGGAAGATTCCTATCGATAAAATTTGAATCTACATGATTAGGTTCCTGATTCCACCGTTTCGTCTATTTTAAATTGCTAAGTGTCAATGAAGGCAGCGGTAGCTTGTAAGCCTAGTTCCTAGAACTGGTCTATATAAAGGTGTTGCAAAATGGTTCGGAGTTATTTTTGTGACAGGATTTTTATGTGGTCAGTCAAACTTCATCAAACAAAAGCAACATCCTGTTTTCCTTATACTCAGTTTTTTATATTTACCCTCAAATCCGGTAATATTTATATTATAATAATAATAATTCCAGCCTATAAACGTCCCACTGCTGGGCACAGGCCTCTTTGCATAGAAAAGGTACGAGCATTGATCACCACGCTTGCTCATACGTTTTTTTTTTAATGATAATAATATTGTACACAAGTTTAAATAAAACATTTATTATTTTAAACATTTCAACAAAAACAAATAGTCCGATAAAATCACCAACAATAACGATACTACGCATTTAGCAAAACATAAATTAATTTGTTTCTAGAGCTCTATGTCATAGTAATAAATCAATAGGCAATAATCGTTATAATACTAATTTATCTTCGCGTCAATCACTTAATTAGCACGATGCAAGGGCTACAAGAATCAGTTATGAATTACGATCTGTTTTGCTAACACCTTTTCTAAGGTTAACTGGAGAATCGGTAAAAAGCACCAAGTATGTATGACATTGATGCAAGTGATTGACCTTCAATCAAGACATGAGTCAAACGAACGAAACTAACATCAGAATAAAATCTCCTTTATTTATTCCACATTTTTGCCATGGACAATGGACATTCTTGTGTAAAGAACGTCGCTCGCGAGCATGCCGCGAGCGGCGCGCGCACTTCGGCGTTGACACTAGTGCGTTCTCGGTATGCTCGCGAGCTGCTCGTGTAATGCTCGTTCGGTGCTCGTTGGTCAGATGTGAACGCACCCCAACATAACATTTCAAGCATCAATAAAATAAAGCTCCTATAGTGATACTAAAGGAGCTCTTTTTATATCCGAAGTAGCAAAAAAAAAACATAAAACTGTAGTATGTGCATTTATAACATTATTTTATTCATACTTAATAAGGTATTCATAAGAATAAGAAAAAGTAAGAACGATAACAAATAAAAATAGAATATTGTGTAAGTCGGTACAAAAGCAATAAAATGAGGACAATAGCATCCAACATCAAACAATGAAACCATTGTAAGAAAACCATTCACGCTAAATGACCAAGCATTAATTGCAAATTCAGCAGATAAGAATGAACAACTACTTGTATGACACTTTCTCGCAGATAGCGATGTCAAGTGTCAAATGTTCGTAGATAGAGGTGCAATATGTTTGTCCGGTCCAGCATTATCGTAAACAATAACGCTAAACATTAAGCAATGGAAGATAAACGAGAGAAAATTGATAGTATTCTGTTGTTAATGGATGGAATTTACGAAGGCTATGGAGAAACTGTGGGAAGGCTTAAATTGGAACCGCTTATATTAGCGACTGCTAATGGAACAAATTGCGACGACGAGGCTGTTTTAGAGGTCGTTACAATATTTCATGGGATTATTTCCTTCTATTGTCTAATAAGCACTGTTAGATTAGATATTGTGAATCTAGCATTATCGCGTTCAGGACCAGTTGCCATTAAAACAAGTATTACTGCCTCAATGCTCATTAGGGAATCGTTATTTATCTTCGGCTTCTTGAACAAACATAGTTAATAAGTGGCTAGGTGGGAACCCAAACTTATGAATCTGTATTTTTTACGCTACCGACTAAAACGAGCCTTTTTTAAAATTTACCCGTGTTATTTTTTTTATTGTTCTGACTATTATAACATTTAACCGAACATCTTAGGAGAACCACTAAGTGCTTGTCAATTAATCAGTTTTGCATTAATCTGTATTGTAACCGCAGCAACCGCAGGTAGACATCTACAATATAAAACGATCCTGAGACAGTGGGACAAGACTAAGTAATTTCATTATTAAAAGATAAGCAAAATATATACCGAAACTCCTCATAAAATATCTACAATAGACCAAAAGCAATTATAGACATCAATTTAAACTCAAGACTAGCTTTTTTGAAATAATATTCAATGCTGGTTACCACTTCCAGAAATAAATATTATACAGCCAGTATTTAACAAATAATAGAGTAGACCAATAGAGTGAATATTGGTGTAAGTATTTAATAGTAATCAATGAAGCTATAAATTCGCGAGTGCTCTCGAACACTTCGACTTTTAAGTGGATTTCAATAATGTAGTGAGTGTACTCCAAACTTAGAGCCTCTTGATCTCTCGTCTGTCTGTCTAGCTGTAGACATGTTGCCGATTTGATAGTAATTCAGATACTGGGTAACTGTTCGACTTTTTGTTAAATGGATCAAGATCGAAAGCTAATGTGAGTATATAAAGAAGTAACGTCATTATAACATTAGATAAGGCATGGTTACAGCAATTAATAATAAACCGATTTTTTAAATATCAACAGACACGGACAGAATACTGTCGAATTGCTCAAATTAAGTGTCACTGTATTTAGTAAGCTAAAAGCGTAGTACGTTTCCTTAATCTTTATAAATTTTACGAATCACCACGTAATCCCATAAAGTTAAGCTACGATAAATTTATAAATTTGGATTCCACAATAAATTTTAAATCCCAATACATATTCAAAGCTGTGAACGAAAACACTAAATTTCCCCTAAAAATAAAACATCTAACATTTATATTTCTCGTATTACTCTATTCGATTATACGGTTCAAGCAGGCACTTAGAAACGAGAATTCATTATGTCATGCTTCGACACATTTTAAAGTTATTTTGTTTCGAAGAAACGTCTCCGTTGCACACAATCGTTATAAATCCACGTTCGACTATGGGTATTTCTAGTACCAGTTTAATTTGAGCTTCCTCTTTCTTCATTACTTTAGCTGTAAGAGGTTTTATTGATCGGTCGTAAGTTCCTACTTCATTGGTCATGGTGACCGCTTCAATGGTTTATATATTGCTGGTTCGCTATGCATAGTTATTTCTCTCACGTATATCGGAAAGGGCATCGAACTTATATTGTTATTAGTACTGATATGGCACTCTTTATAATAGTTAGAGCTATTTACATGATCTCATTTGCAAGTATGTTATTTGAGTCATGAATGAATAATGTTGGTGACAAAGATTTTTCTGTTTGATCGTTTCAAAGAAACGGTTTATTTTTAATGCGAGCGTCCTCGTGACTAAAGAATTTTCAATGTCGGAATTAATTAGACGTAAGATTCTTAGGAAATAATTTTAACACTGGAAGGAAATATTCAAAGTAAATAATAAAACATACTCTCAGAATTGAATAGAAGTTACAATACAGACTAAATATAATTGTAGTAAGAATAAAACGACAGCGAAATTAGAAGCGTATTTGGGTATCGATCAATATTACCGCAAGATTGAGCCGTCCCAAATCAGACGGATTTAAGCGGCCCGTGCTAATATAAGATGTTGGAAATACCTACTAATATTTCCTATTGAACCATGAACAATCGATGATTTATTTACAAATTACTCGCTCCAGTTCTATTGTATTTAAACCACAAATGAATACATCGACTCTAATGATCAAGTTCCCATAAAATTTAATTTACTCGAGTTAATATTTCCGTCATCAATTGTACATACATTACATTTTAAGTTACTCATGAATGCCCATGTCTAGACAACCAGTCTCATGTTGCCAATACAAGAAACAAGCTAATACACAACTTCAATTATAAATTAGTTTCAGTAGAACACAATTTACTAATAAACCTCATAGAAAGCGGCATCTGTTCAATGGCCTATTCATTCTATGAATGCTATCATTAATAATCTTTTCTGTTTCAATGTATTCAGTTCTCGTATGTCCATTAGTTAATTTGACATGTCTGAAATTAGAAACATGATTGCTTTTATTTATTTTATCAAATCTGTTTTGCCAACGTTGTCGGTACGTTTGTGATCGATGAATGTTTTTGCGTCCATTGCTGTTAGGATTTCAAACATAGCATTTAGGTTTTACATTATGAGATTAAGAACTTTTGGCTTTTTTAGTTTTATTTTTATATTGCTTACATTGATTAATGCAATTGCTTACTGGCAACTAAAAAAAACTTGACTATTTTAGTGTTCTCACTGTACATCGTAAACTGTCTGTGATATTAAAATTCTTCACTACATGCTCTACAACAAAGTGTCATTCTATCATTGCAATTCTTTTACCGTCGTGGCGCCTTAGTAGCAATTTAAATACAACGATGTAAATAGCTGTCCATTGTCTGCTGAGTATTAAATTAGCGACATGTCAATAGCAGTACATTTATGATTTCCGATTGATACCAAATTATTACACTTCAAATCGAGGTGTGAATACAGGAAGGTGTAGTCACGATACGAAAACAATAAACCTCTTTTCCATTCACCTTAGTCCTATATGAAGAGTAATTAGTTAATGTTAATTGCCTGGGAAGACAGTATTGAACTCGGTTTATTGATCGAAGTTCGATGGCTGGTACTATGTGGTATGCATGTTAAGAAGGCGTTTTTTTTTGTCAGGTTGGCTAGAAGCGTTCTGATTGGAGATTCAGATGATTGATACTAAATTGTTTTGTCGTTTTGAATAGGATTGTAATGTAGATAGCAAGGAGCATTTGATTTACCCACAACGTGGCCATAAAGTGTTGTAGGAATTGCGATGTTAAATTTTGACAGTAATTGTTTTATAATTAAATAAAGACAACGACGACAACATCGACTAGAAATGCTGATTTATATATGGCCTCACTTTATAACTATAAAGTAAATTATTTTCTGGTATCTATAAAAAACTTCAAGAACTTCAATCATTAAATTTATCGCCAAAAATAACTATAAATAAAAAAAAATTTATTCAAGGTACATCTTTATGTAAAAAGCCATTCAGTATTTTTTATCCACAAGTAAGCGCCTTATTCAATAGGTTCTTAGAAAATGTTCAACAAAACTAGGGTCAAGGCCGTTCTGTAAGTTCAAAGATTTTGCATGAAATTGACTTCTTTGGAACAATGTAGTGGAAGACACAGGGCGATATTTTGTGAATTAATGAAATTTGCTTTTCATTAGTATCTTTAATTACATAGTTATGAAAGTAGAGAGAAAAAAACAGAGCTTTAAAGCGAGCATTTAGGAAAGTTTAATTTTATTATAATAAATTATGTTCTTGTTTTTGATATTATTTTAAATAAATTGCTACGTTAAATAAATTAGAAAGCTTAAGAAGTACATTGTTTACTTATAATTATTTTTTTTTAGTAATTTATAATACAATGTTTTGTTGTATTGAATAAGTCGTTATTTGCGTTTATCTTCGCTTTTTTCAATGTACACATTCGTGACAAAATAAACGTTTTATTCCAGTTCAAAGCACATTTGCTACCATACATTTATGCTGTATTATCTTGTAGATCTTTCCACGTTACACATATAGGTCGGTGTTGTATGTTGTAACTATTAACACCTCCCATCGTCCTTGGACCACCACAATGAAGCATTGTTAACTATGATAATTTGTTTATTCAGAGAATCAACGAATGAACTTTTGGGGTCATAAAAGAACGGTGTTAAATTAGAGCGGTAAAAAAGGTTGAGTAATGATTTTTTGTTGAAGATTTTTTTGAATGATAATTAAAAGAGACAGAAACGTCAATTCCATTCAATTCTTTATTGCATACCATAATGTTACATAGGTGGTCAATACAGTAAATTAACAGCTCATTATGGACCCTGTCGGGCACAGCAAAAGTAGGAGAGAGGAGGAATAATGGTAATTATTTTATGTATTATGATATATTTTAATATTATGTATTGTGCGTATTTTATATAATTATACTTTAACTAGAAGTCTGGACTCAGACGTTTTCCCAGCAGTGGGAAACAAAAAAGGTTACATAAAAAAAACAACAGGAATATTGTAACAAATTAATTTTCTATACTACGTCACAAATCCGCTTACTTGAACTTGACTGCAGAGTGTAATTGAAAAACATTCTTACAAACAAGTAAGCTACATTGTATTGTCGACATTTAGAAGTTTACTTGTATTGTGAAGTTAGAAAGCACGTAGCTAGCATTAAAAATAGCCATATTTACATTTTGCTAAATAAATGGTGAAACCCTGTTTTGTTTTAGACCTACCTGGTGTGTTCTTTACCGATTTCTCTCAATGCTTATTGTACATTCTTTAAGATGATTCAAGTTTTTTTTAGAAAAATAAAGTGTATTTAACATAAAATATTAGAAAGGTTTTTATCGCAACAACCTTTTTCGGTCAAATTTATATGGAAAGAGGTTTTGTCAATATAAATAAGCTAGGTGAGCTGCAGGGTACTTCCCTGCAGCTCACCCCGATGTTAAGTGTTATTTTTTTGATTGTTAAGATTTTTAATACCTTCTAGGTAGGCACAAAATATGTCCATATCTTAACATGCGTAATAGGATAATGGTAATGGGTCAAAAAACTTGTCCCTAACCTAAATCAAATAATATACCTGAAGGGTTATTTTTCGTCAAAATTTTGAAAGCTGGTTCAGAATTGATAATAATTTTGATATAATGAAAAAAATACATGTTTCGAGTGTTTATACTTAATTTAGAAACTTTTTTATACAGTTTCAAATGAATAATACTATTTTATTTCAGTCGACAATAATATTCAAAATGTACTTTCGGTGCGATATCTAGACCCTCATTTTAAATTATGATTGGACATTAACTCATATTATTTAGCCTGTATATTTTCCTATACAAAAGATCCTTCCTACTATTTAATAAAAGCAGACCGGTCGATATCTCGTTAAGGACGTTTAACAACTAATTCTTCTAAACTCCAAGTATTGAACTGTTCGTTATAAGTTGCCGGCGCGACGTCGGTTAACTGTTACTCTCTAATGAACGAAGGAAATTAATTTTAACTCCAGTTTCGGGTTTCGGTTTTCAGTGGAATTATTTAATAGGTGTTGGTGGTGTAAGTGCTTTTATTGAATTATAATTATAGAGAATTTAATTATTATTAAAATGAAACGCACGGGTCATGGAGTCCGAGTGCACGAAATCTTTTTAAAGAACTGTCAAAACGTTTGGTGGACTCTACTCGTGATCAGAGAGCTGGTTTGTTCCTTGCACAGAGAATCGGCATAGCCATTCAACGTGGCAATGCTGCCAGCCTTCTGGGCACGTTTCCCGCCATTGACAAGGATGACGATGAATTTTTTGACGCGTGTTAGTTTTATTTATTTATATATAAGATTTAATTTTAGTATAGTTGTAAGTGTTTGTTCTTGTATTAAATAATATTACACCTTCATTTGAGTTTAAAATGGAATGAGTTATGATAATAATACAGATTTTTTTTTTCATGAAATTGGCTTTATGACTTACTAAGTGTAGAGTCTCAACTCTTTGTTGATAGAGAAAACTCTTAACGTGCGTAAAATAATTGTTGACTATGATTAGTATAGGAAAACATGTAGGAACAATTGAGAAACTGAGTTATACCTACACGTTAAAGTCTTTTTAGTGTGAAAACAGTATTATTAGAAATCTTAAACACGATTTATGTAAATTGTATTTATGTATTTAGGTATAGTAATACAGCAACATAAATAAATGGGAATAAGTGTAAACTTACAGCTATTTCCTAACGAATGCACATATAAATTCGCTAAATGTTCGTTTTATGACTGTCCCAAATAACAGAAACATGCTTTAAGAAAATACTGTGTTTCACGAGTAGGGTTGCCTAGTTTTTATTTTGGTTGTAACTAAAGGAGAATGACCAAGTGACTATGGCACTTAGTATCACTATCAAATATATTGTGCCACAATATAATATATCTTAATATAAAGTATAGTTAAGGTACTTTTAAATGTAGTATTTTTTTTTTTAATAATTCCCCGCATTTTGCCGTAGTTTACCTAATATGACTAAGTGCGGCTAAATGCAGTGGGTAACCGTCACTTTTACTTTTTGCTCAAAATATTCGCGTAAAATTGTATATTATTATTATAACTTACTGCTGTGTGTGAAATCCAAGAGGCCTGAGTATTGTAGATTTCGTCACTGACTTCTCTCAACGACTGCCAGCTCAAATGCCGCAGTCGAAGTGAACAATGAATACACCGGCGAACTGAACTTTCCATAATGAAATTAAGTAATAGAGTCTATATCTCACAATAAAATAAATTACAATGATAGTAATATGGAGTCTCTGTCTCACGATCACCATAAATCGTAGTCGATAAGTAATAACCACAAAGAAAAATTAAAATATCACATAGCAACTAAACATATTGATTGACATGTTTGAGGTGTCAATGATTGACATTAGAGTGTAGGTAGGAATGGTAGGAATGTACGGAAAGTTGATATAGAGGTAACTACATACAAAACAACTTTTATTTTTATCAGTTTTTGTCCGGGGAAGTTATGGTTATCTACTAATTGATCTAGGCTTTTAAATAAAAAAAAGGAATTATTGTTATCACCAACTTATGGCACAATTTGGATTGAAGCGATACTGGAAATGGTCATTCTCCTTTTAACTACTAGACATACACAAACATACATGACATACATTCTCTATATTTCCATACCTTCTTGCAATGGAAAAAGGAACCGATTTAAAAAAAAGTTTTTTTTTTATGGTACCACCTCAGAATTAAACCCTATCGATGAAAAATATTAAAAAAAGACATAAAATTTAATGGAGAACATCCTCTGATTGAAGTCGGTAAAAAAAATACGCGTTATAACAAATGATCCACTATGGCTACTGGTGCTGTGGTTAATACAGAGCGGAAGGAGATTGCGATTATAGTAAAAAAATACAAGGATATTTCACTACGATTATTTTTTTCCCCCTAAAAATAGGAAAAATGTGGTATGAAGTATATAATGCTGAGCCTTATTAGACTTCTGTTCACCCATTTCCTCAACAAAACAGAACCGCAATCATAATTCTACGCGAAGACGTAGTGTCCTAAATTGTGCAATTAAACACGATTTATCAGGAAACATTTATTTAGATTTATAACCGCTATAAATTGCATCGTCGTCACTTGCATATGTGACCTACTGCAACTATGTTTACTGGAAACAATTAATTTTCGTCACTACTATCACTGAGTGCAAACCCGTCCAAAAAGTAACACATTATATTGATAAGTTTACATTCGTTCTCATTTTTCTTTCAACGTAGCTTAATTTACATCATTTAATTTACTTAATTTAGTTTGTTGTTTTATTAGATTTAAGTATTGAATTGTAAAAAAAAAGATATATTATTATATGCTGACTTTAAATATTATATTTACATCTAAGCCACTTCTTAACTTTTCTTTTTCTAATCCGAAAAGTTATTATACTGAATGACGTATAAATGTTTTAATTGTTTCATATAGGTATTAAGTGTTTTGTTTGTGTTATATAAGTGTGTTTTAGTTTATTTTTATATTCTTGAAATATGTGTGAATAATAACTTAGTTACCATGTCTTTTGAATTATGTGTTTCACAAGTTTAACTTGCGGGAAATTATATCAAATCTTATTTTTTTCATTATTATTTCTGTGCTATATAAGTTTAGATAAAGCATGTAGGTAACTTATATATTTAAAAACGATACATAGAAACCTGTACATAATAAAACAGCCTTCACAAAATCAGATAACAAAAGCCTATGACTGGCACATTACAACCAAAAGAATAACAGATGTAATTAGTGGTACAAGATATTATTATAATAAAAACTATTTTAATTGCCAAATGTGTTAATGAGAGCTGTTTCTGTGTACGCTTTGAAAGGTACCGGCGTTTGAAGGGCTGTCAATGTTTAGCAATGTTACGTCATATGTATTGGGAAACGAAATTATTGGTTTGTTTTATAATTCTTGAATTAGTTACTGCTTTTACAGTTACTCTTTTTATTTACCTGCGCCTTTAAATTTTGGTGATAAAATAATATCACATATTACATATAGTAACTTTTTTTTAATTATTTTATATTAAACTAGCTTTTATAATGTATGTTGTCGCATAATTCCATAAAAAATACTTTCACTCAACCATTTACACAAAAACTATGATAAAAAAAATTTATGAAAATTTTTGACAAAATTTTTGATGATTTTTTCTCAAATATATTTAAGATTGCTTTCTAGCTTAACCAAACTTCACTACAATAAAACAACGACAATAAACACCAAAGTCATATACCCGTGAATAAACTACAAAGTAACGATACTCTTCCATCGTGATTCCAAGTCACCATACTCACACAATCTGAATGATTGCAATGATCATCAGTGACAGACAATAGGATTCAAATCGCGATCGTGACGAATAGTAACAGTTTACCGCGATGTGGCCTGACTTGGGAAACGTTGGCAACATTGAAAACGCATAATAATGATGTTGGTTGGTTAAAATAGTGTGGCTGGTGATTGATTTGATAGTTATTTAAACTGAGATAACCTGAGAAAATCTTGCTTGTACCTATTTTTTTTTTTTAGTTATTTGCTACAGTTCAAGTACGAAGATTCTTGGTTCTGGCAAAGAAATCAAGTTTAAAAAAGAAGTATAAATAATTAACGGGACAGTAATTTCTCTTAGCTGTCAGTAGTACATCTTCTTGTGAAGATTCCAGTAGCACATAAAAAAAATCATTAAAAATACAATAGGTAGGTACCTGGTTTCTAGAATAGGTTTCTAAAAGTTTCTAGGTAAACAGCTATTGACACAGTTCATAAGAAATACTAACTTGTTAAAAAGTTAAAGAAGCTATCTACTGACTACTCATATTTATATGTTGTTTTTAATTAAGGAAAGTTTTTAATTACTAGAGAAAGATTCTACTTCAAAGTAATAATCCAGCAAATACCAAGAATCTAAGTTGTCGTGTATAAAATAATTAGCATCTCCGAGTTGGCAACACTGATGGTCCCTGACACTAAAACACCTGACGACACGCATATTTTATTGTAATGGGAAAGTATAAAATAATTAATGTGTATAGGTATTTTTTTCTGAGAGAGTTTCATGTTATTTTGTATGTTTACTCTTTTGTTTGTTATGAAGTATTAAGAAAATGTTTAAATGTAGAAAGCTTTTTATTGATTCCAATAAGAATTTTATTTGAATAAGTAAGTAAAGTATGTGGCACAAGGTTTGACTTAACGCTTACCGTAATATTAAACATCGTGTACCTAAATAATACTTGCAATGCTTGACATGACAAAAAATGCATCTTAAGGTAGAAAATATATGCCTTCATACTGTGATTCAGGACTGAGCCGGTATTATTAAACGTTTTATTTTAATGTAGGTACCTAAATAAGATCAGTGCTAAGTTTAGTAGGCAATATTTTCTTTCAAAGATTTCAGAACTTAATAACATAGTTATGTACGTTGTATACCTCAAATAAGTTGCTTTACCTAGTTTTTGGAACATACGCTCCTATAACGTTATAGTTTCTAAACATAAACTAACTTAAAAACCAAACGAAATCCAATACTCACATCAACCATAAAAACTATCCTCAACAACAAAAAAATCACAACACCACCACTGTAGCTAAGAACTTGTCACAAAAACACTGGAAAAAAAAATGTTTATCGTGTTAAGTCGGGGCAAAAAGTCGGGCATACGGGCTTAGTCGACTGGAGCCTGAATGCGACTGGCGTACGGACTAGCTTCAATATGTCTTGGTAGGTGAAACACAGGGGATTGTGTCCGACTGTGCAGCTTTAGGTAGACTTTAGATATTTTGTCTTTTGTTCCAAGTTTTTGTGGTGTCAAGTATTTTGTTTTTAAGGATTAAGTTGTTTGTGTTTTCTATTACCAATAGATCTTAATTAATTGTGATAAATCTAACACATCTACATTTTTTTAGTAAACAAATACAAGCATTAAGATTAAATAGTATAATTTATAGATAATTATGTCGAATGCAAAATATTCCATAACAATATTATAACAAAAGTTAAAAGTCCTTCAGTTCTAGTACAATAACAGTCATTTATACTTTACGAGAACCTTCTACCAGACACAAGAACGCATTAAAAATAATAAAAGTAACATCCCAGTGATACATCAGTAATGATCGAAGTGCTATTCAAAGGCTTAAAGTTGAGAGGTATCATGTTTTTATTATTTCAATAAATGCAGAAATAAATTGCACTGTCAATCAATTCAAATTGATGGATAATCATTTCTTTGTTGTCAGCCATTAGCGTTAATGATTAAAAACTAAAAAAAAATATAAGAACACAAAAGTATTTGAAAAAGAACGAATTATTGAATTATTATTCCAAAAGTTTGAAATTTAAACCCATTAAAAAACAAAATAGCATCGATTAAAATATATACAACTAAAACACAATTGACACGCAAATCAGATAAGAATAAAGTGCTTTGACACGGCAAAGAAAATAAACAAAACACTCACTATAACACGAGAGACACAGTGTCGCTAGCTGGAAAACGCCGTGTCCACTGTTTTTACCGGCATTTGGCGCGTGCGCGGTAACCGCTTTGATACTGTCAGCTAAAAGTTCAGGCCAGTTACACAAGATTTATAAACTTCACGTTGTAACACAGACAACAATTTTAAGTAATTTAATTTGCACTACATTTCGAAGCGGTAGGCATTAATCAAAAAAGTACACAGTAGCAAAACAATCAAGGCAACCTGCATTTTAGATTTCAATAAATGAATTTTAATAAGGTGAAGTGATTGAGTTATTTTGTATGAAAACATAATTATAATTACTATACCGCTGTTTTAGACCGGAAAATAAATCAAAAGCTTAATTTATTACTTAATTTATTTTCTGAAACAACACAGCAAGTTTGAATGAGTATTGTATGTTATAACTAATCTTCAAACCTATATTTTTTTTTTATTGAAATTTTATATACTATTCTGTTTGAGTTTTGAACAAACCATAAAGTCTACGTGTCAATATAATACACACACTACAATGCAATAACTGCATTAATTAAGTTCGTCTTTTATACTTTAGGTCTTAAATATCCTCTTTGATAAATTCTTATTAGTGGCCGGAAGACACGTGCCTTGAAACAAAAGCTATAATAATTTCTATTGACTTTTAAATAGCTAGCTAGGTTAGTACTTAAAAACTAAAATGTATCTTTAATGGCTTCATTAAGTATTATATTGATGGGTTCAATTATGTGTAATTCAATACAATGTTATTGAACTATAATTCTCTAAGATAAGTAGAATGGACCTCACGTAGCGTACATGTTTTTGGTCAAACGCTCTGAGGCCCGGACTCCACGAGCGGAGACCAGCAGAGCAGAGAAGTATTAAATAATCTATAGGAATTAGTTATTCAGGCCCTACATTGACTTGAATTGACTCTACAGCGAAGTGTTAATAACGAATTGCTATTGGTTATTTAAAAAACTTCTCCGCTCAGCTCTGCTAGTCTCCGCTTGTGTAGAGTCCGGGCCTATATGTCATCACAAAACTGATCTAAATGGTTTTTCTCCTTAAAAATAGAAGAACGGTGTCCTTTCATAAACTAAACGGTCAAGTGGCTCACTTGGCGGGAAGAGAACATAGATGCACAAGAAAACCTCCAAAACTAGACGTCTTCCGGATTAGGACAATAAAATCCATTAAAATTTTCACGTGATCTCTTAGGCGACGATAACTTTATTTCTTCTCATAAGGGCCGAATTCCTTTACTATCAAACACATTCTTAAATGACAGGTACTTCATAAAGTTATTATTCGCAGATGAAATCGATGACAAAAGGTTGTCAATCGTAACTTCAATCGAAAGGTTATTAGTAATATAAAATGGATGTAAGTACCTGATTCTATGCAATAAAAGGTAATCAAAATTCCTGAAGCTTTTGTCTTCAATAAAATGGTGGACTTCAAGGAGACCACACGTCTTGTGGTGCAGACCACCTGGTAGAAGACAGAGAGTACGCACTAAACGAATAATAACTATTGAAGAAATGTTAGTAATAATACAGCTTCCAAGTGACGACGAACATACATTCTCGTGTACAACAAGAGTTTATTTATTTTAGATGATGGTTTAAAAAGCAGTTTTCCTTGAATTCAAGAAAACTAAGACGCAGAAAAACTCGTCTCTTAAAAATATTGAACACTTAATGCATAGCTTTAAACAATGCGTAAGGTTATAGTAATATACCGGCCGCGCCGTCAAAACAGACAGAAGTCTGCTTGCGACCACGGCCGGTGTAACCTGGTCAAAACGTCAAGCCCAAAAAAGGCATTTATGCATGTACGCGCGTATTCCCGTGAATTATATTACTATAAACATGCAGCGCGATAGTTTAAAAGTGAGTAATCAAAGGTCCCTTTACTTGCCACCCATAGTATAACAACACCCAGTACCGTAGTAGCGAAAGTTCCATCACCAGCAACTACAACAATTTTGTCGCATAACTCTCCAAAACCGTACACGAAATAACATCATAGGAAAATACACTCAAACTCCTACATAAATAATGTTACAAGCAACACAGTTTGCCCAACGTGTACCCATTTTAGCACAACAACTAAATCTAGGCATTATTTCACGGCACCTAGACGTTTCTCTCAAGAGTAAATGGCGTCTCGAAATGTGAGCACTGAATGAAATTAATAGATGGTGTTTGAAATGTTTGTGGCTTCCTATTCACCGCTGCGAAGTTTTTAGTTGCATGCATTTTCATGGCGTCTTTGGCTGTGGTGTTTTCTTTGAAAGTTCAAGTAACGCGATATAAATTGCAGCTCTTTATACACCGGTTTCTGAACAAGAAAACTTACGAGTTTGTTCGGTGTACTCTGTTTGAGTGTAAGGCCAATTTATTAACTATTGCGCGGTGTTCAGGCTTTTAGAGAGAATATTAGTGAGCCTAACTTTCACCTAAAATTATTGTTTGTGTTATGCAATATTGATGATTAAATTCAGATAAAAGTCAACAGATGAAATTGAACATATCTCGATAGATAATGCACTTGACTTATGTAGTGCAAAAAGCAACTTTCCAAAATATACTTGTATATTTTTCACCACAGACAGTCAGAAACATCTTTTCCTCGCAAAAAACATCAATCACGACAAAAAATATACATTTCTTTTCAAATCCATCTCACGCACCCTTTGTCGAACGACACACAAATAGCATTTGTACATACTCGAGGCACTGCATTATACCCGTTATTTAATGCTTCGTCGCTCACTAAAGATCCTCTTGTTGGGCCATTTACGAAGTAGGGTCGCAGTTGATGAGCAGACTACATCACGGATGGATGGAAGGGGACCAGGCTGGGTTGCAGGTGTAAGGGAAGAGAGGCCTGGATTAAAAGTCCTGATTGAGAAGGGTGTTGGTCATGATGGCGTAAATGAATAAGGGTTTTGGATGTAACGGTTATTTTGCTCTCTTTTTTCATTTTTGACGATGCGACTGAATTAATTTGGTAAGTTTTTTAAATATTTTTTTAAATACATATATATAAAAGATTTTTTAGTATTTGGTAAATAATTCACGTTTTGGTAATTCACGTTAAATAATGTTACTGTAAACATGCAGCGCGATAGTTTAAAACTTAGTATAAGGTATATAAAAATTATGACCTACCGTTTTTTAGCCATATAATATTTCATAATTTTTAGAACAAAATTAATGACTGATGGACTTGTCTTAAGTAAACAGCCATTTAAACCTCCGCTAAAAGGTCCGAAATAAGCAAGAGAGGTAGAATGTAAATAATGAAGTCAAAATTACCTGAGATTTTAAGAGCTTTTAGGAGAAGCCAATTATTCTGTGATGTTTAAATTTCAGTCAGAATATTACGTAATGGATAGGACACTAGGTAAAAGCTATGATTATTTTAGTGAATGATGCGGGTAATGTGTTTAATATAAATGTATATGTAGATTGACTTGATATTGACTACTGTCAAATCAGGCTACGCCTAGATAATAAATAGGAACTACTCCACATACATCGCTCAACTCACATTAAATAACTAAAGTACTTTTTTTTTAGCAATCAGACACAACAAAGGTACTAAAATCCAGATCCGGGACTATGTAGAAAAGTGACTTTATCTGCATTCATCCATCCGGGAATCGAATCTGGGTAATTAGAGCTAGCGCCATTTTAGACATCGGTGTTTACGCCACTCCACTACAGAGTTCGGTAATAGATATTATACATAATATAAAATATGACCTATAATACCTAGATCATAGAATTCCGTATCGTTAACACATTATTTGCATGCCTACCCCTTACATTATTTAACCCATATTAAGGTCAAGCCTGAAACTAAGATTGGCTTTAAATTACATTGACCTTTACGGCGCTATTGCTCCGTATTGTAAGGGTCAGAACAGACGGACAACATTATTATAATAATAAGAGTTAATTAAGTTTATTATTAAATAATAAACAATATATTTCCTAAAATGGTTTGGTGTATTCTTGGAGCTAATTCTACGTCAGGAACAAATAAAATATTGGTTTGATTTAGAGCGTTGAAAACATAACATCTACACAGTAATTTTAGTGGCAAATCCATACCCTAAGTACCTTTTACCTTCAAATTTTACCACGATGTACAGTCACGAGCAAAATTACGTTTTCACATACCGAAATTATGAAACAAAACCGAATTTTCTTCTTAGCTTTTTCATATTATCATCAAAATCTTAACTGACAATGTCACTTACCTTCTAATGTATTCAAATATAGCTGTGCCTGCGACTTCGTTCGCGTGGATGAGTTTTTAACCGCAAAATTAAGTTTGTTTTTTACTGTTTATTCTTTTCTGGGATAAAAACTACCCAGTGTGGTGCCCAGGATAATAAAGAATAATTATACCAAGGTTCATCGTAATCGAACCGGTAGTTTTTTTCGTGATACCTGAACAAACAGACAGACAGACAGACAAAAATTTTTTTTTTCACACTTTTGGTTTCCGTGTCGGTCTAGTAACACACCCCGCCATTTATTTTTTTGATATTTTCAATGTACAGAATTTTCATTTCTACAGATTTATTATAAGTATAGATAAGGTGACACAATAATACAACAGTTTAAAGCAGTCGGTCTACCCAAGCCCTAAGGAGCATGCAACATAGAATTTACACCGATGCTCAGAGCTGATTACAATCAGTTATTTAACTAACATAAAGATAATATCTAAAGTTAGTAAACAGACATTTAACACAATCTAAAAACACGGACTGTGCATTAAGTAAGCATCTAAGTTATCGAACTGTGCTTGAATTTCACTGGATATGTATATGTATAACTATAAGTAGTTGTAGTGCTTCCATAGTGGCGTTTATATTATAGGTTTTTGTATGTGTGCATAATAGTTCAACGTTTTGTATTTGTATAATAATAATAATATAATAATATCCTGGGACAACTCACACACGGTTATCTGATCCCAAGCTAAGCAGAGCTTGTGTTATAGTAACCAGACAACTGATAAACTTACTTATATATTTCTAAATACATACATATTATAGATAAATTACACCCAGACACCAGAACAAAATTTAATGATCATGCTCATCACACAACATTTGTCCTGGCCGGGAATCGAACCCACGACCTCCGTAATAGCAGTCAGGGTCACTAACCACTAGACCAACAGGTCCGTCTGTATGTATAGATAGAAGCATATACATATATAGATTTTATAATAGAATTAAACTTTAATTACTATGTGAGCTTATGTAAAGACTTGTTATGTAATATGTATTGTCATAGTCATAGTCATTTATTGCAATCATGTAGTTTACAAGATGTTACAATTGTTAGTTATACATTAAAAGTGAGTGTTTTTTTATTACCTTAGTGCGATTATTTTTCACGTACGTATCTTACACTGCAATATTATACAGAACATAACAATTTAAATAAACATGGCGTAATTAAAATGAAATATTATCAAAGATACTCTTAGTTATAATATCCATAGTGTAGCATAGTAGTTTTGGTTTGCTTACAAACATACTATTAAGTACAAAACATTGTACCTAGATCTTGCCGGAGTAAAATGATTCTGCGAAAGCATCCTCAGAGTTTCACTTTCATTGAAGCTGGCTTATTACCTTACTAATACTAGACGTCTCCTATTCATACTTTAATTGGCTGAACGAAATCCAATCTCAGTCTTACTTAATCTCGTTCACAATTCTTTAGTCCTTTGATAAAAAGCTTATTTATAACAATCATTATCCTTTACGCGTCTAGAGTCATTGACCTTTATAGACATATTGAAAGTAAGTACATTCAATCATAATTACTCACTATTGTATTACAATACTGGCCGTATCTTAGATGGGGACCGGCTCCATATATTATAAGCGTAACAAAAACAAATCATGCCGCGACAGATACAAGATAAGCGATTTCGTATGCATCGTAAATTTGTACGTGTTACAATTAAATGAGTGTTCTGTTAGGGATCCTATACATTTGGACGTTGACTATATTTAACAATGCACTATAATTTTTGAAGTCGACCATTTGGTCCTCACCTAATATTTTCATTGCTTTTTTGTCTCATTTTGAAAAAATTAAAGCCCAGAGTTGTAGAATTATCGGAATATATACGCTAAAATCTTTAATGAGATGAATACTTGTTGTTAATCTTTACTTTAGGTACACATCAATGGTTTGGTAACGTAAATAATAAATTAATGGAGAGAGCCATGGCACCCATAACACAATTTTAATCTTAGCTTGGGTGTCAGTAGTACAATCAGAGATTAATGCAATTAAAAAAATAATCCTTACTACTACTACTATTAATCGAATTAAAAAAATAAAGACGTATCAATACTCTGATTTTGAATCAAATAAAATATAGTGTGCATCATGCACCGTATCTAAGGCTCATTCAAATTCGGTACCTGAACGTCTTTGGTAACAACCGCTTACAAATCACATGTATTGGATCCTTAACAGTTAAGCGGAGTGACTTTACAAGTTGTACCTGTACAATGTAATTGGAACGTCAGTGGATATTGATCGAGATAAATCTCGATTGAGCCGAGCGTTTCTATCAAATGTGAAACGCCAATTTATTCCTTGTTACAAATCCTACAGATATGTCGGTTTTCAATTAAATTTCTGACGGGACTAGCTTTTGTTATAACGTTATGTTGCATATAAATTGTTCCCTTATTCCTACCAGTTGTGAAATTTCATCAAGCAAATTGCTGTTGTAAATGAATGAGGTAGTTCATAAAATCTGTGTTAACGTCCGTTTGTACTGGGGCGGGATTTATTGTAGGAAACCTCACTAAAGGTTTTATTGTTTACCGTGACTAATTTATTTAATACTTAAGCTGCCTGTGCTTTGTTTTCTGTTTTTATTGCTAGTTTGTTGCTCTTGCTTCTTATAGATCTGTGATAAGATTACGACTGCGTATGAGAAATGTTACTAGAAAAATGTAATATTTTACTACTGTTTTTTTTTTTTTTTTTTTTAAATGCGGACAACATCACATACATTGCTCTGAACCCAAAGTAAGTAGCTAAAGCACTTGTGTTATGGAATTCAGAAGCAACGAAGGTACCACAAACACCCAGACCCGAGGCAATGTAGATTTTTTTTTTTGGTTTCTACATTGACCCGTCCGGGGATCGAAGCCGGGACCTCAGAGCTAGTGACACCTTGAAACCGGTGCGTACGCCACTCGACCACGGAGGTCGTCCATTATAACAATACAATGAATAAACAAATATTTATTGCACAAGTTTTATAACGGTCAAATGGATTTAATTATTTTCTGTCCTTCTTGCATTGTACTTTTCATATGGCAAGTCATTCTCCTAACATCAAGATACTTACCAATAGATAACTTCAACAAATATGTAAATAAACAAACACAAGTCAATAAACAACAAAAACAGATAAAACACGATTTACACCCAATCATTTATGAAACTACTGATTACAACTATCCGAACACGAGCATAATATCGAAAATGATAAAAAAAAACTAATAAAGAAACCCTGCTTCGCCCATCGCGGGGTCAACGCGTGACCGACGGACAAAAAAACCTATCTTCAGCTGTTTTTATCAAAACATTTCGTAACGCAGAGATAGTGTGTTTCGTTACGTTCGAAACTTGATATTCAAATAGATTTTATATTTGTTGTTGAAAATGATAAAACCTTTTTGAATGGAACCTATCTCTTTTATTATGAGTGACTATCAACAGTTCTTCGTTTTAGCTCTATTTTATTAGTATAAATGGAATGGCCGCAGATCTGAACATAGCAATCACAATGCAATAAATGATGTAAGTTATCATTTTCTGAAATGCGTTACATTGTATACAATAACAGACTCGCCGAAAAGATTTTTATTTATTCCGATTTTTGCGCTTTATGTTCTCATTATGCTGCTTTACAATTTTCGATATTTACGTAATTTACTTAAGGAGTTAAGCTTCCAAATATGTATTTAATAATAATAATAATCCAGCCTATAAGCGTCCCACTGCTGGGCACAGTTTAGGGTACACTTCCCATATAGAGAAGGCACGAGCATTGATCACCACGCTTGCTCTCTGCGGATTGGCGATTTCAGATCCCAATTTTGGAATCCAGGTTTCCTCACGATGTTTTCCTACACCGTTTGTCAGAAGTGTCTTAGAATAATTAAGAAAGTACATATAACTTTGAAAAAGCCACATTGGTACTTGCCTGGGTTCGAACCTGCAACCTTGTGCATACAAATCCGTTCATTGAACCGCTAGGCCACCACGACATCTGTATATTTACTTATGAAAATATCTACTCCCGACTAAAACATAGGCCCCAAAACAGTTAATTTTGTAATAAAAAATACTTCAAGTTAGCCCTTATTCACCTAGACATCCATTTACATTAAGAATCTCGCTTATAAGCTTCTTATAACTGGCAGAAAGGCAACTAAACTGATAGCAATACTTTTTATAGACACCCAATCCGATCCATTCATAGCGTTTTATTGCTGGCAGTACGAAAAACTGGAATCGTGGCTATAATGTATTGGATTTTTTGTCTGATGTCCATGATTAGGCGCGGAGAAAGTAAAGGGAGCGCTTTGTTCGCTTACTTTTTAATTTCAAGATCGAGCAAAGGTATTTGTATTCTTTGGGGATTGCTGTCTGGGATATTCACGGTCGTCTTTGTTAGATGTGTATGTACTAGACTTGATAGATGTATATGTGTATGTACTAGGTATAGTTAAGAGTAGAAAAGTGATATGGTCTTTATTTCAATGTAGTAAGGTTGATTTTCGTTTTTGTTGTAGCTGCCGACGTGATTAGATACTACAATCTGCATACCTATATGACGTAGGTACAATTTTCAATTAGATTTTTATTTTTATTTTTTGGAGCTGTTTTCATAACGAGAGTACCTTGCTTCCTTATTTTGTAAATAATTTCTGTAGTCTATAAATTATACATAATAATATTCATCTTTAATATACAAATATGATTTTTTGTTGTTTTTTACCCCATGAAACCGAAGTGATTCACAAACCAATTCAAACAAAACTGTATCAATGCGGCCTTTTATTACATTGTACATTATCGATTACACAATTGGTTTCATAAATCGATTTATTATCCTTACATTGTCACATGCGTTTGACATCGATCAATCACTGGAGTCAGTAAACATGACTCGATTGATAAAAATATAAATATCCCGGCCAGTGGCCTGACAGTAATTGAGTAGTTTCTACAGTATACCGATAATAATCGTTGTTGTAAAAATATAATAGACTGGTTCGTTTGTTTTGAGGCGATTGTTGTAGCTTATAAGGCTTTGTAGGGTATTTGCTACCTATATCCTACATAATCAATTTCTTTTTTTCTATTATAAGTCAATCATTATGTAGTTAGAGACAGAAATGTCTGAAGCCAGAAGTCATATAAAAAAAAACTGTAAAGAACGAAGCATAACTTTCTTACCCAAAAATTTTAATCCCGGAACTTATTTCTTAAGGGCGTTTATTGAAAAAAAAGGCCAAAATTAAAAAAAAGTTTTAATCCTAATCACACCTCGTTTACCATATCAATTTACAAAAACAAAGAGGTCCATATCAAGTAGTTTTTAATCAACACTACGCAATCGTTAGTTGCCCGCATGGGGGCTGTCAGTGTTATTACAATTGTCATCAGCTATTAACGCCGTGAACAATTAACTGGATTAAGTTGAACAATTTATTTTGAGGGGCGTGTTTTGGTGGGAACTGTAAACGGATCAATAGTTTGAAGGTCGACCTTTAGATTGTCCTGTCTTTATCTGTTTTACTTACTGATCAGTGTAGGTTCATATAAAAAGAGGTAGTTAAAATCAACTTACTTGTATTGTTGCCTTGCAATCAGAGATTTTTGTTTTGCCCTGGTAGATTGTATTTTTTGGGCACAAGAGTAGTTTAAAATAATTAGCTTAAAATAAGATATAATATAAAAGCTCAAACACGAAAATACTTATTTACCTATGTTAATAATAAAAATAGAATTGATCATAAACAATAATTTTATTTATATGCTCAAAACAAACATAGTTCAACAACCTAAAATAATAAAAACTAATAAATTAAAAAGCTCATTGTATTCGAACTTTCGAAAAACATTTAAATTTGGTATTAACGTAAACATTAGTAGGTTTCCGTGCGCACGCGCCGATCCGACTTCAAAAGAAGCGGCGTTCTGCATGGCGGCAACGCGGCGACATGCTCATAGACCAGTTTATTATTGCGTTACAGAAACGACACTAAGACAATAGGTATAAAATATTAATATTTTGTCATCCATCAGGTTTTTATAATATATTTATTGCATTAATCTTAAAATACTAACATGTAAGATGATTCATCTAAAATTATTCATACTCTGTTTTGTGTAGGTACACATACGATTTTGTCTAAATTTTAGTCAAAGTTTCACATTAGGGAAACCATAGAAATAACGAAAAAAAATGTGGTTTTCATTTAACATAAAGAAAACAATACATACATACATGAACCCTGAAAACATAACACTCCTTTTTACACGACTGCCCAAAAAGCTTGAGTGCCCGAGCTTAAGCTCGGGCACTATAATTATACAATTCAGAAGTTTTGTAATAATTGATTAATAGTAATAGTTTCTATTCGAAATTTTGTAATTCAAAACATTACATTGAATGCAATACAGTTTTGCCATTAAAATATACCTACAGCGTCTGTCCTCTCTACAATAATTTTTTACTCTATCTCTGACCACCACGGTCGTGATAATCGTGACGGAAGTCAGCCTGTCGCTTTATAGAAATGTAGACACTTTGTGGAAACTGTTAATACACTGAATATCATTAACACGCGTATGGCTTGTGTCAAACCACCACACAACAACCGGATCTTTTAATTGTGTAAAGTTAATTCAAATTATTTTCAAAGATTCATTAACGGATTCCAAATAACGGGGGTTTTATTGGCTTGTATTTCTTTTCAAGTTTTTATATTTTGGATTTGATTATAGAATTCAATGGACATTCAAATTTATTGGTTTTTTATGATGTTTTGAGAAATTTGTTTAGAAATTAATTGTGTAGCTTTTATATTCTACTCTACTTTTTGACGGGCCTGTTGGTCTAGTGGTTAGTGACCCTGACTACTATACCGGAGGCCGTGGGTTCGATTCCCACCCAGGACAAAATGTTGTGTCATGAGCATGATCATTTGTTCTGGTGTCTGGGTGTAATTTATCTATAATATGTATGTATTTAGAAATATATATACCTAAGTAAGTTTATCAGTTGTCTGGTTACCATAACACAAGCTCTGCTTAGCTTGGGATCAGATAACCGTGTGTGAGTTGTCCCAGGATATTATTATATTATTATTATTACTCGTTTACTGTCGAATGCATTTTTTTACAGAAAATAACAGATAATTTTGTTTTGGTATCGCTTGAAAGCTGGTATTTGTATAATTTATCTGATTGAGAAGAAGATTGAGGTATTTTCTTTTAATACGACACAATATAAGAAATCGAACACAATACTTTGATCAAATATTTTGCGTCTCTAACTAACCATAACGAAGTAACTCATACTCACTAACTCTAACCCCAAAACAATGATAACACTTTCCAAATCGTCCGACATGGAACCACAATCGCAGGGGTGGTTTCGACCCCCGAAATTGAATTTATTCAGTTTACAGAGGACGGTCGGCAAATAGCACATTGTCTCAAATGTCCACAATCACATCTTAATGTGTGTTTAATGTATTAATGAGTTAAAGGGGAGATAGTGAAATCTAGTTGCTTTGGTACATCTGTACGGAGAGTTTATTGCAATAGTTCATTAATTTTCAGAACAGTCCTATTTTTTTTTATATCTTGTTTGCTTGATAATGTAGGTATATTTGATCGCATCTACAATAATTACTATCGTACCGTTTAGTCTGATAAAAACAATTTATTTTATAATACTGTGTAGGGATGTTATGGATATGAATTATCGGATACGGATTGGATACGGATATAGAAATGATTTTTATACCGGTTACGGATACGGATACGGATATTAAATTATTTCGGATTATCCGTTAGTTTCGGATAATTTCGGTTACGGATATTAAATTTTTGAGGAATTTCAGAAGTAAAATATAATCTCACAACACAAGTTAGTTACGTTACGAGTATGATAAGACGACAACAGAAGAAAACAAACAATGCGCGCGTGTGTCGCCCGCTGCCCGCCCGATCAACAAAATAACCTGTCATCACTTGTCGCAATTAGGCTCCGCCCCTATCCTATATTATCCGAAACTTTTATTTCGGATTCGGTTACGGTTATGGATATTATTTTACATCGGATATCCGATAGTTTCGGTTACGGTTACGGAGCTCCCTAACATCCCTGATACTGTGATTTATTGCCTTTAGAAATCATTGATGTTGATTTTCGCCTATACTGGCGGCAAAAGAATAATTATCAAATATTAGCTTCGTATCACATTAAAATTTAGTGTGTCACCTCTAGTCATAATTGTTAGATTTTATATCGCTGCATTTCATAATCTTAATCGATATTTAGTAACCACGAAAACCGAAACTCCAGGTTTAAGATACCAATTTGGATGAAACTTTTAAAGTCCAATATCATCCATGAGTATGTGTGTGTGAAGTTGTAAGCCCAAGATTCGGACTCAGCTGAGTCCTCGAGCTCACAGCAACACACACTATTTGTTTTGTGTTTAATCGCTCCGGCTCAATATTGACTCACTATCCCGAATAAGTAGGTTGTCAAACTTTACGTAGATTCTAAGATGTCCTTTGTCCTGTATTTGTTTGTTTAATAAGAGCCGTTTAGGGTACAATACAATGTTTGTTTTTTGTTAACCGTGGCTCGAAAATTTTAAACTGTACCCCGTTACTTGTTAGTATAATATTTGAAGATAAATAATGTTTTGTGTCCTATTTAAAAGACCACTACAGTTTTTTATACTTATTTGCTTTATTTAACACGATATTGAAAGCTTTAAAAATTTTGACGGGCCTGTTGGTCTAGTGGTTAGTGACACTGACTGCTATACCGGAGGTTGTGGGATCGATTCCCACCCAGGACAAATCTTTGTGTGATAAGCACTATCATTTGTTCTGTGCCTGGGTGTAATTTATCTATAATATGAATGTATTTAGAAATATATAAGTATGTTTATCAGTCGTCTGGTTACCATAACACAAGCTCTGCTTAGTTTGGGATCAGATAACCCTGTGTAGTTGTCCCGGAATATTATTATAAAAAAAATGGTTTAGTTAGAGTCTGTCTACCTATTAAATACCAACCCAAATGATAACTTACAATGAATTAACTACTAGCTAATAAGCTATCAAATTAGTTTGAAAGTATTTTTTGTCGTCTTAATGAAAACAGAATTGTCTAAATCGCTTTGACTTTTTTCATTGAATTTAGACACCTAATTTATTTTTTGCTGTAAAAGCTGACGATTTAATTTCAGTTATCAGATTAGATTTAAATAGCTACACGTGTTTAGCTAATTTGTTATCAATGAAAGTTCTATTTATTGTTATTCTCGGAAGTGAAATGAGGAAAATTGTATCAATTACATTTATTGTCAAAGTACCTTGTCTTGTTAGCTAGAATTCGAAGAAAAGTAAAAAGCTACGGTTTGCTTATAAATCGACATCCATGCAAGACGACCGTGAGGATTAACTACAAAATAAAAGTATTAAAAAATCCTAATTGCCTAAGCCAAGATTCAATGTCCAAGCACTTCTGTCAACGACAGTCAATTCAAGAAAGACAGTCAACAAAAAAAGTTCTCACAAAGAAATGAACAATCTAAAAATAATGACATACATTTTCATTGACATCTTCAAAAACGCCGACTTTATCCTAAGCATCCTTTAATGTCTTATCTCAAAGTAAAGAGTTGTATCTTCCGGAAGAAAATAAGCTTTTTCACACAAATCGAGTGTGGTCCCGCGTGGTGGCGATTTCAAAGTGTGTGGTTTGATCATGAGATAAAGACCACAGTGTGGGCGGAATGTGGTCACATTTGTGGTCACCTATTTTGGACGTTTTTAGATTAATTAGCGTGATTGGTGATGTAAATGCTGCTACTGTATTTAGGCATGTTGTATTATTATCTTGATCTTGAAATTGTTGAGTGATTGCTTATCTATATATTTAGTGGTTGCTAGACTAGTGTTGTTTAAATGCCTTCTTACCAACTGTAGTATTAAAAGACAAAAGTAGAAAAAAAATTTAAAATAGTTACAATTTACCAGGTAACGGGAAGTTATTTAAAAACCGTTAAATTAAATGAAATCTGCAGAATAGGTAACTGTTTCAAAAGTCAAGTGTATGTCTGAATAAAATTAAATATTAAACTTTAACACAAAAAAATAAAATACCGTTTTAAACCTGTTAAAAATCAAGGTTGGCTTCTAAAACAGACCTAATCAAATGTAGATCTTATCATAGCACGTAATAATTTAATTACCGCTAGCAAGAAACCTAAAATCATTTAAAATATAATACCGACCTACCACGCTGGGAATTATAATAGATTGTGGAGGCGTGCCACCTAAAAACCGGGCTCAAATTAAAATTTAAATCGCATTTGCGACTTTTTTCCTACTGCAAAACACAATACAATAGACCTACAGAAGGTCCACTTTGAACTAAAACATTAAAAAAGTGATAGTTTACGTTGTTAATTTAAAGTTTTGTGAAATGAAGTGAATATACAAAAATATGTACAGAAATAAGTTCAAGAAAGAATAATTATTTATTAAAATCCTTAAATGTTGTTTATCAATTTTATTATTCTTAATTTGTTATAGTATAGTTACCTAGCTTTGTTTGCCTGTAATTGCCACCTATGCTCATCAAAAATACAAATTTTATATTTAAATTAAAATTATTATTATAATAATATATGTTTCAATCAGTTTTAAAAATAATCAGTATAAATCAAAGCAAATATAATTTTGTTCACTCTCTCCAAATGTACATAGTAGAACAGAACTGGGCTTCTGTGTTATTTCTGTAACGTCTCCTCCGCTCGGACGCTTTGATCTAAAGATATGTAAAAAAGGTTCACTTTGTTCCGCTGTCGTTAAGTGATGGACAAAAATTATTGCGCATAGCGAATCTAAAAAAAAGTATAATAGTTTTGGGCACGCACTCAAAATAGTTGGCTACCTAGTATGGTGGCCAGTGGAATGGTTTAGATGACTTTAAAATACTTAATTAATCTTCAAATCGTTCTTAATAATAGGGTATGTTGTATTAGACTCGTAAATATTATAATTTTATAGTTACCTCAGTTTAAAATAATAATTGCGTATTTATTAAAATTATGTACGGAAACTGGCCAACGTTTTTTTTTTTTCTTTTAAATACCATAGGTATTATATTTCTGGTCGAGAATCTCTCATGTCTATTATTTTATTTCGACGTTGAAATTTAAAGAGAATATGAAATGAGACAAATTTCTCAACATAAAATAAATAAAATAGTTTTTAGGTTATATTTAGTTTATAATTTTTCTTATTTGTAGTGTATTATGTATATGGCTTAGTTTTTATATTATTGTAAATATTTTATGTCTAATAATAAATATCTAGTGACTTGCTAAAAAAACTTATAGTAGATACCTAAGTGATTTCTGAAAAGTAAATATCGGGAACTGGCAGTTAAAAAAGAAAAATAAAATGACAAACAAAGATACCAAACCAACATTAACTATTCATACTAAACTACTACATTAAATGCTGGCTTTTATAACTAAAATGGCCGCTATAAACAGTAAGATTACTCACTTAACCTCAAGTTAAATACTTTGTAAAAGTTATACTTAAGTAAAACTATAGTTAGTAAACTAGGTAAATTATACGACTATGTAATTTAACAGGGGAATCAGAAAATAGTATAATTGTATTTAGTTCGTGTACCGTTATTGGTTTGTATTTGTTAGTTTTTGTGTAATAGAAATTTATATAAAAAAAAAATATTTTTTACGAAAACTCTTACAATTAATTTTAAAATTACAGATTTATTTTAAGAGAATAATCTTCATCATACAACTTCATCAAATCAAGGTACCTATAAGGAATATATAAGTTCATTAAATTATTCCAAAAGACTTCACTACACATATAAGACTTCACTACAGCCGGAGAAAGCATTACAAATATTAACGAAATCATTCTGTAATCTCTTACATAAGTTACCCAAGACATCCTATTAATCGGACTTAACCAAACATAAACGTTACGATTGCATCCACAAACTCAAATTACTTAAATAAAAATAATTGTACATATAATTTAAAACGTCAAACGAATCGTGATCGACACGTTATGCCACTACTAAATATGTATGAGAGAATTAAAATAATACCAAAAGGGATATGTTGGAAGAAATGGACAAAGTACCACTTACGCTTTCAATGCGTCCAAAATTTCAAATTACCAATCCATTGCATTACAATAATGATGATGAATTCAAAGTATCCGAAGAAGTGCATCAGTGGAATGATGTAATGAATTTGGTTATTCATAAGTTGAGTGGCGCAGTAAAAGTCGTGGGTTGGTCGGGTTATTTGAATAAAACGAGCCTGGTACCTTCTGAACACGGGTGCATTACCATAGAACATGGAACTGTTTAGTGTGGTCCATTTTTCTCCTGTTAAGATTTGTCTTGAGGTGTAAGTGTATCACGTTCTTGAAGCCTTGGAATATTTTAACCCAAAATATTTTAATATTTTGTAACTTTATTAGGTAAAACGTCTTGATTGTTAGTAGAGCATCAATTAGCACTTGACTTAAAATAAAAAAGTCTAAATGTATAAGGATGACCAAAGAACAGCTTTAAATACTCATTTTGTATTGGTTCTTCTTTAATGAAAAAAATAATTAGCAAGTTGTAAACATCACAAGTTTCATTTAATGAAGCAATTAAATAAATAAATAAATAAATGCGGACAACATCACATACATTGTTCTGAACCCAAAGTAAGTTGCTAAAGCACTTGTGTTATGGAATTCAGATACAACGAAGGTACCACAAACACCCAGACCCGAGACAATGTAGAAAATGTGATTTTCTACATTGACCCGTCCGGGGATCGAACCCGGGACCTCAGAGCTAGCGACACCTTGAAACCAGTGCGTACGCCACTCGACCACGGAGGTCGTCAAATACATTCGACGAAGCAAAACCAAGCTGCTTATAAAAGCAATATGTCTCATGACAAATAATAAGATTCAATACAACGAATATATACCGTCCTAAATTCAGTAAAAAGTAATTGCTTGCTGACGAATTAACAATAGCCATTCACAAAGTAAATGACCAAATTAAAAACAGATTCCGAAGACAGACAAAAAAATACAAGAATTTACAACATGGAGCCGAACATTTGGTCTGAATGCCAAATCTGGTCCCAAACTAAGACAATCGATCATTCGGCGGGCCATTAAAGAAATAATGTACGTAGTATACGTCCCAAACGGGATTTGTTAATTAAAAATGTCAATCAAGTGTGTCGAGAAGCGGACGATTTAGTATCTCTTAGGATCAAAGATTAAAAGTTTGGAGGTGTTCAAATGGAATTTACAAAATAAAAGACTAAGCAATTAAGGTCGACTAAAATTATGTGGGTTGGATTTTTAGTGTTTCAGATTATATACTGGGAAAATGAGAAGCAGTTATTTTATTTTATTTTAATTTTTTACACTACTAGCACAGTTCTGGTAGCAGAATTTGTGGCCAACATAATCTAGATTACGACTATGGTACGATTTTCTGCCTATTTTTCAATATGTGCTACAAGCCTGACTAAAACCGTCGTACAAGGTATACAAGGCATGAAGCTAAAAAATTTACCATATCTGCGACATGATCTTTGAACCAAAACAGTTTACTGGAAACAAATAAATCGTCAAATTAAATATATTTAAAGCTTTGAAGTTTCTCGCTTCAGCGGCAAGGATCCCGTTAATGAGCTGATAGCTTTACACTTATTGCTATTTTAACACTTTTGGGAACAGTTAACGTTAATTATGTTTAGTTGTGTTTTATTACGACTGATGTTCTACCGGAATACATATAAAGCAACTTGAGAGTACCACGTCGTTAAATATTGTTTTTCTTTTAAACACCATAATATAAGACAGTTGACTATAAAATATGGATAAAGAACTGTTTTTTTTCTGCTTTTCATGTTGATGGTTTTTATTAGATCTGACCAGCCTAAGCTCTTTAATTAGCCTCTCTTAAGTATTTCGTTTTGATGCTTATTGAAAATCTTCTGGGGCAGACCATGAAATGTTCCTTAGTTTTATGGACCTTATACTAAACATTTACCGAAAATTAAAAAGAGCGAACCTTAAAATGATGTTTGTAAAATATGTATAGGTATAGATAACTAAACATTTTTAAACGAACAAACTAAGCGAACCTTAAAATTATGTTTGTAAAATATATAGACATGAACAGGATTTTTTGAATGACAGGCTTCCAATTTACTCTTTATAACTGTACCCTTATTAATGTTATGGTCAATATTTTGCTCGTCATGTTTTTCGAATATAATTACAAGTTCAATCTGAACGATTTGCATCGGTAGTCGATTGCGCAGTTTCTGAGAATTACATAAGATATTTTCTGTACTTCAAATTTATTTTACGTTTTTTCCTCCTAAACGAGCGATTATTTTATTAGTAGTTTTATTTGATAACTCATTCTAACATCCCTTTCGTTTCTATGAATTTGTTTGTCATATTTTGATTTGTTTTTTAAAAACTACTTAGGTGTCATCTGACTATTGTTACTTTTTTTCATCGTCATAGTCATTATCATTATCACCAATTTATAGATCCTTTTAACACTTACACAACGACACCAAAGCCGTTGACAAACAAACAGCTTTACGGCACGACTTATTGTTATTTAAGCCCCTTCAAACGAATATAAGATTTTATTAGATATCATTCTTGCGAGATACAACGTTAATTAATTGTTTGGAGACGAGAAATAAACGTAAAGTACGACTTTAGATGCTTTTATCACTTGTAACCTGAGATCTAAGGGTTGGGATAGACGAGCGGGTGGTAATGGCGGTGCTTCTAAATTTTGGCACGGTTTTTGTCGCTCATCGCTGTATACGAATATGTAATTTGAAACTTTGTGCGTTTAAATATTGCTTGAATAACTCAAAACCTTTGTCAGCAATTCTTCGGGCCTGTTGGTCCAGTGGTTAGTGACCCTGACTGCTATACCGGAGGTCGTGGGTTCGATTCCCACCCAGGACAAATGTTTGTGTGATGAGCACGATCATTTGTTCTGGTTGTCTGGGTGTAATTTATCTATAATATGTATGTATTTAGAAATATATAAGTATGTTTATCAGTTGTCTGGTTACCATAACACAAGCTCTGCTTAGCTTTGGATCAGATAACCGTGTGTGAGTTGTCCCGGAATATTATTATTATTATTCTTTAAAGTATTTTTAAACATCAGTTAGATCCTTTACTTTTGTATGGTTATTGCATAGTTTGATTCTGTTAGTTAGAGCGAACCCTTTTGAAATCAAGTATTAAAGTTACATCAAAATGATAATTTTAAAATCTTGTCTCACTGGATTAGCATCCATTCCTTTTTTGCGATTTCATCATAAACCATGATTCGCTATATAAACTGCCCGTCTACACAAAACGTTAGGCAATAGATACTAATGTCAAGGGTTGTGCAAAGCGTAGAACTTGTTCGTCTAAATGATGTCCACAGTATTCGTAAACGGTTACCTACCTGTAATGATGGCACCTATTTCCGCGAGACATCTGTTATCGCCAGTCTCGGTAACGTGTCGGGTTTTGTTACCTAACTTGTTTGTTTGAGCTCCGATTTCAACGATATCTGTAGCTACATCTACAAGAGTTGTGAGATCTGTGTGTGCTATTGTTTTGTTGGTATTTATTTCAAAGTATTATTCGGCAAAATGTAAAGAGTATTTTTTTACATTTTGGAAATCGATAATTCCTGTTATCAGCAGCAGGTCAAGCTTGAATTAAATGGCCATACTCTGAAAAGACAAGTAGATGAAATTGTTTTTTTTTTCTATTAATCTATTTTTAAGTTTACATCCTCATTCGGTGCTTAGACACAGCTAAAAACGGGTTCAGCAGAAATTATTGTTTAAAGGGTGTCGCCTTAAAACAATAATTTCAGATGAACCTGCGTAAAATGTTGTTTAAAAAAGTATATTTTAATAAATATCTACAATTTGGAATTCAAGGGTTTTATGTAGCCTGAAACATAAATATTCCCGCTTCCCAGAAATTTTAAACATTCACGAACAAGGTGCACTGTTCCATCATACCACATCGTAAAGACTTACAAAAGTGCACTCAAGTAGTTATAAATTTATGATGTTATAAATTCTTGATAACACACGGTGGCCTCTTACGTAAATTGATATGGCTATGTTTTGTTTTTTAATTTATTGGCTGCTGTAAACATCGGTCGGTGCCATCTATTTGTCGCTGTACCCACTGTATCAACGTCAGATAACAAGACTTCGTTTCGAAAGCTTAATCTAGATACTGCTTTTTTTTTCTTTTTTTAGGAAATGCCCGTATTATCGCTTTAGATTTTGTTCTTAAAGCTGTTCCGTTGAAATTGGTTACAATACGGTATTAGTGCGTTTAGTTTGTTGAAAGTGTTATGTGATGTATAATGTTATTTAGTAACGGAAATATTTTATTATGGATCTACTGATAACGATACGTTTACTGACTGCATCATTTAAGATGTTACCGTTTTGTATTTCAATCAAGATATATCATTACTACTGGTATAAAAAAACATCAAGAATAATTTATGAAAACGGCACTTGGATCTAGTTCATTACAAAAAATCTATCCATATGACCCAAGACTTAATTACGGGCTACATAAAATAGATCCATTAAAACGTTAGCAAAAAACTTTAATACCGAAACAACCCAAAAACGCGACTCATTCTGAACGAGAAAAAAGCCTTTAACACCGCGAATAAAGATTGATGAAGAATCAATCGAGGCATGTCCCACAGATAAAGGCAATGTCCACGCAATCAATTTTAATCTGGAGGCTTCCGTCTCACTCACACTTGAAACTTATATAGTAGAAGAGAAAGGGTCGGGTATACGTTTCACAGTTTTGATGCACCTTTCGCTATTACGTCGATGACGCCAGCCTACTTACAGAATTAAAGTCTGCTAAGGAAGATTGAGGAGGGCACCTTATCGAGTAAGACAATGATGTAACGAAAACGCTGATGGATATTGTAAAAAATGTTGCTTGTAATAGGACACGGTGGGCTCATAGGCAATCTATGATAGCATATGCTGTTTCGTGCATTAACGTAAACACTCTTGAAAAATGATACAGATGATTTTATAGATAAAAATGATGAAGATGATTTTGTAGGTGAAAGATATTCTTTGTTTATTAAAGGAATAATAATATTTAGAGAGACTAAATTAGTCTTCCTAATATTAAAGGTATATATGGTGCCTATTGTATATTCCTAATACAATAGGGACCATTAAATTGTGGTGTATAACTGCTAAGCACTGCTTAAAAATTTGCATGTCCTGTTAGAAATAATAACATAGTTTTTAGTTTTTTTAATTCTGATAAAGAAGAAGCTATAAATTGCAAACGCAGACACTTAAAATTAATTTAATTTATTTACCCAAATACTTACGTTTAAGCGTCACAGAGCATTTGATGTTAAAAGATGGATTATGAAGCCGTACAGCTGTGTAATAGGCGCTTATCTTCCTGCCTGAGCTGTAAGTCAACCAAGGAAAGTAGGTTAATACTATGCTGATAACCATATCGCTACTAGAATTTTTATTATTATGTTCCTGTTAGAAATAGAGTGAGCAAGAACTTCGCCTAAAGCTTAGAACCTCTTTATTCTTTGTAACTCGGATTAAAAATAGTATGAGGTATAAAACTACTTTTTACGGATTTTTTCGCGGTTTATATTTAGATTTTAGACTGCAAAGGTGTCGAAACGTCGGGACCTAAAATCTAAATATAAACCGCGAAAAAAATCCGTAAAAAGTAGTTTTATTTCAATGTCTAACATTCGCGTAAACCTAAGAAACCAATAGTATGAGGTATGTTTTATTATTGTAATACGTTCAATGACAGCGGGATAGACTTATAGAGCAGCTATGAATTAAAAATATATATTTTTATGACGGAAAATGATGACATGTAAACTTCGGTAAAAGGTTCCTATGATTCTTTCGGGGTTGAGTTTTGGGTAACATGAAATATTTTTTATCACACACACCGTGCGTACTTGGTAAAACTTTGACATCGACGAAGCCTTTAATATGTCGACGCAGTAAAATTTGTTTTCGTGACTCGTGGTTATCAACGACGGGCGGTTCACCAGTAGATATATTTTTATAATTTTTTAATTGAAATACTTTCAAAAAGCTTTCGGAAGATAAAATCTTTGACAAATTCGCAAGTCATTCAGCGTAAACCAGTATACCACGGCACTTTCAACACACGAGCAAGGAGGACACTATAATTTATATGCTTACAAATCTGATAGGATTAAACCTATATCTTATGGGCGACCGGTTGCTTGAAGTATTTGCTCACAGTATTGATGTGTCAACCTGTATGATTAATGACGCCTCACCTACGTCCAAGCCGGGAAGATGAAACCAAACTCATTATCAAGAACTTTTTATACACCTTAAGTTAAGGGCATAGAGATCAAAATTCAATAACAGCAGGTCTTTGTAGGTTGGTTATGTGTTTTTTTGCCATCTTCGGCGCATGATATTGTGTTGAATAATATCGATTTATTGCTTGCAACAATTTACAATATTGATGAATATGAATGAGGGTATTATATCAAATTAATATATTAAGATTAAAGGTTTCTTGGGCCGCATTTTTGATGTAAAGAAAAAGCTTTTATGAGACAGGAGCATAAAATTTGCAGATACCTGTTTCGTATAAAAGATGGACGATATTGATCACTATGCTTGTTACCTTAACCACAAAAATGAACTTACCTAAGTATCACTGTCTCCAAAACCAAAGACTTCGATAAAACAGGCAGTTACTTTTTACCCCTAACTGGTACTTATCGCAATAGTAAACTCAATTGCAACGAGTACAGCGGTAAGCCCAAGGCATTCTTTACCCTCCAAACACATAAAAAATATCATCAATACAAACCAATAAAAGTTTGTCAGAATTTTCCCTTGGAAGCCACAATATAAGGAACTTCAGAAGGCTTGAGGAACTCAAAACTTTTTTATTTCTTAGAAGAGATTTAAGTTTACCTAAAAGTTTACACAATCTCTACTCCCTGAAGTAACCGTAAACGTTTTCAATTAAAATTGGCTAAACCTAAAAAAAAATGCAATCAAATAAAACGTCGATTAAGCTAAACAGTGACCTGAAGAGCCTATAAGAAAATAATACTGCTTATACAACACTACAGACCTTCGGTAGGTACACGTAATGTGAAAAAAAACCCAGAGAGTCGTGGCTAAACAAAGACATCGATATTTCCATAAATATTGTATGGTATTCCGTACAAATTAAAGGCCTTAGGCTGTTTCCTGGCTTACCGCTGCAGGTTTTAACATTTTGTTTGACCTGGGAACGAACAGATGGTTCTCGTGTTGGATTCGGGATGAACGAAAATAATTGAGGAGTGCAGTGTAGGTATGTGGTTCTTGAATTTAAACATGTTGAAGGACATGGTAGAAAGTGTGTGATATTTTTTAATCTTTGTAGTTTTATTTAGGTTTAAATCAAATTAAAATCGAAGATTAATTACCTTGTTTACGATGACAAATTCTTTATCATAATAATATTATTCATATATGCATATAAAAGATACAATTAACACAGCACAATTTTAATCAATTCAATCTATAATAATATTTTTCTCAGACTATATTGTTTGGCACATCCATGCTACCCTCTTAGATCCACGTATCACGACGCAGACCGACGTTTATTAGTCTTTTCCCTAGCAAGGTGGTGTTTTTCTAAGGGGAACGGCGCCCCACACCATAAAAAATTCACGCCTCGACGGTAGCCTTTGGCTAACCGTGGTTTTTCTTTACAGAACTCATTGCAGGGGTTCCCAGCTGTGAATTTTTGAGCAGTTCGGAAATCAAATGTCAATTTTGAACGAATTTGCAATATGCATGATAAATGCGTTTTCTTTTGTTTCAGTGGGATTGCTTTAGAGAAAAAATTGTATACCGCCTGTGGTTGATAACATTTTGGGTTTCGATCTGTACGGGTAAAGGTTTGTTTGGTAAGAGTAATATATACTTAATTCGTATCTTAGAACAAATTTATGTCGAAATGGTTTCTAACGACGACCCGCCGCTACTGCCTTTGACTTCTATTAGTATAAAGTGTGGGAAAATGAGGAATAATTACTGTTCAATTTCTATTAGAGCTATTAGGATTTGGATATTTTTTTTTATTAAACTTTTGTGTCTTTATAAAGGAATTAGGGTTTGTGTCGACGATCCTTCTAATTATGAAACTATCTCTTGTCTACTATTGCACCTATGCAAAATGCATTTTTAGCATTTCAAAAACTGTTTAGCATCACACCCGCATACAAAATAGCGAAGTTACATACAAAAAGGGAGTATTTCCAATAATGTGTGGCATGTCTGATGAACAGAACAATTCTCTTTACACGAGATAGTTATGGCATCAGCATCAGTACCGTGCGTGTGTTGGAGGCGTGACCGCGAACATGTCCACGGTATTCTGTTATGTTCCGACGTGAACTGTTGTATCCCTATGATTTGGTTTATTTTGGATATTATATATGAGGAAGGTGTATTTTATGTATGTTTGTCATTGATAAATAATTATATATATTATATGGTCAGTGGGTTAGTTTTGGTTTAAATTGGAAATCTTCTAAGTATTATGAAATGATTTAATTAAATTGACTAACAAAACTGAGTTTTGGCAAATTTTGATAATAATTCCTGGGTAAGATAAGTTTCCATACTGGTGGAATACGTGGAATATTTCTAACCCCTGTGATAATCGAGGCATCATTATGGGTATTACCATTCATATCATTTGCAACGAAACTGACCTCAACTAGCCAAAATCGCAATTAAAATCAAGCTTAGTCCTAAATAAGGCTGTTAATATACAGCTACTAAAACCATTTAAAAAGCCACAGCTATCCAGCCGCAAAAGACTCCAACCATCGGCAAAATTGAATACACCGGTCCCGCCTCTTACCTGTCGACGAACGAATATTGAATAGCGTATAGAAAATACACAACGTGTTGCCAGAACGATTGGACAATTTATTGACCATGTTTTGACGTAAAATGTTGCGGGAGTACCCTGGTGTGGATAGGAGGATTTTAAGATAGATTTTTTGATGAAAATGTGTGTTTTGCACGTGAATGCTTTGACTTGCGACATGTAAGGGTATACTTTTGATGGCCTTGTAGGGGTCAAATTCTAATAATTCGATTCCAAATAAAGCTTTGTTCAATAGTTTGACTCTTAGTTTGACTATTGAATTTTGACATTACATAACAAAGTCAAATAGGGAAAACGAGATGTTACAAAAAAAAAAGTAGATGAAAATTTTTAGTAAATTTATTGTTGCACCTGCATAGAATTGAAAACCCAAGAAGATGTTTTTATCGTTTACATAAAAGACGGTTTAATTAAAAAAAAATTGTCAAATCGTTTACCCCTAATTGAAGTTGCAATTACATTTAAACATTCACATTACTACCTTCAGCCAGTATTGCAGCTTTCATAACCTGTTCAACATCACAATTTGTAACTCAATCACAATTAATCTTCGCGTCACTTAGAAGCAAGTCATAATCAATCACAGTATAGAGTGGTGCAGTAAAATCGACACGTATCGATTAAACGCATACATTAGTGCTGGGACAATTGTTACGAGCGGCGCCAAAATAAATTATCGGTCATACTTGTAATATCAATCCATGATACAAATTATGTACAGAAGTTTAAGCTTTGTTTAGATAGTTTTGTATTCATTTTTTTCATCTCAAATCCTAATTGAAATAATGTATGTTACACTTCTGATGGCCCTAGGTTTTTCTCAAGTAAGATTACTTAAGCTCTTCTTCTCTACTATATTAGTTTCCCTTAACCAAATCATCAATCTTGGGCAAAAAACAAATTATGGTACACGACACAACATATTATGCCATACGATCAAGATATCGTGGCGTTTACAACGACACGATTTGATACTTTGGACTTGCCAGACTTTCATTATTTATTTGGTTACTAAGATTTTTAGGTTATATTCACATCGTTAGGCGTTAGAAATGGCACTTTTGTATTTTTCACACTGTGGCTATTATTGTAACTAGATACTGGACATGATTTAACTGCTTTAATTGCAGCCATTACGTTATTATTACCATAGGCGCGTAAACCACGGACGTAAACAGCTTTTAAGGTATACGTAAATAAAATGAGGAAATTGTAGATTGCCGTATATGGAGCAATAAAGATTATGTGATCAATTGTTTTATTGTTTGTTTCACCATTCGTTCTGTTTATTACGGTATAAAGGATTTCATTAAAAGATTCGCCGGGATTAACTATATTGTGTTAGAAATTGGTTTATTAGATACTAACCAATAATGCTAAATATCTATTTTTATACAAGACACATTGTCATGTCATCCTGCCATCCATTAAAATATATTTAACAATATGTAATGAAATTTACAGTAATATAATTCACGGGAATAAGCGAGTACATGCATAAACACCCTTTAAATCAGACTATAACAAAAAAAGTACCAACCATCTAACAGCATACAAAATCTACATTATAATACCACCATTTGACGACCTCCGTGGTCGAGTGGCGTACGCACCGGTTTCAAGGTGTCGCTAGCTCTGAGGCCCCGGGTTCGATCCCCGGACGGGTCAATGTAGAAACCAACTTTTCTACATTGTCCCGGGTCTGGGTGTTTGTGGTACCTTCGTTGTTTCTGAATTCCATAACACAAGTGCTTCAGCTACTTACTTTGGGTTCAGAGCAATGTATGTGATGTTGTCCGCAGTTATTTATTTATTATTTATTTTATCCTAAATACGAATCCTCAACAATTTAATCTCAACAACTCCCGCTATCACAACAAAAATGTAAAACAATATTAAAAAGCTTAATCCGCTTCCCCGTCATCGCTAACAGTCCTATTCACGCGAACGGTAATTAAAACGATAAGTTAACATCGAAAATTAATTGAATTAGTGTTTACTGACTATTAAATGGCCTCCATGTAATTTGAAATGGGTTTAGCATCGATGTAATTGGTCGAACATTTTATTGGTCGATATTTCCTGTTACTGTATTGAGCTGGGTATCGTTTCAACGGTATTTTTTTTGTTATGTTATTCGGATTGAATAGATTTTATAGATTTCGTTGGAATTGGGTAGTAGGTATATTTTTTTTCATCGTATTTTATGGAATGTTTTTTGGTGTAGAGTATAATTTTACGTAAATGCTTATTTATTAAAATAAATAAAGTGATAAAATGTGTATAGTAAATTCAAATAGGCATTTTGTTAAATCAATTGTTTTTGTCGCATACCGCTAGGGCTGGTTTGAGGTAGCGCGGGATAAGGTAGTATGGAAGGAATTGCGGGAAGCCTTTGCCTAGCAGTGGGACAGTATAGGATAAGAAAAAAAATTTTTTTTTTTACCGAATTCGATTCAGTTGTCTTTTTCCTAGAAGGTAACTTTTGGCAAAAACGTACATCAACGTTTAGGCTTCAATGATGTTATATTTTTATAATAAAGATGATTATTTCACTTAAACACATGAATATCGACACAACTCTTTCATGATACGATGTTTTACGGCTGAGATAAGCCACAGCATCCTGTTTTGTCACGAAGAGATTAATCTACTTCAACATAATCTTAGCTAAGTGGCTCACTAACGATATCTGATTCTATGTAGGTGGTACATTAAGTAATAGTAGGGTAGTCGGCGAACTGAACACTCAATTGGATTTGTTGGGTTAGATCCTGAAAATACCTTTAAATATATTGTTGAAAGCTTGTTGAAATCTAATGGCACGATTTTTTGTGTTATCTTGAGACTTGAATTTACAGAAATAATTATTCACTGCGTATTCTATGTGATAGTGAAAAGTGTTTTATTATTTACGGTGTTTTTATCATTTTATCAAAAAACTGGTCAACCTTTTGGTTGCAATTTGTACACTGCCGAGTATTGGTTGAAAGGATATGAGTTAAATTGATTGAATCAAATTCTCGTGTTAAGTATAAAATTAGAAATTAAAAAAATACTTTAGAATCTTCTGAAACACAACAAAATAGATTTTTGTAATAAATAGCAAAAATTTCCACTGACTGCCTAATCAAAGAAACGTTTAACACACACCAAGAATTACCAACTGCCTCGTTGGTCAGTGGTGCTAAGCGCGACTGCTACGCTAGAGGTCTTGGGTTCGATTCCCAAGTCGACCAAGGTGTTATTGGGTTTTTCTATGAAATTCTCAGTAGCAGGTCGGAGTTTGGATTTGTGCCCGGTTAGTGGCAATAGGCTCGCCCCCTATTACATGGGACCTAAACATACCGGCGAACTGTGGGTGTACATTGGTACACCTCTGCCTAACCCTTCGGGGATACAGGCGTGATGGTATGTTATGTTATGTTAAGAATTACCAAGAACTCTATTCAATACCAAATTCCTAACAAGTACTTATATACCTAATGAGTTTACGTAAAATCATAAAATATAATCTGGACATAAACTGGGATATAAATTGATCGATCTATGTGGAACTTTTTGCTCAATCTCAAAGGCTGCCTTTGTAAATAGGGCCTGCAGGCAAGCACTTTGATTACAAATTTACGATCGAATCAAATAATGATATTGATAGAATATTGGAACAAGGGCATAACACTGGTGTAGTATTTGAAACTGTTTTGCCACTAGGTTTTGTAGTGCCATTTAGCAATGATTTAGATGACGGAATTAGAATGTTAAGAGACGCAGATTTCAATTTAGTCAAATGCTAATTACCTAATTAGATACTCTAGATTTATAGACAACACAGGAATATTACTACCTTATAGGAGACAAGGCCAAAACTGTCCCTGCTAGTGTATACTTATTCTAGGCTTTTCCTAAGCTAAGTTATGTCAGCTTCCAGTCTTACCGGATTAAACAGAATACTGTATCTTATACGAAATAACTGCCTATCGTACCTACTGCAGGTGTTCTATACATAAGTTCTTAAACAAACACAAATACCAACATAATTCTCATACTGATCAACCATTTATCTTATGGTTTACTGTATACATATACTTATATTGTATTTATCTGCAGTCGGTAGCGAGAATTCGGTCACGGCGCTACACTGGCTTTGATAAACGCTTGCTAGGTGTATTTTATACCGACAGATTAATTTAATAATGGGACCTGTTAAGGAATTCAGCCTTGGAATGGAGACAATGAAGTACTGATAGCTAAATAATTGTGATACAGGTTGCGGATAGTTGTAGATTATTTATTTGGAAGTGAACCGGAAAGTATAACGGATGTGGAACCAAGTCTTTAATTACGTAGAAGCATTGAAAGATGGCAAATCTAAGAAAAATTTACTGGTAGCCTAGTTACATTTTATTGTAAAGGTTCAGGATCTGCGAAAACTTAAGGATTGTTAGACGAGTGGATGAAAAGTCTTGAACGGTAGAAGAAGACTAAGATTAGAATGAAATTTAAAATATTAAGTAAGATATAAAAGAACCAGAGATTTTATAAAACTGGCGGCACGCATCACCTCTTCAGTATTTGAGGGGACGATCATGGAATAAAATTAGTTGACTTAAACAATTTGCTGATTGATCAGGTACGCAATATACAGTGGACCACAAAAAGCCACTGAATTAAACAAACAACTAGAACAACCCCCGCACCCATTATGACAAGTATTATCATTATAAACAAAGACAACGAAGTTATCGACTTACACTAAGTTGGGGCCTATCAGCGCATTTACAATGCGGTAGTTACGACAATAATCCAGTTACGGTTATCGAATTAAGTCAATTGTTGAGTTACGACGCACTTCACTAGCCATTGTTTAGACAGTGCAGTTAATACGGAAATTTGTTTTGATTGAATTGCGTGTAGTGATGGGAAAACATTTTATTTAATTATCGGTAAATAATAGGACACTTTTGGGATGAGCTGGGGATGTGCCATTTAATTTAGTTTTGAGCAAAGTTTTGGGATTTTGTTTAAGCAAAATTAATTGGAACACCTATCTGAATTTAAAGTTACTAGTTGTTTTTCAACTTAAATGTAGACAATTCACGTATTGCGAAGATTTTTTTTTATTTAAATAATGTATATCTTTTGTAACCAACACAGACAAAATTCGTGTATTTTTAATCATTAAAAAATCATTATCAAATGTAGGTCTCATTATCGTGCGATAATTTGTCGTTTTGACTCGATCGTACGACGAACACGATCAAAACTTTAAATATTTTTTGGGTTCCATTCTTCATTCTTCAAACATTTTTAGGTACCAACTCTATGTGTTGTCCCCTCACTACACCATTACGTCAGCATCATTGTCCATAACAATAATAAACTTATCTCTTAATATTTCACAATGGTAATAAAGTCCTGTATAGATAGTGACAGTCTCTGATATCTGCGATAGTTAAGTAACAGTGATAGATCTTAACGTAGTACCTTAGTCTAGTTGTGTTTGTTATTCTACATTCACTAAAAACACTTATCACTCTCTGATATGATTATTAACACTATTATTTAATCCATATAGTAATATTTAAGGTCAAAAAGAAACATAAAAATATTTTATGTTTCGTGTATAGTCGTAAAAATAATGCCTTGAAAATGGTTTAGCATTAATGCCAATAGTTTTGAATAGGTAATCTGAAAAATGTTATTGATATTATCATACTTCAATGCCTGATTTTATTCTTAACTTTGAGGGGCTCGTTTGACCGATAATACAGGTAATAGCGCGCACGCCGCGGTTGGTCCGTGAATGGGTGACCATTTCTAAAAAACAAACCGAGACCCCTCCGTGCCTCGGTTAGCACGTTAAGCCGTAGGTTGTACTGTCATACGTTGATCTTTGGCAGTCGTTAAGTCAATCCTGACAACCAGTCTTACTATGGGATACTGTGTTCCCCAGTAAAATTGGTGGTGGAGGTCAGATAGGCAGTCGCTCCATGTAAAATACGGTATTCATCTGAATCCGGTAAGACAGCTGGTAGCCGACCCCAACATAGTTGGGAAAAGGCTTAGGAGATGATGATGGAGATTATATTTATTCTTAAATTTGCAATTAATAGATACATCAGCTTAAAATAGACAAGCTTTAAATATTCTCATAATTAATTAATTTACATCAAAAATCTTTCAAAAGCGTACGGCACTAGCAGGTATCATAAACAAAATTTAAAAAAAAAACACTACACAAACACCTAGCAATATGCAAATAATGTAGATAAGTCAGCCGTTGACAAATCCATTACTAGACAGATAGGATCTCAATAAAAGTATAAAAGAAACTTAACTTAGTCCACCAACATTAGTTAGGGCCGTGTACTAACATGCCTAATGCATGGGCAGAAAATGATATTTTTTTTTATGATGATTAGATTCTAAATTGTGTTGTAGTTGTAAGTACACTGTACAGTTTAATAAATAAAATATTCTTTTTAAAGTGGATAATTTAATTTGTATGTATTAAATTTAGTCAGTGTAAAGGAAAAATAACTTACTGAGCTACTTTTTTCATGGCTGTATGCCTATAAAGAACTATAAAAAAAAATATTATAATGTGAGATGCCTTGTTTATTTTTACACTAACTCTCTAATACTGTCCAATCTACGATCTTTATGTTATACCAGTAATTTAGGCCGAGTACTAGCTACTGTACTATCCCATACAAACACAGCACGGCTCTAGGTACACTTCGAAGCTAGTTTTAAAGTCAAAGCAATAAACGTCACTGTAGCATTGCGATTGTAAAGTGGCGCTTTTAAAACTGAACAAATCGCATTAAAGCGGTACAAGTTAAAAACTGACACGAGTTATCCTAGTTCATGTAAACACTAGTCGAAAATACTCTGAAAAAAGGAAAAGGTTTATTATCAAAGCTTTGAAACAAAATTTAATGTAAAACATAATCTGAATTTTGCATTCAGTTAATCGCAACTAGAACTAGTTGACATGACACTGAACATTGTGTACATTCGCAGCAATTAATTGGTTTAAATCTGACTTTGATATACAAATAAAGATTATCGAGCCATGACAAACTAATTTGACTAAGATTTATTTTAAAGTAATTTTTCCAATCGTAATTTTATTCCGAAATAATAATTTAGCAATGCAATGTTTTTAGTTTACCTTTTACTTACATTTTAATATAATAGTAGCAAATCATTATTTTATGAAGTAAATCGCTGCCCGCCTGTGGATTACACCCATCTTGTTGTCCGTATATCTGTCGCCTTAATAAGGCAAGTATTTGCATTGCAATTGTTTTTACTGCTTGTTTTTAATTGACCAATGCAAATTGATTAAATAAACTACTATTTAGGTGACCTGTAACACAGGTTTCTACTTGAAACCTATATCAGGCACCAGTCTCTCACATAGGTGAAACTTAAGAGATATTTCATTTTATTAATTATAAGACCTATTGTGAACAATACCTATTGTGAAGAGAAATAAACAAATTATTTATTTATTATTTATTATTATTATTTAGTTTGCACCCTTTTTATGTTAATGCTTGCGTTGGAAGATAAAATTGTATTATTTTATAGCGACGGTAAAATAACTAGTTTTGTTGCATTTTTTAGATACAAAGTAAGCTTTCCAATTACCACAAATAACACAAGAGCTGGTACCTACATTATTATACTTTAACTGGAAAAATAATATTAAATTTTAATTTAACATTTTCTTATTAAAAATTTAAATAAGTTAAAAAAACATCCATATTTTACGAGCGCTTATTTACTCTAGCAACAATTTAGATTAATTTAAAGATCTTAGGAATTATTTAAACTAAAAACCTTTAATTTTATACTTACTATATTCTTAAACAATTCATACTAAAGACCAATCCTTATGGATCAGAAGTGCGATCAAAGACTAAAGGTGACCTGTTAAATTAAGTGAGACATTTTGCTGCTCGATCGTGATTCGTAGTGGGTGGGTCATGTGGTCCGAACATAATAATATTATGGCCTTAACTAAGTCAAAGGAATTTTAATATACGATTTTTTCGGTCAAGGATTTAGATTATTATTAGTAAATTAACGGTATTTTTTTTGATAAGATGAATCGATAGTCTTCTTTATTTGTGTCATATTTTTTTTTATATCGATACTTTTATATTTTACTGAGCTCTCGTTCCTCATGTTTATAGCTATTTTGTTTTTCGGGACAAGTCGAATCCAAAAAATCAATGATCATGTAAATCGCTTCATCCCGTCTTGAGTTGTAAGTGATGTAACTAATCCGATTTTTTATTATATTTTAAGACGAACATTAAAGGATTTCTGCTTTAAGAACAAAACAATAGAAAACAGATAAAAAAAATAAACTCACTACTTTAAAAACTTCACATCTTCCTTTTAAATTAAACACAAACCAAAGCTAAAGTATCCACAATAGGTATCCCTTTACTTGCTCTAAATAAAAACAAAAGTTGCATCGATAAAGGCTAAGGTGTCCTGTTTCGTTAAGTGAGACATTTTGCCGTTCGACCGCGTTTCGCGTGGGCATGCGTAATGGAGCCTACAGAGTGGTCCAAGAAAAAAAAACATTCTATTTAAATGTTATAACTATTTAATTTTATTTACAATTCAATATTTAAATCTAATACCTATAACAACAAACAATTACAACTATACTAAAATTAAATCTTATATAACTTATGTTAACTACTAATTATTAATTATGTTATAACTAATTAAGGATTTAATAAAATAACAAAAATATTTAAGAAATGTTTATAAGCGGTGTTGATTTACCTTTACCGAGATTTGCACTTTAATGAGATTTTTTTTTGTTCTGGTGCAGTTAAAGAATAATTAAATAAGTTTTAGATATTCTATACGGGGTTATTGGTGAACGACAAAGAATAAAAATTTAATGCAGTAAAAGGTATTACAGAATACTCAGTTAGAATTATTTGTCAGAATATGTGATATATTTTAAACAAACAGTCACTGACACATTGGAATAGAACAAATTGTTTAACCCCAATTCCTAGAAAACCTTTGTCTGACCCAAAAATAAATAATAATTAAATGCGGACAACATCACATACATTGCTCTGAACCCAAAGTAAGTAGCTGAAGCACTTGTGTTATGGAATTCAGGAACAACGAAGGTACCACAAACACCCAGACCCGGGACAATGTAGAAAAGTTGGTTTCTACATTAACCCGTCCGGGGATCGAACCCGGGACCTCAGAGCTAGCGACACCTTGAAGCCGGTGCGTACACCACTCGACCACGGAGATCGTCAAAAAATCAAACCCGAGACACGCTCAAACATCACGATCGCAGCCAAATTAGCATTAGCTTTGAAATGCCAACCCTATCCACCAAAAAAAAGTTAAAGTTAGTTATTATATACTAAATACGCTTAATTCTTATGATTTGTACTGTACTAAAGCGTGAAGATTAAGTTGTAAGATCACTCTGAACCCAATACTTACATCGAGATAGCATTTTTACGTTCCTACTGACCCTAGGATAATAATAATGGAAGGAAACCTTATTTTACAGAAATGTTTATTGAAAGATATTAATATTAATAAAATAAAATACCATATTGATGGTCGGTTTTGAATTACTAAAGTTATCTGGACTTTGTATGGTTACTAAATAAAATGTTCCTAGATCAAAATGGCAGAAGTTTAAAGTACCTACATGTATAATAACAAAATATATTTTTACAAAAATAAATAACCAGCAATTTACTCTTTTACATACGTGATTTAAGAAAAAAATAAACAAAACAAAAACATCCACATATATTAATAAGGTTCCTATAGAACACTACACAACTAAAACCTTCCCACAATATCTATTAATTCTTTAGCAACTCGACCTATATTCTAAACCATAATACCACTTTAAATGGCCTATAAAATTTTGCTACAGTTACCGTAATAATCAGAATTTGTCTTTAACGACAAACACTAGAACAGTCGCACATTTGCGAGTGAATAGCCAACTGACCAGGATGAGACGATCACGATTCAACGGAGGCGTGTTGTGGGCGATATTGGGAATATTATGCTACATAAACTATATTGCTTATTCTAAGTGACTTGCTTTTGTATATGAGTCATTCATAAGATCAAGTGATCTGGAGTGACGGGGCTAGTCTTTTCTGACCTGTGAATTTATGTCCACATTACTGACACAGAGATGAATTGGTTGTCTTTTTGGCCAAACCCTACCAGTCTACTTTTAATATAAAAAAATATTATCACTGCTGCATAACGCTATACTCTAACATGCTACATCGATATTTATGTGTATGACATGAAAAATTGACAATTAAAATGCATTTGATCAAGGTCTTTACTACAGATCAGGCAAATACATTTTTTTTAAATAATACCTACTCAACATACAACATCATCACAAGGAAAAATAGTTTATTCAGTAAATATTTAAAACTTAAATAATGCCTAAATATAAATTCACACAATAATTATCATGTTTAAGCAAACCACGAAGTACAAAACAAACTGAAATACCAACAAAATTCCAATCACTAAACAACATTTCAACACGCTTTGTAATGTAAGCTGAAATTGGTAATGAACAAAAAACACTAAGTAGTATTATTGTGAAAAAGTGTGGGGCGCTCTGTGCCATATTTTTCGTCTATCGAGCAACCCACGCTTTTTCACAATAATACTAGTGTTTTTTGTTCATTACCAATTTCAGCTTACATTAGGAATTATTTTTCACTTTTTTAGTTATAAGTACTTTAAAAGCGTGTTTTTTAGTTTTGTTTAAACTATATTTATTTCATCCAGACTTCAGTAACCCAGCCAATTACCAACTCCTAGCCCCAGATAATGAACATACCTACACCTATTTCCTACCAGCTTCTAAGATTGAATCTAGTACCATCAATAATGCTATCTGCATTCAATATCTAGGCTTGCAGCGGTGACGTTACACTGCAATGTATGGCCCTTAATCCGTTACCATTTAAAGGCAAGTTTGCACTCACTATAATAAACCTCACATATTCATTTGCATGTCAAAACAACTTGTAGTTTAGGACTGGTTGAGCCCACGATTGTGGATTTAGTTTCAATGTAGTGTACAATTTTCTTTATGTGAATATGTTTGGACTATTTGGGACTCACTATTATAGAACAAAACTTTTTTTTACTGATTTGATCGATTGATTTTAAGACCTCGTCGAGGTCACGGATGATGATATCAATGATTACAAACAATGTAATAATATTCTTCTATCCATCTTAGATTGACATCTTTTTTTAAACACCCACTTCAAAACGGGAGTGTTATATATAAGTTTGACGTGACAGTCAGTGTGTCTGCCTGTGGCATCGTAGCTCTTTACCGAATGAACTGATTTCCATACGGTTATTTGTTTCAAAACTGATGTAATTAATATAGTTCTTAGTTATAGTTTATGAACACATGTTTAGTGTTTTGAGAATTATATTATTTTTCTTTTCTTTGCGGACAACAACACATACATTGCTCTGAACCCAAAGTAAGTAGCTATAAAGCACTTGTAATATTATAATTGCAATATTATAAGCAATTACCAAAACTTCGGGTTTTCCTAAAATTTTAATTTATAATTCTTCACAGTCCTACTCCTAAATACAAAAAAGTTTTTCTTTCTTAACCTTTAAAGGCTTCACATGCAAGATTTAATAGATTATTATAATTATCCATATTTCATTAATTAATTCTCAATAATAGCCCCAAGCGTGAATTTCAACGATCTGCAAAGTGAAATGTGTCTAGAACCTACATTTTCCCTGTAGGTAAATAAATCTATTTTAAACGTCTCGCCAGTAAACTTCTGGACATTCAAATATTAAAATATCAACGCTATATTGCCTGCTCAGTTTCATACAAAGACGCCTGACTGCACTTATTGTGTGATATTTTATTCACTAGTTTCTATGCTAGCACGTGGCCCAGTTTTCATAGAAGTGTACTGTATTTTGCAACTGTTCTGTTTCGAGTTTTATTTAAAAACATTTTTGGAGACTGCTTAGAGATATTTAGATAGATGAAGTCGGTAATTATCACAATAATAATTTACTAAAATTTCTAAAATATTAAAATTTTAGTTTTAATTATTTCACAAATGAAATATTACTAATGCATTTTTTTTTCAAGTTTCAGTCAAACATAACATAACATACATACCTACATAACATACCATCACGCCTGTATCCCCAAAGGGTTAGGCAGAGGTGTACCAATGTACACCCACAGTTCGCCGGTATGTTTAGGTCCCATGTAATAGGGGGCGAGCCTATTGCCACTAACCGGGCACAAATCCAAACTCCAACCTGCTACTGAGAATTTCATGGAAAAACCCAATAACACCTTGGTCGACTTGGGAATCGAACCCAAGACCTCTAGCGTAGCAGTCACGCTTAGAACCACTAGGCCAACAAGGCAGTTCAGGAAATATTACTAATGCATTTTTTTTTAAGTTTCAGTCAAACAGATGGTAGAAATGTAAGGCATTAATACATAACGAAAAGTCATAATATATTATCTTACGAGTTGTGTTTTCAGACCATTAATTCAAGGTTTCCTCACGTTTTCCTTCACACATTGTTACTTATCGCTAATGTCTAAGATTAACGCACTTTATCCCGTTTTGGGTGAGCTTATTGTCATTTATTTCACTATTACGAGCGACGTCCCGTTGAGCATTTCGGTGGCTCAATGAACTTTCTGATATAAATACAAACTTGTCAGGCGTATCAAAAAAATCAATATCAAATATCAGGGGAACTAAACAAAAATAAGTGAAGCATCGACTAAATGCTTGTCGGACTTGCGAATCGAGTTTCCCTTCCATCGCACAAATTAATATAATTAAATATTTTAGCTTAAGCTATTGCAACTTATTAGACGGACGGACGGACAGCGGAAACTTAGTAACGGGGTACCGTTGGCACCATTCGGGTACAGAATCCAAAAAACGAGCATTATAATAATAATAATTTTCCGGGACAACTCACACACGGTTGTCTGATCTCAAACTAAGCAGAGCTTGGTGTTATGGTAACCAGGCAACTGATAAACATACTTATATATTTCTAAACACATACATATTAAAGATAAATTACACCCAGACACAGAACAAATGATCGTGCTCATCACACAAACATTTGTCCTGGGTGGGAATCGAACCCACGACCTCCGGTATAGCAGTCAGGGTCACTAACCACTCTAGACCAACATGCCCGTCGTCTATTGATCCATACATTGCAAATTTTAATTAATACTTAAGCTACCGTCATCTAAATCCTACGGCTATTTTATATTTCATTTAAAGTTATTTAGTGCAATAAAACTTATATAAATTGCGATAAAGTTATGAGCATGAATAAAATCAGAGGCAATATATAAGCATGATGTCAAATCTCCTATGAATTATTTACTTGTAGCTCATGGTTAGAAATGTTTCAATGATTGCGAAAATACTTATCATACTATAAATTGGAATGCGTTTTATAAATAGATTATTATTTACCTGCGTCAAAAATTGGTTTAGATTGTAATAGTGATAATTAAAAACTCTATTTATTTGATATTTTTCTGTCACTGTCTGTTAAAGTATTCATGTGTTTTTTTTTTTTTATGAAATGTTACAAATTCTGTTTTTTTTTATTCTCTACTTTCTACACTGACCTAAATACAAAAAAAAAAAACAAAAATATATTTATTTAAACGTGTCAAGTATTCATTTTTTAAGAGGTAGGTATTTATTTTCTGTTTTTTAAGTAAAAACATGCTTATTAATTCGTGCAAAAATGTTCCCACCCTCTGCCTGCCTAGGACTAACGACATGTTTAATAAAAGCTAGACAATGTAAGGGTACAAAGTAACTAAAGGTTTATTTTAGAACGTGTTAAAATTCAAAACAATAGCCCGCTGTTTCCCTATTGACAGATGTGTAGGGTTGACCTGACCCACTGTTAATAAAATAAAATAAAATTCATTTATTTCGGACCGGAATCCATAGTGTTAGTGACAATAATCTTAAAAATCTTAAAATATAGTTAATATAAGTGCAATTAGAATTTCTTCATCGTTTTTTTAATACTTTTTTAAACCATATCCTAAAAATTAAAATGTTTGGTTTTGGTATTAATTTAATATATTTTTTTTTTTTACAATAACTTAAATATAGCTATATTATAATGTAATTAATTTATCTCAAAAAACCAAATAAAAATAGTTGAACTATTTTAGTAAAAATATAATATTTTTCCGCTGAATATGAATTTGAACAACCTTTAACGGTCTGATCATAGGTCTGTACGTGACTTTTGATAATTTACTAGTAAACTAAAAATTATTACTAAAACAATCACTCCTAAAATCAGTTACCATTTCCAGTCCTATAAATAAACGTTCTAAGCCACAAATTAGTGGCGCCAACCTGTTGTAGAAACCGAGCAGTAATGAGACAGCCAGTGACATGTTCACGAGCCTGTTTATAACAATAACTTAGCAGTTACGTCAACACTACACAGTGACAATTGCTGACGTTTTTAGTGACAGTCTGTAAAATGGAGCTGGAAAGAGGAGAGTTGGTAATGAAAATCTTTTAGCCAATTGTCGGGTTCTAAAAATACTTTGGTGCTGAAGTCATTACAACGTACTGGCTAATTAATATATAGTTTCCAACAAAGTTCCTGAAATCTAGGATAGTAAAAGCACATTAAATAATTAGCTTTCGTATGTATATCACAAAATATAGCAAATAATATGTGTTTCTCGTTACCATTGTCTTTTAACTAAATTCTTTTAATTAAGAATTAACAATAACATTATTTAATCAAATTTTATATTTCTGCAAAGTAGTTTAACATTTATAATTATTTATTTCAGCTGACAACCCTGAATCTATTTTTTACTGAACGTACAAATTAGTGTTGCCAGTTTGTACAGAAACTGAACGTAATGAGACAGCCAGTGACATGTTCACAGCTTTTGTTTAACTATAGGTTAGCGCTAGCACTGTGAAAGAGAAACAATACTTCTGCATTGTCCACCTAAATATTTATGTAAACAAACTGTTTTCTCAAAAGTGGTGCAGACCCAGTAGACCTTTTATGGCAGGTGTCAAAATAGGTGGTTTCCGGAAGGTTCTGATTTGAAATTATCTTCAATTTTTAGTTCACAGATATTCGGATTATTCGAATTTGACGAATGCTGATACATGAAACTTAGATAAACGTATGGGTAAGCTTTTATTTTTGTATTTTACTCCAGAACGTAATTTCATAAACTTTGTACCAAGTAGTCTAATTTGAGAAAGTTGCCAATTATCCCAAAACTTTTGTACCTAATTTACTCCCTCATTCCCTCATTGATATAAGTGGGTACATATGTATTTACCTATTTCCAACCAAGGCACAACAAACCCTTTATAAATAGATCGAAATCAACCCTTCCAACTCAAAATAAAACTAAATAACAGTCCATTACCACATCACTCAAAATGGCCTCGTTTTATGAAATTCTATAAACAGAAGTATCGCAATACTGGTTTCAAGTCTACAAATAGCTAGAAATTATTGATTGTGAAGCTAGAATTAGAATATTCTATGACTCTACCTTGTCATTTTCCGATAAAACTGGCTTTATAGAAGCACTGACTCTATAAACAGATTGTATCTTTGTTATTGTTTGTTTGACTGTTGATACCTTTTTAATTTCCGTGGATTGGTTTTATAATTAGCTTAACTGTTAGCCTAAATGTCATCCTAATTGATAATCTTTTTCGATAAGTACCTAATAGAAGTGAGGTAAACAATAGCTTTTGTGCAGCTAAAATAGCAAGTTGTGTTGAAATTATTAAATTAGCTCTTGTTTTTAAAACATATATGTGTAGTATTAACTAGCAAAATAATATTGATAGGCGAAAAACAAACTCTGTGGAAAACCCACTTACACCTCCAATTTCCTAAACAATAAAACTGTCAAACATACAATAAACGTTTCTGCTTTAAGAACCTCATATTAGTAGTAAATTGCACACCGTTTACCCACGACAAACACATGTCCGCTTCACATCATTTCATATTCTCAATCATATCCTTCGAAATTGTATTCCTGGACTCTTGAACAATTATTTTGAGTCTTTATGTGTTATTATTTCAGTTTGCGACGGACGGTTCTTTGAGAATAAGCACTTTGCGAACGACGGCACTTTGCGTGGCGACTGTGGCAATTATAGGGTTATTGTTTTTACACTTGACGCCGTCGCGACTCTTGGGTTTCGTGTGTGGGTATCACCACATTTGTTGGTGGAACAGTTTGATTGGCATAATAGTTCGTTCTTGTATGTGTGTATATCTTGTCTTGTAGTCGAAATTTGTTTTCAATTAACTTAGGTGAGGAGTTTCAAATATTTTTATTTACTTATTCAAAAAGGCTAAACCATGTGCTGTCAAATGTTATTATGTTGCCTAAAAGTACATTTATAGCTTCTTTTAGTTAAAATATTTCACAAAGCAGACTGCTAAATCATTTTTCACTTCTTTAGTTCACGTTGTACTAAAATAGAGGAGGAAAAATGGAAATACGTAAAAGCCGCCTATTCAAATTACGTGCTATCTAACTGAAAATCAAAATATAAAATCCAACAAAAGCTCAACTTTACATCAAACAACGATTACCGATGACGTCACACGGCACGCTCCGCCAAGTATGTGAGTAAATATTGAACAGTGTCTCGAGTTCTACGCAAACTTGCGCTAGACGCTATTATCAGATTTGTGTGCATGCCGGAATATCGGAATCTCGCTCAATGACTGCTGCAAATAGTTTACATGTGGTTCCGGTTGGTGATTATTTAGTGTATCACATTTATATTTGGTTTGTCGTGAAAACTGAGTTCTCGAATGATAAATTTCCACACGAAGTTTGAAAATATCCTTGATGTTATAAATAGTACCCATTTCAGAATACTGTCAATATTGGAAAATAGATTGTAAACAATTTAGAAAATCATAACAACCCAAATTGTTACACAAAATAATTGAATAATCCAAATTAATTCGCAACTTCCAAAAGAGTGGCATCATTTTTGATCTGCCTCCATTTCAAACGTTGTTCAACAATTTTAAATAGAATCAACATTTTAAAAGTTTTTGCTGAAAGTGAAAGTAATTTCTCGAATCGCTGATCCCAAAACATTGCTGGGAGCCAAACTCAAAAACAATAAACAGATTCCCGAAGCTTTTCTGCAAAAATTCCAAGATAATTTTCCCGCCGGTAAAGCATTAAGTCGAAGGCCTCCGGTTTTGGTTAGGGTACCAATCAATTATGACGTAGCGATCAGCTGCGTTTTATCAATTTTGGCACGGAACAGTTAATGGTAACGAGTGACTTTATTACAGATTATATTAGAAATGTAATTCTCAAAAACCTATGAATATAGAATTTTACTGCTATACTTTTATATGTAAGTATATCAAATACATATTAGTACATAGCAAAATCATGTAATCTCATCAGACTTGTTATTGCCTCTAACTAGAATGTAAATCGAAAATTCTACTCAATATCTCAAGCATCTTAGCAATAAATTTATAAGAGTTACTCAAGTTTATTAATTGATTATCAGTTCTACAATTTACTCATATTTCATAGTCAATACACAGAATGTCATTTATTCATTTAATGTTACGATCATTAATCCTAAAACGACATAAAATATGTACAACATTAGGAAAGCCATGTCCCCAATTTGGTGCAGTATTAGTTACGCCACAGTCGGCGTCAACCTTAAATATTTCTTATAAATATTCCTGCTGAGTTCCTATACAGATTTAATCTTCAAAAGGATTGTTTACAATAAACATTTTGATTCCAAGTTAACTGAAGGATCGGGGGGACCAACGGTCGGATCATTTACAATTCTAATTAATCTTAGGCATCAAGATGAACGTCTTACCGTTTTGTTATAACTAAATTGGATGGACAGAATTGTCCGAGCTTTGCATTCTGATGTACACGACCGAATTCCCTTCGAGGAATACTAATTTTGGTTTAGTGTAGTCATTTGTTTTTATTATCGTTTCCTATAAGGAATTCGGCGAGAAATTAAGATGTTTGTCTCATTTTAAGGAAGGTAATTGGGAAAGTTAGATTAATTCGGGCTGATTTATTAACAGGAAAATGTAGATAATTTAGTTCGAGTACTTAATAAGTGCTTAAACATAAGGTTGGTTGTTCCCATAGGGATAATGACGGTGTTATTAGATAACAATACATAAAAGAGAAGTAACAGTATGTTGTATACTTGGTTACCTAATGTTGTTGCCCAACGTTGCTTAATGGGAGTTATTAATCTAATAAACTATTCCTTTCATGTTGTTTTTTCACTAAGTTTTTGTGTACAATTATGATCATATCGTCCCTTTTCCTCACTATAAATATCATCTTAAGCACTCTCATCTATATCCTAAACACAATCAATCACTTCATTGGCCTACATTTCTAGCCAGTAACGTATGTAACACACATCTCTAATTGTCTGCCTTTGTCCCTACGGCTGCATCGTAAAGCGTTCGTGACCGACATACCTCCGCAATTGGTTTACGTCCAACAAGATTACAGTTGGTTACTTCAGAGACCCAATTCCTGAATTGTGGACGTCTAAAGTAAAGATGTAGTAGTAGATTAGATAATAGTTAGTTTAGCGGTAGGTTTTCTAAACGTGGATTAAAAGAAAACAAGAATAAGTAGCAATGGTATTGGTTGTAAACAAACTATTTTCGACTGGCCAGCTGGTCTAGTGGTTAGTGACCCTGACTGCTATATCGGAGGTCGTGGGTTCGATTCCCACCCAGGACAAATGTTTGTGTGATGAGCACGATCATTTGTTCTGTGTCTGGGTGTAATTTATCTATAATATGTATGTATTTAGAAATATATAAGTATGTTTATCAGTTGTCTGGTTACCATAACACAAGCTCTGCTTAGCTTGGGATCAGATGACCGTGTGTGAGTTGTCCTGGAATATAATTATTATTATTATTATTATTATTGCTTTAAGTGGTCGTAAATCGGTAGGAATAAACGGTGTGGTTATAATTATAAATAGCTTTTACTTCTAAGTATATAAATGCAAACAATATAATATAGTTAGACACTAAAGACAACCGCAAATAAAATGGAATTGTTGAACTTCTACAATTCCGTTCTTCTTCCATTCCATTTTCACCACAAAACTTTACAGCGAAACGATATTTTTCATTTTCCTGAGACGCAGCAAGAAATATACCCTAAAATGATTCAGTACACAAACTGGCAAGAGTGAATAACGAAGAACTCCTAACGACTTCCATGTGGAACTCGGACCTTGATAAGTCACTTTCCGATATGAAACGTACGAACAGAATGCTGCATACTCCCGTGAATGACACTGTATTCGATATCCGTAGCATGAAATTTAACTGTGTACGCTACTTGCTAAATAATATTTATAATTATTTAATAACAAATGGGTAAAATTCCAAAGGTGTGAATTAGGTACAATTTTCAGCTGTTATATAACATAGAAAAGGATAAAGGATTGTTTGTGTATGAGTAGGTACCTACTTTTTAAGCAAATAAACTATTATTATTATTATATTATTTATAAAAATGTTAAACTCTTCATATGATTCGGAATAAGCAATAAGATCTACCAGAAGCCTGTTCATCTACATACTGATTCTAATATTTATTCGACGTCGTTTTGTTTTCAATCATTATGACTAGATCACATAAATATACTATAAAACCTTTTTTATTTATTTTTGACAAATAGGCAGACGGCTCACTTAACGATCTTAAAATTTTACGAACTGCATATTGTATCTTATCTCTCCTACCGAAGTACCTTCCATACATACTTCATAGTGAGTTTATGCCTACAAGCGTGCGCCTAGAGGCCCAAATTGAATGGCCCTGCGTTTTTAGGTAATTGGAATCCAAGCCTGAATACTCAGCCAGATTAATATTGGTTGTGTCGATGGTACGAGCGCCTATGGTTAAATGATAACTTAGATGAATTAAATGGATTAGATGTAAAACAAGGCATGTATTTTATTTTTAAATACAATTGTTGCTCTCAATTAAGAGCTTGCTATCTCCGTAATTCTATGGGTAGAAAACTGGTAGTTAATAATGACGGCAACGATATTTAAAATATTTTATTTAATTATTGTGATCGAATTTTGTTGCTTAATATGCAAAAAAGCTGTAGCATAATGATTGCCATACTGTAATACGGAAAGTAAAGCTAAAACTGAATGATTGCTGTTTCAAAAACATCATTAAACGTTACCTTTTTACGATAAAAATTTGCGACCCATGTTAAAACCATTTCAACAGATTACATAAGCTTATTCACTAAAAACGAAAATCCGCTCAAAATTCAAAAGACGAAAATGACATTCATACATTTTCCAATTCCATTACGCGTATTAAAAGTTATTCAATACATAAAAAATCGTTTGCCTATTATATCGAGACTCAAGAAACTCTTTGAAAATTTTCTCAAATGGTGATAATTTCAATAAATTTTAATAACGCGGAACCCTTGAAAATGTAAAAAGGTAATATTACTGATAGCTTTTAAGGGGAGTCAAAGGGACGCAGCTGCTTCGGTTCCGTACATCGCAATTACCTCGCTTTGAATAAAACTGTTTTTCTTAAGAGCTTTGTGGAACCCTGACAATCGTGTTGGGATATGAAATAAGTTTTAAGACGTGCGAGAAAGTGGAGGAATATTCTTTTTAATAGTCTCTCATTTTACTGGTTTTCTCTTAAGAGTTTTTTTTTTTAATTTGTGTGTAATGTTCCTTATAAAAATCCCTATAGATAGAATATCGGAATTCACCATAATGATTGACCTTATCAGATAATTCAGTTACAATCAAAAAACAAAATAAAAAAAAAAATTGTATTATAAATTGAAATCTAAGTACCTATCCAATTAAAAAAATAATTAACCAAACATAATTACGAACTAATAAATCACATTAATGACAATTTAATTTGAAAACATTAAATTGAATATCAGTAACTTTCCTTTGGTAATGAAGCCCATTTATTACGCCCTGTTCACTTTTTTAAAGGGGCATTACTAAGATTTATTTGAGGTGCCGTTTAGCGAGTAATTAAGAGGTTCACCGTTATTTTTTGACGAGAGATGGATGGTTTAAGTGTGGTACTTTGATCTATTACTGCGGTTTGAAGTTAGAATGAATGCTGTAATTGATTTCACATGCGCACGATTTAAGAGTTTTTAAGTTTTATGGCTGCAAATGTATGTGCCTGAAGTTTGTCCGGTTGAATGAAGTTATTTAATTTACTTGCACGGTTTAGTTTATAAAAACACTTGCTTTCAAAATAACACCACAAACCATTACAAATTCTTTACTACTGGTCGTTAAATGCTGTAATTTATTTAATATTAGTTAGATAAGTTTATATACAACAAAAAAACTTACAACTATACTAAAATCAAAACTTATAATGTAAATAAAACTAACCGGCTTCAAAACTACTACTTAGTTAATTTTAATTAATATTACTTGATTATCTAAGAGATAAATAGATCTATCAGAGAAATAATAAAAATACGCTACTTTATCTCTTTTTTTGTGTCGCTAGATTTAAACAGTTTGGCAGATTGACAACAAAGACATTATAGAACGAACCCGGTTGCTTAAGTAATGGAACCCTAAAAGAAAAAATTAACAGCGTCGCGTCGGGGTTTGTCACGTAATACGATACCAGACAGTTGTCAATTGATAAGAAAGTAATAAGGAAACGAAGGAAATGAGATGAACTAATGGGTTGTTTAATTTCTGACACATTTTTATAATAAAAAGCAATTTTTCTGCCTGTTTTCCTGATAAATGAGTTTCATTTAACGGTAGAGTTGATTTTCTCAATTCTTAGTTTCGAATGACATGCGGTCCAGTAAAAATATGATCAAATATTTTACAAAAACTTTAGTTGATTTTCTGACTGACAAACTTGTTGAAACAGTACACGGCTTTTACATCAAATTTAGTTTCCATTTGACGTAAAATACTGGATGAGTGCGACTGAATAGATTTTGTCGAAAAAGTACCGAAAACACTTAAACTTGTGCGAGACCAAATATAAAATCCAATTAAACGAGCACAATATTTACTTTAGCCGACACAAGCATAACTATAAACGATTAGGGTCTGCTCTGATGTGACCGTGTTTGTCAAACGTTCGGGGCTTTGCTTTGGATACAGTGGTTACGAAATTTTGCATTACGTTAGAATTCATCCGTTATACTGCAATATAATTAAGTAATGTTAAAAATTCATACAAGTTAAAAACTTAAAGAGCATTAAAATTCTGATACCATACAAACATAGTAAACATACAGATATTTTTTTATTTGTATAATATTCAGTCACCTTTGTTAATAGTGGGAAAAGTTACGGATGTAAATAAATATTTTTTGTTTCAAGGATACTCCTTTTATATACTATTTAGATAAGATACTACATAAAATATTTACGTCATTCAGAATGTGAAACTTAAAAAAAGCATAACAATATCAATATTTTAACAAAACGGACGTTCGCGCTCGCACCGAACATCACACCAATGAGCGCGTACCCTAACCGTTTCATACCAGAGTCATTAGGCATTCAATTAAGTAAAACGCATCGCTGTTTGCCGTACACTCCGCTCCGATATTTGCCGTCATTTGAATGATGACAACAGCTTAGATAGGGACTGTTGTACCGAATCAAAGGAAAACGATTAAAGGACAAAAGGTATGTTTAGAGGAAATCTTGTTACGTGTGTTAATGAGAGTGATTGTGACAGAAAACATGGGAGATGTTGAATAGACTGATGTCTGTCTTATGTTTGCATGCTTGTCTCAAGTTTGCTTTTGAAAATGAAATATTTACTTTTCGATATATTTCCATTCTGAAAATTTGGATATTTACGAGAAGATTTGGTACCTACGCTTGTATCCTTTGCTGAGTAATTATTTTTGACATACACGACATATTTCACGTTGATATTAATTTGATCAACCTCACATACAAGTAGCACGCCTACTTGTCATTATATGTATGTATGTATGTATGTATGTACATACAAGTGTTTAGAAATTAATGACTTAAGTAATATCCCCGCTTTACCAAATATTTGCAGGTATCTGTTGTATTTCATGTCACGTACTCGCAATACGGTGCAGTTTAGCCGAACTGCTCGATATTTTAGAACGGACGCTGCTATTGCATTTTTAAGTATTAAGGATGAAATTTTAGATGGTAAGTTTTACATGTGTTTATAATCTGAGTCAAAGAATGGATTTATAATATTTAGATTTATTGGACTCTTAAATATTATCCATCTAGTAACACTAGATGATTCTATATTCTAGTAAACATACTAGAATATAGAACTATATAACTATAGAAAAATCCAAAATAGATCCACCAAAAAGGAGAACAGGCTGAAATGTATGGAGGCCTGTCTAGGAATCAATAACATTGTGCTATATATTTTTAAGCTATGGTGGGAAGTATACAAATCGTTGTGTGAAAAAAGTTATGTAGTTTTTCTTTATTAAAAATATCGTCAATCGTTCTTCTTTTTAGTAAGTATTATAGAAATACTAAAAACTTTAAATTGCTTATTAATACATACCTACTGTTATTAAATCTAAAGACCACACAAAGGCCAAGAATTTCCTTCAACATTGATCTGAATCATTGTGATCAGACAACGAAACATAAGCTTAGGCTTCTTGCCTCGTTAATGACAAGACCGATGTCACCCCGACCATATCAGTCGGCGGCAGATCGCTCAGAGATATTACTTCAACATATTTGTGTATCTCACTTGGTATTCAAAGTATTTTTACTGCAACTTCTAAGAACCATTGCGTAATGGGTGGTACAGTTTACTTGAAAAATGTTCAGGAATTCTTGATGGAGTAACTAAAGTTAGATGGTTGTTCTGGGAATTATTTTACGCTGTTTGCTAGTATTTGTAGTACGGGTTTGATGCCTTGTTGCGAGCTTTAAGTGTTGGTAATAAAGATTATTGGAAGTAGTAATATAATCGTACTGAAATATAAAAACTAAACATAATAAAGTTAAGTTTTATATTATTAGAATATAGAGTTTTATTAAATTATAATAAATAAACACGAATACATAATATAAGAACTAAATAATCGAAGTAATAAAATGGAATACTTAAAAATCGGTAGCAGATCTTTCGTTGCAGATCCAAAAATAAATTTACTTCACGATATAAATCATCACACTCATTCAAATAAAAATTCATTCGCAGTACATTCACAAACATTTCAACATCCATTAAAATCTTCAACAATATCTCTCCAAAAATAACCATCTGATACAATCCCAACAAAGTTCAAAACAATGAACTTTATTCGGTTCATTTTAGTTCAACAAATACTTCGTCAAGAGCTAACAAAAAGTATCCTAAAAAAGAGGAAATCCTGCGCAGTGACATCTGCCATGTTGACGTGGTGTTAAGTTGGAACGCGTCCAGAATTCGCGACAATTGTACCGGATTTTATTTCGGAACGCTTAGAGAACTTATGGTGGTCGTAAAATTTTAGTGCTTCTGCTTAATTGGAGTGTTGAGTTAGGTTAAGGTGTTGATGTCTTAGGTGGTTTCGTATTTATTGAGTTTAAATTAACGTTTAATTTGAATGTTGAAGCTTTGAAGAAAAGTGTACTTAAAATATCCCAAAGTAGAAACATACAGACAGGTTTAAAGTCTTAAAAGTGTTTAAGCATGTACATTGTCCAGTCGCATTTTTTAGTTGATTAAGCTCTTAACGAAAAGTCTCTTCATAAACAAAGATTAAATAGCGATGATTGACACGCTTTGTTTGACCTTAATAATACAAATTTTGGTACCTAAATGTTTTATGAACACAGTTGTTGCCTTACTATTTAGTAGAGATCTAAAGTATTTCGCCAGTTGCAGTTAGAATCGCTTTCTTTTGCACAAACAGCATCGTTTTACAAAAACCATATTTATTTCCAACTTTCCCCATCACCTTAGCCGCGATGTAACGGAGATAGCGTTTTAATTGACTATGCGGAGATAAGCCGCGTTATTGATGACTACCAATTTGCGGCTGTCGCAGCCTTAATTACGTACCTTAGGTGGAGCTTGTGTCTTTAATCTTTGGTAGGAATGTGCAGGATACCAAATCTGATGAGTTGATTGTGTGGGGAATCCGAATCTTGAGATTGAGTCTGTGATTATCTTGTTCAAGAGGTAGGAGTATATTGATAGTTCTCTGACGTTCTTTGAGGTAGAAGTTTTTAGATTGCTATAGGAAGTAAACTTTTGATCAAACCTTGTAGAAAGAGTCAATACTCTTTCTACAAGGTTTGACCAAAAGTTGTTTTGCAATCAAACATCACAATTGATGTTTGATTGCAAAAGTCATAAAAAATATATAAATGACAAGCAGAAATAGATTAATAATTCTTTACTCTTTTTTAGACAGCTCACATTTTATAATAAAATTATCTTTTCTCAAAATTTAGAAAAAAAAACAGAACAAAAGATGAAATAAACCTCGAAACCTAAAACCTTTTCTACGTTTATTTACCCTCTATCACCACTTACTATGACAAATTTAAAACCATCAAGAAAATTTCTCAACGTTCAGACAATGGCACTATTGTGGACAATTTAGGTTAGGTAAGTTCACTCAACTCCGGCCCGTGCTCCCGCAGGATATACAATCCCTTCGCTATCTACCAAATTATCACTTTCGTCCCCAACCGTTGCAACACTTTCAGTCTGTATATCATCCATTACTTTACCCGCTTCAACACGTTTAAGTTCGTTGATAGTAAAACTAGCAATGGAACGCCCGGCGTTTTTATTTATTTTGTTTTGGTTGGCCCGGTGGTGCATCAGTAACGCTATACCACGGAACCTCATGCGGTTTACACAGTAAACACAATATGAAGTGACTATTGACTATTCCTGTTCTCAAGCGTTGTTCGTCTTTTTAATTTTGCATTTTCTATATACAGGATAGGTTTCGGATTTCAAAAGCTTCTTTGAACTGTCTGGTTTTAACCTTTTATTATGAAATAATGAGAGCCCACGGGATCGTATTACCGCTCTTTATAATTTTGATTGACGTTTCATCGATATTCGTTTGCTTTTTGATTTCCTTGTTATTTAAGATTTTTAAATTCATGTGAAATTTTACTTTTAAACTTAGATGTTAGATGATTTTACTAATCTGAATTTAAGAACATTGTTATTTTATTCCTTATGATTTATTTTTTTTCACCTACTTTACTAAATAGATAAATTCTTTAGGCTGTCCTAAGTTTTTGCGAATTACTGTTTAAAATAGTATAAAAATAATTAATTGTAATAAGTTATCAGATGTCTAAAATAAATCTCAAAATCATCTTAAACAAGTTCCATTCACAAAACTTCACACTTTCCTACAAAAGACATCAAACATCAAACACCGATTGCATCGGAATTATCAAAGTATAAACAGTAAAATCGGAATCATTGGGTTATCTACGTTTATCTATAAGATAAGCAAATAAGCGAGGTGTCGATACCAGCGATGGCAGCAGATACGATATCTGATGAGGAAGTAGCGATCTGATAACGACTGTGTTTGAAAATTATAGATTTGTGACGTTTATTTATATACAAATGCACTCGACGCTTGTTAGAATTTATTTGGATTTCACTTTAGCTTTCGAACGAGTAAACGTGTACTAAACAGGTGTTAATTTAATTTATGCACAAGATTAAATTAAATTTTTATGTTTAATTTATTTTCGCTTAATATGTTTTCATAATTATTAAATAATACCTCTTTTTTACATAGTTGTTTACTCTTTATACAATGTTACAAGTTGTTGACATAGCTGAGCTAAGAAATAAATTCAATGTCAACAGCATTATTTGTTTCTTAAGGCAGGTGCGAATATTGTATTCATAATTAATTATTAGTAAATATACAAAAAAAAAATACTGTGTAATATTTTTTATTTCTGAACTGTTGGTTTGTTAGAAAGATGTATGATACCCATAGAAATTCATACCTGAAGTATAACAATAGTAACCCTTCCACCGCAACCAAAATTTGACTTTAGCAAAAATCCTGCCTTACCGCGGATTCGGGTCAGCGCCGCGTACATTTTATTTATTCATGTTCGCATGGGTATGTTAGGTCGAATTGTGCATGTATTTTAAATGGATTAATTTGTGTCGCGCCCGTGACCCGCATCACGAGGGTTACTGCGTCCAGAATTAGAAGTAAAATTGTTGACGTGGGTCATTTTGACCCCATTATATTTTTTGTCCATCTCGTGATGAAAAACGAATGATTTTGGGATGGGTGATGTGATATTTTAAGAATTTGTGTCGGTTAGGGTTGGATTGACCGCTTATACGTGGGTTAAGTACCCAAATTGTCGCATATTTTCAGTATCTATAAATAGCAGTTGATGGGTTACATTTAGCTTATGTGGCAAAAATACTTTATCTTTCTTTTTTACTAAATAAAAACGTTAAGTAAACAGATACAACTATTAAACGATATTTAAATATTAAACAAATACGTTGAAGAAGTAATCAAACAGACGGTTTTACTTACTACATTTTCCTTATTTGTACAAAGTATTAAAATATTAAAACAGCAATTATGTAGTAAAAATAATCTCTTAAAATAGGACCAAATCCTTTCAACCTGTACCCAATCAAGTCATAACAATATTTTACAAAAACACATCACTAAATTTCTTTAAAGTGGAAGAAGAAACTTTGTGGTCATAAATCATAATTATCCCGTAGTTTTACACGTGGGTACTATATATATTAATTAACAATATCCCTGGGGCATATTTCTAGTGTAATTAGACACAGTCGGATGTAGATGTTTGAGTATACATGTGTCTCCAATTACTCTTCATATTTAACGGTCGTGAGAAATTGATGGAGAATATTTTGAATGTTCAGGAAGCGTTTTTTGGCTTAATCATGTTAGAAATATGGATTACTTTTTTCTTTTTAGTTTTTTGTTTGTCCTTGAAATATTTAGGGTGACCGGCTTAAAGGAAATTTTGAACTCTCATGAATATTTTACAAATTATAATTTTGAAAAATATCATTTGCCATATTCTTCAAACTTCTCTTCTTCTTCTTCTTCTTCCTGCCCTTATCCCAAATTAATTGGGGTCGGCGCACCATGTTTTTTCCTTCCATTCCACTCTATTAGCTGTCATACTCGCATTCACTGCTTTTTCATTCATATTACCTCTCACGCAGTCAAGCCACCTTCCTCTTCCTCTCCAGCCATCCACATTCAATTGCCATATTCTTCAAACAAAAAACAATAAAAAATAAATATGTCACCAAGTATTTTGTTTTCTTGTGTACCAAATTTATCATCTCCATATTAACAATAACTATGTCCATTTAAATATTAAGCCCACCTTATTGCAAATATCTAAACACGCACAACTGTGCTGAGTCCATTTGCGAAATACACAAGTATTTCGCAAATGGACTCATCACAGTCATCACCCCAAATTTTTTCGCTTTAAAAACAAATAAAACTCCAACCAAAAAACCACTTCCATTTTCAACCCAAAAGAATTTCGATACAGAAAAGCAAAAACGTACTTCGCCATTTCCATTCACAAACCTATCTAAATCAGTTTATCTGGCCAGAATTTTTCCTCAAAAAATCCAACGATCCAATTTCTCTATATCAGATAGGTGTTTCTTTACCAACACCTTTATTTTTTTTGCATTAGCTTTCACCGTTCGTTTCGTTGAACACATGAGGCGAGAACACATTTGCCCGTATTCGATATTTCAATTTAGATTTCATACTTTCGTTTAAATGAAAATCGAGTGTTTTTATAATATGCTGTGGTTCTTTACGAACTAAATGAAGTTTTTAACAGTGTCATATCTTTTGATTTAGGTTGACTTTTACACAGTTAACTTCTTATTCAGAAGTGTTTTTTTAAGAAATTGCAAATTATAATTATTATAAGATACGTCAATTCCGGTTTTAGTGGTAATATTAATAAGTAATTTAATAAGTTTAATCTTGAGAAGAACACTAACACTCCTGAACTAGAGTGAGCTGGCTATTAAAAATCACTAAATACCATTTAATTTACCTATCAGCAATTCGTCATACTTATTTTTTGCTTAAACAATATTGAGATAAAATTGCAGAAATTAAACCTTAGACAACATTCCAGCTTCCTGAAAATCCGGTACACGTCAAAATGTATCACCCAATATTCAATCAGATGGAATCCATCGCAATATTAATTCCTTCCTTAATTACCGTCAGAAATTGATCAAAAATCCCCAGTAATTTTCAGTGTGCACGATGCATTACACCATAAACTTTATGCGATGCAACTGAAAGGCTGCCAATATGAAATGCTGAAATTCAGCGTTTGTTTTCTCATTTTTCCGAAAATATTCGATTGACTTTCTGTGTTGCTTTGAATTTGTGCCTGATATTCCGTGGAAATGAAAGGGATTGCTTTCGGCGAAACTTTAGAAATGGTAGTGATTATTTCGTAGGTGAATCTTGTAGAGTTGACAGGAAGGGAATTATAAAACAAAACAAGTTAGTCGACGACCTCCGTGGTCGAGTGGCGTAAGCACCGGTTTTCAAGGTGTCGCTAGCTCTGAGGTCCCGGGTTCGATTCCTGGACAGGTCAATGTAGAAACTCACTTTTCTACATTGTCTCGGGTCTGGTTGTTTGTGGTACCTTCGTTGTTTCTGAATTCCATAACACAAGTGCTTAATAGCTACTTACTTTGGGTTCAGAGCAATGTAGTTATGTGAAGTTGTCCGCTATTTAAAAAAAAAAAAAAAGTGTTTGAGAAATAACGAAAATTATTAAATTATTAATTATTAAAATCTCATTTATAATTTTAAAACAATCTAGTTATAAAACTGTTGTGTAAAAAATTCAGTACGTCAATTTTTAAACATAAAATTGGAATTTTCAAACAAGTCAGTAAAAACGATTCCGCACTCAATCAACTCAAGACTTTTACGATTCTCACACAATACACTAATTCCAGCTTTTGTTTTACAATAACTTCACATTAGCCCTAAATCATCTTCACCACAGCATTTTGCGGTTACTACATAAGCTGCGGACCTGGGAAAAAAAATGAAACGTTCAGTAATCGACACAGTCACCAGTAAATCTTCCGTCCAATAAATGGCTGGCACCGGCGGCGAATCGAAAGGTGCTGCAATTAAATCCCACGAGATTAAATGGACTCCATCCATTTGTGGTCTTGGTGTTGGTGCGTGGTATAAGTTAGGAAATGGTAGAGGGATGCAGTTTGAGTCTGGAGATTTTATTTTAAAATAAATTGCGAAACAAAATAATTCTTCTGTAAAAGTATTATGTTACCAGCTTGTTTTTAAAGAATTGTTGTTTATATTACATAATCTTATTAACTTAAAAGATTGCTTTTTAGATAATTCTACTAAATCATGTTTTATATTTTAATCCTTTAATCTTTGTCTGGCATCACCTGAAATTCTCCAACGCAATTATTTTTTTTCAATTTAAGTTCATAGACGACGGCAAGAGACCGGACGGCATGTCTTTGTTCCCGTGGAAGGTGGGTAGGCCTTTAGTGTGGGACGCTACTTGCGTCGATACTCTCGCGCCATCCCATCTTCCTAGTACGTCGTGCTGTGCTGGCGCTGCAGCTACGGCTGCTGAGAACCTCAAGCGGCGGAAATATACCAACCTAGTTGGAAGTTATTTATTCGAGCCGTTTGGGGTTGAGACCCTTGGTCCGTGGGGTCCGAGTGCACACAGATTTTTTAAAGATTTATCCAAACGCCTGGTTGACACTTCGCGTGACTAAAAAGGCTGGCTTCTACCTAGGTCAGCGATAAGCATTGCCATACAACGTGGCAATGCTGCCAGCCTTTTGGGCACACTCCCAGTCGACAGCGATGTGGATGAATTTTTTAATGCCTTGTTTTAGTTCTTAGTTTCATTTAGTTATAATTCTTCGGCTTAGTTTTTATAATATTGTAAATATTTTAAGTTTAATTCCATTAATAAAGAGTTCATAGATAAATAAAGAAACTTTTACTTTTTGATACATATTTGACTTGTCTGGATTCTGGAATCGTTGTGAGTTCCATACTCCGCTGCCTCTTATAGTCTATCCCACAGACTTTAGCAATGTCCAATGGCTAAGTAATTAATGCTTTCATGTAACTTTCTTATGTGTAACGCTACTGGGGGACACTGGAAGATTGGTAACAGATAAAGGATACTTTGAATCGGAGACTTTTCCCTTTTTTCAATTAAATTAAGGTATAAAAAATTAAGGGGGATTTGTGGACGTTTTAAGTTGTGTTAGTGGTGATGAGTCCTTGTTGAAAGAACAAAGGGTCTCGTTGTTTAAGAGTTTCGGGTTTTTGTGAATGAAGGTAATGCGAAAAGAAATTACAGTGGAGTAGTGTTTTAAGATGTTTATTGTCTTTGCGGTCTGAATACTTTTCTGCAGAGATTTTTTTTGGTTGTAATAAAATAAGGTGCTCTTTTAATGTGATGTTACTGTAGCCTCATTTCAATCTCAAGGTAATAAAGAATATTTACCACTAAATACATTTTTTATTTTAGTTATCAACTGGCAACTATTCAAAATATTCATAAATACATTGCATTGCAAATGTCAATGAGAATAACACATACTTGAATTTAATACATTCATCACGTCCAGCGATGACGTTCAAAACAAACCAGTAATATATAAGAAAAAAACAAACAAACAAAATATTAAAAAAAGGGTTTTACATAGTTAACGCTTACATTAAACGGTCAGGCGGTATTCAGATTACTGTTATACCAATTAACATTATACTGCCACAAAGCACCTTAATTCGCAGAGAATAAGAACGAGATTCATTTGTTTCAAATGTATCGAAAAAATTTGCAAGAAGTTTACAGAAATTAGCCGACGTTTGCAGATGCCATGAACTTTATGTACACGAACATAAAGATCAATTTCGAGTGTTCTGGTTACTTGGTAAATTGGTAGAGGTTTAGCATAAATTAGCATGTGGCGACCGCAGAGACATGCCGTATCAATCACGATAAATACTATTTTGTAGTGACACCGGCCGCGGGGCTTCGTGCCTGATACTCCTTAACGAGCGGCTCGCCATTTTTAAATGGAGTCGTGAAAGTACTGCAAATAAGAATTTCTATGAAGAATTTACTTCTGTGTTTCGGTAGGTTTCACTTTAGATGCATTTCTGCGAAAATTATGGGAGTAAGAACATATATTAAATGTCATGATACTAAAGTAAGTACAATATTTGAACACTTTCAGTAGACCTTAGGTGCATTTATTTTAATTTTAGGTACCGACTTAACATAGTTATGATCTTTGCTAACATTTTGTTCCAATAGGTTTTATGGCACGTCATTAGTAAAAATAAAATTGACAGTGCTTCTATTACAAAGCAGTAAGGTTTATCCCACCAAAAACATTCTGTAAAAAACTAGCCAAGTCTCGATGGAGCTGCTTGTTTATCTCTAAAAAGTAATGAAATCTAGACAAAGTCGTACCAAGTCTAAGGTTCCTTACTGCGATTTCTTCATTATTATAGTTAATGTTGTGTGACTTGGCCGTTGAACATTCTTTATACGTGAGTGTGTACAAGTCAATTTTTTTACACGTAATGTTATATCTGTTGTAACTACCTATATTTGTTAAGCGAGATAATAGCCCATACTGGGACGCTAGTGTCTCATTTTAGGCTGTTGTTGATTGTGCAAAACATGCATTCAGCATTGACAATGCTGACTTTTGCTCTCTTCTTTTTGTGGCATCAAATCGACCACCGATCTAACATAAAATAGACGCACAGACGGACTTCTATCAATGATTAGAAGTCCGTCTGTACTGGAAATAATTTTTAATACTGTTTGTTACGCGACAGATTGGTGCAATGGTGTCATGGAGCACCTGGTTTTGTACCCTTGTGTACCGTTCAACGGCCAAGTCACACAACATTAACTATAATAATGAAGAAATCGCAGTAAGGAACCTTAGACTTGGTACGACTTTGTCTAGATTTCATTACTTTTTAGAGATAAACAAGCAGCTCCATCGAGACTTGGCTAGTTTTTTACAGAATGTTTTTGGTGGGATTTCACTTCTTTTTGTAGAAACGTGGGCATATTGATTTATTTTATTAGATTTTCTTATTTGACACAGATTCTTTTCTTTTTAGGAGTAGTTTTTTTTATTATTACAAATCTTTCTTTATTATTGTTATAATCCGTCACTAATCATAAAATTCCTAACCTATTCAAATCTTAGAATTGTTATAATAACAACTTGCTAATCTATATATCAGCCACTTTAAAGAAATAATGACCGTGCTTTGGGATTATGAACCTTAATTCAATGACTAACAGTTCAGTTTCCATCACATTCAAATTACTTTTAGGCCCTTTTCGGTAATATTTGTCATTCTAAAATGAACTTAAACACATGTTGTCAATGTTGATAATTGCGTAATTAGTAATAACGTTTAATTCTCTTTCCAGATTGGCTTTAGTATAGTGACGTGTGCGGGTATTACCGCCACTCTTAGTCCAATGCATTATATTTTGACCAAATTTTGAGCGAAATTAATGTTTTAGTGTAATTTGTTTATTTAATTTTTGTAATGTTCGAGTAGAATAAAGTTAATCGTTCGATTATTTCTCCTTGTAAACTTGTAAGTATAAGTATAAAAGTCAGTCTAGTCTTATCCAGGGTTTTCCTTTAATTTTATTTATATGCGTATTACGAGGAAAGGCGGGCGGAGAGACTTTTGAAAATTCGGTTTTTGAAGAAAGTAGTGCTGTCGCTTTATCGTAAGGTTTGTGAATGTGTGCGTAAGTTGACAGTGTGTGAGTGTCAAAGCGCGCTCGTTTCATGTAGTTGTCTACTTACCAACTCACCAAAATCATTTTAAACATCTGCACACGTTAATTGGCATTATTGACGTATAAACAAGGGGTTACCATGACAGTACAAGGTAGCCATATGATGAACTTTTTGAAATAATACCCGTAGTAGTAAACAGTTTAGTGGTAGTATGATTGGGAATTAATATCGTAAGTTCGAATCTTAGGCGAGACACCCTTTTCGAGTTTTAGTAACTAATCTTTTTTAGTTAAATTTTGTTGCTTTGTACGACATAAGAATATTTTTGATTGTTTATATTTTTGTCGTGCATTTTTCACACAACTCGACCTATGCATAAACAATGATTATTTTGTGTTTGTGTTTACTATATTTCCGTAGTTAAGTTTGATGCCCATTGCAGACCAAGAGTGAATTATGGCGTAAAAAAAATATTTTGATTATGTTATATCTGTAGCATCATCTATAGTATTCCTTTGACAAGGAATAATTTAAGGTATATTGATTTGTGATTGGGTTGGAGTGTAGCCTTATGACTGGTTTAGATTATGCGAGAAATATCGTGCAAGTAATAGTACATTGCCGACTTTCATGGATCACTTATAACAAGATAGCCGCGCGGGGCCGCAATGTACCGCAACTCGCACGTTATTCCTGGCATCGTCTAAACCAGACCTTAGGGGCGCTATGGAGCAAGGACTTGGTCAAATTTTCGAAGTTTTTTTCATTTCGGAATCTTTCCTATTTTTTTGCAGTATCAGGTTGACCTTGTCTGTAGCAACCATTTAGGGTCTGAGAAGCATGGCCCTACGACGCACCGTTTCCGAGATATGAGCCTTCTAACGGTTTTTTATTTTATATAAAACAATTTATATTTCCAAAATGGTAGCTCGGATGAGATTGTTTTCGGGAAAGAAATTGTTGCTCTAATCAAAAGCCATGAGGACATGTAAAAAAATTAGCAAAAACTTCTAAAAATTTTTGTTTACTAATCAGGGTCACCAGGTACTCCAGATCTTCGATTATCCTAGTTTTTATAGTTTTCCCTTTATGTGGCCATTAAACCCTAACTCTGTACCAAATTTCAGCTCTCTGAGTTTATGGGAAGTACTAGTTCTATTTTGATGATCATGAGTGAGTGTCGTAAATGCGAAACTTTGCTTTCGCTTAACTTCGGAACTAAATGACCTACAGACTTGAAATTTTGTATTTTAAGTATATGATTACAGCTTACTGGATGACGAAAATTTCTGCGTTCTGGTCTTATCCACAGGTTCTCAAATAGAGGCCTGAAAATGCGGCGAAATGGTTCCAGTAAAGGATGGTGCGGCAGTGTTTGCTTCGCGCTCGACTTGGCGGGGGCACTGCCGTGCCCCCCGATAAAATCATTGTTACATCTCTAGACGAGATGTTCGTGAGATAAATCACGCAGCTAAAACAAAGAAGTTTCCCATAACTACTTCGTCTTACCCCGTCTTATGAAATCCTTATCAGCTAATACAAATAACCTAATTAGGCTTTATCTCCATAGAATGTTGGTATCAATTTTATCATCTTGAAAGCGTGGGACACCATTCTTTGTACAGCCTAATCTTATTTATGGGGTGTTTATCAACGATACAGATGTTTATCATTGAACTTTGAGTCGTGCTCGAGTACTTTGATCGTTTTTGAATGATGCTCAGCCATTATTACAGTGGACGAAGTTGGGTGAAGCGTTTCTAATGAAAGTTCATGTAGATGCTATCTTTAGAGATATGTATCTTTAAATGCTTTTGTTTTGATATTATTGTTGTTTGACTTAAACTTAATATTTTGACTCCATGGAGGAGTGGAATAAGAGACTACTATAGCAAAAAAACCACAATGTCATGCGGGTTCGATTCCCGCATAGGACAAACATTATTTGTATCCACAAATATTTGTTATGGTCTTCGTACAATACCTACTAGATACAATAGATACCAGAATAAATAAATGAAGTAAAAAAATTAACATCTTTATTAAATTACATAAAAGTTAAAGTTAAGTTACCTTAGTTTCATATATTTTGTAATTCGTCAACTCGTACCAAATGGGCCATAGGGATGTGGGACGAGTTAACGAATTAATCGGTGAGGTGTACTGCAAACTTTAGTCAAGTAGAAGAATTACTAATACCTACCTAAGTATAATAAAAATATAATAATTAAGAAGGCAATTATCTGTTCCCTTAGTCACCTCATGTCGTATGTATAAATAATATAACTAGCAATATTCTGTGTGTTAATAAGGCTATAAATACTTCTAATTAATCTGAAATATTCTGTACATAAATAGACAAAATAATTGCGCGGATATTATAATAGCACTTGTTCATTAGACGTAAGATAGGAGAAACTTGAAATAGTGTTGTGCATTAAAGTATCGATGGTCAGATACAAATAAATGGCTAGTTAAGTAGGAGTAACATTCTAGTTAGGCTGTTCGTGAGTGAGTTTTATTCGTTTTAAATTGATCAGTAAACTGTCTAGTATGTAACAGGAATAAGTGTATTACGGCTGAGTAAATATTGCAACATCTCACACCTGTATTAATTAGTAGGCAATTTAAGTTTTATGTGGCCATGTTCATATTATTATGTAAAAAGAAGTGGTAAAATTATAATATAGTAATTTTAAGACGAAAATAATGTAGCCAAAATTATTCAACACAATTTACCTAAAATGAAATTTCATCTCGAACCAAACACAAAATTTAATACACTTCAGATGTCTGTTAGGGTAAATTGAGTTTCAAATACTGGAGGACTAATTAAGCAGCTTACAGAATGCTTCCAGTAATCCGTTGTGCTGTACTCTGTAGTGTCAAATATTGATTTCGTATTCGACGTTCAACGAATGTACGAGTACTCGAGCATTAAATCGCAGTGCTGTTTGAGAAGCACGAGACTTGTTCCGACATCGGTGTCCGACACTCAACGAACTGTTTAGTGATGTGAAACAATTTTATCGATAAACGTTAATTGTTTCAATAGACGTTAATTCTTTAACGTGTGTACGGGATAATAAAGCCTTCATTTAAATGTAGGCTTAAAAATTGTGTGTCCTAAAAGGCTCAATGACAGTGATCAGCCATATAAAATAGCATTTCAGATACATAAAAATACCAAACCAATATCCAATACTATCACTTCATCACTTCTTACTCATCATAAAATAAAATTATATTGCTAAAACACTCAGAATAAGAAACCTGTAATAGAATTCTACAATCTGATCGATCACTTACTATAATTATCAAATATATATTATAAAGCATTAAATTAAGGAGTCAAAAGATAAAAATATCGATATTTCTCAAGGACTAGCGTGGCCCATGACTAGTAAAGAGTTAGCAGGATGTGTGACACGGCTCTTGAGGTAATTGCCGCATTTCACACTGCACTCGGTTCTCGTCTTATTTTGATTAGATCCTGCGGTGTAGCTGGAGAATCTTTTGAAATTTTCCAAAATGCTATTTTCGGAATTGATTTTTATTTGCAGTAAAACAGGTACTTACACAAACACTTGAGCAATGGTCTTTAATGAAATATCATAAGTATTTTTATAGAAGTGTTGTGAAAGAAAAAATGGCGGAATTTTCGCGATAATTTTCAAAGGTTTGATAAATGGTTTACAAAAAATATATGGTATGAAACTTGTATGGTGGAATTATTAAAAACTCTGCCTTACCAGATTTTAATGTTTTATAGCGGTATATATGTTTTATTGCAGTGTATATGTTTTTATTAATAAACCAACCATATTTTTCCTAAGAAAACCAAATCTTCAGAATAAGACCGCACCACGAAAGTCTGCCATCGAATTTCTCGCGTGGTCGAACCTAATGAATTAGAAGTCGTTTCGACTCGTGGCGAATTGTGGTCGCAATTAAATATCTTGATTAAACATGTTTGTTGGTTTAATTCCTGCGTTTGACTTGTGGGATACGAGTTAACACGTGACGTTAAACGTGTTCGAGTTTCGGTTTTGTTTTCGTGGTTCAGTTGATTGGTTTTGGAGATATTTCACTTATTATGGCTTGATAAATATTAGCAGAATTTTTGTAGTATGACCGATTAATTATTTTGCCATGTCGTCCTAATTACCTATTTTGAATTACTTACTAAACCTTGAGCACACCTTCTGAACGATCCTTCTGAAATTAAAACAAACACAATCCTTTTGCAAAACCTTTCATTACGTAATCGTCTGTAAATCATGTTTTTTATCTTAATCCAATATTTCGTATTGATTTACAAAAACGCGCAGGTTTTCCTCAAAACCAAGAGAAAAAATACATCTTGGAGACTTTGTATCGAATTTCTTAAGAGATTACAACTTTTTTGTAAAATTGGGGTAGTGAAAAATGTGCTATATGGTATAGAACTTAAGGTCTAGTACGACTGCGAGTTTAAAAAAGTTTTACAGTAGGGTGCCAGAAATATGGCGTTCGATGAATAGGAAATTAGATCGTGCAATGGGAATGAGATATTATAATAGATGGGATTTTCCTTCGGCGACGAAAGATTTTTTTGTTTTTATCAATTCCGTTTTGTTTTCACGAACGAACAAAGATTGGTACTTACGTTTAGAGGCGGTGAATTCAATAGGAAGAGATTTAGCACTTGTTGCGATGTTTGTTACAAATCTTTATGTAACTTGGTTTAAGGAAGATTTCAGCGTGTCTTACAGAATATGTAGTATCTAACGATGCTTATTGTTCAAAGTGCAATATATCATGGTTTAGTTTGCATTTTTTTTCTTCTTGTATACCGTTTCTGTTGGTTTTCATCAGCTCAACCGATTGATATCCACAGCTGAACATAAGACTCCTACATCAATGTCATGGTTTTGCCACTTTAATCGTTACTGGCTTCTTCTTCCTCTTTCAATACTTACTCTTCAAAACTTTTCTTAAGTAATCTAACCATCTGAATCTATCAACACTGTATCATCAATTCAAAGATGACTTTGAGTTTTTTAAATTCTTCGTCAGCTATGTTTGGTTAATTAGTTTATTATTCAGCTGTAAATATCAGGCAATATTTACCATGCTGTTTTTCATAGACCATGTTCCATAAAACTACTACAATTACCTTCTACAGAAATTGGTTCTACACTGCATGTTTCATGTAACAAATGCAAACACATTTTCGTCAGTACAATGCAAAACTCTCTCGAAATAGAATACAATATCTAAGCGTTGTTTTTCAATTCGTTCCAGCTTTTCAATGGGAGTATTCTAATATTCTTTCTTACTCACTGAGCCGAGCTTCCCCTATAAGGAACGGCTAAGATATATATTTTTATGTCTACCTCGGCTTTAGCAATAAAGGAAGATTAATATTTCGTATTAGGATTACGTTATTCTCTTCCTTTTTTGTTTTTTTATGTGTTTTCAATATAACTTGTGTTTGAAGAGGATATATTATCAGATATGAAAACATAAAAATATATTTGACAGTAAAGTGTATTTTTTTTTAAGAATTTAGCCAGTCATCTATTGAACCAAAGACCATTCTATGAAACCAAGATGCAGATTTGAGATTGAAACAGATAACAATACCTCCGCTACTAAAATCCCCGAAAAATAAACAATCAATTTTAATTAAGAAAACTTTGCGAAACAGGACAGTTAGCAAAAAGTACAGTCGGAAAAGAAAAACGAGTAAGTCCCAAAGCCGGGTACAGGCGGGTAATCATTTAATTAGGTGGCACCCGGCGTTAAGGAGTTTCGAGGGATCAGACGAGCTTACAGTTTGCCGTCGAGCCATCAGCCAACTTTATTTATTAAGCTTGAATTCATTCTTGATTTTGGATAGAAAGGGGAAAATCTACAAATTTTCGAGAGTATAGTGATTTCTTGAAAAAAGAAACTAAACTGAAATATGGTCGAATATTATAACACCAAATAAAGTTAAAATTGGAATTTAGTGAACAGGAAATAAAATGATAAGTGTTTGTATGAACAAGTGATTGGTAAAGGTTATTTAGGATTTGTGTCTTGTATTAAATAGAAGGTAATTTAAGGTTATTTTGCGTTTTGACCATTATTTTTATCCATATTATAAATAAAAATAATGGTAAAACGCAAATTTCTGACGTTGCAGACTAGCTAGGGTGTAGACGTGTAGATCTAATGCAATGAGCCTGCAGAAAAGCCACTTGCAGTTGTAGCCAATTGCCTACAGTAAATTCACCAACGTTACGAACCTAATAATAATAAGCAAAAGAATAATTTTACAGCTATTCACTTAACTTTAAACCTATGCATAATTATTATTCATATTAATTGGTATTTGCAATTGTATCAACAAAGAGTAAAATTAACAAAAGTCAGACACCAGCCGTGCTATTCTGTAACATTCGACAGCGGAATCCGCGCTGAATCCGCGGTGAGATGTCAAATACGTATTCTCGAATTTGAATTCTAAATCAAGGCCAATTGGGTTCACTTTTGAAGTGAGCTTTATTGTCACTTCACTCTCACCTGTCACCGAAATTATTAACAGAATAGACATACTGTAGTCATAATAATTATGTAAATCAATTATTTTTTTTATTTATTTAAGAGGCGAATGGTTAAATTATACATTGCCAGTATCCATAAATTACCTTTTTTGTTGTTTCCTTAGAAAATGCTGAAATTATTTCCTTTTTATTTATTATTAATTTTGCAACATGCATTTGTAATTCGAATTTGAGACTAATAGTTTTATTTTTTTATTTGTGGTTAAGTATGTAGGGGGCGGTTATTAAGAAAGTCTCACTCAGTTATAGTGACTTATAAGTTAATTTATTATGGCAGTATAGCCTATTCAATAAAAAAAGAATTATCAAAATCGAACTACTCTGTAAAAAGTTACGCGTGGTAATACATTACAATCAGTGAGTGAACAATCAATCAACCCCTGTTTCCCTACCCTTAGGGTGGTAATTCTTTTTCCAAATTTATATGAGACCAACTTTGGAGTATACCCTTTCCAATATAATAAGAATTATCAAAATCGGACTACTCTGTAAAAAGTTATACGTGATCAAACATAAAAAAATATATACACGTCGAATTGAGAACCTCCTCCGTTTTTGTCGGTTAAAAAAAGTACTTTTTACACTGCACAATATGTTGTGGGGATTAAATTTAGAACTATTTTCTGCTTTTTTGTTATCCACTTCTTATTTAAATTGCTTCATCATCACTGAATGTCGATGACGCAAAATTTTCTACAAATAATGTATCGTTTTCTTCCATCTAATACTGTTACGATTACCCAAATTAATTTTAGCAATCTAAGCCAACCCGTTAATTATCATACATGCTTTCACTAATCAGGCAGTTAACGCATCAAGCAGATAACATTAATAGCGGCCCCTTTCTCTAGGTCAATATTCTCTCACAATTGAACTCAAACACTTGAAACACAAAATGAAGGCCAGTGAAAATTACATATTTCTAGAACTTTCTTACATAACAATTATATCACACACATATGATGATTTATACACACTGATGTAATTTTCGAATCGCAAAACAAGCTTAGGCACGCGACTTTCGTTTTTTTAAATATTAAAATAATATAAATAAAAAACACTACATTAACATTCACAAAATAGGTCGGCCCGTAACAAGGTATTCAAGAGAGGGAATACCGTACTACTATTGGTACTAAATAAGCTTCTTTAGGTTTTCTATAAGAGATAAAAGAGCCTAGAGGCATTTTAAGTATAAGAAAATTATTTTTTAGGATTGCCTTATAAATACTACAGGGCAGGCAATCGCTCTATATCGATGGCTACTGATTCTGGTAACAGTGGAAGCGGACCTCGATAAGGATTACGATTAGGCTACAAATAAAAATAAAAAGAATCCATCTCTTGTTTAGTAGCTTGGCCATAGTTACCTTATCCATAGTTTTCCGAACACTACTTTATTTTTATCAGTCAGTAATATATGTATATGCTTTTGTATCTTATAACTTACATCAATCGACTAAGCCAACATCAGTACAACGCTGGACAATGTCTTATCCCAAGTTTGACGACCTCCGTGGTCGAGTGGCGTACGCACCGGTTTCAAGGTGTCGCAAGCTCTGAGGTCCCGGGTTCGATCCCCGGACGGGTCAATGTAGAAAATCACTTTTCTACATCGTCTCGGGTCTGGGTGTTTGTGGTACCTTCGTTGTATCTGAATTCCATAACACAAGTGCTTAAGCAACTTACTTTGGGTTCAGAACAATGTATGTGATGATGTCCGCATTTATTTAAAAAAAAAAGTTATAACACTTTTCTCACCTTCGCTGTCAGACCAACTAAACTACCTTAATTTTTTTATGTACACATATTCTTAATGTTAAATACTACATGTTTGTGTTGCGTTACCTTAAGTCAATATAATTATTCTATAAAAGGCCAGGTGCTTCAGTCGTCGATAGTCTTCGTTCAAAATGCTGCTCAAGTTCATCTTTGCATTTTTCCTTTACGCGAACCTCGCTCATGCGGTTCGATATGATTACCATTCATCTAAGCCAGTAACAAAATCGCTACTGGCTTACTACGAAAAACTAAATGCAACAGAGTGAGTGAAACTTTTTTTTGATAGTTATGTCTTTAGTTAATGTTTTATTCATAAGATCCCTTTCGACCATTCTTCACAAAACTATCTACAGTCATATTTACTTCAATAGACCGCAAAAGCGATAGCATTGACCGGTTTTCTTCAACAATGCTCGACTAGTTTCAAAACCGTAAGAAATTAACTGCGAATCGGGATGGAAACTAGCAGAGAACTTCTGTTTGGACTTCTGGAGTAGCATTATAATTTAAATAATAATATATAAATTATAAATAGTCGTATTCAAATATAGAGAGTAATCAACCAATGAGCAAAATTAACTGAAAATGGTGAATTGTAGTGTAGTAGTAATGCTTTTTGAACTAAGACATGATTATGTATTTGTTTCAGCACTTGCACTTTTGATGTGCAACCATGCGACCCCAACGAATGGAGACGACTTGACGGATCCTGCAACAACCTGAAACATCCCGCTAGGGGAACTTATTTCGTGCCCATGCCAAGGCTGGAGAAACCACACTTCTACAACGGTACGTAACGAAACATTTCTTGCTAAAATATGTATAATAATCTAGGATTCATCAGAATAGGCTTTAATTCATTTTGTGAACTATTTTACTATGAAATGTAAAACTTGCCGATAGCATGTTATATCTCCCACATTCCTATAGTACATCATCAGTTCGACATTAACCATGCCATTCATTAAACACTTCATTACTCAATGTTATAAGTAACCACACTGTGACTGTCTCACTGTTCGATTAATACATCGCGTAATAAGATTGTAAATTAGTTATTGGAGATTTTTGTATTCCGTGAGAAGGTACCCGAAATACGTCGCCCATAATGGCATATAACTAGTATTTTTTTTACTATAGAGCGTGTTAATCATTTGATATACGATGCATGTCCCAAAACTATGTCCTATATTTACAGGAAATGATCCCAGAAAAGCAGTTAGCGGCAAGGATCTGCCGCTGCCCAGAAAAGTCCGAACTACTCTTTTGAAGGTTGGAAAATCCAGTCACCCCGACCTCAGCCAGCAAGTTCCCGGATTTGCAGCTTACGTGTTGATGGACATTGCATCCATTCACGACATTGGTAAAGTCAATTTTTAAATACTTTTATTTGAAATATGTCTAAAATAAAAATAAAAGACGCAACGAAAACAAACATTACCAATAATTAGAACAAAAATGGACCAATTTTGCGTTTTCAAGTTATTAATTAATTGCCTTTACAGATTTTCATGTTTAAGGAGATGACTGAAAGTCATGTACTTTTATATCTTTCCGTAAACCAACATATACCTAATTAAAAGTTTTTTGAAATTCCCCCGATAAATAAAAATATGCTCTATTTTATTATCCTTTGAATGGATGTCAGATAGAGCAGCTCTAAAGGCGGTAACGATCTCTCACTCTCAACGTTATATCTTTTTCAGAAAAACTGGTATTATTTAAAACTGATTGCTGCGAACCCGAACACATGAATGATCCAGAATGCACTCCCAACATCATCCCGGAAGACGACCCCGTGCACAGGTTCAGTGGTGTCCGCTGCATGAACCTGACCAGGCCGCAGACATACCAAGACTTCCACTGCACCAAAGAAAAAGTGCCTTCTCTAGTAGGTTTACATTTACTTATATTATTATAATCTTCTTTATCGTATGGGGGACAAGCAAGTTTTCATAACACGGAAACAGTAAAGCATGCCGCGGTTTAAATATTGGTCAATTAACAAATATGGTCATGCAGTTGACTGCCCAGGCATGGCTAAAAGCAGCAGTTATCCTGATTCGATGTTGCTCACTTCTCGTACAAATTGTTATCATCATCATTATCAGCCTATAGCAGTCCACTGCTGGACATAGGCCTCTCCAATTATACGCCACTTAGTTCTATCCTCGGCTTCTCGCATCGAGCTCCTGCCAGCCGTTAAACAGCTACATATATGATTCATGAACATGTTTATATATATGATTTTAAATTAGTTTTTCAATAACAGATTATTAGAGCAACTCCCACCTTTGATACATCTCCCGTTTACAATCAATTCAATGACGGTGAGAAAACCAGGGCTTACAAAGATGGACTTTTGATCACCGAAGAAGAAAACGGAAGAACTTTCCCACCGACGGGACCCCGGGGACTCTGCTTATTGAACCAGGCACCAAAAGAGACTAGATGTTACCAAAACCGTAAGTTATAATGTTGATGTCTGAATTACTAAATAGTTATAATACTTTTGCCAAAAATATAATATACTTGTATACTTCTACTATGTAATACTTTCCTGGACGTATTTTCAGTATATTGCTAACACATTTAACATTATTTTTAGAAACTTGAATTTCACCCAGCTGTTTGATCTTAGATCTATCATCACCTTAACATGTGTTCACATCAAGTATCACAATGCCTTGTTTATTACTCAGATCTCAACAGTGTCCTGCCAATCAACATGTACACTCTATGGTTCTTCAGAAACCACAATTTCATAGCCAAAAAATTAGCTAAGGTTAACCCACACTGGGATGATGAAACTCTGTACCAACACGCAAGAGACATTAACGTCGCCTTCCAACAGAACATGTTCTTCTACGAATGGTTACCAGCCATTATGGGTGAGTCGCTTATATTCCAATATGCCTAGAAGAAGACGGGCCTGTTGGTCTAGTGGTTAGTGACCCTGACTGCTATACCGGAGGTCGTGGGTTCGATTCCCACCCAGGACAAATGTTTGTGTGATGAGCACGATCATTTGTTCTGGTTGTCTGGGTGTAATTTATCTATAATATGTATGTATTTAGAAATATATAAGTATGTTTATCAGTTGTCTGGTTACCATAACACAAGCTCTGCTTAGCTTGGGATCAGATAACCGTGTGTGAGTTGTCCCAAAATATTATTATATTATTATTATATTTTATTAATATTTCTGATTTATAAGGTAGAGCTAAATTCCAATGTGATCTTGAAATTTTTTGAAGAATTTATTATCTAATACAGATATTATACACACATATTTTAAGCTATTCTACAGCAATCAGTCACCGGTGTTAAAAGATCCGTTATTTTTTCCAAATTTATATTATTTCATCGATATTGATCTTATTAATTAAATAATTTTGTCAACAGGTTACGACAATCTTGTAAAAGCTGAAGTACTGAGCAAGGATCAAGGATTCAGGGACATTTATGATGACGAGACGTACCCAGTGATGACCTTGGAATTCAACTATGCGTTGCGTTGGTTCCACACAATATTAGAAGCTACTTCACAGTTAGTATTTTTAGCCGATTTGATAATACCACAGTCTCTTGAAAGTATTTTTTATTAATTTCTCAGAATAATATAACATAATTAATTTTATAAATATTATATTTAATTATTATTGAATGATTGTAAGAATTTTCTGATAGAAATTTTCTACGAGTTTAACAAATTGATTTTATTTCAGTTTATACGACAAAGACGGAAACATGGTTGGAGACAT